>OV656691.1:2500000-3750000 GCA_927399405.1 Agonopterix arenella
TGTAGAACCATGTATCGTAGGAATTTAACAGATAATATGGTTGAAAATAGTAATTAAATACACAGATTTCATTACATTTAAAAATTATCGTGGATTATCGTGGAATATTGGTGAATTATCGTGTGATACCTGTCTTTTATTTTCTATCGCATGGCGCTTAAAAAAAGTCGTGGATCTATGATAATTATCGCACGTCTGGCGACACTGGTCGAAACAGTATTGAACAAAGATTAGGTACAGTAGTATTTCAAGATCATTAGTACTAAACACATAGCTTGTACAATTTGAGGGTTATATTAAGATGAACATATTGGATATTTTTAGAATATGATTTCGGAGCTAAAAGTAGTTTTGGCAATGATTTTACTTATGCTACGTGTGTCACTAGTGTACCGGTATCTTATGGGGAAATAGCGTATGTAGTATTAGTATGTACATTTGCATCTCACGCATCAAAATGTTAAAAGGTAACTTACCAAACCGTAGTCTTCTTCCTCCTCACACATGTAATCGTCGTCATTATCAGACATTTTATTAACTAAATTTAGGTTCTTTTGTATAAATCCCAGTAAAAAGAAGCGAAAAAAGAGAAATATTTGTTTATATAGTTCTCGCCGACGATGAAACAACCACACGAACGGAACGAGAACGAGAACGAACGAAGCGAAATACAGTGTGACCATCTGTGAAATACAGAAACTGCCACACACTAGCTAAAAATCTGCCAAACAACCTGAAGAAAAATGCCAAAAGATGCCACATATATTTTAGTGTGTCCAAACCCTTATTTTAAAGGATTTGTGCATGGTTTATCTTAAAACTTAAGTCACTTAAATCCTTTTTGTACGTCCACACACTCCACACTACATTTGCTTGATATTCTGTAAAAAAAAATTTTCGTCGTACTTATCCAATTTTGATAGTATCTTTTTAATCATTTCCTTTGCGAAAAGTGAAATAAAATAAAAACATTAACTCCATCGCCTCCTTGTAGAGACTGCCTTGGAACAGGAGTTGGCTTGTCTGTAAAATAATTTCATAGCGGTAATTTGTGTTTAATAACAAATATCATACTTCTTCTAAAAATTATACAGAGTCCTTACTCTTTATAATATTCCCAAATCTGCCAAATCCTGCCACTTTTGTAATGAGGGATTTTCAGAAAGCCATTAAAAAATAAAAAGTAGTTCCTAATGGCTCGATAGATGGCGTTGACGAGACAGGGGTCAGCGACCTTGCAGATAATAAAATACAAATAAAATAGTAAGAATTTGTGTTTAAGTAAACAGCAAAATATGAACATTTATATTTCGTCAGCGGATGCGTCTGACTCAGTGACATGCATTTTTGTTTACTTTTTAGCCTAAAATTTTCGTCTTCGGACCCCTCTCTGGTGAACGCCATCTATCGCCGGTATCATGAACTACGTTTGACTAGCTGTCAGAAAACTCCTCATTCGTCAACAACATCTGGCAAAGTGTAAATTATATAGTCAAATCAGCCAAAATGGCAGAAATCAGGCACAAATGGTCACACTGGCGAAATATATCCATCCAATATCTTTTGAGTTTGACGTGACGATTTTGACAGTTTGACAGTTACCATGTTTTTTTTTTGTTAAATTCAAGGCAAAAGAATCTACCCCACACAGCCGATGTATTTAGTAAGTTTATTCAATATTAGTTTAGAATAAAGTAGGCATAATATCAAACTCACGATAGGTGCAAAAATATTGGAGACAAAAACATATTGATGAAAAAAACAAAAAACCGACTGCGTAAAAACGTAATTTACTGAAAATCGTACGTAGTATGTTCATTTATTTTATTCCCTCCTAATAACTGTGTGTGTGTGTCTTTGTGTGTGTGGTGTGTTCTGTTTTTCAATGCATCCACAATGAATACAAATATTCGGTAATAGGCTGCTATTCGCCGAATACGATTATTCCTGCCCTCGGTGTGTAATTTACTTAAGTTACTTTAAGTCTTTTAACGTTATGCATATTTATGCGATTTATATTAACGATATAGTATATTAAAATCAAAGCGTCATATATCATGAAGTACTAACAGTAGGAGTATGATTTGCGGATATGTGTAAATTGAACATTATAATAGAAGTTTTGAGCCAAAACAAGATTAAGACACATTTTCTCAATAGAAAAACAAGCCAAAGTAGCCTCCGTCTTTATCGATAAACGCTTGGAACTGCTAAACAGTGAATAATAGAAACATGAGACTTGATTTAAAAGTAAAGAAATTGATATTTTATAAAGTTTGATTAGAGCAGAATTGAACTTACATTTTCAGGCGCGCCGCCCCATCTCTTTCTCTCACGTCAGTCAGTAATATAAGCATGCACGCAAGGCGACACATCAAGCTATACAAAACCAAAATACGTTATACGTTACTCGACCTACGCGCGGCCAGCTTATGTTGGTTTTGTATAGCTTGATGAGTCGCCGTGTATGTATGTGTGTGTATACATATATATCCGAAAAGGCTTTAGCACCGTAGACCACATACATGCACTTCGGCAAGTTATACAGAAGACCGAAGAGTATAACCTGCCCCTTTGCTTGACGTACGTGGACTACGAGAAAGCCTTTGATTCGATTGAGACTTGGGCTGTACTGCAGTCTCTTCAGCGATGCCAAGTAGACTACCGGTACATCGAAGTGCTGAAATGCTTGTACAAAAACACCACTATGTCAGTCCGACTACAGGACCAGAACTCGAAACCTATCCTTCTGTAGCGAGGTGTGAGGCAGGGAGACGTTATATCTCCGAAACTGTTCACCGCTGCACTGGAAGATGTTTTTAAGGTTCTGGACTGGAAAGGGCTAGGCATCAATATAAACGGCGAGTACATCAGTCACCTTCGGTTTGCCGATGATATAGTCATCATGGCGGAGACTATGGAGGAGCTCAGTCGAATGCTCGATGATCTTAGCAGAGCCTCCGAACGAGTTGGTTTGAAGATGAACATGGACAAGACGAAGATCATGTCAAATGCCCATGTTGTACCCACTCCTGTAATGATCGGAAACTCTGCGCTCGAGGTTGTTGACGATTGTGTTTACCTGGGACAAACTATTCAGTTAGGTAGGTCCAATTTCGAAAAAGAGATCAACTCGGATGGGCAGCGTTCGGGAAGCTACGTAGTATCTTCACGTCCCAAGTACCGCAGTGTCTTAAAACGAAAGTCTTCGATCAGTGTGTGTTGCCAGTGATGACATATGGAACAAAGACGTGGTCGTTCACTCAAGGCTGAAAGTCACCCAAAGGGCAATGGAGAGGGCTATGCTCGGAGTTTCCCTGCGAGATCGAATCAGAAATGAAGAGATCCGCAGAAGAACCAGAGTAACTGACATAGCCCAAAGAATTGCTAAACTAAAGTGGCAGTGGGCGGGGCACATTGCTCGCAGAACCGATGGCCGATGGGGCTGGGGGGGGGGGGGAAAGTTCTCGAGTGGCGACCGCGTACCGGAAAGCGCAGCATGGGTAGGCCACCCACACGGTGGACCGACGACCTGGTGAAGGCGGCGGGAACCCGTTGGATGAGGGCAGCGCAGGTCCGGTCGTTATGGCGATCCTTGGGGGAGGCCTATGTCCAGCAGTGGACGTCCATCGGCTGAGATGATGATGATGATATATATTTATATGAGTATGTATATTATACAGGGTGAAATCGAAGACATTCGATAAATTTTGGTGGCAAGTTGTACTCCTGATTTAGATCTTATATTACAGGGTTTTCTTGAAATCTAAATTTTGAAAAAAAAAAAAAACAATCTAAGCATGCCTAAACATTCAGAAGGTGTTCATAATAAACGCTGTGTATCATAAACATTAAATAAAAAAAAAGTTAAAATATATTTTTTTAAATAATGCCTTAAATAAAAATTTTACTCAAGCGAACTGTACATTTTACCATCTGAGATTTTACCGACCGGCCCGGCCGGGTCAACGTTCATCCCCTCGCAAAAGGGGCACCCCCTCACAACTCCAGCGAGCCGAGCCCCACCTCCCACCGCACTGCACAGTCGCATGCGCAAACAAAACAAAAACAGTTCCCGCTCGATCGCGATCGAATGAGGTGTCATATTAGTTTCAACCTGAATTTGTATAAAAATATCGTACACAATGGCCCAGCTGGCCGTCGCGATCTTCTGTAGATCAGAACACCCCCTAGACTTTTATTTGTGGGGAGAAATTAAAAGACGTGTGTATGAAACTGAATCGACCACAGGGGTGAACTGAGAGAAAACATTTTCTGTGCATTTGACTCTAAATCACAAACTTAGATTTAAAGACAACCAGTGTCGCCGGGCTCAATTGTGCATACGAAACGGAGGTGGTCACTTAGAACATCTGTTAAAATGCACTTAGGTAATGACATTTTCTTTTACTACTCTTTTTGGTATACCAAATGGTATACCATTGATTTTTATTGCGATAAATATCGTGCTTTAAATGTTTAAATTCGCCAAAACTCAACGGGTGTGATCGTAAGAGAATAAAATCGAATGACGCAGATGACGCTAACGCTATTGTTTCAACTACGCCGTGCCGGTATCTGTACAGTCAGGCACAAATTAAATCAGCTACAATAAATAATGACGATTATTTATTTTAGCTGATTTAATTTAATTTGGACTAAATCTATTTTTAAAACTAGCCTTATCTCGAGTATAACACTATCTTAAATTTTGTCGACTGATTTCAATTTCACCCTGTATATGAATTTATAGTAGGTTTATTTTGTATACCTACTTACATTTTTTTTTTATTTACTGATAGCTTCTCATTTTTGATCATTTTTTCTGGAAACACCGCCTACCTTTCTTGTCTTCTTTCACCGTTTCCTCTACCCTAAGGTTTTCTGGAAGAAATCGCTTCTTAGCGATAAGACCGCCTTATTTTGTACCTCTTGTATTTTTTATTTCTGTATTTTGCTGTTTATGTTTTGGTGTAAAATAAAGTATATTTGATTTGATTTGATAAGCTATCATACGCCCATTTCGCTTCAATTATTTTTCGACATAGGCCCTTAATAATATTATGTGGTTCAATCATTTTTTTTATTTTATTTATTTTATTTCTTCAGGATCGCCGACAAGGTGAACACAATATTATTAACAAATACATAGACAAACAAAAGGCGTGTGCCACCTCAATTAAAGGCAACCACGGCATGCAATAGGCATAAGCAGGTTTGAGTTTGGTAGAAAATACAACAAAAATGAAAAACTTAAAAGAAAAAAGGAAAATAGAAAGAAAAAGCATGATTATATGAATATGATAGCAGCAGCATGATAGCAGCGAGTTAAACAGAATTCCCAAATTTAGAGTCTTATATAACTCATTGAGGGATTTTCCAGAAGAAAAAAAAAGTTAGTTCCTAAT
Organism: Agonopterix arenella; assembly: GCA_927399405.1. Taxonomy (NCBI): domain Eukaryota; kingdom Metazoa; phylum Arthropoda; class Insecta; order Lepidoptera; family Depressariidae; genus Agonopterix; species Agonopterix arenella. The sequence continues at coordinate 2,505,409 of OV656691.1, forward strand.
TTCTCAATAGATGGCGTTGACCAGAGAGGGGTCCAAAAGGTATGAGCAATTATATGAATTAATATTAATAATAAAAATACACATTACAAACCCTTTCTTATTGTTGTTGGTTTATTGTTTAGCTATCTCGGTATTATTGTCCGTCAACAACGAATCGAGTATCACACGTGGTTGTATGGGCTACGTATCCGTTTTGAATATACGAACAATAAACGAGAAACAATAACAAACTACAAAAACTTTTTTACTTTTTTTGCTTTTGGAAAATCCCTCATTATAAGGTAGTATTATTAAATAAGTAGGTACCTACAACAATATCAATATCAAAGAGAGTTATGTGCCATTTTCCAATGCACGATACGCAGTGCGTTTAAATTTATCATAAACGGTAAGCGCGATATCGCAAATGGAACCGTTGTTAGCGCTAACGTGGCGCTAACTATTGGTGACTCCGGAACTCTTTTGATTTGACCAATAAAAATGTAGTTAATTTAGGGTATTTTTAGCGGGAAAGCAATTTTACTGAATTCTATATTTTCCTATGGGGTCAATTTATTAAAACGTAAAAAATTGTTTGACGCCATGTTTATCTATTCAAAAGTATAACCATTTTAAAATTGTATACCTTTTGGTAATCACCAAATCTGTTTGAAAGTTGGAAAAATATTTCGCGCCTTTTAGAAAATCAGCTGCGAAATGCCAACAAACGTTGATAGCTTGGTCCAAATCACGCTTGCAGTTTACTACAAATAATATTCTAGTCTAACTGCTTTTGAAACATTCAGAATTAGATATATTTATAGGCTAAGAATTTCAGCATTTTGTTCACGTAAGTAATTTATAAATCTATCTTGAGTTATATTGTATGATGTAAAATAGATTTATCGAGTATCGACAACATTTGAATGTTGGATTGACTAAGTATTTCGATTCGGACACAAGCTGATTTGTTTTCCCGCCAGTAATTTGTTCAGCTGTGACGTTGTTGACCGTCTGCTTCAATTCATTTTCATGCAACAAAATATAATTAGAAACCGTGCAACAAGTACTCCAGTCTCTACACAATTTGCACGTGGAATTAACAAAACCATTATTTCATTACATTTTTTAATTCAAAAGATCAAGAAACAGTATGTCTCTGATTAACGACAAGGAAAATCTCCACAACGGAATCAACAATGTGCACATAAAGGTTAGTCCAATTTTATGATTTATTCAATCGTTAGCCTTATATCGGGGTTAATTTGCTAACAGCTCTGTATTTGTTTAGTCTCCAGTAAAGAATAATGTATTGGCGACACGAAACGGCGAAGTAAAAGAGGAAAAAATGGAGATTGAAAAAGAGAAGCCAGCATTCGATCCGCAGCTGGAGCCCCTTTTGAGGGAGAATCCCCGTCGCTTCGTCATTTTCCCCATACAGTACGAAGACATCTGGAAAATGTACAAAAAGGCAGAGGCTTCATTCTGGACGGTCGAGGAAGTCGATTTGTCAAAGGTAACCTCTAAAAATGTTTCAGTAGGTACGGGAAAATACCATGGATGGAAACGTATAGTATAGGTTCATCGACCTTGGCTTTGTTTACATGCCATCTTAAAATTACGCAGTATGTAATGTATTGAGTATTGGAGCACGATTTTACAATGACACATAAATAATATTAAAAAAAAACATTCTTTCCTGCAATTGTGCACCTGCAAAGGTATTTGGGAGTCATGTTGCTGGTTCTGAAACAAGCACTTGTCTCGCGTGGGGTACGCGCGGTTCGCGTTATTGCCTGCCACGAGGCTCCGCAATCTCGTTCTTAATTAAAAACAATCCCTTAGACTGGGATAGACACTCCCAGAAACTACTTGACACTGACTGGCAGAAATTCAGTGCTAATGCATGCAAAAGTCCATTATAAATAGAATAGATAGTATATGTAAAATTTTTGTCCGTCTCATTTTATCCCGTGGCTATTGTAGGAGGCGAGAAAGGGATAAGATTTCTTATGCAGTGTTTCTGTAATTGAAACACTACCCCCCAATAGATATACTATACAACTATAGACACAATTCCAGCCTGGAAACTTCCGTACAATAACTGAATGCCTCAAAAGATAGTTTACTAGTTGTTCCAAAGCTTCAGACCACTCCAATAGGGATTATGGTCGTGAGTGTATGCATGTTCTATATTCCATCATAAATTAACTATCATTTCCTGTTATGATAATGTTATATTCTATTCTATTTTTATTAAATGGCGTTTCCTTAAAGATTTTGCCAGTATCAAGTGTTGAAGATATTATTATAATTCAAGTTAACATTCATTGTACGGTAATTGATATGGCGATCTCAAAGCCCTGTTTTTAAACAAAAACACACACCCGAAACCGCCATAAAATGGTGGAGCCACGTGGCTATCTAAATCGCGAGCTGAACGAAAGACGTCTACTCGAGAGACCTCTAGCCACGCGACTCCGATAATGTTATAACTACAGTTAATATTAAATACCTACTAAAAAAATTTTCTACTTTATTTTCCTTGTTTATTGTGATATAGGACATAGGTATGTCTAAACTATTATAAAACTGTAACAGAAGTGTCTGTACATTGAAGGTATTAACAAAAAAAGTTACAATATGGTTTTTAGGTGTCCCTGATTCCATATCACCAATTTTTGGAGATTATGTTTGTTTGAACGAGCATCACGCAAAAACTACTGAACCGATTTTGATGAAACTTTTTTGTTTGATAGCTTATGATCTGACTTAAAATCTGGTATATAATTTGTGCGGATGAAGTCGCGGGTTACCGCTAGTATTTTATAAACCTGATTCAGAATCAATTCCTTCTTGAGTTATGTTTAATTCTCTGTACAGGACCTGCAAGATTGGGAAAACCTAAAGGACTGTGAGAGGCACTTCATCAAGCATGTCCTGGCTTTCTTCGCTGCTTCCGACGGCATCGTCAACGAGAACTTAGTGGAGAGGTTCTCACAAGAGGTGCAAGTGACTGAAGCGAGATGCTTCTACGGTTTCCAGATCGCTATGGAGAATGTACATTCTGAAATGTACTCGCTGCTTATTGACACTTATATTAGGGACCCTAAGGAAAGGTGAGTTTCCCATGGTTTTTATTTTTTTTGACCCTCGTCTTGAAATTGCCACCTTGAAATGCATTGCTTGCAATTTGAATCTTGTGACATGATAATAAATCTCGTATTGTATTTGCAGGGAGCAACGGCGCCCGCCTCGCTCCCTCCCCGCGCTCGCCCCGCGACCGCTCCTCAAAATACAATACGAGATTTAACGCTGGGCCACACAGAGTGCAGCTGCAGAACAGGTGCAGGCTGGCTGCAGACCAGCAGTAGTTGTAAACTATTGAATTATATGCGAGGTTTCACACTGCAGCTACTGTTCTGAGCTGTTCCGCAGCCGCGCCGGACTGCATTCAGTGTGACACCTCACATATAATTCCATAGTTTACAACTACTGCCGGCCTGCACCCGTTCTGCAGCTGCACTCTGTGTGGCCCAGCCTTTATTATTGTGTCATAAGACTCAAATTGCAAGCAATGCATTTCAACGCGGGTAAGACGCGGCTGCCGATGCGTGTGGCGGGTGGGGATCGACTGGGTAGATCGATTTGATGACCCGGTAGCAGAGTCTGTAGTGAACCTGCCTACTGTGCCGAGGCACGCGGGTTCGAATCCCGTAAGGGACAAATATTTATATGATGAATATGAATATTTGTACCCGAGTCCTGGATGTTTGTATCTATATATGTATTCTATATCGTTGTCTAGTCATCATAATACAAGTCCAGGTACTTTAAATGTGACTAGATAATTTGTGTGACAATGTCCAAGATACCTATACCTATATCGTCTGAAAGTGGCCTAAAGGTCAAACTTTGTTACAATGTTTGAAAGTTACTGAATCAATGATGTTTATTAAACGAATTTTAATAAAATTTGGCACACAGATAGAATATGTTCTGAATTAACATACTTATAGGATAATTTTTTAAAGTTAACACAGACAAAGTCACAGGCAAAAGCTAGACTAAACAAAAGCTGATGGTTTACATTCAATTTAATAATATTTCCTTTTATTGTATTCTATTTACTGGATGAAATCCATCCTTATCCTTATCATATAATTATTTTAAATTATTGTTGTTTAGTCTCATCCCTACGATGACTTTTATCTAAACTAAAGAGTAATGAGTGAATCGAGTCTGGTAGGGTCACACTCGCATTGAGACAGAAGTTAGATTAGTACATAATGTATTATGAATATGTGATTATAATACACTGTTGAGGTGGTACATGGTGAGTTAAGTTGGTCATTACCAGGGAGCGGAATCTAATAGCAAAACAATTGCAATGTAATAGAGATGGGACATTGGTTTGTGTAGACTTTTCCAAGCTATCAATTCTTTTGTCTCCAAAATTCTTTAAAAAATGCCGCAATTTTTCTAAACTTAGGCAACAGACGTCCTACTCGTCACAACGCTGACCGCGATACGAAGCTAGGGTCAGAATAAAATAGCGTCGCAAACTATGTTACCATCCGCGAAAAATATCGCCTCATTTGCGGTAAATTCTATGCATCCGATCTTCTGCGACCCTACCTTATATTTAAAGTACAATAAAATACAAAAGTATCGTGAGCTTGGAAAAGTAGATACAAAACAATGTCCCATCTCTATTACATTTCAATTGTTTTGCTATCAGATTCCACTCCCTGGTCATTACAGTCATAGTTGGATTGCAAGCTCGAGTTGAAGATGAGAGTGGTTAACAGCCGAGACCATAATGACTAAAACTGCGCACGCAGATAATACCGTATTAGTGTGTTAATATGAAGTAAAAAGCACGCGTGTTTTATAAGCTGCATTTTGAACCTAAAACTAGTGCAATAAGAGCTACTTTATGACCAAATGTGTTGAAAAGTATATGTTCTCTGAATCATAATGCTACAAAAAACCTTTCTCGTTTATTGACTCTGCTATGTGACTAATAAACGGGGATTGTTTATTTTTATCAGAGATTTCCTGTTCAACGCTGTCGAGACCCTTCCCTGTGTTAAGAAGAAGGCTGACTGGGCTTTACAATGGATCGCCAGCAAGACCGCTACATTCGGTGAACGTATTGTGGCCTTCGCTGCTGTTGAAGGCATTTTCTTCTCCGGCAGTTTTGCTTCCATCTTCTGGATGAAGAAGAGAGGACTGATGCCCGGCTTGACATTCAGCAATGAACTCATTTCTAGGGACGAGGTATGTAGACTTGTTTCAACATGTTTGGGTTTATCACAGGTCACACGTCATGTTTTATCTTCATCCAAGTCAATATTCTACCTATCTTATTATCACAGGCGATAAAATGGAAGTTCTCGATAACTGCCCTATTTTTTTATGATAGACGGTTATTTTTAACCTATTTAACTTTTAATAGCTTAAATTAATTAATTCTATTAAATCTTTATTTATTCTCATAACTATGTGATCCATACAGGGTTAGTACAAACAAAACATATCACTAATAGTGATTTAATCATCTTGATGAAGTGCCTCATTATGGGGCATGGGGCCCTTGCTGCTGCCCCGCACTCTACTCAGTAACGGTGCAGGTTTTTTACGAAAAATGGCTTGAAACCCATCCATTCGGGCTTGAACAAACATCTCCGATGTACTACAGAAACGTGGCAGGCGCAACGCAACAGCGCCCTGAAGGGATTGTTGTACTGGATCCGTAGAGCTTTGTACTAGTTTTGAATTAAACTAACCCACAGGCTGCCAGAGTAATATGAAGTGCAGTAATGCTTTAAGCAATGTTACATTAACTGCATCAGAACATCTGACAAACCTGCGATTTGCGAGCCAGCATATTAGGTCTTATTGACGATGCTCTGCGTTCCCTCTCTAATAGTAACAAATAAAAGGTTAAATCTAATTAGTTGGCGAAACAAACGCATTTGGTATCTGTTACTAAGTACAATTGCGTGATAATGACTCGCCGCCCGATATGGTACTGATCCGGACTGAAACGGTATAGGGTGTAAAGACGCCGCCCAATCATATGATTACAGTTCAATGACCGCACGCGCCCCGCGCACTGCAGCTTTACGTGTGCGATAATAATCATTTTGTTAATCATCAATACCAATTGATAATGCAATCTGTTATCATTTATAAGTGCCGTGGTTCAGTTTCACCAATAAATTTGAAATAACCTTATATAATAATTAGTAATAGGGTCCCGTCTTCACCCTTTGGGTAAGAAACCCTAAAAAGTAATGAAATGTCGATGATGCACCTGGGACAGCAAGACGGGAAGATGCGTAAAGAATAAGATCGATAGAGACTTACCCTTAATAGTTATAATGTACATATGTGAAAGATGTCAGTGTTACAGTCAGAGGCTCAAGAGGTAGCAAACTGTATTTTACAAACTATAGTGTAATGTTTCATACAAAGGGCGCGTTCTAACGTCCGATGAAGAGTTGCTGACTTGACTAGTTCTCACTAGCGAATTATATTCTGCTACAGTTTTATACAGAACACTAATTTAAAATTCAGCAGTATTAAAATTCTCGTGTGTAAAACTTGCAAGTTTCCATGAGATTAGCATCTGAAAGTAGCTTTCCTTCCCCAGGGCCTGCACACAGACTTCGCGTGCCTCATGTTCAAGCACCTGGTCCAGAAGCCGAGCAAGGAGCACGTGCTGAGGATCATCAAGGACGCGGTGGTCATCGAGCAGGAGTTCCTCACAGACGCGCTGCCCGTCAGGCTGCTCGGCATGAACTGCGACCTTATGTCAGACTACATAGAGTTCGTAGCCGATAGGCTGCTGGTCGATCTTATTGGTGAAAAGGTTTGTAAAATACTGAAAATGTTATACCTAGTCAATATGTATAGGGTTAAGATGGTAGTTTGTTTTTTTAGTCTATACCAGTGCTGTTACCAATCTATCTATACCTAATACATATAATAAAACTGTAAGCGACGATGTACATTGAAAAGAAAATTATTGGGGGTTTTCAGTTCAGGACACATAATGGAATACATTAAGACCATTTCTATTAGAATTTTTGTCTGTTTGTTTGTGCACGCCGATTTGGTTGGGGTTTTCTCTAAAGCATATGGCTTAGTTTGGATTGACATATAGGCTTTATTTCATCGCAACCGATTTATTCAATAACAAGTTATGAGTACGTAGTCGCATGGTTGAATTAGTACTCTATTATGTAAATAATACCCAAACATCAAAAACAAAATCAATTAGTACAAAACATAGACTTCTAATCTAGCGATCTATCGCTATCGCTAGAGTAGAAGTCTATGTAACAAAAACCGGTATAAAAATGTTCCTGTAGCAACCTGTAGTTCCTATATGCAACGCAACAACGCTTTCTGGATGCAGTGTAGTAAAGGTTGATGTCAACTACTTCAGGATAAGCTAATACTAAACCCACTTGGCTAATGATTAGCTGTCAATTTAGTGGAACTCATAAAATGTTATAAAGACTATTTTTCGCTTAATTTTAATTAACTAATTATTGGTATTGTTTTCGTTACAGCACTACAACACAAAAAACCCATTTGACTTCATGAACCTCATTTCTCTAGAAGGCAAGACCAACTTCTTCGAGAAGAAAGTAGGAGAGTACCAGAAGTGGGGCGTCATGTCGAATAGAATGGACAACGTCTTCACTTTAGATGCTGAATTTTAAAACAAGACTTAATGCTGTTAAGCATTTCTCACTGACAGTATTAATTATTCCTATCTCAAGAACTCCAATATTAAAATCGTTCAAAGAAGGCTCATTTTATATGGAGATAACTGGCATTTATATAGAAATATATTTTCTACAGTTTATTTTCTGTCTGTAACTTCTGTAACGCTTGTTACTATTACTATTTTTTGAAATTTCTTCTGGTAATTTGACATGAAGACTAGGTACTACCACGTACTACCGGTTGAGCCGGTAATGCAGAAGAAATTACGGGATATAATTACATAGATTATAATTATAAGTGACCTTTAGAACTAAGCTTTACTTAAATAATTAAGTTTAACAATATGAAAATGATTTAACGATATGAATGGATTGCGTAGGTGTATCTAATTTAGAGAATTTAGTTGTAATGTTTGTCAATAAGATTTGATATAGCCTGGGACTTGGCTTGTTTTCTATTTCGACATTCAATATAGCTGTAAACTATTGTTAATATACTAAGTGTGTGATATAAAGTAACTTAATTTTTTAATAAAATGTTCGATATACTCTGGACTTTTTTGTTATAAAATAAACAACCATCATTTTATTTATTATGGAAAAAAAATATAATTTATTTAATGGTGATTCAAGAATAATCTTTAACAACGAAAATTATTTCATCTTTGAGGAATATTCCAAAATATTAATTAATGAAAATGTGCTCAAAATTATAGAAAATAGGAATAAGTGCGTCATACTTTCTCATTAACTTTTAAAACATTGGAGTAAACAATCGAACCATTCTATAATATTGCTCTTAGTTAGTCCTTTCCATGAAAATTATAACTAATGCTGTGTAGCACAACCAATCTCGGAAATAACATGTAACAAATATATTTTAGATAGATAAATAATTTAGGCCACTGAGAATCTGAATGGCTGGGGCGTTTGCGTCAGACACTACATGATGATGAATACGGGGCCCTATTACGAGCGAGCGCGACACTCTTGGCCGGTTTTTAGGGTTCCGTAGTAAACAAGGAACCCTTACACTTTCCTCCATACTGTCTGTATGCCCCGCCTCAATAACTTCGCTCATTTTTGCACCTATTAAATCAAAATTTGGCATGAAGGCATAACAGTAACTAAAAAATAGAAATGTATAGTAGTAATGAAGAAAACATTTTTTTTGACCACTCCCATACAACGAAAGAGGGGTTGGAAAAATATTAAAATCGAGTGAGGTGTCGTTAGATAGGTCTTGTCCAATGGAACAAAACTCCCATAGGAACTAAATCGTTATAATGCTTCTGTCTCAGTCGAGATATCTGAGCTCAAAGTAGGTAAAAAAATATCTAAGTAAAGACCACAGAACATTATAAGAGAAGTTAGAAATGCAAAGTAGCGCTTTTGCTTCGGAGACGGCTGTCGCCACTTCTTTTCCCGCTCATGCTGCTACGATTACTCGTGCCCTCTCGCTCGCACCACGCCGCGCGCCTAACAAGGAACATATACTCACCGGCGCCTTATGGTGCAATGATTTGCATAACCTGTGGCGACACGTCCCACGCCGACTTTGCACTTCTAACCCCTCTTATAATGTTCTGTGTTAAAGACAATAGTAAAGATAATCGATTGTACTACTATTTTTAACCGACTTCAAAGAAGGAGGTTTCTCAATTCGACCGTATATATTTTTCTTATTCTACTTGTGCAATGGCTACGGAACCCTATCATGGGCGAGTCCGACACGCTCTTGGACGGTTTTTGTTTCACGAGTACTGAAACTCTGTCCAGTGTGACGGGGAGTGAGCCCGTCGCCACTTATAATGGACAGTAGGTACGCACGGCGACACATCAAGCTATACAAAACCAACATAAGCTGGCCGCGCGACGCTATACGTTACTCGACCTACGCGCGGCCAGCTTATGTTGGTTTTGTATAGCTTGATGTGTCGCCGGGTGTACAATACATGCCTCGAAATTGAAGCATGCAGGTTTCCTCACGAGATGTTTTCCTTCACCGAAAAGCCAATGGTGTTACAAATCATACATAAATTCCGAAAAACTCATTGGTAAGAGTCGGTCGGGACGGGGATCGAACCATCGCCTCATTTTTTTTTTTATTTCAAATGGGTTTGCTCTTGACCTCAATCCAGTCCTCAGGACAAAGATGGGGTCGAAGATGTAGCGGGCTTACCCAGAAGATGCCTATTCACTCGTACTTTAAAGTAATTCGGGTTGTAAGCGCTCGGAAATACTGACGCAGGCAGGGCATTCCACTCCTTGGCTGTGCGCATTATAAAAGAATCAGAAAGACGCTTAGTGCTGATTTGTGGGATATCAACCAAGAAGGGGTGGTATCCCGCGGTGCGTCTGGGCGTCTGGAAGTCCGATAGTAGAAAGGGGAAGGCGGGATGAGTTCATGCAGCTCTTGGGACACACTCACCGAAGTACAATCTGTAGAAGACCGACAAGCACGCTGCGGCGGTGGGCTAGGCTATGAAGCTTGGTCTCAACCAGCTTACTGTCGCCAATGAGTCTCAAATGAGTGTCCTCCTGCACGGCAGGCAAGGTTGCTCGCTACTGGACCACCACAAATGTTGTTTAATTGTTTAGAAATAAAGAAAATACGATTGAGGGCAGCACAATAGGCTCGGTACCCTCTTAAGGACCCTGTATTGCTGATAACATGTGTTTTTGCATGAGTTGAGTAGCACCTATCTGCGCAATGTATTTTCTCAGTATCGGTGCCAAGATGTGATAACCTCTTCATTGTTTGTTTCTTAAATTTTAGTTATTATTACAGAGTGTCCGTGTGGTGTCTTGTCCGTTGATGTGGGCTAAGAATAGTACCATCCCATTTCCTCCCGTGGGTGTCGTAAAAGGCGACTAAGGCATCTACCGGAGGATGGGCAGCAGCATCCTCTGAGTACATACATTCAATCCAACTGCAATCGCCAACCCGCCTGCCAAGCGTGGCGATTATGGCAAATCCCCCCATTTTGGGGAAGGCCTATGTCCAGCAGTGGACGTCTATCGGCTGTTATGATGATGATGATGATTACAGAGTGTAAAATTAAAAAGCGTTATATTGTTAAAAAATAAACCTATACTAATAAAAAAAAAACCTGTTCCATAGAAAACGTCAATGGCGACTCGACCCAAATGTATCAAACAGCTGATGTTTTTTTCGCGATTTCAATATTGGTCCCATAGAAAGTTGTTCAGTTTGATGGGCATTCAAACTGAACAACTTTTACTATGGGAGCAAGTTACATGAAATAGCAAAAAATCTGCTGTTCATACTAAACTGCAAGGCCTAGTTACCTAGAGTCGAAATGTATCAAACAGCTGAATTCGAAAGCCGAAAATTCGGCTAGGTACATACATCTCGACTCCAGGTAACTAGCTAGAGTCAAGATGTATCAAACAGCCGAATTTTCTTATGCTATTTTAGGTTTGCACCCATAATAAAAGTTGTTCAGTTTGATTACAAAATCAGTACTAGGGTTATTTTGATACTATTGAACTATTTGATTGAACTACGGTTATTTTAATTTTGCGTTTTCTGAGAGTTCTAATTTCTAATATAGTTATATTACTCTTTGGTTCTAATACCTACCTACCTACCTACCGGTTACCTCGACCTCGGTTGACCCCATAGATATAGATAGTTTTATGTTCTTTATCAGTAAGGGGATCGAATGGGATAAAAAAAAGTTTTGTGAAAATTTCAGTTTTTCTCGATGACTGTAACTACTTACTTACCTACATTTTTTTCAAAATCTGCGAATGCAGAAGTAAAATGCTCCAAAAGGGTTAGTCTCCCAAAAAGGTTTTCTTGTACCTAGCTGAAATGCTTCTGGTATAGCTGCCCTCTGTGTCCTATCTTAACTTTCCACCCTGTATATTATGTTACTATCGTAAGCTCACTGCACGTTATAGGTAGGTATAAATATTAAACAAGCCGATAAGAAAAACCCGAGCTTTGTAAATAAGAGAGATTGTTCCACGTAGTTAGATATATCGTTAATTTGCATATAAAAAGCAGCGGACATGTAGATTATTGAACACATTGCAGCAACATGTCTCGACCCGTGATTGTTACGTTGTTGGTCTTCGGACTCTTCGTGAGCGCCTTCTCCACACCAGGTTAGTTAAAATAATGGTTTTCAGATTTACAACATGTTAAAATCACATACTTAATAGAGAGTACTACGTACGTTAAAATATGCATAATTAATACCTACCTACATTTTTATTTATAGGTAAAAAAATCTGCCTATTATATTTTTAGACTAAGAGCAAAGAGTAAAGTACAAAGAGATAAGTGTAGGTACCTACTTTTTGCAAACATCAGCTGCAAGGCTGATCCAGTGTTTATGGGGTGTAGACTCAGATAAGAGCATCTCTGTGATGGGGATGGACCAGGTCTGCCTGCATAACTCTAGTCGGTTTAGAAATTAAACGATCAGCTGCAAGGCTGATGATGAGATGGTGCCTTGCTGCTGATGGTTGCAAAAAGTACCCTTATCTCTTATAATATTTGTTTCAGTTTCCGTGGGTGACACCGGTAGCTCCGTGAACGCGGAATCCCCTGAAACTCTTAGTACAGCTGCATCTGAAAGTGGACCCCAGCAAGGTACCTCAAGAACTTTTATGTAACATTTTTAAAGTACAGAATAATAAGTTAATAAGAGTACAATTTATGGAAGGTGCCAGCCACTTTCGGTTTTTCGACAAGATTAATGAAAATTCCGAAACGAAAAAAAATACCAATGTTCTTAATGCCAATTTAAATAAAATCTTCAAATAAAGAAGTTCATGAAGGACTACAGGACTGAGTAGTTTTATACCGACATGTGGTATCGGTACATTCAGTAGAGTTTAAGGAAAAACTACGGTGTCGTTTTCTCAATTGGTGGAGTGGGCAGTTAGTTATGCAGTCTTAAATTTTTTGTATGAGATTAATAAAAAATGTTTTTGAACCTGTCGTGTCGGGTATCAAATGAAAGGGCTTCATGAGCCGGTTCTAAAAATATACTACACCATTACCTTTCAGCTACTTGTTTTCAAAAAAGGATTGTCAAAAGATACCAAGTATGGGCTCCTCCGGGTGAGAAACGGCTGGGTAAATTTTTGTAAAACATACGCCAAATGACGTAATCGTCATATCAAAGGTCAAAAAAGCAATTTTCATTAAGTTAACCGCACCAATTTAACCTTACCCCCTCTGGCAGGCTGCGTGGCGGAAAATGTAGGCAATGGCGTATCCCGGTAATCGGCAGTATCCCACATGCTTGTCTCTTCTTTTAATTTTTCCCATTTGTATGAAATGACACCTGGAGGATTTTTAAATCTCATTCGCTGAGCTCAGCAGGTGAAAATAACTATGGAGATATGCATCTTTATACTACTGATTTGACTTTCAAAAATCATGCTGCAGAGGTGCGATTTTTTAAAGTGAACTCAGCAGTAGAAAGATGCCTATGTCCATACATTTTCAACTGGGCTGCGTTCAAGACCTTTGGGTGTGGTTGTTTTTTCAACACGCTATATGGTACGGAACCGTTCACCGAGGCTCGGAACAGCGTTAGTGCGAAAAGTTGCACTCGGGGTGCACCTGAGGCGTAGGTTCTGAACGCAGCCCTGCTGAGTTCAACGTATGAGATTCAAAAATCGCACTCCTGAAGTGTCCAAGGTGTGGTTATGGTTTCGGTACTACTAGTGAAACGTGGATGTTCTGAGGTTTCAAAATATCTCTGACTACCCCCTCGGGGAATATAGTCGAGAGCATATGCTATGGTAACAGCAATGATAAAAAATTTACCCTGCATGAACTTATGAATACGATCGTGAATCTATCTAATCTAAACTATTATAAAACTGTAACAGAAAGTGTGTCTGTACATTGAAGATATTAACATAAAAAAAGTTACGATATGTCCCTGATTCCATATCAACAATTTTTGAATTTTTTGTCTGTTTCTTTGTTTGATCGAGCATCACGCAAAAACTACTGAACCGATTTTAATTAAACCTTTTTTGTTTGATAGCTTATTATCAGACTTAAAATCTGGTACATAATTTGTGCGGACAAGGTCGCGGGTTAACCCTAGTCTATCTAAACTATTATAAAACTGTAACAGAAAGTTTGTCTGTACATTGAAGATATTAACAAAAAAAAGTTACAATATGGTTTTTAGGTATCCGTGATACCATATCAGCAGTTTTTGGATTTTTTGTCTGTCTGTTTGTGTGTTTGTTTGTTTGAACGAGTATCACGCAAAAACTACTGAACCAATTTTGATGAAACTTTTTTTGTTTGATAGCTTATGATCTGACTTAAAATCTGGTATATAATTTGTGCGGACGAAGTCGCGGGTTAACGCTCGTACTATTATAAAACTTTAAATTAAATAAAGAAAGTTTTGAAACTTGTTTTATTTGATAGCTAATGATCTGACTTAAAATCTGGTATATAATTTGTGCGGACGAAGTCGCGGGTTAACGCTCGTACTATTATAAAACTTTAAATTAAATAAAGAAAGTTTTGAAACTTGTTTTATTTGATAGCTAATGATCTGACTTAAAATCTGGTATATAATTTGTGCGGACGAAGTCGCGGGTAAACGCTAGTGTATTATAATTTTTCAGATGGCGATGACAGAAGCAATGCTGGTGTTAGAGTACGCCGCTGTGAAGAAATAGTACGTAAAGTAGAAGAGATCGGTAAAGGTCTTATCGGTAAAGTTATTTCCTCTCAATACGGTCAATACGGGTCTGAATTTAGAGGAAGTGGAAATTATAGACACCACCGCAGGCATGGTAATTCCCATCGTTATTCTGAAAAACGGTGGTGAAGATTTTGATCTCATTTAATGAATTACCAACCGAGTGTAACCTATTTTGTACTAGAAGTACGTAATATCCATAGGTGTCAATTCGGACAAAAATTTGCAAAGATTTTATATGAGATTGTGCATCTTGTTCTTTTATAATGTACCTATATATGTTAATACCATAAAAAATTATCAACATTCTCTAGTTAACGATTTTTTTATTTCAATGGAACACAGGAACCTGGCATAGGTATTGTCTCCAATCCATAATGGAACATCCATGTAAGTATTTTTTTCTGTTTTTTGCCACAACGACGTTAGACTACAATATCTATGCCATATGAGAATAGAATGGAGAGTCGGTAGCGCTTCGCGGAGAGGTATGGACACCTAATTATGGGGGCCTGGTTCGAATCCGCACGGACAAAATGCCATGTACCAATGAGTTTTTCTAACTTATGTACGAAATACGGACTGCTCTCAAACGGTGCGGAAAACATCGTGAGGAAACCTGCATACGCTGAAGAAGAAATTCTGATGTGTATGTGAAGTCTACCAATCCGCATTGGACACCCTGAGGGTAGGCCTGTGCCCTGCAGTAGGACGTTTATAGGCTGATGATGATGATGATGAGAATAGATAATAATAGTACACTATTCATATGCCTATGCTGACCTATGCCAGCTTCCTGTGTTCTACCGATAAACTTAATATACTCATTTCCTCGAGCACTGACTATCTATCCTGAATGGTCACCTCTCTGGTTCATGTATTCCTCTCCATGATAAATAATTGTTGTTTTAGTACTCTTTTATGTATTTATGATTCTTTTGTATTTGTAGGTATGAATATGTATTCGTAATATGTATTTATATTATATATATATATATATATATATTTTATATTACAGTATGTTTGTATTTGTATAGCTTTATTTGTGTATGTTATCTATATTGTGTTATTGTGATCTACACCGCCTACCAATCTTCTCTCACTATTTCCTCTACCCTAAGGTTGTCTGGAAGAAATCGCTTTTTAGCGATAAGACCGCCTGTCTTTGTGCCTTTTGTATTTCCTGATTGATTGCTCTCTGTATACTCTGTTTTTTTTTTTGTGTCAAATAAAGTATAATTGATTGATTAATATACTAATGGTTAGACCTATAGAGAACGCTTTTCAGTTGAATGTAAAAAAGACCCTAGACAGGGTGTTAGGGTTAACAGTTTTGTACCCATGATACTGATCAACTTTTCTAAGAAACCTATAGAATATTCGCTATTTATTTTTCGACTTTTCATAATCAGCCGATTGCATTTAGTATGGAAAGTCAAAACAATTTCTTGCGAATTTCATATAGGTTTCTTAGGGAAAGTTAACGGTACAATTACTACGCCAACACCCTGTATATTTTTTTTGTATAAGTATTTAAAAAAAAAACATTTCGCTGTTTTCTATTTGCGTTGTAAAGACCATCGAACATTTTAGAATGGAGCCTAGCTACTTGTCAATACTTACTTATTTTATTTAAAGGACTGCCAACAAAATATACACTATTACATTCCTTACAGGCTGTCCCAACATTCATTCATCATCATATCAGCCGATAGACGTCCACTGCTGGACATAAGCCTGCCCCAAAATGGGGGGATTTGCCATAATCGCCACGCTTGGCAGGCGGGTTGGCGATCGTAGTTGGATTGAATGTGTGTACTCAGAGGATGCTGCTGCCCATCCTCCGGTTATCCCTTATCCCTTAGTCGCCTTTTACGACACCCATGGGAGGAAATGGGATGGTGCGATTCTTAGCCGACACCATACGGCTTAAGTATACGATAGGAAATTATAAAAAAGAAATTGCTTTTTTTACCAAGTATTTATTTTATTTCAATATAATCGCTAACTCAACAGTCCCTTACACTTATCTTACTCCAGTGCTAACATTAACACACATGGTTTGTACCTACGCCTCATACAATGTGCTGGGATAGGGTTTTACTAGTTAGCGTTTTACTGAGGGCCACTTCAAACCGAGTGTAGTGTTATCAGTGTAATATTAAACTTTGCTTTTGTTAAACAGAGTTCAAAATACAATTTGTATCTTCGAGCCGGAGTTTTTAAAGCACTCAAAAAGGTAGCCACAAGAATGTGCACGGCACTCGGTCTGAAGAAGCTTAAAGGAATGTTTTGCCAGAATATTCTTGTAATTAGTTATGTAGTCAGAAGTCACTCTTTAGATAAAGTTTATTTTAGAGAGAAATCGCTGTGATGAAAAGTTTGACCACAATAAAGAGGATTAGTAGGTGAGGTAATCCTGAGGTGGATGCATTCATCTAGTTTACATACAAAAATAAGTTGAAGCCTTTATGTATCCCATAGAGCACTAGAGAGATCTTACAATATTCTTGTTGCCTTATTTTTAAAGATCACTTTTTATTCAATCCTAATTATGGCATTATGTACAGGGATCCTTACAAACTGCCTTTAAATTGAAACCTTCATGATGTTAATATTTGTAAATATTTAGAGAAGCCCTAACGATGCTAACTTTACCCAACAAGTCCATGATTAAATGATTTTTAACTAATCTATTAAACATGATGTTTTATTCAAAATGATTATGAACATTTATTTTATCAGATAAAATGAGTTCTATATACATTTCAAATATTTTTATGAATTGATTTTGTTCTACAACAGCTATCTCAAGTGTATGGATTTAAGCAAGAGAATGGATACGAGGCTGACAATTAGCTTGAAATTTCACACTAAGGAAACATGCATTACGGCAAGTCAATCTAAACACTAAACAAGAATGGTGCTTGACTAAGAAAAAACTTGCAACAATAGATAATTTTGCAACAACATTAGGGACAGACGCGCGTTCTTTTGTATCAATGTCATAAAAGTCTTCAAGACATTATAGATAGGTATATTAGCTATATTTTCATGAACGAGGTTGATCTATAGCCTTAATATAATAGTGCGGTAGTACATATCATATAATTATATTGTTGACAAAAAGGAATGAGACACTACAACATTCTGAACATCACAATATAGGTACACAGTCATATCAACACACAACTATACCTAATCTTTAGTACATAAATATAACAGTTGTTCTTATAAAAGTTTTGTTTAATTTCAACACATAAGTTCACTAGTTACGACCGAACATCACAATGTTTACATCGAACGAGTGCTAAAATGAATGTGAAACTAAGAAGATTAAACTAATGCTCTAAATAAGGTGCGATATTAAAATAAAAGGCGATGCAGGTGACGCATAGCGAAATTAAAAAATGTAATTAGTGATATGGCCTGACGCCGGGGGCGGTCGCGCGAGGCTAGGAGGTCTGACTGGAGGCGTGGAACTTGGGCTGGATGATGGAGGTCTTCCTGATGGGCACGGTTTCCGGCGTGGGGATGGCGTCACCCGTGAGCTGCTTCGGGGGCAGTGCAGGCGCTTTGAAAGCCGCCGACAGGTTACCGGGCCGCTGCTTCGCCATTTGGTAGTCGCCAGAGTCGAAGAACTTTTGCTGTAATATTGAATTTAAGCAGAATTTAATTTAACTACCTACCGCAAACAGTTCCAAGCGCATGAACAGATTGGGAGATGGACTAGCTGTTAGAATAAAAGTTTTAGGCCAATTTTTTTTACTGGAAAATTTATTTTGTTTAGGAAGAACTCCCATATTCCTCCTTATTAATGGGCAAGCATAGCGGATCAATAAATCTAGACTATTATAAAACTGTACCAGAAGTGTGTCTGTACATTGAAGATATTTACAAAAAAAGATTACACTATGGTTTTTAGGCGCCCCGTCCAAATCAATCTTTTTTTAGAATTTTCGTCTGTTTGTTCGAGCATCAAGCAAAAATAACTGAACCGATATTGATGAAACTTTTTTGTTTTATAGCTTATGATTTGACTTAAAATTAGGTATATAATTTGTGAGGACTAAGTCACGGGTAAACCCTAGTATTAAATAAAAAGGTGGCCTTTACACTTGCTTGACATCTAACAAGAAAGAAATTTTGGAGTTAACAAATGACTTATAAATATTCAAAACATCTCATGTATAATTAACTCATAATTTGTGTCAACTGATGCATATATGTCTGTTTGGCGAAATGTATAGTGCTACCGAGACTGCATTTATGCATCCATCATTGTATGGGCGCATCACAATCTAACTGAGAGTTGGCGCAAAGTTAAAATCTCATACTCACCCCTTTTGCTAGCCTTTTCTGCAGGAATGCTGAATGTCCGCCAGGGCCTCCCCTCCCCATCATTGCATTCGGAAACTTGGCTTTCAGTTTAGCTTCTTCAAGTTTTTCTAATTCTTTAGGCTGCAAATCACATGACATATTAGAAAGTAATAAAATCAGGTTGAGTAATAGTGCTCCGGTCGGTTTGCTCCCATAGTAAAAGTTGTTCAGTTTGATGGGTAGACTCTTAGTTTAAAAGGATGCTAATGATATCAATTTCACCCTGTATACTTGTACTATGTTTTCTTGATATCAATATACATAAATTCACGCTTTTTCCCCAGAGGGGTAGGCACTATGGGCCTCCTAAATGTGCGGTCCTGACATATGTCTGTTGCTTCATAGTAGGAGTAGTCATTTCCACCTCACGCAAAATAGATGCCCGAGTCCTTGAGTTGCAGAAAATGAGCCCGCCCAACCAATACCAGTACCAAAAATGCGTCAATGGGACTGTATGCAGCAAGAACAATAACGAATAATCGCTAATCTTTAGTATCAAATACTATACTACAAACAGAACGGTGGAAAGTTAAGATGGGACACAAAGGGCAGCTACCAGAAGCATTAAACAGGGTGAAATTGATATCATTAGCATCCTTTTAAACTAAGAGTCTACCCATCAAACTGAAAAACTTTTACTATGGGAGCAAACCGATTGGAGCAAATAAAAAATCAGCTGTTCCATACTAAACTGCAATCGCGAGTTCGCGACTCAAATGTTTCCGACAACTGACTTTTTTTGCTCCGATCGGTTTGCCCCCGTAGTAAAAGGTTGTTCAGTTTGATGGGTAGACTCTTATTTTAAATGGATGCTAATGATATCAATTTCACCCTGTAGTTTCAAGAAAACGCTCTTAGGACACTAACCCTAACTTTCGGAGCATTTTACTTTTGCATTCAGAGATTTTGAAAAAAATTACAGTCATCGAGAAAAACTGCAATTATAACTAAACTTTTTTTCATCCCATTCGATTCTCTTACTGATAAGGAACATAACATGGGGTCAACCGAGGTCAAGGAATTAGGGTTTTTTTTGTTTTTTTAAAGTTTTACTTTTGTTTTTTATTTTTTTATTAGAGCTCTCAGAAAACGCAAAATTAAATTCCCATACATTTTAGTGGGGCAATAACCAAATCACCTAAGTGATGATTTTTCGAACCCTTAACATTTTCAGGGGTGGTTCAGACTATCAAACTGAACAACTTTTACTATGATAGCGAAATAGAAATCGCAAAAAAAAAAAATTGAGTCTAGTATACCCAGTCCTTCCAATTTACTATAGACTATGGAACAGCAGATTTTTTTTTGCAATTTCGAGTTTGCTCCCATAGTAAAAGTTGTTCAGTTTGATGGTCTGAAAAAACAATGAAAATTTTAAGTCTTTACAAAATCATCACTTTGTGATATTGTCATTTCCCTACTAAATGTATGGGAATTTAATTTTGCGTTTTCTGAGTGTTCTCTAATAACTCGACCTCCATTGACCCCATAGAGACTATGTTCCTTATCAGTAAGAGAATTGAATGGGATGAAAAAAATTCTCTTTTTTTTTCAAAATTTGTGAATGCTAAAGCAAAATGTTCTGAAAGTTAGGGTTAGTCTCTGAAGAACGTTTTCTTGTAGGTGAAATGCTTCTGGTAGCTGCCCTTTGTGTCCCATCTTAACTTTCCACCCAGTATATTATACTACGTCAGTCTACGTCCGTATACTCGTAGAGAAAAGAATATGTCGGTAGAGAGATCGGTTTTTTCACTTGGCCCGTCTGTCAATGTTAATAAAGCATGTGCCTCAAGGAACATACCAGACTGATGTATACATAATTCGTATACATCAGTCTGAGTCGTGTTGGATTGAAATTAAGTGCACATTTTAATATGCTACCTCCACACACTCGCGCAAGCTTTGGCAAGCCTGCTGAACATCTATACTTAAAAAGAGTTCCGTTTCTGTTTCATTTGATTAAAGAGTTCAGGGACTGACTGACAGACAATGCAGAGCCTAAACCAATGAAGATAGAAACATGAGATGATTTGGAATATATGTATATTCTACAGAGGAAGAAAGGATTTTACGATATTCTAATTTCACACGGTTGAAGTTGTGGGGATAAGCTAGTTTGTCTATAAAGTAATTGTTACTAGTTTACTTTATAGAAGAGTCAATGTACTGCGGGCTCACTCAATAATTTTGCAGCTAAGCTCAAAATGTACTCGCGCAGTGCTAACACTGAGGCCCCTTGTGGGTCGAGCGCACAGTCGTAACATAAAAAGACCACGGCTCACCTCGTGGGTCACCCGCGCAGACGTAAGGTTTACGGTGACTCGCGCGGTAGGTCATGAGCATAGGCGAAATGCTATTGAACCAGCTCGTTACGTGTGTTCTTCAGCACTGCGGCCCATTTGTCGCCGACCTACGGCGTTGGTCGTCAGCAGCGAAAGTGCTAAGCTCGCGCGAGCATGTGGAGGTAGAATGAGAACCACATTCCTGCATAAATCTTTACAAACCATGTGATTTGTTAGATCCTGTTATCATGTTCACCGCAACACATTTTACTCTCCTAGACCACAAACGGCTAAACAGCTAGACAGGAAGACTAAATAAGACAAAGATAACCAAGAAAAACAATGATTGCAAGTACACTTACATCCTTTGGGGGTTCATTCTGATCCAGGGAGTCACTCATTTCGAAATCGGTACTGAAAATAAAATATAAGTATAATGAGTGCAATTTCTAAGGTCTTGACTTCTTGATCGAGGGCGAGTTATTTTCTCCTTTGTTTACCCTCACAAATAAATATGCATTGGTTTTGGCAAACTTGAGAGGGTAAGATATCATTGCAGTGCCCACAGAACGGATTTACATCAGAAAAACACTAAATTATCTTTTCCATATAAAGAACTACGCATAATTGGTTTATTCTTGAAATAACAAAGGTATAAGGTATAATTCAATAACGTTCAGACATTCGGAATAGTTGTTTACCTCGAGCTCGCTCCGCCTTCCAAATTACAGTAATCCGGCGATTCTAGAAAAGATCTATAGATGCTTTATATTGTATTAGAAAATAGAAAATGGAGCAAATAGAATGCAACGCACCGAAAAATTTCTGTTTTATGTTCGAAGCAAAGAATATAATACTAGTTCAAAGGATTTTTATATATATTTCAATATTCTTTTTTTCTCTACTTCCGTTCCGTTCCGTTTAGGGATGTGCGGAGTAAGTTGTAAGTAACTCAAGTGGAGTTGTCGCGGAAGAAGTGACTCATAATATATTTCAAAAATGAATAACAGACTGAGGATGATGGGTAATGAAGCGAACAGTACATTAGGTTATTATCTAAAAAAATTGTAAAGCAGTCATTAGCAGTCTGTGAAGCAGAAAACTCCAGTACAGACTGCTGATCTACTCACTCTGTAAATAGCTAGGCAGATCGTTATATGCCTAAACGATACTATTAGTGATAAGACAACGGTCTTATCACTAATAGTATCAATAACACAATCACACTTGGCTGTATGGCCTGGTTCCCTCTGTGTTTCCCGACCAAAAAATCAAGGATTGGGAAATACCGGTAATCCCATAGGGTAATTCAATGGCGATCCCAGTCTCAGAAATCCCTATCTTATTATCTCTATGGAAATTCCTAGGAAATCCCGGTATTCAAACATCAAAAATTTAAAATAGGTAGGGTACCTACCAAAGAGAATGTAACTCACTACCAAAGAGTAATATAAGTATATAAGAACTCATTAAGTTACGGTATAGACGAAAAAATTTTCGCTACTCTAGCTACGATTTTGGACTTTCTGTCCGTCACCCGATCATAGAGATAGTAAGTACTACGCACCCGATACAATGCTCTTGGTCACTCGTCACGTGGTCAAACAAACCACAGATTACGGATAAGCAAGCTACAGATGCGACGGTGACATTTTCACTTAGTTCCAACAGATCCGTTTTGGCGCTGCTGTCGTCAAGCAATTTTGTATTGAACTTGAAGTTATAGGCATGTATACAGTGATTCCAGAATGCAAAATAGGGATATTTTAACAAGGACACTAATCAACGATATTATTATGTCATACAACAGAGAAGAATTAGGGCTTCTCAAGGATTCTCAACTCAAGTGAAAAAAGAGGTATAAGCTTCTGACGCAACAACTTATTTTTTTTTAGAACATAATTGAAGAGGCCTGCTTACCCTCTTACACTTTATAGGTATCGCAAGGGGATCGAACTCGTTGCGATTTGTGTAGGTAAGTATTGACGTAGCGGAAGCGAGTTAAATGAGAGATGCGAAACAACAAAGGAATGATTTTACTTTAGCCGAAATGATAGGTTATTTAATTTGGATCACAATAATTAAAAACTTAGAATAAAAATAATGAAATAGCTAAATAGTGAAGTAAGCGCGAAAGCTGATGCGAGAGGAATGCCTGCGGGTCTACTGTGTAGCTGTAGACCGCTTTTGGTTCGCTGTGGGCTTGACCAGCTCCAGGCTCGCGCCATCACATTGGTCGTCCGCCGTGCAGTCGTCCAAACACCAATCACGGTGCGTTGTGCCCTGCCGTGTGCCCCACCCCCCGTGCCGTGTGCCCCGTGTGGCAAGAACGATAGCCGCTTCCTCGCGTGGGGTGGCGTGATGTTACGTCACGAATCACGATCGCCTGATTCCTCTGCGTGGTGTAAGCGCATGAGTGGTGGCGGAGGCGGTAGTGGATTGAGCCACCACATAATCAAATCCAATACTATTAAAGAAACCTAAATCGAGACCTAAACAAACCAAAAATGTACGACAGAAAAATTGTTAAACGTCACTTTTGAAAATTCGCTAAAAAATTTACTACAACAAAAACTGACAAACGTCACTTTTGACAACACGCTCAGAGTGCTAATGCTTCGAGCCGTGAGCACTGTTATAGCAAGATGGCGTCAGTAGTGACATCATGAATGACGTCACGTTTTCGATTGTGGACGCACTCACGATCAAATCGGAACGACATTTATCGAGCTAACAGCCTCACTGCGGCGTAATTCGGGACGCACCGTTAGTGGGAAAATGTGACTGCAGCGCCAAAACGGACGTATCGGAACTAAAGCTGTCTTAGGATAGGCCTGACCAAGACCGCAACGACAAGTTCTCTATTCTCTATGGTCATGTCAACAAAACTTTGCCTTTGGCGCAAATTATGATAAAAATCTTGTAAAATGTCCGAGATGGAGACAGAAACTATCGAAGAAGATATAGATGGCTCCATTCACAGTATTCACGTACGAAATTTCTTTTGTCATGAAAACTTGGAGGTAAACTTGAACCGAAATGTGAATTTCATTGTTGGTCGCAATGGGAGCGGAAAAAGTGCAATTTTGACCGCTTTGGTAGTGGGTCTGGGGGGCAGAGCCTCCGCCACAAACCGGGGCAGCAATCTACATTGTAAGTATTATTTAGTAAATCCCAAATTCTTAAATTTTAAGTGTATTGCCGCCAAAACATATTCCACCGCGAAGCAGTGTTCGAATGTAAAATCATCATTATTTATGATTTTACCTAACTTTTCGTTGTTTTATATTTCAGCGTTCATCAAGAAAGGTGCGAACTCGGCGACAGTGGAAATAAAAATAAAGAACAGCAGTGCGAAAGCATTTAAACATGAACTCTATGGTGACTACATTACTATTGTTAGAAACATAAACGCTTCCGGCGGATCCAGTTACAAAGTCAAATCTGCTTCAGGTCTGGTAACAAAATTAAATAACACTATACCTTATAATTTTGTGATTTGTATGTGTTATCCAGGCGCCAGACATGTCATCAAAGTATGCAGTTTCTACAAAGTCTAGCATTCTGTCTCATTTTATCTTTATAGAGGTTGAAAGACACCAGTCTCTCACCAAGTGTACCGCTGAAGTAAAAACATTGTATTTGTTCTCTTAGGTAGTACTTAAGGCGGTTGCAGAGGGGTCAATTTTACACAAAACTTTGACGCACAATACGCAAAGACAGTATTAATATAAGTAACTTTGTATATATGGAAAAATAGTTTGAAAAATCTAGTTGCAGCGTAACAAATAACATTTGCAATTTATAAGATAATTACGAAGATATAAAGCTTTGAAATTTTTCATACAAAATATTAAAAGCTTTATATCTTTGTAATTATATTATAAATTGCAAATGTTATTTGTTACGCGGCAACTAGATTTCTATAATGGACGCACCTTGGTATGTCACAAACGATATACTCCACCATGACCTTAATGTTCGCTACGTGAAGGAGGAAATAGTAGAGTTCACACGAAATTATCAGAAAAGGATACTAAACCACCCAAACATACTAGCTCAAAATCTAATGAGGGAAGAGGCTCAGACCCGCAGACTTAAGAAAAAGATACCACAGGACAATCTACTGGGAGGGTAACCGTTCCTTAAAACACTTTAATTTGGATGCATCACTGGGTGCATACCAAGCAAGCCAACATTAATATACGTCACACTCTTTGCTGATTGTCCAAAAAACGACAGATTGCAAAGGACAAAGGAGAGAAAAAAAAAAAAAAAAAAAAAAACTAGATTTCTAAACTATAACTATATAATTATTAACTATATAAGTCCATGTATAAAATATTACTTCTATTATATTCCGTCTACGCGTATTGTGCGTCAAACGTTTGTATGGACTGAAACCACCTTAATAAGATCTTACTTTTGCTGTATATTTGTTGAAAGAAAAATAAATGCCTTATTATTATTAAAGAGACAGCTATACTTTGTGTGTTCAAAGTTAGTGGTGATGTCTGGTACCTGTCTTACAACTATGTTTTGCAAATAAAAGTTTGAAAGAATAGGCAGGTTTATGTTCAATTTAGGCACAGAAATAAATCAAGATAGAATGGTATTGTATGCGGGCACATGTTCCAACATTAAGCAGTCATACATTTAGGGGTATTGCATACAGAAGGAGTCGAGGCGCGGGCGCGCGCCTTAAAGACCTTGACATATGGTAATTGTATATCATACCAATTCAAGCAACGTGCCGCTCGGATTCTTGGTATACAATTATCAAAAACAAAAAGTCACAGTTTCAATTACTACATCATCTTTCGCTTATATATGTCCCACTGCTGGGCACAGGCCTACCCTCCAGGAGGGTGTACAAGTGTTAGTCCACTATGTGTGGATTTGGTAAACTTCAAAATACACATCACAATATCTTCTCTGTGTATGCAGGTCTCCTCATAATGATTTTCTTCACCGTTTGACAGCAGTCTTACTGTATACATAATCCAAAAGAGTTCTGACCACGAGTCACGCTGCAAGTCTGGGGGAGGTCAGACGCGTGCGTATTGGCATCTGTTAGGCTTGCATGTGGCTCCGCCATTTTGTAAACTCTTTTGTCTTTTAACTATAAAACGTTAACTTGAGATTATAATAAACTACTTGACATTGGCAGAAATGCTACTAATCATTTTCCTACGTGTAATCTCCACATAACGGGACATTGGCACAATTGTGATAACGCATCGGACGCCATTAAATAAAAATAGAATAGAATAGAATAGAGTTCTGACCACAGCCAAGTCTGTGAACCACCAATGCTTTCCTTCACCTCGAAATTTTTAGCACTAAACTGTTTACTTTAAACATGATCTTGGCTAATGCTAAGCCTAAAAACTTCAGTTACTGTTTCATAATTAAATTCCACACATTAACTTCTAGGTGAGATTAAATCCACAAAATTTGAAGAAGTGAACGCTATAATCCTTGCTCATGACATCCAAGTGGACAACCCAATATCGGTGCTGAACCAGGACGATGCCCGAAGCTTTCACGCCTCCGACTCCAAGAAGAAATACTCCTTGTTCAGGAAAGCCACCAACTTGGACCAGACTGAGACTAACTACGTCAGGGCGTTGGAGAATTGTAACAAGGCTGCTATTATTAGGAACAGGAAGGCAGATGTAAGTTTAACTATTATTAGAGTTTGTATAGTCGGCATCAAAATTAAAGAGGTTAGGACAAGATTCAGAGCCGAAATTTTTAAGTCTTAGTTTGAACTTCCGTACGTCAAAAACCACACTTTCAACCCTACTTAGTCTCAATGCACGCTCAAAAGACGTCTCTGAATCTCAGTCTCAGATGTCACAGTAGACCTAGCATGTCTCTCACAAGAAAATGTGAAAAAGTACATTGATTGATTGATTGAAGACTGGTATACAGTCAAATTAAATTAAAGATTGAAAAATTTGTCTTGGGCGGGACTTGAACCCGCACTCTTCCAAACCGGGGAACTGCGTTATCCAATTTCGCCACCGAGCCCACTACCCAGAGAACGAAATTTTTCAATCTGTATCGTCTTAAGGGGACGTGTTTGAAACTGGTATACAGTGTTTTTTTTTAATTCTTTTTAAGGATTTTTTTAAAATTTATTATTAATGAACTCTTGCTTGTGTGTTAGCACCATTGTCAAGTAGTTTGTGGGAGTATCTAACCCAATCTCAAGGATTGTTTTTGATGAAGAACAAGAAGAGATTGAGGATTGCGGAGCCTCGTGGCAGGCAAAAACGCGACGCGCGTATACAACGCAAGGGTCTTGCTTGGGTCAGAACCTGCAACGTGAAACCTTAAGGACTTTTATACAAAAGTATTTGTACATGTCAGTCCCATCAATGTTCATGATCGTGACTTTATTTTACACAATGCTAATCATAACATTTAATGTGATAGTCCATATCACAGGAAATTAGTTCTATAGATAACAACTATAATATCCTAAATGTCAATGATAAGTAGCTTGATATGCATTGCATGATGTACTGAATGACTGACTGACAAATAGCGCACAGCCTAAACCACAAAATAGAAAACCGCTATATAAAACTGTATACTTAGTTCTGAAATAAAATAAATTAAAAGAAAAAAAAAGTAAGGATAAGGATCAAGGATGCACGAAGAAAGGTTTTTTCGAAAATCAACCCTTGTTGCAACTAAAGGACGCAGACTAAAGCTAGGACATACATATCATCATCGTCAGCCTATAAACTTCCCACTGTATTATTATTATTTGTGGTTGGGCTATTGCAAGCGAGAGTCGTTATGTAACACGGAGACCAGCGCTGGTCCTTTGTGTTCGCCCCAAGCTCAGCCATATTTTACGCATACCTCCGAACTTATGGTATTTTCTTTTCATCCTCGGAAATGCAGGTTTCCTCACGATGTTTTCCTTCACTTCCGAGCTAGTAAATGATAAATACAACCGTACATAAATTCCGAAGAACTTAGTGGTACAGGCCAGGAATCGAACCGCGTCCTCAGGATTGAGGCGCTAGCTCTCTTCCGTATGGGCTATCATCGCTCTTTCCCACTGTAGGGCACAGGCCTACACTCAGGGATGGGGTATGGGTATATAGTCCACCACGCGTGCCCAATGTGGGTTGATAGACTTCACATACACATCGGAATTTCGTCTTCAGCATACGCTATGCGGGCTTCCTCACGATGTTATCCTTCACCGTTTGATGTACAAGCTAAACAAAACCAACGTAAGCTGGCCGCGCGACGTTAAAATTACTCGACCTACGCGCGGTCAGCTCATTTTGGTTTTGTTTAGCTTGATGTGTCGCCGTGCGTACATATACTCACACTCATTTTCACTGATGGCGAGAGTTGGACCTTAGGTGTACACCAAAGTATTTAGACTGAAACCACTTTGTACAAAATTAAAATGGGCTATTAAATGTATCTTATAATGTCAAGCTGGAAAGACTTGGATGCGACTATAACAGTACCGGTACAAAATAGATCATAGTATGTAGTAGGTCCATTTACAAGTGGCGACGGGCTCACTCCCCGTCACACTGGGCAGAGTTTCAGTACTATAGTGAAACGTGGATGTTCTGACGTTTCAGAATATCTCTGACTACCCCCTCGGGGATTATAGTCGTGAGCATATGCTTTATACTATGTAGTAGGTACAACAATACAGAATGGCTACTCACTATCTCAAATAACTTCAGGTACAACATTTTGAGGGTAAATTTAGGGGAGATGTGTAAGAAACATATAAAGATGTCCGCAAGTGCGAGCGGGATGGCCGGCGGGTGTGCCGACGCCGTATTGTGTCTGTCCCAGTAATATAGAAGCATCGTGAAATCGTTGTATGGAGTGCCGGGGGGTGTGGCACCGGCACCGGAGAGAATGACGAAAGGGGGAGACTGATACCCTGCAGTAGGTGGGCATGGGCTCATGATGATGATGATGATATTGAAAGGTTGTTACAACATTAGTGCAATAAATGCTTTCGATTTCTATTTCTAAGCGTCCAGCTTAGAAATAGAAATCGAAATCATTTATTGCACTCATGTTGTAACATTGTGGTCTTATAATTATGCTAGGTATAGTACGTATCAAACATTAAGTTAAATTAAATGTTGAATTGGGCTTTCCATCTAATAAACAAATAAAATATTGTAATAGATACATTCACTTTATTAAAATGGTAAAATAAAATTATTCACTTCAATATTATTTTTTAATTAAAATTACAAAAAGATGAATAGAAACATTAACACAATTAAAACATTCACATTATTAAAATTGTATATTAAAACCATGCAATTCAATCTATAAGGGTTATAATTTATAAAAGACTTATAATTTACAGCACCATTCCCTCAGTCGACTTGTATTAGTGGTTGATAGGAATTTTTTTACTCCCAGATCAGCAAAGATAATTATTGATATTGTCAAATAATTTCACCAACTACAGGCCTGTTCAGAACTCGAAAAGGAATACAAAAAGTGGAAAACCAGCCACGAGCAACTTCAATCCCGCGATGAGATCGAGGCCAAGAAGCAAGCATTACAGAATGAATACTATTGGAGTGAAATAGCGGACTTGGAGCGCGACGCGGCGGCCGACCAGGCGCTCTATGATAAACACAACGCCAGGCTCGAGAAGCTGGTCGATAAGCTGAACAAGATGGAAGAGAACTTTGGCAGCAATAGTGACACTATTGAGTAAGTCAATTTTTGTCCTTAAGGTGGTTTCAGTCCATACAAACGTTTGACGCACAATACGCGTAGACGGAAATAATAAAAGTAATATTTTATATATGGAAAAATAGTTTAGAAAATCTAGTTGCCGCGTAACAAATAACATTTGCATTTTATAATATAATTACGAAGATATAAAGCTTTTAAAATTTTGTATGAAAAATTTCAAAGCTTTATATCTTCGTAATTATTTTATAAATTGCAAATGTTATTTGTTACGCGGCATCTAGATTTTCCAAAGAATTTTTCTATATATATACAAAGCTACTTATATTAATACCGTCTACGCGTATTGTGCGTCAAAGTTTTGTATAAAATTGACCCCTCTGCAACCGCCTTAATCAAAAGTTCCCAGGTTCCTAGGTCCTTGTGACTCTGCTACCAAGCGGATCAGCGACTCCTTGCAGAAATATTAAGGAGGACATATGCTGAAGGTTTTTTAAGATGATCATGATCAACCATCAAACTAAACTTTCAGTTTTTGAATTGAGTTTGAAGTTTTGTATGAAAATAGTTGTTTTCCCCCATATTGTTATTATGATGCCTAAAAGCATATTAAGAAAGACTATACAGGTGTAAACTTAAAATCGTTACATACTTAAGGGGTGTTTCAAATCACTAAACTGAAGCACTTTCATTATGGAACCAACATTGAAAAAGCGAAAAAAAGATCTGTTGGGCTGTTCCATAGAAATAGATAAACTGTATGGAACAGGTGATTATTTTTTCGCGGTTTCAATGTTGGTTCCATAGTGCAAGTGACGAAGCCTGTTGTGGATTTTTGACTGAACGTTTTTGTGGACGAGGCATGTTGCCAATTTTATAATTAATTCATATGTAATCGTTTTTTTACCAAGTAAATGACCTTATTTAGTGAAAGTTGTTCAGTTTGATGTTCTGAAATACCCTCTTATGTAACGCATTTAAGTCAACACCCTGTATATTAATGTTTTCTTTCAAAATCCAACTGAGAAATAGTAGTAGTAGAATATTCTGTGTTTTATTTAATGTTACTGAAAATTTTAAACATTTTATAGTAAATGTTTATACTTACAATCTTGTTTCCAACAGTAAGCTAAAAAGCGAGCTGACATCCGCGAGACAAGAGAAGTCGACCCTAGAGCAGCAGCTCCGGAGCATAGAGAGCGAGGTGAGGGAGATACAGTCCACATGGCGCTCTGCGCAGAGCTCCTTCGCCAAGCACAGGGAACTGCTGAACAGGGAGCGGAGGAAGGTGGCCGACCTGGAGCGAGAGATACAGAACATAGAGTGAGTCTATTTTTTCTTTTTCTTTTTTAATTTATTCCATTCATTCATTCTTTAACAATGACTTTCTATACATATGGACTCACTACGTCATACAATAACAAACCCCAAAAATTACACATGTCTTTAATGTCACCTTAGTAGGCTTCAGTTGTGCTTGGTTGTCATACATTGCCGCTGACATTTCACACAACTCCAGTCCTTTCAAATGTCGTCAGTCTCTAAGCAGTAATGTAAAACAATTAAGCATACTTTTGCGGTCCCGTAAACAGCGCGCTGATGCGAAGTCCTTGTGTATAGAATGTCATTGTTCTTTAATAAAAAAGTGTTGTATTGTGGAGGAGGTGGCTTTTCGTTGTCTGTCTTCCCAGACAGGTGTGAGAATATGTATGTATGTATTAGTCATACAACAAAGATCTATTATGTTTTTTGATTAACTAAAGTTTTCTTTATTTGCTTATCTAAAGTGTTGTTTAATAACTTATTAAGGTCTATATATCGACTGACGGGAACTTGGACTAGGTCAGTCAATGATTCCTTTATGTAAATGCGATACACAGGGTGTTAGGGTAAACAGTTGCATTACTCTAAGGGGTGATTGTACCCATGATACTGAACAACATTCCCTAAGAAACCCAAAAGAAATCCGTAAAAAAAATTTGACTTTTCATACTAAATGCAATCAGCTGATCGAACGTTTGTTTGAATAGTTTTTTTTTTGAGAATTTCCTATAGGTTTCTTAGGGAACGTTGTTCAGTGTCACGGGTACAATCGCCCCTTAAAGTAATGCATCTGTTTACCCTAACACCCTGTATTGTCGATCCAAATACATCGATCGACATTTAATTTCGTATTACTAACTTTCCATTCCGCGTCAATAGATTTGGAAAGACTTAGCTGAGACTATAACCTGAACATTAATTCATTCATTGAACATTAGGTCGAGAACTACTACTAAACAAATTTTCTTGTTCACAGTTCAGGCAGTGCGGCCTCTAAACGTGCGGAACTGGAAGCCAAAGCGGCGGAGGCGAAGGAGGCCGCCGAGGCAGCCCTAGCGCGCTACCAGACCGCGCAGAACGACGCCGGGCAGGCGCGCGCCAACTCCCAGCGAGCCATGACCCTCGCCGAGCAGCACGGCGCTCGCGCCGAGCGACAGAGGGACAAGCTCAGTACGTACATGTTACACTTCATCCTATATACGTCCCACTGCAGGGTACAGGACTACCCTCTGCGAGGGTGTATGGGCGTCAGTCCACCACGTGTTTACGATGCGGATTGGTAGACTTCACAGACTCATTCTCTCTTTTAGCGTACGCAGGTTTCCTCACGATGTTTTCCTTCACCATTTGAGAGCAGTTGTTTAAACTTTAATAAGTAATTTATTTTAGGGGGTACTTCAGTCCATCAAACTGAACATTATTCACTAAAGAGCCAATCATCGAAATCGACAAAAGAAATATAGTTCCATAGATAACGCCAACGTCAGCGTCAGGTCGTCCGTGCGGATAATTGCGTGTCCATACCTCTATGCAACGCGCTACACACGTTCTCAACGCGACATTCTATTTGCTATGTTGTTATTTAATTACCTGGAATTTTCCAGTTATCTAAGTCCAAATTCGAGAAAGAGATGGCCGGATGGGGCTAAAGCGTTCTCGAGTGGCGACCGCGTACCGGAAGGCGTAGCGTAGTAGGTAGAGCCCTCACAAAGTGGACTGACGACCTGGTGGAAGTAGCAGGAAACAGGAGGTATGGGAAGCCGTCCGCCGTCGTCGCCGCGTCGACGGCTTAATAAAAAGAGTATTTGTTAAACAGAGCAACTGAAGCAGCAACTGCGCGAGCTGGAGTCGCGCGGCAATGACTCGCTGGCGGTGTACGGCAACAACATGGTGGAGCTCGTCCAGCGCGTGAGGCAGGCCGCGGCGCGCGGCGAGTTCAGCGCCCCGCCCCGCGGACCCGTCGGTACGTTGCTTACTGCGGTATTGGCTATGTGCGATGTGGCTAATGGAAACTGTCAAATCGAAACCAGCGCCCGGGGTGCCAGAAATTTGTAGTTTTTCTGGACAAGCTGTGGAATTATGCTTTGCATCTATGCAAATCCACTCACTAACTTAACACGAAATCTCCAAAACTGTCAAGGCTACAAACCTAAAATTTGGCATGGAAGTTTCTAATGGTTTCTAGATGCTCACTTAAAAATGGTTTGTCGCATTTCAACCCCCAAAGGTGTTAAACGTAAAAGTTTGAATAATTAATTAATATAAATTCCGATACAAATTCGATTTTGTCCGTGGCCTTCATTTATTTCACACAAGCTTTTGCTCGTGACTTCATCCGCGCCGGTTCCCGTCATTGTAGCGACATAAAATACTGGGTATAGGGGACAGCCCTCCGCATACTGAAAGGGTGAACTCAGACCATCAAATTGAACAACTTTGCCTATCTCAGGAAACGCGTAAAACATCAGCTGTTTCATACAAAACTGCTGTACGTACCCGACTCAAATGTATGAAACAGCTGATATGTTTCGCGTTTCCTGAGATAAGTTTCTGTTGTACGAAGCTAAAAAAAGTATGAATTTAAATAAAATTCATTGTATAATTTTGTTTATATAATTTCAGAGTTAACTTTTGAGCAATGTTAATGTTTGTTAAGGTTCGTATTTGAAGGTGAAGGACAAGAAGTGGGGCGGCGCGCTGGAGCACATCATCGGCGGCAGCATACAGGCCTTCTGTGTAAACACGGCCGAGGACTCGAGGAAACTGTTCCAGATCATGGGCCAGGTGAGAATCGGGTTTTTGTTTAAATTAATTTTTTTTTAACATTTCGGATGGTTTTTCGAACGCATGTATAGAAAGACAAAGTGTTGTATAGAATACATAGGTGTCGTGGATTTAGCTCAGCTCCCCGAAACACTGACATACGGTGTAGAATGGGAACACCCATGAATTAAAATGAAATACTCATTTATTTCAGACTAAAAAATCCTCAATTTAGTTAGTAGGTTGATTAGAAACAATAAATAAATAAATAAAATGGCCATTCAGAGGGGCAATGCGGCCAGCCTCCTAGGTACTCTGCCTCAGTTGGGCGCTTTGGAGGACATCTTTTATTTGTAATTTGTGTTTTAGTTTATTATGGTTATTTTTTTGTCTGGTGTTCTGTATTTTGTATGTGTTTTTGTGAATAAAGTTAATAAATAAAATATTTACAACATTTACTTAAAATTATGTTAGTGTATGTTAATTAAGTATCTAAGGCAATAATATTATGATAGGTATTTCTTATCGTTTATTTGACTGTCCCACTAATTAAGTTAAACTGCAGCAAAGGATGCAAAAGAAGAAGACCGGTTTCTTACATAAGATTTTTAATGAAAAGAAAAGTTACATAGATCAATGTTAGATCTTAAAATAAAATTATAATTAAATAGACAAACAAAAATGTACGATGCTGTTGCCGAAAATCAGGTCGCCGATCGCGCCGGTCGGCGGCCATCACGTTGTGCAGCGTCAGCACCGCGTTCATCGATTGCACAATTCAGATGTTTCATTGGTATATATCGATGCGCCGTCATCGGTTCTATAGGGGTAGTTCTTAACACACTCACCAGCTCCACCCAGTGTTTTCATATAGGACGGTCAAATCTGTGCAGCAAGCAACCCTCTGGCATCTGGCTGACTGGCTGTCTGGTGTTTAGTAGGGCAGTTAAAAATACTGCGAAAAGGATCTGAGGCCTTCTCCGTCTATTCCTTTTTATATTCGTAATTCGACTTCAGCTGAATATGGAAAGTATAGATGAAGCCGAGAAGGCAGAAAAAGCCTATTAACTCTTAAAATATCCTGATTGTATTTACTTTGAAAACAGATGCAGGTCTTATAGACTTTACTTCCCCTGTGTGGTTTTAAGGCAACTGGAGATTGAGGTGCGGGCCAGACAGAAGGGACGCGTACCTCACGTCCGGACGGGACGCGGACAGTTTCATACAAAATGTGTTAGTGCCAGATGGCTTTAATGAATGTTGTATGTGTCCGTGCCCCGTCTCACGTCCATTCTGTCTGGCCCGCGCCTAAGGCCGATATTTTTTGAGCGTATCAGTCTAAGTAGGGTCGAAAATTGATGGATTTGGCAAGTGGGAGTTTGAACTTAGACAACAAAACGTATCAGAATCTCGGCCTACGAATATTCTTGCTTCTATTTGACGCAGGTCTACGGCAAAGCATCCAAACCGGCAGTAACTTGCAGCAAGTTCCTCATGAAGCAACACGACGTGAGACGCAATAAGGTACTCATTTATACTATAGCAATTATTGAAATCACTGTTACTGTCATGAATGTCACATTAGTACATTACATAACACCATCTCCGTGCATTCATCCAAATTTTACCTCTTCCTCTCGTGGAAAGTGGGTGGAAGATGACTGTAGGCAATGGTTTAGTCCTCATTCACTCAAACTCGCTTAGTATATCGGACGTTCTCTTCGTACCTCTTCTTATACTGAGTGTTTTTTTACCGTTTCGAAATTTTCAGGTGTGGTTCAGACCCTGTTCAGACCATCAAACTGAACAACTTATACTATAGAAGCAAACCTGAAGTCGTACAAAAATCTGATGTGTTAATAAAAATTTCATTTGGCAAATGTAAAAAAAGTTTGAAATATACAATTTACTTACAACTGAACAAACTTCAGATCTGCGACACGCTTCGTCAAAAATAAATATATAAACAGGACCTCGATCAGCAACACGCTTCGTCAAAAACTACAAACAACTACACTACCACCACTACTACTATTTACTTACAATTTGAGCTTCTTGGTCTTACAGGTGGGCCCCAGCCATAAATATGGTTACGTCAAGAAAGACCAATAAGTTAGCAATCTCCTTTTTAACCGACTTCAAAAAAGGCGGAGGTTTCTCAATTCGACCGTATATTATTTTTATTATGTGTGTTCGCGGACAACTTCGTTGTTAATTTAACTAGCGAATTATCTATATTTTAGTGAATAGGACAAAAAGCGTATTTCCATCTAGTGCCTAATCCCTACAGTCCAGGGTGTGCCGTTATAGCCTGTCGATGATGATGATGATAATGATGATGAGTGTATGGTATGGTGTAGGTGCGTGCGACGGGGTTCATGTGCGCGCTGGACTCTCTCGACGTGACGGACCCCGTGGTGGCCAACTTCCTCATCGACAACGTCAGCATCGAGAGCGTGCTCCTGGTGCCCAACCACGGTCAGTACACTTATCTTTACTAGATGCTATAAGCACAGCATTACTATATAGTCCTTACAGTACGGCAACGGACGTACTTGCGCAAAGCAACGGAGGGGGCCTTGCGGGGAAGCGGGGGGCGGGGGTCGCATCATGAGATCTGTATGAAGAGGGTATTGGGATTGCCTTGCATATCTGCACATGACAGTGTAAGTACACGAGCGCGGTGCCGGAAGGCGGCGCCATCCAGAGCGTTGCCATACTGTGAGGCAAGTATTGCGTGTCTTTAAATTTTTTTTTTTTTTTTTTTTTTTTTTTTTTTTATGTCTGATAGGTAAGCATTTGACCCCGATCTCACCTGATGTTAAATGGCGTTTAATTGGCTTTTTCTACTGTTCTAGTCTACGAATGTTTCAGTTTCCTTTTGACTTCTGTATTCGTTTTAAACTGTGTAAAAATATAGTGTCTGGTAAAAATTTGAGAAAGAATTAAAATAAATTGTTTACATATGCGCTAAAACATTGATAATTAGTGCTGAAGTTCCTTTTTCGTGTTTCTGGGTTTACGTTCTTTTGATGGTACAGCAACACCTCGAAGTTATTGCAAATAAAAAATAAACGACTGTGGATTTTAAACCTCTTCTTTACATCTTACTAGACGACGCGGTCCGTCTGTCAGACACGGAGGAGAACGTTCCGGAGAACTGCGCTAAGATAGTGACCCTAGACCTCTCCGAGTACTACCCCGCGCCAAACTACCGCAGCTACGGCGGCTCGCAGCGACCCAGCCGCTTCCTGCACCTCAGCACTGCCGAGCGCAAGAAGTATGTATCTACAAACTACACAGTGACCCCAGACCTGTCCAAGTACTTACCCCGAGGCGAGGCTTGCCCCAATCATAATTTATTTGAAACGTTTAATAGCGATATGTTTGTCAAAGAAATAATAAGTTCAAAACTGTGAAAAACATGTTTTGAGTACCCTGAAACGACAGAAGTGCGTGAAGAGATGTATGTATGTAGACGAGAGAAAAGAAGAGTGTTAGACATACGGAATTCCGATCCGAAATACCGAATCAGGATTGCGTTTTGTATATGATTTGAAATTATGGAGGCTGAAAATCCATACGAAGTCGTAATCCTGATTCAGAATTCCGCATGTATGTGGCAGAACTGAGAACGGTGTATGTACGTGACATGCCGCAGTCTGCCTACCCCTGTATATACTTGTACCTATATTATTACCGTTAATTTCACAGACAAGTGCAAGCGGAAATCCAAGAAGCGGAAGCGGAACTACGATCCCTGGAAGCGACGGCGGAGGAATATAGTCAGGAAGCGAAGGAGGCGCGAGAGACGGAGCGTAACACGTCGCGACAACTGCAGGCGCTCAACACCGCCGCGCACACCGCCTCCGAGCACTCGCGCGCCTGCAGCGCCGCCCTACACACCCAGCAGGCGCCCCACCACGCCGTGCTGGTGAGTCTACCTACTGTACTAGCACAGCATAACTATAGGTATAGTCCTTAAAGTACGGCAACGAATGTACTTGCGCAGAGCAACGGAGAGGGCCACGCGGGGAAGCGGGCTGCGGGGGTCGCATCAAGAGATCTGTGTGAGGGTGTCGGTATTGCCTTGCATATCTGCATCAAAGAGCGTCGCCATACTGTGAGGCTTATAGTAATACTGTGGTAATAGATCAGGATGTCCCGTTAGACGTTCATGGCTGGACATATATATTTTTTTATGTGTGTTCGCGCATAACTTCGTCGTCTTGAACCGATTTTGATGATTCTTTTTTTGTTGGAAAGAAGTTATTCCAAGGGTGGTACCATGATAAGGTAACCAGGATCTGAAGATGGCATCCCAGAGAAATTGAGGGGAACCTTTGAAAATCGTAGTGCCGGCTAGTGCGTTTATTAATTTGGAGCACTAGTATTAAATTGAAGTATCTAATTCACCACTAAAAATTGTGGAGTAAACAAAAAATTAAACCGCTTTCAAAAAAACTAAAAATATAAAAAATAATATTGCAGCCGATGAATTTTTCGTTCGCATCATATGGACATTAATTTGTTTTATAAAAGTTGGTGTCAAGCCAAGCCAGTTCTGTACTGTATTTATGTGTTTGGTGTAAATAAAGTATATTTCATTCATTCATCTATACTATTATAAAACTGTAACAGGAAGTTTGTCTGTACATTGAAGATATTAACAAAAAAAAAAGTTACGATATGGTTTTTAGGTGTCCCTGATTCCATTTCACCAATTTTTGGATTTTTTGTCTGTCTGTTTGTTTGAACGAGTATCACGCAAAAACTACTGAACCGATTTTGATGAAACTTTTTTTGTTTGATAGCTTATGATCTGACTTAAAATCTGGTATATAATTTGTGCGGACGAAGTCGCGGGTTAACGCTCGTCTGAAATAATCTTTTCTTTTCAAATATGACATTCAGCAAGTACACATTTCACTAACAGCGCCTAGGTTGTTAGCCTGTCGCTACGTACTACGTAGAGAAGACAAAATATGCCTCAAATTGAACCATACAGATTTCCTCACGATGTTTTCCTTCACGGAAAAGCCAATAGTCTCATGAATCTAAACTATTATAAAACTGTAGATTACATATGAAGATATATACAAGAAAAAGATTACGATATGGTTTTGTTCGAGCATCACGCAAAAACTACTGAACCGATTTTGATTACACTTTTTTGTTTATTCGCTTATGATCTGACTCTGGTACACAATTAGTGCCGACGAAGTCGGGGGTAAACTCTAGTCATACATGCAATTTTCAAAACTTGTGGGTAGGTATATTAAACAATGAATATTTTTTTTCGTTCAGCTGGACGAGCTAAACCTCTCCAAAGAGAAGCTGGAGACGATGTCAGAACAGCTGGAGAGCTTCACGTCCAAAGAGCAGCAGTATAAGGACAAGATCGAGGAGCTGGAGACCAGCATGAGGAAGACCAAGTCCAAGCTGTCCCACGCTACTGACGCCTGTAGGAATTTCAGTGTGAGTTTGCAATATTCTTCAATAAAAACTTACAGTTTTAGGGTTGAATGACGTTCCTGAGTGACTGAAAAGGAAGGAGCGACGGAAAAATGCGATGCGGTGCGGGCAGATGAGGTTCAACCCTTCAATAGCTTAGCGCGTTCTTGAAATTGAGTTTGATATTTCGGCAGTAGGTTTTAGACAAAGTTTACCTAGTTTATTCATTCTTCGTTTATTCCTACTAAGATCGGAACTCACTAGTCATTTAAGTGTGTTTGTTTGAACGAGTATCACGCAAAAACTACCGAACCGATTTTGATGAAACTTTTTTGTTTGATAGCTAATGATCTGACTTAAAATCTGGTATATAATTTGTGCGGACAAAGTCGCGGGTTAACTCTAGTCTATTATATAATTATTAGTTAGTTGACAAATTAAATAACCTTGTATTGGTAACAACTTCTAATTACCTATGTTAAGAGTTAGCAAATAAGAGGATTGTGCAACATCCACATAAATCTCTTAGGTTTAAGGATGTGAAGAAAATGTTAAAACTATTTTTGTGTAATAAAGGAAAATAAATTAAAAAAAAAAGTTTGAAGCTGTGATGCGCAGATTGTCAATGTTGTTTTATTTTAGAAGTTTAACATACATACTTACGAACTTAATCACTTTTGGGGAGGTCAGAAACATTTCTGCCACTGCAACTATAATTTCAAGACTGGGTTACAGCGATGCACACTTTTAAAATATTGAACTTTTCAGGGATTTAATGTGACAAGTGTTTTTCGAATTTTAATGTCATCGAAAAAAAATCCTTTTTACCGATCTTGGAAAATGCCGTGTCAAGGTGGCTGTCTAAACTATCGCTCACAAAAACATTGCATAAGAAACCTTATATCCTCGTACGACAGCAAATGGTAAGAAATTGCGTGGTCTATTCTAGGAACCACACGGCTATTTATGCTATTATTTATTTATATTTACCAAAATCATCATCGTTATCACCTTTTCCAAACAGGAGGAAATGGATCAAGAGCAGTTGAAGCAAGACCACGGCGAGTCGGAACGTCAGTCCTGCCAGCAGAAGATAAAAGAAGATAAGCGCAGACTGGCGGAGATCGAAGCCGGACTGAAGGAGAAACAAGCGGTGTTGGAGAGGAAGACTGAAGAAGCACTCACTCTGTGTCCTAGAGTCCAGAACCCGAGGTAAGAGAAGATGGTCTCTGAAACTTGAGGAGTCATTGGTATTAGCTAAATATGTCATTCACCTATGTAAATCTTGTTTTCATCCGCGAATTCGTCCACTGAATGTTACTGAATTGTGTGGGCAAAAACCAATGATAAATTTAAAATGAAATTAATCTTGAACAAATGGATATTTTTATAATATTGTAAATTTAACGTGAACTTAAGCTGACAATAAATTGTTAGCATACTTGGTTTGGTTGGAGCTAATTTTTGATATAATTTTGTCATAATTTTAGTTATAAAAAACCGCCTTCAAAAAACTAAAAAGTTAAAAAATTATATTGCAGCCGATGACTTTTTCGTTCGCATCATAAGAACATTAATTTGTTTTATGGAAGTCGGTGTCAAGCCAAGCCAAAAAACTAATGCAAGCCCTGTCGCGAATCTTACCGGCTTGACAGCGACTTCCATTCTTATGATGCGAACGAAAAAGTCATCGGCTGCAATATTATTTTTTAACTTTTTAGATTTTTGAAGGCGGTTTTAATTTTTTTGTTATAATTTTGTTTATTTCACAATTTTCAGTGGTGAATTCATTAGTTCAATTTAATAGTAGTGCTTTAAATAAACAAACGCAAAAGCCGGCACTACGATTTTCAAAGGTTCCCCTCGATTTCTCTGGGATCCCATCATCAGATCCTGGTTTCCTTATCATGGTACCACCCTTGAAATATCTTCTTTCTAACAAATAAAGAATCATCAAAATCGGTTCATAAACGACGAAGTTATCCGCGAACACACATAAATAAAAAAAAAATATATATATACGGTCGAATTGAGAAACCTCCTCCTTTTTTGAAGTCGGTTAAAAAAAGCGGGTAAGCTCCATGAGGTTTACGGTTGGGATTACAGTAATATGTGATTAGGCTATCTGCTATCGGCTGAGACGCAAGATTTTACTGTCTGTTACTGATATAGTGCCAGTAAACAAGAGGCCGAGTAAGAGCGGTAACGACTGATATTTTTGTATTTCTCGACTTCATATTGACAATTGATATGACGTGTCAGACGGAAAATATAGCAGGAAACGATTGCGGACTCTATTAACGCCCTGCTTCGTACTCGCCAAGACCTCTCTGTGACCAGCGCTTAATATATATATATAGTAAGCTCTGTGTTACAGGGACAAAGCGATTGTAACAAAGGAACTAAACAAGACACAAATGAAGCTGAGCTCGATACGTAGCGACGGACTGACGAAGGCGCAGGTCGCAGAGCAACTACTAGCTGTGGAGAGGAAGTACCGACGCACTAAGCACACTCTAGATAGACTCAAGCTTCTCATTGACGACGTGAGTATATACTGTACAATAATAATAAACAAACAAGACACAAATGAAGCTGAGCTCGATACGTAGCGACGGACTGACGAAGGCGCAGGTCGCAGAGCAACTACTAGCTGTGGAGAGGAAGTACCGACGCACTAAGCACAATCTAGATAGACTCAAGCTTCTCATTGACGACGTGAGTATATACTGTACAATAATAATAAACAAACAAGACACAAATAAAGCTGAGCTCGATACGTAGCGACGGACTGACGAAGGCGCAGGTCGCAGAGCAACTACTAGCTGTGGAGAGGAAGTACCGACGCACTAAGCACACTCTAGATAGACTCAAGCTTCTCATTGACGACGTGAGTATATACTGTACAATAATAATAAACAAACAAGACACAAATAAAGCTGAGCTCGATACGTAGCGACGGACTGACGAAGGCGCAGGTCGCAGAGCAACTACTAGCCGTGGAGAGGAAGTACCGACGTACCAAGCACACTCTAGATAGACTCAAGCTTCTCATTGACGACGTGAGTATATACGGTACAATAATATCAATTCATAGACGGAAATAGATCGGAGACTTTGTTTTGCTATTTCTGATATTAAGTGCTAGCGCGCACGAGCAACTTTTGTCTCCGCAACTATTTTGTCTCTCACAGGGTTTGTATGAAAAGTAACGTCGCTACATGCGCGCACTTTCATACAAGCCCATAGACTTGATGTGAGAGACAAATGAGTTGCGGAGAAAAAAGTTGCTCGTGCGCGCTATCTCTTATAGTACTCTAACTTCAATTGGTTTTGATTCTTAAAAGAAATAGGATCAAGATAGGGCATGCATCTCGTAATACTTTCAACAGTTATGGTACAGTATAAACTCCTACATACAGTACGGACCCTCCTTGTCTCCCACCAATGTTAACCGCACCCCATCATGCGTATTCCTTTCTCGCACGCACAGTATCGCACATGCTTGCCTCTTGTAAATTTTTCCCATTTATGTGAAATGACAGCTGAAGTGTCCAAGTTGTGGTTATGATCAAGCTTTATCCACATTACATCAGCCGGTCTATGGACGGGCGCAGCGAAAACAATCTAAACTATTATAAAACTGTAACAGGAAGTTTGTCTGTAGATTGAAGATATTAACAAAAAAAAAGTTACCATATGGTTTTTAGATATCCCTGATTCCATATCAACAATTTTTTGATTTTTTGTCTGTCTGTTTGTTTGTTTGTTTGAACGAGCATCACGCAAAAACTACTAAACCGATTTTGATGAAACTTTTTTTGTTTGATAGCTTATGATCTGACTTAAAATCTAAACTATTATAAAACTGTAGCAGAAAGTTTGTCTGTACATTGAAGATATTAAAAAAATCACGATATGGTTTTTAGGTGTCCCTGATTCCATATTTTAAAGAAACTTTTTTTGTTTGATAGCTTATTATCTGTCTTAAAATCTGGTATATAATTTGTGCGGACAAAGTTGCGGGTTAACGCTCGTATTAAATGAAAATAGCCTGTAGGTACACTGTTAACCACACTGGCACTGTTGTGGTAGCTGTCCTAACTGCCCCATCCCTTTATACGTCCTTCTGCAAATTTCTCAAGGATATTCCCATAACAACATTAGGTAAATAAATAAAATAATGTATGTAATGAACAGATTAAGAGCACAGCGGACAAGCATCTCAAGTTCTGTCACAAAGTGCAGACCTACATCGCGAGGAGGGTGCAGTTCTGCTTCCAGTCTATACTCACGCTGAGGAATTATTCCGTAAGTTTACATTACATATAGCAATAGCAACAGGGTATAAAAGAATTGCAATATATTATTTTTATTTTCTTATTAAATAAAGCGTTTGAAAATAACACTTAACTTCATTTTCGGATTTTTTTTAAGCTTGAATACTATTTTTAATAACAGGATAAACTATACAAAATATGATAAGTTAATATATAGGGCTACCTATCGCGCGAAATATGCTATGGCTTCTGCCGCCGTAGTATGCCACCGTGATACAGTGCTATCGCACCTTCGCTCCCTTTCTATTTATGCGTGAACGAAAGAGATAAAAGGCGTGATATAGCCGTATCAAGTGTAACATGCTAGCTAGGCTGGGGGGCGCTATCGACTACCACAGAGTACTTTAATCTACTACGGTCCTTACATACCTGTTTCGCTTCATTCATATCCATACATGCCTACCAGATGATGAGTAATATGACGTCCTATTACTCATTTTAGGACAAGGTTCATGCGAAGCGGGCGAGTAGGCAAAGAGCCTATACAAATTGTAAACTTCAAAGACTTTATTGCGACACAGGTAATATAAAGGTGGTGAAGAGTGTTTTAAATAGAGCTCTGTAATTTGCCCATGAGCAGAATATTTGCAATATTTAATAATTGACAACAATTCATTTTATGTGATTTAAAGCTTATATCAAAACT
The DNA here is from genome assembly GCA_927399405.1 of Agonopterix arenella. Classification (NCBI taxonomy): domain Eukaryota; kingdom Metazoa; phylum Arthropoda; class Insecta; order Lepidoptera; family Depressariidae; genus Agonopterix; species Agonopterix arenella. The sequence goes on from OV656691.1 coordinate 2,549,758, forward strand.
ATCCGATTTTTCTATCCATTATTTCTAGAGTTAAAAAGTACTGAAAAATTAAATAGAGGTTGAATGACAATTTATTCCTTTGCCTGCTAGGCTTTTCTATTGTGTTTGACAGTTTTTAATTTTATTGCGGAAAATGCAAAAGTTAATAAAAAATACGTATCTCTTATTTTTTAAGCTATTCTATATTTTTCATTAAAAACAGGTGGATAAAAAATGTAATGTTGTCAATTATATTGCATGCTCATAGGCAGGCAGATATGCGCTGTAAGCGCCTTTTTTTACCCACGACGGAAAGGAGATTTTTATTTATCCTATGAGGATTCGTTTGACCTAAGAGAATGGATATAGCCCATTGCCACTTTAGCTTGCTAATTTTCTGAGCGATTTGTACCCTTCACAATCATTTCACTACCAGGGCAGCATGGACATAGACAACGCGCGCGGCACGCTCGAGATAAAGTGTACGGGGCGCGAATCTGGCGCGAAGCGGCACGCCGCCACCACCTCCTCGCTGTCCGGCGGCGAGCGCTCGTACTCCACCGTGGCCTTCATCATGGCGCTGTGGGAGTGCGTGGAGCTGCCCTTCTACTTCATGGACGAGTTCGATGTGTTCATGGTGAGGAGGCAATTGACAAGTTCAGATCTATACTATTATAAAACTGTAACAGAAGTGTGTCTGTACATTGAAGATATTAACAAAGAAAAAGTTACGATATGGTTTTTAGGTGTCCCTAATTCATAAATTTTTGGATTTTTTGTCTGTCTGTTTGTTTGAACGAGTATCACACAAAAACTACGAAACCGATTTTGATGAATCTTTATTTGTTTGATAGCTAATGATCTGACTTAAAATCTGGTATATAACTTGTGCAGACGAAGTCGCGGGTTAATGCTAGTATAGAATAAGGACTAAATTATACAAGGTGTAACAAAACACCCTAGGGTTATTGTATACAGAGGGAGTCGAAGTTAAAGACCTTGACATACGGTCGGTAATTGTATATCATACCAATCCGACCGGCGCGGAATATACACCGACTTGACATACAATTATATACCGTATGTCAAGGTCGCAAGACGCGCCCGCGCCTCGACTCCTGTATACGATACCCCTTAGTGATCTTTCAAACTGAACAACTTTCACTATGGAGAGGTAGAACAAAAAATCTGATGTCCCGTATGTTGGTTCTATAGTGAAAGTTGTTCAGTTTGATAGTCTAAACACCTCTTTAAATATTACTGGGGTGTTTTATTACACCCTGTACCACTATCACCCTCGGGTGCCCAGCTATGCGGAGTCTTGCAGGTTATTGGTGTGTGGGGCTAAATAAATTCAATTGTTTGTAACCAGGATAACGTGAACCGCAAGATAGTGATGGAGCTGCTAATAGACCACGCGCTCAAGAACACGAGTCGGCAGTTTGTGTTCCTCACGCCGCAGGACGCCTCCTCGGTCACCGCCGGCCCACAGATCAGCATTCATCTGTTAGTATCACTTTGTGATTTGTAATATATATGATGGCCCTGGCACCTTAGATCAAAGTAAAATTAATGGATCGGCCTTACGCGAACATTTCAAACCAGAAAAATAAGTCAAAACAAATAACAGGTATACTTCAAAGAAGATCCTTCCTCTTAGTTTGAGAAATACTACCAAAAAAATGTTAGCGTATAGTTATGGAACTCATGTCGATTTGTTTCTCATAATCTCTAGATTATAGTGGTAATATTAGCTATACCTCGTCTAAACTGAGTGTCGCGTAATCGCAGTTGTCGCACATTTTATCTTGGTAAAATATGTTGGTTTTTAATTTTTATTTTCGTTTGACCATCTAAGACGCTCCTATCCACGCATTGCTTTACATGTGCCGTTTTAACAGCAAAAAGAATCATAGCAAGAAGTCAAAACGGAGCATTTTTTTTAAATATTGGTTTCATAATTCTGGTTGCATTTTTGCCTAAACTACCCGATTACTATAATAAATTAAATTGTTTTTAGAGTGTAATACCTAACATCAATAAACATTACCCTTTGGTGGGCCTAAAAAATTACTCTTTTGTATCGAGATGACAGACAAGTGTGCTAGTTTGTATGGACCAAGTGTACTAGTTGTGTGCTTCAACTAAAAGCGCTTTAGGCACATCCATTAATTTTAGTTTGATCTAAGCCTGGCACTATACAAGAGACTCGCAAGAAAACGTCAAAGAACAATACTTACCTCATCATCTGAGCCGATAGACGTCTGCTTTGCCGCGCCGGTACGCGGTCGATACTAGAGAACTCTTCGGCCCCATTGGCCATCTATTCTGCGAGTAATGTGCCCAGCCCATTGAGACTGGGCTCAAAGCGAAATAAATTTCCCCACAGTTCTTTTTTACCGAGGAGTATTTGAACAGCCATGTTGTTCTTAGCTTGATCCAAGAAAAGTTTTCTTGCAGCCGCGTTTTGCTTGGCAAGTCTATTGACTGCGGTTCGCCACTTATTAGATACTTATACAGGGTGTAAGGGACAGCCCTCCGCAAACTGAAACTGTGAACTCAGACCATCAAACTGAACAACTTTCACTATGGAGCCTACCTCAAGAAACGCAAAAAAAAATCTGCTGTCCTATACATTAGAGTCGGGTAGGTACGGCAGTTTTTTATGGAACAGCTGTTTTTTCGAGTTTCCTAAGGTAGGCTTCATAGTGAAAGTTGACCGTTTCACTTTGCGGAGGGCTGTCCCTTACACCCTGTATAATGAAATCCTTAAAATGGCAAGACTGAACCTAGCCTGTTATGTCTAACCGTTAGTTCCTTTACACATGTTCCGGTTGCCGAATAACCGGCGGCGAATTGTATGGCCATGTACGTTAGCTTTCACACGTACCGGCACAATTTACCCGGTAGGCCCGGCGCCGGCTATCCAGCAAACGGAACGTATGAAAAGGGACTTATTAATATTCAGTTCTCCATTATTAACAGACTTCTTTTTTATTCCAGAATGGCCAACCCGCGACCTTAGCGACGTAACCATTTAATGCATATGCTCACGACTATATTCCCCGAGGGGGTAGTCAGAGATACTCTGAAACTTCAGAACATCCACGTTTCACTAGTAGCGACTGGCTCACTACCAGTCACTCTGGACAGAGTTTCGGTACTACTAGTGAAACCATTTAATTTTTATTAATAATCCAGTGGCGATTACTGTTTTTGTTTTGTTGATTGTTATTACAATTACTATTTTAATTAAGAATTTGTATTATGAGTACATTACCTATTTAATGATTACAATGAATCTAATTTCTCAATAAGTCTTTATGAAAAGTTCTTTACTTCGTTTTATAAATAAAAAGATATTTTACAAAGAAACTGTTTATTATAATTATGAGGGTCTACCTTAAACTGATGAATATTATAATCATTCTTTCGGTAACTAAATTCGGGTCCAAAGGCAGAGGTACGCGTAGGCGGCCAATGTTCTTACCGCCCGTTTCCCTTCCCCAAAGTAATTCATAGAAACGAGATGTGCAAAATGACATGAAAACAACCATCAGAAAACAAGTGATAACAAAACACGGTGTCTGCTGGAGTTTGATCCGACGGAAACGGGCACTCCCCGTTTCCGTCGGATCGGCCATAATGTAGTAGTACTCATTTCTACTTTTTATTTAGTGTACCGACAACTAGCCGACTGACAAGGCTTATCTACAATGGATATACAGCTGTTTCAGAAGTAAGAATAAAAATTGAAACCTTTTTAGTCAGTGGTTTAGACCAACAAACTGAACAACTTTCACTATGGGACCAACATGGAAATCGCGAAATAAAAATCTTTTCTCCCATACATTTAGCTCGAGTAGATCTATAGTTTAGTATGGAACATCGCAAACGCATCGCATCATGGCCATTATGGCAAATCTCATTTTGGAGGAGGCCTATGTCCAGCAGTGGACGTCTATCGACTAATATGATGATGATGGAACATCAGATTTTTTTCGCGATTTCGATATTGGTCCCATAGTGAAAGTTGTTCAGTCTGATGGTCATAACCACCCCTTAAATGTTTATTTGTATTTTTGTAACACCCTGTATATACATGTTAATAGAGGTCAGTGATAATCGCAGAGCACAACTTCGAGTATAAAATAAAAAAAACTTAAAAATATCAACACCATTTATTTAATACTATATCGCCATGACATTCAAAAGTGTACAAACTAAAATGTGATCAATATCAATGCGTATTATTGCACAAGAGATAACAAACTGAAGTACAAACTATGGCTTCCCCGTTCCACTGTCTGAGATCACATTCACCTCATTTAACGGAATACAATTGCAAAACAAATCTATTAAACATTACTTTTTTATATTAGTTTCAAAATAAATTGATATAAAAATAACTTATGATTCTAAAAGCACACTAATTACTGCTAGAATATAGTTAAATTATTCTGATATAAAGTAACAAATCTAAGTCTTATTTAATAAGGTGATAGTTCACCTTAGGGTTTAAGCGTAATCATTGAACTTAATTCTACGTCAATTGTCTAAACAAAATACCCGGTTTTTACAGTGGATAGGTACACTATTACAGAATATTTGCATTTATTGGTAAATATGATTTGTCGTAGACATGGTGAAATAGGCTGAATGATGTGAAGAACGACATTGAATGAACTTTTAATATACAGGGTGAAATTGATATCATTAGCATCCTTTTAAACTAAGAGTCTGCCCATCAAACTGAATAACTTTTACTATGGGAGCAAACCGATCAGAGCAAAAAAAAATCTGCTGTTGAATTCATTTGAGTCGCGAACTCGCGCGTCGAGATTGCAGTTTAGTGTGGAATAGCTGATTTTTTATTTGCTACGATCGGTTTGCTCCCATAGTAAAGGTTGTTCAGTTTGATGGGTAGACTCTTAGTTTAAAAGGATGCTAATGATATCAATTTCACCATGTAGTTATACCACCAATACACAAAATATAGCAGTATCAATAAATCCAATATACGGTAGATGACAGGCAGTGCTCGGTTCAGATAGTAAGTGTTGCTATTATTTTGTGTATAAATCCGGACATAAACTCGGTGACAGGTCTGTCTATAAATCACTTCTATACTCTAAAATTCTAAATGTTATATCACCCACATCACATTCATATGGTCTTAATTATAGCAACACCTGCCACGACTTTACAACTCCCATTTTGACTTCAGCAACGATCCAGCCACCTTCGAAGTAGCGAGGTTTGACAAGCGTAGTATACAAACACATTGATGTAAAACTGTTTCGTTTTACACTTAAATTAATTAATACATCTGTACAAATAGTGGTAAAATTAAGAGAGAAGAATATATTTGAAATCACTTATAAGAAAGAAAGTTAGATTATTAAAAATACGCAAATAAATAAAGAGTTGAGTTAGTACACTTTTATGATGTTATCTTATTAATTTGGAAAATAATATTCTCTAGAATCCACATGTTTGCAAATGGAAAAAACTGAAGTAGCGGGCCAGAGAATGTAAGTCTTCAAATATATATAATGAAGCTGAATCAATCGAATTAGAAATCAATTCAGTCCATCAAAAAGCAGTCTTTGGTTAAAAATAATGGTGTTATTGAAAAAAAAAACAATTGCAATCATATTTTTGTCTACAAACGTATATTTTTTTGTCTACAAAGGTAGTATCACTATCATCTAAATCCCATTTCACAAGAATTTAGATTGTGAAAGTCTTGTATTTTTTATTTATATCAGTCTCATGAACATTTTGTTCATTTATCATCAAGTAATAATTTATATTACATTTTTTATATTTTAATTTATGTACACATTTTTATTTCGAGAAAAATCAAGAATTAAGAAACTATAAGTAGTTATTTGCTAATAAAGTTCTAACGAAGTATAGAAAGGATTATTTATTAGATTGGGACGTTAAATGTTTGTCCTTAAGGTATAGTTTAAATCAACTTAGGTATTATTTGATTGATTCACGGTGACATGCGACATAAACATGAATTATTTGACACTGCATTACATTAAAAAATCTCCGTATAATTTTGGCTTACATCCAATACAATATTGATTGTAAATGATTGGATTTGCAATGCATTTTATTATTATTTACAAAACAAATATACTAATGAAAAACATACACCGATAAATTAAGTAAGTATAAACCAAAAGTTGTCGTATTTGTTTTTAATGATTAATCAAATATAATTAATATTGGAAATTAATACATGGACTTATCTACTTAAACATGTGGTTATACGAAAGTCAAAGAGTGACGTCACGTTAGACTACACTTAATGTATTTTTAAATCGAAATCCGAAGCGTCCAAGCATTATTTCTTTATATTTGAATTTAAATAAAAACATCTTTATAGCACCACTCATTGACTTTACGAGAAGAGTTAGTTACATACAAATTATGTAAAATGATTTTGGAATGTCTAAGCAGGTTTGGTATAATATACTTTCCTTACTAAAAAGTCGTTGACTATTCGAAATAACACAGTATGTACCACCATTATATCAAAGTAGGAACAAAATATATCATAGATGAGATACGCAAATTGTGAAATCGACGAAGGTGATGGCTAATCCAAGATAGTTTCTATGATCTTTCTACGAGTATATAATTGAAAGTGAGCATTAAGTCCCAACTTGATGCTGATACAATATGTTATTACAGTATTTATTCAAGTTCTGAACTTTAATAATTGTTAATAACTCAGATATTTCCAAAAATGTGGAGATAATATTTTCTAGTCCATTAGTGATGTGGTCGATCACCGCAACTAAATGATATCGGGTTTTGTGTAACTGCGCAAGATTCTCACGGCAAAGCAAATATAAAACCTTAGGATGTATGAAAGAATAGTCTATATTCACCTTTTGAGATTCAGATGTATTATGAAACGGAAAACGAACATCCTTAAAAGTAGATAACGATTTTTTTCATTTATTAATAAATATATATTCCTTAACAATGACTAATTAAGTAATAATGGTGAATTTTGTTTAGATAAGCCTCTAACATTACTCAAGGTCCCTTTGTCGATTCCACAAATTCTTTTCTAAATTAGCTAATTTAAAAAAAAAACTATTACAAAATCATATAATGTATTTCAATTGACGATGATCAGTCAGTCTTTATAGGAACAGACTCTCCTAGCTGGATATTTTTGCAATAAACTATTTTTACGGTTTAAATTTGACTAATGATAATGCAGAGTTAAATTACATGAGATTGTATACTTAGTTTTATTTCCAATACAAATTCCCTCTAAGCGCTCTTAGACGAGCGACACTTTGCGGTCGCAAAGGGTCGCGCGACTCACGGCGACCGCAAAGTGTCGCTCGTCTGTAAGAGCCCTAATAAGTCGAGACGCGTAACTTTCCTGCTTTGTTTTGGAAGGTCGAGGACTCATTCCATGACTACATACATACAACACCAAATAATTTATAAACATTGTTGATGATGATGACGATGAAAATGTCCATAGAAATGTGATGTTTAAATCTTTCTCTAAAAAGTAATTTCATGAAAAGGTAAATAACAATTCATGCGGTTTTTAATAAATTGTTCATGGTTTAAGTTCATGGAGTAATCATGCGATGAAAAACTGTAATTTGACATCGTAGTTGATGGTAAAAATATGAATCTTACTAATATTATAAATGTCAAAGCTTGAATGTTTAGATGTTAGTCACTCCATCACGCATAAACGACTGAACAGATTTGGATAAAATTTGGCTCACAGATAGAATATGCTCTGGATTAACACAGGATACTTTTTTCAAGTCCACACAGAGACGGAGTCGCGGACAACAGCTAGTTAGAAATAATCTGTATTTCCCAATGATTATCGATTTAAAAGAATGTGAGTAACATGCAAAATTCTGCCTATTAGTAATTATTAGTGGGTTAATAAGCTGTTGTCACACATTAGTAGGGAATTTTAACTCCTTGTTAATAAAAATACGATAATCATTAGGAAATTTAATAAATCCTACTTATATTATAACCGCGAAAGTTTGTAAGTATGGATGGATGTTTGTTACTCTTTCACGTAAAAACTACTGAATGGATTTTAATGAAACTTTACAATAATATAGCTTATACATCATTATAACACATAGGCTACAATTTATAAAGATATTGTGTGAATTGTACAGACGAAGCGCAGACGACGTCGCGGGCTCCAGCTATTTACTACTGTTTATCAACTAGACGTCGAATTAAAACGGCGGTTAAGTCTTTCAGGGTATGTATATCACCGACCAAGCAAAAAGTAGGGATAATAGCATTTTTAGAATTTCAATTTCATTATCATTAAGAAAATCTGGTCACTATATTTCATTTGATTGTTTGATGCCGGCGTGTAAACGGGCAATTTTTGCATTTAAATTATGTTGACATAACAGTCGTGTAAGAACCCTTCCTGCAAGCGAAATTCAGAAAAATTTTAGTGGACAAACTTTCCTGTTCCGATATGCTCAAATTAGGAACTACCGCCTTGTTTCATTATTGGTAAATAAAAATAAACATTAGGTGCGATGAAAGAGACGCCGTCAACGGAATAGAAAGATTTGTCGCACTGTATTTGTGTACAGATATTTATTTCTGTAGTGAAATTATATATCAAGTATCAATATGAAACGATGACTATTTCTACAGTGAATTAAAAAATACACGAGAGTTTACCTATACTATGCTGTACTTCTTTAGATACAAAACAAAATCACTTTCTATATACAACTGTACTTATCTGAAATAAAGTCATAGGCTTCAAAACAAGACTACAAAACAGTCCTTAAATTCTCTATCAACCTCCCAACGGAAAAAGAGCCATATAACAACGCAACATACGCACCAAAGTGCCGTGGCCGTCGATCACTCGACTGGGAGTCTATCTGGCGACTGATGCCTGGTGGAGGGCGTCTTTGTGGTAGGGGTCTTGGGGCTCTTCTGGTCTGACTGGGGAGGTGTCGGTGGGTAGATGTGGTCTGTTTCTTGTGACGTCGATGCTTCCTGTGTGCCTGATTGTTCTAAAAGTTGCTGGTATACTTTGTCCTGTAAATAAGACAGATAATTGGTGAGTTATTGTGGATTGATGTTAGTCAAATTATTTGATTCACAGAACATTATAAGAGGCGTTAGAAACGCAAAGTAGAGCTTTTGCGTCGGAGACGACTGTCGCCACTTGTCTTCCCGCTCACGCTGTTACAACTACTCATGCCCTCTCGCTCGCATCACGCCGCGCGCCTAACGGTGTTATGCAAATCATTACATAACCGTGTGGCACGAGTTCCATGCCTAGGTTCCACTTCTAACCCCTGTTATAATGTTCTGTGATTTGACTTCAAGAGTCAACCCAACTTCAGGTGTAAACGCAATATAACTGAATCCATCAGTATCTGTTAACTATGGCTAAGCATCAGTCAATAGATGTGTTACTTACATAGAGGTAGGCGTAACTCGTGTCAACGCCCCGAGTTGACAGGAGTCACGTGACGCTCTACGGTTACTTACATCAAAATTCACCACGCTAATCATAGCTATATCAGTATCGGACGGAACTCTACCCCAGCAACCCAATAGACGGCAGTACGTGTCTTTAAGAAGAAACAGAGTGCAAAATTCAGCCCTTATAATGAGGACCAACGCTTTGAAAACCCGTTGGATGAGGTCAGCACAAGACCAGTCTTTGTGCCTATTGGAGGCCAATGTCCAGCAGTGGACGTCTTTCGGCGGAGATGATGACTATAGTAAACAATACTCACAAACATATCCAGGCTGACGTTGTGCGACTGTATGCGGTGGCTCTCGTCCACGTTGAGGTCGGGACAGATGAGGTCGAGCCCGGCGGCGCGCTGCACGAACTCCCCGTCGGCCGCGCGCACGACGCTCACCTCGCCCTGTTCCCGCACCACCGCCACGAACGGGCTCAGCCACCTGTAGCACGGCTCCAGCGCCGACCAGCTGTAACCTAACATTGTCACATGGTTAGTGCTTAGCGCTTAGTGCGGTGATAAGTTATATGGAAGAGCTTGTGCCTATAGTTGTAAACGGGCGGTTTTAAAACGGTTTAAAACGAAACGAGCGTTATTAATCGAATCACTCGCCGCCTGAAATGGGCTTTTAACCGAGACACGGAATCTATATCTATACTATTATAAAACTGTAACAGAAGTGTGTCTGTACATTGATAATATTAACAAAAAAAAAGTTACAATATGGTTTTTAGGTGTCCCTGATTCCATATCAGCAAATTTTAGGTTTTTTGTCTGTCTGTTTTGCTGTTTGTTTGTTTGTTTGAACGAGCATCACGCAAAAACTACTGAACTGATTTTGATGAAACTTTTTATGTTTGATAGCTAATGATCTGACTTAAAATCTGGTATATAATTTGTGCGGACAAAGTCGCGGGTTAAAGCTCGTATATTATACGAGTACAGTAATACTTAGGTACCAGCTGACCCGGCAGACGTCGTGCCATTTTTCCTACCCTACCCTACACCTACCACACACCTACGATATAATATTCTTTTAATATAAAAAAAACTCTCGCCGGCCCAAATAGCTCGGTTTAAAACGAATCTAACTGGCTTTGCATCTATAAGGTCTAACAAAATTAGCTGAAACTATTTTAAGGGGATGATCAGACTATCAAACTGAACAACTTTCTCTATAGGACCAATATCGAAATCGCGAAAAAAAATCAGCTGTTCCGTAAAAACGTACTCGACTTAAATGTATGGGACAGCTGATTTTTTTTCGCGATTTCGATATTGGTCCCATAGAGAAAGTTGTTCAGTTTAATGGTCTGATCATCCCCTTAAAATAGTTTCAGCTAATTTTGTTAGACCTTATATACTTGTGCCTTAATCACGAAGGTCGATTCCTAGCATGTACGGGCGTTTCAACGTATTCATCCCCATGGTCAAATTTATAGCACAATCATAATCATCATCATAAAAAAATGTTTTGTCTTACATTATGGACAGATTGCGCACCTAAACGGTCGCGACTGGACCCCCAGGGGAAACGATGCTAGATATGTACCCAAGAAGTTTGAGTGGTATCATCATTGGCCTTTCCATCTTTGAAAGATGATTTAAGCAGCGTCTTGGCGGCACTTACGTTCGTGACTGTAAAGCCCGATATGAGAGCGACAGGTTCGGCCGCATGTACGGCAAGTGAAATATGAGTTTGCTGGGGTGCGTTCACGACCTTTAGGTGCGGTTGTTTTTCAACTCGCTCTAAGGTACGGAACGACCGCGCCAATTTTTAACTCGCTATGAGGTACGGAACGATCACGGTTGTTTTATAACCTCAAATTTTGACATTTAAAGTAATATGGGCTTCCATCATTTCCAAATACAATAAAAAAATTCATTTTCCATGTTAGCAAATCAAAAAGTGAATAGAAATAGTTTGAAAAACAAACTTTTGTTCAAAACGCGCGAAAAGTCAAGTAACCACAGATAATTAAAACGTCAGAGTGTTTTTAACCATCGAATTTGATGGTTAAAAGTTGCAACCCGTCAGAGGTTCGGAACGCTTGAGTTGTGACAACCGAGTTGCAAAGAGCGTTTTTCACCGAGCCTCGGAACGGCGTTAGTGCGAAAAGTTGCACTCGGGGTGCACCTGGGGCGTAGGTTCTGAACGCACCCCTGTGTCAGTTGGGTTTGCTAGCCGATCATGCACTATACTAGACTATAGACAATTGTCATGCATAGGTATTGAATTTATCCCTGTGCTTTGTTCCATAAAAATTTACAAATATTCAGATTCCTTTTTTAACTGGTTACTTATATAAGGACTAACAAAATTAGCTGAAACTATTTTAAAGGGATGATCAGGCCATCAAATTGAACAACTTTCTCTATGGGACCAATATCGAAATCGCGAAAAAAATAACTGTATCTGTCGACTCAACTGTATGAGACAGCTGATTTTTTTTTCGTGATTTCGATATTGGTCCCATAGAAAAAGTTGTTCAGTTTGATGGTCTTATCATCCCCTTAAAATAGTTTCACCTAATTTTGTTAGATCTTATATAATTTTTTGAAACATTTGGCTTATTTTGATCAAAATTAAAACCGTTGCTAAGAACATTTAATTTGTGCTGACAGCCCCCCAGTGCTGAAAGCTCCAACAAAAAAAACATTTTATTTTATTTTAATCTTGTGTTTATTTCTACGATTTAAAATAGCTTTATAATTATTTTTTCAAATGTTTTTTAACATTTTATCTAACTATTTGTTTAGTTGTAAGCATGGTACAGGAGATAGTCTTAAATTGCCGGAAGTTTGTGGTTTCCGTTAAAGTGCTTACATTTACATCTCTATGTTTTCTGTGCTGTTAACTGATAAGCTCGCAGCGATCATTGTAGCTAGAGGCCTTACTAATAGTTTTTATATTGGAACAAAATCTACTTAAATAATATAGTAAAAACAAAAATAATCGCCATAGCACTGTAAGAGTTAAATAGTTCTAGACTGAACTGAACTAACTAGATACTCTATCTAAGTAACGAACACATATAACATAAGTAACATTACCACCTAAAAGAGAGACATGGAAGGGTTTGGGGGAGACCTTTGCCCAGCAGTGGGACACAACAGGTTAATAAAAAAGAAATTTTAGAATTCAGACGCAGCAACCAAAGAGTGATAATCAAATAATAATAAACTGTGAAATATAGGTGAGAAGGAATTTACAAAATATCGAATTTAAGAAAACCGATTGTAGTACAATCTTTCAGATTTTTTATTGCTAAAAAAAAAAAAAGAATTGGACATACCTAACATGAAATTTTCAAGAAAGGCCGTCTAAAATAAATAGTTCTTACGAAGGTAATATTACAAAATTCTAGTAGAAGCGACTAAATATTTCCTCGTGTACCTATACGCTTATAACCAACGTACAATTACTTATAAATATACGAGAAACGTACCCAAACTGCGATACTGTTCTACTGATCAGAACACAGAACATAAATTGATCAGACTTTTGATATTTTTTTTCAAATGTTGTGAAGTGTGCGTAAAATAACCGAGCTAAAAGAAGCAGTGAAGCTGAAAGAACATTGCACAATCTTTAATTTAATAAAACATTTTTAATTAGTTAACGTGAATTCTTGTGAAAATATTTTACTACTTTCTATTCAGATTATTTTTTATTTCAGATTTAGCAAAAACACATTACCTTTATATTTCAATACTATTAAAATAGCCTCAATTAAAACATTATCTCATTTATTATCAAGGAAACCCAACCTACATTAACTCACTCTATAACATAGCCCGTTATACAGGGTGTAAAATTAATGACACTTAAAGGGGTGCTTCAGACCATCAAACTGAACAACTTTGTCTATGGGAAAAACATCGAAATCGCGAAAAAAATTCAGCTGTCCCATACATTCCAGTCTAGTTATTTTTGCAGTTTTGTATGGGAAAGTGGAATTTTTTTCGCGATTTCAGTGTTGGTCCCATAATAAAAGTTGTTCAGTTTGATGGTCTGAAGCACCCCTTTAAGTAAGTGTCCCATTAATTTTACACCCTGTATAGTCAGTTGATGTGGGGTGGGATCATTTCACTGCGCCATTCCTTACGACCATTCCACCATTTATCATAATCTAAACTATTATAAAACTGTAGCAGAAAGTTTGTCTGTACATTGAAGATATTAACAAAAAAAAGTTACCAGTTAAATATGGTTTTTAGGTGGCCCTGATTCCATATCACCAATTTTTTGATTTTTTGTCTGTCTGTTTGTTTGTTTGAACGAGCATCACACAAAAACTACTGAACCGATTTTGATGAAACTTTTTTTGTTTGATAGCTTAAAATCTGGTATATAATTTGTGCCGACAAAGTCGTGGGTTAACGCTCGTCAATAATAAAATCGTGTTAAAAAAATATGTAATTCTCACCTGACACCCTAAGCGCGAGTTCCTTAGAGAACGCGTGCGCCATCGCAGCCGCGGCCACGGAACTGTACGAGAACATATTAACGTCCACGTGGAGCACCGCCAGGTCGATCAGCTGCCCGCACACAACGAACTCCAGCGACGAATACTGCGGGAACACGAACGTGTACCCTCTCAACGCGTTCACACCGACATCTGTCTCTCCCAGCAACCGCCGCTTTGCGCTCCTCCCTTCACTCTCCAATTGCATGTAGATATTCAACCAGCTGTTTATAGTGATCGGTGTGATGTTCCACGATAGGACGCTTAGTATGTGTAACTCTTCTAGTAGTATTTCTTCGGTGGTGCAAGCTCCGTCCGTGACGTAAGCAAATTCGCCTATTTTAGGTGGATATACTTCTTCTACTTTTGCAGCGATGAATAGGCATGTTATTCCTGGAATTGCACAGAAATACTTGAGATCAACCGTCGAATCCAACTCGGTTGGGCAGCGTTCGGGAAGCTACGTAGTATCTTCACGTCCCAAATACCGCAATGTCTTAAAACGAAAGTCTTCGATCAGTGTGTGTTGCCAGTGATGACATATGGAACAGAGACGTGGTCGTTCACTCAAGGCCTCATAAAAAGGCTGAAAGTCACCCAAAGAGCAATGGAGAGGGCTATGCTCGGAGTTTCCCTGCGAGATAGAATCAGAAATGAAGAGATCCGCAGAAGAACCAGAGTAACTGACATAGCCAAAAGAGTTGCTAAATTAAAGTGGCAGTGGGCGGGGCATATTGCTCGCAGAACCGATGGCCGATGGGGCCGAAAAGTTCTAGAGTGGCGACCGCGTACCGGAAAGCGTAGCGTGGGTAGGCCCCGCACACGGTGGACCGACGACCTTGTGAAGGCGGCGGGATCCCGTTGGAGCGCAGGACCGGTCGTTATGGCGATCCTTGGGGGAGGCCTATGTCCTATGGCAGTGGACGTCCATCGGCTGAGATGATGATAATGACTTGAACTTGGGACCGTAATCCGTTTCAGAGTGGTCAGAAACCCTGCTACAACTTCGCTTCATCTTTCCAAGCGTGCAGCTGTACTATGGCTCACCTTTAACTAAGGCTTCAGGATGGAATGACAGGTTAAAACAATGCTTAAAAAATAGTATATACTCTAGGTACTTTATGTATTTATTTTAATTTGATAATATATTTTTACAATGATTTGAAAAGGGAAAACAATAAGGAAAATTTAAATGCAACAAGATTCTACTATGCAGCGGGATACAATCAGATAAAACTTTTATTGGCTCAGATTGTACTAAGTCTTTGACTATTTATTATAAGGACTAGCCTTGCGGTAGCATTTCCCCTCTGCCACGGTATAAGATCAATTAATCATGTGCATGTACATTCAATTTTATACCTTATCACTAAATAAACGAGAGAGCCTATAATTGCGAATCAATAATTTCGAACTTGGAACGTTTGGGGTTCACACGAGACTACTTTTCATGATTTTTAACGTTCAAAATTAGAATCTAAAGTTATCTATACTATTATAAAACTGTAACAGGAAGTTTGTCTGTACATTGAAGATATTAACAAAAAAAAGTTACGATATGGTTTTTAGGTGTCCCTGATTCCATTTCACCAATTTTTGGATTTTTTGTCTGTCTGTTTGTTTGTGTGTATGTTTGTTTGAACTTTTTTGTTTGATAGCTTATGATCTGACTTAAAATTTGTGCGGACGAAGTCGCGGGTTAACGCTCGTGAAGAATAAAATCCAAAGTTGCGGATTTCATGTTACCTCGCCCTCCGCAAAAAGTTTCAGAAATGTTTGTTAGTAGAATTACACTCGTAACTAGTACCTATATAAGTAGTCAAAGTACTAAGTACACTATTATTTATAATTTGTAAGTTTTACAACTAAAATTAAATATAAAAATAGTTTATTGCACAATCAGCAACGTAAAAGTCGTCAATTTGAAACGTTTATAAAATAAAAATAAATAAAAACGAATTTAGCACACACAATTGATGACGAAAATTGACTCAATGCATCTTTATGCTTTGTTAGTCGGCATCTTTAGTAGCTGACTGTACGATTATTAGACATTCGCCGAGCTCTTTGGGCTATCAATCCATGATGTGCTGTTCAATTATGTTAATTTGATGACACGTGAACTGTGAATCGTAGACGGCATTCGCTTCGCGCTTAAACTTATTTTTACGATCTCGCATTGAAAGAGTCACAAAAAAGCGAATGGTTTTTTTTTTACTAATTGTCTATTTTCTATATAAAATATTATGGGCGTGTCATCATACGTCCCACTGCAGGGCCCAAGCCTCTTCTCAAACTGAACAACTTTTACTATGAGAGCAAATTGATCGGAGCAAAAAAAAATCAAATCAAATATAATATAAAAATCTGCTGTTGCATACATTTGACGCGAGTAAGCATTGCAGTTTAGTATGGAACAGCAGATTTTTTTTTCGCTCCGGTCAGTTTGCTCGCATAGTAAACATTGTTCAGTTTGATCGGTAGACTCTTAGTTTAAAAGGATGCTAATGATATCAAATTCACCCTGCAGATCCGAGTTATTATCTACAGATAATAACTCGGCTCTACAGGGTGAATTTGATATCATTAGCATTATATATTTTTGGGACTGCCTCCGCTGCCGGAGAGCGCCAGCCAACATTTTCTCGTGGTTTACACTGCCACAGGTGTCAATGTGGGTGCCGGCGCCAGCAAATGTGGATTTAGATCTCGGATGCCAGCAGTATTACGTATAATATGTATTACTGGGAGCGGAAACGCTCCTATAATTATATTTTTACAATTTAAAATCGACTTTTATTTTATTAACGCGAACCCGTAAAACTCTGTCGTATTTATAATGTAGGTACTCACCGATGAGCTGTAGTCGTCCTTTCTGTATGTCGTCTTTAGTGGACAGGTAGCGGTCCACGTAGTCTACGGTCAGATGGAACGTTTCTCTGTGCAGCTTGTACACTTCACACACCTGCAACAACATTGTCTTTTTAACCGACTTCAAAAAAGGAGGAGGTTTCTTGTACCCTCTGATCATGGACGGAGTGGACAGTGACATGCCGAATATTTGACATAATCGTCAATTGGACTGGCGATTGCAGAAGTATCAGGGCGCGTTCATTTGACACGCATTTCAACATCCGGCCGCCGCGCTCTCTTGTTCATTATTGGCAAGTGTAAACTCTATATACCTAGGAAAAAACATAAAAAGTCGCGATGCCGCCGCCGCAAGAATGTTTTGGCGGCGTGTGTCTGCAGCCTCGGTAGCCCAATGGTGATGTTTTGAGTTGGTTTTTAATAGAATAGGAATAGAGACTTTTCTATTTCTAGTATACCTAATCCAAAGTTTTCCAGGAAAATATAGGGTCCTTCTTAATATGCTGACACTTTTTTAAGGCTATGATCAAACCGTCAAACTGAACAACTTTATCTATGGCACCAACATCGAAATCGCCAAAACCAAATCAACTCTTCCATACAAAACAGCAAACCTACTCGAGCCAAATGTATGGGACAGCTAACTTTTTTTGATGTTGGTCCCATAGAGAAAGTTGTTCAGTTTGATGGTCTGATCATCACCTTAAAAAAGTCTCAGCATATTGAGAAGGACCCTGTATAGCAATGTTTAGATACAAAATTGTGACAAATTCTTTCTAAATTAGCGTGAAACTTCAATGAGAAATTATCGCACTTTTACGGGAAGACGCAATTGATGAAGCTATAGATTTTAAGTGACTCATCAATGTACAGTGTCAACTGTAAGAATGTAAGATGGAGCGCAGTGGCGGCGTTGTTGGCGCGCTCTCCAGGTACCTGACATACTAATAATATAATACAGGATATACTTTTTTAATCGGACCTAGGCCCATCACACGTTCCTTCTACTGTAACTCGTGTAAACCAGGATCAACAGCGGCAACCACTTACAACACAATGAAGTTGAGCGAGTCCTGGGGATCACTCTAATCTATCTTGGAACCTGCGACGATTTTCTCAAAGAAGATAGGAGGTGTATATTAGGACAAGAATAACTCACTGTATGTAATATTTTCGTGAGCATATGCTATGCTAACAATAAGGCCAATAAAATCGCCTAGTCTATTGAGCTGGAGGCAATAGTCGTAGACTATAGTTATAGTGCTACGACCTACGTACGTACCTACGTATTTGCTAAGTAAATAACGTAAAAAGAAGCTATTAGTAGAGAGGCCCCGTAGATCAGACGCGTGAATAAAAACTCTGCATTATAATGTTATACGGACAAAAAATTACTAAAGAAAACGTGAATGCGGGCGTAACGTGGTGAGATGACTGTTTCAATTTGCAGTCAATAGACGAAGAATACAGGGTGTTAGTGACAGCCTACAAAATACTGAAACGGTGAACTCAGACCATCAAACTGAACAACTTTCACTATGGAGCCTACATCAGGAAGCACGAAATAAAATCAGCTGTCCCATACATTTTAGTCGGGTTGGAACAGCACACAGCAGTTTTGTATGGGAGAGCTGATTTTTTTTCGCGTTTCCTGAGGTAGGCCCAATAGTGAAAGTTGTTCAGTTTGATAGTCTGAGTTCACCGTTTCAGTATTTGCTAGGCTGTAGCTTACACCCTGTATTCTTCGTCTATTGACTGCAAATTGAAACAGTCATCTCACCACGTTACGCCCGCATTCACGTTTTCTTTAGTAATTTTTTGTAAATTGGTGATAGATTTACGAATTTTTAAGTAATATTTTGTTTCTGTGACTTGAATCCATTGTCTGAAATCAATTAACTAAATATTAAGAAGCAGAATCGCTAAGAACTGCCAAAAAAACAAGTCGATTTGATACCGATTAAATCAAATACACAATAAGACCCTTGATAACTATGTTCGTCGAACATTAGTAGCAGCATGGACCAGGTCCATGGTACCACGATTTCTTTCAGAGAAATGCAACCTTAAAAATGTTTTTTATTCAATTTCACGTTTAGGTAAATGAATACGCTTCAAAAGTATGGGTTTTAAATATTCATGATCAAATGTCCGTTAATTCATAAAAATACTTCGTTGGGCCTTTACCGTTACGAATGCAAATGGTCGATCGATAATAATCGTAATTGCTTCAATATTAAAAACGTCGTTTTGCCAAATTATTATAACATTAAATCTTTTAATTCTACTAATGTACAAAAACGAATGCAACTTAAGAAAAAAAAGCGTACAAATAGCAAACGCGTTGGTTTATGAGGTCAATAAACTGCAAAAAAAGGGGTCAATGCCCTACAGTATATCGTTTCTACATTCAACTGTAAAAAGGAATAATTTTTACTATGCCAAACCAAATGATATTTAATACTATCTATTTAATTGAAAATTACATAATAATGATGTCTCCATGTTTTATTTTTGTCCACGCTGAAACATAACCTAGGTGTGTTGAACTTGAACGTATGAATCGCTTGAAATATTTTAAGCTCACGAATTAGTAGTATACCTTAAGAAGTTGGTAGTTGTAGCAATGTTTCTGACCACCTCGAAAGGGATAACGGTTATGTATGTAAGAAGCTTAAGAACACGCGAGCGCTTGAGTTCGGTTTAACCTACCCTAGTCCTTGAGCCATATTTAAAAGGACGTCAATGAAAGACGGCTTGGCTTTTACCGTGAACCACGCGGCCGAAGCCGAATGCGGCTTGGCTATGTAGTAATCATAAACTCAATGTAGTAATAGATACTCATTCTTATACTGTGGCTTGGCTTTAGCACAGTATAAGAAAGAGTATATATTACTACATAGCTGTAGTATTCGTTACCTAGTGTAAGTTATGTTATAGTCCTGTAGGATTCCACTGCAGGGCAAAAGCCTCTCACGAGTAAGGGTGAGAGGGAGTTGGCCACACTCCGCCATGCGGGTCCAGTGCGGATTGGTGGAGGCAAGTTAGTGGTCAACTTGCTGTCAGAGAATTTTCAGTCTTAATAGGACTCTGACCTTGTTTAAAGAATTAAGGTACAAATTCGTAGCCGACCGCACGCAGCAGCAGCACTCGACGTGTCGCTGCGACACGTCGTTGCGCCATGATCTCGAAACCGACTGCAGATCGCAGCAGCAGACGGCAGCGCCGGCCGCGCCGTTATGTAGTAGGTACTAAATACTCTTTCTTATACTGTGGCGCCATATTCCTTTGTCAACTGTATCGCTACTGAAATAGGTATTATTTTACATTGCACCTTCCGCGCCCGCCCGTCGTAATGTGTATAGAGCATGAAACTACTGATCTGCGGTCGGGCGATGGTGTCGTCGGTATTTCATAGAAATAACATACAAACCAGTAGTGTCGCAGCGACACGTCGTCTGCTGCTGCTGCGTGCGGTCGGCTACCAACTTGTACGTTAAGCAGTTAGTTGCACCGCTAACTGCTTAACGTGGCTTGCGAAACACGGAGACGCTCGAGATGAAGTATCCCTTAAATGATCATCCACCCAAAGACGTAGCTTAACGTCGGTGATCTTTTCCAATACCACAGCTCCACTAAGCCAGAGCGTCGCGCCTAGTTACTAGATCATCTAGTAATTAGTATATTTATATTTGACAAATGGTGAATAAAATAGTTTAAATTACTAGCCGATTCTTTAGACCGCGGCCGCTGCATAGAAAGCGCCCCGTTAGGCAATAGCTGACGTTTGAGAGACTACCTCTACTCAAATTCATACATAAACCCACGATCAACATCCCTTTTGGTTAGAAGAAGCTTTGCAGTTGTAGCATGCGTTGTGGCAAAGCCCTTTTAGCGTATTGAAAGATTCATGGAATTACATTTCAAGTGGTCTTTCACCCACAGAAACGCAGCATTTGAAACCTTATCCGTGTGTCTTCCATACGACACCCACGGCCATTGAAAGAAATGGCGTAGTTCATTATTCACACATAAAATTCAATTTTATTACTGGTCTGTAAATGGAAGCGAAATATTTGAATTTCATTGATTGTACACACAGATGCATTGTACAAAGGGCGAGCTTACCTCTGAAGAGATGCGACTGATAATTAGCGATTAAAAATAAAATCAGGAGGCGAATGGGATTTGCCGACGAAAAAATTTCACCCAGACGGGTGTTGTCGCATTATCTCATCATATCGAAGGCAGCTGCATTTTCAGTAAATCTAAATGATAGCATAATACACATAAATTTTCTAAAAGCTAAAATTAAACTTATTACGACTTACCTTTGACATTTAGAATCTCTACAATGCAGCATGAAAACAATATTTCATTTATTAAACAATACAAAACAAAATACAAATGTATATTTGTCACTTAGCTTACACAATTATTTAACATAGTTGTCTTTGAGTGCAATTTAAAAAAAAAAGGTTCTCTCTTTGTAGTGTTGTTTCAGGATGACTATGTACAAGTGTTAGGGTAGACAGTTGCATTACTTTAATGGGTGATTGTACTCATGATATTGAACAACTTTCCCCAAGGAGCATAAGGGAAATTAACAAAAAAAAAATTAATTAGTTAATTTCATGTAGCAATGCTACAAATCGAAATGTAGGAAAGTTGTTCAGTTTGAAGGGCTGAAGCACTCCTTTAAATATGACCTAACTTTTTTGTAATACCCTGCAAAAGTGTTCATCTATGTATCGGTGCATTATGAAAGAATTGATAGTGGACACAAAGCGAAAATCTGAAATGGGAGGGGGTCACAAATATGGTAAGAGACAACATTAACATCTTACCTCATTTAGCCAGTCTAATAGAATAGCCCTCATCCTAGGCTGCAGGCAGGGGTGGTTATCAAACATGTTAGGGTTCTTCTTCATGGAGGATCTGGCGTCACATTCGCACATGCTCTTCCACACGTCTGCAGGGTCTGCCCAGGACAGCCCGGGGAGGGGGCACTTGCGTTTAGCCGGGGAGGGCCACTGGGGCTTGCTTGTGCTGCAAGGGTTGGGTTAGTTAGACAGTGCTGGGTCACTAGATACTTATGTGATTAATATGGCTTTTATAAAAAGCAAGTGGCTACTTCTACCTACTTATGCTTCTCTAAAATAACAAATGTTACAACCTGTAGGGCAATGGCCTCACAGAAAAGAGTGATTGTCCCCTTGTCCTAGTTGTTTACCATAAGGTAATAATTATTTGTTATAGTAAAGCCTACCTCCCTTTAGCCAGGAATATCTAGAAGGCTTCAGTCTCCTTTTATACAGTATAACAAGTTTATTATGAAAATTTGTTTTTGTCAGTGTGGATCTGATTTTTATGAAGATTTCTCTATAACGTTCAAGATAGTTTTATTCAGGTCTTTATTATCACTGAAAAGAAAGTTGAACTTTTATTTTCGATGCAAAATGGAAAGTGACAGAGGACATGACCAGTATGACACCATGACAGTGATCCACTTAAAACATCTAGCTTTCTTTTCGAGAATTAAAATTTTAATGTAGAAAATGTATTATTAGATGTCAAGATTTCCACTACTGTTTATGGTTAAATCGTTCAAGACTGTTTTACAACCCTGTTTAAAATTAGCATCTAATCAACACCTAATCAATTTGTTTTATCTCTATTTTAAGTACAGTTCCAGTACTTAGGTTGGGTGTTCAAAAGTCAGTAAGGATTTTATTAATTAACGAGCGTTAACCCGCGACTTCGTCCGCACAAATTATATATCAGATTTTAAGTCAGATCATAAGCTATCAAACAAAAAAAGTTTCATCAAAATCGGTTCAGTAGTTTTTGTGATACTCGTTCAAACAAACAAACAAACACACAAACAAACAGACAGACAAAAAATCCAAAAATTGGTGAAATGGAATCAGGGACACCTAAAAACCATATCGTAACTTTTTTTTGTTAATATCTTCAATGTACAGACAAACTTCCTGTTACAGTTTTATAATAGTATAGACTAGGTAGGTACATACATTTTATAGTAAACAACTGCATTCTTTAAAAGAAAACATTGAATGGGTAAATTTAAAGATAAACCAGATAATTAAATTCACAAGTTATCTGTGACCCAATAACTATTGAGTTGAAACGATTTCAAATAAAACTAACTGCTAGCAGTATCTGTGCTATAAATAAATGCAAGGACAAGTAACACAATGCTTACTAATGTTATTGCCAAAATTGTGCAGACTTTCAGCTGATTTTTGAAAGGAAATTTGTACCTTTTCTTAGATGTATTTCTGGATAAACATTATTAGTTTTATATGAACAGTTGACAGTAATAAGATAAGATGCCTAGAATGGATTACTGTAACATTATTATAGGGAATTGAAGGGGTTTGACAGACCTGCGCCTGTGCCACTGCGACCATTGCTGGTCTTTTGTGAACACCCCTTTTATTAGTTCCCTATTAAACCCCACTGCATTCAGGAATTGCAGTAGGTTTTTAACAGGGAGGTTTGTACCCGGTGCCATACTGTCAAAAGTTATCAAGATGAAACGGTGTGTTTTCACTCCACAAACTGACCAACGACACTAGCATTCACAATCATATTTTGGCTAACATCCCATATAATCAATAAACCCTGTGGATTTGAAATTGAATATGCAACATGAATGAAA
Organism: Agonopterix arenella; assembly: GCA_927399405.1. Classification (NCBI taxonomy): domain Eukaryota; kingdom Metazoa; phylum Arthropoda; class Insecta; order Lepidoptera; family Depressariidae; genus Agonopterix; species Agonopterix arenella. The sequence continues at coordinate 2,573,298 of OV656691.1, forward strand.
CAAAAATGAGGATCTTTAAAGACGTTTCTGCTCGTCAAGACTGTTCCTAACTGCTGGGCAAAGGGTTCCCTGCAATGTCTTGATGCAACCGGTTTTGGGGCAGATATTCAGCACACCACTACTTACCAAAGCTATATACTGCTACAGGTTTAGTAAGCAAAATTATATGCTTTGTTACAATACCCTTAAAGTCTCACCTTGGTCTTTTATTTGAGTGTGGGGTAGAGTCGCCTCTGGCAACATTTTCTAAAGGGCTCAAAACACAGTTTGGCAAATCAGGTATACTCGGTGGGCTTAAGAAGCTATCAGGGTTATAATCTAGATCTGTGAACACACTCGTTGGCTGCTCAATGTTGCCCAGTTGGTGGGTCTCCTCGTCGCTGGAGCAGGATGATGATTCCACCACCAGATTCTGGGCCGGCTGATCATTTAATTCCTCCTCTAGGTTCGGTGTTATCTTCATCGGTGGCATATTCTCTGATTCCTACAAAAACGTTGTTAAATTGTAATAGTTGTGTAGGAGTATTGAATTGTAGAGGTACTACAGTGATACTAACATCATCAGTGGAGCTCCTTTTTCGTTTTAAATTCATACGCTTCTCGATGGAGTCATCAGAAGAACTGCAAAACAGGTGTAAGTGGTATTAAGTAAACAAACTTAATCAAGGTCAGAATTTCAACATGATAGCTGATTCAGTAACATACCCATTCTGAGCCATTGTATGTGGGGCGGTTCAACAGGTATTTTGTCTCCACTGCCTAGAACATAATGCTGATTAAGTATACAAACGTAGTTTATGTTAAATCTGCACTAAAATTAGGAATATGGCATGAAATTACCGCATGTCATGTACAAATTGTAAATAGGGTTATGTCACTTGACAACCGCAATTGAGGGCATAATTCCAAAATTATCTTGTAGCCTAGGCTTTCTATATTCGTTACGGACATTTTAGAAGAGTCTGGTTAGAGAAAATAAGGCACATTCAGGCCTGAAATGCGCCATCGAGACGGATGTTCCTGCAGCGTGCCCCCTGCTGCTTGGCGGGAGATTTTTTTCAGGACGTGTTTTGAGGTGGTAAATCATGCGGAATTTCAGTATTTTAGCGTTTTATATTCACTAGACTACACTATCATTCGTTTCAGTTCATAAAAGTAGGAAAATATGTTGATCAGCTGCTTGAAAAAATGCCACGAATCCGCCACAAACGCGCGCGAAATCTTCCGTCAGCGCCATTATACACGTCGTAAGCTTGGCATTTCTCACCCCATCCACTTTAGGAAATAGACGAAAATAGCACAAATACGATATGATATCAACGAAATAACGATGCATTACCGAAATAATGCTAACAGTATCGTATTAGAGCCTACATATAAGGCAAAATCGATGACGGCATAATTGGCTTGGCTTATCGCCCACCATAGGTTTCTAACCTATTTTTGATCCTAACTGAAAATTATCTAGATCACAATGTACTATAAAAGAAGCTCTATATTCTCAAGATCATGAATAATGAGGCACAACATACCTTGTCATTCACAAATGGTTACAAAATCCAGGGATCAAAATTTCCTTAGGCACTAGATATGAGGTTTACTTTTAGCACAAATACACGGGTACGAATGCAGATTTTTAACACATTTGATAGTAAAGAGACTAAGTATAAATAAAATTGTTACACTTATGGAAATTTTCTAATTTTACATGTTACTTTCCAGCTTTTCACGGCTCGATAACGCCCGGCTTTCCGCGCGAAAATGTCGCGGTAAAACTTCGGTCCTCTACGGGTGATAAAATGCTAGCTTCATGTTTGTTTCTTCTGAAAATAAACGTCACTGGTGGATTGCGGCTCATTCTACGAAGCAAGCGTTTGATTGATACTGCGTTGTCAATTAATTTCTTAGATTATTAAGGCGTTCATTTACTTAGACATTATTTTTTTATTCAAAAACTATTGTACAATAAAACTAATGATTTTGTTATGACAACTATAGTTTTATTGTATCAGTGTTTAACAAAACAAAAACTATTTTTAACGTAGCGTGAAATGGATTTTTAGATGAACCCCAACCGTTCCTTCTGATTGGTTGGTTTGCTTCGGCTTGGCAACTGAATTTATTTCATACTGTTGGCATTCCTGTAAAGCTAACTTCACTTCGGACTACAGCTGGGCGCCAGCTGATAGAAAATTGAGCGAGAAAAGTCAATAAAGGCTGGTACTGCGCTATTTCTATTGATAACGTGGCGATACGGTAATACAAATATTATGTGAAGAACAGGTGAATTTAGCCTAAATATAACCACAAAATGGCAGCACAAAACCTTGCCGTGAAACTCTGCGGGGTTCTACAATCACAGTCCGAAGAAGGTATGCTTCCATGTCCTTCATGTTTCTCTGTTTACGTGTTTCGTAGCTAATACCTAATTTATAATAATTACAGAAGTAACAGCGCGAGAATGGCGTCTCCTAGGCCAAGAGCAAGACGGCTCTCAAGTGCTTTCGTGGATTTCCATAAAAGACGACAAGGAAATCTTCAACATCGGCGTATACACGCATAAGAGTAAAGCCCTGACCACACTACACAGTTTTAATGAAAAACTTAACGTAATCCAAGCGTCCGTTAACGCCACCCACAGCTTATTAGTCTATGTGGTGAAAAACATTCCCAATGAAGACTCCGATGTGAAAGAGGCATTATATTGTCCGTTTTTGTTATGTTTATTGCCTGATAAGGATAATGTTCCGGTGGAAGTGGAAGAGGGTTCGACGAAGCAGATAATGTTACAGTATGTGTACGGGAAAAGCAATAAATACAGTCCGGGAATCAGGAACGATAGATTTCTGCTTTTTAAACATTTGGAGTGTGAGTATTTAGTTTTTAGTAATCATCTCGTTGTTAGGTAGGTACCATAGTTTTTGCTTAGATCTGTGGAATACTTGCGTGAACATTATGTATGTACAACCTGGCCACATTATCTGTGCACCTAGCGTTGACGATGTTATATCGGTGCTCTGGTTTGGTGTATGTACCAAATCAATATCGTCATCGAAGATGCTAACTGTACTGATGCAATCAATTAGTCTGTACTGACGTGAAGGGCGAAGTGAGAGTGGCATCAAATTTCATTGAGGTCCAGAGTTAATGTGACCGGGTTCAGATACCATCTGAAATTTTACACATTTGCTACTGATGCCTACCTGATAGGTCTGCTATAATGTGACTGGCTTGCTCAAGAATCCTAGTGGAACGGTTTATAACACATTCTTGTGATGTTAGCACACCATCTAGTTTCATATCTAGGATCTTATCTTATAAGATATCCAGGATACATACCTTAGTTAGTCCGGAAACTTTAACCAACCATTCTATTCTTCAAACTTATCAACTTTCACTATGGAGCCAACTTTGAAATCAAAGAATGAAAACAATCTGCTGTTCCTGTTTCATACAAAACTCCACATAACCATTAGACTCAAAAGTATGAAACAGCTAATTTCTTTTCGCGATTTTTAATTTTGCTCCAAGTTGGCCAAGTAGTTCAGTTTGACGAGAAGAATGCATGGTCAAATTGGTCAATGTTTCTGCACCAACTAGACAAAGTTGCGGGTTAACGCTCGTATATTATATAGGTATGGAAATAGAAGTTACACCCATTACTGGAATTTAAATATATTTGTTTTATAGGTATATCTGTCCTCTTATATCTTATTATTTAAAATTTAACTCTTTTCTAAAACAAATTCGAACTGTCCTTAAATTCGTAAAGTAACAATTTTAGAGATAAGTACAACAATTAGTGTCATGTTGACCTTGTAATAATGGTTACTGAAATTGCAAGTCAAAGATATGAGTATGAAACAAATAAACTGATCATAAATGCTTGATCTATTTATTATAAATGAAATCTGTAGAATGGCATTATACTATAGGTAAATTATATAGTTCATCATCATCATCATCTCAGCCGATGGACGTCCACTGCTGGACATAGGCCTCCCCCAAGTATATTAGTTATATAGTTACCAGTGTTTTTTTAACTAAAAGCCTCCCATACCCCTATTTTTCCCAGAAGACATTTGAAACGAAAATAATCAAAACTAGCAAATCTGAATTCGACTGGCGTTCCCTGGGCAGTCAGCATCAATCAATGGCCGTATTGAGGCTGACGGCCCAACAATGGTCCATATTGCTGGCTTGTTAATCATTCCACTACACTGTAGGCATGTACAGTACCTGTATGCCATGGCTATCACTTATGCTTTAGTGAATACAACATAAGTGATTTGTCATGCTATATAGCTCAAGCTGATACGAAAGAAGAAAACTAGCTAAGAGAAGAAAATATTGTATATTTTTTGTAATAGTATGTATTCTTCTTCTTCTTATCGTGTCGACTTCAAATTCTGAACAAAGTCGCTAAAAAGTAGCTTGCCAGAATTGGGCGACCGATACTGCACCGTCGCTAGCGGTCATGAGTATGTATTTAATAAATTTCAAATATTATTCACAGATATTAAGATATACCGCACACCGATGTTCCTCAATGAATGTGACGATGGTTCAGATAAATGGGGCTTCGACGGAATCTATACGGAACCCGAGACTATAGTCAATGTGTTCTCTTGGGCTCAGTGGGACTGTGTCAATCAGGTATTATAATTTATTCAATACATCAATTTTTGAAAGGCTTTAAAATCCTGGCAGCGGCTATAGCGGATAGAGGATGATAAGGCGCTGAGCAGACAACAAACATTTTGTCCGCCACACAGACACATTGTCCGTAAAATATACAGTATGGAAATCTAAGAGGTGGCGCACACGGCGCACAAAACTTCCGTACTGAGGCCTAATTTAATTTATTTAATAGGTACACCAACATTTCAAATAAAAATTTCCATATAAATCTAGTCGCTAATACATAGTCCAATATAAAGGTATACACAACATTCAAAAATCACATGGTATAACAATCATGATTAAATCTAGAATTAGTACAAACTAGAACATAACTATTTAGAAGAAGACGATATTAAATGGGGATTCATTTATTAACACACTAAAAATATACAAGATTAATTAACATCGATATTTATGAATAATAAATGCAGAGAGAAGAGTGTCATGTTACGAGACGAGTGTTAAGTATGAATGTGGATGGCTGTAGTAGGAGAGGGAGGCCGAAGAAAAGATGGATGGATTGTGTGAAGGATGATATGTGTAAAAAAGGAGTGTGTTGAAACGACGGCTAAGAGAGATGAATGGAAGAGGATGACATATTGCGCCGACCCCAAATAATGGGAAATGGGCAAGACAATGATGATTTATGAATAATAATAATTAGAATTTAGAATTTTGGAACTGAAGACTGAAGTTAGTGGGTGAGATACTTTCGTATTGTATTTTTGAATTTATTGGACGAGACAAAGAAGATATCCAGATCTGGCAGACCCGCACTAACCCTGTTGAACACTGCAGAAATTCTAGCAAAAGGTGAGTGAATGCCAATGTTGGTTCTATTAGGGGGCGGAAAAAAAGGTCTTTGTTATTGGCTGTCTTGGAAGTTGGTACGGAACTGAGAGTTGTCTGCTGCTGAGAACCTGCTCACAAGGCCTAACGGTAATTTCTGAAGGCCTTGCATGCCACCCCCGAGAAAACGATAAAAATCGAGATATGCATCCATCTTTATTATTTTACGTATGCCAGAAAGAGCGCGCATGACGTTTATCTCGTTTAAACGCATTGTCGTGGGTGGCATGCTAGCAGTGCTGTTCATTATCTCAGTCGATAGACGTCCACTGCGAGAAATAGGCCTCCACCAAGTGCTCAGTGACATCTAACATGTCCCCGCCGCGCCGCCTTCACCAGTTTTTCGATCCACCATGTGGATCACCTACCCACGCTGCGCTTTCCTCTTGAAAACTCCTCTACAGAATTTTTGCTTCGGAATTTTATCTGCTCAGGGCCTAACGATGAGACACTCATGAATATCAACTTATTGAGCTAGCAGCTGTCTGTAGCGAGGTATTATACAACGTGTTAATGAATTAACGCAAAACTAGAAAGTAGTTTGTTTAGAATCGAGAGCAGAATCGAATTATCATGGTTTCAACATGGGTATTTTTTTTCAAAACATTAAATAATTTGTTCGTAAAATTTAAAATTTACTGAACCCGATGTCAACCCACCGCACGGGCACACTCACCCTACTTACTACCAAAACAAGATTATTAATGTATCCATGAGTACATTAGAGCTTTCATTCATTGCTGAAATTATAACAAATCATTTTTGCCTCAAAACTTAAAATGCGAATAACTTTAAATTTTAACTATCAAAATAATGAAATTTTTGTTTCAATCCAATTATTTTGTTATAAATCAGTTGGGGTGTATGAGGTTTTGCGCTAATTTATTAAAACGTATTTTTGCGTCCAGTACCTAGGTAGTCGATGACGCCCAAAAAAATTATTTAAGTAAGTTGGTACCTAACGAATAAACTCAAAACTGTCAATAATCGGAAAACAATGTTGATACAACTTTTTGTAATTAAAATATCTAGGTTTCTAGGCTTTCATTCTTTCAAGAATGCAAACAAATCTAAATTATGCTTAGTAAACCAAGAAACTGAAACATAAGCGATTAGAAAATTTAGCAGAGTAGAACATTCCTACTATCTATTATTTGAATGAATAAGTAAAAAGTATGGCCTAATAACTAAAACTATATATGGCACACCAGGACTTTTAAGCTAAATAAAAAATAAACGCGGTTTTACTGTCAAGTGTATCCGTATATTACTGGCTGCAAATTTTATCAAGATGGGTTTAGCAATGAAAAGGTTACAAATATAATAAATACTCAAATTAATTTTACTTAATTTGTTTTTTTATTCCATACTTAAAACAGACTGGGAACTTATTATTATAGATTTATGCTACTTGGGTGAAATTAATCCTAAGCCTGAGCCTAAGCATAACCAAGCTAAGCTATCTAAGTATACAATTACAAAGACATATAAAGGGTGAAATTGATATCATTAGCATCCTTTTAAACTAAGAGTCTAACCATCAAACTGAACTACTTTTATTATGGGAGCAAACCAATCGGAGCAAAAAAAAATCAGCTGTTTCGTACTAAACTGCATCATCATCATCATCATCAGCCTATAAACGTCCCACTGCAGGGCACAGGCCTACCCTCAAGGTGTATGGGCATTAGTCCACCACGCGTGCCCAATGCGGATTGGTAGACTTCACATTCACATCAGAATTTCTTCTTCAGTGTATGCAGGTTTCCTCACGATGTCGCTTGTCGCCGCTGCCTACTCGACTCAAATGTATGCAACAGCTGATTTTTTTTGCTTTTTGTTTACTTTATTTTTTTGCTTTGGTTTGCTCTCATAGTAAAAGTTGTTCAGTTTGATGGGTAGACTCTTAGTTTAAAAGGATGCTAATGATATCAATTTCACCCTGTAGTGACAGGGTAGTGACAGGGTAGTGCCAGACAGACAGACTCACTAATTTATAAATTAGTAGAGACACCTATCACGGATTCCTTCTGTTCAATTACGATTCTTACTGTATTCAAAGTGTGTAGTAATGTTGTGTGGTGTCTCTAGAATTGCACTGACCCAGACGAGATGCGAATAATGCCATCTAGAGACATCAATAACAATCGTTTAACATTTTACTTTGTTTCAAGGTCCTCTACTACATCCACTACCGGGAGCCGACGAAGAGCTTCGCGGAGGGCGAGGAGGTCAAGTCCCCCTCCGAGATGACCCCCACCCTCTCAGCTCTGCAGTTCCACGCCGATCTTCCTCACGAGACTGTGGTATGTTGTCGTTTTAAGATTTCGCTAATTGACAATAATCTTTTCCGACAAGGGCAAGTACGCAAATTCAACCGATGGAAGTGCATGAAAAGGTGTATGAATGTGGATGAGGCGAGAGAAATCATAGCCTTTGCTCACCCCAATGGGAAAATGGTGAGCGCTTATGATCGGATGTAGGTATTTAACATAGTAAATAGTAATGCTCTTATTGAAATTTGCACGTTCCATTTCTTATACGATATTTAAAAAGTATTCAAATTAGAATGTGTGAAATTCAAACATAGTACTTAGGTCCGTGATAGAAGTATTAAATATTGATAATAATTATGTGTATCGACATCGGCAAAAGTAAAGTCCACAAAGTAACTGGTCTAACAATCATCTTTAGCAGGATAGGAGGCAAGTTTAAAATCTTTTCGTTTTGGGTTTGTTTAGGGGTAGTAATAATTTAATTCACGATAAACTATTTTTTTAGTGAGTATACTGTGGTGCGAAATAGTGCAAAATGCCATTTCCCCAAACTTTAGGAACCTCAAAGTATTATATTCGCCTAACGAACAATCTTCAATTTACATAAACTGAGATCATGGTGGTCCCGGTCGGTTCGACTATGCACGCTAGAGTAGATATAAAGCCGCGGATAAACATAATAATAATGTACTTATACAGGGTGTAAGTGACAGCTTAGCAAATACTGAAACGGTGAACTCAGACCATCAAACTGAACAACTTTCACTATGGAGCCGGACTCGGGAGACGCGAAAAAAAATCAGCTCTCCCATACATTTAAGTCGGGTAGGTACAGCAGATTTTTATTCGCGTCTCCTGAGGTAGGCTCTATAGTGAAATCCTCAATAGTTTGTTGGTCTGAGTTTACCGTTTCAGTATTTGCTAGACTGTCACTTACACCCTGTATGTTGATTGTGATATATAGTGACGTAGTGATAAGTGATAGTGATTCCGGTTCTACATTTCACTTAAAGTGTCAAACTGTCCTGTGTCACAGGAAGTGAGCGGAGTGAGCCTACCACGACACATTTTTATTGATACTGAACCTACCTTAGGTATAATATAATGTATTCCAATATGATAATTTTAACAAATTACACTTTCTTTTCACGAATAACATTTGTTTCCACGTCCGAAATGAGCCAGATTCGTTGGGCGACTGAGACAAAGGTAGTTTACGTTGTTTTGCACGTAAAATTCAATTTTGTAATGAGTTATCATTAGTTGATTAAGTTAATGTGTATCTATACAATGTGTCAGAGTTCGATTATTTTGTTTCACCTTTGACTTTAGGTAATCAGGAGAATGGGATGATATAACTAGGAACAAAGTCAGGTCTTTCTATCCTGGAGCCTTAATTAGGAACCTACGCTAAAAGTTGCTTGAATTGCACCGTTAAGAGGTGGTTGGTAGTTGTATGAAACTTTCTGAGCAGCCCGAAAGAGAATACTGTCGTGAGTGGATGCATGTATGTATTTGAGAATAATAATAAGGTACTTAACATCATTTTCTCATTTCTTACATGTCTTTTAACATTCTTGTTCGAAATTCATGACTAAGTTAAATGGGTATAGGATAGGAAAATGAGGGAAAAAAGTATGCACAATCCAATCTTTTTCTTTCGTGTCAGCATGAGCTATATCGCATGACAATCACTCATGCTGAAGTGGAAAGATTAGCCATAAGCAGTCAGCAATGGTCGTAGTCGAAGGAGCGCTAGGCGAAATCATGGTTCGTCACCCGGGTAGTCCTTTCTCTAAAGCAAATGACCATGCCTAGCAATATAAGGTCTAACAAAATTAGGTGAAACTATTTTAAGGGGATGATAAGACCATCAAACTGAACAACTTTCTCTATGGGACCAATAGTGAAATCGCGAAAAAAAAAATCAGCTGTTCCATACAAACCTACTCGACCTAAATGTATGGGACAGCAGATTTTTTTTCCGCAGACTTTAATTACTTCACAAACACGCTCATTAGGTATAATAAAATGACTAGCTTCAACTTAAAAAATTTTTTTTATTATAAACTACAAAAGATGTGACGTCACACTTTTCTGGAAAAAACACCAACTTGACACGTCCTGTATCTCTAAACTCTATTTTAGGCACATCTGCGCTGCGCCATGTCCTAATTATACTTAAGGCGCTGAGGGCCCTAAGAGTGTCTTGACCTTTTACAAAAAAACATGAACCTCGTGGGACTGTCTGGTTTGGTTTTCCGAGTTCTTTAGCACGGTCTATCCATTGGGCGATCCGCTCTCTTCACCGCACGATATTATCCCATATGTCCAAACCAGCTTAGTCACGTGGGTTTAATTACTCCTAATTGAGAAAGTTTTTGTTAAATTGAATTTATTGTGACAGCTAAACATCCCGCTGAGCCTGCCGCACCTGCCGGCGGGCACCGGGTCGGGCGCCGCCTGCGGCGAGTACGAGGATGACACTGTACCACTGCGCGTGCACGACTGCAGCCTCGACCTGAGCATACTGTGCGACCAGCGCGGCGTGCTCTGCATATGTCACCACTACCTGTACAAGGTACAGTACGACCAGGAAAATAATTCCACTCGTCAATCGTCGTCTGTCCAAAACATCGACGAGTTCACAAATGTAACATCCTTCTTGCATCCTTCAGATCGTCGAAGTTTTTATATTAGTTTGACACATGAACATGAGATAACAATAGTGAATACCGAATTGTCAGCTTGCCTATGTTTCAGCAACGAATTTAAGGTTGTGACGATGTTTGCGCTCAAACAAAGGGTGCAATGTCGGATAGCAGTGAAAAGTGCGCGAAAATAATTAGCCAATAGTGGCAAGGGTTTGAAGGCACGTCCTAATTGGTCAATATAATTTCGCGTTCTATAAAAAAATTTCAACTGCGCAGGTATAACGGCATTGGTAAGACTTATAACCCTGGTACTATGCGTACCTGCACTACACACACACACACACACAGTATCCAGACACGACGCGTGTACTTCTTAATATTCTGAAGATTTTTGAAGGGTATGATCAGACCATCAAACTGAAGTTCAACAACAAAACAAGAAGTTCAAGTGGAAAAAAGAAATTACAGCTAAATTTCTTTTTTACAAAACTGCATGCTTACTCGGATTTCTAGTTTTGTATGGAACAGTAGCTCGCTTTTTTGCTCGCGATTTTGATTCTAATCTCTCAGAGAAAGTATAGTTTGATGGTCTGATCATCTCCTTAAAAACCGTCAGCATATTAAAAAGGACCTTGTATAGTCATATAATAGTGATACTTAACATCTTTATTCCAGCCCCTGGACGACTCTACAACTTCCCTCGTCTTAGAAGACAGCGCAGACCTGAAAGACTCAGGCGTGAACTTCGCGTACTCCATCACAGTACTACAACACGGCTGTGTGGTCCACACCGTCGTCCCTGACCTACCGTGGGCACTTGCCAAGTCGCTGCGACCTTCTTACACTCTCTACGCTGGTAATTAAGTTTACAATTCTTTAACTTTGCTTTAAAATGTTTATAATAGGGTTGCTATCACAGGGAAACAGCCAGGGAAATGACACACTCCCCTAGGGTTAACGCCTACCTAACCATCGATATGGTATATTTAGAACATCTTGACGGCCCGGTAGCACAGTCTGTAGTGAACCTGCCTGCCGTGGCGAGGGTCGCGGGTTCGAATCCCGTAAGGGACAAATATTTATATGATGAATATGAATATTTGTACCCAAGTCATGGATGTTTGTATCTATATATGTATTCTATATTGTTGTCTAATCATCATAATACAAGTCCAGGTACTTTAAAATGTGACTAGATAATTTGTGTGACAATGTCCAAGATATTATTTATTATCTCTGACTACCCCTTCGGGAATATGCGGGCTGAATGTGAAATTGTTGCCTTGTTAGCATCCTTAGACTCTACAGATCAAACTGGACATCTTTGACTATGTGAGCAAACCTGAAATCGAATAAAGAAAATCTGCTGTTCCATACTCCATACATTTTACTCAAGTAGGCATTGGCGGTTTAGTGTGGTTTGCTCCCATAGCACAGGTACAGCTTGGCAAAAGTCTTTGGAAAAAATGAGGGCACTGCCTCCACGCAAGAACGTCAAAAACACGCATAGCCTGGCAACACCACCATACTAAAATGATTAGTTCCACCTGTCACCACGTCAGAGACTTTTTTGCCAAGCTGTATGGCATTCTATAGAACGTTTTTGAATTTTGAAATGGCGTCTGCACATGCGCACTTTGTGCAAACTGTTCATGAGATGCGTGTAGGCAAAGAGAATATAATCACGACGTGTACGGTTGAAAGCCGCGCTTTGCATTTAACGTCATCTACATTTCAATACTTTCGTTCTACAAAATAGTATTTGAGCTGCAGAATTACTGAATATGTGAATTTAGCGTTATTTTTCAACATTTTGTATGCACTGGAAAGACAATTTTATGTAGTCAAATCCAACGGGCGCGCGCGCCTGACTGCATTCCCTTGCTTGGCTCCCCTAAAGTGTCCCCAGGAAGTGTGAGGTGAGATGGGGTATCTGAAGTCAGAGAGAACTAGAACTATGAAACTATATACTATTACATATTCTGTGCCCATAGTAAAAGTTGTTCATTTTGATGTGTATTCTTAGCAAATTAAAGATTGAAAAATTTGTCTCGGGCGGGACTTGAACCCGCACTTTTCCAAACCGGGGAACTGCGTTATCCAATATGTGTGTGTGTATTCTTAGTTTGAAATACCAACGATTTTATTTTCAATCTGTTATTATAATATTATTATTGACTGAATAGGACCTTAAAAGACTTGCGCCTGTGCCACTGCGACCATCGCTGATCTTTTGCGATCGTCCCTTTTACACAACACCCTGTAGTAGTGCATATATTTATGGTTCCTTCCACAGAAAACCACCTCTTAGTGAACATCCCGATGTTGTACACGCACCTCATCGACATCTGCCTCACGCACGAGCCGTGCTGCCACATTGTGGTGCCGGAGGCCTCGGTCGTGGGCCCCCGGGCGCCGCTGGTCGGCTGGGGCCCCCACGCCATGGTCGACCTCAACACGCTGGACGTCATCACCGTCGCGATCTCTGACAAGGAGCTTGCGGCTACCTTCAAGAGTACCACGTCGCTGGAGAATAAACTTGCGATTATACATTATTTGGTACTGCATGAGGGGAATATAGAACTGGCTGAAGAGGTAAAAGACAGCAAATTATTACATGATATTCATAACATAGACCTGATTAGGGACATCATCAATGCCAGGTAAAGAATAGCCGATTTTAACGTATGTATGATAAGATGTCTGGATGTAGAAGAAGCGCGTGAGGTCAGGCAGGAATGCCAAAACTAGAGATCCTTAGGCCTACTAGCCCATTATTGCGGCATTCCTGGTGGTCATCATATTTACATCCCACTGCGGGACATAGGCCTACCCTCAGGTATGGGCGTTAGTCCACCACGCGTGCACTATGCTGATTGGTAGACTTCACAAACGCATCAGATGCTTTCTTTCTTTCTGGAAATGTTAAAGAAATAGTCCTGAAGCTGATTGTAGCTTTCGGGAGTTCTTGTGATCTGCGAAGAATGGGTTGTAGATGCAGCGGTGGTATGTCAGAGGAAGAGTAGTGAAATGCTGTTAGTATCTGTGCTATCTAAGTTTATTTGATTAACACATTCGTGACTCCTTTCTGTTTGAGATTTTCGCTCAGTGTTCACTCTCAATTCGTTCGCAATGCACATATTCATAGATAGAGGCATATTATATCCAGCAGAGCGCCGCCGCTATAAAGTGCGCATTGAATGTTTGACGGTACATGAATATCGTTATGTCCGTGGGTGCTCCATTGATATCAGAGGTTAGGAGACTTACCCTTTTCGCCCATAGAAAGATATTCTACCAAAATAGTAGTTAATCATCAATCTGTCGGCAGTTGATCTCGTGGCAGTGCGTGAACGAGCGGTCGTCGCCTACGCGGCTGCAGGCGGTGATGCAGGAGTACCTGGTGGCCGCCTCGCACGCCGTGACGCGCCGCGCCCTGCCCGCCGCCGCGCTGCCGCTCTCTCACATGCTGCCCTACACCCTGCACCTCAAGCTCACCGACCTCAAGGTACCTGTGTACCTACCGACCGAGTACCTGCAGGCTCTGTTAAAAGGAATACCCTTTTCACAAGATTCAAAAAGATGCATCAGACATCACACTGCTGCTGCAGAACCTTTAAAAGGGCAGTTTGCTGTTCTGAAAAAATATTAAAACTTGAATTGAGTTCAGAAAGTTAAACTCAAAGTTCAGTACTAATTAAGCAGTATAGCGATATGATTCTGTATTATTAGATGACACGCATAGTGCTATATCACTATCAGTATCAGACTAGATCAGCACAAAGTACCTATGCGTACCATTTTATACTAATGATATTAATCCTGTAGCACAGTATAGGTATATAGTACTACCATGAGAAAAAGTGCTTCTCCAAAAACACTGCTTAAATCATCTGCAACATATGTAAAGGCCTATGATGATGATAGTTCTACATACCTGTAGTAAAAGTGGACTTAAAATCGAAATTTTTTATAAGTTATAAAACCTTACAGGTCGGTGAATACAACGTACAAGTGAGCCAGGAGAAGCTGTGGAACAGCGCGGCTGTGGTACTGGCGGTGCGACAGCGGGTGTGTCAGTTCGCAGAGGACGTGTGGACGCGGCTGTGGACAGCGCTGAACACGCCGCGCCCCAACAGGCTGCGAGTCCAGACCGTACTGGACAAGCTGCGCGTCAGTCTACATTGCTACCAGGTCAGTGGCGCTGAACACGCCGAATACGTAATCGAATCTATACTATTATAAAACTGTAACAGGAAGTTTGTCTGTACATTGAAGATATTAACAAAAAAAAAGTTTCGTTATTTTTTTTAGGTGTCCCTGATTCCATTTCACCAATTTTTGGATTTTTTGTCTGTCTGTTTGTTTGTGTGTTTGTTTGGGTATTTGTTTGTTTGAACGAGTATCACGCAAAAAATACTGAACCGATTTCGATGAAACTTTTTTTGTTTGATAGCTTATGATCTGACTTAAAATCTGGTATATAATTTGTGCGGACGAAGTCGCGGGTTAACGCTCGTTATCAATAAAAGATTGACCGCAAAAAGTCGGCATGGTGTTCTATACGAATATAGAAGAGGCTAGCTCATGTAGGCATGCTGAATAAGTGAGACATGAATACGTCCACCTCTCGTACAACCGAGAGAGGGTGAGTTCAACACTAATGAGGGGCAGGGAATGTCCGTACCGTACCACACATATTTAGTAGTGAACATATACGTAGCTAGTACTCTTTCTTAATTGTGCTTGTACGAACCACGTATAATGCAAAGTCGTGATTTTATATTTGACCTAATTATTACATTTACACATCAGTTTGCGTTCTGCAGGCAAGTACGGTACGGTGAACGTGCTCATACCTACTCATTAATCAATGCAATCTAAGGCTATTTGTGAAGTTCGACCGAAGTATTATATAAATGATTCTACATGAAGTTATTGTAAGTAATAATATCATTTGGTGCTCTTAGTTCGTGTGTATGACTATTTTATTTTCAACATTTTAGTTCCTATTTTAGCAAGTTATGTTAGTCCTTTTGTTACGCAATCATTGAGCCAGGACAACTTTGCACACGCTTTTATCGAATCGGCGACCGCAATCTACTGTGTACCTACTGCTCAGGTAGCTTCAAACGAGTTGGCGCGTGTAACCCAGCCTCGCTTTTTGTAAACCGAGCATCGTTTCATTACAGCTTTACTTCGAATCTTACCATTGTTCGGGTCACTTCTACTTACTACTAAGTTTAGTAAAAGTTTCTGTTTCCTGCATTAAATAAGTTTGAAATAATTTTGTTTTTCTTTTGCGGTAGGATCTCGATAGGTATATCGAATACTAAAATTCCCGATACTTCGCTACCGCGCGTGATTGAACGCTTCGTCTGCAGCCGAGCAAGATCTCATAATATTTCAAAGTAAGGTGCGTTTCCACTGAAGCGGAGCGCAGCGGAGATGTTTTAAATCAACCAATGGAATTGCTCAATTTTCCTAACTGGACTCAGCTTGACCAGATCAAGCTTTTTTATGTTAATTTTACACATTACCGCTCCGCGCCGCTTTTGTGGAAACGCACCGGTTGACAGGAAGTGGGCGAAAATTCGATCACAAGATTTGAATGTAAGATAGATAGATTGCTAGACAGTTTCGAAGTTAAATAAAATCGTTTAAAAATAAAGGCGACACGTCACTTCCCAGCCGGAGGCGCTATCGCGATGTAACACGCCGATGTCGCCGACGGCCCCGACGGCGCCGCTGTGCGCGCCGCAGCGCCGCTCCTCGCTCGGCGCCGGCCACGACCTGCTGCCGTTCTTCGAGCTCGACGTCTGCACCGCCAGCAAGCAGGAGCACATCATCGCCGTGGTAAGTGCTCACAGAAGTTGCCGTCGGTGACAATTAAATCTTTTTTTTTAAACACTTTTATTCAGGCGGTTTGCGGGGCACATTGCTCGAAGAACCAATGGCCGAAGAGTTCTCGACCGCGTACCGCGAAGGCCCACAAGGTGGACCGACGACCTGGCGGCGGGAACCTGTTGGATGTAGGCAGCGAAGGACCGGTTGTTGTGGCAGTCCTTGGGGAAGACTTATGTCCAGCAGTAGACGTCTTTTGGCTGAGATGATGATGATCAATAAGTGAAGAAATTGATTTAATTGCCTATTCTGTTCATTAAACTCGTTAGATTTGTTCGTTAGTTTAACTATTTGGCTGCAGTGATTAAATATTATATCTAAGTATATTTTACATAGAGATTTGCTAGTGAACTATGGATATTCAAACGTAATATCTTTAGAATGTTTCTGATACTCCTTCGACTAGAGCAGCCTAGGAGAATAAGTGTTAGACTTATTTTATGACATAATTATACCTATGTCCTAATCTATAATGGGTTGCATAGGACCTTGGATGCTGTTTTTCGGTGTTGCCTAAAATAAATTTTTACTTTTATTTAATGTGTGTCAAATACATGCTTGTCCCATGGATAAATTAAACAATCAGTTTGTGGAGCAGTCCTTATTCATTATAAGAAATTATGTGTCTTATAATAAATAACCTAACATGATTGTAGTGTAAACTATTGTATCCTACGATTTCTTGTGCTAGTAGTCTAGTAATGTTACGAGTAAAAATTCAGATAAATTATCCCGACTTGTTAAATTGATTACCAACACCGGGTGTAGAACTTGCGGGAGGTAAGCGTGCACCTGATGCGTGAGAGCGCGCACTTGCACACGCACACGCACGCGCACGCGCACGCGCAGACGGAGGCGTCGAGCGGCGCCGGGGTGCACGCGCTGAGCACGCGCTGGGCGGCGGCGCAGCTGGACGCGTCGCGCGCGCTGTGCCGCGCCGCCTGCCGCGCCGCCGCCGCCATGACCACGCACAACCAGCAGAGGGGCTTCTGTTTCATGTATGACGTTATCGATAATAGTCTGTGTTTTGTTGCTCGTTTTTTTGTGGTCCTTATTGCTTTGGTGTTTTAAGATTAAGGGGCCATAGGTTCAGACTAATATTTTCTACTAGATGACCGCGGCGAACTTCGTACAGCCTTAGAATCTTCCCCGACGCACACTTGGCCGTTAGTTTTTTTTTAGTTAGTTAGCCTATGTTCACGGATAATGTAGTATTCTAATGGTGAAACAATTATTTAGATCGGTACAGTAGTTTCGGAGCCTATTCAATACAAACAAACAAAAAATTTAATCTTTCCTTTTTATAATATTATGAGATTTATAATTATAATATATGAGAAACGCGATTGCCCAACCCTCCGAAATGCGCGTGCGTGTATACGTGTATTTTCGATTAAAAAGAATTAATAAAAGTATTTTTTTATAGATTTCACTAGATAAACTAATGATGAATATGTGAGTGAAATTCCAGTAACTATAAACGGTAGCAAGTTATTGTTTGAGAAAATACTGTTAAAAATGCGTTATTTTCTTAACTTTCCGAAAAGAAATTCTATCTTGTTAAGTAAGTGTTTTTACTCAAGAAAACAATATGGCCGGCTTCACACTATTGCAATAAGGACCTTAATTCAAACGTTTTTGGGTTGCCATTTTTGGTCTTTCTTTTGTTTTCGTTGCTGTTCACGGATTTTCGTTCTGCAATTTTATTTGGTTTTGGTTTTCTGTGTGTTTTTAATTTGGTTTTGCTGTGTGTTGTTTTAGTTGTGTTCATATACATCTAAGTCATCTAATTGGTCGGTGTTGGTCACGATCATTTTCATCATTCACGTTTTATTTTGATCACATTTGAGTTTGGTCATTATTTATTCACTTTGATTGGTTGAAAAGGGTCTGGGTTCCTAGGAACTTTTGTATCAAGAAGTTCTTATCATTTACAATAGAAGTTTGTAAAAATTGTGTCCACCTACCAATTTCAGAGGTAAAACTAAAAGTAGGTACCATTATCTTTTTGTACCTTATTCTATTCATCTATCGTTATTTTAACGGGTTCTTACCGCGTTTTGGTATATTTGAGTTTGTTTAATTCTAGGTTAACTAATAACCGTGTAACTCTCAAAAACTGTATTATATAACGTTCTGTTCAATGTTCACATATAAATCGAAAACGACTTAAGTAAAAGATTGTATCGTTACAGCAAAGACTTTGTGAATAAAGAGCTCTTAGAAAGGATTAATAATTACACTTATAAAACAAAGACTGACAACAATCAAATTGGTTTACATTTACTAGACGATTATTGTGCAAGCAATATCCTGCCTGTTTCTGTGAAAACTAGTTTCTATATGGTGACTGAAAAATCGGTCTAAACATAAATTACAAATTCAATTATCAAAACATCTATTTCATTCACCTCCCGCAACCCACGTCGCTCCTAGGGCGCGATCTAGCTTCCGCGGTCACACTATAATAGAGTGCTAATAATACCTAACGTCCTTTCCAGAGATGAAATGGACCCTACGCACGCGTTCATATTGTTCAAAATCCTGGAGCAGTACTACCTGTCGGTGGAGTCGATTGGGTTCCCGCTGCCACAGGGCTTCAGCTCGTTCTTCAGCTACCTGGGGTACCGCGCGCTGCCCTTCCACAGCTTCGTGCAGTACGTGCACAGACACGTGCTTGAGCTACACATCGACGTACTGAAGACTATCATTGCTTGTTAGTATGCTGCTATGGGTCCTTGCATATAAGAAAACTTAACGATAACATTTCATGCTAATTTTGATGGACTAAAAAGTGAGGGCTAACCGCACACTTGAAACATTCATTCTTGGTACATTGATGTTTGGAAGATGGTATTATGCCACTTCTCACTTGTCGCTATATTAAAGTCTCACAAATTTTTATTTAGGACACCAATAATTAATAAGAGTAGGTACAGACCTAACATTAACTTTTCCGATTGATACTGGATAATTGGTTATTTAGAAAAGTAAATGAAAAATGTAAAATAAGATTCTAAATCTTTACATACATATGCTCATGCCTACATCCTACTGAGGTAGGCAGAGACAATAGATCGCCACATGGTACGATTCTAACACACATCTCTCGGAAACCGCTCACGCTCGCTTCCGTTCTCTCTCCGATCTCACTCAGAATCTTTATAATATTAGTATCCGGGTCAAATCCTTGCCGGATACCGGAACCAAATAATCTCTAAAACAAACTCCAAGATTAACTAAAATTCAACTCGTCCATTTCAGCTAAAGACGATGACAGCAAAACGGCAGTGAACAACAAACTCCGCCTCATCCAGCTGGTAGGGGAGGGTCGGGCGCGGCGAGCCCTCGCCTCGTGGCCGCACCGAGCCGCGCTCTCCCTCCGCGCCCGCGACCATGCCGCCACCCTGCTGAGTGGAGCGGGCCACGAGCACACCCGGCACAGGCCCGTGCGCGACGGTACGTACCGACCATGCCGCCACAATGCTGAGTGGAGCGGGCCACGAGCACACCCGGCACAGGCCCGTGCGCGACGGTACGTACCGACCATGCCGCCACAATGCTGAGTGGAGCGGGCCACGAGCACACCCGGCACAGGCCCGTGCGCGACGGTACGTACCGACCATGCCGCCACAATGCTGAGTGGAGCGGGCCACGAGCACACCCGGCACAGGCCCGTGCGCGACGGTACGTACCGACCATGCCGCCACCCTGCTGAGTGGAGCGGGCCACGAGCACACCCGGCACAGCCCCGTGCGCGACGGTACTTTGTTATTGATGTTAAGATACATAGAACTAAAACGTGTCACGTATTTCAGGTTCTGGTATGGCGGTACTACCGTCAGGCGAGCGCCTGTCCCCGCTCGACACGTTCCTCGACCTGCTGACCGCCAAGGCGAGCCTCAACGAGCTGGACTTCAACCTCATCATCGAAGCCACGCTGGCCTCCGTCCAGCAGGAGGCCAACACTTAACTTGATATCTATTTTAGTCATATAAACGAATGCACAATATTCTGAGGAAATGATCAGACCATCAAACTAAACAGCTTCTTCTATAGGATCAACATTGAAATCGCGTAAAATGTGGTGTGGAAGCACGCACCTAGGTACGTGCTAGTATGTAAGGCTAGGTTACTATAAAGATATTATAAGATAATAAATGTGCCAATAGGCGGAATGATGGCAGATGGACGAATGCATTGACGGAATGGCGGCCGTGGGACGGGGAGACGGTCAGTAGGCAGACCAGCTGTGGTGGAGCGAGCACACGTCTATGTGCTAGTATGTATGCTTAGGAATAAAAGGTGTTACAGTAAAATAATTGGACTCTCTGCGGTCTACCACATTTGGCGTACGAATACAAATTGAAATTATTAACAAAAGTAAGTAGTAAATTAAAATAGAAAAATAAATTACGTTTCTAAGATAATCAACCAAATTATTAATAAATTAATAATAGCAAATAAAATAATAGTCTTTGTGTACTATTGCATTATTTTAATACTTCATGATATATGACGCTTTGAAGAATCCTATTTTTTTCACATGTCATCTTAAATAAAGTTGTTTAGTTTGATGATGGGATCATCTCCGTAAAATATTAGCTCCTGTTATGTCTCTATTAAAGTTCTTTCTGCAAACAATACCCTTCCTAATTTAATTACATACTAGAGTAAGACTATCGCCGTTAAGAACGCAAAGTTTGAGTCATAAAACATTATCATCGAACTTATGGGCTTTATCACACAACATTATAAGAGAAGTGCAAAGTAGGCGAGGAAGGTGTCGCCACAGGTTATGCAATGATTTGCATATCACCATATGGTGCGCGGCGTGGTGCGAGCGAGAGGGCATGAGTAATTGTAGCAGCGTGAGCGGGAAGACAAGTGGCGACAGCCGTCTCCGAAGAAAAAGTGCTACTAATCATTTCTAATCCCTCTTATAATGTTCTGTGGGCTTTATGGAACTGTACTAGTGATGTGCGTAACTTTGATGGATGTGGTGTTAATGTAATAAAACAATAAGTAGGTACTTAATTTTTCCGTTGTGCAAGATAGCGCTGTTGAGAATGTTATAGGTAATGAAATTAATCGTCAACTAATAATACTTATTTTCATCTCGTGCTAATACGTACCCACGGACGACTATCGGCTGACTGTAGGTAAGAATTTATCGACGAACGAAACGTGTTGAAATCCTTGTTGAAATAATAGTTTACGACCCAAACTTTACGTTTGTAACTGCCCGTCCGTAGTGGGTAGCAAGTGGTACGTCTACGTATGGGCAGACGTAGTGTGGCGACCTGTGACGATTAACCTTAGGTGGTTTCAGTCCATACAAAAGTTTGACGCACAATACGCGTAGACGGACTATTAAAGTAATATTTTATATATGGAAAAATAGTTTAGAAAAATCTAGTTGCCGCGTCACAAATAACATTTGCAATTTATAATATAATTACGAAGATATAAAGCTTTTAAAATTTTTAAACAAAGTTACTTATATTAATACCGTCTACGCGTATTGTGCGTCAAAGTTTTGTATAAAATTGACCCCTCTGCAACCACCTTCATTATTGTTGGCACTGGGTGCAAGAAGCACAAGACCGAGCGAGGTGGCGTTTTATAGTCTTTATAAAGCCTGACCAGAAATATAAAAAAAATTGGATTGGGGGCGCTGAAATCATTAGTTCCAATGATTTCCGCAACATGGCTACGGGTAGTTAATTCTTGTGATCATGTATCATGGCGAGCTTTTTTATTTTTCTGGTTGGGTTTTTATCCAAATACAGGCTGATGATGACGACTAGTAAAGACGATGAAACTCCATCGATCGTGGAGCCAACGAATACGAGATTCACAAAATCTATTGTTTTCGAAATCGCTTTGGTCATTCAAGAGTGCTTGCGATTTAGAGCATTACAGGTTTTATCTTTTTTATACCAATCTTTGATTGATACCAAGTGGTCTAAATGTAATACCTACTTACTTTATGATTTTTATGTGTATAATATTAGCAATGTTTTGCTAATATAATAATAACATGTTAGTGATCCAAATTAAAACCCTTTCCCGTGACTATTGTCACTTTGTGTAGTGAATGTGTTAGGTGAGTTGTTTGTATTTTGTTTCTACAGGGTAAAATTGATATCATTAACCTCCTTTTTAACTAAGGGTCTACCCATCAAACTAAAAACTTTTACTATGGGAGCAAACCGATTGGAGCAAAAAAAATTTTTTTTAAAAAGATGCTAATGATATCAATTTCAACCTGTATACACGCATATAATTATATTTTTATATTTCTTTTGATATTCCATAATTATTCCATTCTTGTTTGTGTACAACTATTTATTTTTTGGTTCTATTCAAATTAACTCCCTATGTAATCCAAATAACCCAAAATGTTTTATAAAAAATAATTTGGCACGAACATAAAACATAATTTTTATGACATGTAATGTGTGTTCCTTTTTTTAAACCAAAGAAAAGCACAAAATGCGGGTTTCGGTTATAAATTCCATTTTATGTGCAATTTGTAGTGCAATATTTAGATGTAAGATTTTTCAGTATTGAAATAAAATTAACAAAATTTATTGTATTTTATTATTTATTTACAGTCAAAGTGTAATACAATAATTAGACTAAAGTTGAATTCAATCTTAACTCTAGCTCTCTGGACTGGATATACATTGTTTTTCTAGTTTTTTGTATTAAAGCAAGAAGTTGAGAATGAATGGGATGAAATTTTTAAAAAGGCGCCAATGACTTTATTAAATAAATTATTAAATGTAACCAATCATAATTCGGAGTGACTTTAGTCCATAAGATCCTTAATTATAAAAAGGGTTGTACGTTACCCAATGAGCCCTATTCTGTTCTTTATCAGTCTTATGAGACGTAAACAATGATTTATACACTTCACTAGTCTGCGGGTCTTTGGCAACACTGTAATCCTTCTTCGTCTTTTTGTAAGACGGATCTTGTGCTAATTCTGTTGGTATTGCACGTTTTGACGATCCAAAGTGGCCTCTAGTTTGCTTGTTTGGATTAAACTTTGGTAACGATAGTGGTATTGTATCCATTTCTTTTTTAACTTGGCTCGGACCGGCTTCCGGCTCAGTTTTTATTTCATTAGTTTCTGTGGATGTTGGTGGAGTGCTTGATGAGCTGGATGATGGTGGAGTGCTTGATGAACTGGGCGTTGCCGGTTCGGTTTTAATTTCAACTTTTTCTTTCTTGTCTGTCTTGGATTTTTTGGTGCTCTTGCGGTTGGTGATACGTACGGTCATCTTGTCTTTGAGTAGTTCAATATCTTCATCTGTGCCGTTGAGGACAATAACGTCATTGTCTGTGAATGGTTGCTGGCACTGGGAAAGAATAACAATTGAGTTTAGTGAAAATAAAAAATACAATTTGTCATGTACACGGCGACATATCGAGCTATACAAAAATAAACTTGATGTGTCGCCGTGTGTACTTTTTACCGTTAAGGCTGCACCGAGCCTATTGTGCTGCCCACAATCGTATTTTTTTATTTCTTAACAATTAAACAATATTTCCAAAAACAAGAATGACTACAATGTGTGTAGTCATTGCAAATTTTCAATTTATCAGGTCACTGCGGATTTGTTTCTATAATGTTTGTAGTTATTATCTTTAAAACCACAAAAAGTGCATAAAACATAATAATCCTTAATGTTTCGATAAATTGAAAGCCTATCAGAACTAAAATGTGACATTCTTGTTTTTTTAAAAAGGTTGTTTAATTGTTTAGAAATAAAAAAAATACCATTGGGGGCAGCACAATAGGCTCGGTACTCAGTGCCTTAAGAATGGAATTTTATTTACATTTGAGATCATTATTAGTTGGTGATAAGAACTATATTATTACTATACTTACTGACAAGTTTTACACATGTTGTAAATTCATAAATAATTATATTTTGCATGACATTTTAAAATTGTATAAAACTAGCTTCAATTTATCAATATTTTGTACGCCCTGTGTGGTATAACATTAGAACCATTGTCATCATCAAGTCATCTGAATGTACCTATGTTCTTACTAATAAAGTTCTGATTCAGATTCTGATTCATAATAACAATGAGGAAAACATAAAAAACAGTAAGAAAAATTATTTTGTCGCGAATCGTGATCGGATACACATGGCTTAACATTTTTAGTGCAAGAATTTGTTGTTTCAATACAATTTATAATTATCAAGATAATAATCCTTTCGAACCCTGCCAGATAATCCAGTAAAGCTTGTAGAAAACTTACCATATGGCAAAGATTCTGCCTAACTTCCTTCAAAGCACGCTCAGCGAGCACACAGCCGCAGCTCCACAAGAAAACGAAGCGGAACTTGCCGGTCATCTCAAGCCCACTGATGGGACAGATGTAGGGGGCGCTGCCGTCGCCTACCGTGCCTTCTGTATGCTCTGTCGCTACGTACGCTGGGTTCTTTGTTAGGTTGAGGTCTTTGATGTCCTGTGAAATTTTATTTGTGTACTGTTAGAATCTTATTGCTGGCATTTAGGTACTTCAATATGTAACAATCATGTGGGCTGGACATAACTCGACTAAAGGACAAGAGGTGGATGGTCCAGGTTACTCAGTGGCAAACGGATAGGAAGGAGATGGGTAGGAAGACCTACGATGGTCAGATGACATTCTAGAGGTGGCAGACGACGATTGGAAAAAGAAGGCACAAAATAGTTTTTTTTTACAATCGGCCAACGATAGCCATAATCAGATTGTTTCTGCGTTGCTCGTGAGTTTCTACTATGAGTGATTCTTCGTCAAGCCACAAGCCCATTGTTTCACTATCTCAAATAGAGATACAAAATATGCCACCTCTTAAGCCTTGTCTTCAGATTATGATTGCACAGATTTCTGGCCAATTAGTGTGTCCCTTGACCCTTTCTTTGTACCTTATAGAAAACTTTTTGACCTCCTCCTTGATAGTTGGGATTTCCAGGTATTCATGTATTTAATTATTCCTCGTGTACCACATCACACCAGATATTGATCTCTGTGTTTTATTTTGGAATCTGTGCAGTATCTCTAGGTTTGAGTTACAAAACAGAGTAACATAGAACAAGATGGAGGAGTATTTTGCACAAAGAAAGCAATACTAACAATAACTAAATAAATTAATAATGCTCACAGGCACATACTATGTAATGATCCCAAACAAGCACTATAAAGGCTTTTTTTTATTATGGAAACCATACAACAATGGCACAAACATATAAACATCCATGACCGAACCGGGATTCAAACCCAGGACCCTAGTTTGCAGTGCGGCGTGGTAACCATTACACCAACCGGGGTGTCAATCAATAATTATAATTAGACTTAGCACTTTTGGTGCTAAGCTCAAAACCATGATCCTCGCGCGGTGCTAAAACTGACGCCTCTCGTGGCGTGGGTCACCCGCACATGCGTAAGGTATGGGTGACTCACGCTGTAGGTAGGTGTGTAGCACTGGCGAGATGCAATTGAACCGGCTCGTTACGTGGGTTCTTCAGCACTGCGGCCCATTTGTCGCCGACCTACGTCCGTCACCAGTCACCTAGGTCGTCACCAGCGAAAGTGTTAACCACAGTATAATAAAGATCTTCTTGAGAACTGCCGGCCCCCACCCCCTCTCAATGGCATAAAATGTGGCATGTTCCACATCTGTGGTGAATACTATCTCATGTTCTGAGTCTTCCTTCTATATCACATTATTATAGCATACCTACCTTGAGATTCTTGATGTGATCAATAGACTCTGGCTTCGTGTCCTTGTCCAAGAGTGACTCGAGCACAGAACTCTTAGTGTAAAGGCGCCCCAAGCCACACGCGACTATCGGCGTCTGCAGGGGCTGCTGCGACAACGCACAGTTGCGCCACTTGAACGACCGCTCGGCGTCTTTGTCTTTCTATAACCGACCAAACAATCATTAGAAATACTATGATGGTGATAGTGTATTGAAAGGTTTGTTTACGCCAAGTTTACGCACCTGTTCTGGCTTTTTCTTCAAGCGTACGAGTTCGTCGCGGCGTGGGATCGTTCCACCATCGCAACCCATTGCTGTTTCGTAATTTTTTGTTTGAATAAGGCTGGAAAATATAAATATTTTTGGTTAACAACAAAAATCAATGAAACAGAAACAATGAAATTCGAACGATCATATTCTAATTGATCTGTGACGATGACGTTTTTTTTTTTTTTTTAATTTATAATGACGACCAGTGTTGCCAGATCCAATTTTTTGAAATCCTTACGTCAAGGTTGAAAAATCCGGAGAAATCCGTAGATGACCTCTTGAAAAATTCGTAGATCTTATTTTGATACTTTATTTTGAATACTTTGTGACTATTTTGAAGTGGACTGACCCAAAACATCACTCTAATTTGGCGAAAAAAAATGGAAACTTAGACAAGTTTAAGCGAGAATAATGCCCAGACAAAGTGAAAATCTGATCTGTGTCAGTCTTTTTGCGATATATGTTACTTTTAAATATTTCTGTCGTATCATAGCGACAGAATGTAGAAGGATGGAGATGGAAAAGAGTAGAGACGAGCCATATTTTACGAAATGCAGTTCAATGTACAAAAAAAGTTAACATTAATTCGATTTATTTGCGGCTGGGTATCATTTTATGCAGCACATTGACATTTTAGGGAGGAATTCAGAAGATTTCTAAAAACCCGTAGATCTACGGATAAATCCGTAGGTCTGGCAACGCTGGCCGACACGACGTGACGTGATTCATTCTGAATGAATGAATGAATCACTGAATTCACTGAGCTAGAACAAGGCTGTGTTCACGACCTTTGGGTGCGGTTGTTTTTTCAACACGCTCTATGGTACGGAACTGTTCACCGAGGCTCGGAACGGCGTTAGTGCGAAAAGGTGCACTCGGGGTGCACCTGGGGCGTAGGTTCTGAACGCAGCCCAAGCAATCACTAGAATGAGTGACGGTGGCTTAATAGAGAGTACTACGTACCATGAAATGAAAACAACGCTGTGAGCAAAGTTGACGATTGAAGTTTTTTGAGCAAAGTGCTAATAAGCATACTTTGTACTACTTTCTAGCAAAGTATGTTTTTTTTATGATTTTATTGAATACATTACTTTATAATAACTATGTATAAATAAATATCAACCCACTTCAGAAACCACAGGGTTTATATAAAGTGCAGTACATGAGGTCGCTTTCAATATAGCAATTAAAGATAGATAGGTACATAAAAAAAATATTATCACAATTTAAGACTAATATGTCTTAAAGTTGTTCACTGTTCACACATGCTACTAACTAGCATGCTCGCTAGTAATGAGCATGTGTACAGCACGGCAAAGCGATCGGTTCACCTCTTTCCTGTGGACTTCTCTGCGTTTCCTACGTCTCTCGATTGTCTCCAAAAACTCCAAAGGAGCGTCAAAACGTCGAACACTAACTAATTTTGTTAAAAAGACATCGGTTGCATGGGATTTTTAACCCTTTACCTTGAATTGTACCAAAAAAAAGACCAAAACGTCAAAATCACATGGATTGAATGCGCCTGGAGTTGTTTTTATAAAATATCAGTTTTTTACACAAGCTAAGTGAATTAAAGACGTGCTCTTAATAATGCCTGATATTGAAATGGAGAGTGGACAAGAAAATGAGTCAGAGTGTGACACAAATTCACAAAATATCTTCGACAAAAATTCGATTTCCGACAAAACTGCCACCAAGAAGAAACCTAAGAAACGCGGTATAGTTTATTTATCTACAATCCCTCCTTACATGAACGTGGCTAAAATACGTGAAATATTCTCTCAGTATGGTGAAGTTGGACGTATTTATTTACAAATGACTGGCAGTAAGTATTTTGAGGTTATGTTATTGTTTCTGCATGCAATGTGTTGTAATGTTTGAAATATGTTAAACATTGTCCTAATTATTTACAGAACCAGGTGAACGACGGAAACGTGTTCCCAACCAATTCTCAGAAGGCTGGATAGAGTTTGAAAAGAAGAAAGTAGCAAAACAAGTAGCCGCCAATTTAAATAACACAAAAATTGGTACAAGAAAGAAATCGCGCTATTTCGATATGATATGGAACATAAAGTATATACCCAGGTTCAAATGGATACACTTAAGTGAAAGACTAGCTTATGAAAAGGCTGCGATGAAACAACGTTTGAGGGCGGAGATTTCACAAGCGAAGAAGGAAGCAAACTATTTGCAGACAAATGTAGAAAAAAGTAAAAGGTTGAAGAAGAAAAAAGCTGTTGAGAGTAGAGATGATTAAAGGTTTTAGTATTTTAATATGTTATTTTAAATATCAATCTTATTATTACTTTTACATTATTTTTTATAAATTATGGGGGAAAAAATTAGTATTATAGGGAAAAAATCATTCGAGGATATCTCATCCCATGATCATGGCAGTTGTAACACTGCAGAAATATCGGGAATGTTAGAATTTAAAATGTGTAATTTTAGAATGAATTTATATACAATAAGATATGATACGACATGACATCAACCTTTTCCTTCAGTTGGGCTAGTTGAGTATACAGGGTGTCCCGTAAACCGACGTCAACCCGGCGGATGCTGATAGGTTAGGTCATGACTAAGCAGAATATCAAAATTTGACTTTAGTAAAAGTGTCTTAGCTTTCGAGATATTGACAGTTTTAACACAGATACTGCATAGAACATTTGTAGCCGTGGCACTCAAAATAGTGACTAAGGTAAAGAGTTTCCCGAATTTCATAAAACTGTCCTTATCTCGAAAACTAAGAACCTTTTCTTAAAGTAAATTGTTGACAGATTGATTGATTGATTGACAGATTTATTTTAATATTTTAGTATATTCTGGTTAGGCATGAACCAACCTATCAGCATCCACCGGGTTGACGTCGGTTTACGAGACACCCTGTATATGTATGTAGCTGCCAAGCTTGCGGAGAGGATGAGGAGACCATGGAACATATCCTTTGTGACTGTGATGTCTTGGCGGCAAAACGCATGAGCCTTCTCGGAAATGGATATCCAAAACCGGAAGACCCTAGGTTTCTTCCCCTCAACGGTATCGCCTCCTTCATTGACCATGTATTTGAAGGGTGAAGAAAAGGAAAAGTATTGGGGCCAACACAAAAGATCCCACTGGGTCGAAGTGTTGCTGGCTTGCCAGCCCCCACAACAAGATAAGATAAGATAAGTATATGTATGTATTGAAAAGTCTTTTTCAATGAAACAGAGTCACAGTATAATTTTAATTTAAAAGATTAAATTGAATGTGATTATTTCTACAGAAAAAAGCAAAGAAATACAAACAAGAATGAAATCTAAAATATCTTGCAATATAACTTTGGTGATTACATTAAGGATTACTTGTATGACCTTACTTGTGAGACAAATATTTCGTACATTTAACGTGAATAGAAATAGGTTTAGAACATGACTTAACTACTTTAAGTAATCTATTTCTGACTAAAATCAACCCTTCCACTAATAATCTCTTCAACTCTCATCCTCTGCTTCAAATTCATGGGATCTGGGGTCAACTTCTGCACATATCTACGCGGTGGTATCTTATGCGACAGGATTCCCTGTGAGAATTCCCTGTGCACTCTAACACCGTCCAGAGCATTCGGCTGGAGACGTTCAAAGCTATGTAGTTCTCGCATAAATTGTTTTCGTTGTGCGACTTTAGCCCAGTGGTAGCGATGGCGGCAGACTACGCGGCTGGAGAGGAAGAATTTGGGTTAAAGGATCTGAAATATACAGTAGCTTTAGGCTAGTTAGTTTATTATTTACATTCTTTATAATGTTGTGGGGTAAATTCGTTAGTGGAGTAAGTAAGTGTAGGTATCTGTTATTGATGTCATTGGGAGTATTTTGAATTTTAGATTGTGTTTCGTCCTAAATGATTAGTTTCGAAGTTTTTATTAATATCGGCAGCCTTAGCATGAAGCGCGCGATAAGGCGCGTTACCGCTATATCACGCTGCCATGCTACGGCCGCTGGAGACAGAGATATTGGTGATACACTATGTGTTGTTGTAGGTAATATATTTCTAGCGAATACGTATACGCGATATACGTATGTACCTAGATAACTCAAAGTAATGTAGCGTGTCAGCCATCATCATCAAAATATATCAGAATATTAAGCCAATCTCAAAATTATAGCTACCTACCGGAAAATTGCTGAATAGTCTGTGTTATGTAGGCATTACAAAATGTTTACTGTTAATCTTCATACTTACTAAGCTAGGGTCAATTTCGAGTAAGTTGGGTATATGCTGACATCAGATCTAGCGAGTTCCGGAAACCCTGGGTACAGGGGCACACGCTTCTTTTTCTCAGGCTCCGGAGTAGGCTCTGTATAAGCCATAACTACCTTCTGATTTTAGAGAATTGAGATGAACATTAGAGCCAAGCTGCTAAAATAAAACAGTTTTAAAGACCTATTGAATGAAATGACATTTTTGTCATCAAAGAGAAGGAATATAATACTACCTATATAATCACTACGATTTAGTTGTCATGGTGATGCATTGATGAAATGTTGCTTACTGTACTCTATGGATTAAAGTAAGTGTGTGTTCCTCAGAGAAAGGATCTCTGGTGTGTGCTTAAGTACTTATTACAACTTATTAAAATGCAAATAACAGTATCTTTTCTTTCTTTCTTATTAGTATCATGTCGTGTTCCATGTTCCATACCTCGAAAAGTTTCGATACAAAATGTGATCTATCCACAGATTTCCATTACCCCCAATAGATACCGCATACGACGAACGCACCACACATATGATTTTGCACTGATATAAGCAACGAGGTAGAGCGAGATGGGAGTAGTGCGACCTTGAAATGGCCAATCACGTTGCGTTATTTCGTTCCCCGCTACCCGCACCTACCGCCAAAAATGGTGATTTCGGGCCTGTACAAAATTTTCATCATGCGGTATCTATTGGGGGTTATCTGCGGATCTATCTGAAACGCTCGCCTAATACGCCGCTATACAAAACTGATTAATGGGCGGCAGCGTTTGATGTAAATTGTTGCATAAAATTTATACAAACGCAGCGTATCGGCCGCGCGACTGGTATATTATAACTAGGCCCTAATAGAATGGAATGGACATGGAATTTAATTTCGTTGCATAGAAAAATACATACTGAACTAGGGTTATTGTTCTTACCGATTGTTTTCAGATACATTGGGTTATTGCTCTGAGATACATTACATAACTCAGGCCTGAGCTAAGATCAAGGAAGCCAATATCTATGCCACCTTCCTATTGCTTTCCATGGTCAAAACTTTTTTCTATTGGATTTCAATAATAGATACTTATCATTTCAATCCAAATGAATTAACAATCTACCCCAAATTGATTCATTAAAATATCATTTAGTGAGGCAAATTAAAAAAAACAAAATTAAATTAACAGTTTATTCATACACCAATAATTATAATCTTACTTCACAGAGCCGGTCGGCCATCGGAAGTCTGACAATGTTAATAATGTTATATGCAGTGCCGCGGAATTTACTATTGCTTTATATACATGTGCCTTCCTAGGAACACTACTGCTACAGTATTACGACCCAAAAATTTACTCAACAATATTTAATTCACTGTAATTTATTCTCTATGTTGATAGCAATAGTGTTCAAAGTAAAGGATTCATCAGTTAGCGTTCAAGAGGCGGAAACGGCGGAGACTCTGCTCTTGCACACACAGTCATTGAATTGATTCACTAGCACTGAGCACAAAAGTGACTTGTCTGGGTTCGTACTGTAGCACTGGAAAACCTGTAACAAAAAATAAACACCTATTTAAAACCATTTTTATGGTATAGCTCTTTTTATTTTAAGGGAATGATGATGATGATGATGATGATGATGATGATGCTAATATCTAAAACTCGAAAAAATTTACCGATCCATTCAAAATTGTAATACCTATTCGATCCAAACGTATGGTCGGCGGCCGTAGTATGGCATTGTGATATAGTGCTATTGTGCCTTTGCTTTCTTTCTGTTTGGGCGTGAACAAACGAGACAAAACGCGTCATATAACCTAATCACGCGCATCATGCCTCAAATGTTTGTAGGTCCCAATTTAAACTGAATTTATTGCAACTAGGCATGGCCGAGTCAGAAAAACAGTTCATACTGCAGTGCAGTGCTAGTATTAACTAGATTTTTAAATGTTATCTATGCTGTTTGACTTATTTTGCTGTTGTGTATCCTTCCTATCTTTGTTTTTGTGCAAATGATATGTTTATCTACCTATAAATCAATATGATTCAATATTTATTTGCATTCATACAGTGATAGCTGATAATTGATGATGAATGTTGGGAGTCGTATTGTGGTTCTGTTATTGGGTGGTGGGTGGTCGCATATTAGTAGCCTCTCTCCAGCCCACAATGAAGCCAGCTCAAGATGGTTTTTTATACAAAAATTATCCTTGAATGTCAGGTAATTCAGGATGCCAATATTTTAAAACTAGAATAGAAGAAATGGCTTTTTAGCGATAAGACCGCCTGTTTTTGTGCCTTTTGTATTTCCTGATTGATTGCTCTCTGTATACTCTGTTTTTTTGGTGTCAAATAAAGTATAATTGATTGATTGATTGATTGAAGAAGAAACCAAGTACAGTTATTTTTAAATGTTAGAATGAGATAACAGATATCAGAAACCATTTTGCCTTGCGACTGAGTTTAAGAAAGTATCCTATTATGTTAATTCAGAACATATTTGAAAAAGAAAAAAAGGATTAGGCCTGCTCTCCAGTTCGCCATGGGATTTCACTATTGTTTTTGTGCATAACACAACCCTTATGGTCACCAAATATTTATTACCTCACGACATAAGGACTTGCTGGATATTGGCAATAATTACTATCAACACTATGATGGAGTCACAATTTTAAGATAAGACAAAAATAGAAAAGAACAATATTACATACCTTTTCTTTTTCCTCTTGACAAGGAGGTAACCTGTTTGCGACTGTGTCTTCGTTAGCTTGATTAAACAACTCGTTGGCTTCCTCCAAAGTCTTCTGGTATTCTAGAGCCATTCCGGTGTTAATCTTTTCGTGTGCCCGCTTCAAGTTGTCGATACGTCTAGCCCAGTACGCCTCCTCCGCAGCGTGGTCTTGTTGACGTTTTGGTGATTCGTAATACGGTTGTTGGGGTATGTATTGGGGTGGTGGCGGCGCGTATTGGGGCGATGGTTGTTCGGCTACCTGTAATAAAATAATACAAAAATAATGTTTATGCAAGGTACTAGTAACAAAAACTTGTGCTGACGAGGTTTGTTTGGCTGTAAGATTATAATATAGAGATTGTATGGCCGAAGATTTGGACATTAATCGATTTTCTGATAGGAAATTTAGTGAAATAACCTTAAATTCTATGGTATTTTCGACGGAGAATCTAAGTGGTAAAACATATTTGCCGATTATAGTTATTGGCTTTGATGTTTATAAAACGTATTTATGATGATTTTTAGGTGAAACAGTTTATTATTTAGTATAACAAACACTTGACATTGATCTAAAATTATGTAATGTAGAAACATAATTTACTTGTCCGTTTAGCTGAGACTGTATCCGATCTAGAGCATCTTGAGACACTTGTATTGCATTTTCATTGTCAACGCTTATTTTTCGAGTGCTTTGGGAACTTCCCATGTTTATAAAAATGAATTTTCAGTAAAATAAATCGGCAAATTACGTCAAAAAGACATTTTTTTGACAGCCATCCTCAGTAAACCATAGACGATCGGTAACTTTTTTGTACTTAGTTTATGGAATGTTCCATTGTTATGTTGGCAGCATTAAAGCAGCCATAAACAATACTATGTTTTTTTTGCAGAAAGATAGTATGGCTACTCGATAACAGATGGCGCTAGTAAAACTTAGACATCCGTTCCGGTACTTAATTTTTAAGAGCATTTTTTTTAATGGGCATGTGCACCCTAATTTGTTGTGTCCCATCACATTCAACAATAAAATAATTTTTTTGATTGAAATATACTTTTTTATTTAGAGATAGATGTGGTAAAGAAAGATGAAATACCTTTTAATGCGATTGCAATGCTGCTTTGTTTTGTCAGATTTTTTTCTCGTTCCTGCCTGAAACTTTCAACAAGCAAAAGTCAGTAGGTACAGGTAGGTACCTATTGCCTTTGCCATACCACACCAAAATTGCATGACACTTCACAGGAGTTGGTAGTTGTAGCACTCCTGACCACCTCGTTGGGGGTTTGTGGTCGTACTAGTCAAACTATTTTGAGTATTGCAATTCGTAGAGCAGCAAAAAGTCGACCGACCTCGATTCGCTCGCTCATTTTTTTTTCATTAGGTACTGTACCTAGGCATAATCCTAAGTAGACTTCTGACGACAGTTAAGACGTGGTGCCAAAAATTTCGATTTTTTGTGTAGGTCTTCTTATAAAGGTAAGGGGGCGGCAATATCGGTATGAGCCCCGGGCGACAGAAACCCACGCTACGCTACTGGGGATAGTCAGAGATATACTATAAGGTAAGAGAAGGAACAAGATTAAAGACAAATAAATAAAATAAAATTTTAGGTTTTCATAAAAGTAGAAAGAAACAAAAATTACGAATTTACTTGCGAAACAGTTACTGTTACAAATACGTTATAATATAACACACCAGCTAACACGAATAGCTATAGTTTGTTGGCAGTAACTAAGTACAATAAAAAATACTGGTATACTGTAATTTTCTACGTATATTGTACTACATGGTATGATAGTCAAACAATTTGTAATGAACTCCACCATAGAACCTTAACTTATCACAGCAAGTAATTTGTAGTTATGTTTGACAAAAGCTTAGTGACGTCAATACACGTCATCGTCACAAGGTTCTAGGGTGGCCTACGTTTCAAATTGGTTGACTATACCTACTGTATCAAAAAAAATTCTTTCATATTTTTGGCGAATCAAGCCCTTTCGCGTTGGTTCGGCACTCGGCAGTCGGCACGCGGCGGCGGGGTTCGGGGTACAAAAACTGACCACAATGGGGTTTTGCATAACCGGCCCGACCGGTCGCCGCGGCCGCCGGCTATCATCCGAGCACCGCCGCACTTTCTTTCTGGCTGATCGACGCGCGATCCGGCTCGAAATGCCATTGTAGGATTTAAATATTTTAAAGCAAAACTGTATTTAATAGGAAATAAGAATTTGTTTTTTTTTATTTATTTATTTTAGGGATTATGGTCTTGATTTTATAGGTACTATTTTTTATTACAGGGTCGCATTAAGCCACGTAGATGCCACAGCCTGAGAAACATTTCGTGCCTAGCCCCTAGGCAATAAATGTTTCGGTGCCCTTAAATTGCCTCTATGGATATAATACAGCTCGGCCTGGCTATTATCATAACCTGAAGTTTTGAGGATATGCAATCAAAATTACTACTAATCATTTAAGGCCAAACTCGTTGTATCTAATTGTCATACTTACTGAGATACCTACACGCGGCGACACATCAAGCTATACAAAACCAAAATAAGCTGGCCGCGCGTAGGAAGAGTAATGTATAACGTCACGCGACCAGCTTATATTGGTATTGTAATTTGTATAGCTTGATGTGTCGCCGTGTGTACATTTGAAATTATTGTTATGAATCTGGCCATCACCGGACCCTGTAATGGTATGTAGATACTAAACTTTTGAGCCTTGGGTCCTATTTAATAAACGTGACAATTGACAATGACAATTCAGAATACATTGCTGAGAATGTGTCCTAACACATTTACATAAACTGGAATTTTAGTGTCATTAGTAACCAGCAATGTTCTCTGAATTGTCATTGTCAATTGTCGCGGTTTCGATGTTCCTAGGTGCGAAATCTGTTTGCTTTGAAGTGATTCAAGCTTGAAATCTGATAGACCGTGATTTTCATGATGCATAGTTAAGAATACTTGCAAAATTTAAATTTCAATGACAAAATACTGCATTGAAAACGGTTAACCGCCACAGATAGATATACCCACATTGGCAAAGACTTATTTTTAAATTCAAATTTATCTTATTTATTTAGGAATTCTCTTCCAAGAGAGAAAAGGCACGGCTTGCTGTATCGCAGAGCTCTGGCATAGTAATTTGGTTTTAGAGCAAATTCTACTATAAGTATAAAAATCATGAAAGTACAACAATAAATCACTAACCTACATCATATTGAAAGGAAATTGGTCAATTTACTCTACTATCCAACCTTTTTCTTACAAAGACCCTGTAAAAGCTTTTGAAATATTAAATAAAAGAACAGGAATATTTACTACCTAGGGATTTGCTTCACAATATAAATAGAACTAGCTTTTTGTATTGATGCCTGACCGATCGCAAATTACAATCCATATCCTCAAACCCGTCCCGTAGGTAGAGTCATCTCTTATTCATTCACCTTATCGTATTGTTGAATATATGCGTTGCTCTACATCTTACTCACAGTTTTGTGTTAGTTTTATTCAAAATCATCATATCAGCGGACAAATGTCCACTGCTGAACTGAAAGTATATTTTGAGAATTTTAAAACGCCAATATAAACGCTCTTTAGAACAACAATTATTTAGTTCATAAAAATAAAACATTTATTGTTAGTAACTCTATAAATAATACATGTTTTATTGAGTCAAAAACTCAAAAATCACAAAAAAATTCCTGTTTTAATAAACTCTATAATAATAAGAAAACTCTAACCAATTACCTACCTAATAATAAAAATGTGTTACGATTAAGTTAAGATTTGTATTTGGGAGAGTGTAAGCACAGAGTACTATAATTACTGAAACACGATATATTTTAACGGAAATCTGACAAACTACAGAAGATACTTCAAACTTCGTCTGTATCACAGTAGAGATTATGCAGAGTTACCCTACCTCTACTGTGGCAGGCAGAGTGGAGCGCGCTCGCGTGAAACTTCTCTTAATGCAAAAGTATTAGATTAGATTCAATATTTAGCAGATTTAAGATTTCAGTTCTTAAATTCTTTATTGCACACAAAAGATAACATCATTATGAAATACTAGCGGCACCCGCGACTTCAAATACTGACCACTTTTTTTTTATTCTTTTTTTTACAATGTTATTATAGCATCATGCATATGCTCACGACTATATTCCCCGAGGGGGTAGTCAGAGATATTCTGAAAGTGATTACCGAAACTCTGTCCAGTGTGACGGGGAGTGAGCCCGTCGCCACTTGTAATGGACAGTAGGTACAATACATGCCTCGATATTGAAGCATGCAGGTTTCCTCACGATGTTTTCCTTCACCGAAAAGCCAGTGGTGTTACAAATCGTACATAAATTCCGAAAAACTCATTGGTACGAGTCGGCCTGGACGGGGATCGAACCATCGCCTCCTGCACGGCAGGCAAGGTTACTCGCCACTCGACCACCACGGCTATGTTATTATATGCATAGATAGATATAAAAGATATAAATATAGATGTATACATTACAAATAAATCGTGATAACGATCGTGCGAGCATAATAGAGTGAAACTTAAAATAAGTAATTTAAAAATAAAACCATTGTGCCGGATCGCGCCGCATTCGAACCTTGTTCGAGACTGCTCCTCATGCCAACTAAACTAAACGAACTTACTATACAATGCACCGCAAAATGTATTTACTCCGATAACGAAGAAAGTAACAAACTTTGAGACTTTCACGGAGATGTTAGATAAATGTTGAACGGAACCTCAAAAGATAAAATTGAACTTTTGGAAATGGCTATAAAGTTTTGGCAGTACAGAGTAACTTCTACGATGATATTGCACTAAAAAGAAGCAAATCTTTTCGTCGCAAAATCGCAAAGTGATTTGCTTGATTTAATTTGTATACGAAAAATTGAATTTTTGTCCTTTTTTATATTAATTAGTTACAAAATCTAAGATTAAAAATTCGAATGCGTGGATTTAAAAAAATACACTTCCTGCACTTTGCACAGTCGCACAGTACACACGGCGACACATCAAGCTATACAAAACCAATATATGCTGGCGGCGACACGTTAACGTTACTCGACCTACGCGCGGCCAGCTTATTTTGGTTTTGTATAGCTTGATGTGTCGCCGTGTGTACCTACTTACATACATGGTCCTTCTTAATATGCTGACACTTTTTTAAAGGGATGATCAGACCATCAAACTGAACAACTTTCCCTATGGGACCAACATCGAAATCACAAAAAAATATCAGCTCTTCCATACTAAACTGCAAACCTACCGAGTCAAAGGCATGGGACAGCAAATTCTCTTTTCGCGATTTCGATATTGGTCCCATAGAGAAAGTTGTTCAGTTTCATTTTCTGATCATCCCCTTAAAAAAGTGTCAGCATATTAAGAAGGACCCTGCATATCAATGATAATTGATAACTTTAGGTATTACATGGGTATTACCGATATTTGGTTTCTGTATAAAATTATAAATGATAAAATACAACATTTTCTACCGCGAAATTTTCCCTCCGGTTCTCTGTAATCCATAATTACATACTTTTAGGTAGATGCAAGGCATTGAGGTGAGCTCTTGAACGAATTAATCCCTTA
This sequence comes from Agonopterix arenella, assembly GCA_927399405.1. Lineage (NCBI taxonomy): Eukaryota > Metazoa > Arthropoda > Insecta > Lepidoptera > Depressariidae > Agonopterix > Agonopterix arenella. Next base: position 2,612,263 of record OV656691.1, read on the forward strand.
TTCCGATTATTTTAATCTTCATAAGAAATCACATGATTTACTCTCTATACCAAAGTAATAAGTACAAAAATTGCTTGATTGGTGAGACGTGGTATATGGAACGTATGCTGTATGTGGGGTCTCGACTGACGCTCGCACTTTAATTGCAATTTATGCTCATAAAGGTCGACAAATTGCAATTTCACCCGTCACTCTTTGGATTTGTATCGTATCGGAGGAATTATGGTTCGCATAAGTGTTAGTTTTTTGCTTAACACGCTAAGAATATCGAGTTTTTTAAAAAAAATGTTTTTTTTTAATTCTTTTAATCTAGAAATAAACATTTTAACGGGTTCTTACCGCGTTTTGGTATATTTGAGTTCCCGATATTTCGGCAGTGTTACAACTGCAATGATCACGGGATGACTGAGGAACTGCAGGTAGATTTTTAAGAGCAGACAAATCTGTCTACCCTCACTCTTCGTCGTTTGCTCTGCACACTACTATCGGAACTAACTCGATTGTCATTGTCACTTGGTCCAGCCCGACCAAATACACTGACTGTATCACTCCGACGTTTGTTCGAACCCGAGTATGAAGGTGAAGCACTACACCTATAACCACTGGATTCCACGTACTTGACAATTTGAAATCATCCTCTGTGTTGAAATTTCGCAGTTTCTTAATTTCAATCGCTTCTCTCACCATTCTTGGGTAGTAATGGCGGTCAGTAGAAAGGACCCGTGGTTTGTGCAATATCAGGAACTCAAATATACCAAAACGCGGTAAGAACCCGTTAAAATGTTTATTTCTAGATTAAATAATAACCGCGTAACTCTCAAAAACTGTATTTTTAATTCTTTTGTTTTTTTTTTGGAGCTTTTAACCGTGAGGTTACGTCAGCCAAAAAAAAGGTTATAACAGATGAATCGGGAGAGTTTGTACCTATACATTTCAAACACGCAGATGATTACGAACTGTTAGGCACGATGCATAAGACTGTATTGTATAGCCATAAAACATACACGCCAGCGGACTCCGGTGAAGAAACCTTCATATGCTTGAAGAAGAAATTCGTGAAATCTCACAATCCGCATCGGACACGCGCACGCGTGGTGGACCAAAACCCTTAAACCCTCCCTGAGGGCCCTGTTGTGGGACGTATCTAGGCTGATGATGATGATGATGAAGTCTGATATAACTGCACTCTTAAAAGAGATAGGTATAGGTAGGTAATTGGTGTTGGTACTTGTAGCAAAGTTTCTGTTCACCACAGAAGGGAATTATGATGTTAAATCACGTATAGACAACTATTTGCCTGTGTTCTAATTAAGAAATATCAAAATAATAGTAAAACGCAATCGTAGACGCCATATAATTTACACTCAGTAAACGATATGATGAGAAAAGATCGTATTTTTATAGCTTTAGTAATATAACTTTAATTTATGTTAGCAGATGTTTTACAGGTTCCCGACACGTAAAAATATTGTGTTGTACGAAATATACGACGGGTTTATTTAGTACATAACTAATTATAAAGAAAAGTTATTGCTTTTTATCATTAAATAGTTTGGCCAAAAGGAATAATTAGGAGAATAGGAAGGAAAGGAGTAGAAGTGTAAAAAGGCTTTTTGTCTAGAAATGGGATAGGTTATAAATTTAATTATATAATATCTAAATCTAAACTATTATAAAACTGTAGCAGAACGTTTGTCTGTACATTGAAGATATTAACAACAAAAAAAGTTACGATATGGTTTTTAGGTGTCTCTGATTCCATTTCACCAATTTTTGGATTTTTTGTCTGTCTGTTTGTTTGTGTGTTTGTTTGGGTGTTTGTTTGTTTGTTTGAACGAGTATCACGCAAGAACTACTAAACCGATTTTGATGAAACTTTTTTCGTTTGATAGCTTATGATCTGACTTAAAATCTGGTATATAATTTGTGCGGACGAAGTCGCGGGTTAACGCTCGTAGGTTATAAATTTAATTATATAATATCTAAATCTAAACTATTATAAAACTGTAACAAGAAGTTTGTCTGTACATTGAAGATATTAACAAAAAAAAAAGTTAAGATATGGTTTTTAGGTATCCCTGATTCCATATCACCAATTTTTGGATTTTTTGTCGGTCTGTTTGTTTGTTGGTTTGTGTGTTTTTTTGTTTGAACGAGCATCACGCAAAAACTTCTGAACCGATTTTAATGAAACTTTTTTTGTTTGATAGCTTATTATCTGACTTAAAATCTGGTATATAATTTGTGCGAACAAAGTCGCGGGTTAACGCTCGTACTTTATAAAACTTTTAGGCTCGAAGTATATTTCAAGATTAGTAAACTAATTAAGTACATTTTGCAAACTAGTTTTCAATAGAGCTGTTTTAGAGCCTAGAGTCTAGATTAGAGTCTAGTTTCTAGACCTATTGGTGTCATAAGTACTTTACAACCTATCATAGATCGATATGTCTTTTTGAGGGCTCCATGCGGTTCTGATTGATCAATTCTTATTTTCTATTTAAATCTGGATTTAAAATACGCTTAAGCAACTACGCTCTTAAAACACTGGTAGTTGTGAGAAAGTTTCTGACAACACCGAAAGGGATTATAGTCATGAGCTTATAGATACCTATGTTAAAGTTTCGGCAGGTCTGTTGTTAGCACCGGGGCAACTTTTTATAAACACGGATTCATCACACAACTAATTGTATTCATAACTCAATAAAAGAAACCGATTTGATTCCCAAAATCTTACGCTTATAACTTATTTGTATTATTAAGAGTCAGATACGTCAATACAACAATAGATTTTCTACCTGCCTCAGGGATGTCAGTGGTCTCATCTTCTCACCCTCCGTTTCGGACCTGATTTCTATAAAAAGCTCAGCAATCCCCAAAAATTTTCAACCAAAACTGCATCATAAAGTAACAGAACTAAAGTACAAGATAGAATGAAAGTCTTAAGATTGTTTGGTTTATCAAAAAATAACCAGTCATCGACGATGCACAGGTGCTTGTTGAATAAAAAAAGTTGTAAAAAAAAAAAATTCCAATCCAGGCAATTAATGGATTATGTATAAAATAAGGCGAGCGTATTTAGTAAATGGATCCATAAAGATTGTAACGTCTTTGGAAACCAAAAAAATTTAACCTTTTTGTCAAATTGATATACTGTCTGCCGAGAAAGTTGGTAGGTAAAAAGTTTTAAAAACGTATTGGTCGGTAAATCATCTATCATTGATCGGTATTAGTGCATGACATGAAGCTTTGATCACTAATAAAAAGCTAGACACTCAATTATGCTCACGACTATATCCTCCGACGGGGTAGTCAGAGATATTCTGAAAACATGGAACATCCACGTTTCACAGTAGTACCGAAACTCTGTCCAGTACACAAGCAACGTTACGAAAATTGTAGATTCAAATCAAAGATTCAAATAAAATAAACAGATTTTACCTACTTACAGATCGTGTACTTTTAATAATGACGTCACGAAGAGAGCCTTCCGTGTGATGTATTGAGCTCCCCTATTCGTTCGGTGAACCCAGGGCTGGAGAATCAGCAAACCAATAAAGATGATTGGCAAGTCTCTTCAGCACAGAACACACACACGACAGAAGATGCCATTTTGACCTTGTTTTGACAGTTGAACCATGATCCGCACTGGCGATAGCTGCAATTATCGGAAAAAACATTTTTGATTGTAATCAAGCAAAGCAAATCCAGAACTTTTGAAAAAGCAAATAAAAAACCAAGAATTGTATTTTCAAATAATAAGAAATGCATAGAATTTTGTCGCCAGCTCTTATTGTGAGCGATATGCGAGTAAAATATTTTAACTTTATCAAAGCGGTCGTTGATCTTTGTAGCATTGTTTTTATTATAATACTGTTAAGTTAAATAAGACAGATTGTGCATATTTTTATTATGATTTATCCGGTCTAGACTCTAGACTGTCCTCTGATAAAAATATTAATAAAACCTCTTCATTTGCATGTAAAGAATTTGCATTGGAAATAGAAAATCTTGTAAAATTTATGATTTCAGATTTTCCATATCGACAACTTAGATACATTCGGAGTGTCTTTAGTTCGTTAGAAGTTAGAAGTTCTTTTGGAAATAACTTTGAACTTCAAAGTTATTTGTTGCGAAATACACAAGTAACGACGCCAGTCAGAATAAATAAATTATAGAAAAACCAGTATTATTACGCGCTATTAAGTCACTACATCTATATTGCAGTTCCATTAAACGGTCGCCTGTACTATTATCAATTTATGAATAAAGTTCCCAAACATAAGTATACAACGTGTTAATGAATTAACGCAAAACTAGAAAGTTGTTTGTTTAGAATCGAGAGCAGAATCGAATTATCATGGTTTCAAAAGGGGAAATTTTTTTCAAAATATTAAATAATTGGTTTGTAAAATTTAAAGTTTACTGAACCCGATGTCAACCCACCCCACGGGCATACTCACCCTACTTTATTAAAATGTATCCATGAGTATGTTAGCGCTTTCATTCATTGCTGAAATGATAACAAATCATTTTTGCCTCAAAACTTAAAATGCGAATAACTTTAAATTTGAACTATCAAAATAATGAAATTATTGTTTTATTCTAATTATTTTGTTATAAATCAGTTGGGGTGTTTGAGGGTTTGCGCTTATTCATCAACACGTTGTATAACATACACAAAGTCATCAAAATATTAGTTGGGACCACATCCACATATCATGACATATTATCTCAAACCTTTTATAGGTACAGAAACGGACCCTGAAAAAAAGACGGGCGAAATGTCACACTAAAAAGAGGTGAACTATGCAAGATCCTACAATTTCGTTTCGTTCTACATGGGACCTACACACAGACGCACCAGTTCTAGGCGCATCAGGTCCGACAACCCACCGCCATTATGTACCGCGCGACAGGGCGACAGCACGCACACTCATATAAATGGATGCTTCACTTTTGATTAGACGAGATTCCGTCCGTCTTTTTTTCAGGTCCTTGGGTACAGATTTTTAATTAGCTTACAGTTATTTAAGGATGTGTTTAATATGTAATCAATGCTGTAAATCTCCCTATTAAAATAAAATAAAAAACAGCGAAAGTTGTCCTTTTCAATCAGAAATTCCACTACAAGAAAGTAATTTTCATTTGCTTCTAAACTATAAACATTTTACATTAAAATAAAGCTGTTTATAAGTTTGACAAGCGGTGTCCGGTCGTATATCTAAGATCGGACACGTCAGTCTCCGTGGAGCAGGATGGAGAATTTATAGTGAGGATCTACAGTCTCAACGGACTGTTCATTTATCAGACCACTAACGGTCGTTTTCGTGGCGGTAAATAACCCTAGCCCAGTCATTTTACGGTTTGAGCCGGGACTAATTAGTAATTGATATTTTTTTTCGGTATAGTATTTAAGAGCCAATTTGAGCTTAGAAATGTACCAAAATTAAAAAAAAAACCCGTCAGCAACAGTTCCAAATTTAAAATTTAGCTATTATCTCGTTATAAAAAACACGATGTTAATTTTTTTTGCACATATTTAAGGTATTACCATAATACATACTTGAAACATGGTGTACATATTTTTATCCATTTATAAGGTTTTGAAAAACACATTCGTAATTTCTAATAAATACCAAATGTTTTAAAATTTCAATGCCTATTTTATTGCTCAGAAATAATGTATATTGTTAAATCTGAGTCCAATGAGTGCATTGGTATTAACATTAATAATTAAGAAGCCTTCAGGGACACACAATTTTGATTTCTATGTTGCGTAGCGATTTTTTTTAATATGTTTTAAGATAGTCTTTTTATCACTAAATGGTGCCGGTTACAGTTTAAAAGTCCAATTAATAATTACTCCCTACCCCGCCTAACAAAACTCCGTAAAATGACTGGGCTACAATACGTAGTACTTTTTCTGTATAATTTTGGAAATGATTTGTTTGTGATTCCAGTTAAAACATTACCATCTTTTCAAAGGACTTTAGTACAAATGATATGAAAACCGGTGAATGTAATAATTTGTAATTTAAGCCGGGGTCGGGCGGAACTGCTGCCCTTAATTATGCGAGGCTTAAAGTGCGGTTTCAACAGAGATTATTTTGCGGTTGTTCCTTCAAAGCGGTTGAATAAAACTTAGCTTTTATCTCTAAGGTATTTATTAAGTTAAATGCCTTTTATCTAAATATCTGGTTATTAAACGGATTGTAGACGAGACGCGCTGACAAATAAAAATGATCCATCAGAATCTAAAAAAACCTACCTAAACGGTAGGAACAACAAAGCCGCTATGGCCGCATTTATTATAATGTGATTATACAATATCTATTGTAAAATGTGTGGATAAATATTTTTCATCTTTATTATTTACGAGCGTTAACCCGCGACTTCGTCCGCACAAATTATATACCAGATTTTAAGTCAGATCATAAGCTATCAAACAAAAAAAGTTTCATCAAAATCGGTTCAGTAGTTTTTGCGTGATACTCGTTCAAACAAACAAACAAACAAACACACAAACAAACAGACAGACAAAAAATCCAAAAATTGGTGAAATGGAATCAGAGACACCTAAAAACCATATCGTAACTTTTTTTTTGTTAATATCTTCAATGTACAGACAAACTTCCTCTTACAGTTTTATAATAGTATAGATATATACTTTAAAAGAGTTCCGTGACTGACTGACTGACAGGCAACACACAGCCTTAACCGCTGAAGATAGAAACATGAAAGGTATATTCTACGGAGGAAGTAGGGGGGCACTAAAAAAAATGTTTTATTTCAGAATAACAATAAATAAAGTAGTAAGTATAGTTTGCTGAAAATAAAGTGTATTACAGTTTTTGAGAGTTACGCGGTTATTATTTAATCTAGAAATAAACATTTTATAACCAAAACGCGGTAAGAACCCGTTAAAATGTTTATTTCTAGATAAAGTGTATTTCATTAATTCATTAATTCAATATGGAACTAAGAAGGATGGGTGATAGCAGATGTACGAAAGAGATATATGTTGCTAATGTGAGTGAAAGCGTCGGAAGAGGGCGCCCTCGTAGGACGTATGCTGATCAAATCAGTTGCGTCCTACAAAAAGGGGAGGTGCGGAGTACTCGAAACCGACGGGCATGTATGAAGAGATGCATGGATGTGCATGAGGCAAAAGAAGTATGTAAGGATCGTAGTAAGTGGCGCGCCCTGGTCTCTGCCTACCCCACTGGGAAAGAGGCGTGACGTTATAGATAGATAGGAACTAAGAAAGGATTTTTCGAAAATCGACCCCTTAAGACCTTAGATGAAGTCGCGGGTCAAAAGCTCGTATACTTAAAACAAAATATATATTTAATGGACTCTTGCTTTTGCGTTAGCACTGCATTTCTGCCAGTGTCAAGTATTTTATGGAAGAATCTATCCCAATCTCAGGGATTGTTTTTGGTCAAGAACAAGAAGAGACTCGTGGCAGGCAAAAACGCGACGCGCGAAAACCACGCGAGACAAGTACTCGGGTCTGAACCTGCAACGTGACTCATAAGCTTGTATACTTACTAAACAGTTTCATGACGGAGGATTTGGGATGCAATAAGAAAGGATTTTGTTATATTATAATTCCACGTGAACGAATTCGCGGGAAAAAGCTAGTTTACTTATAAAAGCCCTTCCACACGGTGACTTTTTGCCGCGATGCAGTCGCGCTTTCGAGACACGCGCGATTTCGAAGTTTGGATGGTATAGAAGTATACCCAATAGTTTATCTTTACTATAGATAGACTATAGGCATCGCGGCACAGAGTAAGACGTGCGACACTGTCAAGGTTTTTACAACAATATTGGTTTTAATGAAAAATATAAAAATAGGTTAAAAAATAAGAGATTTTTCCGATTTAATTTTTGACCGATATCTCTATTTTTAATTTACTTTTGAATTTTCTGAATAAAGGTTGGATGAATGGCTATAATACCTTGGCCGCAATAAAATTAAAAATAAAAACTGCCAAATACAATAGAAAAGCCAAGCAGGCAAAGGAATAAAATATCATTCAATCTCTATTTAATTTTTCAGTATTTTTCAAATAACTCGGGAAATAATGGATAGAAAAATCTGATAATGTTGATAATTATAAGCTTTGAATCACATAATCTCCAAATGGTTTTCTAATTTTGGTACCGTACCGGTTCTTAAAATTAAATGTTGTCAATTGCAAACGAGCGTTTATATCGTTAATATCAGGGTCTTTCTTAATATGCTGACACTTTTTTAAGAGGATGATCAGACCATCAAACTGAACAACTTTCTTTATGGGAACAACATCGAAATCGCGAAATCAGCTCGAGTTAGTAATAGCGAGCAAAAAAAGATATGCTGTTATCATAATCTTTCATCTAAAAGTCGCATTGGAGAAGATTCACCCTAAGAACCCGAAACACGTGTAACGAAATTTAAACTGTTACAATTATTATTTCGAGTGCGTACGGAGAAAACTGGAATTAACTTTGTTTAGAATTCCTGTTTCGTTTTTGTTCTCTATTAGATTCTATTACACTACTAGGTTAAGCCTGTTGTTTCGTTTACGAAAATTGATTTCGTTTGCGGCTTGAGTTTGCAGATTTAAAGCTGGGCCACACAGAGTGCGGCTGCGGGCCGGCAGTAGTTTTAAATTATGGAATTATATGCGAGATGTCACACTGCGGCTACCGTTCCGCAGCTGTTCCGCAAGCACGCCGGACTGCACCTAGTGTGACACCTCGCATATAATTCCATAGTTTACAACTTCTGCCGGCCCGCAGCCGCACTCTGTGTGGCCCAGCCTTTAATCATAAGGCTCATGAGTATGCGGGGTAACCTTTTATTTAACTTTGGTAATAGAAAGAAAATAAACAAGAACAAACAACTACGAATTAAACTAGTTTCATGTACTGGGGACCCTCCCTAATTTTTTACGATTTGTTTTTTTATTATTTGTCATCGAATTCAATGTAATGATACGTATCATGTGAAAATTTCAACCAGTTACCTATTACGGTTCATTAGGCCCTTCGAAGTTAGGATGGTCGGACGGATGGACCAACAGAAGGCCTATTAATAGGATATCGTTGTTGGCACCTTTTGGGTACGCTATAAAACAAATCAAGCTCAACATTCATCATCATAATCAGCCCCTAAAAGTTCCACTGCAGGGCACGGGTCTCAGGGAGGGTGTATGGGCATTACTCCATCACGCGTGCCCAATGCGGATTGGTAGACTTCACATACAAATCAGAATTTCTTCTTCAGCGTATGCAGGTTTCCTCACGATGTTTTCCTTCACCATTTGACAGTAGTAGGTATTACGTACATAAATTAGAAAAATACTCATTAGTACATGGCATGTTGTCCGTGCGGATTCGAACCTGGACCCCTTTAATTGGGATGGGGGTCCACCTCTCCGCAACGCGCCACCGATCCTCATTCTCAACTCAACATTGTTTGTTCAAAATAATATCACATGGCATGGATGGCTTTCCGATGTTTTTTTTTATTCTACCACCGCGTCAGAGGGTGTTACTTTGAGGAAAAGATGCGGCCAGAAACTCTACAAAAAAAACATCTTCATCTACTCTCCTCCTTCCCCAGTACCCTATACAACTCAAAGCCAACAAAGTGACGGTTTAGTATGACGATGCAATTCATTTTTAGGGCACTTAGAGCACGATCTCGAATATAACATACAAACAGCCATGAGTGCCCTGCTAACACACTTGTGTGACTTTTTTTTCTACATAGGGTGTTCGGATACTTGTGGGTTACGATGACGTTAGGTGTGAGAGTATTAGTTTGTTTGAGATAATATAGGTTGGTGTACCATTTTGATAGGACTGGCTTAAGATATCAACTATACTTATTACTTAAGGCGGTTTCAGTCCATATAAAAGTTTGATGCACAATACGCGTAGACGGAATTAATAAAGGTAATATTTTCTACATGGAAAAATAGTTTAGAAAATCTAATTGCCGCGTCACAGAAAACATTTGCAATTTATAATATAATTACGAAGATATAAAGCTTTCAAAATTTTGTATCAAAAATGTCTTTGTAATTATTTCATAAATTGCAAATGTTTTCAAAAATGGTTTCAAACTATTTTTCCATATATACAAAGTGACGTATATTAATACCGTCTACGCGTATCGTGCGTCAAAGTTTTGTATAAAATTGACCCCTCTGCAACCACCTTAATAGTACCACCTTAATCTGAAATAAAAAAATAATAGGTTTTTTACAGTGTTTGGCACTTAAAAGCATATGCGTCTAAAGTATATATCACTGACAGCGCCTGTGATATTTTCTACAGGGTGAAATTGATATCATTTGCATCCTTCTAAACTAAGAGTCTACCCATCGAACTGAACAACTATTACTATGGGAGCAAACCGATCAGAGCAAAAAAAATCTGCCTGTTGCATACATTTGAGTCGCGAACTCGCGCGTCGACATTGCAGTTTAGTATGGAACAGCAGGTCTTTTATTTGCTCCAATCGGTTTGCTTCCGTAGTAAAAGTTGTTCAGTTTGATAGGTAGACTCTTGGTGGATGCTAATGATATCAATTTCACCCTGTATATCTAAACTATTATAAAACTGTATCAGAAGTTTGTTTGTATATTGAAGATTATAACAACAAAAAAAGTTACCATATGGTTTTTAGGTGTCCCTGATTCCATATCACCAACTTTTGGATATTTTGTCTGTTTGTTTGTGTATTTGTTTGTTTGTTTGTTTGAACGAGCATCACGTAAAAACTACTGAACCGATGTTGATGATAATTTTTTTGGTTGATAGTTTATGATCTGACTTAAAATCTGGTATATAATTTGTGCGGACGAAGTTTGGAAAAAATAAGGAGCATTCCTACAGTAACACATAAAATTAGACTTAACTTAAAAGTTCTTATAAGTAAAATAATGTCAAATTACTTGCAAGTTACCTGTTCTTATTCTGACTAGTCATTCATAATCTCAGCCGATGGACTTCCATTGCTGGACTGGACATAGGTTCAGTATAAGAAAGAGTATCTACATACAGTACGGACACTCCCTGCCCCCCACCAATTTTAAACCTCACCCACTCTGGTAGGATCGCGACTACGACCGGTCCTGCGCTGCCCCTATCCAACGGGTTCCCGCCAACTTCACCAGGTCGTCGGTCCACCTTCTGGGGCATACCCACGCTGCAATTTCACCATCACCACTCGAGAACTCTTTGGCCAATGCCATCGGTTCTACTAGCAATGTGGATTTGAATGTGGACCAGTCATTAATGAATGAAATAGTAGATTACACACCGAGGGCTGGAAAGTAAGAAAAGTCTCAGATCTAATGTAATTGGATCTCATGAAAACATTTTTTTATATATTTTTTTTATATTTAATGGACTCTTGCTTGTGCGTTAGCACTGCATTTCCGCCAGTGTCACGTATTTATGGGAGAATCTATCCCAATCTCAGGGATTGTTTTTGGTCAAGAACAAGAAGAGATTGAGGATTACGGAGCCTCGTGGCAGGCAAAAACGCGACGCGCGAAATCCACGCGACACGTGTGCTCGGGTCAGAACCTGCAACGTGACTCCGAAAACATGTTATCTGAGGCGTTCTTTTTTACTGCCCGAGGTTAGTACACTATTTTTCTTTCCGACAGAGGCAGAAAGCGGCAACTTCATTTAACGCAGTGGGGCGAAAGTTGACGCTTTCCGCTGTCCCGCTGCGCTAAGCGAAGTTCCCGCTTTCCACCTCTGTCGGGAAGAAAAATAGTGTACTACTAACCTCGGGCAGTAAATAAGAAAGCCTCAGATGACATGTTTGTTGTACATGATATCTGAGACCTTTCTTACTTTCCTGCCCTCGGTGTGTAATCTAGTATTACTAACCAAGCAGCGGTTGCACTATTATCTCACCCATACAGTATTGTTCTCAATGTGCAATCATTTCAAAAAATTGTAAAGCCGTTTTCCATCTCTGACTATTTATTATAGGGACTAGCCTTGCGGTAGCATTTCCCCTCAGCCACGGTATAAGATCAATTCATCATTAAACGAGTCAGCCTATAATTGCGAAAGAATAATTTCGAACTTAGAACGTTTGGGGTTGACGCGAGACTACTTTTCATGATTTTTAATGTTCAAAATTAGAATCTAAAGTTATGGGAATAAAATCCAAAGTTGCGGATTTCATGTTACCTCGTCCCCCGCAAAAAGTGGCAGAAATGTTTGTTAGTAGAATTACACGCGTAACTAGTCCCTATATAAGTAGTCAAAGTTTTCCATCCACATTGCACTATACTAGGAACGAAGTAAGTTCTAGTTCGTAGTTCATACAAATTTCACTGATCAGAATCAATTTGTATCGACAACTAAAAAATTGCTACTCAAACGTATGTTATTATTACGTACCATACTACATTAAGATAATATTTTAAAGCATTGCACGATACTAAAAAACATCCTCTATTATAACACCCACATTCATGTTGGGCCCACGTGCGCAAGCGCATACGCGTTGATGTCTTTTATATCGAGCCAGTGACGTGACGTACTACGTAACTACGAGGTACGAGGCTGATTAACTCTGTTTTTTTTGTACATTTTTTATTTCTTTTTTGTATAAGTTCTAACTATTAGCAATATTTTCTTTTATTAATTTGTCAATGCAGTTAATTTAAAATACAAATCTTGAAAATTATATTTATTGTACCGCGTTCAGATTTTTTTAAAACATGGGTGTTAAAAATATTATTTATTTTTGTTAGTTTTTCTTTCGCATTTGTTTTTCACAACTTTTCTTCTTCTTTACGTAACTTTCATATTAACACAAAGTTGTTCAAAACAATTTATAACAAGCAACAAACTCCATAAGTAAATAAACTACCTACACTTCTAAGATGCAAACTAAGATAATTAAACTTCTCCTTGCTTATAACCTAACAATATAAATTTTGAACTTCAATTCATAATAAATATTAACAAAGTTTTTTATAGTTTTTGAACCAAAAAACATTTAATTAATCTTCTTAGAAGCAATATGAATAGAATCAACATATAAAAAAAAAAGTTTCATCCACCATCCATTTTGATACTGCTTATCCTACTAATATTTTAAACGCGAAAGTTTATAAGTTTAGATGGATGTTTGTTACTCTTTCAAGTAAAAACATTGAATGGATTTTAATGAAACTTTACAATAATATGGCTTATACATCAGAAAAACACATAGGCTACAATCCTACTAATATTATAAACGCGAAAGTTTTTAAGTATGGATGGATGTTTGTTACTCTTACACGTAAAGACTACTGAATGGATTTTAATGAAACATTACAATAATATAGTTTATACATCAGAATAACACATAGGGTACAATTTATAAAGATATTGTGTGAATTGTCCAGACGAAGCGCAGACGAAGTCGCGGGCACCAGCTAGCCAGACATAATTTTCTATTAGTAAAATAGGTAAATACTATAGAACGAAAATCTTTGAATGTAATAATAATACTATATAATCTTTTACCAGCGTAGCGTCAGCAACAAACTCTTAATGATATACTTTTCATTTAAGTGTAATATTTCTGTCTCCTTTCAGATAACAGTGACATTTATGGGTCTCTTTAAATTCTCTTATCTTGGCATTGCAAAGGTCTTTGGCACATGATTCGTGTAGTTCATTCTCGTCTCGCAAATCAATACATTTTCTCACCTATGTCTTAGTTATAAGAGCTATGTAAGGAGACAAACTTCTGATTTAAAATGGACAATAATTTGTAAAGTTTGCGATGAAATGAATGCAACCTAACGTGCGGCAAATTGCAGAGTCGTGATGATTCAGGGGTCGATGACCGGAGGCTGGCGGGCTATATGATGTTTCTATTCTATTAATATTGTAATTGTGGGGAATGGATAGTTCAATATAAGATATAATGTGGTTTCTAAGTTATGCTGATAATCACATATACCTACATACTGATAATCTACAATCATTCTTAATATTTTCTATGGGATTTCATAGAAATTGGGGTTGATTAGGTTTGCAGTTTTGTATGAAACAGCCGATTCCATATTTGCGATTTCAATTTTAGTCCCAAAAATCTGCTATTCCATACAAAACTGCAAACCTAGTCGACCCTAATTTTAACAATTTCTATGAAATCACATAGAATATCAGTTCTACTCGTCAATTTCTACTAGACCCAAATGTATGAGACAACTTTTTATCGCGATTTCGGTGTTGGTCATATAAAGAAAGTCCATCAATTGAATGGTCTGATTATTCCCTTAAAAACCTTTTGCATTTTAAAAAGGACCCTATATAAATTCACAAACATAATCGCTTTCAGCCTAGCTAGCATGCCACCCACGACAAAGCGTTTAAACGAGAAAAACGTCATGCGCGCTCTTTCTGGCCTACGTAAAATAATAAAGATGGAGGCACACCTCGATTTTTGTCGTATTCTCGGGGGTGGCATGCTAGCTAGGCAGGACTGCCCACGTTTACATTATACAGTAAGAACAGCGTATTGAAGGTTTGCTTAGTGCACTAAAACACGACATAACAGACCCTACTCTTAGGCCCGATTCGACCAAACGCGAGTAAATTTTATTCTTAGATTAAGTCGCCGGTTACTCTAGAGTAAACTGATTATGCGTTTTACCAGCCCTAATCTATGAATAAGTTGAGAGTGAATTTTAAACGACCAATTTTGACGGTGTAAAGCTACCAAGACTAATGAAATGTCAATGTCAAATAATTAAAAAAATTAAAGAAAAAAGAAACCTAACAAATTAAAACTGTATAACATCACAATGCAATAAGTACGGATACAACGACCTCTTTCTTTAGGTGGATTATACATTCGTTCTTTTATTATGGGTTTAGTGTGGTAGAGCACAAATGAAGTAATTTCGGTGTAAATAACAAGAGTAAAATTGTTCCTTGTATAGTTACTCTTCTAGAAATCAAAGTTTGGTCGAATCCGGCCTTAGTCCTATTATACAAAACCTACTGAAATAGGTACCTAATTTAATATTTTATGCAGGAAAATGATGACATTAAAAGTCTAAAAGTTCTCAAATTATGAGCATAAGGGCCTAACCCTGAGTTCAAGAGGGTTCAAAAGTCTGAGCCGGTGACTAACTCTCTGCTCAACCTAGAATAAAAGAATAGAAGTAACAAGTACATTCACAACGACCACTCCAAAGATTCTTCGAAGAAATCATCGATAAAATGCAAGACATTTTGAACTCTACTTCAGTTGCATCAAGGCTTCTCGTTATTTCCGTAGGCGGCAACTCGAGCACATCTTGAGTTCCACTCAGCAACGCCTTTACACACTGACTCATTCTTGAAAAACCTAAGATAGATTGTACATACATAATATACCTACCTACATACATGGTGTAAAATTTAATGGGACACTTACTTAAATGGGCGCCAGACCATCAAACTGAACAACTCCAAGGGACCAATATCGAAATCGCGAAAAAAAACTGCTGTCCCATACATTTCAGTCGAGTTTTGTATGGGATAGCGGATTTTTTTTTCTCGATTTCATTGTTGGTCCCATTGTAAAAGTTGTTCAGTTTTATGGTCTGAAGCACCCCTTTGAGTAAGTGTCTCATTTAATTTTACACCCTGTATAAAGTACATGATAATATACAGGGTGTTACAAAAATACAAATAAACATTTAAGGGGGTGGTTAATACCATCAAACTGAACACTATCACTATGGGACCAATATCGAAATCGCGAAAAATAAAATCGGATGTTCCATCATCATCATTATATCAGCCGATAGACGTCCACTGCTCGCCATGTCGCCATGATGCGATGCGTTTGCGATGTTCCATACTAAACTACAGATCTACTCAAGCTAAATGTATGGGACAAAAAGATTTTTTTTCCGCGATTTCGATGTTGGTCCTATAGTGAAAGTTGTTCAGTTTGTTGGTCTAAACCACCGCTTAAAAATTTACATTTTTTATTTTTACTTCTGGAACACTGTTGCGTTTTCTGTCAATTAGTTCCTTACGGAACTAAGAGCTAACATAGATCAATTGTAGATCTGTTGATCGTTGGTTAGATGGAAATAAGCAAAATAGTTTACATTCTGTAAATAATTTGAAGCAATAATTACAACATTTTTGAGAGTCATGACAAAAATCTACGGCTTTCTTTGGTGTTGGAATTTTTGTTAAATTCTTACGTAGATTAGGTACCTACCTATTTATTTAAAATACTTCTTAAAAGTGTTAATTTCAAGGTGAAATGGTAAAAACGTGTCACCTGCATTTTATCCTGGAATTAAAATGTAAACACTTGTGTTTTTGTAATTTGAACGCTTTCTTCCTTCTCAGTCCCATCATCAGTCATGTTTTTTTTTTTAATCGGGCATAGGCCCACCACACATTCCCACCGCTGTAACTCCTGTAAGCCAGGATCAACAGCGGCGACCATTCACAACACTGGACAATGAAGTCCAGCGAGCCCGGGGGATGACTCTAATCTGTCTTGGAACCCGCAATGAATTAATCTAAGAAGATAGGAGGAGTAGGAAAACGAAATATCCGACTTCCCTCCATTGCAAACGGGAGACAGCAATAAGAAGGAAAAAAAAAACATGGCTATTAGAGAGCCAATTCAAGAGATCATTTATGGCAGTGTTGAAGACACGACCGCAAAAGCACCAAAAATACAAAATAAAACAATAGGAACCTAACATTGTACTGAAACTATGACCTATTTTGCTTCCAGTAATAAGTATGGCAAAAAACATCTGAACGCACGGAAGTTATCCCTAGTCGCAACAAGATCCATGTAGTAGTATCATCAATCATGTTCTGTAGTTTTTGATTGATGGTCAAGCTAACAGACTATTACAAATCATCATCATCTCAGCTGCTGGACGTCCACTGCTGGACATAGGCCTCCCATAACGATCATAAGAATCGCCATAACGACCGGTCCTGCGCTGCCTACATCCAATAGGTTTCCGCCGCCTTCACCAGGTCCACCGTGGGGGATTCCGGTACGCGGTCGCCACTCGAGAACTTTTCGGCCCCATCGGCCATCGGTTCTGCGAGCAATGTGCCCCACTCACTGCCACTTTAATTTAGCAATTCTTTGGTTACAAATAAAAATACTTTAAAATTTAAAACACAAAACATTATACGCCCCAGCCCTCTTATAATTTTCTTTGCTTTAAAATCTTTGATGTAGGTACTTACCTATTCGTATATCAAAGCAACTTTTATAATACCTAGATATTGATATATTTTTATCTTATGTAATACAGGAAAATTATACGTAGATTTCACACGGCCAATTTTGACGTTGACTTTGACGTTGACCATCAAACTGAAAACCATTTTACAAGATTTTTTTTTGCTCTCTCAATGTAAGTCTAGTTATTCAGTCTGATGGTCTGTAACACCCCTTTGAGTATGTAACGCATTTAAGTTAAGATCCTGTATTTTTATCCTATGTTATGTTTGTTATAATGTATCCAAGACGATAACGAAGACATGGAACCTACTTCTGATATTCGATAAACGGAATGTAATTTAATACCTTACATTTAACTAGCGTGTTTAAGTACTTATCGTTCACTAGTTTATGAGCATTACAATGAAACTGCATTGATTTATGCATCACAAATATGCTAGCAATATTCATAAACAAGGGCTTACTGGAACCACTTAATAAAATATAACATTACACTCCGTGGAATTGGGGTTGTTTTGAAGCTGGAACTGAGTGCTTCAGACTTCACACCATCAAACTGAACAACTTTTACTATGGGTCCAAGAAAAGACAAAAATCTGCTGTTTCATAAATTTTTCAGTCACTTCAATTTGGCGAGAACTCTAACAACCACACCAAACGCCCCAAACAGGATGTCAGATTTAGAGACGATCTCCAAGAAATTGTTACTTATTAATTTAATATGTCTTGAACAACTAATTTTCGATGGAACAGTAGATTGTTTTGTTGTAACAGACCCATAGAATACATACCCTAGTCTAAAATAAAATAAAAATTCATATAAAAATATAACTCTTTATTACTCTAAGGCAGGATTCGACCATACTTTAATTTATAGAAGAGTAACTATACAAGGAACCATTTTACTCTTGTTATTTACTCCGAAATAACTTCATTTCTGCTCTACAACACTAAACCCATACTAAAAGAACGAATGTATAATCCATCTAAAGAAAGAGGTGGTTGTATCCGTACTTATTGCAATGTGAGGTTATACAGTTTTAATTTGTTAGGGTTCTTTTTATAATTTTTTTTTTAATTATGTGACATTGACATTTCATTAGTCTCGGTATAAACTTTACAACGTCAAAATTGGCCGTGTAAAATTTACTCTCAACTTGTTCATAGATTAGGGTTGGTAAAACGAAAAATCAGTTTACTCTAGAGTAACCGGCGACTTAATCTAAGAATAAAATTTACTCGCGTTTCGTCGAATCGGGCCTGAGACTTAAAGACGGCTATCCGTTCCAAATAGATCAAAATTTGTTACATTTAAGACCTAACTGTACCATGTGATTGCAATAAATATATGAATATGAATATGAATGTTAAAGTTAAACATATGGTAAATATCCATTATAATGACTTCACATAAAAACATATGTAAAATGAAATATCAATTAAAAGCATCCTTCGCGATAATCGTTAAAAAACATTATTACGAACATTTCACATAACACTTTACTTGCCTCAAATTAATCCTTTCTGTGGCCGCTAGTAAAAAAAAACACCCATCGGCGTGAACGACGAAAATGCCACTTTATTTTTGCTTTTGACGAAAGAAACTCTAGCCAATATTCTACTCTAAAGCCTCCTACTTAAGGTGTAGGTAGTGTTTTAGTGGATGGCATAAAACTTGGTGTATAAAGCAACATGTCCAGACGAGGGGGAGGCGGGGAGTGGGGGGAAGGAATGCGGTCTCAGACTGAGATACCCCTTGCCTGCAAGCGTATTGATACCTGTACTGGCTTTTATATAGGTGGTTGGCCACTAAGAGTTTGGACTTGACAAAGTAGAGCTTTTAAAATTTAGTTTAGATTTTAATTACATTTTACTGAGAAAATCAATTTTCACACGAAAAAAATTTACCTTCCAATCTTTTACAAACTCCATTAGATCACAGTAGTTAGGCTGGCAATGTCAATGCTAGCGTGTGAACCAGGTACCCAGGCGGAGGACAGTCGCCTTTTGGTGGCTTTTTTCGATTCAGTTTGCATGGAATGTGCTGCCATCTATTAACTACTTCGCAGAACTATGAAAAAATATATTTTATTGTCTATGTTAATGTCAAATTCACAAAATGGCTACCTATCTTGCGTAATGTGCGGGTTGTTTGTAGTTTTCGTTCAATTTCGTGCCAATTTAGTGATGTTCTGGAGTTTCTGTTGTTCTCTTACCAATGTTTAGATTACAGGAATAGTAAGGACGCTGGAATTTCACTCGATCGGTGCGGGATTGAACGAAAACTAGCATTCAAAACAATAATATCCATCGGTATGAGTAGATATAAGTAGGTATGTATAGTATAGGTTGAACTATTGTCGGTGAAACATAGATGGCGCTAGCTAGCCTTCAATTTGACATAAGGTGGATGCATAATGTTGCCACGAGTGGGTTCTCTTTTCTAATATACTTATATTACTCTTTGCAGGTACCTTACAGGTAGCAAAAAGAAATAAACTAAAAGTCAGTAATACCTATGTAATCATTATAGTACTCTGTGGTAATACCTACTTACTTCACTTTGTTCTCATCATAAATTGATAAGTTTGATGGTCAAGAACTCAGGACGATTCCGTAAATTGTCTGATTTGTCCTGTGAAAATAAAAACTATAGCCTAGTATCTAGATTCTAGAGTATTTACAACAATCTGAAAAAATCTTTATGTAAATTAAATTCCCCTGTGGCAATTATTGTAAAGTATAAGTTGTTTGGAAAGTAAAGAAATTACTTGAAATTTACTCAACTCCGCAGAAACAGTGGTCAACTCGCATATAAACAGTATAAGAAAGCAGGCAGTAACCACTGGGCGGCTTTTTGGCTGGACCATTTCGAGTGGGCCCAGTGGGCAGGGTCAGTGGCCCCTTGAAACAATTAACGATCTTCTGTATTACATAGTAACTAAATTTTATTTACCTAGTATAAAAAGTCATTGACCTACTATGAAAAAAGTTGAACAGTTGTAAGTTGTAAAGGGTCTATGAATGTTTTTAAATTTATTTTCTAGTAAATTCAGGGTCCTTCTTAATATGCTGACACTTTTTTAAGGAGATGATCAGACTATCAAAATGAACAACTTTTTCTATTTAACCTAACCCGACCAGACCAAAAAGGACGTTTTTGACCATTTATGTGATTTTAAAACTTTCTACGGCAACTTTAGATATTGGTGTAGAACATGTCAGTAGAGAAATAAAGCATCATCATTGTCTTGCCCATTTCCCATTATTTGGGGTCGGCGCAATATGTCATCCTCTTCCATTCATCTCTCTTAGCCGTCGTTTCAACACTCACTCCTTTTTCACACATATCATCCTTCACACAATCCATCCATCTTTTCTTTGGCCTCCCTCTCCTATTACAGACATCCACATTCATACTTAACACTCGTCTCGTAACATGACAAATAGAAGAGAAATAAAGCAGTAACCTCGAAATTTATAATTCATTGGTAATCGATTTTTTTTAATTACATTACGGTTACGAATCTTTGAGGTCCTTGGGTCCTTGAATATCATAATCTTCTATGAAAAGTTAACCAAATTTGCGATGTTGATTTGTGATTGTAAACAAAACCAACGTGATCCCGAGTGAATAAAAATATGTAAAAATTTTAAAAGGTCTGAAATAGAGTCGTGAGTAAATGACAGATCGTGACCTGGGGAGCCAGGGCCGTATGGAGATACGGCGCATGCGCGGGAACTTAGTCAAAGAGCTTAGTGTCACGCTCTCGGAACATCTAGGATTTTAGGAACAGCCACGAACGAGGCGGGGGATAGAGTTACCTAAGTTAACTTTAACCTAACTTAACATATTTTACTAGCTTTTGCCCGCGGCTTTATCTGCATTATCATTTATTACCAACCACTGCAGGGTATAAACCTATTATGCACCGCCATATCATTTGACTCTTTTATTTGTTCTTCCAGCCGTTGTGTGGAAGAAATCACTTTTAGTGATAAGACCGCTTTTTGTCCACTTCTCATTCTTGTTGTAAATTGTATTTGTCTATTCTTGGTGTGCAAATAAATAATAGTGATGTTATCTATACTATTATAAAACTGTAACAGGAAGTTTGTCTGTACATTGAAGATATTAACAAAAAAAAAGTTACGATATGGTTTTTAGGTGTCCCTGATTCCATTTCACCAATTTTTGGATTTTTTGTCTGTCTGTTTGTTTGTGTGTTTGTTTGTTTGTTTGTTTGTTTGAACGAGTATCACGCAAAAACTACTGAACCGATTTTGATGAAACTTTTTTGTTTGATAGCTTATGATCGGACTTAAAATCTGGTATATAATTTATGCGGACGAAGTCGCGGGTTAACGCTCGTGTTATTATACAATTCTTCCTGGTTCTGTGCTAGTCGCATCCATTGTCTTTGCATGGAATCAATCAAACTCGTCATGTTCGATTTCGGAACGACTAAGGGATAAAAAGTATCGCAGTTTTTCTGTTGGACCACAGATTTTTGAACAGTGAAAACCGCATCAAAATAGGTTCAGTAGCTTTCGCGTGATGCTCAAACATAAAGATAGTAAAACTCATAGCAACAAACAAAAAGTAGTTAAAAGGATAGATTTGCATAGCATAGCATATGCTCACGACTATATTCCCCGAAGGGGTAGTCAGAGATATTCTGAAACCTCAGAACATAGGTTTGTTAATTGTAATACTTTCTGGATTGATGTGGGGTGTCTTGTGCCCTTCGATATCAAGACTTTCGATGTAGCGTACCATCGAGGAACAGAGTTCGATGAAGAGATAATCTATGTGTTGCTTTCGCAGTAATATACGGGAGTTTTTTTAAATAAATAAAATAATAAATAAATACATTGTAATGATCTTAAATTACGCCTTAGGCTTTTTGTTATGAGAACCATATACAACAACGGCACACATATATAACATCCATGACCGAACCGGGATTCGAACCCAGGTCCCTGGCTTGGCAGTCCGGCGTGGTAACTATTACACCAACCGGGTCGTCGTTTATAATGTAGGTATGTGTGTAAAAATATAAACATATATTTTATTTTTTATCTATTATAAACGTAAGTAATGTATTGAAGAAAAATAGCAATGAGGCTCTTGAGAAAGTAGGTATTAATAAGTATCTGAGTTCAAAGCTCAAACTACCAACATAGTACGTTACGTATAGTACGCCCGGCATGAGATCATCGATATATATTTTTATATCATTAGCATCCTTTTAAACTAAGAGTCTACCCATAAAACTGAACAACTTTTACTATGGGAGCAAACCACTCGGAGCACAAAAAAAATCTGCTGTTGCATACATTTGAGTCGAGTCGACACGGCACAACACTGTAGTTTAGTATGGAACAGCAGATTTTTTTTGGGCTCCCATAGGTTTGCTCCCATAGTGAAAGTTGTTCAGTTTGATGGGTAGACTATTATATCAAACTAATGATATCAATTGCACACTGTAGATGGTAATCGCATAACACAAATATTAAAGACCAATTAGTTGATTACTTAAATATAGAGTTTTTTTAAATATTCGTAATAGTTTCAAGTCTGTCCAGTCAGCCAGTAGGTATAACAGTATCAAATAAAGAATAAATGCCGTAAATCTCATTTTCAAATCCCCCATGCTGTACATTGTATGTTATCGCCCGTGCCAATGCTGTAAAAGAGATACGAAGAAACTCACAAGGGACCCCGATGTACTAATAAATTATTGTTAGTATGTCGCGTCGCTGTGTAAGATCGCTGGAGTAAATCTGTGAGTTAAGGGGGCATGTTTGAGCCTTCTTGGCGATTATGCCATTTTTGATTTTGAAATATGATTTGTTCTGAAAGAATATGTATTATCATATCAGGAAGTTGGCAAATGTATCGGAAGAAGCCATTCCATGAATTTAATTTTTGCATTAGTTGGTTAATAAACATTATTTTTAGTGATACATCTGAATTGTTCAAAATGAAATCCAACTTTGTACCATTTCACAAAGGAATTTATAATTTTTGGTTATATTCGTGATTTGTTTCAGCTCTCATTACACTTTACAGATTTTGGGCAATGCTAGTGAAATGTCGACATTATGAACCAGCTAAATTGAGTAAATTCTTGACTAACTCCTCGGGAAATATAGTCGTGGGCTTAAGTTTATACAGATCCATCGACCAGTAAAATGTAGCATATGATCCATCTCCTCATCTCGGCCTTTCCATCTATAAAAGATGATTCATAGCATAATAGGTAGGTAGGTAACAATAAATCACCCTAGTAATATTTAAAGGGGTGGTTTAATAAGACCATAAAACTGAAAAATTTTCCATACCTCAAAAGTGAAGCCAACTTCGAAATCGCGACAAAAAATCAGCCGTTTCATAGCCGTTTTTTCTCGATGTCGGCTCCATAGTGAAAGTTGTTCAGTTAGATCTAAACCACCACTTTAAATATTAGGGTGTTTTGTTACACCCTGTATATCAGAACAATTTGCATATCTGAATTTTTTAATCGTATCACGTGCATGCAATCTGTATCTACTTCAGGATTTTTTAAAATAATTTTTAATAACTTAAATATAATCAGTGATCACAGGGTTAAATTATTTATAGGATTTTAGTAAGCCTGCCAAATGCCCGTCGTATTTGAATAACCTATAAATAAATTACTTATATGTACATATAACGTTCAAAAAGCAACGTCTCAAAAGCTAAGAGTGATTTTTTTACCGCTCGCGCTTTTATAGGCCATATCGCTCGACACTCTAGTCCCTTAACAAAACTTAGATTTCTGCGTATAATGTAAATTGGGTGCTTAGTCTTAGCAGAACAAGTAGATTGCTTCTGGGAATCTTGGAGCATTCATTTTCAATTTTCCTTTAGAAGAAAACGTCCAGACTAATTAAAATTAAGTGCTCATTTCTTTGTGAAACAAATAGCCTAGTCATTTTACAGTATGAGCCGGGACTAATTAATAATTGATATTTTTTTCAGTATAGTATTTAAGAGCCAATTTGAGCTCAGAAATGTACCAAAATTAAAAAAAATATATCACGTCAGCAACAGCCCCATATTTTAAATTTAGCTATTATTTCGTTCTAAAAAATCGGATGGTAATTTTTTTTGCAACATATTTAAGGCTTTACCACTACACATACTTCAAATATGGTGTGAATATTTTTGTCTACTAGAAGGTTTTGAAAAATAAATTCGTATTTTCTAATAAATACCTCATTTCTAAAATTTCAATGCCTATTTTATTGCTCAAAAATAATTTATATTGTTAAATCTAAGTCAAATTAGTGCATTGGTGTTAATATTATTAATTTAAAAGCCTTCGGGATACACAATTTTGATTTCTATGTTGAGCAGTGCATTTTTTTAAAATATATTTTAAGATAGTCTTTTCGTCACTAAATGGTGCCGGTTACAGTTTAAAAGTACAATTAATAATTACTTCCTACCCCGCCTAACAAAACTCCGTAAAATGATTGGGCTAAAAGTGTTTGTAGTGAAAAAAGGAAGAAGTACCGTTGGATTTAACTCTACTTGTACCCTGTTTCACTAGTTCCCCGTATCTATGCACACCCAACATTGACCACGAAGTTAAGTTTAGTAGTCAAATTACTAAGGTTTGTAGAGATTTATAAAATTAACTTGCAATCAAACTTAAAATAAATCATTCATATTACAGGGTGAAATTGATATCATTAGCATTCTTTTAAACTAAGAGTCTACCCATCGAACTGAACAACTTTTACTATGGGAGCAAACCGATCGGAGAAACAAAAAATCAGCTGTTGCTACATTTGAGTCGCGAACTCGCGCGTCGAGATTGCAGTTTACTATGGAAAAGCTGATTTTTTATTTGCTCCGATCGGTTAGTTCCCATAGTAAAAGTTGTTCAGTTTCATGGGTAGCCTCTTAGTTTAAATAAATGCTAATGATATCAATTTCACCCTGTATAAGCTATACTGTGCTATTATTGTTCTTTGCAAATATCGGTGTTGATTACAATGACCTATGACGGCCCGGTAGCACAGTCTGTAGTGAACCTGCCTGTTGTGCCGAGGGTCACGGGTTTGAATCCCGTAAGGGACAAACATTTATATGATGAATATGAATATTTGTACCCGAGTCATGGATGTTTGCATCTATATATGAACTATATCGTTGTCTTGTCATCATAATACAAGTCCAGGTACTTTAAATTTGACTAGATAATTTTTGTGACAATGTCCAAGATATTTATTTATTTGGTGCGAGATACTCTTTCTTATACTGGTGCCTCAGGGTAATTGGCGCATAATCCAGAGCTCTTATTTGTTTTGTTTCTCAGTTTGGTCATGGAGGTTATATTCATAGAATTGTTAAGTACGGTTGTATTGTTTGACTTATACAGGGTAAAATTTATATCATTGGCATCCTTTTAAATTAAGAGTCTACCCATCAAACTGAACAACTTTTACTATGGGAGTAAACCGATCGGAGCAAAAACAAAAACAGCTTTTTCATACAGTTGAGTCGAGTATGAATTACAGTTTAATTAATCAGCTGATTTTTTTTTGCCGAGATCAGTTTGCTTCCATAGTAAAAGTTGATCAGTTTGATGGGTGACTCTTCGTTTAAAAGGATGCCAATGATATAAATTTCACCCTGTAGTTGTCTAGATACCATGATTAAAGCCTTTGTAGCATCGGTTTGGGATCGGCACAACGTTTGTGCCGGTCAGCGTTCCTTTTATTTATTACCTTCTTATCTAACCAATCAACTTTTACTACCCCGTGTCCCTAGAAAACTATTTAATGGTACATCGTTCGTTGGGGAAAGTACCATATTAATTACTTGTTACTTGTTGTATACATTATAGGGTCCTTCTAAACATTCTGTACCTAGGTTTTTAAAGGGATGATCAGACCATCAAATTGAACAACTTTCTATAAGGGGCCAAGAACGATATATCACGAAAAAAAAAAAGCTGTTTCACATAAAACTGCGATCCTACTCGATCAAAATGTATGAGATAGCTGATATATTTATCGCGATTTCGATGTTGGTTCCATAGCAAAAGTTGTTCAGTTTTATTATCTACTCATCCCCTTAAAAAACTGTCAGCATATTAAGTATAGATTTCACATTATGTATCCCAATTTCGTTGTTCCTAAATTGAGCGACGACATTAGGTAATAAGTGCAATGCAATGCAACATGCAATGAAAGCAATTAAAAAAAAAAACAAAATTCAAAATTTTTTTATTCAAAATAATATCACATAGATAGCTTTTTGACGTCATTTTTTGACTCTACCACCGCGTCGGAAGGTGTTTCGTTGAGAGAAGATGCGGCCAGAAACTCTAGAACACACATCTTTTAACCAAAACAAAATATACAAAGTACAATTGAAATACAATATTGCATTACATAGAGTAACATTGTCAAGACCAGACATTTTGGCCATTCAAATAGTCATCGAGTTTATAGTAGCCTTTTTTACAGAGGACTTGTTTAACATGGGACTTAAACTTTCACAAAAGCACTTCAAATGTCTTACAGATTCTAAAAGATTTGATGTTCTAATCTTTTTCCCATTTAGCCCGTGATTCTAAATCTCCACCTACTCATAAAATACCGAAGCACAGAAAACCTAGTTATAATCCTAAACAACCTGATTTACCACGTTTCATTTGCCATCAAATTGTTAAAACTCGATCCAACTTTCCAGTACACGTTCACCCTTTTCCCCAGTTTAATAACACATTTATTTATCTGTGTGTGCCTGGCTGTAGATGTAGGTACGTGCGTTTGTGTGGGATGTGGATGTGGGCAAACCGGCCGAGCCGTCATGGGGCATAATTGATGACTGGCAAGATCTGGCGTCTCGCGACGATCGGAAACTTGCGAGTGGAATCCGAGTTGTGGTTCGTTAGTACGGGATATATTTGAATAAAAAACGCTTTTTTTTCTTCACGTTTGTTGCTGTGCAGTCGAAGTAGTACAATGGTACTTTAGAATTATTTGTGTCGATGTGAAGATGGCTAAGTGTTGCTGCAGGCAGTATTTTAATTTCTATTTCAATTATATACCTACCTAATGCCAATCACGCAGCGTCATGACAACAATGCTTTTTAATTACCCCCTACAACAGGCAATAATAGGTACGTCAAGCCGAAAAGAATTCGAATAAACTACCGCTTTTCTTTCCATGAGGAGACGAGGCGTGGCGATTAAAATATAAGATTTCATTTGCAGTATTTTTATTAGTGAACGTTTTGGCTAATTGCTACCTTTGTTCGGTGTAATAAAATAGATTTTGAACTCTCTAAAAAAGGTGACATCATCAGTATCCAATTTAAGACCGCACGATTTGTCGGGAATGTTAGTAATTGGCAAGGTTTGTATTCTTCTTCGGGTTTCTCTCTATTACTGTACTGTAGGTTTTATAATCGGGCATAGGCCCACCACACATTCCCACCGCTGTAACTCCTGTAAGCCAGGATCACCAGCGGCGACCATTCACAACACTAGACAATGAAGTCCAGCGAGCCCGGGGGATGACTCTAATCTGTCTTGGTATCCGCAATTAATTAATCAAAGAAGATAGGACATACATACATACATACATATTCTCACGCCTGTCTCCCACTGGGGTAGGCAGTGACAACGGAACGCCACCTGCTACGGTCCTGACATACCTCTCTAGCTTCCTCCACATTCATAAGTCCTTTCATGCATGCTCGTCGGTTACGGGTAGATCTGACCTGGCCCTTTTTAAGCACGTCGCCAATTTGGTTCAAGAAGATAGGAGGAAAACGAAATATCCGACTTCCCTCCATTGCAAACGGGAGACAGCAATAAGAAAGAAAAAAAAACATAAAAAATACTGTACTGTACGGTTGGCAATTTTCTCTTTATATCCCTGCTCTTCGACGGTGGCGATGCCTGTCCACTCTTCTACGTTCGCCAGCAGCCGCAACATTCATGGCTTACTGACGCTTCTTTTGCCCGCTATTTTGTCCATTATCTGGAGCAGCTGATATCGCTTATTCTTCAAGATATGGCCGAGATAGATAGATAGATAGATAACTCATTTATTTCACCAGAACAATACAGGATAAACAGTGACAGACAAAGGCAGTCGGTAACATTTTAGAGACCGGCAAGGTTGCCTATCCTATGGCAACTTTTCTCCTTTTAATAGTTTCCAAAGACTTCTAAGCTCCCGAGACTTCCTGACTTGGATTTTTATATCCAGGTTTCGATTAGTTAGGCCCTCTTTAATTTTTGTAAATGAACCACTTAATCTTGTCGTCTGATTCGAATGCTTCATGAGCCCATGTGCCAAGGTACTTGCAACGGAAAACTCGCTCTATAAATAGTATATATCCAGAGATATTATAGGATTCAAGCCAGTATTTCGGGACACGAGCATAAACTTTGTATTTGTGAGATTCATTGACAATCCAGCATTTTAAGTGCACTCGAGGACATATATTAACTATCATTTGCAAATGTTCCGGTTTTGTATTAAAAAGAGTTAAAACAGAGAACGTTCCTTTTATGTTATAATGGCACGAAATGTAATGTTATCATGTCAACTCTATACAAGAAGGTAATATAAAGGGTGAATAGACGTTGCACTGGAGGATCTTCGGTTTTAGTCTTTTAGGACCTAGCTCTAAGCAAGATGAATCTGCGGATCTACAGGCTTAGTTAACATCTCCGCTTCTTGCACTTTGTTGAACTGCACTTTTCACTATTGTTAGTTCACTTTTATCTATCTGTTGCTATACAGTAAGGAATAGAATCATTAACTTTTAAACCACATATTACTCTACCTATCAAACTGAACAACTTTTTCTATGGTACTAAACCTTTCAGAAAAAAAAACTGCTGTTCTATACTAAAATGCTGCAATATCTACACGACTTAAATGTATGAGACAACTGATTCTTTTTTCTTCTTGCAGGTTTCCTCCCATAGTAAAAGCTGTTCAGTTTGAAGAGTTTCGAGTATGTGGTTCAAAGATTAATTATACTTTTCTTTACACCCTGTATTAATATACGTACCTACCGGCCGGCTTCATTGTCTTAGTTTTGTGAATGGTCGCCTCGTCCACAAGGAATGGCTCGAGTAAATGCTACAACCTTCTTCGAAACAGAGATTCCGCATATCTGAATGAATATCAAATTCGATGCTATAGTTTTAGAGACAATCGCGAACATACATACATACATATATGGATCAAAGAGAGAACCTATTTTGAAGCCGATTGAAATGTATTCTACGTTCGAAATAAATGGTCACTGTGAAGTATTCTTTTCATGGCCCAGGTTGTTCTGGGCCAATCTTAAGTCCCAAAAAAGTGCTGGCTACTACGCCAAGGCGTGCTTAATAATAATAACACACAAATGACATCAAAGCAAAACTCATCTCAGCGGCTCTTTATGCTAAACATTATATGAGTACTATCAAAGGAGCCCTAACGTTCTAGAATCTAGATAAAGTAGTATCACGATTATGCCGAGTTTCTATTTTCCGAGACCTACTTTATAGGTACACATCGAGAACGGCGCGTGATCGAACGTTTTATTTTATAGAACTTGCAGAATATGTGTTTTCTTACGTTCGTCGTTAACGAATCAAAAACCATTGTTTTTGACTATTTGGCGAAATGCGTATTGGAGCAAGTGATACTAGGTCATCTAAACAATTAACTGCTCCTAGCTCCTATGACTTAAGGTGGTTGCAGAGGGGTCGATTTTATACAAAATATAAGTATCTTTTCGGTATTAATATAAGTAACTTTGTATATATGGAAAAATAGTTTAGAAAATCTAGATGCCGCGTCACAAATAACACAATGACGCGGCAACTAGATTTTCTAAACTATTTTTCCATATATAAAATATTACTTTTATTAATTCCGTCTACGCGTATTGTGCGTCAAACTTTTGTATGGACTGAACCACCTTAATGCCACCTATCCATCCCCCTGGATACGTGCTACTGAATAAAAGGGAGGTGTTTTTAAAAACTGCACGCCTAAATAAAAGATAGGACTTGATAGTTGTAGCAATGTTTCTCACGACCCCTAAAGGTGATAATGGTCGTTAGTTTATGTATAAATCTTATAAATTGTTAGGCATAACGGCATAATGATTGATAACTCAATATAGCTAAGTCTTTTATAAGAATTTCAGCAAAATTCTTCTCACGGGAATTTTAGTGTAAATGTGATAAAAGGTCAATGTCAGCGTGGTGACAGAGTTGTCGCATTATTAGATTAGTCACAATTTGGTAACAAAGGTTAGACGACAGTGTACAAGAGAGAGAGGAAAGGTGGAAATACCATAAAAAGTGCAATGGGAACCTGCATGTTATGCTAACAAGCATCACATCAAGACATCATCAAGTGGTCATACTTGAAGGCATTATACACCATCTTGTCCACAAAAACACTGCTATAGAAGCTTTATTCCTTAGTCGCTTCGTACGACACTTATCTGAATCGATGGGGTGCTAGACAGTGTGGTTCACAGCTATTATTATAACTTAATACCTAACAATAACTTTTAACGATTTAAGATTTCTCGCTTATAAAAGAAAAATCAGTCTTCATCATATAGAGTTTAAAGTCCATTGTCTATTATTCCAGCTAATCTACAACTACTCCAGTCAGAGCCTCTTTTACGAAACGTCTAACCTCTAAGTACGAAGTCGTGTCGGTAGGATCTGGTAAGTGGATGGCTGCTTACTAAACTAGTGTTGGGAAAATGTCTCCTTAAATTTAGTGATCCACTCATTTGAGTTCGCATCATTGATGTTAAAAAAAAATCATGTCACTAAGTCTGACGCATTCGCCCAAGTGGAATCTTTTCATGTTTTCTGCTTGTTTTTTAATTATTTTATTTGTCCACAATGTCATATTTTTTTATCCATAGCAAAGTTGTGTGGTTTTGCACAGCCATCTCTCGACAACGCTTCCTACTTTTTTTAAGAGCGCTTACAGACGAGCGACACTTTGCGGTCGCATAGGGTAAAGTCGACCGTAAAGTCTATGAGCGCGACCTTCTGCAACACACGGCGATCGCAAAGTGTCGCTCGTATGTAAAAGCCCTTAATCGGCTGTTAGATAATCTTCAAATAAAATTATTTGAAGTAGGTATGGGAGTTGGCAATACAGCGTTTGAATTGAATAAGCATGTCAATATAATTACCCAAGGATTGAAGGGCCTTGGCCTGGCCACGTTGTATGTCTGGTAGTCGCGAGTCGGTGGCTCCTCCGGGCTACAGCGAAGCTCAAACAATTGTGGTGGCACAACATTTTTTCCGAAAAACCACCCCTTTTAGTCACCAAATGTACAAAGTTCAAGATTTAGCTAAAACATCTGCTGTAAAATAAATCGGTAGATCACAGCCTGAAATGAGGGATTTTCCAAAAGCAAAAAAAGTACAAAAGTTAGTTCCTAATTTCTCGATAGATGGCGTTGACCAGAGAGGGGTCCAATAGGAATGAGCAAAGATATTAATTAATATTAATAGTAAAAATACACAGTACAAACCCTTTCTTATTGTTGTTGGTTTATTATTTAGCTATCTCAGTGTTATTGTTCGTCAACAATGAATCGAGTATTAGACGTGGCTGTATGGGCTACGTATCCGTTTTGAATATACGAACATTAAACGAGAAACAATAAAAAACTACAAAAACCTAACAGAAACAGAATTTCAATAAAAATAAACCGGAAATATTTAAATCGTACGTTAGATTCCGTGAATGAAAAGCAAAGCCATAGACGAAAAATTGGACTCTGGTTTGACAGTCTGGCGTGGCAATTATTACATCAACCGGGTCGTCAATAACCCCCAGATTGTTGATAACTTTTACTGTGTATTTTTATAACTAATATTAATTCATATATTTGCTCATATGGTCAACGCCATCTATTGAGAAATTAGGAACTAACTTTTTTTTTCTTCTGGAAAATCCCTCATTGGTTTATAGTTAGACAGTACCCGACATCGGTAGATCTAATGATAAATCGGTATCTTTTGCAACACTGGTTGAGTGTAAGCTGGCGATAGAAGAAATAATAATCTAATAAAAACAAGTTGACTAGAACTCAGATTGAATCAGTTCAATGAGTCGATTCACATACAGTTTAATAAAGTGAACTCACAAGCTATAGGTAGGTACATCGTTTGTTTGTTATAAATACGCCATTAGTTTCAACACCCTTGTTAGTGTCCTTTGCTGCGAAAGATTCTCTTACATTCCATTTTATTTCACGATAACTTTTATCGTTATCACTGTTTTATTTCTTTGTGTTTTATTTTTGCAAGTCAAATTCGACTATGAATGTTATTATGATGATAATATTTATGTTTGTAGTTGAATTAGACTACAACGGCTGTTTAATTATAAAAGCGCGATATACAGGGTGAAATTGAAATCATTGGCATATTTTGGCATCATCATCATCATCATATCAGCCGATAGACGTCCACTGCTGGACATACGCCTCCCCCAAAACGGGGGGATTTGCCATAATCGCCACGCTTGGCAGACGATTTGGCGATCGCAGTTGGATTGAATGTGTGTACTCAGAGGATTCTGCTGCCCATCCTCCGGTAGATCCCTTTGTCGCCTTTTACGACACCCACGGGAGGAAATGGGATGGTGGTATTCGTAGCCGACACCACACGGACGATTTTGGCATATTGACATATTTTATTCATGGCATATTATATTTTATTCTAAGACTCTACCCATCAAACACCAAGGTATGAATTACTTTTACTATGGGAGCAAATCTAAAATCCAATAAAATTTGATCTGGAACATACTTAACTGCAATGCGTACTGGACTCAAGGCTGGATCTTCAGGGTGTTTGAACGCCATAACTTATCTGGCCGAACATTTTGATTTTATTAATAAGAAAAGATATACAATTATATAGCGCTGCCTATCCTGTCCTATGCTGTCCTGTCCTATCGATTGCGCTAATTTAAAACACCATGTTCAATTCTAATCACAGTGCAATCCAATGATTATTCAACTGTGCTGAATTCCGCATTACGCTAAAATCTATGTGCGTACAACCGAATAGCGTAATGCCGAATGTATTAAAAGTTGTGGTTCGCACGCGGTCCAATCATGGTTCAGTTGCGATTTATTTAGTGTGATTGCTCTGCAGGAGCTTTATAATCAGAATTACTTATTTCTATAACTTTTAAGGATATTAAGTATGAAAACGTAACAAGGCATGAATCGATTTTTTCTTTAATCGAGTTCTTTTGAAGACCGTACTTCAATTTGAATTTATTCGATTCATTTGTTCTTGGCATTTTTAAATACAATGTAGAAAGGCTAAATTCCTTCTCGTTATTCCAACAAAGAAACTAAGAAGATATTTCCGATTTACTTACATTGTAACCTTAAAGATTTCACAGAAAATGGCGCGGGCGCAGCCAATACCTAATTAATGCACTTATAAGTAAGAATTTACCCCCAAATTGAACTCGAGTGCAGTATAAACTGATAAAACCGTTAACGGTTTCGCCGAATTCGAAAATCGAACTTAAATTTTTCGTCCGCCAATCAGATACATTGCGCTTTTAAGAAGGTATAACTTCACCACTTTATTAATATCGCTCGTCTTTTCTGAAATTTTGACAAAATTATTCAAATTTAACATAAATGTTATGTAAATTATGGAAGTTTAAATTCTGAATTCGTGGAGTTTCTCAGCAAGATGTCAATTTTGGAGCGTTGATGGTGTCATAAAGTGAGATGCTACTACTGTTGACTGTGATGAATAAATTGATTAGAAGTCACGCTGACTCATCTCATTATCAAGAGTTTGTATGCAATATGTTGACAACCGCGCATTATGACAAATGCATCACCCGCTGCGTTGCTTAGTAATTTGTTGTGTAGGTTTAACGTCATTAAGAAATCCCGTTCTTTTTAAAATTAATACTGCTACCATAATGTTTTCTAGTATAAATAAAATACTGTGAGAGATTCTAAATGCCTAAATCAACGAAGAGAGGGTCTAGCATGCTGCCTCTGCGAGAAAGATCGAGATCGATCCTCTGTCCTTGTTAGGTACCCACGCCAAAATGAGCGCTTATGACGTTTATCTGCTTTTGTCGTGCGTAGCACATAACATGCTACAGTCTAGTTAAATGCAGGGTGACGGGTTCGCATTGGAACGGATAAGCACAGGACTGTTTCAGATGGTGTGGTAAAGAGGAAGCTTATGCCCATCAGTGGGCGGATTTGGGCGGATTTCATTCATTTAGATTATTATTTTTCTCTCTTCCATATATTTTTGAGACGAAGCCTCTGTGTGAAGTGAAACTGCAGTGGGACACAAGTGTTGTTGACGATGAAGGTCATTATTCGGATGGAAAATATTTATTTTTAAGAGATATCCATATCGAAATACGCCGTATTATATTGCATATTATACCCAGACTCTGTCCAGTACCTAAGACATGTAGTCGGTCGCCACAAACATCAATAAGTCCAATCTTGTGATTAGTTTAAACAAAAAAACAAGTTTTTGTTTGTAATTAAACGCACTTTCTTTATTCGCTTTTCAGACACAGAACATATAGACAATAGAGCAGAGCTAATCTTCTACTTTATGAATAACACGGCTTGAGCATATTGTAATTTTATCCTATAACATCCAAAAGGCAGAGAGATGGAAATGAAGGAGTAGCTTTATATCTAAAGGAGTTTCGGAGGACCGGTTCTGCAGGCTCCAAGTAGACCGGTCAGTTTTTTGCAACATAACTCTTCCTGGCCGCGGCCAAGCTGTGAGAACACGCGGTTTCGATAAATACATACCTACAGGTTCATATAATACATTAAATTGCTTGCTCTGCGATTATCTTACAATTTTGTCAATTACGAATGTGTATAGTCAATTTGTAGACTGGATTTTTTTTTTCTTTTCACGTTTTACTTTTTACCTTTCATGCATTCTCTTGATGGAAGTTCATCATCATCAGCAAAAGCCTGGCCTCTTCCAAATCATACCACAAAACTCCGTCTTGGCCGTCATCGTCTAGGAGGCCTCGCATGCCATTCCTGCCAAACGATAAAAATCGAGATTTGCCTCCATCTTTGTTATCATACGTATGTCAAAAGGAGCGCGCATGACGTTTATCTCTATTAGTAGCTTTGTCGTGGTTGGCGTGCTGGCCGTGCTGAAGTGCTATTTTTGAATGTCACGCATCCTAATTTATACTCTAAAGTGACATCCATTCCATAGAGTTTAGCATCACTTTGGAGTGCGGATTAGAATGTGTGAGATTTAAAAATTGCACTCAGTTTAGTTAGTAAAATAGTGAGTCCCGACTGTTAAGGGCCTATGTCGACAAATAATTGAAGCGAAATGGGCGTGTGATAGCTTATATTACTGCCTGATGCGAGAGAAAGAGATGGGGCGGCGCGCGCGCCTGAAACGACGCAAGCGTAAAACTAAGTTTATTTAATTGTGATTGTACTATTTATGTAAGTTCAATTCTGCTCTAATCAATATTTGTAAAATATAAATCTCTTTTTAAAATCAAGTCTCGTGTTTCTATTATTCACCGTTTAGCAGTTCCAAGCGTTTATCGATTAAGACGGAGGCTACTTTGGCTTGTATCGAGAAATTGTGTCTTAATCGTGTTTTGGCTCTAATCAAAACTTCAATTATATGTTCAATTTACACATATCCGCTAATCATACTCCTACTGTTAGTACTTCGTGATATATGACGCTTTGAAGAATCCTATTTTTTCACATAGCCTCTTAAAGTCGCTTCAATATTATTTAACATAATTCTAGACTACTGGCCTTGTTTAAATTTTTGATGATTATTACGTAAGAATCATCAAAATCAACCCACGCGTTTGGTCTCTTGTTAAGTCATAGAGCTGTAGGATCACACTGCAGGGTAAAAGCCTCTCACGGCAGCACGAAGCACGGAGAAGCTCGAGATGAAAATACCACTAAACCACAGGTCCGGCACTCAATAGAATGTTTTTGAATGTTCTATTGAGTGTCATTTCGAAATGGCGACTGCACATGCGCACTTTGTGCAAACTGTCCATGACATTGCGTGTAGGGTTGAAAGCCGCGCTTTGCGTTTAACGTCATCTACATTTCGATACTTTTTATTTTTCGTTATATTATTGAAAATAGTATTTGAGCTAAAGCATTACTGAAAATGTAAATTAAGCGTTATTTTTCATCGTTTTTTAAGCACTGAAAAGACACAATTTTATGTAGTCAAATTCAACGGGTGCGCGCGCCTGACTGAATTCCCTTGCTCGGCTCCCCTCAGGTTACCCTAGTATCTGAAGTCAGTGGGGGGCGGGGAGTGGCCATTATGTATGTAGAACTTATACTACTACTTATTCCGTGACTGAATGGTCACCCATCCAAAGACTGACCAGACCTGACGTTGCTTAACTTCAGAGTTCATTTCCAATACCTACCGAAGGTCCCTAAGACTAGCCATAATTAAAAAGAATCATCCAATTCGATAAAAGTAATTTTTAAGTTAATCGCAATACTGGCTCAAAACAGAACGCCACTTTTGAAGGTGGTTGCAGAGGGGTCTATTTTATACAAAACTTTGACGCACGATACACGTAAACGGTATAAAGAAAAATAACTTTGTATATATGGAAAAATAGTTTAGAAAATCGAGATGCCGCGTCACAAATAACATTTGCAATTTATAAAATAATTACGAAGACATAAAGCTTTGAAATTTTTCATACAAAATTTTAAAAGCTTTATATCTTCATAATTATATTATAAATTGCAAATGTTATTAGTGACGCGAAACTAGATTTTCTAAACTATTTGTCCATATATAAAATATTATTTTTATTAATTCCGTCTACGCGCATTGTACGTCAAACTTTTGTATGGAATGTAACCACCACCATTGGTTAAAAAAGTACCTCCTCGATACTATTTAAATCGTTTATAAGTTTTATAACTGACAAACGGGCCTATGATGATGATGAAATATTAAAACTATGGCAAAAAACTGCAACACGAGTTAGTCCGAATCTGCGAGGCAGAGCATTGACTCCCTAGATGAACCATTTAACCATACCGTCTATAACTATAAGTATACATGGCCAAACAAGTTATGTGCGTGTGCCCAATGTACCACTAATACGGTACGAGAAACTTTTGAGGGCCTGTGAACTTCTGTAGTTTGAGGTAAGAGCCAAGCAGGGATTAGGTGCTTATAACTGAACCTAAGTTAACTTGAAAGTTTCTCCCGAGTGTGAAATTGAAAGTCGTGGAAAAGGTGAAGAGTCGGCGATATCAAGAGTCTCGATAGCAGTATGCTTAGAGAATACAGAGCTGTATCGATTTCGATTTCTATTTAGGTAGTAGCGAAAATACTGGACCTGGAGTGCCATTTTTGAATCTCATACGTTGAAGTCAGCAGTTGAAAATGTACGCATCTTTATACGCATCTTTCTACTGCTGATTTGACTTTCAAAAATCGCAAACCTGGAGTATGATTTTTGAAAATCAAATCAGCAGTAGAAAGATGCATATCTTCATAGTAATTTTGACATTTTCAACTGCTGAGCTCAGCGAATGAGATTCAAAAATCGCACTCCAGACCATCAAACTGAAAAATTTTCTCTATGTGACCAACATCGAAATCACTAAAGAATAACAGCTGTTCCATACAGCTTGAGTAAGTTTGCAGTTTTTGTTGAATATTGATAAAGATCTGATAAACCGATAAACCACCACTTCGGATGGTGTTCCGTTGAGAGAAGATGCGGCGAGAAACTCTAACGTATTAGGCCTAACGCATACATCCAGTATTCCATTACGGAATTATTATTTCGGAATGGTGATTTTGTATGGATTTTATTCCTAAGTAATTCAGAACGAAATTCTGGAGGGGGCAAATCTATACAAGATCCTAATTTCGAATCAAAATTCCAGATTTATATGGTGGCCGTAATAGCATCCCCGTCAATTGGATTTAATACTGGTTCTGCCTCTCTTCGCGTGCCAGCTTTTTGTAGGCCAATCTAAACTATTATAAAACTGTAACAGGAAGTTTGTCTGTACATTGAAGATATTAACAAAAAAAAGTTACGATATGGTTTTTAGGTGTCCCTGATACCATATCACAAATTTTTGGATTTTTTGTCTGTCTGTTTGTTTGTTTGTGTGTTTGTTTGTTTGAACGAGCATCACGCAAAAACTACAGAACCAATTTTGATGAAACTTTTTTTGTTTGATAGCTTATTATCTGACTTAAAATCTGGTATATAAGGTCTAACAAAATTAGGTGAAACTATTTAAAGGGGATGATCAGACCATCAAACTGACCAACTTTCTCTATGGGACCAATATCAAAATCGCGAAAAAAAATCTACTGTCCCATACATTTAGGGCGAGTACGTTTGTATGGAACAGCTGATTTTTTTTTCGCGATTTCGACATTGGTCCCATAGAGAAAGTTGTTCAGTTTGATGGTCTGATCATCCCCTTAAAATAGTTTCAGCTAGTTTTGTTAGACCTTATATAATTTGTGCGGACAAAGTCGCGGGTTAACGCTCGTACTTTAATAAATGTGATAAATAAACCTTCATGGTTGTAGTTCTAGACAAAGCCAAATTTGTCAGCCCTAGAGGCATCTGCACAGATTATTTAATAGTTACAACCGTAACAGATACTGCACTCTCTTAGAAAACACTGATTTCGCGCGCTTTTACAGACAACAGAGTCTTACGATCTGTCACCACGACGAACGACGAACATAAACGCGTCTGAATCTGCGTCGCGCGTAATGAAGTTCATTTATCGCTCTTTCACGTAACATTTATAACATAGTAACAAATCTATTTGTTCGTTGACTTTTGCTGTTGACTGTTGTACACGTTTGTTACGGAAAAAAGTTAAGTTCGATGTGTTCTTGCTATTTTTAAGTGAGAAATTGTGTTTAGTTGATTAAAAGTTGTTATAATGATACAGTATTATTTTATTCTGACTAGAGAATGTTACAAATCCTTCCTTTATTATTTACAAAAGCACTGTGTTAGATAAATGAGGGATTTTCCGAAAGCCATTAAAAAAGAAAAAGTAGTTCCTAATGGCTCGATAGATGGCGTTGACGAGACAGGGGTGAGCGACCTTGCAGATAGTAAAATACAAATAAAATAGTAAGAATTTGTGTTTTTAAGTAAACAGCCAAATATGAACATATATTTCGTCAACGGATGCGTCTGACTCAGTGGCATGCATTTTTGTTTACTTTTTAGCGTAAAATTTTCGTCTTCGGACCCCTCTCTGGTCAATGCCATCTTTCGCCGGTTTGCTAAACTACGTTTAACTAGCTGTCAGAAAACTCCTCATTCATCTAGAGTCGATATCACATTACCCGTCAAGCGCCTCTGACGTAACCACCGAGGGTTGTTTTTTGTCAGAAAATATCCTCCCTCACCAGGATATTACTTTCTTTAATCTTATTTTCCAAAGTAACGTTAAAACCAAGTTCCAAGACTCCGGTAATTACTTCTCCTGAATCGCATTTTTTTTGGTTAATTTAACTGCGTTAGTGGGTAATGTCTAAATTTTTCAAACCAACAACTAGTTACTAAATTTGATAATTATTCTGTTTATTTGTATCTTGTACAAACGATAAAAACGTTAGCATTGTTATACTCTAGTATTTTTGTAAATATTATTTTGAACTCAAAACTTTACTTTTGGATAAAACAAAATTTACTGAGTACCTTTCTTCATCCAACTGACACAAAAAAAAAAGACTCATTTTTGTTAGATTTTCTACTGGAACAAC
This sequence comes from Agonopterix arenella, assembly GCA_927399405.1. Taxonomy (NCBI): domain Eukaryota; kingdom Metazoa; phylum Arthropoda; class Insecta; order Lepidoptera; family Depressariidae; genus Agonopterix; species Agonopterix arenella. The sequence continues at coordinate 2,652,386 of OV656691.1, forward strand.
CATTCACATCACAATAATTATAAGCAGGCATATTTTTCCAAAGAAAACCCTTCCACTACTGGAAGTACGCAATCGCGATAGCGTTGTGATAGCCCTATATATTAACATCTTACAAGATGCACGTGACGTAGGTACTTTATCGCAGCTGTCAAACGTGAGTAACGGAGCACTGGCATCTGGGAGTAAGTTCATCCCAATGAAACTGGAAGGCTTTGAAGAATTAAAGTCCAATCGTATAATGATCGCCAATGGAAACCAGCCAAGCGCGCACACACGCGCCGCCACGCCCCACATGCGCAAGAGTTTGGTCACGAGCGAGCCCGAGATTATACGAAGATTGTCTTCTCTTGTCTAGTCCGCAGACTATATACCTCGTACATAATAGCTGTATCCCCTGTAGAGTACCTATTGTTCGAGATTTGTTGCTAGTTATGATTTCATAGCTGGAGGTATTGAGGGTTCCGAGAACTGGCTGGAATGCGGTGTGAAGGGTACCTTGTTTTATTTTTTTATTAAAGTTATTTTTAACAAGGTATTAAGTTTTAGAAAATGTTGTGAAAAGTATGCTGTGTAAAGCCGTTTTCAGTGTTCAAGAGTTAAGACAGTCTCATCAGTGAAGTATAATAATATCTATAGCGTCATCGCATCGAATGCAGCAAAACTATTAAATACACAATTTTTATTTTTATTTTCCGATAAAATGAGCTCAAATTCACTTGACTCTAACAAAAATGTTCACTTTAAAGCTTAATATTTCGCTAACGGATTTCTAAATCGAAAAATGGTTTTCCCACACACACATAATATTTTTAAACCACCTATCCAACGATATCCCACACCACGGGGTAGACGAGAAAAAAAATCCATTCCCACTACGCGTGTAGGGGAGGTAGGTACACTAAAAGAAATTATTAAAAATTTTATTTTACCTCTTTGTACGCGTAATGACTATATATGCCCATTCCAAATAACAGTTTTCTATTACTAAGCGTCTCTGAGCTAAGCCACGGACAGACGGACAGGGACTTGGCGAAACTATAAGGGTTCCTTGTTGACTTCGGAACCCTAAAAAAGTAATATAACATTGGTACCTAATCAGTGCTGAGTTGGAGAGAGTAAGGTTGTCTGAAAGGAAGATTGAAAAGAAGACAGTTTGATAGAAAACCATTTTTTTAACGACAAGACCTACTTGTAATTCTTTATCAAAAGTATTCTTCATTAATCAAAAGTATTTTTTGACTTTAGTGCGCGATAAAATATCATTGAGTTGAACTCTTGCTCAAATAAAGAATTCGAATTACGAAGCCAATCCCGCTGAAACCAAGAAAAAAATAGCTATAAATCTTGTTCATACGAACGCATTTCAAAGTGTGAGCTGATCAATTTTGTCTGCGCGGTTTATACAATTATTGATTTATTTTACTTATTAATAAAGTACTTCAAGGCAGATATTTCCGTTTAAAATAATAATTATTTTTCAAACGCATTATTGCACCTTCAAGAGTTTGAGACCGGCGCGGGCGCAGCCTCGTTCAAAAAAACTTGTTTTATTTCCGGTCCTGGCAGAAACCCGTCCATTTCGCCTCCGGAGTCAGAAGAATCGAAAAAAAAACTAAACTTATACGTTTTAAGTGTATTTAGGTATTTATTAATTCTTAAGTTGCAGAAAATTATGATTTTTTTTGCGAGTAATTATTGGTCATAAGTATGGAAACCGGAAGGGGGTGGAAGGGGGTGCACTTGCTCCCCCTCTGGCTTGGAAGAAAATACAAAAAAAAAACGATAGAAAAAATAAACATTTTTGAGACAGGGTTCAAAACCTCGCAACATGAACGAATAATGTATGATTCCAGCCATGCAGATGCATGCAACCCCCTAAAATAATCCAGCCGGCGCGCGCCCCTGGTAATAAGTTTAAACTCGCCCAAAAATTTGTTTGGGAACGGTTCATTACAAATAGCTTGAAATAGTAGATAGTCAGTTCAGGATCAGTTACATTTTAGCTGCATAGCATCAGGAGGTATCTATTGCATATTTAGAACACAGAGCGTAACGATGAGAGGACATTTCGGAAACTCTGAACTGATCTGAACTTTATTCACAACCCGAACAAAAATGGTCTATCGCTTTAATGGCACTTAGATATCTCGGCGTCAAACAGATGGGTTTCAACAAAATGTCTTTTGGTAAGCAATTCTAATTCCGTGTAGAAAATACCAAATATGATCACGCTAGTGCACGTTTGATCAAATATTATCTTCCATCTGTCCAGTCGATGACATGCCGTATATTTTCCGGTTCAGTGTTATTGTCAGCCATATTCATATGCTCCGTACACCCGTATTGTGTATATGGGTAGTATATGGATAGGTGGAAAGATAGGATGCAAGTATCTTGGTAGGAAGCGCACAGTATCAAATGTTGTAAAGAGAAACGCTCAATTTTCATCTGAGGTTCGATCCATCGATGAGATCCCAATGACAGGTTGTCTGACTGTTCTTACCTAAGGCTTTCAAAAAGAAAATTTTGCGTTAAGGATCGGGTTCATAACCATATTTTAACTTCTATAAGATCTTCTAAGTTTCGTTTTCTGTAATTCGATTTGTAATGAAGTAAGTAGGACAATCTTCTGAATAAAGAATACCATTTATAACGGTAAAATATATTAATATGATCGATGGTTTGACATGGGGTCACGGCTTGACCTCATCTCTCTAATTAGAAGTTGCGGCCTCTTTATATATTTTCATACCAATAACACTTAGGTCGTGTCTATGACCCTCCAATATAATAAATTAAAATTAATTTCGATATTTATTTAATTTGAATTACAACGAAACGTTTTAGTATATGCGAATAGCACCTATCTATAGTATGGTGTATACAGACTAGGTTTAGTTAGCTAATTAAGATCAGAGTTTTTGAAAGTAGGTAGTAAACTTGGACAAAACAACCAGTAGTAAAGCAACGACAAAATTTATACGTGTGACTTTTTTGGAGAAGATTTATAACTGTAAGATTATAAAATTGTTTGTTAGTAATATGTAACCTGTTGGTGAGCCTAATAAAGAAATTAAAATAAATTAAATTTGATGTGTCATGTAGTAATGTTATATTTTTGTCGGTCTTAAGTCAAATGGTTTTGTTAATTACCAATTATTCTTGAAGGCTCACTGTCAGTTGCGGAAACGCTTATTAGAATTAATCCTCCATTAAATCTCTCGCTAGCTTTAAAGCTACGTCAACAAGACAAAAAGTGACAGTCTCGCATTTAGAATGAAAAGTGTCGTGTCAATGTGGTGATAGGTACTTGTAGGATAGCTTTTGCTACATAATTAGTATTATTTAGTACCTGAGCGACCGAGCCCTGCTCGCTGAAAATGAGTTCATCTAGACATTTGACCTATCTAGATCAATTTTTTGCCCCCATAAGCCACATTCTGATTTTTTTTTCCAAATCCTTAGAGCCGCTTTCTAGAACGCGACTGCTTGAGTGCGATTTTTGAACATCACACGTTGATATCAGCGGTAGACAATGTCAAAATTACTATAGAGATTATGCATCTCTCTACTGCCCTGCCAGGACATTCGAACTTCGCAATTGCGTGAACGTTTTCATTCCAATGTCAACTCTATTACAATGAAGTTCGGACCGAAATGGCCGCGCGATTTATCGAAAATCGAAAGTCCGTGTACAGGGTCTTATTACAACTTGTGATACTGTTCAAAAATCGCACTCCAGATATACTATTGTTACTCGTTTAAATAGTATTGTATACAGGGTCCAACTTATTATGCTGACAGTTTAAGAAGGATGGTCAGACCATCAAAATGAACAACTTTCTTTATGGGATCAACGTTGAAATAGCAAAAAAAAAAACAGCTTTACCCTACGAAACTCCAAACGTACTCGACCCAAATAGAATGTATGGTACCAGATTTTTTCCGCAATTTCAACGTGTTGGTCCCATAGAGGATGTTGTTCATTTTGATGGTGTGATCATCCTCTTAAAAAACCTGCACATTAAGAAGAACCCTATACCGGGTGATTTTCTAAACATTTTTTTTTTCGATTCAGGTCATATTAAAAAATGTTCAATGGAAATTGGTTACAAAATCACCTAGTACAACACCCATATAAGGTAATGCAAATGAAACATTATCCTTTGTAAATTCATATTCTTTAAATCGACAGCCTGTGGTTATAATCCCTTCTCTTGTACAATATGTTCGTTTACACCAAAGCTGCTTTCAAAAACTTTTACTGTTCCTAAATAGGACTCTACGGCCATGTACATTAATAACAGTTTTCTATAATATGGATGAGTACAATTTAATGAGAAGCTTACGTTTGAAAGCTGTGTATAATGAAGCCGTTAATGCGTTATGTTACGCACTTATTATAAAATAATAATAATAACGTTACATCAAAACTACTAGCCCAGTCATTTTACGGAGTTTTTTTAGGAGGGGTGGGGAGTAGTTGTCAATGGGACTTTTAAACTGTAACCTGCATCATTTAGTGACAATAAAACTATCTGCAAATATATTTAAAAAAAATCATACGCAACATAGAAATCAACATTGTATCTCCCAGAAGGCTTTTAACTTAATGATATTATTACCAGTACAATCATTTTAATTAGATATAACTATATACATTATTTTTAAGCAATAAAATAGGCATTGAAATATAAAAAATGAGGTATTCATTAGAAAATACTAATGTATTTTTCAAAGCCTTCTAATAAGAAAAAAATATTAACAAAAATTTACCATCACGTTTTTTAGAACAAAAAAAACCAAATTTTAAATTTGGGGCAGTTGCTTACGTAATTTTTTTTAATTATGGTACACGAGGCTCAAATTAGCTCTTAAATACTACACCGAAAAAAAATCAATTATTAATAATAATTTTACCCAGCTCAAACCGTAAAATGAGTGGGCTAAACGATAACATTTTAATTTATATCTACTTAAGATTTATTGGAATAGGTAAACTTATAATAAAGTATAGACATATATTTTTTTAAGATAACACGAAACACACTATAATATTTATTTTTGAAAAGGTGAAGGTTTTTTTTAAAAGGCGGCGGGATGATCTGGATGCTTTCGATCACAAGTGGCCAAAGCTTGAACATCTGTTTCATACATTTTGGTCGAGTAGGAACCATTTTTTGAAGCATGCAGTTACAACATGGCTCACTTTTATCATATTTAAGGTTTCAGGATGGAATGAAGTACCTATCAAGTACCTGGTGATAGTCTTTTGTTACCCGACTGCGCCAGAAGGCCATTCTAATTTTTTTCATTGCGGAGCCTCGTGGCAAACCAAAACCGAACCGCGCGAACACTTTGCTAAAGACAAGCGCTCGGGGCAAAACTTGCCACGTGAATCCAAATGTCTTTTTATTAAATTATAATAAGAATAGTAGCTAACCTTTCGACTACAAAAATACTGCTTAAGGCGGTTGCAGAGAGGTCAATTTTATACAAAACTTTGACGCACCATATAAACAGAACACCTCATTTAAAGCCTCACCTTGGGACACCGTACCCAGGAGGCTGGCAGCATTCCCCCTCTGGATTGCTAGGCTTATCCGCTGCCGAAAGGAAGCTGCCAGCTCTCCTCTCGCCTGTTCACTCGACTAGGCGTGCGGACAGCTCTTTAATGAGAAGTTTTGCTTGCGGTCCCCATGGACCTAGAGTTTCTACCCCTAATTATATTATAAATTGCAAAAGTTATTTGTGAAGCGGCAACTAGATTTTCTAAACTATTTTTCCATATATAAAATATTACTTTTATTAATTCCGTCTACGCGTATTGTGCGTCAAACTTTTGTATGGACTGAAACCACCTTAATAAGAAACCTACAGTAGGTTTCTTGAGTTTTTTCTTATGCAGTAATAGTAAGATTAACTTAAACACGCAGCTTATCGCCACAGCCATGTTCCAAGTTCCAACTATGTAAACACCGAACCTCAGGTCCTCATCGGTCTAACGTCTTGTACAGTAACATTAATTGACAGAGGAGTTGTGGTTGAATCACAAATTAATACCCATTGAATTATTTATAGGATGCAGCGTGCTGGCCGCCCGAGGGGATCGGGGTGGAGTGGGAGGGGAGCAACAGGTCCGCATTGTGTCGGGACTCGGGATGCAAAGGGATGAGTGTAGGGCTGCCAAAAGTTTGGGGCTAATAATAAACGTTATGGTTCCTGATTAAAAACTATACAAGGTCCTTCTTAACATGGTGACGGTGTTTAAGTTGTTCAGAGTATAAAATTGAACAACTCTCTGTATGTCCATCACCAAAATTGCGGGAAAAAAATCTGCTCTACTATAACACTAAGGTCGAGTAGGTTTGCAGTTCAATTTTCTTTGCGCTATCTGCGTTGGTCCCATAGAGAAAGTTGTTGAGTTTGATGGTCTGATCTTCTCCTTAAAAACCGTCAGTATAGTTGTTGAAGATATTACGGTTAGCACGCGAACGAAAAAAACGAAGTTTAATTATACAGGGTGAAATTGATATCATTAGCATCCTTTTAAACGAGTCTACCAACAAACCGACCAACTCCTATCAAACAGAACAACTTTTACAATGGCAGCACACTAATCGGAGCATAAAAAAATCTGCTGTTGCATATATTTGAGTCGAGAAGGCACTGCAGCTTAGTATGGAACACCAGATTTTTTTTGCTCCGATCGTTTTGCTCCCATAGTAAAAGTTGTTCAGTTGTCAATTTCACCCTGTAGTTTGGATATTAGATTTCCGTTTAAATACTTAAACAGTTTCAATGCTATGATGGAAAACTTTGAACAAAATCAGATGTCAGAGAATTTGACAAACCATAGGCACAGAGATTAGTATTCAGATCGTGTTTAAAAAGGTTAATTGACTTTTATTGGTTAGTATTGGAAATAGGATCTAACTTCGTTCCTAGTGGTGATAAGATAGCTAGCCAATTTTCCTTAGAAACACTGTAAAGAAAACCTTATCATTCCTTTGACTATTTATTATAAGGACTAGCCTTGCGGTAGCATTTCCACTCTGCCACGGTATAAGATTAATTGATCATGTGCATTTACATTCAATTTTATACCTTATCACTAAACGAGACAGTCTATAATTGCGAAACAATAATTTCGAACATAGAACGTTTGGACTTCACACGAGACTTCTTTTTATGATTTTAACGTTCAAAATTAGAATCTAAAGTTATGGGGAATAAAATTCAAAGTTGCGGATTTCATGTTACCTCGCCCCCCGCAAAAATTGGCAGAAATGTTAGTTCGTAGAATTCCACACGTAACTAGTCCCTATATAAGTAGTCAAAGTATCATTCACATCATCACACGAAAAGACTAGTCTAAAGCAGAGTGGAAGTTACACTGCCAACATTTACAAAAATAAATTCACAGTGTGTCAAAATGTTTCACTAATTAAAGTATCTGGACTTTAGAATTAGTTCTAGTTTTAGAGGTATCATAAACCAACGTTTCACTGAACTTGTAGTATTGTTCCTGGCACCCCTTGGCGGCATCGGCAGGAGGCGCAGGCAGGGTGTGCGAGGCAGGGAGGGGGGAGGGGGCAGGAATGCAGGCTCTTTTTCGTTTTGGGGAGCGTCTGCGCAGGTAGGCGCGCCGCAGCCTCTCGCGAGCCGTTGCTATGGTTATACTCAGTTGTTTGCGTTACTTACAAGTTTTGATGCCCGCGTTTTAATGTCGTGCAGGGTTTTGAATTACCTACATTTTCTTTTTCATAATTTTATGAAAAGATTAGAATTCAGTTTAAAATATTCTGAAGCGGCATCTGTATGTACAATTTTTTCATTGAAATGGGTCTGGCATAACCTCAAGGCTAAACATCCCCAATTAAAACAGCATTTAAAAAAGAATTATATAGTCCAACAATATAATATACCTATTTAAATTTATACGACAAAAGTTTATTGCTTATAGAATTTGTTCTTGCTACCCATAAAATGAATAGGTCCCTATTAATGCTAGTCCCTTTTTATTATTCGTACAACCTATTCTATGATGAGTCCTAGTCTTTATGATTTAAAAGTATTTAACAGAGATAACAAAAATAAGTTAAATTTTAAACTTGTTTAGTATCTTACGGTAGTATTTAGTATTCTGTGGTATTCTGTGGTATCAGCAAAGCCTAGTCTAGTACCTAATAATGGTATGTCTCCCTATTTTTCCTGACCTATTTAGGCCACGGCGACTATTTCAACGTTTATAAGCTCTCATGTGACTAACATAGCCAATCTTCAGAGACAAGGCCAACGCAAACAACCGGCTCAAAAAGAGATTAAAGGCTGGGCCACACAGAGTTCAGCTGCAGAACGGGTGCAGACCGGCTGCAGGCCGGCAGTAGTTGTAAAGTATGGAATTATATGCGAGGTGTCACACTGCGACCACCGTTCCGCAGCCGATCCACAGCCGCGCCGGACTGCATTCAGTGTGACACCTCGCATATAATTCCATAGTTTACAACTACTGCCGGCCTGCAGCCGGTCTGCACCCGTTCTGCAGCTGCACTCTGTGTGGCCCAGCCTTAAAGGGTTTATAAAATACTCTTTTAGAGTTAAGCTCGCCTTTGCACATCAAGACTTATAGTCATTTTTTTCATAATTATGTTTTTGTGTACAATAAAGAATTTATGAATCTATGAAAATAAAAAATCCTGAAATAATGTAGAGTTAAAGACAACCCTAGAGTTTTGAATAGAGAACCTCGCTAGATCCACATCAAAAGACGATTATCGTTAAATAAACCGCAGCCTCAACAAACTGAAACCGAGTCGAGTATAGCACAACAAAGCCCTTTATTATTTTTTAGTCGTTTACTCGTCCGGAGGTCAGGCGAGTTGTAAAAGTATTGAGTCAAAATAAAAAGCGACCGCTCATGGGAGCTGAATCCAGGTCATAAATGCTAAATATACTATAACGATACATTTACTGTTCTTATTAAATAAATAAATAACGCTTACATGCAAATACATTGTTCTCATCCCCAACCAGCTTCTTCTTAGTCGTAACCTGATCAGCACGCCTAGCATGATTTCTGTACGTACGCGCGCGACTCGGCTTTTTTCTATACTACATGTCGCGGCAAGCGCGGCTTTTGCTCTCCGAAAAGCGTGAGAACAGCTTATTTTCTTGCGTGTAGAGAATTCATACTAGACATGCTGGAGGGCAATCGCGCTAAATATATCGCAACTGAACCACCGCGTGCGAACCACAACATTTAAAACATTCGGTATTGCGCTATTCATTCGACAGTCGTTAGAACCATTTTGTGAGATCACTCAGACGATAAAGCCTGTCAATCACATAGTAAATAAGTCAAGTTTACCGCGATATGGAATTCAGCACAGTTGAATAGTAATTGGATTGCAATGTGATTAGAACTGTAATTGGATTAGGATTGAACTTTGATGTTTTAAATTAGCGCAATCGCCCTTCTGACCGGACGTGACCATCGTGGGCCGCTTGTGCCACCACAGCTATACAGGGTTCCCGTAAACCGACGTCAACCCGGCGGATGCTGATAGGTTAGGTCATGACTAAGTAGAATATCAAAATTTGACTTTCGTAAAAGTGTCTTAGTTATCGAGATATTGACAGTTTTAACACAGGTACTGCATAGAAAATTTGTAGCCGTGGCAATCAAAATAATGACCTTAGTCGTGAAACTCTTTACCTTAGTAAAGAGTTTCACGAATTTCATAAAACTGTCCTTATCTCGAAAACTAAGAACCTTTTCCTAAAGTAAAATGTTGACGGATTGATTGATTGATTGAAATTTTATTTTTTATTTTATTTGTTTTAGTATATTCTGGTTAGGCATGAAATAATCTATCAACATGCACCGGGTTGACGTCGGTTTACGGGACACCCTGTATATAGGTACTACATAACTTTAATTTTCATATTTAAACGAGGTATGCTCATACCTCGTTGTTGAATGTAATATGGCATGGGTATACATATTAATGACGTCAACAAAGTGATAAACAATATAGAAAAATTAGAAGTAAAAAGTCAGATTATTGACAACTTGGCTTGGCTTTGTGACTGGCAACTACGGAACCCTACACTGCGCATTGCCCTATACGCACTTGGCCAGTTTTTATACCTGTTATGATTGTTTTTAGTCCTTTTCTCGTATAGATTTAAAATTTTATTAGACGGATCACATGTCGGAGCGACAGACGTCAGTCCGTCATTTGTGAAGCAAGGAGCTGTATGAAACCACACGTAGAAGCACACACGGTGACGGATTGACGCACGGTGTGTGCATCTACGTTCGGTTTCATATAACTCCTTGCTTCACAAATGACGGACTGACGTCTGCCGCTCCGACATGCGTCATCGTATGTGAATCAACTTAGTGTACGGTACGTTAAACATAAAAAACTTTCAAAATTATTATCGAATCTTACGTTACTGTTAGTCACTTTTATATAATTTATTTTTGCGTACTTTTACGTAATATTGTCAAATATAGACAGATAACTATATAGATTAAGGTTAATTTCATTTTGAAATTTTTATAGATTTACGCTGTTGACCGTACCTATGTGTAATGTCCTTCAAATAACATTCATAAATTGGGACCTGTTATCCTTTAAAAAACGTAAATTATGCCATTTAAATTATATGTCGCCACCAACTTTTATTTTTATTTTTTTGACATACCTTCTAAAAGTAAAAAAGCTATTCCATCCATTTGTTTTTGCAACCTTCCTCTGTGAAGACAGATCACAATAATTTGTAAAAACATCGAAGTTCCAGACGCACCGCAGGATACCACCCCTTCTTGGTTGATATCCCACAAATCCGCACTAAGCGCCTTTCTGATTCTTTTATAATGCGCACAGCCAAGGAGTGGAATGCCCTGCCTGCTTACAACCCGAATTACTTTAAAGTACGAGTGCATAGGCACCTTCTGGGTAAGCTCGCTACATCTTCGACCCCATCTTTGTCCTGAGGACTGGATTGAGGTCAAGAGCAAATCCATTTGAAATAATAAAAAAAAATTTTTAATCCTTATTCAATTTTAGTTCTAATCGCATTGCTATTCAACCTTGCTGAATGCCCTATCACGCTACACTTGGTAATTGACGGCCTAAAAGTTTTGATTTGAGCGATCTGTCAAACGGCGCGGCGTTCACCTATGCTGTCAAATTATTAGCGCGATACCGAACTAACTTGCTATAATAAAACTAGACATTGGCAAAATCTTTCTCTGAGGGCAAAATCATCAACACCAAAATGGACGTCACAATTTGCGATATCGCGAAAAAGATAAAGCTGTTCCATACAAAACTGACAACTTCTCATACAAGGAACTAGTTTTTAACAACGTTTTTTCTTTTCGTTCTATGGTAAAAACGGTCAAGTGTGAATCGGTCTCGTGATAAAAGTCCCGGAGTAAAATACATTTTTTTTTCGCTAATATGTTGTTGTGGTGTGGTACGGAACCCTCGACCTCGGTGCGCGAGTAGCCCGACTCGCACTAGACAGATTTTGTTACTGATTGATGCGCCTTACGATACTTACGAAAGGTCATGTGCTAGGTAACCGATTTAAGCACATGACCTTTCATGACACGGGATTTGCCCGACATTATTCTAATCACTATCATGCAACAAACAACAAGATGGTTTCTGAGATAGTGTTGCCAACTTAAAGCGCTTTGCGACAATTATAGGTTTTTTTTCTGGACTAAAATCTAGCGTGTTTTTATTCCTATTTCTCATCTATTTCTACTGTTTATAAATGTACCGTTTATTGTTACCACGTAAAGCGTCAAGAGGGCAGATTTGACTGAGTGTCAAATTAGTTACTGAATTATGGATCAAATGAATTTTAGCAGTGGCATCTCTTACGAGATTATTCGGTTTCGGGGCCTTGGCCACCCTATTCTCCCTTGGGGGGTTTGCTAGGCGCCTTAGCTCCCCGGAGCGGGTGAAAAAAAATATATATATACACCTGCTTTCTTTTAATTGCGTTCTCGACTCCCCTTCCCCAGATAAACCCATATAGGTTTTCGTGGGACGGGTTTCATCATTGTATTGTGGAACTTTCTTCATAAAAGAGTTTTAAAAATCAAGGTAGGTAACACCTTTATATCCAGGGTTGCTAGTCGAGGCTTAGCACAGAGTGATCCTTTGTCCCCTTTGTTATTCAACGTAGTGACCATGGAAATTTGCAAGAGGCTGGAAAGAGATGTCTTTATCTCTCAATATGCTGACGATTTTGCTCTATACGTTCACTGTCAGTCTATCACCGAAGGCAAGGCTAAAATTCAATCAGCTTTAGATACGATTGACAGTATGTTAGCAAGTATGGGGCTAGACATTTCACCGGATAAAAGCAAAATTTGTGTGTTTAAGCTAGGTTACCGAAGAGAGGCTATTGATATAAGGGTAAACGGGCTAAAGCTTCAAGTAGTTGACACGGTCAGGTATTTGGGTATGTGGTTGGACCGAGGACTTAGATGGGGCAAGCATATTAATGAAGTCGTAGAAAAGGTTTGGACATATATTAGACCATTTAAAGTGCTGGCAGGGTCAGGATGGGGAATTCACCCCACACATCTGAGACGTCTTTATTTCACTATTATTCGTAGTAGGATCGATTATGGTAGTATGTTATACGATAATGCATGTACTAGTCATGTTTCCAAGCTCGATCGACTTCAAAATATATGTATGCGCTTGATAGGAGGTTTTGTGAGAAGTACACCCATACATTCGATGGAGTCTGAATTGTATATACCTCCTCTGTCAGTCCGTAGACGTTATTTGGCTGGTAAATTTTGGCTGAAGTCTAAGTCATTCGGAGAAGCTGTCTTAATTAGTCTGCTGGAAAATTTATCAAATTTATGTCAAAAAATTTTTTGGAGACGTAAGAAAAAACCGCTTTTAATAATTCTCCACAATTTTTTGAAATCAAAATCAATATATTCTAGTAAGCAGCTAGAAATGTTTACATTGGAGACGTGGGTCAGTAACATAGACTTATCTCATGTCGTTAAACCAAAGATAGAGGTGGTGGATAAGCCTAAACGATGCTACAATTCTAAGAGTTTGGGGATGCTTGTGTGTCAGACGTTGAGTGATCAGTACTCGGGCTTCTATCATATCTATACGGACGGGTCGAAGGACGACCACTGCGGTGGTGCCGTCTTTTATGATATACAGTTGAACATTCATCATAAGTTCAAAATTAGTATCAATACATCAATAATGCACATAGAGCTGGTTGCAATCGCGGAAGCTTTGGCTTATGTGGAGTCTTTAGAATGTGATCATTTTGTGATATTTACGGATTCGCGGAGTTCACTCCTACACTTGATTCGATGCTCTTCGGTCTTTAGAGGGCTTCTAGTGGCGTATTCAATTCTGAAGAGTTTTTATAGACTTAGAGATAAAAAAATAGTATTACAGTGGGTGCCTTGCCATACAGGTCTGGTAGGAAACGAAAGGGTTGATTGTTTGGCTAGGGAAGCGGCGACGGATGGGGTTAACGTGGATTGTTTGCCCTGGTATAGTGACTATCTGAGAGAGGTTCGGGAAAATTGTTACGAAGAGTGGTCTGAATATTTCGATGAGAGATCTCGAACTAAGGGCATTTGGTACAAGACTATTCAACCCACCCCTCTCCGCTCTCTCTGGTTCGGGGACGGAAAGATGAGTCGGCAAGATATTGTGACCGCTCTGAGGCTGCGATCCGGTCATATTCCACTGAATAGCTTCGGTTTTATGATGCGCAAAACTGAATCTCCCAATTGCGATTTGTGTGGTGTGGTAGAAGATGTTCACCATATTATGGTGGAGTGTGAGCGGATCGCGGTACAACGTCGTCAAATCTTGAACCCCTACAGTCAAAATTTAGGTATTTGTAACAGTTTTTTATCGTCTCCCCTTTCTGGCGAGGCTATGATGCTGTACAAATTAGTACAACTAGCTTTTAAGATTAGGAACAGCTGATATGTTCCTTGCATTGTAAATTACCTATTTTTTGTTTATTTTTTTGTTTTCATTTACTGTTTCTTTTGTATTCAATGATGAGGGTGACATATTCAAATCATGAATAAACCCTCTATAATAAATAAAGAAAAAAAAATCATTGTATTGTGTTTTCGAAAATTTCTTTATTCAATAAAATAAAAAAAAAATAAAAAAGACTCGAAATTCGGGGAAAATAACGGAATAAAAATGAAATATTTTTTAATATTTTTTCTTTTTTCCCTTTTTCTTACATGTTTTTTCTTTAATTTAGAATTAAGCATATTAACGGGTTCATACCGCGTTTTGGTATATTTGAGTTCCCGATATGTTTTGTTTTCTAGATTAAATAATAACCGCGAAACTCTCTAAAACTGTATGTTTATTCTTTATTTAATTTTTACGGTTAATTGTTACGGTAAAGTCGTACACTAAGGTGAATCACACACGATGACGCATATCGCAGCGGCAGACGTCAGTCCGTCATTTGCGTATCAAGGAGTTGTATGAAACCGCACGTAGAAGCACACACGGTGACGGATTGAAGCACGGTGTGTGCTTCTACGGGACTGACGTCTGCCGGTGCGACATGCGTCATCGTGTGTGATCCATCTTAGTTGATGCCATTTTTTTTCGTATAATACGAATTAGGATATGTGGAATTAAATAATATGGCCCTATGTGCTACCAGGTCGTCATAAGTATGTAGGTCAGAGCAAGTTGAGTTTCTTTCCCTTTGAGGATAACTCATCGATGCGTCAGGATGCACCAAGCTCTTAGAATCGATGTGAAATGGGAAAATTAAATCTTTTATCTCGCGGAGACCTAGAACCGTTAGACATAGGTATCCCTAAGTATGTAGTAACTCCAGAGTAATCTATGCAGTTGAGTTGCGAGTAATTGATGCTGTAAAAAATCGGCTGTGGTGCAATCCTGGAATTCGGCATTTAACACTTAGTTAAATTGGCATCACTGTTACGAGGAAAATACGAGTAGAATAATAAAAAAATAAGAACAACTTTTCAAAAATTTTGAATATATTAATTTCTGCATGTTTTGCTACGTTCTTTTTAATTAATTTGGAATTCTGTTTCGTCATTCAATATAAAAGGTGCGCTCGTTTAGTGGTGAAGGCTCAGTGTAGATCATCGGCAAGATGAAGCTACTGGTTTCATGTGTGCTGGGGCTCATCGCCTGTACCTACTCCGCTCCAGGTACGACCACTCTCAAATCTGTCAATTATTGTTTACCAGCATTTGTCCGAGATTTGTGGACCACCCCATTTCTTCCCAAGGGTGTCGTATGAGGCGACTAAGGGATTAAATTAAATGTTTCTTATGCAGTGTTTTTGTGTGCAAAAGGATAGCCAAATCTGACCATTTGACACGTCATACCATCTTAAAACTTAAATTGTTAAATGTGAGCATTGGTACAACTACATTCTTAAACTGAAAGTTGGTTGTTGTAGCACCTGTTTCTGACCAACCCCATCGGGATTACGGTCGTGAGTTTATGTATGTATGACTCGCTACAGTGTTACCAGATCCATACTCAAGAATTATCCCAGATTGACAGCAAAATTATTGTGTTTTTATCGCATCACAAATTCCAACTAAATTTTTCTCATTCGGACTTAAATTTTAGTAATAGGTAAGATTTGAAAACTGTGTTTACGCGGTACTAAACGCCAATATGATGTATCATTGGAATTTGACGGATAATATGGTTGAAAATATTAATTGAAATTTAAAAATTATCGTGGATTATCGTAGAATTTTTGTGAATTATCGTGCGATACCTGACATTAGCGCGTCTGTGACACGTTGCGGAGAGGTATGGACACCCAATTATGAGGGCCCGGGTTCGAATCCGCACGGACAATATGCCCTGTACCAATGAGTTTTTCTAATTTCTGTACAGTGCCACCAACTTATCTGTAGAATGGCCAAAAGCAGAAATACTTTTGAAAACGTCATTTTGTTGCTGTCAGTCGATGTAGTCTGTGCTGTTCAATCGAGTTCTAGTTTTTCTAAATATTTCTGAGTATTTTTTGTGAAAATCATGCCGAAAGTGGTGTAGGAGAAATTATTCTCAAAATGAAATCATTCTTTGATACAGAGAGTGGCGCCATCGCTCATTCTACAGATAAGTTGGTGACACTGTACGTAATACCGACTGTTCTGAAACGGTGAAGGAACATCGTGAGGAAACCTGCATGTGTATGCAGGGAGGGTGTATGGGCATAAGTCAACCACGCGTGCCCAATGCGGATTGGTGACTTCACATACACATCAGAATTTCTTCTTCAGTGTTGAATAAGAAATTCTGATGTGTATGTGAAGTCACCAATCCGCATTGGGCACGCGTGGTTGACTTATGCCCATACACCCTCCCTGAGGGTAGGCCTTTGCCCTGCAGTGGGACGTTTATAGGCTGATGATGATGATGATGACCTGACATTTATTTTCTATCGCATGCCCCTCAAAAATATCGTGGATCTAGGATAATTATCGCATGTCTGGCGACACTGACTCGCTATATGGTGTTGATTAGACATGGCTCCGATGAAAGTAATAAGGCTTAAGGAGGTTGTAGAGGGGTCAATTGTATACAAAACTTTGACGCACAATACGCGTAGTCGGTATTGATATAAGTAACTTTGTATATATCGAAAAATTGTTTAGAAAATCTAGATGCCGCGTAACAAATAACATTTGCAGTTTATAAAATAATTACGAAGATATAAAGCTTTGAAATTTTTCATACAAAATTTTAAAAGCTTTATATCTTCATAATTATATTAAACATTGCAAATTTTATTTGTTACGCGGCAACTAGATTTTCTTAACTATTTTTTCATATATAAAATATTACTTTTATTAATTCCGTCTACGCGTATTGTGCGTCAAACTTTTGTATGGACTGAAACCACCTTAACATTAAACAGACAGAAACAGAGATAGGAATATGTTTGACAATTTTATGGACCCGCATTTCATATTTCATATTTCATATTTCATTTATTGCCATCACACAAGTACATACAATGTTAGATACAAAACATGCACTCATTTTTTATACTATTGATACCTCACACGATATTGAAATTATTTTTTTACGTTTTTTGCCCTTTCTGCCTCTTAAAAAATATAAATCTCAATATAAAATTAAGCTTTTTTGAGTTCATTAAGGTCATTGGGTCATTGGTTGGTAAGTGAACCTTTTAGCTTCATAAGTCTAACTCTCAGGGAAAATACCTGTGACAGACGGACGGACAGACACCGAGATAATTCCATAATTATTTCGTTTTGCCATTTTTAGCTGAAAAAATAAAAAAAATTCTTTTCGGGGTAGTTGACTTAGACGCGTTACTAATACTGAAAAGAGCGTTTTCAGTATCGTGAGTAGACACCAAATTCCCACTCCTTACTGTATAAAACTACTATCAAAGACACACCAGTTCAACACTTAAAATATTAAAAATTGGAACATTTGATTTCGATGATTTGACGTTTAATAAGTGTGCTTCAAGCTTGTGTGCTTTGGACATTTGCATTTTCTTTTATCAGAATTCGGTAGTGCACGTTTTGTTCTATACCCCATTAAATTTAGGTAGTCATCATTTTAAGAAGGTACATTTAATCTAGTTTATCCACGTAATTTAATTTTCAAACTATTTACACTCTGACATCATCCGCAAATGCGATCATATGCGATAAAATATTCAAGTCAAGTCATGGAGAAAATATTTGCAAAGATTTAAAACAGTAAAATTTTTTAGGTGATCGGCGGCCGCACGGCGATTTACTTGGACGATTCGTTCGCTCTCCACAAGGCGGTGGAGGAGGAGGAGGAGGAGGTAGTGGAGGCGGCGGAGGTGGCGGTGGTGGACTGGAACATGTTCCTAGCCTTGTACTTGAACGAGTAGCTCGCTCTCCGCAAGGCGGCGGAGGAGGAGGAGGAGGCAGTGGAGGCGGTGGGGGCGGCGGCGGTGGACTTGAACATGTTCCTAGCCTTGTACTTGAACGAGTAGCTCGCTCTCCACAAGGCGGTGGAGGAGGAGGAGGTGGCGGTGGAGGCGGTGGAGGTGGCGGCGGTGGACTTGAACATGTTCCTAGCCTTGTACTTGAACGAGTAGCTCGCTCTCCACAAGGCGGCGGAGGAGGAGGAGGTGGCGGTGGAGGCGGTGGAGGCGGCGGTGGTGGACTGGAACATGTTCCTAGCCTTGTACTTGAACGAGTAGCTCGCTCTCCACAAGGCGGCGGAGGAGGAGGAGGTGGCGGTGGAGGCGGTGGAGGCGGCGGCGGTGGACTGGAATATGTTCCTAGCCTTGTACTTGAACGAGTAGCTCGCTCTCCACAAGGCGGTGGAGGAGGAGGAGGAGGTGGCGGTGGAGGTGGTGGAGGCGGCGGCGGACTGGAACATGTTCCTAGCCTTGAACAAATACGAGTAGGTCGCTCCATAAGGCTCAACTGGTGATGGATGTGGAAAAGACGAAGTAACCTGTGGAGGAGGAGGAGAAGCAGGAGGAGTAGGAGGAAGAGGAGGAGGAGCGTGTGACAACGTGTCTTAAATCACGTGTTTAAATATTTTGTTAAAACTCAATCTTCACGAGAAGACTATTCTTCTTCTTCTTCATTTTCTTTTAAATGTTCCCGAGTGGTGTGAATGGTCACAGTTTTCACGACCCCACGCTTTAATGATCAATAAAACAACATATTATGCAAAATCTGACTTTTAATGAACTTAAAGTAAGTCCTGCCTTTCTGCTCAAAATATGGTAGTTTGAACACAGTAATCCGTCTAGTGGGACAAGGTAGCAGATCGGTGAAAAATTACAATAACCGTAATTTTTTGATAATCCTGTAAAGAACAAAAGAGGTTGATAATGATGTCCCCTACCCCAGATTTTGACACAAAGACCAGAAAAGTATGAAATAAACTAAATTATATCATAAAAATTTTGTCTGCCCCTTTTCTGTTTTTTCAAGCAATAATTAATAACCGACTTAAAATAAAAAATGAAAATGAAAATAAATATTTATTTGCACATAAGAAAATCAGTACAGAAATTCAGTGTATGTATATGTACCTAATACCTATTGTATGCCTTTTTGGCAGATCACAGTGACCATAAAACACCACGTAACAATCTTAGAAAAAGTATATGTCTAGAATGAGCATCACGTTTCTACCGTATAAAACAAAATGGACCAACTTTCTTAGATTGGTGTGCGTGAGGTGTCATACAAATTATGCCTGTGTACGTGTGTATATGGAATGGATAGGGTTTAGCAGCCAGTACTGGTTACAATTTTTTTCTACTTTTTCGTAGCTTCGACTGTCAATCTTGACATATAACTTATCAAGGTAACAACCTATCAACCTGTGTACCACAATAAAGAATTTATGATTATGAAATCATATTTTTTCTAGCCGGAACCTACATGACCATAACGAGAGATACCCGCAAGATAGAATTGAGTAGGCTTTTGGCGGAATCATACCACAAGTATATACTTTCATTTCCCGTAAGTCTCATGAGGGGATGGTCTTGGACTAAGTTCTATACACTTTTGCTCATTGTCCTTTAAAAGACGTTTGGTTGTATTCACAGAACATAATAAGAGGGGTTAGAAATGCGAAGTAGCGCTTTTGCTTCGGAGACGGCTGTCGACACTTTTCTTCCCGCTCAGTAGATACCATCTCGCTCGCACCACGCCGTGCGCCTTATGGTGTTATGCAAAATAAGAATGTATGAAACGCCAAATGAATGACAATAATTGCATTTTTAGGTATTTATTAAAACAAAACAAACAATTTCTATACATGATAATTACTATCATGTTATGAGGCCATGACGTTGCGAATGTTACGATGATGGTTTGTAAATTGTATTCCAATATTAATGCAACTATATCAAAATACTATCGATAGTTTTAACATTAGACATAATCTGCACACAAAATGACATGAACCATTATCACACAAGCGGTTTTTGAGCGTGGGCGATTTCGCAACTATGCCGCAACGACGTCGCAACTGCAACGTCACGATATCGTATCGTTCCATCAATGCCTACACTCAAAAATCACTTTAAAATATGCCACCTAAGACATCAAAAAATCACTAGATCTAGTGAAAAAGTCTCTGAAAGCGGCAACACTCCATAAGGAATCTAATCCCGAATCAGGTTTATTCCGGATGTATGTGACGGACCTTAGTATTCAAATACAGACATTATAGAAAGTAATATACAGGGTCCTCCTTAATAATTATGCTGACGGTTTTTTAAGGGGATGATCAAACCACATAACCTTTTATATTCAACGTCGACAACAAGTTTGAAACGAGGAAAATATTTATTTTTATTTTATTTTAATACTTTATTGTACACATAGAAATATACATGAATACAGCATAATTGCCAGCAAGTGTGACTTCCTTTCACGCCATAATACGCATTAGAGTCGCCTCCCTGATGCGTCGCGTCCAAAGTAGCACCAACAGTCTCCTGAACACCATTTCAAACCGGCCACACTGTCCCTTCTGGAGGCACTGGACGGAACTACACCTCTCCGCTGCCCCCTCTATCAGAAAATAGGCTATTTTAAATTATATGACTGTTATGTATTATACTGTACTAACATAGTTTTTAAGTATATACTAACAATCTATGGACTGTGTCTGAAATAAAATTATTTTGAATTTTTTGAAAATTTTGAATTTGAATAATTGACAAGTAGGTACAAAGGGCCGTGTCTGTGTGGTGTCGGCTAAGAATAGCACCATCCCATTTCCTCCCGTGGGTGTCGTAGGGATCTACTGAAGTATGGGCAGCAGCATCCTCTGAGTATACACATTGATTCGATCCAACTGCGATCGCCAACCCACCTGCCAAGGGTGGCGATTATGGCAAATCCCCCTATTTTGGGGGAGGCTTATGTCCAGCAGTGGACGTTTAATGGCTGATATGATATGATGAGGTACAAAGGGCGAGCTTATCTCTTAAGAGATTTGTTCCAGTAGCCGTACCCGTGACAGAGAGAGACTACACATAGTGTGCTCATTTTCGTAATAAAATACTTGGTGGATACTATTCCTTATACCCTGTATATAAAAATAGTATAAACAAAGTATTTTCCTCATTTCAAAACTTGTCGTACTCGTTGAATACATATAAAAGGGTTAGTTTGTTGTGAAGCAGCACAGTGTACAGGTTATCAGCATATCAACAAGATGAAACTACTAGTTCCATGTGTGCTGCTCTTGGCGCTCATCGCGTGTGCCTACTCAGCTCCAGGTATTTCCTACCATCTAACAATCTAAACTATTATAAAACTGTAACAGAAAGTTGGTCTGTACATTGAAGATATTAACAAAAAAAAAGTTTCGGTATGGTTTCCCTGATTCCATTTCATCAATTTTTGGATTTTTGTCTGTCTGTTTGTTTGTTTGTGTGTTTGTTTGTGTGTTTGTTTGTGTGTTTGTTTGTTTGAACGAGTATCACGCCAAAACTACTGAATCAATTTTGATAAAACTTTTTTTGTTTGATAGCTTATGATCTGACTAAAAATCTGGTATATAATTTGTGCGGACAAGCTAAAACTATTTTTTTAAGGGGATGATCAAACCATCAAAATTTCTTTATGGGACCAATATCGAAATCTGATGTCCCATACATTTCAGTCGAGTTATGTTCGCAGTTTTGTATGGGACAGCTGTTTTTTTCGCGATTTCGATATTAGTTCCGCCTGTTTTTGTGTCTTTTGCATTTCCTGATTGTTTGCTCTCTGTATACTATGTTTTTTGGTGACAAATAAAGTATAATTGATTGATTGGTTGATTGATTGGTTCCATAGAGAAAGTGGTTCAGTTTGATGGTCTGATCATCCCCTTAAAATAGTTTCAGATAATTTTGTTAGACTTTATACAACGTGTTAATAAATAAGCGCAAAACCTCATACACCCCAACTGATTTATATCAAAATAATTCGATTTAAACAATAATTTCATTATTTTCATAGTTAAAATTAAAAGTTATTCGCATTGTTTTGAGGCACAAATGATTGGTTATCATTTCAGCAATGAATGAAAGTGCTAACGTACTCATGAATACATTTTAAGAAGCTTGTTATGGTAGTGAGTAGGGTGCCCGTGCTGTGGGTTGACATCGGGATCAGTAAATTTTTATTTTGTATTGAATTTAATATTTTGAAAAAAATTACATTATGTTGAAACCATGATAATTCGATTCTGCTCTCGATTCTAAACAAACTACTTTCTAGTTTTGCGTTAATTCATTAACACGTTGTATATAAGTACCACTATTTTTTAATTACTAACAACATTTTAATGTTGTATTCAGAATATTATTAAACAACTTTCCCTAAGGAACATTGAATTTTCAATTTGTTTGGAAAACAAAAATATTGTGGGCTCCCATAGAAAATTGTTTTTTTTTTTATTTTTTTTTATTTTTCGAATTGACAAATACAGCATTGCTCAGGGAGCATCGACTGCGGACTATAGGGGGACCACACCAGTGACGGGGAAGCGCCCTGGTAGGTCTACCGAACCAATGTATGAGCTTAAGCAACCTGCCCAAGGGGCATCCCTAAGGGGTACGGACCTCGGCACTGGGCGTTGCTGGGACTACGCGGACTACGATTGGGTAGTGGGGATCGGTGAGAACCGGCCAGCGATGTGCCGGTAGCGTCTGTAGGCGCCAGAAGGAAAAAGAGTGGGCAGAGATCGCGACGAACCCCCCCGGGGACGGTGGGGATTTCGATTTTTACGACGACGACGCAACAAAGAAATGATTGTGTTACCGCCGGCGGTGATCGTGTTGTGTGAATTTTTGTCGGTGAGTCGTGATTGGAGGGCCGCTATCATAGCGACCGTGATCGGGTCGTCCGGTTCGTCTAAGACGTTCCGAGGCCGACGCTTTCGAGGCTTATTGTGCCTACAGCACCTTTTTTCCTAATAAGAGGATTAGAATGTCGTGGGAGGGCGGTGAAATAGTCCGTCACCATAGATTTGAGTAGGGGCTAACACAAAAGATCCCACTGGGTCGAAGTGTTGCTGGCTTGCCAGCCCCCACAACAAGATAAGATAAGATAGATTTGAGTAGTTGCTTGATGGTAGGCAACTCTAGATCGATGTTAAGGTTCTTATTACGTAAGAACATTGGTGCGCCAGTCGCGGTACGCATGAATCTATTTTGGATGACCTCTAATTAATGAATATGGGACGGGGCGGCGTGCGCGAATACCACTCCGGCGTACGTGAATATCGGCCTGATACAAGTTTTGTAAATTGTCAACTTATTTCTAAGTGACAATTTAGAACGCCTGTTCAGGACCGGATATAAACGATTCAGCACATGAAATGCGTTCTTTCGAACGCGCATAATGTGCTGCCGGAATGTCATTCCGCGATCTAACGTGACTCCTAAATATTTGACCGTGTTCACCCTGGGGATCGCACGGTCAAATAGCCTAATCTGAGGTAGCTCTGAGTGTACGTCCTTCCCGAAAAAGAATACTGCCATGCTTTTTTCGGGATTGACCTCGATCCTCCATTTCCGAAACCAGTCCCCGAGGGCACTGGCTGCGGATTGGAGTCTCGAACACACTAAGAGCTGGCTCCTACTGGAGGTGTATAGCGCGGTATCGTCCGCGAATAGGGCTAACTGGCAATCGCGCGGGCGCGGTATGTCGTTAGTATAGAGGGAGTAGAGTAGTGGGGAGAGAGCGGAGCCCTGAGGGACTCCGGCGGTAATGGCACGAGGGGACGAGTGCGTGCCCTCTACTCGGTAGCGAAAGCTACGATTCGACAAAAAATCTCGTATGATGTGAACGAGTCGGTCTGGCACTTGAAGTATAAACAGGTTGTAAATCAAACCGTTGTGCCAGACTTTGTCGAAGGCTTTCGCTACGTCGAAGAAGAGTGCACCCGTCCCGACGGGTCGTCTAAATAATCTATTACCGAGTATGAATTCCGTGAGGCGGTGGACTTGATGGATACACGAGTTTTCTGATCTAAAGCCAAATTGCTCGTCTATGAGAATGCCTTTGGATTGTACGAAATCTTTTAGGCGATTGAGTAGGAGACGTTCGTATATCTTCCCCATAGTCTTGAGGAGACTTATGGGGCGATAATTAGAGGGTATTGTCTTGTCTTTGGAAGGTTTCGGGATTGCGATGACATCCGCCTCTTTCCAGGTGTCAGGAAAGATCGAGTTGGACATGGCCGCATTGAAGATGGCGGTTAGTAGGAGAATGAGTGGCGCCGATAGGCACTTGAGTACCTTATTGGAGATGCCATCGGAACTAGAAAATCGATTGGCTGAACCGCAGTTTTGTATCAGTCAGAAAAAAATGTTTGATGGTCTGATCATCCCCTTTAAATAGTTTCAGCTAATTTTGTTAGACCTTATACAGGGTCCTTCTTAATATGCGGACACTTTTTTAAAGGGGTGATCAGACCGTAAAACTGAACAACCTTCTCTATGGCACCAACATCGAAATAGCGAAGAAAAATCAGCTCTTCCATACAAAACTGTAAACCACGCCCACAAATATATTGCTTAATAAAGTCTTATTCCTTAGTCACCTCGTGCAATGCCAACGGAAAGAACCGATTTAAAAAAAATTTACTCCCATAGTAAAAATTCAGTCTGATGGTCTCACCTAAACCTCCCCTGAAAATTTGAATAGTGTTTACAAAATCACGGGTGGTTTTGTTATATGGGAATTTAATGTTGCGTTTTCTAAGAGTTCTAATACCTTGATCTTGGTTGACCCCATAGAGGTAATAATTAAATATTCCTTATCAGTAAGAGGATCGAATGGGAAGGAAAAAAAAGTTTTATGATTTTTTTTTTTTCAATATATTTGAATGCAGACGTGAAGTAATCCAAAAGTTAGGGTTAGTCTCCTAAGTACGTTTTCTTGTAGCTGTAATGCTTCTGGTAGCTGCCCTATGCTCCCCATTTTAGCTTTCCACTCTGTTTTCATTTTATTGACGGTCCGTCATCTCGGATTCGGATCGGACTATCCGACACAGCGCTCTAACTACAGGGTGAAATTGATATCATTAGCATCCTTTTAAACTAAGAGTCTACTTATCAAACTGAAGAACTTTTACTATGGGAGCAAGTAAAAAAATCAGCTGTTGCATACATTTGAGTCGACTAAGGCACTGCAGTTTAGTATGAAAAACTGTTTTTTTTTGCTCCGATCGATTTGCCCCCATAGTAAAAGTTATTCAGTTTGATGGGTAGACACTTAGTTTAAAAGGATGCTAATGATATCAATTTCACCATGTAAACTATACTAAGTACTCGTAGAAGATGTTTTGCTAGTAAACTAGAAACATTTACAAAATCAATAAGGCTGCGTCCTCAAGAGCTGTGCGAGACAACGAGGTGGTGAGCGAGAAAATAACGCACAAATAGCGCGCTCGCTCTATGGTGGACATGGCTTTAATACAACTTTGTTTCGTAAAGGCGGCTGCACTTGCTGTGGCGGGGGCTGTGACGACCACAGCAATGGAATCAAAGAAGTTGACAACGGCGATGTACTTGTACGAGTGGCTCGCTCTCCATCTGGCGGCGGTGACCATGGAGATGGCGGCACTGGATTCAAAGAAGTTAATTTTGGTGCTAAGGGATATTGGCTACCAAAACCTGTTAACATATAGTTGGCGTATACTTATGGAACTTATGTCAATATGTTTCTCATAATCTCTAGATTATAGAAGTAAATATTAGCTATACCTCATCTAAATGGAGTGTCGCTTAATCGCAGTTGGTGCACATCTTGATCTTGTCTTGGACAGTAGGTACCTAATAGTCATCACACATTCCGTTGAAATCTTACTGCACAGTTTACACAACGGTTTTGGGGAGTAGGGACTGCACTTGCTGATGCCATTTCGGTAATTATGATCTTTCAATGTATGACGGGAAAACAGGAAAATACAATTTAAAGATTTTTCAGTATTATATATATTTCGAAATACAGTACAGTTTCGGTACTACTAGTGAAACGTTGATGTTCTGGAGTTTCAGAATATCTCTGACTACCCCCTCGGGGAATATAGTCGTGAGCATATGCTATGCTATGCTATATTTCGTAATAATATTGTTGTGAAGTTATCAATCCAGGGCAAAACATACCGCACGCCCGGACGAATAAAAATGTAAATTGCCATAACACCCTTTTTACTTTATGCCATTTTTGTAATCTCCGGCCTTCAATCATCATCATCATCAGCCTATAAACGTCCCACTGCAGGGCATAGGCCTGCCCTCAGTGAGGGTGTATGGGCATAAGTCCAGCACGCGTGCCCAATGCGGATTGGTCGACTTCACATACACATCAGAATTTCTTCTTCAGAGTATGCAGGTTTCTTCATTATGTTTTCCTTTACTGTTTGAGAGCAGTCGGCCTTCAATACATGTCCTAAATTTTTTACAACGGCGATGTACTTGTACGAGTAGTAATCAGTAATCATTTCTTTGCTTTTGAACAGGGTAAAAAATATTGTAGGATATTCGTAAAAATTATACATGATCTCCTGATTCAGCCATTTACAAAAGCATGCAAATATTAACATAACAAAGAGAATAATTAATTGAATTTAAGATGCTCATTATATATTTATAAGTATAATGTCAAAATGTGTTTAACATTGCACTCTCTTTCTAATAAATTGTAGTAATTATAATAATAAAAGTTAAGCATTTAGTTCGGACTCTTTAGACTATCAGTGTACCTATCTGGACGCAAACTTAGGCCAGTTGATCATAGTTCAAGAATTCTTGCACGGAGTAGAAAGCTGAGTAGCTCACACTCCTTGATACTGGATACTTAATTGAACTGATTAAAGTTTGGACTGCATTTGGTTTTATTATTTTTATAAATCTTTACTGAAGGGAATACTTACCCATAAATTTAAATATTATGTATAGTATATTAAGTATATGGGAATACCTCATATCTTAGGGCATATTTTTGGACAACTCACGCTTGACCAAAAATTGATTATGCCAAAATTGTGTTCACAAAAAAAGGCCTCAGGGTTCCTAAAACAGTTTCCCTGTATCTCCTGTGGTTTTGGATTTCCCCATACTGTCCTTGTTAAAAAACACTATGTAATGTTTGTTGGTACGTAATCCTCGGAATAATGGAGAGAAAAAAAAATGGGTAAATATTGTCGTGTATATAATGTAACTAACATAATGCAGAAAGTTTCATTAAAATTTTACTCAAAGATATTGGGTTCCGAGGTGAAACGGTGTATTTGACTTCATTAAACGAGTCGGAAGGAGTTTTGCTGTAGAAAAGACATCTTTAAAACAACATACAAAATAAATACAACATTTAATTACATAACGTAGGTAACATTTTTAATGACCATACCTGCTTAATGGTCCGTCTACACACCATAGATAGATAGAGATAAAAAGGGTTAGTTTGTTATAAAGGTGGTACAGTCTGCTGATTATCAGCATATCCACAAGATGAAGCTACTAGTTCCATGTGTGCTGCTCTTGGCGCTCATCGCGTGTACTCCTCCGCTCCAGAAATGACCGCCATGATACTTCGGGATAGTTTATCTAGTTGGCGGCGTTTTGACATTGGAAATGTATTTTCGTTCGCTCTAGTATAGGCCCCGATTTCACGAAAAAGTGCGATCTCCTTATATCTCGGAGAATTGTGAAGATATGGTATGACAAAAAAGGTTCAAAAGACGCGTATTTACGAGAGCTGTAAGGCGCAAAAAGAATTAATCGAGAAAGTCAAAAACGAAAAAGTTATGGCTGAAATAGTGAAAAAAAAATATTTGTGTAGGAGAAATTTTTTTCCACCGCAAATTAGTTACTCTAAGACAAAAACCTGTGGCTTCCAGACTGAGCTGTGGGAAGCAAATAGCTCGTAAGTGAGCAATAAATTCACCAATAGCGCGCTCGCTCTGTGGTGGACATGGCCTTTATACAAAAACTTATTTACTTTGTTTCGTAAAGGCGGCTGCGGCTGCTGTAGCTGGTGCTATCTCCACGGCGGTGACTTCGACGAAGTTGACAACGGCAATGTACGAGTAGCTCGCTCTCCAGCTGGCGGTGGTGACCATGGAGAAGGCATCGGAGATGGCGGTGGAGACGGGGGTCTCGAATATGTTCCTCAACACATCGAAACACTACATGTGTAGCTCGCTCTCTCTCATACTAGATACTTAATTGAACTGATTAAAGTTTTGACTGCATTTGTTTATCTTTATAAGTAGCCTTAAATATTTCAAACCCCTTAAATATCTTTATTTTGTCCATCGAATCCTAATAAAGCGCTTTTGAAGCCCTAATGAAATTTATTTTTATTTTGCATTTTTATTTAAATACATCATTATTATCCGTTGATTGATTGATTTGATTTGATTGATCAGGTTGATTCTCGATTTAAAGGGACTAGTTTTCATATGCATTGTTTATGTGGGTTAATGGCTAGCCACCATTACCACCTGATAATTCATGCCAAGCCTAATAATTTAACAATGCTAAAAGTAAATCTTACTACCACTAGAACCATGGAATATTGGTAGTTTAAGCTGGGTTGTTGACCACCCTGGAAGGGAATACGTCGTTAGTTTATGTATCTAGAGTGAAAACCTCGAAAGAACATCTCACAAACCTGTCCTGATTTACCTGAGTCCTCGGGAAACGCGAAAAAAATCAGCTGTCCCACAAATTTGAGTGGGGTAGGTACGGCAGTTTTGTATGGGACGGCTGATTTTATTTCGCGTTTCCTGAGGTAGGCTCCATAGTGAAAGTTGTTCAGTTTGATGGTCTGAGTTCATCGTTTCAGTTTGCGGAGGGCTGTCCCTTACATCCTGTATAACTTATCAAAGCCGGTATATTTATTTCCGTTTAGTTTCGAAAAAATGTGTCGTTGTATTCCACCGGTATAATGAATAATTAATATTGTCCCAGAGTTTGGGTACTACTAGTAAAACGTGGATGAGTTTTCAGAATATCTCTGACTACCTCTACGGGGAATATAGTCGTGAGCATATGCTTACACACATAAATTCACAACCGTGATTCCTTTCGGGGAGGTCAGAAACATTATTACTACAACTACCAACTTTCAGTTTAAGAATGTAGTTGTAGTAATGCTCACGTTTCAGGATGGAATGTAGTGTCAAGTGGTAAAAGGTGGCTAGCCTTTTGCCCACATAAACAATGCATAAGACACCTTTGATCCCTTAGTCGCCTTGTGAGCATAGCTATTAAATATTCTCCTTTAAGATTAAGAAGAATGTTGCCAAAAGCAAAGTAGAAAGATACAAAAATCGGTCAAGTGCGAGTCGGGCTACTCTCGCACCGGGGGTTCCGTACCACACCAACACACAACATATTAACATACGACAAAAAAAAAAATCCAGAATCTTTAGCTTTGTTGTTACTGTATACTGTACAGCTTGCTCTATAATCACACCAAGTGTGACGCTTGTATGTGTTACCGTTTTAACGATAAAGCGAGAAAAAAAACACTGATAAAAACTAGTTCTTTGTATGGACCCCCCTTAATTTGTAACTTTTTGACATTTTTATTATTTGTTAGCAATTCTGCCGTAACGCACATTCTGTGCAAATTTCAACTATCAAACTTTTACGGTTCAAAAGTTACAGCCCTAAATAGGTAAGACAGACGGACGGACGGACAACGTAGGCTTAGTAATAGGGTCCCGTTTTCACCCTTTGGGTACGGAACCTTAAAAAAGTTGAGTATTGCATCTTGTTAGATAGTTTTGAAGTTTCAAGTGCCACTAGCTAGTCAGTTGGACATCCATGTCCAATTACCAGTCTAGGTTGGTCTATATCCCATTACTAGCATCTGACGTACTGTCACGAATCCAGTGAATGTGTGCTGCTGACGTAGGTACTTCTCTTTCCTTTTTAACATCAATAGGATCAGTGTTACAAAAGTATAAATAAACATTTAAAACTTTTAAGGGGGTTGTTTAAACTATCTAACTGAACAACTTTGAACAATCGCGAGAAAAAATCAGCTGTCCCATACATTTAGCTCGAGTAGTTTGTAGTTTATTATGGAACATCCGATTTTTTTTCGCGATTTCGATATTGGTCTCATAGTGAAAGTTGTTAAGTTTCATAGTCTAATCTAAACTTTAAACGTTTATTTGTATTTTTTTAACACCTTGTATAATAATTAATAAGCATAATTGGTGTACATGTCGGCCTGTGAAAATAAATTGTATTTTAATTTAATGCATAAATATATTAAATTATTGCAATTTGCTTCAAGGCTTACAATTTACAAATTTTTTCCGTAGAATTGGCAGCACTGTCTCAAGGAAAATTTTATAAAATAAATTGTTTTCCTCAGAAAAAATTTACATACGCTGCCGCTGGTAATACCAGAAAATGTGCGAAAACAAACAATTTTCCTCATCTCAGTGCGTTGTCACTATTGATAATAAAAGACTAGGTCTAAGAGAATGGGGCACAGTCTAGAACATCAGCAAGATGAAGCTACTAGTTCCATGTGTGCTGCTCTTGGGCCTCATTGCGTGTGTCTACTCCGCTCCAGGTATGTACCATTAATAAATTAAAGTATAGGCTTATTTGTACCAATTTATAAGTTACAAAAAAAAAACATAAAACATAGTAAGTGGTGCATATTTTTATTTTCTAAAATTAAGTTTTAATTATTCCACTGGTGCTTAAAATGGGAACCTAGAACCTAGAGAACCCTTTAAGAAGGACCAGTTCCCTTCAATGACAAAAGTATAGGTAGCTATAGGTTAGTTTGTTTTTAGTTTTAATTTAAAAAACGGAATAAAACAACAGCCAAGGTTGGAAGGAAGGAACAGCCTTCTCGGGCCTTCAGAACAGTGGGCCTCGCATGCCACCCCCGAGAAAACGATAAAAATCTAGATGTGCCTCCATCTTGGGTGGATTGCGAGGCCTACAGCCTAGCTAGCATGCCACCCCCGAGAAAACGACAAAAATCGAGATGTGCCTCCATCTTTATTATTTTACGTAGGCCAGAAAGAGGGCGCATGACGTTTTTCTCGTTTAAACGCTTTGTCGTGGGTGGCATGCTAGCTAGGCTGGAGTACCTCCAGAGCTGTGTTGTTATTTCGTCGTCACCTGGAGCTTTGTTATTTGTGATTTTATAGTATCACTATTTTATGTATCTTTTGCTATTAAATAAATAATTATCTATCAAAAAATAAAAAAAATAAAAATAACAGTATTAATAGTACCTTTCGATGCACGTTTTATGTATATATACAGGGGCCTTCTTAATATGCTGACACTTTTAAGGTGATGATTAGACCACCAAACTGAACAACTTTCTCTATGAGATCAACATCCAAATTGCGAAAAAAAATCTGCTGTCCCATGCATTTGAGTCGAGTCGGTACTGCAGTTTTGTATGAAACAGCTGTTTTTTTTTCGCGATTTTGGTGTTGGTGTCATAAAGAAAGTTGTTCAGTTTGGCGGTCTGATCATGCCCTTAAAAAGTGTCAGCATATTAAGATGGACCCAATATGTGTGTGTGGCTCTCTAGCTGGCGGTGGTGACCATGGAGAAGACCACGGCACAGGATTCAAAGAAGTTGACAACGGCGATGAACTTGTACGAGTAGATCGCTCTCCAGGCGGCGGTAAATGATTATTTAATTTATTTATTACGAGTGTTAACCCGCGACTTCGTCCGCACAAATTATATACCAGATTTTAAGTCAGATCATAAGCTATCACACAAAAAATTTTTCATCAAAATCGATTCAGTAGTTTTTGCGTGATACTCGTTCAAACAAACAAACAAACACCTAAACAAACACACAAACAAACAGATAGACAAAAAATCCAAAAATTGGTGAAATGGAATCAGGGACACCTAAAAACCATATCGTAACTTTTTTTTTGTTAATATCTTCAGTGTACAGACAAATTTCCTGTTACAGTTTTATAATAGTATAGATAGATTCACGTTTTAATTTACATGTGTTCTAAATTTGTGAATAGGAACTTATTTTAGTAGCCAGGTGTTCGGCAAGCCTGACAGCGTAAGGAGTAGCTGTGTTGACTCCTGTATTGATTCCCATATTGACAGAAATACAAAGGGCCAAATCGATCAATTCTTAAAATGTCTTTAAATGACTGAAATTCGAAAATGCCTAGAATTACAATACATTTCACGAAAAAAGTTGTATTCGTCTTTAGGTCTACCACCTTAAATTAAAACTATATCACGAGCTATATTGGTATAAATAGACCAATTGTAAGAAAATGTTTTGCATGTTAAGAGGACGGTCCTCACAGCGCTAATCATTGCATTTTCATTCATTCATGCATTTTGTCAGATTTCCGATAAAATATATAGTTTAAAGTTACCAACAAAACATATTATTATGGCTCAAAGATTTCCATACAAATCTTAAATTAATCCTAGCATTGAAACATTGAACTATATAGGGTCCTTCTTAATATGTTGACACTTTTTTTAAGTTGATGATCAGACCGTCAAACTGAACAACTTTTTCTATGGCACCAACATCGAAATCGCGAAAATAAACAGCTGTTCCATACAAAACTTTAAACCTATTTGAGCCAAAACAATGTATGGGACAGCAAACTTTTTTTTCTCGATTTCGATTTTAGTGCCATATAGTTCAGTTTGATGGTCTGATCATCCGCTTAAAAAAGTGTCAGCATATTAAGAAGGATAATGTGACAAAATGCAGACACAGAGATTCGTTTCTAGATCGTGCTTAAACAATTCATTGATTTTAATAAGACTAAGATAAGTGCACATTTTGCAACCATCAGCTGCAAGGCTTATTCAGTGTTTATGAGGTTAATTTTTTACTGACCTTTGAACGCCTGTAACTCCTAAACCAACTGAAGTTATGCAGGCAGACCTAATTTATCCCCATCATAGAGATGCTCTACACCCCATAAACACTGAATCAGCCTTGCTGCTGATGGTTGCAAAAAGTACACTTATCTCTTAGTCTAATCGGTTAATATTGAAAATACGACGAAACTTGGTTTGTATGCAGGCTATGCAGCGCGCTTGGATGCCCTGATGGGTATATTCTCTTAAGTCACCAGAAAAATATGTTCGGATACAACTCTACTTGTATACTATTCTACTAGATGCACAGTTTATAGAGCGCTCACTTTAGTGAAAAATGACTATGTTTCGTAAAGGTAGCATATATTTTCTTTGTGAAGGTGGCGGCTGCGATTGTTGTCACCCTGGCGGAGACTGTTCAGGCGGCGTTGGATTCAAAGAAGTTGAAAACGGCGATGAACTTGTACGAGTAGCTCGCTTTCCAGCTGGCGGTGATAGCATAGGAGAAGACCACGGCACTGGATTCAATTGAGCCTAATTACTAATGAAATGACTGAGAGAATGTGAGATTTTCTTTACAATAAAATGGTCGTATTTTTTTGTTCTGTTTTCATGTTGTTTTACCATGTTTTTATACCCTATCTCCTAGCCGTGCTCGTTAGGTCCAGAGAATATTATAAAAATCTTTATGGCTGCTATCTCATTGCCGCCTCGATCGTAAACTTTGATGAATTATAATTGGGTTATTCAGTTGGCGAGGCTACAAATAATCCGTTCTTAAATGACGTGAAAATAATGAGGAGTTCAATAATTGACAAAAAAACAACTCGTTAAGGAGAAAAGAGAATTAAACTTAAACTTTTAAACGGGCCAAATAAAAAGGCTTACTAAAGTCACAGAATAGATCTCCTACCAGAAAAACAGCTTCATATAAGCTTGCGACGTCCAGACCCCTACGCGTAGGGGTGTTACGCAACAACAAGCATAAAAAAAGACAGTTGGTTGACTTGGTTTCAGCAAAGTGTCTGACCACTCTATGTATACGGTCACTATACAAAAATTATTTTAGGGGCAGGTTATCCCAGTGCAAGCTTCTCTTTCTTACAAGAATACATTTGCAATTAGCCATCCCACTTCAAATGAAAGCGGGATCGCAAAAAAACGTATTTTTTATCAATATCTTTTCTCTTGGGTGTTTGGGGTAAAAACTAGCCTCAGAATAATGTAGACAATGTCATTTTGTGTGTATTTTTTTATTTATAGTGTTAATAATCTTTAAGTAAAATTTGAAAAATGGTCATAAAATTACCTATCTTTGCATGGTTTTATAATCGAGAGAAATTATAACTATCTTATTTCGAACCTAAGAATAATCACGAACAGTTCATCAACAACAAAATGTATTGTTTCTGGATTTAAACGACGATGCTATGCTATGTTACTTTAATGCCTTAAGACTCAACCAAAAACAGGTCGATTTGAAAGAACCTGCCCTTAAGAAACGCAACTCTAGATAATAGGCTCGTAATAGCAGCGTTTATTGCCATAAATAAATTAGGACTATTCCGCCCCACGGTTGTAGTTTTCGTCCAATAAACGAAGTCACTCGAATCATGCCATTTGCATACCTATCTATTATACATACGAACTGTGTTAGGGAACTTCTTTTGTCGGAAGAATGATTAACCGTAATTGCATATTGCTATCCAGAAGGAAACAATTTTACTATACCACGCGCAACAAATGTTAGCAACAACTCAATGCAATTCTTTTTTTTTTGCTTATATTATTTGGTAAAACTGTAATTTGGACCAAAATTCGGGATTTTCAAACATGCACACAACTTCTCTTTTCAGGTCCCGTTAATAAGTCTTAGGCTCGGCGCAAACGAGCCACCGGCCACAGCCACCGTTGGCTGTCGCGGTCGCGGACACTGCTGTATCCAATAAATCTCCATGGCTGTAGCGAGTGGCGACCACCGCCAAGTCCCTACAAAATGCATGAAAAAAGCGTGTGAACTGCTTGTGGCTGGCCACCGCTGCCTGTGGCCGGTTGCTCGTTTGCGGTTACTAATTTACATTTTTTTTTAAATGACTTTACCGATTATGGTGAAGCTAAAATGTGATATGAACTCCGACCGACCTAGCCACACCCTGAACACTCCATACAAATAGGCTTGCGGGCTCGTGGAAATTAATGTCTGTGTATGTGGTTAAATCGGGTCAGGGGAAACTCATCTTAATAAACTCTTCAGGGCAGGCGTAGTGGAGTTTTAGGACAAAGTGTGTATAAAAGCTGGTATTAAAAAAAAATTATTGCCAGCTTTAGTATCACGCGGTATGCCTTTCAAAGTTTCTAACAACTTCATTATTTTGTTGTTATTAATGTGTAACCTGAGATTAATTGCTACGAAAATATTAATAGTTAGTTTATAAACGTACTTCTAAACAAAACGCATGTCTACAGGGAGTTGGGGCAAGCAGTTGCATTACTTTAAGGGGTAATTTTACCCATGATACGGAACAACTTTCCCTAAGAAACCTATAGGAAATACGCAAAAAAAAAAATCGTCTTTTCATACAAACTTTCGATCAGTTGATTGCATTTAGTAAGTAAAGTCTACAATTTTGTGTTTGATTTTCGTATAGGTTTCAAGTTGTTCAGTATCATGGGTACAATCTCCCTAGTAAAGCAACTTTTAGTTTGGGAGGGGGGGGCATTTAAGTTTCGGGGGGGGGGGGTATTCATAGAAAAACAATGCAAAAGTAAGTGCTGTAATCACTTTTCAATACAAAAATACAAATATTCAGATTTTTGAGGGGGGGGGGGATAAATAACTCCCCCCCCCTGGATACGTCATCATCATCATCATCATATCAGCCGACAGACGTCCACTGCTGGACATAAGCCTCCCCCAAAATGGGGGGATTTGCCATAATCGCCACGCTTGGCAGGCGGGTTGGTGATCGCAGTTGGATTGAATGTGTGTACTCAGAGGATGCTGCTGCCCATCCTCCGGTAGATCCCTTAGTCGCCTTTTACGACACCCACGGGAGGAAATGGGATGGTGCTATTCTTAGCCGACACCACACGGCAGCCCCTGGATACGTGCCTGACCTTTATTAGTCTCTGGCTGTCTTCATTTGTTCTGTCTTCAAGTTGTTTTTTTGGCTAGCGGCGCCTGCGACTTCGTACGCGCAGACCACTAACTTAAATTATACTCTTAATTTTGATTGAATGAACCGATTTCAATGCTTTTTCGAAAACCCCCTCTAAATCGGTTCAGTAGTTTATGTGATGCGTTACCAAACAAACAGACAAAAAATTAAAAATGGTTTCAATGTATTCCATTACGTATTCTAAGCTCCTGACGAATATTTTTGCAAATATCTTCAATGTAGGTACAACCACGTCAAGTTTATTGTTATGAAATAGATAATAGATGAAAGGCTATAATGGTGTAAAGAAAGGTAATATCAGGCTAGATTCCGGTACCTACTTTAAATGTGACTAAATAATTTGAGTGACAATGTCCACGATATATATTTATTTATTTATTTTATATTTAATATGCAATTTATTTAAAATAAATCAAGCAGGCAAAGGGAAAGCCTTGACTGAGTGGTGGCCGAGATCAGGCAAGAGAGGAGTGGATCGTCCAGCAGCCGGGTGGGCTGGTGATATTGCAAAGGCAGCTGGAAAGACTTGGATAAGACAATAAGACAGGAAATCGTGGCATACTGGTGAGGAGGCTTATACCCTCCAGTGGTTGACAAAAGCTGATGATAATGGTGATGATGAAAAAGGTGAAACCATGGTTAAAGGCTTTAGGTATATCGATGTGCAGCAGTAGTTTACCTATTCCAGATTTGGGAGGGCAAGGGAAAAGAGAGTGGTGGTTTTCAGTTTTGCTGCTCTCCTGAATTTGGTTTCCTCTTCCCTGGAGCATACTACCTCCCGTACAATTAATTATGTATACCTCCCAAACTACCATCTATCAATACCTTAGCTCCATCAGATCTCAACGGCCGTTATTCTAAAAAAAAAACGGACAAAAAATGCACGTAAAAACTTTGGCTCGCCCAGGATCCTACGTACTCTATTAACCCTAATCCTTAGTAATAAAGTTTATATTGGAATGAATATTGGACCTTTAATATACGCAACAAAGTGTACCTATGTCATATTTTTAAACCAAGGTTACTTTTCGCGAGTCTGTATTTATAGGTTTACGTTTTGGATCTTAGATAAAACAAAAAGAAGATTATGCGATTCACTGCGCGTCCTAAAACTGAGTCCAACGTACCATCTTTTGGAAGTCGCAAGTCGCTCATCACATTCTCAATACCTACACCAATGTAGGTATGTGTTTATAAAACAGAGAGTCAGTTAATCAAGGTCAAGCTTAAACTGTACCTTATAGCTTTTATTATGGACAAAGACTGGATTTATCCAACAATAAAATCTTTAAATGGAAATGTGCTAGTCATTTTTGCCAGAAAACTGACAGCCAACGATGTGGAGACCTGTCACGAACTGCCAGGCGTAGTGCGGGACGCGGGGACGCACAGAGACAGGTGCGTACGTCTGGATGAGAAAAACGGTTTGAGATTTGTGGCGTGCTTTGAGAGAGGTATATTGGAGGGTGATTGGGCCAATAGATACGACTCGCAATCGCAAACTCACACATCACGACCGGTAACACGATAGCAATGTGTTAACTTCGAAATCGACGTCCCTGCCAGCGGAGACAGCTGCGACCTCTGTCCACTCCTTTGTCCACTACTGTCCTTTTTTTCTGGCGTCTTCAGACGCTACAGGTACATCTCAGGCCGTTTCTCAACGATCCCCGTTACTCAATCCACCGCATAGCCCCAGCAACCTCCTACGCCGAGGTCCATATCCCTTCCAGGAGGGCCTAGGTCGGTTGCTTATGTACATTAGCTGGCCCAGTAGACTCTTCGTGGTTTCTATATTTGTCCGCAGTAATAACTTGTAGCTGGTCCTTGAACAATGCTCCAAACGTAAAAAAAATATAGCCCAATCATTTTACGTTGTTTTGTTAGGCGGGGTAGGGAGTAATTATTAATTGGACTTTTAAACTGTAACCGGCACCATTTAGTGACAAAAAGACTATCTTAAAACATATTAAAAAGAAAAAATCGCTACGCAACATAGAAATCGAAATTATGTGTCCCAGAAAGCTTTTAAATTAATAATATTAATACCAATGCACTCATTTGCACTCATGCAAAATAGGCATAGACATTTTAAAATGGGGTATTTATTAGAATATACGATGTATTTTTCAAAACCTTCTAAGTAGACAAAAATATTTACACTATGTTTGAAGTATGTATAATGGTAAAGCTTTAAATATGTGCAATAAAAAATTTACCATCAGGTTTTTTAGAACGATTTAATAGCTAAATTTCAAAATTGGAACTGTTGCTGACGTGATTTGTTTTTAATTTTGGTACATTTCTATGCTCAAATTGACTCGTCAATATTATAACGAAAAAAAAATATCAATTATTAATTAGTACCGGCTCAAACCGTAAAATGACTGGGCTAATAGGCTGATGCAGTTTTCATCGGGCCAGTTAATGGACGAATAGAATCTTCCTCGATTTGGTTTTAAAAGTACTTACATTTATTTATGTTTTAAAGACAACGCCTTGAATTCAATAAATAAAGTCCCAAGGTACGCTTGACATGAGAGAGTGGTGACCTTTCCCTCCATTTTTGGTACAAGATTAAATATCTTATTGATCTAAATGCTTGGTCATTGTTTGCATTTCTTTATTCAAATGTCACTTTTGGATAGCACCCGTTGATGTCTTTTGTATGGAGACGTTTTGAGGTTTCTTATACAACGTGTAAAATTAACGTAAAACTTTAAAACCGTTTGAAAATAATTCTACCTATTATAAATCAAGTATACATAACATCTGATATGAAATCAGTTACAGAAAGGTGAGGTGTGGAGTACTGTGGAGTGGAGTATACGAAATCGGTGGACATTTTTGAAACGATATATTGGATGTAAAATGAGGTATGTATGGACCGTAGTAAGTCACACGCTCTCGTTTCTGCCCACTCCACTGGGAAAGAGGCGTGACGTGATAGATAGATTATATAGAAAGAACGATTTAGAAGACTCTTCTTAATAGTTATCCGCGTTTCTGAAGTGTGTACATAAATAAACTAAAATTTTGCTGTTTCAAAGAACATATTTCGTTTTCTGTTTTCATATTAAATAATAGGTTTTTTTTTTAATTTTTTTGTTTTTTTTTGGAGCTTTTACCCCTGAGGTTACGTCAGCCCCATCGTGCCTTAACCCCTAAGACTCTACAAAATGAAACAATTTTAAAATGAAATAAAAACCTAACACTACCTGACGAATATACAAACAAACACACATATTAAACACTAGTACTATAAATAAAAAGGTACACCATTTTAGCCTCTCCCGGCGTAGGGGCGGCTAAAATGGTGACAAAAGAGCCTACATTCGCAATATTTAGATTTAAACTATTAT
Source organism: Agonopterix arenella (assembly GCA_927399405.1). NCBI lineage: Eukaryota > Metazoa > Arthropoda > Insecta > Lepidoptera > Depressariidae > Agonopterix > Agonopterix arenella. The sequence goes on from OV656691.1 coordinate 2,691,858, forward strand.
GCCTCTGCGATTGATACCGGACACATTCCGCTAATAAATGCTGAACATCCTCCACAGTACCGCATACCTCGCAATTCGGTGAGAGTGCCTTTTTCATTAAAAACGCAAATTTGTATAGTGGAATGTGTCCGGATCTCAGCCTAAAAGCTATTTTAACCAGCTTCCTACTAAGACAGGTACCACTGAACTAGGGTATGCGAGGAGGTTCACTCTGCATGGTCCTATACCAAATCCCTTTCTCTTTTGATCTTTCGTTAAAATACTCCTGCCAATTAAGATAGCACCTAGCTTTATATTTAGGGAGCATTTCCGAGTAGTCCGGTATCACAAAAACCTCATTACCGTTCAAGCAAGCTTCTCTTGCCAAGAAATCAGCCTCTTCATTACCCTTCAGCCCTACGTGAGATAATCCATTGCAATCTCAGAGTTAGATGGCGGGACAAGGATCTTATTTTTTTAAGTATAGGTTACAAAACAAAACAAAAGCGGTTCACCAAAGAGAGTCTAATTAGTAATTACATATTAACAAAAGTCACATTAACTAAGGCAGGATTTGACCAAACTTTGATTTCTAGAAGAGTAACTATACAAGGAACAATTCTACTCTTGTTATTTACTCCGAAATAACTTCATTTGTGCTCTACCACACTAAACCCATAATAAAAGAACGAATGTATAATCCACCTAAAGAAAGAGGTCGTTGTACCCATACTTATTGCATTGTGATGTTATACAGTTTTAATTTGTTAGGTTTCTTTTTTCTTTATTTTTTTAATTATGCGACATTGACATTTCATTAGTCATTAGCAGTAGTATATTCCTTGGTCATTAGCTTTACACCGTCAAAATTGGCCGTTTAAAATTTACTCTCAACTTATTCATAGATTAGGGCTGGTAAAACGCAAAATCAGTTTACTCTAGAGTAACCGGCGACTTAATATAAGAATAAAATTTACTCGCGTTTGGTCGAATCGGGCCTAAGTGGTCTATAACCTTAGCTGTCAGATATACCTTCCAGACCACGCATTGTCCGCGACCATAAAGCAATTGTAATAGAAAGAGCGTACTACAAAAACAGAATTCCAATTGTGCTATTCAATTATGAACCTAATTATAATTTGCTAAGAGTTTCCACTATAGCAAATTGATATGTTTTAGTAATATAGGGTCAAACTCAACAAACTTTCTCTACAGGTCTGGTCATTTTTTTTAATTTAAAATGGGTTTGCTCTTGACCTCAATCCAGTCCTCAGGACAAAGATGGGGTAGAAGATGTAGCGAGCTTACCCAGAAGGTGCCTATTCACTCGTACATCCCCTTAAAAAATCTTCAGCATATTAAGAAGGACCCTGTATATCATACCAAATGTGTACGAATCTCAGCTGCATTCTCTGATAAGTGACCTTTTAGTCCTTTTCTAGCTCATGGAGTTTATACTGGACAGAAAGAAATATACGGCCATTTAACAAAATGTCGTGCTCTCCGAAACCAGCACTGGCTTCCCAAGTTAGTGGTCGGTTTGCCGTTGACCTGTAGGGTTTTAGTTTTAGGATTTTCTAACGTATTCTACAGGGTGAAATTGATATCATTAGCATCCTTTTAAACTAAGAGTCTACCCATCATACTGAACAACTTTTACTATGGAAGCAAACCAATCGGAGCAAATAAAACATCTGTTGTTGCTTTTAAATTACAACTCGAGTACGAAAGCTTAAAATAAAAAAATAAAAATGTTTATTATTTCTCAATATTTTTACATAATTTGATATAAAAAAAATAAATAATGAAGTATTTAAAATATTTGTAAAGTTTATGGTACTTCGTCTATGTCTTCCTTGGAAATCCTCTTCTTTCATGAAGATTTGTTTTTCGATTGGGTCAGTTAAAAGAGATTATACCTAAAGGCATAGAGGAGCCATACAATTGCAAGAATTTCCACTTTTTCTCACGTTTGTGTTTGAGTGTGTGGTGTCAAGTAGTATGGATAAAAGAGACCAAAGTGACAAGTGCCCTAACGTTTATGGTCACTTTTCACACACACTAGCACAAATTAGTTGACAGCCCCATAAACAAATATCTACAGTTCCGTCTCCTTCTACAATTAAAGGTACGTCATAAGACAAAAGAGATTAACTACAATCGTAAATTGATGCGGACTCTATGCTTTAGAGTTTAGAATAAAGAGATCCTTCTTCTGAGGTCAGGTTCTATGAACTGAGAATATTATGCCGAACGCTCTCTTCGCATTTGTTCGTTCCTACGAAAAAACGTTTTGTAGATAGCATGGTTAGCTGTAGTTACAAAATTGAATTTCTTTCGCTATTTTTTAAAAAGGTGGCAGATACGATGTAGCTCATTAAAATTAAGTGGTTCTTGAATGGAGTTGAACTGACAAAGGTCGTATTCTTAGTACGTCTACATAAGAGATCTATGAGCAAGTCTAGAATGTAGGTGTAATGGGTTGATGGCGCCAGTTCCGGGTAACGGTACTGTTATTGAAAATGTCAGGGTGTTGAACTCGCCCGCTGTGGAGATCTCGAATCATTTGTTTAAGATTTGAACTTGACATATTAGGCACAAGAAAAAAACGGAGTTTAAAATATAACATACTATAAGGTACACAGTTAAATGCACGATTGAATGAATTCTCCAATACACCGATGACTTTATTAGAAAAGCAGTCAGGTACTCAGGATATTTTGAAGTGCATAAGCGTGTGCGCACAAAAACACATGATGTGCACTCTCTGTGAACCGATATCAGACATTGTCAACTTCTCTGTAACTCTCACCGGGTAGCAGCCGTTTATAGGCAGCTATTACACGACCAATCCAGATCACGATCCGCGGTTCGCGATTGAATTTAAAGATTCTGGAATTTGTGGTCTGATGCGAGTCATCACCTCGATCATCATCACGATCAATCTGAATCACGGATCGCGATCCGTGGATCGTGTAATGGCTGCTATAGTCACTTCATTTGATTCTGAACTCTGATCATAACTTCAAATTTAACGTTAAAAGTTAACTAAACAATATTATAATTTTCCCTTGGAAACTTTCACTTTCATTTCCCAGGGTAAAATGTATTCTAGATGTTTTCCCAGTATGCCTACCCGGGTCCGAGTCGGAGTGTAATTTTGGCATACTTCGAATCATAAATAGACTGCTATATTGTCGTCTTAATCTCCTCAGATTCATAACTTGTCGTGATGTGTGTATGTGTGTAGTGTTTTTACTCGTTCCTGCCATAACGAGTTGTGATTGATGATGCTAAAAACTACAGAAGCATTCTAAGGGCTTAAGTACGTACAATTTGCAAAAAAAAGATATCAAAGTGGAGGAAGAAAATAGCTTGTTAAGCAAATCGACAAATGAACGCAAAACATGGGAACCGTTTTTACGAGATCCATAACTGAATGTAACGTTTTTAAATTAGCAATTTTTGGACGATTTATCATTAAAACTCGAAGGACCAATTTTTGCTAACTGCGATTATAATCCTATACAGCAGGGCTACTGTTCCATACATTTCCTTTAAGGACCAATCAACGTGGCCAAGTTTTATGAAAAATTAGTTAAGTTTGTAAGTTTTGAAAAGTGTCATAATACTCTCCTGGCTGGCAACAAACTTAAAAGCCCTTGACAACGCATTGTAGACAATCTAACCTAAATCAATTAAGTACCAGTACCAACCCTATAACCGTTAACTAAGTGAAGTTTACACGAACAAGTTTAAGTGCACATTCAGCGTAAAATGTCCACTCACAAAGCTCTTAAGTCTACGAAATAAGTAGGACGATGGCATGATTTGCAGGATTTCTTATGTAGAACACACTATAAGCATACTATATAAGTACACAGTTTGTCGGATAAGTTAACAGAGGCGATCTAACTGTCCCGTTTTGTACCGTCGAACAGCCGTCGAAGATTAAATCGGGACAGAGATTGCGATGAAATCTAATGGTAGTGCAGTATTTTGAAGTCAAGCGATAAAATATCGATTACTAGAGTGGTGAAATCCTTGACAATAGCTTTATGATCTCTTGTTATAATAAAACTAAAGATTGGCAGTGTCGTTTAATGTCACTCGAACCCGGGCCGGCCTATCCGGTGCTTGCTTTTCAGTTAAAATAAGGTACCGACACTTCAGTCCGTCCTTTATAATTTTGCAATCTGTTTCGTTTTTATGGGACGTAGTGGTCTTATTGATGTTACAATTACTTTGAGATACCTTGTCCCAAAGTTTCAGAGTTTCATGCTTAAAAGGCAAGTCAGTAGCCACATAATCACCTCTTGACAAGTCATTCCATCATAAAACACCTGAAACCGAAGACCTGTAGAACAACAAACATGGCACATGTTTAGTTTATTTAATATACTAAACGTGAGCCTTGTTACAACTGTACACTTTATAAGACAGCTGGCATTTTATTATAGCATAGTTTTGACCACCCACCCTTTGAAAGGGATTTTGATTGTATGTTCATGTAAGCTTAATTTTGTTTCTTAAGCACACGAAATTTATCGAACACCTTCACAATATACCCCACAAAGTTACAGTCTTCAATCGAGGGCTCTAGACTGACAATGAACTTACTTTATAGATATTATAGCGCTACGTGTAATAGGCACTGGCCAGAGATTATAATCTCTACGCCCATTGTAAAGCGAAGAAATTGCGTGGACACTTTATGTAGTCCAGAAGTTATAAACTGGCTTCATTTAATTATTATTTATTATTCTATTCCCACACCAATTCACACTGATGGAATATGGTCGGTCCCCATCGCGTTTATTCGTGAGAGCAGAACTCCGATAGTTAAACATCACACGTTTAAATCAGCAATAAAACGATGCATAATCTCCATATATGAATTTGCAATTTTTTACTGATGACTGACTGACTAAATGACTTTGTGATGATCAAAAAATCGCACGCCTAGGCCGTTTTCTGCAGTGGTACGTATGTAGGCCGATGATGACAATTAATTGTATTCTTTGAGTCGTTTGGTAATTTGTTAATAATGCCAGAAGTCTGAGAAAAGAAAAAAAAAGAAAGTCTGTATTTTAAACGACTGTAGACTTTGAGCTGAGAAAAAAGTCCCCGTCTTAAGGCGAAGAGAAAGGTAACATGTTGTCTGGAAATAATTAATTTTTGAATTAACCATGTATCTATTAACTGGGTTTTTTGGGATGTTTATTGCGAAAGTAAAGTTTGTTTTTTTTATTGAAAGGATTATTGAAACATCATATTCTAAATAACATTTTTTAAAAGGTTTGAATTTTATTTTAAAATTCAATTACAGTAAATACTAAAATTGCTGCCTTCCTTTACAGTATATTTACAAAAAAATAAAATCTAAGGAGAACTGCAGTGTCCATTCCAACGCGTGAGCCAAGAAAGCGGTACTTCTGCCCTACCGAAGCGATTTGGCGTATTTTTAAGTCATGTCTATAATTACTATACTATGCTACATATTTAAAAATGAATTTAATTTTAAATAATCTTTTTTACCTTAAATTCTCACCATGCACCATGGTTTAAATTGCTTTTCGCAATAAATTTTAGTAAAATGGTATGTCATTTCATTCCTCATCGCTTTAAAAAATTGTTTACATATTGAATTATCGCATATTTTTTCCATCCATCAAACAAATAAACTCATAATAGATTGTGGTTGGAGAGTTGATTGATCTTGCACATTGGTACATGAGTCATATTCCGGTTTGGCACGAGTACTTATGAATCTTGCGATTTTCCGCACAATTTTCCTTCAAACCCATTTAATTAAATTACGCAATGTACACACATTTAGAAGTATTTTTTTTTCTTGTAATGTGATCCATACCAGTTAGACAGTCTTTACATCAACTTGTGTAAAAATTGACAATTAGCCAATTATTTTGCCGTTTAGAAAATGTTAAGTTTTGTCACATCCTGGACACATCATATCGCTCGCACTGGGAAGAAGAGGTAAGCACTTGGCTAGAATATTATGCTGAGTGCTAGAAAGAGAGGAAAAGGAATACGCCCTCCTGGGTCGCCTCGCATGACACTCACGAAAAGAAATGATGTGGAGAACCACACGACTTTTGACTGTATAAGGTCTAACAAAATTAGCTGAATTTTAATGTGATGATCAGTGAATGTCCATGTGAACCACTTTCTCTATGAGACGAAAGGGGAAATTGCGAAAGAAAATCAGTTGCTCCATACAGGGTCCAACATAATATGCTGGCGGTTTCGTAAGGGGATAATCAGATCATCACACTAAGCAACTTTCTCTATGGGACCAATATCAAAATATCGAAAAGAAAATCAGCTGTCCCATACATTCGGATCGAGTACGATTGCAGTTTTGTATGAAACTGCTGCTTTTCTTTTCGCGATTTAGACGTTGGTCCCTAAGAGAAAGTTTTTCAGTTTGATGCTGGTTTTTTAAGGGGATGATCAGTGTATAAAATTGCAAACCTACAAGGCCCAAATGTGTGGGAGAGCAGATTTTTTGCCCATTTAGATGTAAGTCGAAAAAGTTGTTTAGTTTGATGGTCCGACCATCGTTTTAAAATAGTTTCAGCTAATTTAGTTTGAACTTATATAAACCTTATCGTAAAAAGAAGAAAAAGAAATTAGAATTATCTAAAATTCAAGTTCAAACTAATTATTAATCAAGTCACGTTCTAGACAAATGATTTTGTATAATTTATTACAACTAATCCAATTCTCTGGGGTCAACGACTTGCAGACCCGTTTGGCATCTCACCATCCACCATTAGTTCTGTTATACACTATGTACCTATACAGATATGATATAATGTAGGGTGTATAGTTAGAAAACGGCCACAACGTAAGTCGATATAAAAAATTAAAACCATGATGACTATTCATACTCAACGACATTGTCATCGACTCGACGGAAAAGTAGGCAAGTTTAAATACAGGCATTATCGTTGTGTGTTCCATCCTCTCTTGCTTCTGCTTGGCCAATGCTATACTACCTGTACCTAACATGCACATAATATGAATACAGGGTGTTACAAAAATACAAATAAACATTGAAGGGGTAGATAAGACCATCAAACTGAACATCTTTCGTTATGGGACCAATAACGAAATCGCGAAAAAAAAATCAATCAAAATCAGCCGATAGACGTCCACTGCTGGACATAGGCCTCCCCCAAAATGAGGAGATTTGCCATTACCGCCATGATGCGTTGCGTTTGCGATGTTCCATACTAAACTACAGATCTACTCGAGCTAAATGGGACAAAAGATTGATGGATTTTGATGTTGGTCCCATAGAGTAAGTTGTTCAGTTTCACGGTCTGATCATCCCCTTAAAAAAAGTCAGCATATTAAGTAGCACCCTGTATATTCCTTTAACTAATTCCTTCACTACATCAGAAAATCTACTTTAGAAAGCCATCAAGGCACACAATAGATAAGCTCTGTATTCTGTTCTGCACCGCCCACGTTACTCATAATATATCGACCATTGTACGGTAGACCACACAAGACAATTTATTCAATTACAATTTCTACTGACATTTTTATAAAATAAGACCACACTGTTTGGTTTGTTGTACAACCGGCTCGACTGGTTCTCAACATTATACATACTTTGATTTGATACATTTTAATGAATAAAAGATGGCCGCCAGTAAATTAGATGAACTATTATAGATTATAGTTTTTGAACGATCTGTATTAGTGTGTATAATTTAAATATGTTTTGGAACCTAAAATTATGGCCGTTAGTTTATAAAAGTTGTTCTAATAAATATCTAGAAGTAGTTAAAATTTAGCTTTTTGCCCATTTCCGTTGCTCTACTTTGTAATGTTACTCTTCATAAATTGCTAAGAATTTGATACCATAGCTTTGGAACTATACAGCCTATACAGGGTGTAAGGAAAACTATAATATAATTAACCTTTAAACCACATACTGTACCCGTCAAACTGGACAACTTTTACTATGGGAGCAAACTTGTCAGAACAAACAAATCTGTTGTTTCATACGTTTGAGTCGAATAGGCATTGCAGTTTAGTATGGAACAGCCGATTATTTTTTCTGACCGGTTTGCTCCCATAGTAAAAGTTGTTCAGTTTGATCGGTAGATTATGTGGTTTAAAGGTTAATTATACTTTTCCTTACACCCTTTTTACACCCCAATGCAGGTCACAGGCCTACCCTCGACCTGGAGAGAAGGGTGTAAGGGTAAATTCTTTCTAAATATCATCAAAGCAAAAGTTTGCATGTTTGTCCAGCCAAGTCCAGACTACGACTGTCACGTTAGGTACACATACTACCTAAACTGGCTAGATGGATTTTGGGGAAAACTTGGTAAAAAGATTAGTAAGTTGCACCTATTGCATAAGCTAGATCACCACTGAATACCAACTTCACAGATTTTAAACTATGTTTATTTGTATTTTTGTAACATCCTGTATATGTAATGTATTTAAGTTTAAAATCTGTATAATTGGAGGAAAATTCTGTGCTTATATTATTTTACGAGCGTTAACCCGCGACTTCGTCCGCACAAATTATATACCAGATTTTAAGTCAGATCATAAGCTATCAAACAAAAAAAGTTTCATCAAAATCGGTTCAGTAGTTTTTGCGTGATACTCGTTCAAACAAACAAACAAACAAACACACAAACAAACAGACAGACAAAAAATAAAAAAATTGGTGAAATGGAATCAGGGACACCTAAAAACCATATCGTAACTTTTTTTTTGTTAATATCTTCAATGTACAGACAAACTTCCTGTTACAGTTTTATAATAGTATATAGATACAGAGTGTTACAAAAATACAAATAAACATTTAAGGGGGTGGTTAAGACCATCAAACTGAACAACTTTCACTATGGGACCAATATATAATCGCGAAAAAAAAATCAGATGTTCCATCATCATCATATCAGCCGATGGACGTTCACTGCTGGACATAGGCCTCCACGAAAATGGGGAGATTTGCCATAATCGCCATGATGCGATGCGTTTGCAATATTCCATACTAAACTACAGATCTACTCAAGCTAAATGTATGGGACAAAAGATTTTTTTTTCGCGATTTCGATGTTGGTCCTATAGTGAAAGTTGTTCAGTTTGATGGTCTCAACAACACCCTTAAAAGTTTTAAATGTTTATTTATACTTTAGTAAAACCTTGTATTATAGGGGGTGCTTCAGACCATAAAACTGAACACAATTTCTCTATGGACCCAACTCAGAAACTAATGTTTTTCCTAACAAGCTATGGCTAATTTCAAACTAAATAGCTTTCCCTTAGAATATAGACCTATTTAATTAACCATTTAGCAGTTATAGCTCGATTTTATAACACAATTTCAATTAACAGTAAAAGAAATTGCAGTATCTAAGAGCAGTCGCTCGGATCTTATGATTGCTATTAGCAATCAGCAATTAATTATTTACCTTTAAATGGAAAGACATTAATTAACATATTCAACTCTAAAGTTTGCATGGGCTAGGGGTGTAAAAGAGATCATGCACCGTATCAGAAATGTATACATAGTTTCGGATATAAAATTCAAACCAGTTACTGACCGCAGCTTCGCTCATGAAATCTTTTTGTTTTGGAGATAAAAAGTAGTCCATGTTCTTTTTCATACTAAAGGCATGGAATATATAAGAGTATAACTAAAGGCTACAGTTGTGCCTTTCATAGAAATAAGTTTGGTAGTTCTTCTTCTTCTTCTTTTCGTTTCAATGGCTCTCCAGTGATGTTTTTATATTTTACTGGCCAGGTATCAGGCGAGCCTGGTAGTGTCAGGTGTGGTTGTATTAAAGTCCTCTCTCGTGTAGGTGTTCCATAGACGGGATAGGTTCGCCTTAATCATTCTGAGATAGTTTATAAGTGAAGACGAAACGACAGACCGGATATGGATATAAGTTGCCAAATGGTTCTGAATCGGTATTGTCGTAAGATAGAAGTTTTCCTAGAAGAAACCCATTTTCGAAACAGTATCCGAAACATTAAAAACATAAAAGTCAAAATTTCAGTACACCTATCAATAGTACCGAATAGTTAAACTAAAAAGGTATCAATTAACAATGAGATACTAATCGACGAAGTTGACGACCTGGTTGGTGTAATAGTTACCACGCCGGACTGCCAAACCAGGGTCCTGGATTCGAATCCCGGTTCGGTCATGGATGTTTATATGTTTGTGCCGTTGTTGTATGGTTTCCATAATAAACAGCCTATAGTGCTTGCTTGGGATCATTACAATGTATGTGCCTGTGAGCGTTATTATTGTTATTAATCACGATCATAACCGAATCTGAATTCAAATATAGTCCAGACCAGAGTACCTCAATACGGTCGAATTGAGAAACCTCCTCCTTTTCTGAAGTCGGTTAAAAAGGTTACGCAAAACATTAGGTGTGGCTCCCTTTATATGACGCACCAGAATGACTATTAATCAAAAGAAATCACAGTTCTTGGTTAATTAATATGTATATATAAAACAAGAAATAGGAACCACAGAACAAACTTTAATATCAATGAAAGTATTTCGTATATCTATTTCATAACCGAAATGACATTCACTTCGTATCAAAATCCGAAATGTCAAATGATATCAACTCTAGTATTAAGGCGGAGATAATCTAGGATTCCAGGTAACAGTGAGTCAGAGTTGTATCTAGTGCTAGCTAAAACCCACGCGGAGCACTAGGATGTGGCCGCCATTGTATGCAGAACCAGATTGCCAGTTTATTTCGAGAAAGTGCGTGCTGTTCGAATAGGTAATGTAGTACGGTCAGGTTTGAAAATTAAAGTTTTAACTGCTCCAGACTATAATAATGGGCAAAGTAGAGGGCTAAAGAAGCGTCGTTAGGCCACGAATGTCATGGCTCGCGAACCTAAAAGAGTGGAGAGACATCGCCTGGGTCGAAGAGCTGTTTCGTTTGGCGAGAGATAGACAGGGATATGCAGAGCTGACTGCCAACCTCCAGTAATGGAGAGGAACCCGAAGAAGACGAAAAAGTAAGCTAGTTTCTTAATTATGCTAACGGGGATGGTTAGACCACTAAATTGAACATCTTTCTCTACGGGATTAACATAAAAAAACGACTATTCCGTACATTTGTTTGTGTCGAGTACATTGCAGTTTTTTTCTCGCCATTTGGATGTTGCTACAGGTTTCATAGCCATGGTACTGAACCACTTTCCCTAAGAAACCTATAGAAAATTATTTTAAAAAAAGTGGACTGCCCATACTAAACGTAATTTATAAAATTTATAAATTTATAATCAGCTGATCGAAGTTTTGTATGAGGCACAATCACCTCTTAAAGCAATGCAACTGTTTACCCTAACACCCTGTAGTCACCGAATCGCAACAAGGCCACAACATTAATAATCATTTTATTTAGATAATTTTATTTAGATCTTGTGGCCTCTTCTGACTGTACCCGTTATTTAGTTTAGTTTTTAAATTCAGAACAGGCACATTAAATGGTCTTATCTATCAACATCTATGAGTATCTAGGTTTACCTTTTTTCTTTTGTCCTATTACTTTTAACAGGATAGATAATATTTAGTTTTTCATCATATTGCCATCGTTAATGGAATAAAAATATAATAGATTACACACCGAGGGCAAGAAAGTAAGAAAAGAAAGGAAGAAAAATTATTTATTTGGATCTCCGACACACATACAATCTTTTACATTATCACGGATACATTTTCAGAAAGGTCTCAGATCTCATGTTGTGATCTGAGGCTTCTTATTTACTGCCCGAGGTCAGTACACTATTTTTCTCCTTGACGGAGGCAGAAAGCGACAACTTCGTTTAGAGCGGTGGGACGAAAGTTGACGCTTTCCGCCCGGGGTGAAAAATATGTTTCCTATTGCATACGTCGCGCAAAAAGAAATTCTGATGTGTATGTGAAGTCTACCAATACGCATTGGGCACGCGTGGCGGACTAATGCCCATACACCCTCCCTGAGGGTAGGCCTGTGCCTGGCAGTGGGACGTTTGTAGGCTGATGATGATGATGATACATCGCGCGCTGCGTCGTCGTGCGTGTGTGCTTTTTCAACTCGTTAAAAAACAAACTCGTCCGATTGGGACGGGTTAGAGAAATTGAAATTGTTATTGACAAAACAGTTAATTGTAATGGCGCTTGAAACGATAATAATACGATTTGAAACTAGATGTAGTATGTACTTGCAAACGGGAGACAGCAATAAGAAGGAAAAAAAACATGGCTATTAGAGTAGTATGTACTTGTATGCTATTACCTATTCTGTGACTAACAAGTGACTAAGTATATACAAAGTATATATAACAATAATAGTAAGCGCGCTTCTAAGAAACCGCTAGACGTCGGAGATGCGGCAAGATGGCAGCCATGCTAAGGGTTGTTACAATTACTTTCAGTGGAAATGAAATAAAATATAAAACAATCAATATGAAATAAGTCTAATGATTTAATATTTTATTAATTGGTAGTTATCCTAATACCTACTTAGGTATTTATTTTTGTTATGAACTATTCTTTACATTTTTAACCGACTTCAAAAAAGGAGGAGGTTTCTCAATTCGACCGTTAATATATATATATATATATATTTTTTTTATGTGTGTTCGCGGATAACTTCGTCGTTTATTAACCGATTTTGATGATCTTTTTTTGTTGAAAAGAATATTCCAAGGGTAGTACCATGATAAGGAAACCAGGATCTGATGATGGCATCCCAGAGAAATCGAGGGGAACCTTTGAAAATTGTAGTGCCGACTAGTGCGTTTGTTAATTTAAAGCACTACTATTAAATTGAACTACTGAATTCACCACTGAAAATTGTGAAATAAACAAAAATATTAACAAAAAATTAAAACCGCCTTCAAAAAAACTAAAAAGTTAAAGAATAATATTGCAGCCGATAACTTTTTCGTTCGCATCATAAGAACATTAATTTGTTTTATAGAAGTCTGTGTCAAGCTAAGCCCAAAAACTAATGCAAGCCCTGTCGCGAATCGTACCGGCTTGACAGCGACACATTATTTTTCAATTAATGACACGTATTATGTACAAAAACAATTGAGTAGTACCGTGGCAAACCTATTTATAGTATTGTCTGCAATTTTCAACGGTATCTCCAGTAGAAACAACACGGTTTTAAATCGCGTTAAAAATGCTATAAACAACTTTAGTTCCAGCAAATCCTTAGGTTTATAAGTTGTGTATCACACCCGTACACAATACAATATATATTCCGTGACAATACAAACAATTCGAACCATTGTGGTACGTGCGCGCTCTCCAGTATAACATTTGACACTGCTGCCCACTGAGCAAGTAATCACTACGTCTGCTGCCGGCGGCGCGTACCAATACTCAAAGTTCAGAATTGGTACCGCGCGCAGGCAGAGGGGGCCGAGATGTGCTCCTCCCGCGCCCCGCACCCCGCGCCCAATTGGCCTGTCGTGACCATAGAGCGCTTTCACTATTATTTATTATCTATTATTATATATTATCTGTAGTTGGGGAAATAATACAAGTTTAGAAGCATCAATAGAATAAAAGCGTAATTTTATACTACTATTCTAGCACCGACTGCTATTGTATTTAACAATGTTATTACAATTTTATAGAAGAAAATTGTATACGAACACGAATACTTAATACTTTAAAAAAGTTTTATCGGCAGCAAAATTGTAGTATACGGATATCCTAATCTAATAGAAAGACCGCTATCTATCTTTTCAAGACCATTACAAGTACTAGATGACCTAGGTGACCTAGAAATCCGGAACTTGAACATCTTGTCTGGTATACTCACGAGTCACGATGTTGGTTGAATATCAGATTTACTTCTTACAGACCGGTATCGGTATAGGCAGGGAATTGCTTCTAAGTGTATTAGTGAAATTAGATCTTAATGCAGGTATAATGATGAGGTCTAGGTTATAAGGCATTAAGGGCTTGTCGAGTAGTCCTTCTATAGTTATTTATTACGAGTATGATGTTACTTAATGTTAACCCTTATTTGATTATGTAATTTTCTGGTTTTGTGTGCAAATATATATAATGTGTCTCACTGAGTCTCAAAAGTCCAAACTCAAGGTTTGCCAGAAGGCAATGGAGCGTAGTATACTGGGTGTTGAAATAAAAGAACGGATCGTGTCAGAAACACTACACTGCGCTCCAAAACGCGAATAGCCGATGTTGAAAAAACCGCCAGATTAAAGTGGGATTGGGCTGGCCATGTCTGTCGAATGTACCAAGAAAGGTGGGCAAGAATGGTAAGGCCCTGGATCCCCGAAAACGGTCGTCGGCGTTCAGGTCGTCCTAGGAAGAGGTGGCGGGACGATCTGGATGCTTTCGGTGACGCGTGGCCAGAGCATGCCCAGGACAGAGATGGTTGGAGGATGAAAGGGGAGGCCTTTGCTCAGCAGTGGGATGAAGTGGGCTAGTAAAAAAAAAGTGTGCAAATAAAGAATATATTTATGTTTATGTTAAGTTAAATCTAACTTATGTACATAATGCCGACTGCTCTCATACCTGCTAAACACATTCGGAATTCCGAATCAGGATTGTGATTTTGTATAGTATTTGTTTTTATGGAGTGGGAAAATCCATACGAAATCGTAATCCTGATTCGGAATTCCGTATGTATCTGGCGGACCTTAAACGGTAAAGGGAAACATCGTGAGGATACCTGTATACGCTGAAGAAGAAATTTTGATGCGTATGTGAAGTCTACCAATCCGCATTGGGCACGCGTGGTGGACTAACGACCATACACCCCCCTTGAGGGTAGTCCTGTGCCCTGTAGAGGGCGATGATAATTTATGATAATAGGCTGATGATGATGATGATGTTGATCTAAGCGGGCATTCTTGTTAACATTTATAATATAACTATTTTCTTATGATATCTCATGTAGTGTTTTTGAATCACTCAATAAAATTGAAATCCCCGACAGGGATTATCTATAATACGTTTGTCATAACTATCTATATAGGTATTTATTTATTTATTTATTAAGGACTCTGCCAACAAAGTATACACTATTACGTTTTGAATCAGTTTTTTTTTCCATGTGCTTGCATATTATGTTGACGGTAAAAGAAAAGGGTTGGAGAGACGTCCACACGGTGTCAGAAGATGCGCGGTCTTTCTAGACTATCGGGAAATAGATGCGACGTGTGGACGCAGCTTTAGGGACATTTCTTTCGAACGGGCCTTTATGATTCGCCAGAAGAGAACTTATATTATAAATGCTACGAAATTTCTTTCCAGCGGGCCTTTATGATTCGCATGATTCGTTAGATTCAAATCACAATTCGACAGATTTATTTGAACACTTTGTGGATGATTTTACGCAGCAGACGTCGCGGGCTACAGCTAGTTGAATAATAATTTGAAATTCAAGTCATTCAAAATAGCTAAGCAATTTATGTTCCGTATCGTGGTTCCGAAATTACTTTGTTTCATTCACTGCGCGGGTCCCACGAGTTCAACAATTCATTCAGTGGTTAGTTTATATAAAAACACTGGCCACTTAGACGATTTAGCTAAATTAATTTATAGAGGTTGCTGCGGGGCTTCCGGCACAGAATAGACCCAACCCGTGTGATTCGTACGATTTGACTAAGGGATAAGGTTGCTTTTGTTGGCATTGTTTTTGTGAGCGAAAGGCTATAGCCGCTTGTTCTTAACCATTTGATTCGTAATTTCATCCTGAAATCGAATCACCTTAGATCGATCCTTGTAGTGGTCGATCTTGTTTTATACAGGGTGTAAACTACAATGCGTTACATACATAAGGGGGAGCTTTAAACCATCAAGCTTTCACTCTTTATTTCTTATCGGCAGAGCCCAGTGTCAGAGTTTTTTCAGGCCGCCTTAGCGCTCTTACAGACGAGCGACACTTTGCGGTCGCCGTGTGTCGTGGAGGGTCCGACCGTTGCACGACCGTAAACTCTATGAGCGCGACTCTCTGCGACTCTCGGCGATCGCGAAGTGTCGCTCGTCTGTAAGAGCGCTTACGGCCTCTGACGTGGTTTTTATGTAACGACTACTACTATCACCAGAGATAGTAGCCGGGACCAACGCCTTAACGTGCCATCCGAGGCACGGAATCATTTTTCTTTTCAGACAATCAGGTGATTCGGCCTGCAATGTCCTAACCAACTGGGGAAAAACGCACAAAGTGACATGTCACAGGGTGTCCACCGTGGGAATCGAACCTACGACCTCCGTGTCAGAGCCCTATGCTCTTAACCATTAGACCACGGAGGCTGTGATCTTTCAATGTAAGACCATAACATTTGGGTTATTTCCATGTTCTTGGTCCCGATCCCGTCGTGAATGTTTTACAGGTGATGATGATGGTCTGAAGTAGGTACCCTGTTTAATATGTTGTAACGTATTTTTAATTTTACGCTCTGTATTTTGAATATGCTAGTAGATGATAGAACGATACTTACATATTATCGTAATCGTAAACGTGAAGTATAGTCGATGAATAAATCGATCGATCAATTAACTTAAATCATCATCATCATCATATCAGCCGATAGACGTCCAGCATAGGGGGTTCAGAGGATGCTGCTGCCCATTCTCCGGTAGATACCATAGTCGCCTTTCACGACACCCACGGGAGGAAATAGGGTGGTGCTATTCTTAGCCGACACCACACGGATGGAATTAACCTAAATATGAAGTGATATTGGGTGAAACGTATCGTAGCAATTTCCTCCTGTACATATGGTTGGTAATTATCGCAGAGGGCTACAAGTTTTGACATTGGAAATGTCTTTTCGTTCGCTCTAGTATAGGCCCCGATTTCACGAAAAAGTGCGATCCCCTTATATCTCAGAGAGTTATGAAGATATGATATTCAAAAAAAGTTCAAAAGACGCGTATTTACGAGAGCTGTAAGGTGCAAAAAGAGTTATAAACGAAAAAGTTATGGCCAAAAAAGTGAAAAAAAAAAAAATCTGAAATTTTTATTTTGGCGCTCGATATTTTGGAAACGAGAAATGATATAAAAAATTTGAGCAAATTGCCTATGGACAATTTAGTCAGCTACAATTTGAGCCTAAAACAAAGACGATCGAGTTAAGGGTTTGCCCTGTAGCCCAACCTTTTTGAGACAATATTTTTTCAAATTCCGTAGATTCATTTCCAATGTGCTCGATAGTCGTGTTAGGCACGAAATCTGTGAATATTTTTTTGTCATTATGATTTTCCTTGAATTACACACCTATTACATTATTCCATCTAACTTAACCCTCATTAGCACGCGTACGTTCTCAACTTACTCGAGCAGATCGTGTCGTTCACCGTCCAAACAGTGGTAAGTGTAGCGCGTCGTATTCGTAACACCACGCTGCTCTGCGATCGGCTCCCGTGACGTCTTGCGTTCACACGCAAACTTCGTGTACACTCACGTTCATTAATATTGTAGACGTGCCCCTTAGATGTGCAATTGATCGCATACTTACGTACAAGACCAAATAGCAAAGGCGGAGGGAAGAAGCATGTGCTCCTCACTGGCTGAGACTAGGTTTGCGATCGAAGATTTGGCTAACAGGCGATTTGGCCTTGGAAAAAGTCTATGATCAATTGCACGTCTACTTTAGTATCATACTAAAGTAGACGTGCAATTGATCATATTAATCTAAAACATATTCTATCTTTGTGCAACATTTCATCTAAATCCGTTCAGCCGTCAAGGCGTGATTGAGTCACAATCATTATAACGTACTCTACGTACATTATAAATACTATAAAAAGAATTTGATGACGATGACGATAATAAGACTTAATTGTAATAATGTATGGTACAGTGTACTAGATACTCTTTCTTATACTGTGGTACAGTTCTGTGTGGTAGACTATACGAGCTCGCATGCCGCATAATCACTGCCTATTAAGTTGCTTGGAATTTAAATAGAGCTTTTGAAGATGTTATGTCTATTCAATTTTGTTTTGCAATGTTAGAATTTACCTAAAAAAAAAAATCTTTTTTTGCAGAATCATCAATTATTCAGAGCATTTTTCAAATTCTTAACCTACGATATGGATCAGGAATCGGGAATTTAGCTTTATTGTTTATATAGGAGCTGCGGAGTGATCGACTGGGTCAGAAATGATGTCAAACCCTTGAAGTGACCATAGCAGCCAATCTAGGGATTGAGCTGGACATCGACCTACCAGTCAAACTTATTACCATTCCGCTGCAAAACAAAATCGACGAGGCAGAACTAGAAGATGGCGGGACTAAATCTATGGCTTCCTAAGGGCCTGGTCTATTATAAGGACGTAATGAGAAAACGAAAGGAGGCCCTTGGCAAAAACAATGGCACAAAATCAACTATTCCATACATTTGAGTCGAGTGAGTATTGCAGTTTAGTATGAAATAGCAGATTTTTTTGCGATTTCCGATTGCTGTTTTATGTGTTTTGATTTAAAAGGATGTCAGCGATTTGGATTAATCACTGTAGAATCCGACAAAATTGCTTCTATTTGGAACTTTGTCTAAAATAATAACAACAAACATAGTAAGTAATATACACTGATGTCTTGATGTGCTCCGCAAACTATGATTACCTACCTCGGGGCAGACAAAGTAATGTTATTTCATTTAATCTGCACGCTATGGTCATGCTCATACTATTATATTTAGTAAGGTAAGGTATGTGGCTATGGGCTTTGACCTCAATAATTTATACGTCTTCATCGCTTTGTCTAGGTGTTTTTGTTTGGGTTGTAAATGTGACTGGCTGTTCGAGGGTTCGGGTAATTTAACTCATAATCATTAAACTATTAACTGGCTGGAATCATTTTTATGGCATAGTCAGATAGATTTGTAATGCCATGTTTATGTGGAGGCATCTTAAAGCATCGCGCGCTCCTCTGGTCGTGATGCTTAAAGGCGGCATAAAGCAATACTCTGCAAGCAATGTCCATAATAAAGGCATTGTAATTTCTAGCTTGAGTTTACGTGTTGTCGTTCGTGGACAAGCATTATTTCAATGCTTTCGACCCTTTTTTACCCACTGCACAAAAGAACTAGAACCTATACATTCTCATGTAATGCACGAATTAACATGTTTACTGTCCAATGACGTTTTACAAATAGACTCGTCATACGCAAACGTCACTGCACTTTAAAATGGCGCGATATAGTGCCATTTTGGAGCGCGGGCAACGCATCTACATATAAAAACATCTTAGTTTACTGTCCGCTGACAGTATCTATCTATCAATAACACGCTAGATAGTACAATAAAACTCAAAGTGGGGTTCCCCAGGGGTCGATACTTGGACCTCTGACGATCTTGATTTTTTTAAATAGAATTACATTGATTGTGTATCTAGTTTTTTTATTAGCGATTGCCTACACCTATTTCCACTACCCAATTCGCCGCGTAGGGACTACGCGATGCCGATGTCCAAACCCATTCTGGGGTTCATTCACTGACTCGTTAGACCCTTGGTCGTCCCTGCAATAGTCCGCATTAAATAAGTACTGCTCCCTAAGCAATGCTGTAATTGTCAAATTGTTTTAATATTTTAGAACGGTTCATATTGTTTCTTTTTTACTTATACCTCTCTCTTATCTTACTCTATACAGTAATAATGTTATGACGTGTTATTATTTTGGCTGTAGGCATCGAATGGCGGTCGGCGGAGCGACGCAAATCGAGTTTCGTGCCGAATTTTATAACAATGCCGGTCAAATGCCCATAATGTTCACTGTTTTGTATTGTGAAAGTTAAGAATTCGTTCGCCAAGGTATGAACAAGATTGGGATTCAAAAGAATAATTTGAACGCGTCACTAAGTTGGATTTGTTTTACGTGCATTTTTGTAGTCCCACAGTCCCACTACACATTCTCGTCTCACTATTTTTGGATGAATGAAAGAATGAAAATTATTTATTCGTTAAATTTTTGGTGATTGAGCAGGTATCTAGCAACTGTTTCTAACATATGTCACAGGATGCAAGTGACAGCCTATATAGAAAATACTGAAACGGTAAACGTAGACCATCAAACCGAACAACTTTCACTATGGGTCCTACCTCAG
The DNA here is from genome assembly GCA_927399405.1 of Agonopterix arenella. NCBI lineage: Eukaryota > Metazoa > Arthropoda > Insecta > Lepidoptera > Depressariidae > Agonopterix > Agonopterix arenella. Next base: position 2,711,950 of record OV656691.1, read on the forward strand.
GAAACGCGAAAAAAAAATCAGCTGTCCCATATGAGTTGTTTGGGATCAAAAACGGACATAAAACCCAGACTATTTAATTAAGTAGGTATAGAAGTTTTGTATGGGACAGCAGATTTTCTTTCGCGTTTCTTGAGGTACATACTGAAAGTTTATTCAATTTGATGGTCTGAGTTCATAGTTTCAGTATTTGCTAGGCTGCCACTTACACCCTGCCCTGTATAATACTCAACTTGTTAAATAAAACTCCTAAATTGAGGGTCTGGCATCGTCAGTTCTTTTCCCATAAGAATGCACCGGGGGCCAAACGCGGTAAACAAACCCATTGATGTTCGCGACTTGGTTGCGATCCAGTGTGGATTTAGCTGTGTTGAAATTGGTATTGCGTTAAAATTGAATTATTTTCTATACGATTGACAGTGGTAACGATTCTGTGGCGATCGAGTTAAGACTCTTGTTGTCATATGGTTTAGTACGATACCGAATATGCAAAAAATTGTGATGCGGTAACAGTGCAGTAAAGATTCAGTAAACATTTATTTAACGCGATCAACCCCAACAAATTCCGCGACAAATATACAGGGTCCAACTTAATATGCTGACGGTTTTTTATTTACGAGACCGACTTCGAAATCGCTAGAAAAAATCAGCTGTTCTATGATAGGTACGTTTTCGTCGAGCAGCCACCACCAAGACTATTTAAGACAAGTAAGACAACTGTCACAGTTTTAAGACGCGATGTGCGACGCGCCAACCCACCAGACAGCCCTCGTTGACATAGTTGGCACCAACAAATGGCACGGGTGTGTTTCTGGCACTCGCTGCGGTGCTCGTCGACGTATACGTGAAACAGTGTTGCGGTTTAGATTCTATTATAATGATAATGATTTATGTCAGAAATAAAGTAATATATTCACACGAGCGTTAACCCGCGACTTCGTCCGCACAAATTATATACCAGATTTTAAGTCAGATCATAAGCTATCAAACAAAAAAGTTTCATCAAAATCGGTTCAGTAGTTTTTGCGTGATACTCGTTCAAACAAACAAACAAACAAACACACAAACAAACAAACACACAAACAAACAAACACACAAACAAACAGACAGACAAAAAATCCAAAAATTGGTGAAATGGAATCAGGGACACCTAAAAACCATATCGTAACTTTTTTTTGTTTATATCTTCAATGTACAGACACACTTCCTGTTACAGTTTTATAATAGTATAGATAGATAGATTAGCATATTCTGTTCTGACTATGTAACGCATTTAATATTTGTGTATCTAGATACACTTAGCATAATTCTGTTCTGACTATGTAACGCATTTAATATTTGTGTATCAAGATACACACATATTAAATGCGTTACATTTTGAACAGGGTGCTTCATCAAGCTAAACTACTTTTACTATGGAGCCGATATCGAAAATTTGCTGTTCTTGCAGTAAGTATGAACGATGTCGTCACAAGGTTTTCAAAAATATATGTGGTTTTAAAAAAAAATGCTTACTGCACCATGTTAAAGTATGTACTAACAACCTAACGTAGTATAGCTTACGAAATTAATACGCTAAAGCCCTGAATGCGTTAAGTTTGCTGTAACTTAACCTACAAGGAACTTTGCTTTTGAAAGGTTTACTTGTTGTTGTGGTGTTGGTTACGAAGAGGTTTACGGGGGTCGTATTTTAATAAGTAAGTATATCATCATCATATCAGCCGATGGACGTCCACTACTGGATATAGTCCTCCCCCAAGGATCGCCACAACGACCGGTCCTACGCTGCCCTCATACAACGGGTTCCCGCCACCTTCACCAGGTCGTCGGCCCACACTCCACATTGTGGTTAAAAATATGTACTATAATTTAGTTTAATATGTTCGATTAGTGCTACATGCACTAATCGACAGGAATGATTTAAATAGTTAAATTGTACACACTAACAACATTCTCGCATGCCATAATGGTAGAATATAATATGATAAGAACTTGATTGATTATTTTATTGTAAGATTTGTTATTCATCATCATCATCATATCAGCCATTAAACGTCCACTGCTGGACATAAGCCTCCCCCAAAATGGGGGGATTTGCCATAATCGCCACGGCTGCCAGGCGGGTTGGCGATCGCAGTTGGATCGAATCAATGTGTGTACTCAGAGGATGCTGCTGCCCATCCTTCAGTAGATCCCTTAGTCGCCTTTTACGACACCCACGGGAGGAAATGGGATGGTGCTATTCTTAGCCGACACCACACGGCCAAGATTAGTTAATAATCCTTCAATATTATAAATATGCGAATTTGAGTTTATTTGTTTGTTTGTTACGCTTTCACGCGTAAACTACTCAACCGATCATCATGAAACTTTGTACAAATATTTTAATAGTATAGTCACAGAATAGGTAATAGTATATTTATGTATATGGTATAGTAAAGGACATTGAAAAAATTAACATATTATTTTATTTACTTTTTAATTAATGATCTTTGATAGTTATTTCAGGACATCAACGCCAGTGAATCCGCGGGTAAAAGCTAGTATTATAATAATAATTGTACTCATATTTGCAAATCAATGATGTCTATGTCTATGTCTAGTAATGCTGTTTAGCTTAGTAGTTGTTTATCTATCTATCTATCTAAACTATTATGAAACTGTAACAGGAAGTTTGTCTGTACATTGAAGATATTAACAAAAAAAAAGTTACGATATGGTTTTTAGGTGTCCCTGATTCCATTTCACCAATTTTTGTATTTTTTGTCTGTCTGTTTGTTTGTGTGTTTGTTTGTTTGAACGAGTATCACGCAAAAACTACTGAACCGATTTTGATGAAACTTTTTTGTTTGATAGCTTATGATCTGACTTAAAATCTGGTATATAATTTGTGCGGACGAAGTCGCGGGTTAACGCTCGTTAATTATAAGGTATTTCTGTTGTATCAATACGAAGGAGCTCTTAAAGTTATTATTTTTGTTCCATGTGAACTAACTTACACACAGGTCAACTAATAATGACTCAGACATTATAATTGTTGGCCATTTCACAACTATTTGAGGTCCGGCTCAATAAACTAAAAACTTAATGACTCAAGTTTCAAACATGACGTCATTAACCTATCGATTGCTAATCACAGTGCAATATCCTGAGACAGGATAAATTCCTACTTTGAATGTTGAATCATCAATTAAACAAAAATGGACGCGGCACACTGAAAATTTGCCTATAAAACTGAATAATTTTTACCATGGTTTAGTCATCTTGCACCGAAAACCGAAATTGCAAACATTTTACCGTTTTTCATAGAAAACTGTTCCATTTGATGTTGTTCAGTGTGAAACTGTGAACACATCAGTAAATACCCCATAGAGAAAGAGCTACGATGCAATCGCCCCAGTGGACAATTTCGTCACGTAATCATTTTGTGCGCTCCTAAACTCTGTGGGGCGAGCGCTCAAAATCGACGTCTCCCATAGATTGTCCATTGGTGCGATTGTGTCGAAGCATTCTCTATAAGGTCTAACAAAATTAGCTGAAACTATTTTAAGGGGATGATCAGACCATCAAACTGAACAACTTTTTCTATGGGACCAATATCGAAATCGCGAAAAAAAATCAGCTGTTCCATACAAACCTACTCGACCTAAATGTATGGGACAGTAGATTTTTTATTCGCGATTTCGATATTGGTCTCATAGAGAAAGTTATTCAGTTTGATGGTCTGATCATTCCCTTAAAATAGTTTCACCTAATTTTGTTAGACCTTATATATGGGGTATTTACTCATGTATGTGATGATCATATTCACCTTCTTAAGTCACGCTTCACATCAACAATATTTTTTATTATGTTATATAGGTATTTAAATGTTGCACAAGTTATGATAACGGAGAAAATTTGCGTCGATGGACACCTAAGTCTTTACTAAGGTTTCGTGCACCTAGATTATGTCAAGCTAAAGTGTGAAGCCGCCATAACTCATCCGTGTTCTCAGACCTTGCGTGTTAACCCGCCATGAATACAAGTTTAAATTGAATTTGTTACGATAGGCTGCGCCGGCGCATGCCGCGTTCCTAGCGAATATATCTAGTCATTCTAGGCTTGGGAGTTGCATCTTAGGAGAGGTAGAGCCTTAATGGATGCTGTAAATAATCTGATTAGGTACTTGGGATTCTAGGCATCAGATGATTGTACATTTTTCAAGTTTATTTATGAACGGGTAAGATGAGTCGCGTAATATTTGTCGACTACATGATTAAACACACGATTCCCTGCCGTACACGATTTGAAACACGTATAAAATTTTATGTATCAACATTTCTTTCACAACTGCTTTAAACAGTAACAGCCAGTAGCATGTCCTCTCAATTTTACCAAGAAGACATTAAAATGCGAAAGAAAACGAGCATCAAGACCCAATTTTCAAAATCATCCGATAAACGAAAGCCGATCGAAATTCCAGTTACATGCCTCCATTGGAGGTTGCTATAGATATATAGAATCAGAATAACGAGTTCTCGTGCCTATAATATGCACGCACCCCGAGAAATGTCACGGAGAAATCGCGACCGCGCCCGGCCGAGATAAGGCTTGCAACGGATTTGCATACGCCCGCCGTGTAAAGATGCGCCAGAGGGAAGTTGGAGGCCTATGAGGAATTTGTCTCTCAGAGACAAAGTTATGGAGAAATCTGGGTTAATCCGAACCGCACGCATACAAACGCGGGGTTCATGTGATGACTTACTTGATGTAAATTTACTATTGCAATGCTTTTCCCTATACCGGTGACACACCAATACGAGCCATTTTTTTTCCCATTAGTAGATGCGTAAATTACGACGCGTAAATTCGGCAGGTGTGTCATCAGTCGTAAAACTAAGTTAGTGACTAGCACATAAAATGGTAGGCGAGCGAGGCCCTGTTTAGTATGTGTGCTAGTTTAGCTGAACCATTACTAAACTCGTGTTGCAGTTTCTCCACCCTGGTTTACTCTGGAGAAATGGCGACACTTTGCAATGGATTCTCAAGCGCCGATACATGGTCGCATTAACGCGTGTATGTAATATTGTGCCTATGATGAGTCTGTCTCTCAGAGGGTAATCACATATAGAAATTCGAACGCACTCGGCAGACAAAAGGCTTGCAATTAATTTGTAACGGGCAATATACCTAGAGTAGTACAAGAGTTTGAATATCAGTTGTCAGCGTTCCTCTCTCACTGCCTCTTCGCCTCGTATAGCAGAATAGGTAACCTAAACGTTCGATCAACATCCACTTTATCAACAGACGCGATGTATCTACCTGAAAGCAGCAAAGTACTCTTTGATACAACGTCTATAGTATAATAAGTGTCTGCAGGCACTTCGTACTTGCAATTTTATTTAACTTAAGAAGACCTCTGATAGAACATTTCGGACTACCATGTAAGAAACATAATCGCTTGATATCCAAGACTTGACTTGGGGCTCCACGTGACATCTCGGCGGGGTTCTCTTTCCTCCTTTATGATCGCCAACACGTGATATGCCTTGCCAAAGGTGCTGATGGTTACGTGGAATATGACATTTTAAAGTTATAAGGGGAAATATTAAACCCTTTAAGAGCACTTTGCTAGTGATCCCGATGGAATTGTATGTTTCTATCTATATATTTATTTGATAAATTTGCTAGTACATGGCCAAGAATATTTAAAAGATATATTTGACGAAAAGAAAAGAGCTTTTTGTTTATTTACTAGACAATCACAATCAACTTACGAGCACATGATAATGTCATTTTACCTATTTCATAAGTAATCTTATGAAATAAAGAAAAAACAATATAACTTTTTTTTTTCATTTTTAAAATTATCTATTTCTCAAAATTAAGTGTTTTAACATAGCTATTTTAATTTGATCATGGTAGTTAATTGTAATTGAATAATAATAATAAATAACTGAATAAATGACCCAAACCACCTTGTTCATGAATGTCCAGAGAGACATGAAAGCGTCAGGACTCTGAGAACAAGATGTCTACCAAAGGCTTTCATGGGGTCGCATGATTGGGAAAGCCAACCCCGTATAACGGTTTTACCTAGAAGAATTTCATAGAAATCTGTTCAGCAATTTTAACAAACATCAGTAAATCTGATTGTCTCATCTTCACGCCATCAGAGTGTGAAAAACGACAGACTTTATCAAAGTATCCTGAAAATGAAATTAGCTACACGCGGACAAAACCGCGACCAATGATTAGTACCTAGGTACATTACCTAAATAAGTCGCATTCGAGACATAAAATACTACAAATTGAACAACCATTTCTTACTTTTGAATTCTTCAGTTTAAAATAACCTTTAGACCTGAAGCCCGTTAATTAAACCTAACTAATGATGTACATGGTCATGTTGCCTCTAATCAGATCTCTTTACAATTCCTTTGTAGCTGTTTGTTTATTTTTATTGTAAATGCGTAATGAAAAAGCTGTGCTTAATGTTAGCTCGAGACAAATTAAATTAAACTTTATGTTTACAACTTAGAGTAAAATTTTGATTGCTTAAAATAGAAGAGATGGACTGTACTTGGATCGATGCAATAAAAAAGGTCAAAAGCCATTTGAATTCCCGCGGTGTATGTTAATGTTCTGTACGGAGTATCGGAAAGATCTTGCGTTCATACACGGTTCATACTCATAGAAAACCCTGTATATTTAGGAGCGTTCAAATTGTGTGATACGAGTTTTTCTGACTATATAGAAAATAATCATATTTTGGTAAAAAAATACGATATACGAGGTTTGCTCTCGTCACTGACGTCTTTTTTTTCATTTATTTCTGATGGTTTTTAAGGGGATGAACAGCCTACCAAGCTGAACATCTTTTTCTATTGAACCATCATCACAACCGCTAAAAAAAACTTCTTTCCCAAACAATTGGGTCGAGTAAGATTATAGTTTTTTGTACAGAACAGCAGATTTTTGTTTCGGCAATTATTTTTATCCACATTAAGTTGGACCCTGTATATGAACCAAAGATGACATGTATATGTATGTAATATTGTCAATTACGGTCTTTTATCAAAAAATCTAAAATCAATACGGCGCTGAACTTAAAATACAGTAAAAACTAAAATTAATTAAAACTAACTTATTGTGTAAACGCTCTTTTTGTTGGGTGAAATCTTTTAAGATAAGCTAACCTCAAGAGATAAACTACATATGTTAGCAATGTAACTTACCCGTTAAGCCCTTTTGGTCTGACTAGGTAGCTAAGCTACCTAGCTTAAAACAGGGCAATGAGTAGCATGCTTAAATCAGTATGTATAAAGTGTTTAAAAGAAAAACTGCTCTACGTGTTCAGTTTCCTAAAAAAAAGGTCCCAAGCAAAATAATTGACAACCGGAAAACCAGCATCCCAATCAAGTTCAGTTTTTATAAAGGTTACCACAAGAGTCTAGAGCCTTGTTTTCGCACTTGCCGAATACAAGCGACCTTCTCACAATAGTCGTTACAATCCGAGGTCGATGACCGCGAGCAATGCACAAGAGTCTAGAGCCTTGTTTTCGCACTTGCCGAATACAAGCGACCTTCTCACAATAGTCGTTACAATCCGAGGTCGATGACCGCGAGCAATGCAGATGCGTCGCTTTGGTTCACATGTAGCCTCCCACGTGAGTGTTTTACGGGAGGGGAGGTTGCGGGCTCGAGAGCGGGAGCGGTTTCCTGTTTTAACATCAGACATAGCATAGACTGAAGCTCTGGATTGAGGAGGCATAAAGAAATACATGCAGTGGTTAGATTAGAGCTGTGAATGGATGGACAGAGATACCCGTCGCTGTAGCCGTTAATATAATTTTGGTTGACCAGTTATTATTTCTTGTTTTTTAATTAGCAGCGTGCACTAAAAAGTATACCAACCCGGTATACTTTTTAGTGCACAAATATATTTTCTTGAGAGAGACTAGTGATGTAACGTTGAAACTGCTGTAGGACATTTATTGTCCTCATATCTGTTTCGTAATTGCAGTGTCTAATTTGAGTTTAACCGAACAGCTATCGACCGACCACAGCCAACGTATGCTGAAGGTTGAAATCATAATCAAATCAAAAATGTATGCTATTAGCATAATTAGCTCCCGTCCTGGCTGCTGACCCGCTAATCTTTTACCAGATCTAATATCTAATAATAATTAAATTATTCGAATCGCTTCATCTGATACCCTGGACCACCCCCCCGCAAGAGGTCCGCCTACACAATGAGTTCTCGAACTAAATCTGTGGTGATTTGAAGAAGTTTTTGTGGCGTCCGGATTGGGTGGCATGGGCTTGTTACTCCGCACCAGTGGGTAACGTATATCGTCAGTATGCCTTTTCTTTATTTGAGTTCAGAGGCAGGCTAAGCAGCATCTGTGATGTATAAGCTAAAAGATAGTCGTTTAATCGCGGTTTGGACATTTGACGCGAAGGGATGATTGTCTTGTTACAAGGATATACAGGGTGAAATTGGTATCATTAGCATTCTTTTAAACTATGAGTTTAACCATCAAACTGAACAACTTTTACTTGAGCAAACCGATCGGAGCAAAAAAAAAAAAAAAAGCTAATGATATCAATTTCATCTTTTATTATAGCAACATTTATACTAGTGTTAGTATAAATGTTGAAGACCAAAGATAAGACGGATCATGTAGCATACAGCCATGGCTAAAAATGTATACCTAAGTACTAAAATGATACATGAACGGTATTCGAAAAGAAAACTAATCGTATTTCCATACCTTGTGAAAATGTACGCGGAAGAGTCGAGTCATGACTCATGAGTCATGAGTCGGTTGACTTGACTCGAGTGTCAGGGGAGGCGCAGGCGAAGTCACGATCTCGACCCGCCTACTATTGTGAGATAGAAAGTACCGAATCATAGTTAAACTATGTTCCGCGAAAGCGGAGAGATTGAGAGTCCTTTCAGATTATAAATGTTTATTGAGGAATATTATTAGCTTTGATTAAATTAAAATAGCGGAAGATAGACGACGTTCTTGCATTACGTACTCGAACAATGGGTCTGCTTTTTATTATTATTCTTATAACACTTTATTGTACACACAGACATAATAATATACAAAGTTGAGAAAAAATGTACAAAGGGCGAGTTTTATGTACGTACGAGTGAAAAATCATGCCGTGTGATTTGTTTTTTTCTTTTTGAATGATTTGTACAATAAGTAAAAGCACGCGATAGGTGATGTGGTACCTTTATTCCGCCTAAAATCAAAAGAAGTATCTCAACCATTGGGCGGGGGCTCAATTTATGCGGTCCATGCGCTATAGGCTTGTCATCTATCTTGCTGTTTTGATTTAATCAATGATTACGAGTAAGTAGGTATCTTGCTAGTTGCAAAAAAATTAATCTATCCCAATAGATATACGAGAATCAAGTCTAGACTCGTAATTAGGATTACTAAATAGAGATTAAGGAATATAATTACGGTATGAAAGTAGATATAACAATAAAATGCGTTTGCATGTTATTCTGTAATATTAATGAGTGTCCTTTTGTTAAGGCGAAGTTGTAAGAAGAACAAAGACAATAAATTATTTTGTCTATGTCTATCGTATTTATACAGGGTGAAATCGATATTATTAGCATCCTTTTAAACTAAGAGTCTAGCCATCAAACTGAACAACTATTAAGGGAGCAAACCGATCGGAACAAAAAAAATCAGCTGTTCCAATGCAGGTAAACTGCAATGCGTACTCGACTCAAATGTATGCAACAGCTGATTTTTTTGCTCCTATCGGTTTGCTCCCATATTAAAAGTTGTCCAGTTTGATGGGTAGACTCTTAGTTTGAAAGGATGCTAATGATATCAATTTCACCCTTTGTATTATTCTATCATGGTTTTTTAGTTTCGCGTTTAAGTTTATAATCATAATTATTTTTCCTTGCCTTTCCTTGCTGTTTTTCTTATATTCCTCATTAGATCTAAGTAAGATTTTTTACTCAGCCAATCCTACGCATCCTTGTAACCCTGTTTTTTCATAACCGCTACTATTATTTATATTATATGTAATAGAGCGAGTACGCTCGTTCAATGAGTGTGAAAAGTGGTAGGGGTAGCCCACGGATTTATTTGGAATTTTCACCCTTCATATAAATACAAAATCAATGTGGTCAATAAGCATGATTATGACAAAGGGCCCTAAGGGTCTCTACCTCGATGTCAGTATCGATCTTGTGGAATCCATACTGTAACAATCTTGGGCCTCAGTTTGTTCTTATAAATGTGATTTTTCAAATATGTACGAAGCCAGGGCCATGATTTTGACATAAAATAACATTAAATTATTATTTCACCTATTTCATTACTCATAGTTTCAGACTATTTAGATAGACCACAGAGTACTATAATTACTAGGCGGTAGTTAAAAAATTAGTTTCACAAACGCTGCTTTCTTATTAAACATTATTTTTATACCGTCTTGTATCACCAAACTAAATTTTACGATTCATTTTAACGTGATGTGCGTATTTTTCTAGAAACCGTACAAAGTGTTGGCCAGGATTGAAACAACTTCTGTATATCGAATGCCTGTTTGTCGAGTAAAAATATTGACTATAATAGATCTAACAACTCTTGAGCCAGCAATCATAACGTAACATACAACATTTTCGGGGCATTGGCCTAGTCAAGGCTCTATCGTAACTTGTATGACAAGACTCTTGTAAATCAATCAACCGACCTCCGGGCCCCTAAGACACTGTACACACGAGACTTTCTTGAAACTGATTTTTTAACCGACTTGAAGAAAAGAAGACAAACAAAATTTTAGTTTTTTTTTACGGTGCCTCACATCTGCGGAATCTATTTCTGAACCGATTTGATGATGAGATGTTTCTATGAAAAACATAATTATTTTAGAGAAAGCCAATAATTGTGGTTAAATAATGATTCTGTTAAATTGTAATCTTAAAATTGTGGCGCCTTCTACGTGGTGATGATTTTGCACATGTCTAATTTAAATAGCAAAAGTGCTTAAAGTTGTACAGTTATAAAATTATTTGCTGTCTTCAAGGATTGTTTTATGCACAAAACACAATCTTGAGCCACCATACAATTGGAGTTTCGTTGTAGGCCAGGGAGCAGGCAACCGACACGCGACTTCTCAATAACAGACCCACAACACGACTCAACCGAAGATAATTTAATTTCGAATAAAGTACCGTCTTTGGTGGATAAATATTGCGTGTATAACTGATTGCAGTTTGATTTACCTACCCACTTAATATAACTTTGGATTAGGAATGTCTTCACGCTTGGTTTCATTATCACATGATCTTTGTGGAAGCCAGTAAGCAAGCAGCGAGGAATTAAAAAAAATACTTGTGAAATTCCACTCACTAAATTATCTTGGGCAGTATACATATCTAGATAATTGTGCTACAAGGGTCGCTCTGTTCCAGAAAATTGCGTTTTTCCCATTGGATGGGAAAGATACATATTGCAAGTACATACGTATGCTGTCGTTGTACAAAGTTGTGATTATGATCATATTTGGACTGATATCTTAAATAATTAATGGCTATCAGTCTCTAAGGAAGACCCCATGCTGCGTGCTGGACTGGTTTGAGAAAAAATTTACATAATATAAAACGAAAGTCTACATTACGCGCTGACAAGAGACAACCTGTGATAGACACATGACATTGAGTGACAGATTCTTGAGCTCGAGAAAAAAGTTAAAAAAAATATTTTAAACTCATTTTTGGGCGGCTAATTTTTTTTTTAGAATAACTGTAATTTAACCCTTCATTGGTACTGTAAAAGGTGTTAAAAAGTGAACACATATTCTTAAAACCATCTTTGCAAGATCAATGATCGATCAAGTTTTTGTAAAAATCGAAAGAATCATTATAATATCAGCAGATAGACGTCCAGTGGTCGTCTTCCACTGCTGGACAAAGGCCTCCCCCAAGGGTCGCCACAACGACCGGTCCTGCGCTGCCCTTATCCAAGAGGTTCCCGCCGCCTTCACCAGGTCATCGGTCTACCTCGAAACAATCATGTTTGTGTTTATTCGATTTTTCATACAAAACTCGAAAATCGCTATGAAATAACTTTGTCGTATTATTTAGTACCTTTTTGTGAATATCAAAAATACTTAGGTTTTTGTTTTAATCGATCCTAACTTGTAACTTACCTTACACAATTGTCTACTAAATGAATCATACAGTCATCGTTCCCAACACAACTTTGTATACAGTCTGCTCAAAGCTTTAGCAGTGGCTTGTCAAGTTTAGCCTCATGATAGATTGTGAGATGACAAAAAACTTGATGTGGAATAGGGTAAGTGAGATCGGGTTATAGAACTTAATATGTTTTGTCGTTCACATCTGCTCCGTTCGACTTCGCTTGGAACTATCTGGATTAATTGGAAAAACGCCGACGCCTGCAAATAAAAGCCAGCGATAGAAATACTTATAACGAGATCGAGATCAAACGAGTAGGTACACACAGCTTAACAAAAGAAAATAATCACATTGTTTTCCAGAATAGATTAGTATGTTTTTGAATCCAGGTTGTAAAATTTTCTATACAATAACGAGAAATATTGTCCGTGTGGTTGTCGGCTAAGAATAGCACTATCCCATTTCCTCCCGTGGGTGTCGTAAAAGGCGACTAAGGGATCTACTGAAGGATGGGCAGCAGCATCCTCTGAGTACACGAATTGATTCGATCCAACTGCGATCGCCAACCCGCCTGCCAAGCGTGGCGATTATGGCAAATCCCCCCATTTTAGGGGAGGCTTATTTCCAGGAGTGGACGTTTAATGGCTGATATGATGATGATGATGAACGAGAAATAGACACACATGCCTAACTACATGTAACCTCACGCACATAATCCCATTCGGGGTGTTAAGAAACTTTGCTACAATTATAACTATGTTTTATGTTTAAGGCTCACTTTTAGCATATTAAAGGTGGAATGATGGAATGACTGACGTGTTGAATAAGGGAAACGCGAAAGCTATTTAAAAAGGAGAAAATCGAGATGTGACATCATAAAAAATCTGTCTTTGTTACTTTACGCATGCCAAAATGAGGGCATATTATGATTGTTTTCTCGTTTTATCGCTTTGTCGTACGTAGCATGCTAGCTCTAAACTGACAGTCAAATGCAAGTGGCAAGGCTTGGATGCGATACACAAGACCTGGAAGGATGGCATAATGGGGAGAACCTTATAGTGAAGGCTCTCGCAAACGAGCCACCGGCCACAGCCATATGTGGCCAGCGACACGCTGTTCACACGCCATGTTCATAATTCATTTTTTTTTTTTTTTTATTCATAATGGGTTTGCGCTTGGCTTCATCTCACCTGATGGGAAGTGTAGACGAAGCCGAGGATGTAGCGCGCTCACCCAGAAAAAGCCATTTTATAGGGACTCGCCACACACGTGTGGCCGGTGGCCGCCACTCGCTACAGCAGTATCCGAGACCGCTGGTTTGTTTGCGCCGAGCCTCCTAAAACATTAGCTTTGGAACTTGAACTGTACGTACGTTTGTTGATCATGTACATAACGTACACAGGGCGACACACCAAGCTACGAAAAACCAAAATAAGCTGGCCGCGCGTAGGTAGAGTAATGTATAACGTCGCGCGGCCAGCTTATACTGGTTTTGCGTAGCTTGATGTGTCGCCGTGTGTACGTACAGTGCAATAATAACTTATATTTTAGGCTTTGATTTTCCCGTTAACCGTTAATATGGTATCTGCACTAGTTTTAGTACCTTTTATTAAGGTTCCACCACAAAACAACTTCATTAAGTCCTTTAGACGTGTAAAGGGAACTAATTTAAACGTAGAATATATGTCAGTCATGGTTATTTATAGTTGATTCGTCATATTTGTAGAGAATGGCGTTCTGCGTTGAACAAGAATATCGAGTTTTATGCTGTTTTTATTATTTGTATAACGAAAATAAAACGGATGCTGGAACTGGGTTGTACGAATAAGGGTTAAATAGTGAAGTAATTATGTTTGCGTAGAAATTATAATATGTATATTTAGCACAAAAAGAGCATAAGAGGCGCGTTATGAAGAGGTATTGACACGAGAATCATGTGGGGTTCGAATCAGCACGGACGCCATCCCATGTACCAATTCGTTAGTTTTAGTTTGTACTTATATTTGTACTTGTGTTTGTATGTTTGTACTATTTATGTAAGTAATACTGAAAAGTGAAGGAAAACTTTGTGAGGAAACCTGCATACGATGAAGTAGAAATTTTGACGCGTATATGAAATGTACCCATCCGCATTGGACACGCGTGGTGGACTCACATACACCCTCCTAGAGTGTAAGCCTGTGACTTGCAGTTGGACGTACATAGCTTGATGATGATAATAAAAGGCCTGTCATTTATTAAATTACAGGTCACCTCTCTGCCTATGTTCGGTCATCCAGATTATGTAGACATAACTAATTGACAGACAGGTAGACAAACATACTCAGTAAGAGACAACCCTAACTTCCAAAACACTTTTACTGGCTTAAATTTTGCTGTTTACTAGAGGATGTAAATAATACTAGCAGTATTGTCGTGTTCAATAATTTCATACGAAGTTACTATAATTATGTGTTATGGGCACCTTAATTAATTTAAACCTGAAGCGACTTAACAGAATATTTGGCAAAGTTTTTTTTATTCATTTGTGTAAAAATATTCTATGGTATATTGGTGAAAATTCAATGTTATCTCCACAAAAGTGAACGTTTTTCAGTTTATTGGTCTAAACCGTCTGATCCTTTAAATATGTAATTGGTATTTTTTAAAGTTTATAGTTTTTGAAGTCTTTGTACCAGGAAGCTGGCAATAGTATTGCTTTGTACACATTAATTGAATATTTACACTGAAGTCATAGAGTATACTATAATCTGATAGGTATTGAATAAAGGACAATGGGCAAAAATGTATGAAATGTGGTACCCGCCCCAATAGACATAATATATATCAGATTTTAAAGGTTACTTTATGTACATCAATGTGTACTAGGACGCTTGTCATCATTCGCTGTGGGAACGGAGCTATTCGTGATGATTCTTTAATTATTTTTTTTGGTTTTTCGACATTATTAGGCAATTATTTTTTTAATGTCATTATTACAATTATATATACATATTATATACATAATATGCTTATTATATATTATTTTTTTAATGTATTTTATTTAATATATTAAAAATAATATGTTAAATGTGGAGATTTTTTAAATGGCGTTTAGATTTATATAAGAACGTTTATTAAAATGTAATGCTGTAAATCTTCCTAAAATAAATAAATAAATAAATGTACTATAATATTACACTAATTGCTACGAACTATTAATTAAACTACTATTTTTTTGTAAACTTATGTAATTAACCATGTAACGTCTATTGTCTGTTTTTACCAAATAAATAAAATAGAACTGCATATATTCTTAAAATAATTCCTATTATATTTATTACATTGACGACAACCGACGGTTATAAGAAGAGGAATGTGAGCGCGCGGCTATATCCCAGCTAGGAGTGGTGGGGAGCGATGCGCTTGGGCAGTTTAGCGCGTCATCGGATCGGCTCCTTCACTCCAGTCGTTCAATCGTACCGTACGAAAGACGACGTCCCGCTGCTGTTCATCAGAATACGTTCTCATCTCGCTTTTATCACCGACCCCTGCACCTCTTTTTGGACATTTTCTACCTGCTTTAAACGTTGACCTCGGCTTGTGAAGTGTTTTTGTGAATTTCGTTACCGATTTGGACTGTTGCAATGGAACAACATAGCAATTGTGTGGTGTGCCGGCGAGGCCTACATAATGCAAGATACCAGCGACATGTTTTGACCGATGACCTCCCAAGGACACGACCAGCGTTTGCGGCGTACATACAAGAACATGCTGAATTGGAGGTTAGTACCCACTTCGTTATACTATTTAAATGTGTCACAGGTGATTCTCCTTATTACGAAATTGTTAGCAGTGTTAGAAAATGACGCTCTTTTGAAAAGCGTGTGATTGTCATACCGCATTAACAACGAACGCCATAACATATCTTCTCTTAGCTTCACTTTTTCATGTTAGAAAATAGCGCTCTTTTGAAAAGCGTATGATTGTCAACTGTCATGCAGCTTGAATGTAATTGGTCTTAAACTACAAACGCCATACCATATCTTCTCTAAGCTTTACTTTTTCAATGTTTCTAAGCTACGTTTAGCAACATTAAATAACGGATTACAATAAGACTCATGAACATTTCACTGGATAAACACGTATTAACTATTAAGTTTTGGAAGTATGTTCTAGAGTGTTATCAAAAACGTTTCCTAATATAGTGTATGGATAGGGCAATCCGCCTGCGTACGAAACTCCAACCTCGTTTTATCAGTTCACGGAATTCAGGTGTTCTGTCCGTACCAGTAGTGATTCACTAAATAACAAAACATTTTGGCATTTATTGTGCACGTGGACAGTAAAACAAATGAAGGACGGAAATATGCGCCGACGGTTCTGATAAGCACTAGAAGGGTCAACATTTTCTACCTGCTTACATTATTGTTTCGAATTATTACGATTATGTGGCATCGTTCTATACTATTATCTCGCTGGAAACTCGGTCATAAATCATCGGAGTATGCACCGAGTAAATAATCCTACTATAGATACCTACTGACCGGACCGAATTAGGTTTTTATGACAAAACGTTATCAAGCCAGAGTAAATAAAAAAACATCTACATCGTATTTTACCCTTTTCAGGTGGCGTTCAACAATACTCGATGTGTCTGTCATCGATGTTGGCAGAGAATTGAGAACGCTGTTAGACACAATGACGACGTGGTACCTGCTATACCAGAAGCAGAACCAAATGCCCAGGAACTTCAGGTTCCAGACTACGTTCGAGCCCCAAACACACCAAGGCATTGTATATTCAACGATTGCCGAAACCCAACCCGTAATCGCATACCTGAGACTATCAAACTTAATATGTTTTGTGAACATAAGTTATATATTCCTGAGGGCGCTAGAGTGTGCAGCCAACACCTTGAGAGCAACATCTGGGATGAACTGCCTCAATCTTGCAATGTCACTCATCATTTCAATGCACAACAATTTACAGACGTCTGTGACATGATGAGAAGGGCTTTAGAACGTGGACCTAGGCTCGACTTTAACACAAGAGGTTCATTGAGCAATGAAGAAATGCATTTTTGGACCGGACGTAATGGCGAACAGTTCGATGCCATACTGGATCAGGTGCCTTCTCTAAGTGAGAGATGCAAGGAACCAAGAACTGCATTAGGTATATACCTTACAAAACTACGTACCGGAGATTCCGATGAGAGATTGGCAACATTATTTAATGTGTCTCGAAGAAAACTGGAGCGTTTATTAGCTATTGTGCGTGAATGCCTAGCTAATGAATATGTAATATTACATTTGGGACTGGACCACATCAATAGAAATGAGGTATTAGAAAGAAACCTCACAATTCCTAAAGCTTTGTTTGGTAACGAAGAAAATGATAAAGTGATACTAATATATGATGGCACTTATATTTACATAAACAAAAGCTCGAACTTTTTATTTCAAAGACAATCATACAGTTTGCACAAATTCCAAAATCTTTTAAAACCTTTTTTGATAGTATGCACTGATGGATACATTCTTGACGTACTGGGTCCATACGCTGCAACAAAGACTGATGCAAATATAATGAGTGATATAATGAACAATGGAGAGAATCCTTTACATTTCTTCCTGCAAGCAAACGATGTGTTTATATTGGACCGAGGATTCAGAGATAGTTTGAACGATATTGAAGCATGTGGCTATGAATCATACATGCCTCCAACAAAAGATAGAAACGAGACACAGCTGACTACTGAGCAGGCCAATGAAGCTAGATCGGTGACGATATGTCGATGGGTTGTGGAAGTAGTGAATGGAAAGTTCAAGCGAGATTTTAAGCTCTTACGGCAAAAATATTTCAATAGAGCTCTTCCACACATGTTCACTGATTTTAAAATCGCCGCTGCTATTATAAATCATTTTCACGAACCCATCGCCGATAGTAATAATGTAGAATCCTATTTAAATATCATCCGAAACAAAATGGATTCCCCAAACCTTCTGCACAATTATGTAGAGAGGAAAAGATTAAACAACAGAAGAGCAGATTTTCTAAGAATAGAAGCAAATAATGTTCAGAATTTCCCACATCTAACAGAAGAGCATGTCATTTTGCTTTCTTTAGGTACATACCAATTAAAGCTTGCGAGATCATATTGCAGTGAGCATTTAAGGAATGGCTTATATTCAATCGAAATATACAGAGAAAACGCTCTGGAAGACTTGCCAGACTACGGCATTAACGAAGATGTTTGGCTGTTACGTGGGCGCGTACAGTCACGCCACAGGAGATCGAAAACGTACTATTGTTATGTTTTAGTAAAAAACAATAACACAAATAATGACAACGATATCGTGCAACATTATTGTACTTGCCTCACTGGACGACGTACAATGGGCACTTGTGCTCATATTATTTCAATTATCTGGTATCTTGGATATGCGAGACATGAAGGTTTTACTGCCCCTGCATCATTTCTAAATGATGTAATTGTAGATGGTCTTGAATGAAAATAAATGTCATTTCGAATTAAATCTTTAGTTTTTTTTTATTTTCAATAATATTACTCGAACATAGTACTGCAACGTATTATTTAGTGTACCACAACAACACGATAATACAATGTTGGTATACCACATAATTAATATATATTACTAGTGGACCCGTGCGGCTTCGCCCGCTGCCCAACTCCCTTTATAATATGTAGCCTATATTCCAAGTTTCATCGAAATCGGTCCAGCCGTTTTCGAGTTATAAGTGTTCGAACCAACCCGGCTGTTTTATATATATATATAAATATATTGATTTTTTATTTTCAATAGTATTACTCGAGCATAGTATTGAGCATAGTATTGCAACGTATTATTTAGAGTACCACAACAACACAATAATACAATGTTAGTATACCACATAATTAATATATATTACTAGTGGACCCGTGCGGCTTCGCCCGCTACCCAGCTCTCTTTATAATATGTAGCCTATATGTTAATCCAGGTAATGAACTATCTATATTCCAAGTTTCATCGAAATCGGTTCAGCCGTTTTCGAGTTATAAGTGTTCGAACCAACCCGGCTGTTTTATATATATAATAGATTGTTATTAACTATTATTATATATTTTTTATTGTTATCATATTGTTTTATTATTATTATATAACATTCTGGCATAAAAGTATTTTATTACAAATATAAATAGCAATAATAGACACCATGTGCCATTTTAATTAATTTTTTTTTCTATAAAACTTGTCATTTTCATATTGGTATATCTCCGAACTCACAATGATTTGGATCAAGCGGTCTTATTAAACATTGGTGGTCATAAAAAGACCCATCGAACGTAACTACAGTCATTGCTATTGGAGCGGGTACCAAAATGCCCATTCTCCTTTCATATGTTTGAATTTGATTTTTCTTAGTCACTAAAATATAACAAGATAAGAGATAAAGATAAGATAAATGTTTATTTTTAACTTTTGCTTAAAACTATTACATTAAACGGTAGACCAAAAACGAGGCAAGCCTGATACGCGAGGTATACGATTGGGAATCCTTAACAATAAACAATAATTTAGTTACGAACTAGTACAATTGAAACAAAGTGAGAGGGTGTGAGTGGGGGGAGGGGAGAAGGGGGGGGGGGGGGGTTGTGTAGGTGTGTGTCTGTTTGCGTGTGTTGTATGTTAAGATATATCCTTGATTAAGTCTTCAGTTCCATCGTAAGTCAAAGTCTGCAACCAGTTCTTAATCTCGAATTTTGCACGGCGCACTGATAATGTTTTTATGTCGAGATGAACTATTACGGTGGGTTACTTCTGAAATTCTTCATTCAATTAAAGATTGAAACATCATCAGCAAAATTGTTGGTCGTCCTAAACCACATGAACTGAACAGGCCGTCGCGGGCGCAGGCGGTGCGACTGCATTCCTGTTCTTTTTTTCGTTTCCGCGATTTCGTGTGACTGGTCAGCCGTGATGGGGAGTTTTTTAATAAGGTTCCTGAGTTCTCAGTAAAAATAAAATCGTTAAGATCGTTAAACAAATATTATTTCACTAAAAGCAGACCTCTTACCAGCTATAGATGCAGGTGTAGCAGAGTTTATGTTTAGTAATTCTTTGCAATATATTTCTCGGAGATGTGATGTTGCCGCGTAGTTTCCGACATACTTACTTAAACCACACAACTATGAACGAGCTACGCATGTGATTCTATTAACAAACTATTCTGCCACTTTTTGCGGGAGACGAGATAGCATGAAATCCAATCCGCAACACTGGATTTTATTCCTTTACGTTAGATTCTAATTTTGATTGTTATAAATGGTTTCGTGAGAATCCCAAACGAGATAAGTTCGACGTTATTGTTCCTCAATTATAGGCTGTGTCGTTTAGTGATAAGGTATAAAATTATATGTGTATTTGGCACATAATTAATTGATCTTGTGACGTGGCAGAGGGGAAATGCTAACTCGAGGCTGGTTCCTAGTTATATGGTCTAAGCCGACATAGATCATCGTAAGAGGTGAGCTAATCCCTTTTGGCATCGCCATCATCTACATATCTGATGCTCACAGCCATAATTATATTGCGTTATGTCTCCTTTATTTAGTTCAGTTATAGCATTTAGGGTCAAAGTCTCTTTAAAGGGTTCATGTGCGCTATTTTTATATGTGTATAGCATAGCATAGCATAGCATAGCATATGCTCACGACTATATGTGCCGTGTGTCAGTGCCGTGGTGGTCCAGTGGCGAGTAACCTTGCCTGCCGTGCAGGAGGCGATGGTTCGATCCCCGTCCAGGTCGACTCGTACCAATGAGTTTTTCGGAATTTATGTACGATTTGTAACACTACTGGCTTTTTCGGTGAAGGAAAACATCGTGAGGAAACATGCATGCTTCAATTTCGAGGCATGTATTGTACCTACTGTCCATTACAAGTGGCGACGGGCTCACTCCCCGTCACACTGGACAGAGTTTCGGTACTACTAGTGAAACGTGGATGTTCTGAGGTTTCAGAATATCTCTGACTACCCCCTCGGGGAATATAGTCGTGAGCATATGCTATATGAGCATATTTTATATGTGTCCATATAAAATATATGTAATCACATGGAGCAATAAACTATTATGACTATGAATTCGTACTCCATCATCCAGTGCAGATTGGCAAAGGCATCAGTGTTCCACCTGTGAATGAAGTCTGACGTAGCTTAAAGAAGTGACACTGTCATTTATTGGAATTATCTGGGAACAACTGTTTCATGAGCCTACAGAAGTGGTCGGTTATTCAAAGAATGACCCGACAGGCGTTGTTTACCTTCGGTGATGGTTTCAATAACAGAAGCATTACTACGTGGGCACTTCGACTCCTCTTCTGAGAGGAAGCGAAGACGATGCGAGAGAATACATTTACTCAGATGATGTTTATTCACTCTTGCTTTGAATGTACCTAATGGGGCTGCATGTCACACGAAATCATAGCTGTAGGTTTTGTAGAGTATAAAGGGGATATATTTACATGTGATTTTGGAAATTATGGAATACGCGGAACCACGGCTTGTAATAAAAGATCTAACAAAGAAAGACCAGTATTTATAGAAAAATTTTGTCACCAAATAGGGTATGAAATCTGCCTGTCAAAAAACATCTATTTTTTTCTGGAAACACCGTCTACCTTTCTTCTTTTCACCGTTTCCTCTACCCTAAGGTTGTCTGGAAGAAATCGCTTCTTAGCGATAAGACCGCCTTATTTTGTGCCTCTTGTATTTTATTTCTGTATTTTACTGTTTATGTTTTTGGTGTAAAATAAAGTATATTTGATTTGATTGATCTGAAATTCCTAGAATCAGGAAGGATTAAAAGGGAGCGTTTGAAGCGTTTAAAAATACACCCAATAATAATAAGACCGTTATCTAAGGCATTCCGACATCCTATGGAAATTCATTCCTTTTCCTCCACAGGGTTCACGATCTGACGAGTGGGCCTTACCTGCAGGCCTAATTGACCTGAGTGAAGCAGACCGCAACGATACGAATGAAGGTTTTGTCTACCTTCACAATAAATAACAGAAATTCTGTTCGTTGAGACTAGAATGCTAAATTAAGGGTATAAGCTCCGCTCCAGCCGTGAGGTTACTTTTTCCCATGGCTCCCCAAGGGAGAAAATGGAGTGTTCTATCTCCTCTACAAGATCCTAAATAATGCAGTTAATAGGTGTTTGAGAAGTTATTACAGCCTTTATGACCACCCCAAAGGTGAACAAGGTCGTGTCTGTCTGTATATTGTACGTTTAACTCCAGGAACGAATAGTAAGCGTAACGTAAATTTGAACAGGCAACCTTGAACGAGGCCGAGGTGCCAACTAGCTTGAACTCGTAGAAATTATTATGAGCTGTTTACAACCGGTTCTTTCAGTAGTGTGTGACCACCTGAAGAGTGTGCACGTACTATTATTTAAAAACAAATTTTTCGAGCCTAAAATTAATGTGAATTCGTGAAACCTAGTCGAACCCTAAACCGGTTCTACGGCGCCGCCCGCCACAGCCGCCATTACGAAATTTCGGCCATGTTTGTTTCGCCGTGCAAAAACGCGGCAAAGGATTAACGTGTCGAATTCTGCAGGCCTAGAAAACTGATGGAATTCTAGATTCAAAATCGATCATATGATTCCGAGGAGGGAGACATTGTGAATTTTAAAGAAGTTATAAGGGGTCAGGGTGACGTCAGCTCAGCGTGGCTGATGGCGCGAGGGGGCGGGTGCGGGGCGCGGGGCGGGAGGGGCGCGGCGCGGACGGCCGCGGCCGGCGGGCAGTGCTCGGCGCGCGCACTCCGCGGCGGCGGCGCCCGCGGCCCGCAGTACACAGTGACGTTTTACTCAGTTGCCACACATACTCCGTCGACAGCCGCCCGCGCCGCCAAGTTACTATAACATGCGACGGCGACGCACCGCCATCCCCGTAGGGATGATACGGATAATCGACTCCTGCGCAGGTGAGCTAATTTTCACGTTTTTATTCGTAGTTGCGAGGTAGGTAGTCTAGACTTGAATTTGGACCGGTTTCGAACGGTCGAAACTAGATTGGATAGTATAGAACCAACTTTGCATTCCTTTCCCACCGTTTTTTAATTTGAAAATTATGTTTGGCAACCCTCAATTTTGTCGTCGATGTCTTTGAAAAAGGTATTTTTAAGATTAAATCTGTCGACGTTTTTTGGGCAGTTCTTTGTGATCTCGCCACATCCGGGTTCGATGGCTAGAGGCAGTTCGCCCACCGCTGGCCTTGACCGGCGCGAACTCGGTCTAGTCTCACCGTCTACACACACACACGCACATATATACTATAGTATATGTGTGACAAATGAAGATGTGGTTTATGTTAGAAAGTCTATGTGAGGCTTTTCATTAGACATTTTAATCTTCGAAGAAAATTGTACTTTTTACTATATTCCCCGAGAGGGTAGTTAGAGATATTCTAAGTATACCTACAGAATGTCTTCTAAGTGCCACTCTTTGCAGCGCAACAGAGTGTATGATTAAATAAAAGTTAATTAAAACTGTAAATATCATAACTTGGCTTGAAAAGTACAAAATTATAATCTCAATTAAAAAAAAAATTATGTAACAATAATTTGAGCGAAGTTTGTTGCGCGCGTTGATGTCTAATGTATGGGGCGGTACTAATTTGTATAAATTAACATTTTTCTTCATCTATATAACTTAGTACTAGTATTATAATGTATAATACATAAATAAGGACATACGTATAATCACGACCACGACGTTTTCAAAAAATATTTGCCACGAATTATCTTTTTAAGCTTCAAAGCTCAATTTCAGCATATTGAAGTTCAGGATAGAATGCCGTGTTCATTACAAGTGCCAAAAGGCTCACTACCCGTCACACAGGACAGAGTTTCGGTACTACTCGTGAAACGTGGTTATTGGATTTTCAGAATATCTCTGACTATAACTATTAACTACCCTCTCGGGGAATATAGCCGTGAACATATCCCATCCTATGCTTCAATGAAAATACAGTTTTAGCGATTTTATCCATTAGTCCCTTCTTGAGACACCCACATGGCGAGTTCGGGTGGTTTGTTCAACTTAATTAAATAAATAAAAAAAATAATAAAAAAATGAAAATAATTAAAATATCACATATATAAGGTCTAACAAAATCAGCTGAAACTATTTTAAGGGGATGATCAGACCATCAAACTGAACAACTTTCTCCATGGGACCAATACTGAAATCGCGAAAAAAAAATCTGCTGTCCCATACATATAGGTCGAGCAGGTTTGTATGGAACAGCAGATTTTTTTTTTCGCGATTTCAATATTGGTCCCATGGAGAAAGTTGTTCAGTTTGATGGTCTGATCATCCCTTTAAAATAGTTTCACCTAATTTTGTTAGACCTTATATAACTTCTCGACGTCATTTTTTGACTCAACCACCTCGTCGAAAGATGATTCGGTAGAAAGTTTTATATTTCTATGCTAGAACACTTAGCATAAGTAAATAAAGGCAGGTATATTGAATTTCTTTCCAATATTACATTGCTGTGGACCTGGGACTCAGTACTATCTGGTCCTTGTATCCCATTCAAATATGGAACAATATTTGAAGGTCCTATACAAAGATCCCCTTTATTCAAACTAAGGGGTTCACAAATAGGATCGCCTAACTATATTTATTTGCTGAAATTACAATATTAGATTACGTTTGTTAGTAAGTTTGGTGGCTAGTAGGTTAAGTTTGAATTTTGTAACGTTAACAAAGTGTTATTAAATAACGAAATAATTGCATTGAAACAATAATTTCATTATTTTATTAATTCAAATTTGAAGTTATTCCCATTTTAAGTTTTTATGGAAAAATTATTTATTATTATTTCAGCAATAAATGAAAGCGTGTTCAAGAATATATTTTAAGAATCTTATATGGTAGTAAGTTAAAGTTAAAAAATTTTTTGATACTTTGAAAAAAAAAAATCAAAATTCAAAAATTTTTCATTCAAAATAATATCACATAGATAGCTTTTTGACGTCATTTTTTGAGTCTACCACCGCGTCGGAAGGTGTTCCGTTGAGAGAAGATGCGGCCAGAAACTCTACAACACACATCTTTTTAACAAAACAAAATATACAAAGTACAATTAAAATACAATATTGCATTACATAGAGTAACATTGTCAAGACCAGACATTTTGGTCATTCAAATAGTCATCGAGTTTATAGTAGCCTTTTTTACAGAGGACTTGTTTAACATGGAACTTAAACTTTTTGTCTGGCAAGTTTAGAATATCCTCTGGTATCTTGTTGAAACCTTGATAATTATATTCTGCTCTCGATTCTAAACAAACTAATTTCTAGTTTTTCGTTTATTACACGTCGTATAAGCTAAAACGTAGTGATTGTCATTATTAAATTCTATGAAGCTGTGATCTGGAATGCTATTTATGAATATCTCGTTTGAATTCGTATACGAATGATGCATAAACTCTATAGTTATTTTGACATTTCCGTATTCATATTAAAATGTGGGAGATTAAGTAGCGAGTAGCCTCGTTTTCCATGAAGATAGTGGCGGTTTGATCCCAGACAGTATCAGACTCCTACCATACCTATGAGTTTTTAGGCATTTATGTACCACGAGCGTTAACCCACGACTTCGTCCGCACAAATTATATACCAGATTTTAAGTCAGATCACAAGCTATCAAACAAAAAAAGTTTCATCAAAATCGGTTCAGTAGTTTTTGCGTGATACTCGTTCAAACAAACAAACAAACACACAAACAAACACACAAACAAACAGACAGACAAAAAATCCAAAAAAGGGACACCTAAAAACCATATCGTAACTTTTTTTTTGTTCATATCTTCAATGTACAGACAAACTTCCTATTACAGTTTTGTAATAGTATAGATTTATAACACCACTAATTGATTTTTCGGTTAAAATATAGTAAGGAAACCGTCATGCTTGCAAGTTCTTTTTTTTAATTAGTTTTTTATTTATTTTTTTAGGTTTCAGAATATCTTTGATTACCCCTTCGGGGAATATAGTAGACGGCTTAAAAAATCGTAGACTTAGATCTCCGTTTTTTTAAGAATCATTTCTTCTACCGTAAATTACAAATTGAAGTTTAGTATCTAAATAAAGATAGTAGCTTTTTGTTTCAAATACACAGGCTTTGTATAAACATTTGGCTTATTGTAAATGGTATAATTTTGTTTGTCTGTTTGAAACACCTGCCGCCATTTCCACGAGTTGTTTTATGTTAATATCTTTAATTTAAATAGTACATTGAACTATCTCCAAGAATCATCTTCGTTATTTGAACAGTTTTAGGGTTATAATTAAAACACCTTTAAAGGTAGTTGTTATATCAACATTTCAGACCTTCGAATGAGAATTAGGTTGTTTGTTTATTTATGTATGAATTCATCTCAGTTCATTATTAAATTTTACAGGGTAGCAAAATTGCTGCGAAATACAAACTGAAACTGTATATAAGTGACAGGCTGTATAATGTTGGTTTTATCACGGGTAAAAAATCAACTAAATTCTATCATATATCTGCGTACAATTTATATGCCTAGCCAGCCATACGTTCAGTTATTCTTCATGTAGCATAAAATTAAGGAAAAGGTTGATGTCGTATCGTATACTCAAGGCGAATACTTTGCCGACAAAACGATGATATCATACATACATACATATACCCATACCACTATCGCACAGGGGTAGGCCGAGACTACGGCTCGCCACACACTACGATTCTGACATACTTCTCTCACCATCATCCATTTTCATACATCTCTTCATGCACTGCCGGCGGTTGAGGCAACCCACTTGTCCTTTTCGGAGAAGACCATTTATTTAGCCGTGGTACGATGATATCCTCCCTCATTATTTCAAGCTTTATACAAAATTTCATCAAAATTGGTTCTGTGGTTATCCATGAAAAAGTAACAGACAGAGATG
Organism: Agonopterix arenella; assembly: GCA_927399405.1. Classification (NCBI taxonomy): domain Eukaryota; kingdom Metazoa; phylum Arthropoda; class Insecta; order Lepidoptera; family Depressariidae; genus Agonopterix; species Agonopterix arenella. The sequence continues at coordinate 2,739,094 of OV656691.1, forward strand.
TGAGTTTTGTAAGAAATGAAGTATTGATTCTGACATTACTAACCCTTCTCTTAGTGATCGAGTAAATAAAAGCTGAAATGTTGCAAGGCTCTAGATCTTACGAGTATATTTTCTCGTGTTTAATGTGAGGCTGATGGTCATTATGCAGTCCACATCGATATGTCCACATACTGGGTGCGTACGGTCAGTAAAAGTAGCATTTGATGTTAACGTTTTGCATTTATTTTAAAATACTACGTTTTTTATTAGGCGCAAGCAAATATATTGTCTGTTTTCAATGCCAAAATTGATAAAAACTTAATTTATGAACTCCTCGTTCTCGGTGGGTGTATTTACTAAGCCTGACTCCTCTCTACAAGTGTATGAAAAGAATGTTAAGGTCCTGACACGACAATAATCTTTTCTTTCACCTGTAATAAATACACAATAATCAGTAATGACACAATAAATGTTTTGAAGGGTGCATTGCATAGCCAGGTATATCCGTTGAATATCGTAAGGTGGAGTCTTGTTATTGCAACTATCTGGTAATTGCAACTATGGAGCAATTGCACTTATAAAAATCACAATTCAGTCCTTCTCTTTATACCAAAACCTGCCTTCTAGATGACGAGACATAAGTCTATTGAGAGAAGAACTGAATCGTGATTCTTATAAGTGCAATTGCTCCATAGTTGCAATTACCAGATAGTTGCAATTACAAGACTCCACCTTAGACTTTTTAGTAGACTAATTTGCACTAATGCAGATTGTCGTCTTATTTAAAATATATTTTTTTTAGTATGTCGTTCGTCTTAAACTTGACTGAGAGACTAACTTTTTAGTATGTATTCGTATATTTTAGCTAAACTTTGTTCCGACATAATAAGTACTTTTAGTAATAGAGTAAATATCACGAAACGCTAATATTTATTTCAAACATTTGTTTCGTTGAAAACGACTAAATTTAAATTTGAAATGTCTTGTTATTTCACCTGTTTACACAATCGGCTCAAAACCAATATTTCAGGGCTGGTCTTCACCAAAAGAATTCAAGTTTCCTAGCCAAACCTTATTTTTAAAAATTACGAAAGTGTTTAAAATTCAGAATCATTGTAGGTAATTATTAACATTTTTTGTAAGAAATTATAGACAAAATATTTTAATTTTAATTCAATTTCAAAATATCGGGCACATAATCTGTGTGTCCTCAGAATGAAGAATACTTTCATACAGTCTTTTTTAAATTAATTTATATAAGATACGTAAATAATTTTTTTGCAGACCGTACTCTTTACTCTTACAAATAAACAGTGTTTTAACCCAGAAATGTGTTTCGCAACGTATAATGGTTAATAACATCAGGTTTCCTTACGATACTGCACGTAATGGTCCAGAATCGGGGACAGACACCTAATTGTTGCAATTAGTTGCAATATGTGCACTCTGCTGTGTCGTTTATGTGTTTTGATAGAGCTTTAATTTAATTTAGTGTGATATTTTTAAATTTAAATACCTACCTATAGGTGCAATCCTGACTCAATAAATAAAACGGGCAAATGAAGCAACAACGGCCAAAAGAGAATTCAGTTTGAAGCTGAGGTAGATTTTGTTGACTTTTCCCTATTAAATTTTCCAAATTTCCAGTTCCAAATTTTTACGAGACTATGAAAGATAGCAGTTTGGATTTTAAGTTATTTGATTTAATTTTCCTTGCAAGACCTGCTGTTGTAGGTGCAGGTCAACCAGCTGTTGACCAATTACAACTAACTGGAGTTTATAGTGTATTCTCTCCTTTTACAGTCGAATATTCATTAAAAAATGCAACATAAAAAGAGCAAAAAAATCTCGCAAGATTTACCAGATTGAAACGTTTCGTCAAGGATTTTCTCATTAACCTCAAGTCAAATATTTAACGTACATGTAAATTTACTTTCTTCCCCTCGTTCAAGAACCTACAAATATTCTCCGAAGTTATCCTAACGTCTTTAGAATTCAAATCCCTATTTACATAGTCACTGACCGTGAACATACGCCTCTATGTATTGTATGTATGTGTGTAGTTATGTATTTGTGTATGTAAAGTATCACAGCCGTGTGAATCCGCCCGCCAAAGAATGTGCTTGGAAAAATCTAACAATTCGTACGGTGTCCATAAATTTGTGGTGTTTTTAGGATTCGTTTTTTTTATGGACAGATTGTGAATGTTATTGCGAAATTATATTAATGTTAAGTGTATATAAATTACAACCACTGTGTAATTATTATTAATAGTTCATATGAGCCTTAAGTTTATGTGAAATACTGTGTTTTGTTAAATCTGTAACTGTTTTAACCTAAATTGTAAGATATCAATTTATGAAAGCTTTTAAGAAAACCACTCGTATTGCAGAAAAAAATAAATTTTTTGGTTGAGTCAGCTACACAATTGACACATCCAAATAAAAACCAAATTTACAATAAAAATAGATATTGCTATTCATAAAAATTTATCGTTTCAAACGTGCCAATCAAATGCCTAAAAAAATCAAAATTACCTAACCAAGTCGTTTACCCTCAAACAGACACGCAAATCATTTTATAGCAGCCACAATTCTTACTTTACGTCGTTCATATTCATCCATTATTTAAGTTCACACAAGAAATCCCCTTAATCAAACCATTTTAGACTTTAAAACGTACGTGTAAGAATTCTGACACGGCACTTCTGCCATCAGACAGACCATTAGTTTAGGTTCACGTGAACATTGGCTCTCCTTTGTTCTTTGTATTCGTAACTGTATTTTCGTCTAACGCGAGAGAATTAGTCATTTGTACACTTAGCAACAAAAATATTCCTACACACTCATTAATTAATTATGTTTTTGTGTACAATAAAGAATCTATGAATTAAATACACGCGATATTTCTGTATTAGTAACATAACAGCGTAATATTATTATATTCCTCGACACAGTCTGATATATTCTAAAACAAAATATTCATTCATATCCATAATATACATACAAAATGCCCATTGTGAAAAGTACTCAATATTTGTTACCCATGTAAACATGTGCTTTCCCTGTTGGATTTCGATTATTTAATTAATAACCGTATGTTTTTCTGTTAAAATACGAAGTATTAAAATCTGTCCAGTGAATTGTTGATTAAGTTAATATGACACAGTAAAAAAAGTTTTCTCAGAGAGTGTGCAGTGATTTGTGATTGTTTTAAAATTGAACTATGCAAGTGAATGCGTTATAAAAATAATGAGGTTCCAAATAAGTGCACCAAAATTGGTAAATTACCATTTACTTTACCAAATTTCAGAAATATTAGTGCTAATACAACTATTTATTTAACAGTATCTAATGTGAAGTGAATTTGTTTCGGTGGAATTATCAATTCGTTCAAACTAAAGATTAAACAAAAAAATATTGGCTATTATTTTAATGAATAATTGAAAAATTTTCTATAATATAAAATTGGTTACAGCCCGAAATATCTTGATAGAAGGCACGGACATATTCGTGATAATGTAATAAGAGAATCGCACACAAATAGGAAGCTCAGGAAGTTACGGAGTGCACGGCAATCATACCGAGCCGCTGATATCTAGCTTGCGAAATTATCTCAAACAAATAGGCTCAGTGTAGGCACTGCTTCGGTTTTCCTACTTTGCAGTTATTATTTTAGTACCGGAATCTCTTTTACACAAAAAGTGCCACAATATGAATCAGGTATCTATTTTTTCCTACAAACCTTTAACTTTACTCATGTACTTATTTCGGCGATTGTACATTCACCATTTACATAGTCAGTGACCGTGAATTTCTCGTGTGAAATTCTTCTATGAGCCTCTTTAGTACGTTTCAAATATAAAAGTCCCGCAAATCGAGCTATTTTCATTCTTATATCTTTGGTATAAATGATTTTTATAAAGTTTTCTTGAAAACATCGTAACTGAGCCTCTAGCGACGCCTTGTACATTCTGGTTTATTACCTCACTTCAAAATTAAATTAGATACCTCGAGGTTTCGTGTGTAGAAAAAAAAACCTGTTAACTTGGCTGCATAATGTTTTGTTCTTAAAGAAAATTAGTCTAACGTGATTTGAACGATTCGATTAGAACAGCCTTCAATTTGGTGCGGTTAATAGGTAGTTTCTATTCTGTAAGTAAGTACATAACTATCAAAGCAAAAGGGGTAAGCAAGCAAGTGTGCATTTTGTGTCCGAGTTATACGATTAAAGAAAAATGATTCATTTCAACCTGGATGGACCAAACTAAATCTGGACCTGGACTAAATTTAGCTAAATAATTTAATCAACTTGGGTCCAACGAAGATTTGCCCAAACAGTTATTAAAAATTTACCTTTGACTTACGGTTATATTTAGAACACCGTTTAAAAGCATTATGATCTAATTTAAACTAAAGTTTGACTTGATATAAAATAGGAGCGAGTTCTAGAAAATTGCATAAACAGGATGTAAAATTAAATGGGACACTTACTTAAAGGGGTGCTTCAGACCATCAAACTGAACAACTTTCTCTATAGGACCAATATCAAAATAGCGAAAAAAAAAGCTGTCCTATACATTTCAGTCGAGTTATGTTTGCAGTTTTGTATGGGACAGCGGATTTTTTTTCACGCGATTTCAATTTGATGGTCTGAAGCACCCGTTTAAGCAAGTGTTCCATTAAATTTTACACCCTGTATAGGGACCTTCATAATATGCTTAAGATTGTTAAGGGGATGATCAGAGCATCAAACTGAAGAACTTTATCTATGAGACCAAAGTCTAAATAACCCCCATACAAAATCGACTTTTGTATGGGGAAGTAAAGAACATTTTCTCGTTCCTTATTTTCACGTTAAATGTACTGTTCTATATCCAATATCCTATTCTAACAGTGTTAGTTGGTCACCCTAGTGCAGTGGTAATAAAATGCATTAGAAGTATCGTCACGACCGCGGACGAGCGGGGCCGGCGCGGTCATATCTGCGCTGCGATCGGACTTCGCTTCGTTCGCACGATATCTTACATTATCACTGCTTTATTCAGTTTATATATCCTTTTGATATTATTGACATCTGTTTTATTATAGCTTAACATTTTGTTATAATTCTAAATATCGATATTAACCTGAAAACAGAAAATACTACAGTTTTATTGATAGTTTACCCCAGTCTTTTTACTGAGTTTTGTTAGGCGGGGTAGGGAGTAATTATTAATTGGACTTTTAAACTGTAACCATTTAGTGACAAAAAGACTATCTTAAAACATATTTAAAAATCGCTACGCAACATAGAAATCAAAACTGTGTGTCCCAGAAGGCTGCACTCATTTGACATGATTTAACAATATCAATTATTTTTGGGCAATTAAATAGGCATTGAAATTTAAAAATAAGGTTTTTACATGAAAATACGAATGTATTTTTCAAAACCTTCTAAGTAGAGAAAAATATTTACACCATGTTTGAAGTATGTATATTGGTAAAGCTTGAAATATGTGCAAAAAATAATTTACCATCAGGATTTTTAGAACGAGATAATAGCAAAATTTTAAAATTGGAACAGTTGCTGAGGTGATTTTTTTTTAAATTTTGGTACCTTTCTAGGCTCAAATTGGCTCTTCAATATTATACCGAAAAAAAATCAATTATTAATTAATCCCGGCTCAAACCGTAAAATGACTGGGCTATAAGTTACGTACTCTCTGTGCTTTTTCCTATTATAGTGTGGTGGGATATTTTAATAAGTTGTGTTTTGTATTATACAGGGTGCTTCAGACCATCAAACTGAACAACTTTTATTATGAGATCAACTTAGAAAAAAAAATTTCAAATTTTCTATGGAACAACAGATATTTTCGCGATATCATTGTTGGCTTCATAGTGAAAGTTGTTCAGTTTGATAGTCTGAACTCTGAAGCATTCTGTTTGATATGTAACAGATTTAATTTTACACTCTGTGTGAATATTGATTTTGGTTTTTTTGCCTCGAAAACTGTGGAATTTAATATTTCATTAATTTATTTACTACTAGCGACCCGCCCCGGCTTCGCACGGCTTCTCCCTACCTTCCTTTTGAATCACTCTATCTATTAAAAAAAAACGCATCAAAATCCGTTGCGTAGTTTTAACGATCTAAGCATACCTATGTATTCCCGCTGTCCGTCTGTCCATAGGGACAGGAAGAGAGACAGGGAAGCGACTTTGTAGTGATGATGGATGATAGTGATAATTTACATATATATATATAAGGTCTAACAAAATTAGCTGAAACTATTTTAAGGGTATGCTCAGACCATCAAACTAAACAACTTTCTCTATGGGACCAATATCGAAATCGCGAAAAAAAAAATTGATGTCCCATACTAAACTGCAAACACAACTTGACTGGGGCAGAAATGTATGGGGCAGCAGATTTTTTTTTCGAGATTTCAATATTGGTCCCGTAGAGAAAGTTGTTGGTCTGAGCATACCCTTAAAATAGTTTCAGCTAATTTTGTTAGACCTTATATAATGCATAGTAATGGTCTTAAGGTCAAAATAGTTCCGATGTAGCTTTGACAAAGCTTAGTAAAATACGATATGTAAGTAAAGTCATTACATTTCATATCCATTGTGATCTGTATTGACTATTGTAGCCTAAACATTCAAGAGTGAATGAGTATTTACAACTTTAAAAACCTCTTAAACCTACTCAAAAAAAAAGTTAGAACTACAATCAGTTAATACCCATAACCGGCTTCCACAACTCTTTGAATACACCACTAAGCTTAACGTATCCTCATAGCGTTAAAAAGGATAACTTTCAACGTATTTTTACCTCGTATTGACAGTCTATACCTCTTCCAAGAATCAGTAACTACCTGCTTGTAAAATATTTAACTGCTCATTGTCCTTTTTTATTTTTATATAGCCATAAAGTTTCAAGTGGCCAGCTTTTAAAAGTTTTAAATAAAGAACGTAATTGAAAGGGAGTCAAGTTTTGAAAGGACAAAGAGAAGAATAAAGTGGTGGCCGGGACCTTAATTTTGAAGTGTTGAGCATTTTGTGTGCGGTTTAAGTTTTTGGGTTTTTAGGTGGTAATTTGTTGGTTTAAGAAGATTGCAAGCTTATGTAATAAATAAGAAGTGTTTATTGTATAATATAAGTGGTTCAATAATATCAGAAAGAAGAACGTGCATGTAGAAACACATCCAAACAAATGCACAAGGTTTAGGTAAAATATTGAATTGAAAGAAATAGCTTGATCAGCTTATTCGTGGTTGCTTGGAGATGCTCTTCTGTGAAAAATTGTCATATGCCTAAACCAAGTAAGTTTTTTGGGCTTGATTTAGCTACACTACTAAGAATTTAAAATATGCTTGAACGTAAATTCCATATCTGCTCTAAAATGTCATCGTATCGATTTAGTTACGCAAAACCCGTGTTTTTCAATATATAGACATTCTTACCAATCGTTAATAATTAGGTCTACTATCCGCATAGCAACAAATCCAAATCTCCTACTTAATTTAATAAACAATTATGTAAATTTGAAAATTAATAAATTACATATCTGCTATCAAGTTAGCCTTGAATAAACAAAATGGAACATGTTCTGAATCACGTCGTCTTTGCGTGGTTCAAATTTTTTTAAAGAGGAAAAATACACTCACGAACAGCAAAAAGTTTGTAAATGATTACTGAGTCTGCCTTTTATTGTCTGTGGCTTTTAAAAGCAGACTTTCCTATTGGCTGTGTGGTGCATCGTGTGTACTTAGCCTGAAAAAAATGACGTAACTAGGTAGTTTTGTTTTATGAAACCTACCAATGCACATACTTAGACATTTTTAAAAATAATATTGGTACCAATTTTCTGGAAGATTGCATGATATCAATCTGCACTAGGTCCCCCCCTTCTCACCCATATATGTAAAAAAATTTATTTTGCCCAGCATTGGGATCCTTCAGACTATAACTGAGAATACTCATTGAGGTTATCTTCTACTTATCGTGTGGGCAGCAAGCTCTGGTATCAGAGTTTTTTCAGACCGCCTTACGGCCTCTGAGGTGGTTTTTATGTAACGACTACTACACTAGATAGTAGCCAGGGCCGACTGAGGCTATAACAATATTATTAACCCTTTAACGGGCATAACGATCTAGCGAATGAAAATAAAAACTGTTCATAGTTTTGGGATACTTATTACCCTAAAAATATATGCCATGAAAAAAATTTAAATTAAAAAAAATTAAGTTAAATGATTATTAATAATTATAATAATTATTTCATTATTTAATTTAATTTAGATTTATGATCCTGTCAATGTCAACCTCAGAAAAAGAAAAAAAATGAAAGGGATCTTCCGTTTCATGGAATTCTAAAGATTTAGTTTAAACGAGCGTTAACCCGCGACTTCGTCCGCACAAATTATATACAAGATTTTAAGTCAGATCAAAATCAAAAAATCAGCTATCAAACAAAAAAAGTTTCATCAAAACCGGTTCAGTAGTTTTTGCGTGATACTCGTTCAAACAAACAAACAAACACACAAACAAACAGCCAGACAAAAAATCCAAAAATTGGTGATATGTAATCAGGGATACCTAAAAACCATATCGTATCTTATTTTTTGTTAATATCTTCAATGTACAGACACACTTCTGTTACAGCTTTATAATAGTATAGATAGATATTAAATTTAAATGAAATAAAATTACCAAATAACTTCAATCAAACGTAAGACTTAGCTAAATAATGTTTAATTCGCAGTAAATCTTAGTGTTCACATGGATAATTTCTCTATTCAACATGTTTAATGGCACGTGAAGTGCTCAATAAGGACAAATTGATAGCGTAGGAGTCACAAGTCTAAATGTGGGAACATTCAATAGTCACTTCTCCTAAATAAGATTCATCGAACCAAAACTTCCTTAACTAAACTAATTTGTGAAATCAAATGCTTTGAGCCATTAGCGTCGAAACTTGACTGAGCACCGTCTAATTAAAACGTTCGCAATTTTCAAATTTGAGTTTTTAGATCTAAAACCAACGAGTCAATTTTGAATTTCAATCAACAGGTGTACTAGTTATGTCTGGATCCCAGCAGCTACCATTTTAGAATATATACATGAGACGAGGCGTCTCAGGTTCAATTTATTTCATATTACGCCTTTTGGGTGAGAGCGAAGGATGCCAATCATTCCATTCACTGCCCAGTGTTCAGACTAGTATGCCAATATTATAGACTAGACATTATAGTTGGTATTGGAATAAACCTGCTTCGCATGCTGTATACGGGTTAGGAACCCGTGAAGACATTATTTGTGTTATGAATATGAATATTTGCATAGTCAACATAACAAAAGTCTGGATTAGATTCTGGAATGTGGGGCTAGATAATCTGGAATTCAATTTTGCCTATATAATTAATAAAACCTTCTTTTGTAATTCTTCTTTCTCAAATCTGTTTCCATTCCTATTCCTTTACAACTAAGCTTCACAAGGTCATCGTAGACCTATACAGACTCTTCGGTGTACTCGTTATGAATGTCCAGTGTGATACAAAAACTATTCAAGTAATTGTTAAAACATTATAGAGTCATCATAACTAAAAGCTCCTCTCCTCCCTTTTCTTAGGCTTTATTTCTCTGTTAAGTCAGTGAATTTCACAAATACCAAGACGAAGCTATAAAAGTTGAATATCAAAACTTTTAAATGAGGAATGAATCTCGGTACTACGGGAATCCCTAAGATAGTAATTGAGTTATTCTAGAGAAGTGCGCATCAAGAAGTAAGCTGAGATAAAGCTTCCATTATAAAAGTAATTTCATTATGTCAGCTACTAATCGAATCGTCCACTCGTCCATTATCTTGGCACAACAAAAGTGAAGACTAACGTTAATTAAATTTGGGATCAGTCGAAAACTGACATTGTCGAGGTAACATCTCGAAAAAAAAAAAACGCTTTGATGATTTCATTCTCTTTAACGAAGCAAGATAATGGAATTTATTTCCTCACCACTCCGACTAATGTTATATGCAAATGTACAACCATGATCATTCGAGAATAAAACCAAAATTCATTCCCCTGTCCGTTTCGACCAATTAATTCAAACTCCGAACCGGATTGCAGGTATCTTTTTCTTTTCATCGACCGTGGCAGGTAAGCGATGCGTACACTGAACTGCCGGTGCCGTCCACCTGCGGATGCCTTGCCCCACATAAAACGTCCACTCGAAGGTCCCCCACAATTATTTGGTTTTCCCCTCTGTCGTCCAACCGTGCAATAAGTACGGGGGGCAGGGTGGCTTATTTTTAAATCGTCTCCAGTCTTGTGCAGCCACCTGTGAGGTTTACACGGTCCTTTTTAGTGTCCCGACTATTGATAAAAGTGCTTTGTTGTGTTAAGGAGGCATCTATCTTCGCGTTTTGAGGTAAAATCTTATATTTTTCTTATTCCTAGCATTTTGTGATTGTTTAAATATGTGATTTATGTTTATTTCAAATGGCAAGCCTAGCTTAAAACATAGTTGGTAGTTACAGCAAACTTTCTGACCGCCAGAAAGAGATTATGGTTGTATGTTTCTTAACATTTCGTAGTAAATCTTTTGTATTTATTTAGACATCAATCACACGTCTTATGGCTTGCAAATTCACCTGTCGCTTTCTTTCTTGTGAGATTGCACCTGTGTAAATGCCCCTTTGTTCAACACACCCTAAATATACGTACGTAGTACAAATACGTATTTGTATATGCTATAAAAAGTCTATAGACACGGTTGTAGAACAAAAAGTGTTTCCATTAACATAATTCAGAAATTCTAATTATTGTTGTAGTAATTATGATGTTCAATGCCGCAAAGACCGCGGCCTAGCGTAGTGGCAGTAATAATAACAATTAATATGAATGAATCAATTATGCATTATGACGATGAATGAACACCCGATAAGGTACAACTTAGACGCCGTTCGTAATTTTATTATTACAGAAACATTTTACTGATTCGATTTACTTCGGTTCATTTACTACGAATTAGACAATGACGAATTCGTTGTTCGTTTCCAAATTTAAATTAGGGACGTGATGCGATTTTGTTTTGCGAATTTATTTCTGCGCCTTTTGTTTCTAATCGATTAGTTAGGTTAAGCTCGAATTTAGCAGAATTTGAATTCTAAAAAGTAACACATGCTTGTGATAAGTTTAAACAGTTTGTCAATGTCGGTGCGACAAATGGAGGTGGTGAGACGTTTGGATGCTGATTCACAAGTAAAAGGCAAGCTTTTTCATATCGTGCTTAGAAACTGTTATATGTACCTACTGTTATAAACATTGTGAGGTAAAATTCAAACAAAAATTTTGGGTAAACTAACCTAAGTCTTACATACCACTAATATTTGGGGAGTTTACTGCATCAAATATATGTCAGTTTTATATTCTCAGTAAAAAATACGTTTGAAAATAATGCTATTCTTACATTTTCAGTAATTTGCTTTAATATTATTTTTAATAAAAGGATAAACTATAGAAAGTATCGAAACGAAGACGAAAAACAATGACGTCACTATTCATGATTTAGTACAATTTTTCATACAAAGCTCGTTTTTGTTGCTGATTTGACTAGTTGGAAACTAGCGGATTATGTTAAATCTGAAAGTATGTTTATTTGTCTTTTTATTCGTTAAATATTATTATGTCACTAAATTACAAATGGTGTTCCCTTGTAGCAGGTACCTAAATACTAAATACATCAATGATTTCAATGACAATGGAAAATCTTCTATCTATAGGTACACAACTTTTCCAAGAAAGGACATAGGTAAGCTACTTTTTACAAAAATACACAATTTTATTCTACATTGGCCAAGCTATAAATGCTTAATAGTATAATATAATATATCTATGAACGAACTCCAAATGTTTAAACTGTTTGCCTTCATTGTGATGGAAGTACAAACATTTTGTAAAGAAAATTGCTTTGACGAAGATCCTGCTCGAACCTGGAAATGTTTCCTAAATTAGCTTCAAACGAGTGAAACAACCGGCCGGCGCGTTTTTAAGTGAAATTGTTCGAATATCTCTTCTAAAAGACTTTGATCTCGGGGTCAGGTATTAAGGGTCTTGCGAATCGAGTTATGGGCTAACGAGATGGCGAGAAAAGCTGAGAATGCACTAGTGATGTACCTACCGAAACTATCGGATAAGTATACGAACATTTATTCGTTACTGTGACCGAATCTGAACGTACAAATTACTCTCGAGGAGGTCGAAAATATAACTAAATTTACATCTAACAACTAAACCATACACTTGTTTTAAAATGTAGGTATTTTGAATTACGGCCACAAAGATATGTAAAAGAAACCCTTAGTCACTTCGTACGACGTAACGACCACCAGAAAAAAGTAGTTAGTATAATTCTAACCTACAAGCTGCATGGGAATTATATCCGAGAAATTCTCGGAAAAAACCCACATTTAATATCAAACATAAAATTGTGTTTGAAATAAAAGATATTGAAATCCATTACTGGAAAAAATCCTGTAGGATCTCATATTTCACTAATTTGGAAGAACCTTGCGTCAACCTGTATCCGAAAACAAAACAAATCCGTTGTTCGTTTTCTGTATCCGAACCAGTAATATGATATCCCTTACAGGCATCCCTAGAACCAACGCCCATAACTATTATTAAGGCTCGTGAAGCGATTACATTAATGCGAACAGACTTGTTAAGTTTCGGTTTGATGGTAACGATCCAAGTTTAAGTGAGGCTGTAAATCAAACATTGTTGGTTGCACGTGCAAGATATTCCAGTGTTTTGAAGTAGGAGTGATGGCAGTATTTGTCTCTTTTCTTTGGTGCTGACTTTTATATGAGTATGTCTTTCTTGTGTGTGGAGAATTCCTACAGATGTCAGTACCCACAAGTTATAGCAAAGATGCCAACAGATGGCGATAACGTCGCTCTCGGAAATATGCTCCATACAAAGACAACGTTCACCGTGAATACCAGTAACCTACTACAGATAAGGTTCACAATCGAATGCAAGACATACATCGCGCAAGAGAAATAATCACGTCAAGGTCACCAATATGGAGGTGCATATGTGTATGAAAAAGATCTAGAGCATCTAGCTCAATTTCAGTCGAAAACTATCCCTAAAAAATACCTAGCGTCTTATTGAAAAAACAAAGGAGGTGGTATACAGAGACATTCTGAAAACTCAGAAGATTCACGTTTCACTAGTAGGTACCGCAACTGTCCAGTAGTCCGCTCAGCTCAGCAATTTTGAGGCATGTATTGGACAGTGGGTGTGCCAGTTCTTTATCTGTTGACCATACCTTTCCACTAACTTAGCACATGCTCACGACTATTTTTCCAGAGGGGGTAGTCAGAGATATTTTGAAACCTCAGAGCATTAACGTCTTACTAGTAGTACCGAAACTCTGTCCAGTGTGACGGCGAGTGAGCCCGTCGCCACTTATAATGGACGGTGGGTACAATACATGCATCGAAATTTAAGCATGCATGTTTCCTCGCTATGTTCCACTAACTTCTTTCTGTTTATATCACTCAGAAAATGTTTAATCATTGCTTTTACATGTATTTAATTTTTAAGAGCTTTGGATATAAGATAATTTGAATTTTTGAAAAAAATAATTATTTGCGGGTTCAAGTCCAACCCGAGACAAATTTTTCAATCTTTAATTTCATCATCTTCCTAGCTGCTGTCCCGCTGGGTAGCGGGGTCTGCTTTCTTAATCTGTTTCTTCCACTTCGCTCTATCTTGAACATCGTCGATGGAGAGCTCGCAGCTGTCCATTTCTTTCTTTACAACATCAGACCATCTGAGTTTTGAAATTTTTCAATCTTTAATTTGATTTACAAAATTATGTATAAAGAGTAGACCGTGATAATTTGACCGTAGCGTACGTACGTAGGTCTCAAACCGCAAGAACAAAACTAAAAGTAATATAAATCCAAACTATAAATCAAATGTCAATTTGACAAGACGTTATCGTACAAAATTAATTGCAATTCAACAATTTTACAATGTGTTAGCAAAATTGCAATAAAGTTTAGCTTAGCTACTAGCAGATATAAGCCTCGAATGGTAACGCTCTGAAACCAGTTCCATCGGACTGTATTGAATAAGCCATTACAAGAGTTTCTAACTGCAATTACTGTGTCCGTAAATGGCTACTGTCTGGTCTAGTCGCATTAAATTTATATGGCACAGATGTTCTTACGAATTGCGCCGGTTATTGCAAGTTGAAGCGAAACAGAATTAAGTTTTGTGAAGAAAATTTGTAATTGAATTTTTTATTTTCTGTCTTAAAAGTTGATGGGATGAACTTTGCTGTTGATCCCAAGTGTTTGGTTTGGAAGATTTTCGTAGCTTTGAGATCACTTATCTATCTAAACTATTATAAAACTATAACAGAAAGTTTGTCTGTACATTGAAGATATTAACAAAAAAAAAGTTTCGATATGGTTTTTAGGTGTCCCTGATTCCATTTCACCAATTTTTGAATTTTTTGTCTGTCTGTTTGTTTGTGTGTTTGTTTGTTTGTTTGAACGAGTATCACGCAAAAACTACTGAACCGTTTTTGATGAAACTTTTTTTGTTTGATAGCTTATGATCTGACTTAAAATCTGATATATAATTTGTGCGGACGAAGTCGCGGGTTAACGCTCGTCTTTTATAATCTCATATTAGCTGTTTTCGCGACTTCTTGTACGTAGACAATTGAATGTGAATACGTACTGATACAGAATTGTTGAATACTTTTTATTCGCATATTTTTGAATTTAGTGAGCTGGTTGCGATGAAATAAAAACTATATGTTATGATATGATTATGACAAGAGCCCTAATGTTCCGAATTTATTCGGATCGATTAAGTGGTTTTCACGAGATGTTGTATACAAACAAATAGACAACAATTCCGAACACGTTCTACACTTTTTATATTAATTTTTGATGTCAGACAAACAAAGTTCACAGGTTTATTATAATTAATAGGTGTAGGTACACAGTTTTATATTTCCAAGGCTTTTTTCGATGGCTCCATTATTATGAGATTATACGAAGATGAATAAAAATGTCACAATAAGTGCGGTTACAAAGGAGGCTCTAAGAAAGCTTAGAAAGGCTTAAGTTCGGTCGTTTGTTAATAACGTTCAAGAGCTTGGTTCTTGGAACTGCCCCTAGTGATTCTGTTCAATTTTATCTTGGTCTCGTAACACAATTTACAATTTGAATATTTAAATTTCGAAAATGATATAGGCCCTTGTAAAGAAACTGAGGATATTTACACCGATCTAGATTATAATATTTGTAATGCTATTATTGCTATGAACTTGCCATTTCGCTATTCTGAGTAAAATTTATTTATGTAGTCTATATCGTTGTCCGGTACTTTGGTTATCATAATACAAGTGATTCTAGTACTTTAAATGTGACTAGATAATTTGTGTGACAATAGCCAGGATACATTATATCTTAGATTGATCTAAGACATTAATATTACTAAAATGGGTCCTGTAATCTTGTTATTAAAATAATATCGATTTATAAAACCGAATAAAATCTTAATTCTATTGTAGGTACCTACTTGTAATGTTGCATTCACAACTTCACATAACTTTCTGTTGATGATAGAATTTGTAGAATTCACACAATGTTGGCAGTCGGTTACGTTTCGTTTTGGCGATGATCCAAAATCTGTAAGAGGTTATAAAATTGTTGAATTTAATAGATAAGGATTGATCACAGTTCCAATGTTCACTTTGGCATTTAGTAAGTTTAATACGATTATGTTAGCATGAAGTGTCAAGTTGAACTTGAGATAGGTTTTTGTCCTCAAAATCACAGCACGATAAACCTTTAGGTGCCTCGTATAATGCATATAAGCGTTATTGCTTCTTGATATAAGAACTTACGACCATACCACTAATTTCCCTATTGGGGTGGTCAACAGCTTTGCTACAACAACTACCTACTGTCTATTTAAGCGTGAAGTCGTAACAAGGCTCACTTTTAGCATACTGAAGGTTTCAGGGCGCAATAAGGTGTCTAGCTTTTCACCTAAAAGAACGCAGTATTTGAAAATTAAATCTTATTGTGACCCGGTTGGTGTCATTGTTCCCACGCTGGAATTCCGGTTTGAGCTTGGACTTTATAATGCGTATTATTTTGGTCTGGTTTTTCTCCATAATAAATCAGTTTGGGATCTGAACAACGTATGTGACGCTTTTCGGCCCGCTGAATCGATAATCTGAGAATTGGTCGCTAGGAACACACGACTGGATGAGGAAGGCATACGATGGGATTTTGTGTCAAGCCGTGGTAGAGATAACAGACTGATGATGATGTTGATGCACATGTGTGCGTTATTTATTGATAGTCAATATCAACAACCGCCAACAGGACGTCACGAATGAAGACGTTACGCATTTCGTCCTTCGACGATCGTGAAGTGCGTGTAAAAAGATTCTATTTGAATTCGATTCCACCCGTCGGGGGTCATTGATATTCAAGAGTATGCCCCACGTTTGAATATAGGTGTTTTTGTCGTTCCTCGTCGGAATTGCCTTGTGGGGACGTGAGGAGGTGATGTGAACGATTGTGTATGACTTCTAGTGGCGAAGCGTTTGGGCTGGCGAAATAAATTCACAACTATTTGAGAGGTTAAAACTTAGATGACAACATTTTTAAGCAAAACTGCATGCTTACAAAATGTTTAACGCTCAGTGTTTATCTGATAGCATACATTTTACGCACGCAAAAAAACTGCTTGCTTAAAAGCATGCAAAGCACTCCGTGTTTTTTCAGTCAAAAAATTTGTCTGCAAGATTTTTAAGCGTACAGTACAATTTTACTGTATGCCTAAAAGCACACTACAACACTTTATGGCATATTTAGTTTTCCTGCAACTAAAATAAATATGATCATGCATGAGCATATTACCCAAATAGGAGTAGAGTAAAGAAGGTTCGATTATTCAGAACATCTACATTTTACTGTAGTTCCCAAACTCTGCTCAGCGTGATAAGAAGTGAGCTTGTCTCACTAATAATTGCCAGTGGACACATGCGTGACACAACAAACCGTAATTGAAGCATGTACGTTTTCCTTGCCATGTTTTCCACATCATGTACTGCTGCACCTTCATATTTAATTATTACCCAGTGATATTGCGGCTATCACGCGTGGCCGCATACTATAAAAATTTTCTTACAGAAAAATTTCGTGCACACCAATCAGAATCGACGACCACACCAATAAGTACTTACGGACTTTTGCTGAACCGTTAGTACGTCAATTCTGATTGGTGCGCAGGATTTTTCTGAATAAAAATTCATACAATAATTCCTCCCCATGTGATGAAACTTGTGTTTATCTGGCACGCCCTGACCAGTCAGCCTCAATACGGCCATTATTGCCTAGAGGCAATAATGGCCGTATTGAGGCTGACTGATAACTTACTTTATCGGCCGGCCCTACAAGGTTTTCATTTCTACTCGTGTCCCTAAGCAGTGGGTGGCAAAAAATGTTGGGGTTACATGGACATCAAAGGAAAGACCAAGTTAAGGATATCAATAATAATCGTTTATTATCCTTTTACTTATATATCTTGGAAGGTGTGTTTCACTAATATTATGCGAGGCATGCGGTACCATGCCGGACTAAGTGAATACGCAGACTGCAGGGATGCAGGGATTTTAGTTAAGTGGTTGCATAGGGCTCTGTTCAATAAAAACAATATTTACGAGTTAGATAAAGACAGACATAGTGTTGAAGTAAGATAGATTTATTTTTGTTATACTCCAACAAAAAATGTATTTTATATTTATATTAGAGAAGCACAATGTTTGCTGCTCGAGGCGTTTCAAAATGTTTTTTTGGCTATGATCTTTTGTATGAATTAGCTTATATTTTTCTTTATTTATTTTAGCCTGCTAAAGTTAGTGCCTTGTTTTTCGTTAATGTCGAGGTCTAACTAAATACGTGGGAGTAAAGTTCTAGTCATGTTAAGACTCTGTCTCAAGACCAAATTAGGATCAACGTATCGAGAAAAAATCTGTAAAAATATTGAAAATAATATTAGTCGAGAAAATATCACAAAACATTTTATACAGGGTCCATCTTAATATGCTGATGGTTTTTTAAGGGGATGATCAGATCACACCATCAAACTGAACACATTTCTCTATGGGGCCAACGAACGTAATCGTGAAAAAATAATCAACTGTTCCATAGTAAACTGCAGTCCTACTCGACCCAAGGTGACCCAATTGTATGTATGGGATAACTGTTTTGTCGCGATTTACATTTTTGTCCCAGAAAAAAAGTTGTTCAGTTTGATGGTCTTAGTTGGATCCTGTATAGAGAGCAAATCAGTTATAAATAGGTAGTTCAAATAACTTTCTGATCTATTTTTACGCGACTTCGGCGAAGCAAAAAGGAGGGTTATGATTTTGACCGGTGCTGTATGTATGTATGTTCATCCGTTCCCTTATAACTTCTAAACAACTTATCAAAGAAAAACGCCCAATCTCGTTTCGCCTCAAAACTGGTAAATTTGAATTTGTATTTGTAAGCTTGAAACTTGTATTTTATAAGAAATTGCACGATAGAAAAGGATAATTACCATTTCCTTGGAAAGTCCGATATTCTTCCTGTAGGTATACAATTTCACTTATCATACAATTTGTATGTGTTCTTTGATCATACACATTCACCAGCTGCGAAACCAATTCGTCACGTGGGCAATGCCTTTTAACAAATGAGGTAGGTATCATTGGAAGCTTCTTGATCGTCCACTGGTTATTCCCTATAGGGAAACATTAACAAGACATTATATTTCTTTGCGCTCGCTACAGTTTGTTCAGTTTAAAATCTTTAACACAATCTTAGAGACAATATAGAGAACACGTGATAAGGGTTTATTACAACCCTTTTAGTTCCATTACACTTTACAGCTATCACTGCAACCTTGTCGAAAGGACCAATTGTCCCAAAGGGCCAGATTGGAAACTCTGTGAGATAAGGCTTGAGAGTGCTGATATAGAATTTGTTGAAGTGCTGATGCAAAGGACCTTAGAAACCCTTTGGGTGTATTCTGGATACGTAGTACTAACATTTATGAAGCGGTCGGTAAACTAAACACTTTAGTTGTGTTTGTATTCAAACGAGGCGTGTTTGGGCTAAGCGGTGTGTAATTTGCGGAGGATCGGAATTGACGGCTCAGACTTACAATCCGGGCCGACTGTCCATAAACTTAAATCCATAATGCATTGGTAGTCAGAAACATTGCTACATCACTTTCTTCCTGGACTAAGTGTATCAAATCAAATCTAATATACTTTATTTTACACCAAAACAGAAACAGTAAAACACAGAGATAAAAATACAAGAGGCACAAAACAGGTATATTTTATTTAAACTTTTACTTATTCATTTCATTACCAATCTTTGATGACTGAGTCTGACCTTACTGAAAAAGTTTCATTTGAAAATCAACACTGTCTGCTTTCGAGCAAGGCCTCTTATATTATGTTGATCTATCGGTGTTATGTTGTATTCTTGTTTTGTATAATTGTAAACAGTAATATTATGTGTGTGTTTCTTTAAACTAAATAATAATCGTGCATTTGTAGTGAGGCTCTTTTTTAGCGTGTTGAATGTATCTGTATTATCAGTATTATAATGTCAAATAGTGATATGTGTTTAGCCTTTCGCTAATAAAAACACTGCATAAGAAATCTTATCTCTTAGTCACCTCCTATGAAATTCTCGGGAAGAAAATGGTATTTTCTAAGCCGAAGCCACACGGCGTGCAGTGTTCATATTTTTTAAGTATAGGTTCTATACTGTGCAATACCTAAGCATGGCAATGCGGGATTGAAGCAAGATGATTAACGCTTGATTTTCCTTTATAATTTAGCTTGACGTCCAGCGGAATCAGACCTAGCTCAGAAAGATCGGTGTGCTTGAAAAACAATCAGATTTATGAAAATCCGTTGACCGCATTTGAACTTTAAGCCTTTGTGACTAAGGTTCATGTCTTCTGTTGTCGTGTACACGCATATCTAGATGGAAGTCTACACGACGGAGTCAGCTAAGGTCGAATAGAATGGCGTTATTTACGACCTCGTGACTGGCTAGAACCCTTATTGTTAGCTCCACACAAGAAATCTCCAGATGCAACCGTTAACTCATAATCATATGTACGAAAATGGCTTGGTTTGCGTGACTTTTATGGAACGTGTAGGAAGTTATAGACAAAGCGGCGTTTTTGAATGGATTTTGTATGTAGGTAAAAAAATGTGGCTTAAACAAAGGAAGCTTAGATGCCGGTTCTTAAAATTCAATTTTTAATTATTAACGGTAGTGACCTCGCACGAAATCATCATCGCATCGCTGTTAGGTTATTAATTATAGTTAAACATTTATATACTTACTTACCTACCTAATACAAACATCTTACTTTTACATCAGGTTGCATATCAGATTATTGACAGAATATGCTTACAGAATATCCTTTTTCAGTTTTCCAACTTTAAATATATTTCTTGTGGTGCTGTCGTCGGTCGGTCAAAGTCATGAAGCAGTAAAAGTGCTATTGTAAACTATTAATTTAAATATATGGTATAAAAAGTTAATAATTATACGATTAAAATGGCACATTCATCTATCTATCCCAAGCAAATATTTTGTTGTTTTAACAGACTTTTAAATAAGGAGGATGTTCTCAAGTCGTCTATATTTCTTAAAGAATCTTATATTTATTTGATTTACTTATAGTTATCTTTTGCACTCTGTAGTATAATTATATAATTCTTAGTAACCCAGCTTAGCTTGTTGAGTCGGAAATGTGTCATCGTAAACCACAGATAGTCCTATTGAAGTCTTAGAATCGACCTTTACTTCCTAAGAACAAGAACCTTTTAATTCTAATAATTACATAAACTCTACGATCTTTGATCAAAATATTATTAACCTACTTTTGACCACACCTTAAGTGGTCTTTAGTAGTACAAATTATCATCATTATCATCAGCCTAATAAACGTCCCACTGCAGGTCATAATACATTGTTATGTAGGGACTATAATATACTATATTTATACATAATATAATCCATATTATTAGCATTTGAGTGAGAGTGACGGGTTCAATAAAAGAATGGCGCAATAAAAGGGAGGCCTATGTCCAGCAGTGGGTTGATGTAGACTATTTTCAACGACGCGACACGTTAAGAATAAACAATGAGTGACATCAAATAACCAGGTGAAAATCACAATATATAATCTTTAAAAAAAACGCAATTTATAACCATCTGAATCTTAGATCTCTCACAATATTGCTAACGTCACATACCAACCGTTTGAAATAAACTTGTATATTTATCTATTCAGTATATTTTTGACTACAAAGTGTCTCCAATCTTTTATGCAAACACTGTCTACAGATAAAAGAGTTTGTCACAAAGGCATGGAAGTAAATTCTTAGCAAGGCCGTCCATGGTCGTTGCCTTCAGGTAGCTGTGCAGTAAACCACTCAAGTTCACTTCGTGTCTTATCTATTGTACTAGAGTTCAAGATATAACTTTTATTGCCGACTGTATGAACGTGACTCTGTGATTGACAACTATTGCTTTTTTCTGGTATACAAAGCCGCGAGGTGTTTTTGTAGAGCGATTTTTTCTCGACTTCGAAGTTTTTTGAATAATAAAATCCCTTAGCCGTAGACCTTTTGCAACTGTATTGATGTAAACTGTTGGTTCTTGTGTATTTTCAAACACATAACATCTAATGCGCATAGGCGCAGCGTGGGTAGGCCCCACACGGGGGACCAACAACCTGGTGAAGCGGCGCACCCGTTGCTTGGATGAGGGCAGCGCAGGACAGGTCGTTTAGGCGAATCTTGGGGGAGCCCTATGTCCAGCAGTGGACGTCCATCGGCTGAGATGATGATGATGATGATGTCCTAATCTAATCTAATGATGAAAATAAGGTACACTGAATAGGTAGGTAGGTACTACATGCAATAACATACAGAAAATCAAAATCAATATTTTTTCAGAATCTGATAAAGAAATTGTTTTTTTAAGTTTTAAATTCTATAAATTAGCAATATTTCTTTTCGATTTGCAGGTTTCTAAGACAATAAAAAAAGTTTCTACGTATGATATTCAATTGAATACCTATCTATGGTAATTAAACATTAGTAATAAAATAATGATAGGTACTTTCAAAACACGTACGTTAGTAAGTTGTAGCAATATCCATAATAATTAATAGCAATAACTGGAACAAAAAAAAAATTCTAGCCTTACTAATGTTAACGAAAGAAAAAACCTAGGTACTTATTTAGTTAGACGGTTAGAGGATAAAATTACGCTAGGATATTGTCATTAGTTATTAAAACAGTAATAAAGTAAGCAGAACCACAATATGATGTCAGTACGAATGACTAACAAATACTTATTTAAACAAAATCACAGACGTTTGAATGCGTTATCTACAAACACATTTATGAGTATGGAAATAATGCTACAGGAAAATTCACCATTGATATGTTTTCTAGGTCGCTGTTTCCTTTGACTATCATGGCCATGCTTAACCAGTGTTACTTGACCTATACAGGGTCCTTCTTAATATGCTGACACTTTTTTAAGGGGATGATCAAACCATCATCATTGTCATCATCATCATTGTCTTGCCCATTTCCCATTATTTGGGGTCGGCGCAATATGTCATCCTCTTCCATTCATCTCTCTTAGTCGTCGTTTCAACACTCACTCCTTTTTTACACATATCATCCTTCACACAATCCATCCATCTTTTCTTCGGCCTCCCTCTCCTACTACAGCCATCCACATTCATACTTAACACTCGTCTCGTAACATGACACTCTTCTCTCCGCATTACATGCCCATACCACGATAATCTATTACCCTGCAATTTTTCCGTTATAGGTGCTACTTTCAAATTTCCTCTAATATACTCATTCCTAATCTTGTCCATTCTAGTTACACCACACATCCATCTCAACATTCTCATCTCAGCTGCATGCAATCGTTTCTCATCCGTCCCTTTTGTGGCCCAACACTCTGATCCGTACATAACGACAGGTCGTATTACGGTCTTATATATTTTCCCCTTCAATTTGAGGGGGATTCGGGAGTCGCAGATCGTTCCCGTAACCTGCCGCCACTTCATCCACCCTGAGTTGATTCGGTGCTTCACGTCCCGGTCTATCTCTCCATCTTTTTGTATGAGTGACCCGAGGTACCGGAAGTCGGAGCAGACTGGCAATCAAACCATCAAACTAAATAACTTTCTATATGGGACCATTGTACAGGAACAGCTATAATAAAATAACCTACCCTAATTTACTGTACCAACATAATACAAGCCAAATTATTTTATTCGTAGTATTTGTACTCAGAGACCAATATGAACACAGCTTCAGCTTCAGACATCAGGAGCAGCGAGATGTTTGTTAAAATTTATTCTCAATCAAGAAATATGTTATTTGGTATCAAAAACGGTCATAAATCCAGACACAATGGAAAAATCTATTGTGTCTGGAAAGATAGCCGTTTATGATACCAATCGACTCAAATTTCAGAAACAATCTGTTAGGAAATCTACGATTGTTGCACTCCAGCCAACTAAGGTACAATGAAACTCGTTTACCTAAATACTTGAACATGTCGCTAAATCTTTCTATTTTTATCATTTTTATCAAGTCCATTTTCCAGATAAACCTTTTTATAAACAGCGCGAAAACCAGTAAAAAACCACCAATGCACAGATCAATCATCGTCATTAATGAAAACAACATTTTCATTTTTTCTTAATTTGATTTTTAGGGCCATTACACATTGGCCATACAGTCTTGTCATTGCACTTTCAACAATTTAGAAAATAAAAATTATTTGTGACATTACTGTTTATTCAATGATTACATTTTTCTTTATAATATTAATGTCTGTCAATATATATAGTTTCAATTACTATTTTAGGACACTAACACGATGCGTTATGTAGGTATATTCTCTAAAAAAAACTGTGGTACAAATAAAAACTTACTTCATATTAGGAATAATTATGATTAGAATAAGTTAAGAATAAGGAGATCATAACTTCTTACTTATAAGCTCGTAACTACGTTGGTGGCAACGTCGCGGTTCATAGATAAACTTAGAAAAAAAACAGAAATTTGTCTATGATACAGAACAGTTATGCCGAAGTTATACTAGGTTTAAGTTATTCCGGGTTTATTAGTAGACATTTTGCTTATTCTTAGTTTACTCTTAGTATAACATTTTATACTACGTTTATTTGTACCAGGGTAAGTGTCCATCTAAAATTAAAGCAAGGTAGACCAATATAGTCTGGTGATGTAACATGACAGTGTATTAACCTAACCAAACAATTCCGCGAACTGGTCTTCACTTTACTCAAGTCATTTGCACTTGAGCGACCATGGTGGCCTATTGTGTACTAAGACCCATTTTTTCACGCGAGTTCATCGCGAGTTTTGTAGATAGAAAAAATATGAGAAACAAGAAATAGTAATTTTAAATGTAGTTGAAAAAAATATAAAGAGCAATTATTAAATCTCAGAGTAGGTATCATTAAGGCATATACAATTTTCAATGGCATATTAATAAAACGACTATACTGTATAACTAAAAATTATTTGCTATGAAATGTATAGCCTAATCTCATTTATTGATTTCCTAGATAAGAAAAAACATTAAAAAATTACAAATTTTATTTCTATCATGTGTCGCCCGAAGCCTTAATCACAGGAAATAATGATAAATGAGGAAGAAAAAGAAATTGAATGAGATATAAAACCGCGATATAAAACCTCCCCTTAAAATTTAAGGGACCTATTAGCGCACGAAGTTTAGATAATTATGTCGGCATATGTTTTTAAAGTTTGCATTGTTATTTGAACAAACTTTCTTAAAACAGGCAACGCTGAAGAAAATTTAACTCAGAAATTAAACCTCAGGATGTTAATATATAACATTATATTTAAATTTAAAAGTGAAAATGCATTAATATATCATTTATATTTGTACATGGCAAATTATACAGTAAAACACATAAAAATATAGCTGCATATTGCCGTAGAAGCAGTTCTGTAAATTATCTTTGTAACGAGACATCTTAAAAATTTGGATGGCAAAATTTCAATTTCCTTCTGATAAAATTTCCTTTAAAAATAATGGAAAACCTAACGCCAAATTCCGAGAGAAAGAATGCATTCTTTAAAAATATACGTAATTATCTATTCTTTTTTCGAAGTAAAGGTCCCTTGGTATACTCCCCTGTAATTTCGCATTTGTTTGAGCCTTCAAAGAGTAAATTTTTTTTTTTAAAGACTCCCTTGTGTCGTATTTCACGTTAAAAGATTTATGTTTTACGGTCTCTAATTTATGGGACTAAACGTAATAGACTTCTGCATTTCTAATTTAAGCTTGTTTTTAAGTGAGAATTCTGGCAAGTTCGCAAGCTAGTACTTGCCTAGTTATTGGCGGTTGGCAGCCTTTACCGTTCCATCTTCCATGACACAGCCAAGATGGACTTGTTTTTCCACGGTATTCCCTTCCACTGTCAACTATAACATCTTCTAATTACTAGCTCAAATGCTTTATATAACTAATCGTATTTTTTATCAATTTCAGGGCCTCTATCCTGGTGTGAAGCGTGACTGATATTCGGCTCGATGATGGGTGGCATACACAAGTTCATCCACTTCTCTGGTAAAAACCATTATGTCAAGACCAACTTATAAAAAATGAAGTATAATTTTCCTTATTTGTATTCATGCCTACCTTACCTACACAGTAAGTAATAATTATTATCATTGTTATTGTACTAAGGATATTTTATTACAATAAAACAGTTATTACATTATTTGTGCCGAAGTCAAAGTGTTTGCCAGGGACTTGGGCCGCAGACTGAGAGAGAAGGGCTTGGACCGGCTCCGGGTCTTTTTTCGTCCAACGTGGCAATGCTGCGAGCGTAATGGGTACTTTTGGCTCGACCCGGGGTGGGCTATTGGTCTAGACAGTTGTCAAGTTTGGTTGCTTTGTTTGTTCTTTTAGTAGTAGTTAGTCTTAGGATACTGTGTACATTTCTTCTTATTCTTATTCTTATATTGTAAATAATACATTATTTGTAGGTAGTTGTTTGAAGAATATTTAAGAAATTGTTCTTGATTAGATTTAATAAAAAAAACTGAATATAAACCTGAAAGAAGAAGTAAAACAAAGAGGCAAAACAGAAAGTGATGAAACAAGAAGATAACGTAACAAAACAAGGAAAAAAAGTAAAGAAACAGAACAAAGTGAAGGAGCGTGAAGAACAGAAGAAAGAAGAAGTAGACAGGTTAATTATCTTTGGTTATCTAGCTGTATGAGTTTTGAGACGTCATAAAGCTAGGTTACCGGAGTTAAGTGCCGTCTACGACGACGTTACGACAGATCTACGTGACTGATACGACAACACTAATATTTGGATGAAGGCTATTGTTTTCTTTAAAACGTATGAAATTTGCATATATATAGTTTTGAGTACAATATATGAATATATTTTGTGTGTCTAAAATAATAAATTTAAATAAATACAGTAATTATGTACAACTTACAAAAGTATTCTTTAATACTTTTGATATTTTTCAGAGTACCAGATCCGATCCGACCTTAAAATTATGCACCTATTTGTTTGGTGAACGAAATGTGATTCAAGTTAAAGTTCACAGGGAAATTATACAACGCCGCCGGGTTGCCTAGCAAAATTTGCTGCAAGTACCATTATGAATTTTGGTACAATTTTTTCCACTTATCTGTTTGGGAAATAAATGAGGTGCCATCGGAAGGAGACCGATCAAAAGAACTGGAAAATCTAGGGTTGCCACCTCTCGGTCTGCCGCAACTCTAAAGTTGCCAGGTTAAAAGAAGTCATTTTTAACCCTAGAGTTGCGGCAGATTGAGAGGTGGCAACCTTAGTTTTCCCAGTTCTTTAGATCAGTCTCCTTCCAATGGCACCTAAAATGTACTTCCCAAACAGATAGGTGCAAACATTGGAAAAAATTTTACCATAGGTCATCATGGTAAAGGTAAGTATTTAAGGCAAGATTTTGCTAGGCAACCCGGCGGCGTTGTATGAACCCCTTTATAAACTTTCACTTGAATCACATTTCGTTCACCCAATAATTGGTGCATAATTTTACAGTCTGATCTTAGTGGTACATTAATTTAAATAATTGTTTTTTTGTCAATGTAAATAATTAGAAATAGTTTTACTCAACAAAATTATACAATATTAGGTATCTTATAATTTTGTTAACAATCACAAAAAAAATTCTATGACTATAATGTTATTCTACTTGGTGTTATAATTATTATGATTAGTAAAAGGCTTCGTCACAGACTGTTCCTTTCGCTAAATGTGCCCTGTTAGCAGAAAGACCATTTTGATTTTTTTTTAATTGCTAGTAGGAAATTTTTGATACCAGACCTTTCTGTTATTCTAAAAGGTTATAATTATATTGTATGTGTGCCTGAAATATTTGTTAGCTCTCTACGAATGCTCCCGAGTGCACATCCTTTTATAGTTAAAAGCTTAAATTCAATTCTCTGTGCGCATGCAGTGAACATTGGTTTCGGTACTGCCGTTCAGGTAAAAAGCCTTTAGACTGGTGACGGCTAGGCACTTTGACGAATCAAAGAGCGGCGAGGTTTACCTATAAAACGCTTTATTAGGGACCTATACTTTAATTATCTTCAGTCTGGAATCAAATGGAAGAAAGCCTACCTTGTAATAGTAGAGTAATTTTTTTTACCTTTTTAAGACGTTACCATTTACATACTTCAAACATGGTATTAATATTTTTGTGTACTTCGAAGGCTGTGAAAAATACATTAGTATTTTTTAATGAATACCACAATTACCACATTTTTCAAATTTCAATGCCTATTTATTGCTCAAAAATAATTTAAATTGTTAAATCTAATTAAAATGAGTGCATTGTTAATAATATTATTAAATTAAAAGCCTTCTGGGAGATAAAATTTTGGATTTCTATATTGCGTAGCGATTTTTTTAAAATATGTTTTCAGATAGTCTTTTTGTCACTACACGCTGCCGGTTAAAGTTTAAATGTCCCATTGATAATTACTCCCCACCCCTCCTAACAAAACTCTGTAAAATGACTGGGCTACACGTCAAACTGAAGTTACACTACATTAAGTAAAACTGAAGATTATGAAAATAAATATTAAATATTCCTCGAAATAAACTTTGACCAGTGTGACAGGCAGCTCGATCATCATCATCTCAGCCGAAAGACGTCCACTGCTGGACATAGGCCTGACCCAATGACCGCTACGATGACCGCCCTGCCCTTTTGTACACACGGTTACTTGTATTATATTATCTGTGCCAGAGCATCTGTACTTGTATTATTATACAACGTGTTAATGAATAAGCGCAAAACCTCATACACCCCAACTGATTTATAACAAAACGAGCGTTAACCCGCGACTTCGTCCGCACAAATTATATACCAGATTTTAAGTCAGATCATAAGCTATCAAAAATTTTTTATCAAAATCGGTTCAGTACTGTTTGCGTGATGCTCGTTCAAACAAACAAACACCCACACAAACAGACAGACCAAAAATCCAAAAATTAGTGATAATTAGTGATTAGTGGAATCAGGGATACCTGAACACCATATCGTAACTTATTTTTTGTTAATATCTTCAATGTACAGACACACTTCTGTTACAGCTTTATAATAGTGTAGATAATTAGAATGAAACAATCATTTCATTATTATAATAGTTAAAATTTAAAGTTATTCGCATTTTAAGTTTTGAGGCAAAAATGATTTGTTATCATTTCAGCAATGAATGAAAGCGCTAACGTACTCATGGATACATTTTAATAATCTTGTTTTGAAAGTAAGTAGGGTGAGTATGCCCGTGGGGTGGGTTGACATCGGGTTCAGTAAATTTTAAATTTAACACGTTCGTGGACAGTGACCGGCTATAGCAGTGATAACAATAAAAGTTCTATTGTGTCTCGTTCACTGCCCCGGAACGTATTAACAAACCAATTATTTAATATTTTGAAAAAAATTAACTAATTTGAAACCATGATAATTCGATTCTGCTCTCGATTCTAAACAAACTACTTTCTAGTTTTGCGTTAATTCATTAACACGTTGTATATTATCTGTGACACGGTGATAGATCAACCTACCATGTCAATGCCCATAGTTGAATTCTATGTTCAACTATAGATACATCATGTTTGTAACATTATTTACAGTCTGTTTTCATCTTTACAGCGACTACAGAAAGCGTAGGTAGCATTTTGTTTTGTGAAAACAAACTCTTGGCACCGAGAATAAAATAACTGACAAACAACTCCATTAGTGGATTGACGTTTTATTTATACTCCCTTACTTTCATAATAGCTTCATATACCTACAGGGTTTTAATGTAAACAGTTGCATTACTTTAAGGGGTAATTTAACCCATGATACTGAACAACTTTCCCTAAGAAACGAATAGGAAATTAGCAAAAACAATTTCGAATTTTCGTACAAACGTTCGATCAGCTGATTGCATTTAGTAGGGAAAATTCAATTTTTTTTTTGCGAATTTCCTATAGGTTTCTTATGAAAAGTTGTTCAGTATCATGGGTAATGCAACTATTTACCCTAACACCCTGTATAAGGTGGTAACAAATTATAAATTAACTTACTAACGCCTATACCTTGAGAGTAAACACGTGTCGCTGTAGTCGGGTGAATATGGGCTGATGATGATGAAATAAATTCAAGATTGTTTTCCCTTCCAGATTGGTTAGAAACTTTGCTACAACTACTATCTTTCTACTAGTAAGCGTTCATAGTATAAGCCCAGAGTACCTACTATAATTACTACCGTAAGTATAAGTATGATATAGCATAGCGTGGATAGGTCCCACACAAGGTGGATCGACGACCTGGTTAAGGCGGCGGGAACCCGTTGGATGAGGGCAGCGCAGGACCGGTCGTTGTGGCGATCTGCGGGCGGCCTATGTCCAGCAGTGGACGTCTGTCGGCTGAGATGATGATGATGACTATATACCTTCAGGATGAAATGATGTGACAAGTAGTGACAGCCTTTAGCGGCCTTTTGCCCACAAAAACACAATATAAGAAAGGAGATTGCCCAAAGTTCTATGGAAGTCAGGCTTATCTTGCACTGGTCAATTTTTCGTCAAAAGACAGGGAATGTTCTAAGGATTATTGTAAAACGAAAATTGTTAAATTATTTGATGGGAAATTGGAATAATCCTAATTTAAAAAAGATAGGTTATAAAAACAAAAGCATCCATTCCTTAATTAGAATATATTTTTAGCTTAGTTACTTCTTGTTACACACACATACATATACTCAAGACCGTAGTCCCTTTCGGGGTGGTCAAAAACATACTTCTTGTTATGCACAAAAAAACACCCACGACTAAGCCCATATAACAATGTAGCATAATAGATTTGATAGCGATACAATGTCCTATAGTCACGTGGGCATCCTCCTTTGTTTGAATGCTTCTCTATTAGCTGATCGCCAACACGTACCACAAACTCTTGTAAGTCTTGAACTCTAAAAGGTAATGTCAATATAGTTATTATTTTATTCTCCTAAACGTATTAAACGAATTTGAACTAGACCTAACCGAATAGACAACATAATATCAAAGCACGTAGGTATACTTTTGATATGTTACCTGAAGCACTGGAGTAAATCTGAGAATAATATGTGTTTCTGGGCATTCTGCTGACACTCTGTATGATCGAGATCTTAACGTAATCTCCCACAACCAAAGCAAACTTGTTGGTGTCCAAATTCTGGTGCAGGTATGACCTCAAGAGCTGAATGTGTTAATGGGCTAAGTCTATGGGCCGGCGAAACTTGGGCGCTAAGAGGAAGGAACTAAAGCTTTGGCGAAACAAATCAAGTTACGTTATTATTTTATTTTATTTAATACCCCCATTCGCACAGGGCTATAAAAATACTCAAGTGATTCAAAATTCGGACCAATATTTTTAGTTAATGAATGGTGATGAAGCATGACGCATCTTCAGCCTGCTTTTGGTCAAAATCCTTTATCCCTTAGTCACTTTGTACGATACACACGGAAAAGAATGGGGTGGTCATTTCCTAAGCGGGAACCAAAAATCATAAAAAAATAATGCTGTGCATTTATCAACACCGTCAATTATTACCTGTGTAAGGATAAGTACCACATAAACTAGCCATCAAACTGAACTTGGAAAAATCTGCTGTTCCATACTAAACTGCGATGCCTACTCGACTCTCTACTCTAACATATTGAACAGCGGGAACATCAGATTTTTTTTTAGTTCATAAGTTGGTCAGTTCATTAGCATTCATACGTCAGATGGTCGAATAGTCGTATAAGATACGATAACTCGAATTACTGTTTCTTTAAAAAACAGTCTTAATAGTACCTATATACTATGTAGTATAATTTACTAAGTACGTCTTGTCTTAAAATAGAATATCGATAAAGTAATTTCCTTAAAGATTACAAGGACTGAGATGTCAGCACTGATTATTGGAAGCTGATAATCCTACGGCGTAAAAGAGAAACGAGGGGCCGATAATGAAAACTGCCACTACAGCTAAGTGACGGCACCAAGTAAAAGCTGATTTTTTATAACGTTTTTAACAAACCCTCTCCCTACGTTAAAAACGCCTGCAAAAATATTGAAGCAATTATTTTTTAAAGAGTTTTTGTCATGCACTAAACGCCAGGCGCAAATTTTGTTCCACTTACGAACAGAATGCGGTTCACTTTGCTCTGTAATGAGAATAAACCGGCATGTAATTTGTACCCTCAATTCGCATATCATGTTGCTGTAATGTGAGGGCGGGTAGGGTGTGCCAGAGATTTCGCCTAATGATGAAGAATGAAATAAAGACAGACAGGTGGCTAACGCTTTTATTATAGGTACGTAACTTCATGGTGCGGGAATATTTTTACTTCGTAGATTCTAGTAGGTACTTCAAGATACCTACTACTATCCCTTGGAATGTTCCCTTGGATATGGATATAAGCTATAACCGTTACCGCAAGTTTCGTTAAGATTCATTCAGTAGCTTGGTTGGACAAACAGACAGACAGAAGAAAATGCTTATTAGCTTTTATATCGTTATTAATGTCAACCTTAATAATTATGTACCTAAGCGTAAGGTTTCTTATGATGTGTTTATGTGGGCGAAAGGCTAGCCACTTCTTACCATTTGACACGTCATTCCACCCTGAAACTTAAAAACTACATTCTTAAACAGAAAGTTGGTAGTTGAAGCGATGTTCCTGACCACCCCGAAAAGGATTACGGTTCCTGAGTTTATTTATGTCCCTATAATAATTTTTATTTAAATTATTTTCGTGAACGCACACCTAGCCGCACTGTACCTACGACTACGAGCTACGCTACGTGCAGCACGAAGAATTTGTTTGCTGGGCCACACAGAATGCAGCTGCAGAACGGGTGCAGACCGGCAGTAGTTGTAAACTATGGAATTATATGCGAGGTATCACACTGTGGCTATCGTTCCGCAGCAGTTCCGCAGCCGCGCCGGACTGCATTCAGTGTGGCATCTCGCACATAATTCCATAGTTTACAACTACTGCCGGCCTCCAGCCGGTCTGCACCCGTTCTGCAGCTGCACTCTGTGTGTCCCAGCCTTTAAACCTAACGCGACTCCGCTACAGTTTCATTATTATGTGTACGAAACTCGGTGGGTACAGCCTCTATTTGTTTTATTAACTTTAATCAACAAACATAATAAAAAAGTAAATAAAAAACAACTTTTGCAATCAAACATTATTTTCCTACAACGTAAAATAATTTTCCCTTATTTGCCTTCAGGAAACAAGAACTAAAAAGTAATAAATGTGAACGAGCAAATAAGGCCGCGATAGGGTAGATGTTTACCAATAACATATGAAATGTACCAATAAATATGAAACCAATGTACCTACCTATAATAAATGTTCTCGTCTCACTGTTTGCCGATCGTAACGTACACGAGGGACTCAATGCAATTCTAGAAAATATATTTCTCCTATTAATATTAAAACAGCTGGAGTGAGGTGTGGAATAACTTGAAAGGAAATTCCATCTATCGAATGAGTATGAAGTTTTATTTGAAAAGGTGCCGTTGTATAGTATTTTTATGTCCTCCAGTAAAGGAAAATGTATTGACGAGTAAAAATTGTAATTCAGAAAGGAGGTGGTATACTAATAATCATCATTTATGTGGATAGAGTTCCACTGCTGGACATAGACCTCCCCCTAGGATCGCCACAACGACGGGTCCTGCACTGCCCATGAGGGCCCCGGAGGAGTTTGCTCCGCCTTCAGCAGGTGTCGGTTAGGTACGAAAATCGATTCAGTACCTAATTTTCACCCGATGTTCGAAGAAACAGAAAAAATAATGTAAAACCTGTGTTATGTTGGCACTTCATAATGACATATTGGACAAATACGCGTTTCCTGGCGTCGGCATCGCGTCGGTCGGTTTTCGACGCACTAAAATGAGTGAAATGGACCAAAATGCAACGAAATCTACTGTTATCCACGTTTTTATAGTTATATTTACTATTACCTATTTTCGTATTATGTTTATTTGTAATGTGTGATATTTGTCAAATTATGATTCAGAAATGCACCTTTATCATACCCATGCCGTGAAAGTATACTAACATACTGAACAACAGAAGGAACAAGGCCCGTGCCATCGTCGGAGCCCTCACTGGGCAATACGCCACAGGCACGATCATGCACAGGATGAAACTCACCCTAGATTCTAGCTGCCGAGCGTGCGGAAAGGAGGCGACCAAGGAACATATCCTTTGTGACTGTGATGTCTTGCCTCCTCGGAGATGGATATCCAAAACCGGTAGATCTTAGGTTACTTCACCTCATTGGTATTGCCTCCTTCATTGACCATATATTTGAAGGGTCAAGAAAGCAAAAAGTATTGGGGCTAACACGAAAGATTCTACTGGGTCCAAGTGTTGCTGGCTTGCCAGCTCCCATAACAAGATAAGATAAGATACACCCATACCGTGTACATACCTATTTTTTCTGGAATATCTTAAATATAAGGTCTAACAAAATTAGCTGAAACTATTTTAAGGGTATGCTCAGACCATCAAACTGAACAACTTTCTCTATGGGACCAATATAGAAATCGCGAAAAAAAAATCTGCTGTCCCATACATTTAGGTCGAGTAGGTTTGTATGAAACAGCTGTTTTTTTTTCACGATTTCAATATTGGTCCCATAGAGAAAGTGGTTCAGTTTGATTGTCTGATCATCCCCTTAAAATAGTTTCACCTAATTTTGTTAGACCTTATATACACTATACAGACACTTCTTTTATATTCGTTTTATAATTTATAGTTTCTTATTTAGGTAGGGTAGGTAGCTTCACGGTTGGCGCCATATTTACCATTTCTCGGAATACTTAAAACATTTCTTCATTTCTTACCTGCACTAGCTGCAGTGAGCTAACTACTCTCTTATCCACATCTCAGGAGGTGCATTAGCACAAATTGCAGCTTCCTAATGAAACTGGATTCGCCCCTCTCATTAGAAACTGAAAGAGCCTCTTAATGTCTAAGGTGATCTACTATATTTTATGTACCTAGTGATCTTTTTATACATATATGTACCTACCTTGTTCTCTAGCTCCTGAGACTGACCTGCTTTAGCAGGGAAAATTGGTTGGTTGGTTTTTTAGAGCTTACTTTTTCCTATAGTAGTAGATAGCATGAAATAATATAGTTACCTAGCGTATTGTGATAGTATCGGATATCTCACATTGTATTTAAAAAAGAAAGTTTCAAGCACAAGCGCGTTTATATACGTACCCGATTCTGATGCGAATATTATACCACATTATACGCCAGAATAAAAATCGTGGCATGTATTGTACCTACTGTCCATTATAAGTGGCGACGGACTCACTCCCCGTCACACTGGACAGAGTTTCGGTACTAGTGAAACGTGGATGTTCTGAGGTTTCAGAATGTCTCTGACTACCCCCTCGGGGAATATAGTCGTGAGCATATGCTATGCTATAAAAATCAAGTGTTTCAACTTTCAACAATTTTAAGGGTGTAATGAAACTAAACAACTTACCCTACATGGGTCGAAAAACGAAAAAACGAGCGGATTAGCAGAAAAATTCTCGTTTTACGACCCATTTAGGGAAAGTCGTTTAGTTTCATTATCTGAATACACCCTTGAAAATTTTCTTGTAATTAAAAAAATATGGTGTGAAAGACTTGACTGATGAAATAAATAATAACGCCCGTTGTAAAGTGGCGAAAGTTATTCTAATATTTTTATTTCATATATTGAAGTGAACATTCATTAAAATAAATGTTAAATTACTTTCATGTGTAGTGTAGTGCCTAATAAGTTATTCAAACTTATTAGGCACTATACCTACCTAGACCTAAATACGATACCTTAGGAGATCTGTCTTTCGATCAAATAATATCTGAAAGTCACTATTCTTTCTAGTTGACTGCTAATTTTCTTCGTCGTCCTCAACTTTTCGAATTTTCTACAATTTGATGAATATACCGAGACCAACGAGATAAAAACTGCTTCTTTTAGTACCGATTTGCAACTTTTTAAACATTTCTTGGACACAACAATGTATTTAGTTTGTAGCGTGTTCCGTCGTTTTATTGCCACAGGGCTTTTAAATTTGTTCTTTAACAAAAGGTCGTACTGTTATAAAATATGCTTAGTCGTTTTCGGAGAATAATAATAGCGATTTAGTCAACGAAGATAGCCGTATTATAGCATAATTATAGTACTGAATGCCTTTTTGAGTAGAGTTATTCATTATAGGTATCCGCATTCTTTCGAGTTGATAGTTCAATTAAGTACGAATAGGTATGCGGTAGGAACTAAGGCCCGGATCACAAAAGCTTTTCCCAAATTTTCCAAATAATATTTAGTTGGGAAAGTTGGAAAAATACGTTAGAATATTCTCGTGAACACAGCTCGTTACGATCTCTGGAGTACCAGGAGCGTAGCCGTTCCGAGAGCTCATAGCAAATAGGTAAGCAGCGTGCTACAGACAAAATTGCATTCCCGCACGTTTGCCGCAAAATTTTCACATTTGCGACGCGACGTCCCGTGGGCTTGGAGTGCAGCATATTGGGTGCTACTTACATTGTTATCAAGATTACATTGGAATAAACTTGGACATTTTACAGGTGCTGACTGCAACTTTCATGCCATTTGCCATTATAATTATTGGCTACATGCTCAATGCACATAAGGTTGTGGAAAAATTTACTCCACCTGTTAGTGGAGGCCTATATTCAGAACCGTAAGTCTTTTCACTGAAATGATGGGATTGTTATTAATTTGTTGGTATTCGTGATTGCGACTTAGCCTTTCGTTTCAATATACCGGGTGATTTTTTTTCCCGTGTAAAATTTCGACACGGTATAATATTACGTATACACTTTAGCCAAGTTTACGGGAAAAGAGAGAGGTGTCTCTCAAATTACACAATAAATTAAGGATACAAAACTGAATTTTACTGCAAAATTGCCTACCAACTAAAATAAGCTTTACAGTCCTGTAAAATACATTTGCAAGCTAATTTGACCTTAATAACAACAACATGGAGTTCATAACAGCAATATTGCTCATATACCTAGTTAAGTAGAGAACGTCATTCGACCTCGCCCCGGGAAGCACGTTTAGAAGGAAATTGCATTACCTCTACATGCATGAGATCTCAATGAGGCGCCGAATGTCCTGCATGCGAATTTCAAATGTAAACTGTTAGATGCCGCATGCGGACGGACAAAAAACCGTTTACCTAGACCGGTAACTGAACGAGACATTTTATGTAGATAGTTTTTACGAAAAATTTAACTTATGAGTATTGATATTGCATTCTTTGGCAGCGTACCATGGTGCTTAAGAAATTAAGATACCTACCTAATAATCTAAATCTAAAAACCTTTTCATGTGAATCGATAACTTATCAAGAAAGCCGGCCTAGTAAGAGTCGGACTCACGCACGGAGCGGAGGGTTCCGTACCACCATACAATATTACCAAAAATTATGTCTTCTTCGGGTTCCTTAGTTCCTCCCTTCCTCCCACCAACTTTTTACCTCACCCCCTCTATCGCCCTCTGGTTACCCGGCAGTTATCTAAATAATTAATAAAATTTATTTATTCGAATAACCATGATTCATTTTGTTAGTAACACACTTATGTAAACCTAAGGTGAAGACTTAAGGTTCAATTTCTTTGGTTTCGCATGTGCTGACGTCATATTGTCAATTTCAATTTTTGTATGCAGTGTCCTGGCTGTGGCGCGAGCCTGACACAGCTGTTTTCATTATTTGTTGTTTTACTTTAGAGTATGCACTATAATCGAACTAAGTTTGACGTTTCTATGTGTAATCGTTTTTATAACGATACCTAGAGCAAAAAACAAAAAAAACATTAAAAAAGCCACGTTTCTTGTTGGGGGCCCCCCTTCATTTTGTATTTTTTGTTTTGTTTAAAGATGCAGCCCTTTATAGGTAGGACTGTAGGACAGACGGGCGGACGGACTGACAACGTAAGCTTATGAATAGGGTCCCGTTGGCACCGTTTGGGTACGGTACCCTAAAAATTAAATATGACACTGTTAAAAATTCACAAATGAAAAACCTACACTTTTTAGCAGCTCAGTTTGTTGATGTGAAAAGAAGAAAAAAAATGGTGTGCCTATAACTTCTTCTAGAAGTACCTACCATAGCATAGCTATCAAATGTTATCGATTCTGGTAAACGGTTTCCCGCTCATTTCTAATGATAGATAATACATTACGCAAGTATAGGTAAGTATCCCACTTACTTTTATTTGCATTAAACAAAAACATACCAAAATTATTGGGTAAGTAAAGTACTAAAGGTGTCTATCGGTACATATAAGGCAGTGTTTGGTTGATTTGCAGAACTACTGTCGACTTTTAGAGCGGTAATATTTGGTAACAGATACTGCAGGGCATAGAGAAACACGTAACTCGTACCCCGAGAGGAGTGGCCTTACGCATAATTTCCCCTCTGTCAAAGTCTCATCCCCGCGATGGCCCCGACCTAGCCCAAGTGGGCTCCTTAATTTGATGCGTTTTACTGTTATTGTCTCTTCTATTGAGTCGATAGCAAGTCATTCTAAATTTTTCCAGCCCAGTACTTTCCCACACGGATAGCACTGCCGGCAGCGTTCGTAAGCTCCGTTCGCGTGCAGGTGTCAGGGCAGGAAGGGCAGGATATGAGGTGAGCCATAGTCTGTGGGGAAACACCGCTGTTATTGTCATAGCAATGCCCCCCCCCGCAAAAATTGGCAAAAAAATTTTCTATGGAAAAATAAACAATACCTACTCCTTGCGTGTTTCTCTATGCTGCAGGGTAATCTGAGGGTTTCCGTCTCAAACTGGCGAATTTCGAGAGGGTCGGAAAATGTCAGATCGCGATGTGATAGGAAATTTAACGCTTGTTACACTGATGCCAATCAGGTCAAGATATTGGAGATCGGTGTCAACACGCTTTTTAGATATTTCAAAATCACAAGATATCATCTTCTTTGTCATTGACATTTTCATTTTGTTTAGGTAGATGATGGTACAGACACATTTCAGTAGCTAATTAGTTCTAAAAAATGATTTTTGTTACTCTTAAGCGTGAATTTACTTTTCGTGATAAAATAGGTGGTGGGTGGTAGGTGAGGTGTGCTACAGCTGCACCCCTAAAAGATGGTTGTTAGTTTTAGTTGTAGCATAGTTTCTAACAATGTGTATGAAATAAAATACAATTAGGTATAATCATCATCTGATGATGAGTATAAACATTTCACAGCAGGCCACTGATGCTCAATCCTGGATACTGATTTGAATAAGTGCGAGTAAGACCGCACAATTGCCTACTGTTATCCACCTCCCGTACCACTGAAAGGGGGTGTGAGGTAACATTGGTGAACGGTAGGTAGTTTTTTTTTTCGTATTTCCTATAGGTTCCTCAGGGAAATGTTTTCAGTATCATGGGTACAATCACCACTTAAAGTAATGCAACTGTTTACCCTAACACCCTGTAGAATCGATTTGGACCGCCCCGATGCGGCCCGTCGTAATATGCGCTTACCTTCAGTCCGATAACATGCCTATAGCGATACATAATCTAATTTAATTAATTAACTTTTAACAACAACTATTCAAGATCAAAGTAAGTACTAGAAAACTAGTTGACTAAAGTACATTTACTTAATAAATAAACTTTCGAGATTAGAATCTAAACAAGTCTAGAGTATAATTAAATTATTATCACACACAAAGTACTTAATTAGATGCTCCTATTGATTTACATTTCTAGCTAACACGTAAGGTAGGTAGGTATGTGTCTTTTGTTAGTTCGTAATGCATTTTTTGTACCTATTTCTTATCTTATCTAATTACGGGGTCTGGGGGGCTGGTAAGCCAGCAACACTTCGGCCCAATGGAATCTTTTGTATTAACCCCTAGTCCCCTAGACATTAATTGACATGCTATACCGTTCAGGGGAAGAAACCTGTAATCTCCCGGGTTAGGGACCTATTTTTTATAGGTAACTACATGTAAACATTCTAACACTAAGTTATTTGGTTGTTTGAGGGCTGTAATGGTTTCTTCTAGGCACTAAGAAAGGAAAATCGTTTTTTATGTCGTAAATATCGTGGAGGTACCTATACTTAAACGGTTTCTAGCTATTGATTGCATATATTAATAATGTAACAGAAACCCTTCCACCCATTATCTTTTCTAAGTTTTTTGTAACGTAACTCCGTTTTCTCCTAACAGATGGAAAAACAAACAAATAAACAAAGCTCACAAGCACATTATCTATATTCTTCTGATCCCAAACGGATGCTCCAGGCTTTTATGGAAACTAGACAACAACGACATAGACATAAATATGAATCCATGAATGAATCGGGGTTCAAAACAAACCCTTGTTTCGAACCCCGGTTGATGGCACCCGCCAGGAACTCTGATTTGGTAGAACGGCACTATCTCATACTAAGAGGGCAGTGAAGACCGATGTAAAAGTGGACATTCGATTTTTGACAGTAAGTACTGGCCCTGTACCCGGACTTTCGATTTTCGATATATCGCGCCCGTTTCGGTTTGAACTTCATTGTAATAGAGTTGACATTTGAACAAAAACGTTCACGCAATTGCGAAGTTCGAATGTCCGGGTAGAGGCCCAGGGTAAGCCTTAAATATTGATACGCAGATATGTAAATAATTGGAAAAATTGCCCATAGTGAATTCTTTGACGATATACGTGCAACATAGAGTTACCTACCTATCAATTTAACTAAGAGTTCTTAAAAAACTAGATTTAATCCACAAATTATAATACCTGGACAAATGTAATATATAACGGTGTTTCCTAATGCCGGAATGAGATATCGCAGTGTTAGGCGTAAAATGTGCAAAACTTATCAATCGAATAGTAAAGATAGGTAACTCAATTTTGACTTTGTTTCTTTCTTGTTTATTGCATTAGAGGTATTCAAACCATTAAATAATACTACGGAATAGTAGCATACTTGTTTAGTCTATCATTGAACAAATAGATTAGATGTGGATTCACATAGGTAGCTACTGTCTTTATGTCCAGTCATGGATAATAATTGGGTGTAATCCTCCCTTTTTCTACTTTTATTTTATCAATAATAATATAAAAACTGACGAAGCAAAATAAGCGGTCAGACAAAGGAAATGTGATTACTATATTCTTGGTTCGTCCCTCGTCCCTTTTTGTCAATGATATTCGATATCGACTGCGTCCCAGATTTTCAAACACTTTAATGAAAATATTTCTCATTGCAATATTTTAGGGGCTGTGTTGTTTCTTCACTAGGTATCAAAAGTTTACCTATATTGGAGTAGGAACAAGAAGCGATCATGTTGTAGGTAGTAACATAGAATAACTACCAAGTATTAATTATTCTTATGGTAGTAGGTAGATACAGTATAAGTGATGTTATAGTGCTAGTCGGTTATGTTCTTATATTTCGAGGTAAAAATACGCGGTCCGTCTCTGCATTATCATATTCGCAAAACACCTTAAACACCACATAATAAGATAGCGAGGGTGGACAGTCAGTGTTAACGATGCAACGATAGGTTGAATTAAAGTTTAACCTGCATGTGGGACAATTTGGTATTCATAAAAATTTAATTTGTTATACATAAATATACTCACGACCATAATCCCTTTCGGTGTTGCCAGAAACATTAAATTAAAAAAAAAATCACTTTATTGCCACACAAAATACAAAAAAAGGTACCTACAGAAACAATACCTACACAGACTCATCAAACAGAAAAATCAAAAATAAATATATATATTAATTCATTCCATTTTAACGTATTTGATTGTTCAAAGCACATGAAAAACGTTGTAAGGTTACCCAAATTAAGCCTGAACTTACGACATTTAACTAATTGTTACGAACAGTCAGTGAACGGTCTATTTAGGTCGACATTAACAAAGGCCTCGCAAAATGCAAAATGAATAAAACTCAACAATATTCTAACAAATATTATACAAAGCTTCCTCACAAAATTTCGGTCTTATACCTTACAAAGCATAAATTGTAAATTAGTTTCTAGTTTCCTACGTAAATTGCTACGAACGAATGCTCCACCAGAGTAAACGCCTGCGGTAAAATATGTGGCAACATGCGGTGACGTGCTTTGAAGACATCATTGTTACGAGTTTCACAGGCGTAAATAATGTTCGGATTCTAAAGCATACTCGACATTCTTGGAGTCTCTGTCAAGAGTAAACAATCGGTTATGTAAACATGAGAATAATTACAAAAGGTATTTTGATAGGCTATTATTATAGGATTAATAAGCTTGCACTTACGCACCTAGCACTTATAACCATAGGTAACTACAATCTCAACTAAAAACCATCCTTACCTACTGGAGTGCGATTTTTGAAAGTCATAGTTGAACTCAGCAGTAGAAAATGTCGAAATTACTATGAAGATATGCATCTTTCTACTAATCATTTGACTTTCAAAAATCGCATTCGTGGAGTATGATTTTTGAAAGTCAAATCGGCAGTCGAAAGATGCATATCTCCATAAAAATTTTGTCATTTTCAACTGCTGAGTTCAACGAATGACTTTCAAAAATCGCACTCCTGAACTTAGGAATATTCACTGCAATCGGCTCTGAGCAGCTTGCATCCCTAGGCTCTTCGGAACCTTCATAGAGTCGTTATCATAAGCCTCCCCTTTTGTCATCCTTCTCAGTCCTGTGCCAATCGCATTCAGGTCTTACCGAAACTTTTCCAGAGGTCGTCAACCAACCTGGCTGCTGGATGACCACTTATATTTTGCCTAATCTGGGCTACCACTCTGTTTAGGCTTTGCTCCACCTGCAATCACTTCGACTAGCTACGTGTTCTGCCCATCGCATTGAGTCCCCGGTTCATAAAGACGTTAGTAGGCTAACATTTAGGGCATCTTCCAGAGGTCGGCAACTTTCCAGGTTCGAAATTATTTTTCCTGCTTTACATAGATCCCGACATTATCAATCAATCAATCAAATATACTTTATTTTACACCAAAAACATAAACAGTAAAATACAGAAATAAAATACAAGAGGCACAAAATAAGGCGGTCTTATCGCTAAGAAGCGATTTCTTCCAGCCAACCTTAGGGTAGAGGAAACGGTGAAAAGAAGAAAGGTAGGCGGTGTTTCCAGAAAAAAACAATATCAAAAATCAGCAGTTATTAGTAAAAACAAAAAGTTATCGTGTATTATGTTTCCTTTGAATTCTACCGGGTACACTGAAAGTACTACTACTGGATTGTTAAATAAATTCTAACATGACTGTGTCCAATTTTTAGGATTTTTCCTGCAACGTTTTCCGTAAAATTCGCAATCTTGGCTTTTACTAAAAGCGTCGGATAAGTCAATTTGAAATTTTATTAAATTGCGAAAAGATTGCTTGAGCCTTGAAAATAAAAGTAAATGAACTGTCAGCGGTCACTCAACGTCGGCACATCGTTTATTTTGATATTGAATAAAACGGTTGCTAAATTATTTTTAATTACAAAAATATGGTTTTCTGCTGAAAAAAGGGAAATACCTAGTTAGGTACATCCTGATATTTTTATTGTTGTTGGGTTTATGATGTAAAAGTTTCACGAAATTGTATTTTCCTTTAAGTATACCGGATGTAAAATTAAATGAGTTACGAGCTTTAGAACATGAAACTGAACCACTTTGGACCAATATTGTATTGTAATTGAATTGTAATCGCAAAAAAAATTTGCTCTTCCATACTTTGAGTGGCCATTAACGTTTTCTATGAAACATAATTTTTTTGCGATCACGATGTTGGCTTCGTTGATGGTCTGTCAAAATTCGTCACATATTTATAGTATACAAGCTTCTCCGCACAAATTATATAAAATACCAGATTTTAAGTCAAATCATAAGCTGTCAAATAAAAAAGTTTCATCAAAATCGGTTCAGTAGTTTTCGCGTGATGCTCGATCAAACAAACAAATAAACAAACTTCTTTTTTTTAATTTACAGTTTTATAATAGAAAAAGCTCGATTATTTTTTTAAACAAAATGTTAACTGGTTAGGCAAACAAACAACCCAACAAACTTCTCCCTTAAATCTTTTAGTAACAAGTAATAAACTCAACAGGCTAATACATTTTGTGGCAGCCAGAGCAGAAGAATATCCCATTTAACTTGTTCGAGGCGTTATCAAGGAAGTTTTATTAGAGAATGAAGACGGATCGGCTGAGAGGCTGAAGAAACTGAAATTATGAAACTTGTGATTGAGCGGGTAAGTAGGCTTTTACGGTTGATTTGAAGTAAAGACGAGAAATTTACTTTGCGAGGAGCGAGAGATCTTTTTTTAAAACGTGTAATATGTGATAGCATACAGGTGCAAAAACACATTTAATGTTATATTTCAGTTAGGAACATCGATTAAAAATCGTGGTTATAAAATTATAATGTAATTTTTCTTAGTTATGTGACTTTTGGGTCATTTGGGATCATTTAACTATGGACCAACCCCGCGTTAGCATTCCCTTCTGCCAAGGAACAACATTAACTGATCAATATAATATTTACATTTAATATTGTACCTTATCACTAAACGAGACAGCCTATATAAGGTCTAACAAAATTAGCTGAAACTGTTTTAAGGGGATGATCAGACCATCAAACTGAACAACTTCCTCTATGGGACCAATATCAAAATCGCGAAAAAAATATCAGCTGTCCCATACAAAACTGCAGACTGGAATGTATGGGACAGCTCATAAATTTTTCGCGATTTCGATATTGGTCCCATAGAGAAAGTGGTTCAGTTTGATGGTCTGATCATCTCCTTAAAATAGTTTCAGCTAAATTTGTTAGACCTTATAATTATATAAATAATGAAAAATAGTCTCATTATTAACAATCAAAATTAGAATCTAAAATAATGGAATAAAATCCAAAGTTGCAGATTTCATGATACCTTGCGCCTCCCGCATAAAGTGACCGAAAAGTTTGGCGTAAACTAAGATGTTTTTAAATGTAGATTGCCCGCGTTTCAAAATGGGAACACAAAAGCA
Source organism: Agonopterix arenella (assembly GCA_927399405.1). Classification (NCBI taxonomy): domain Eukaryota; kingdom Metazoa; phylum Arthropoda; class Insecta; order Lepidoptera; family Depressariidae; genus Agonopterix; species Agonopterix arenella. The sequence continues at coordinate 2,783,862 of OV656691.1, forward strand.
AGGTAATTGCCCGCCTTTCTCATAGTCACCCGCCATTTTAAAGTGCTGTGATGTTACCATATGACGCGTCTATTTGTAAAACGTCATTGGCGTAACACGCCAGAGCATGATACGCGCGATAAAAAATACAGGGTAAGTATTATACGTGCACTACGTATAATACTTACCCTACTTATAATACTTACTTTACTAAACTAAAAAGGCAGTGGGCGGAGCACATTGCAAGCAGAACCGATGGCCAATGGGGCCGAAGAGTTCTCGAGTGGTGACCGCGTACCGGAAAGCGCAGCGTGGGTAGGCCCCCTTCAAGGTGGACCGACGAACTGGTGAAGGCGGCGGGTACCCGTTGGATGAGGGCAGCGCAGGACCTGTCGCTGTGGCGATCCTTGGGAGAAGCCTACGTCCAAGCAGGAAGAAGAAGTATGTTAAGAATGAATCATTAGAAGAATTAAATATATTATTATACATTTATCGCTAGTATCATGAGCTGACGTTAGCATCTAAAACACATCTTTAAACATAATTACACATCGCTCAACAGCAGTCTGCAACTCTTAATTAAGTTTTGTCTTAGTGCACATGTAAGAGCACTACCAAAGACTTAAATAACGCAAGATCTTAGGTTTTGTAAGCAAAACAGCTTATGCTCCTACACGGTGTTAGGTTAGACCGTTGCATTACTTTAAATGAATGATTGTACTCATGATTCTGAGAAACATAAGGGCAAATCGACATACATACAAACATTCAATCAGCTGATTGCATTTAGTATGGAAAGCCCAAATTTTTTTTGCAATATTCTAGTAGTAAGAAGTTGTTCTGTATCATGAGTACAAACACCCCTTAAAGTAATGCAACTGTTCACCCTAACACTCTGTATATAAGGTCTAACAAAATTAGGTGAAACTATTTTAAGGGGATGATTAGACCATCAAACTGAACAACTTTTTCTATGAGACCAATATCGAAATCGCGAAAAAACAATCTGCTGTCCCATACATTTATCTTATCTTATCTTGTTGTGGGGGCTGGCAAGCCAGCAACACTTCGAGCCAGTGGGATCTTTTGTGTTATTTAGGTCGAGTAGGTTTGTATGGAACAGCAGATTTTTTTTCGCGATTTCGATATTGGTCCCATAGAGAAAGTTGTTCAGTTTGACGGTCTGATCATCCCCTTAAAATAGTTTCACCTAATTTTGTTAGACCTTATATATTCCGCGAGGTGGTAATCAAAGATATTTTTAATGTCGCATACATAATTGTGATGCCATCTGCTACACGCTACGAAGAAATAAAACTCTGGGTCATAACAATAACATAATAGGTCCTCTTTTGATCAAACAGTCCAGTAGCAAACGAGAATGTAGGCAAGTCAAACAGGATACTTCAACCCTTCGCCCTTGTCACAGAGATCAAATTGCGTTGTGCTGGCCATCTTGCACTTCTTCCTTATGTACTACATTCTCCGTAGCTTGCTTATACATGTGATTGGCTTTTATGACCCTAGAGCACAGTATTAAAAAGAGTATGGTTCTTTCTACATGCAGTACGGACATTCCCTATCGCCTACCAATTTTTACCTCATACCCTCGTAGAAGACAGAATAAGGATGATAGTACGCAATGGTGTAGTCCTCTCTCAGTCGCACTCGCTCAGTATTGGTCGTACTTTGTAACTCTTCTTGTCGCTGAAAAATGCAAAATTATGATGAATAATACCTATGGATTCGAATCCTGTCGCTCAGCCTGACGAACACCTTTGCCTTATTGTCTTTTCTATGAAATCTGAAAAACATCTATTAAGCATCCCTTGTTTGTTCACTTCTTTTTTTTTTCGGTTCGTAAAAATATTAAATGTTGTCAATTATGTGGGTTTTCTTACGATGTTTTTTCGTAGGCAAGTGACCACGATATAGGTATTTTGCGACCTCTTTTCCCTCTATATCTTTGGTCAGATACCTACGTAGGTACCTATAGCGAGCCAAGTGTCTCTAAGTCAGACAGAACTGTAGTATAGGTAGTCTAACTTTAGTTGTTAGTTAAAGACGACCCTTTTCTGCAAATCAACTTTAATCTAGTCTGTTTTGACAAAGCTGGCTCTTTTGTTAGGATCTTTACCTTTAATATAATCAAAGACCTTTGCTTTGTGTTACTCAGACGATTGAATCGCTATTGACAATGTGCTTGTCAGCAGATCAAAATCATTTATGCTAAATAAAGGAAAAATAAAGCTCGTAGCACACTTGACTTTGAATACTGAAGTCGGAAAAATAAGGCTCGTAGCACACTCGACATACTGAGTAGCAAAATCATGTATACAGGGTCCAATTTAATACGCTGGCAGTTTTTTAAGAGGATGATCAGACTATCAAATTGAACAACTTTCTCTATGGGACCAACTTCAAATTCGCGAAAAAAATATCAGCTTTTCCATAAAAGCTAAAAGTTGATATTTTTTTCGCGAATTTGACGTTGTTCCCATAGATAAAGTTGTTCAATTTGATAGTCTGATCATCCCCTTAGAAAAATGCCAGCGTATTAAGTTTTACCCTGTATACAGCTGATTTTTTTTCGCGATTTCAACATCGGACCCATAGTCATCCTCTTAAAATAACGTCAGCATATTAATTTACCTAAACGATAGGAATGTTGAATGTTAATATCGTTATCATTTACTTTAGATGCTGACTGTACCTATGTATTAATTCAAACATAAATCCAAACTCTGCTGCTATTGGTTTCACACGAGATTGTACACATATTTGCTTTGTTTCAGTGTATTTCTGCTCGGTTTAATTCAAAACACTTTTTCCGCTCAAGTGACGATGCACCGTACCGCGAACAATAGATAAACAAGAGTTGTCAGGCATTAGTAAAAAAATATACACAGGGTGAAATTGATATCATTCTGAGTAGGTACAATCGTACAAAAGTAATGCATGCAACTGTCTACCTTACCATCCATTCATTAGCATCCTTTTAAACTAAGAGTCTACCCATCAAACTGAACAAGTTTCACTATGGGGGCAAACAGATCGGAGCAAATAAATACTAAACTGCAACGCCTACTCGACTCAAATGTATGCAACAGCTGATTTTTTTTTTGGTCCTATCTGTTTGCTCTCATACTGAAAATTGTTCAGTTTGATGGGTAGACTCTTAACATAACATAACATAAATATTCTTTATTTGCACACCAAAATATACAGTAACAAAAACGAATAAAAAGAACGTAAGAGTACAAATGGCGGTCTTATCACTAAAAGCGATTTCTTCCAGACAACCATGGGATGGACGAACTCTTAAGTAAAAAAAACTTGCTATGGCGGTGTAATAAGATATAAAATATATAGCTTACAATACATTTCAGGTATATATATATATATATATATATAAAAGAAAGTCGTGTTAGTTACTTCACTTATAACTCAAGAACGGCTGAACCGATTTAGCTGAAAATTGGCAGGGAGGTAGTTTAGAGCCAGGAGAAGGACATAGGATACTTTTTATCCCGTTCGACATCATTCCCGTGTGACTTGACATGTAACGTCAGTCACTATAAAACGTGGTATAACAAAAAAGAATCAGACTTGGAATAACAAAATTGACGTATAATGACAGCTATGTAATGACGTATGGATGACAATATATATATATATATATACATACAAAATATCTTAGTTTAAAAGTATAAATATCTTAGTTTAAAAGGATGCTAATGATATCAATTTCACCCTGTATATAGGCTCTACTATTTTAATTATTCTTATGGCTCTGTCGATGTCGACTAAAATTACAGGATAGGTAGTAGGGTATACAGTTGCATGCATTACTTTTGTACGATTGTACCTACTCATAATATTGAAAAACTTTCCTTTAGGAACATAATGGATATACTATGGGACAAACTCATTTTGGTTGACTAGCTATTGACATTTTCTATACAACCCATTGCCTAATGGTTAAGAACTGAAACTGAAGCTGAAACTGCCTCCGTAGTCTAATGGTTAAGAGCATTGGCTGTCGGTCGTGGGTTCGATTCCCATGGAGGACACCTAGTAAAATGTCCTTTTGTGCATTTTCCCCCAGTTGGTTAGGACATTGCAGGCTGAATCGCCTGATTGTCTGAAAAGAGAAATAATTCCATGCTTCAAATGGCACGTTAAGCCGTTGGTCCCGGCTACTATCTCTGGTGGTAGTAGTCGTTACATAAAAACCACGTCAGACAGTAAGGCGGTCTGAAAAAACTCTGACACCAGGGCTCTGCCCACACGATAAGAAAGATACAACCCGTTAATGAATAAGCGCAAAACCTCATACACCCCAACTGTTTTATAACAAAATAATTAGATTGAAACAGTAATTTCATTATTTGGATAGTTAAAATCTAAAGTTAAGTTTTGAGGCAAAAATGATTTGTTTTCATTCAGCAATGAATGAAAGCGCTTTTATGGATACATTTTAATAATCTTGTTTTGATTGTAAGTAGGGTGAGTATCTGCCCATGCCCGGTTGACATCGGGTTTTGTAAATTTTTAATTATTTAATTTTAATCATATTATTATCTATCATCATATTATTTAATATTTTAAAGAAAAAAATTACCTATGTTGAAACCATGATAATTCAATTCTAATCTCGATTCTAAACAAACTAACTTTCTAGTTTTGCGTTAACTCATTAACACGTTCTATACCTAACTGCATTTTTTTGCGATTTCGAAGTTGGCTTCATACTAAACGTTGTTCAGTTTGATGGTCTCAAGCACCCAATTCGATAAACGTAAATGCATTTAATTTTACACCTTGTATAAAGTCTACTCTATGGTGTAGATTCATGGTCTATAATGCAGGTTGGAAGTTCAAATTCCGCTTGCCACCTAGTTTTTTCAATACCAGTAACAAAATTAGCTCCTCCGCGACAGTGTATCACTGCCGTGACCAGGATTCGAACCTGGGTTACTACGGCCACAACGTAGGGTCCTAACCACTAGACGATCACGGCTGTCGGAGCTGGTGAGAGGTACCGCGAAATTTTAAGTCAATTTGGTCAGTTGTCGTAACAAGAGCACTTTCTCTTTACAATGACACGTAAGACTAGTACATCGAAAAGTCAGTAGATGGCAATATTAAAATTACTGATTAACCTTGGATAAACCTGTCGCAATGACACTAAAAAGTGCTGTTTGTCTATGGTTTGTATTATGTCATTATGTCTGACGGGTGGTGTCGCCAATGGATAAATTGTTAACTACCAATAAATTTGCAATAACACCGAAAATGTCCGTTTGTTTTACCCTCGGAAGAATAACTGTTGTACCAGTGCATCGTTTTTTTTCCCCCTAATTTGACCGGTTATTGTGACCGCCACAATAATTCTGCCAATGTCAGAGTGTGAGAGAGCCACGTTGCGCGCGAGTTGGTCATTATTTAAAATTGCTATACAAACATCTGATATTAGGTCATTGGGCTTTCTCCAAATATCGCAACCTGGAACAATCACATGCACGTTGGACGATAGGACAGCACAGAGCAACACAGATATAATATGGACACAACGACATAAAAAGTAAGTATTAATGTTAGTATAAATAGTTAATCATCAACATATTTACAATTTAATTTCATGTCTTTCAATAAATTTTGCCAAATAAATTATGACGGGAGAGTCAATATATGAGAGGAAAGTCTGGAAATTTAGGGGACGAGGAATATTTTTGGGAAGGATGTCGTAAAGTGGGGGTGAATTTTCAACAATTGAAAAATATATGGTCTGGGGTACCCCCGTCTAAGCCACACTCACATAGAGAGTGATCCCTCACCCTGATCTTGTTCAGATGGACCGGAGTGCAGTGCATCGTCACTTGACCGTTACTCACGTTTGACAGCTGCGATAATTTGCTTTGACAGCCTGCATCTCCTAAGACTTGCCTAAGACGCAGGCTGTTGCTTATTGACATAAGGCGCATTTTAGTGTTGAACCTCATCCGACCGCACGTGGCGGTGCTTCTGTGTGCAATCGCGTTCCGTCTATCTTATTTGCTCTAGCCAATGACGTTCCTGGGTGTAAGAAAAGGATGAAGCGACGGAAAAATGCGATGCGGTGCTGCCAGATGACTGCCTTAGTTTTCGTTCCTGAAGCGCAAAGTTTGAAATTCGGAAAAGCGCGTGATATCGGGCTGGATAGAGTTATAGGAGCAGTGTAGGTATTACCTAATTCCTTTTGCAGCTTGAAAATACGCTGATATGACAGCAACTCACTCAAACTACGACTCAACTCTCAACACTATGACTCAACTCAAATTGCTCACTAACTTCCCCAACTTGATGCACGAGCTCGCGTTTACGGACCCATCGTTCTCATATCGTTATTCGTGAAAGGATACCTTTTTCTGCCGTTTGACGTATATAGGCTAGGCTGATGATGATTATGTTCTATATTATATGCAGGTGTCTTTACATAGACACTCTCTACACATGGTGATCGATATGCAAGAGCATAGACAAGTATTACCTAGGTATACTAGGGTTTACTTCCCTACGTGTATGTATAGTGAGTAATAAAACCAACCCCGTATGATATAGGTGACCGGTGTAAATGGATTTTTTCTGTTTTTACGAGCTCACGGGTGCTATTCTAGACACGACACGAAAAGTTTCCTTACCTTCACACTACGGTGAACAGTAATAAATCAATTATCTCCACAGACCTTAATTTTATTTAAAAAAAACACTGTCAAAAAATATGCACAATTTCGATACAATTTGTTTTGTGTTGCGGCGATCCTTGGGGGAAGCCTATGTTCAGCAGTGGACGTCTATCGGCTGATATGATGATGATGATGACAATCGCACCCACAACTTTTCCGGCAGCAGCCCAACGACTTTCGAATCCATACAATCCACCCATCGAAAACAGGATTCTGTTTCGAACCTATGAGGTACAATCCACTTCAAATGACCACTATTAGGTAAATGCTAAGCTATGTTTTTTATAGGAAGGCTTTGGAATTCGGTTCGGAATCCGCTATCTAACAGATAAATCCGGGACTAACTGATTAACGAGCCTTCTAAAGCATGGAGGCGCTCGAGATAAAAATTAATACCTACCATTAAAACGGTCACCCATCCAAAGATTGACCGGTCCTGGCGTTGCTTAACTTCAGTGATTGTTACCAATACTGAAGACACAGAATATATTATAAGAGTACCGAAGCTTTACGACTCAAATGAGTTAAGAATTTTTGTATAGTACGAGTACATCAGTTTTCAGTCTAGGAATAAAAATGTGTTAGCTCGCAATTCGGTCGGATCGAATATCCGAACGCAGAGCAATTAGTGTTCAAAGTGGTGGTTTTTTTACGTTCGCTTGCACTGAGTTAAACAAGAAATGTTTGTGTGGGCCTGTCAGGCGCAAATTTCCTACGATAAATGCATTGGCGTAGCAAGGGGTAGTCGACGCCCACCTCAGAAAGCTCGTTGCCCCCCTTAGAAAAATAGAAAGTAGTGAGGAAATAATTAAATAGTAGTAGGCACTGTTTCAACATCATCTTGTAAAATTCTAGTCAAAACTCAGAGGCAATACTGCAAAATTTCGAGCTCGCTTCGCTCGCTCCAGATGTATAGGCATGCAAGGGCTGAAGCACCCATACCACAACTGTTATTGTTTATGAAATAATCGCGTTCTTTCACGTTTATAACATGTTCTACAACCTCATTAAAAATACCAAGCCAAATTTTGGTTACGATGAGCCTTAGGAAAATGAACTTTTGGATTCGACCTTGCCACGAGAAATGTCAGTCTTGCCACTAGGGCGGTAGCTATGAGCTAGGTGGCCGTTTGCACCCCTCAGGGAAAATCTCTAGCTACGCCAATGGAGAAATGCCAGCCCAGCCAGTTCAGCCGTCCGTAAAGCGCGTGCGCATGCCGTATTTTCTATTAAAAAGAATTTATTGAGGTACTTTTTAAATATTTTTTGATGTAGCTCAAATCGTGTATTCAATTTATGATTTCACTGGGTAAACTACCTAAAAACACTGTGTTTTTTTTTTCGTTTCGGTTAGGGTTTGACTAGGTAAATCTTATAGAAAAACGAAAAACAAGAGACTCCTTCCCAGGTACTATCGCAGTGCACTGCATTAGCAAATTCGTGAACTTATTTTAAAAATTTGATCTTTTGTTCCTCTAGCGTGCCGGGTTTCATGGCGGGATACATAAAAATATTTTATACGAGCGTTAACCCGCGACTTTGTCCGCACAAATTATATACCAGATTTTAAGTCAGATCACTAGCCATCAAACAAAAAAAGTTTCATCAAAATCGGTTCAGTAGTTTTTGCGTGATACTCGTTCAAACGAACAAACACACAAACAAACACCCAAACAAACACACAAACAAACACACAAACAAACACACAAACAAACAGACAGACAAAAATCCAAAAATTGGTGAAAAAGAATCAGGGGCACCTAAAACCATATCGTAACTTTTTTTTTGTTAATATCTTCAATGTACAGACAAACTTTCTGCTACAGTTTTATAATATTTTATATGAAGCAGTATAGAATAAGTCCCCCGATGTTTTACGATGCGGAATGACTTAGTTTACCATTACTTGTTCTGGATGCTCACCGGCGCGGCCAGTCAGCAAGCGCTGTGGTCAGATTTTATTGCATCATTTGCTTTTTATGGTCTCTTTCTGACCTATTTATGGAAAACTGTTATTTTATACGTATTACGTGTGTACATACATGCCACCAGTGATCAGCAATTCAGCCGTTTTTCGTAAGCACAGATATTGATTTGTTTCTATCAGAACAGAACGATATTTTTAGCATTGGTTTTAGACTCTATAAAGTCTAGGTATTTAGGGAAGCTGAATGACACCACTAAACGCTCTGTAGCACATACAATTATAATGCCAGACGCAGTGATTTCAGGTACATTCATATACATCATTTCTCAAACTCTCTCTCTTTTCATGTTTGTTTCGTGTGTGCCTTTAATGGTGAATAAAGATTTTTCTTTCTTTCTTTCTTTCATACATCATTCGAAATTCGAATGCTAGGCATGGCGATTCACTCAATCGACTTTACCTTGCAGTACGACTAGTTTAGGTATCATATAATTATATTAATTATACTGTTGACTTAACAAATTCATCCAAATAAAGATATTCAGAAAATCCACATTTCATTAGCAGTGTGCAAACTCTGTCTAGCGTGACATATTATAGTGATCCTGTTGTCACTTTTTATATGGACAATTGGAAACCCGCTCATTTAAAACATTTTAATTTTCCTTACGGCATTTCTGATCCTATAGGCTTCCAATACATGTTTCCCTAATACACGTTAGGGTAGACAATTAGGTACAATACTTTAATGGGGGAATTGTACTCATGATACTGAACAACTTTCCGAAAGGAACATAAGGGAAAAACGAATAAAAAAAAATTACTTTGTTTGCTTTTCTATAGGTTTCTTAGGGAAAGTTGTTCAGTATCATGGGTACTATCACCCTAACACTCGGTATAGGCATACAATTTTTCTTGCGGCGTGATTGCAGTGACTATGCTATAACAATAACTAAACTTCTAACTGAAGGCGGTGCTACTTAGGAACTGCTTTTAAAACATTAAGTTTGAGATCAAAAACCGTTTAATCAAGTGACCTCACTCAGAAGGGCAGAAAGCTTGTTAAGATACCCTTGCATCATGAATGAACCCAATTTTCCCCGTCACTCAATCCATTAAAGGATCTTCATTAACGGTCTATTCGGAGGAGAGTTCTCTTTACTTAAACAAGTGGGTCACAGGGTGAAAACATTTTAATCGCTTTGCAAAGTTTAAGCGCTTTCTAGAGGCCGTAGCGGCAGTAAACTGAAACTGAGATTTTTATGGTTACGTAGTCCAACAAGACACCATTGTAAGACGGGTTCAGTTTGTTCATCCAAGTATGTAATAGATTGTTGTAACTACAGGGTGTGAGAAAATGGGTGGTTTAGACCATCAAACTAACTATGGAGACAACGTCGAAAAATATCAGCTGTCCCATACATTTGAATCGAGTACCTACGGAGGTGGTACTAGGTTTTTTATGAAACTCCTTTTTTTCGCTATTCCGACTTTGGCTCCATTGTGAAAGTAGTTCAGTTTTATGGTTCAAACCATCCTTTAACCTTCCATATTTTACTAGGCTGTTTTTTTACACCTTTTATAGCATGAACAGTAGATCTCAAATTCAAGAAATACTAAAACTGTGCTTTCTAAAGATAATTAACTTCTCACGCGGTCCATTGCTTGACTCAATAAAGTACTCGGCTGTCTCTTTTTTCATAGATCTTATAACAACTTCCATGCTTTTGTGTTTTTCATTTTACCATACTTATTACTGGAAGCAAATTAAGTCATAATTTCATTACAAAAGGCTCAGGTCCGTCTTTTGTTTTTGTAATGTATTTAATTGGGTAATCTTCAGGTCTGCCATAAATTATTTCTAGAGTTGGCTTACTAATAGCCATGCTTTTCTTAATGCTGTCTCCCGTTTGCGATGCGCGGTCCAACATGCACTTGACCGGCACTTATTTCCTCCTAGTCTGTCATAGCGTTGTAACTTCTAAAGATATGCAAATGCATGAGGGGCAAGTAATAAGCAATTTCAAGAAATAGGTAAGCTGTGCGTCTTCCCACGTTAATAATGGATGGCTAAATCCATGTAAAGTATAAAAAATATGCTCCACCGCGACAGTGCATCACTGCCGTGACCAGGATTCGAACCTGGGTTACTACGGCCACAACGTAGGGTCCTAACCACTAGACGATCACGGCTGTCGGAGCTGGTGAGAGGTGGCACGAAATTTACCAGGACATTCTGCGGAAACCGGATCACTTTCACTTTTAATTTGTTACAGACTACGCAAGAGACAGTTCTTAACTACCTCGAAAAGTAATTAGTGTGATTGTTATGAAATAAAATAATATTTATTGTGCATAAGTTTAGGTCAGTAATTGTAGCCGGTCTTACTGCTAATTTTATTAGTTCACTAAACTTTACTGTTTCAAGTGCATACACAAGTTTAAATAAAATTGAATACAATTAAAAGTTCAAATTTAGTCAATATTAAATGTCAAGGCCATTATAATTTAGTATTAAGTAATTAATACAGTCCAATAATAATAATAATCAAATTCATAAAACATAATCAAAAGACTCAATAGCTATCCATAAAACACATAACTCAATCATAACATATGCCGCCCTCCTGACAAACCTTGTCGATCTCATATCCGTACCCAACTTAGAATCCAGACCCACTCCACCGACTTCTACTCCTACTCTTTCACTATCCATGCTGCCCGGTTGTGGAACTCACTCCCCGCCGATATTCGTGATTGTCAAACATTTGCGTCCTTCAAAAAGCAAGTGAATGAACACTATCACTCTCTAAAATAAGCCATAGTTATGTATGTTTATTGTATCTATTTGTTTATTTATAATTATGTTTATTTATATTATATTTATATTTATATATATATATATATATATATAAATATAATATATATATACATATATATATATATATATATATATATTTAACTTCCATTTAACAACAAGTATCTAGTTTTTATCATTTGTGCTGTACACATTTTGTCTGCCTCACACTTCAGAACTGTCTCTGTTGCGGGTTTGCTGGAAGAGATCTCTTTAGAGATAAGCTCGCCCTTTGTACATGTCTACTTTAATTGTTTTTTCTTTATTGTTATGTGTACAATAAAGTGTTAAATAAAAAATAAAATAAAACATTATCAACATACATAAAACATCAATTGTAATTGTTATCTTAGAATAAATTAAGTACCTATCTATAATTTAAATATTCCTGTACCCTATAGAAACATTTGTCAATGAGCCATTCCTTAACAAGTGCTTTGAATTGTCCAATCCTATTTATTACTTTGTATGAACCAGCAGCCCTAGTATTATTTCTCTACTCAGGCCCTGTACCCGGACTTTCGATGTCCGATATATCGCTATTGTTTCGTTCCGCACTTCATTGTAATAGAGTTGACATTGGAACGAAAACGTTCACGCAATTGCGAAGTTCGAATGTGCGGGTAGAGGCCCAGGCGCGACGAGCCTTCGCGGCATAGATAATTACCCCTTCCCGTGCTTTTCAGTCACCCTTGCCGCGAGGAAGGAGTATATTAGAAAAAGACCAAGTCGCGCGTAAGTAGAGAAATCATGCTAAGTGGTGAATATAAATGGACCTTTTTATCAATTGTCGTCTCAAGATGAGTTGGGAGGAATTATATGTGTTACAGATGCAGCAGTATAGTTCAGGAATTGTTATAAAACGACTAGGTAACAAACTTAATTGCGCTATTATGCTTTCAGAAACTGGAAAAAAGGACGCTGCGCTGGCTTATCAAAATGGTGTAAAACAATGGGGGCAAAGAAAAAAGACATTATTTTGTTCTTTGACTTAAATTGTGAACAAACTGGCTGCAAACTGGCTGTAGCCCGTCACTTCGTCCAAGGCATCGATGACACCGCTACTTGATAAAACCTGTAAAAATAAGCTCCATAGTGACAGTGTATCACTGCCGTGACCAGGATTCGAACCTGGGTTACTACGGCCACAACGTAGGGTCCTAACCACTAGACGATCACGGCTGTCTGAGCTGGTGAGAGGTGGTACGAAATTTCTCAAGACATTTTGCGGAAACCGGACTACTTTCACTCTCAATTTGTTACAGTTTGGAGAGTCAGTTAAACGTTGAAGTTATTGAGGTGTATTGACCTGCAACAGAACGCAGGTGTGGTAATACAATTTATCTTTAAAACTGCTGAAATGATTTTCATGAAATTTTAGAATGAGCTGTTCGGTGTTGGAGATGATTTTTAGATACCACTTACATTACAGTCATGGCACTCATTTTCACCTTTACATTGGTTGGCTCTGGGAAGACTATTAGGGTTCCGTACTTCGTAAAGGAATAAACAGAACCCTTATAGGCCCGGTAGCACAGTCTGTAGTGAACCTGCCTTCTGTGCCGAGAGTCGCGGGTTCGAATCCCATAAGGGACAAATATTTATATGATGAATATACATATTTGTACCCGAGTCATGGATGTTTCTATCAATATATGTATTCTATATCGTCGTCTAGTTATCATAATACAAGTCCAGGTACTTTAAATGTGACTAGATAATTTGTGTGACAATGTCCAAGATATTTATTTATTTATAGGATCATTTTTTTGTATGTCTAGACTCTTTTTATCAGGAACGGGAAGTATCAAATTGAAATTAATACTAAGGTCTACGCGGTCTCTTGCAGGTGTAAAAAATGTAAGCATCTAACTCAACACAATCCAAAGATACGGCCATTTATGCCATATCTTGACACTCACAACTTATTATTAATAACTTATAGGGTACTTCCCGATGACCTACAGAAAAAAAATATTTGGCAAGAAGTCTCACAGTTTACTTTTAAGTAAAGGAATAAATTAGAAAATCCAAATTTTTTATAATTAATTAAATTAAAAAAATTGGAATGTTAAGTTTATCCTTCATAATTATGTTTGTATGGAACCCTGAGGGCGCGATCCGACACGCACCTGGCCGGTTTTTTTTAAATCAATTGTGATTTTGTCAGAAAGTTGTGTCCAGCAGTGGACGATGATAGGCTGTACCCCATAAACTCTTGTAGATGATGTTTGGACGTAAGCCCCCGCGTTTCGATCCATTTACAGCTATTAGGTTAATGTCAATTAATCAATCACAATCCTCAGACTTATAGTATTCAGACCTTCAACTACGAAACATTTAAAAAATCCCTAAAAAAAGTCTCACATTCACATAACCATTATCATACCTACCGAATAATACAATTTACCACGGACAATGTTATCGGAACTTAGGTTTGATCCAAAGGACCAAATGCTTTCAATTACCCATGGAAATTGAACAGCCTTCGGCAAACGACAAGGGTTCGACCTTGTTTGTTTGGAGATATAGTCGAGATTTAAAGGTTTTTTGTTTGCAATGGAAACTGAAAGACCTGCCAAGTAAAATAAGTAATCAACAGGCATATTCTGTTATTTCCGTCTTCAGACGTAGGCCCGCCTAGCATAGGCCTCGATATCAAAAATGCGGCCCACTCCGCCCTCGCAAATATGCGTTCGTTCCATTGACATAGAATACTATGGACGCCGGGTCTAGTACAAAATTCTCGAAAAAAGTGTCTTTGACTAAACTACACAAATCTAAGTACGTGTATAAACCAACTAAAAACATTGAAAATGCTGAAATTATTTTCCATCCCACTCTCCCATCGGGGCACGAGACGCGCCGCGCGGCCGCCAATCAAACGAAGACTGTCGCGTATTTGGTTCTCTTTTTACGTTTTGGTGCTCTTTTGGTTCGGAAACTTTTGAGCGTGGACCCTACGTCCAGTAGTTGGTAAGTCAATGGTTAGTTGAAATAAATTGTATACAATATGCGCTTACCTTAACCCTATACTTTTCTCAATTCTAACTTCATGTCTCAATTTTAATATGAAATGTTGAATTTTCATTTATGGAACTGTTATGTCTTGATGTAATGGTTTAAAATAAGCCTCCGTTTCACAAATATCATGACAGGTTTATTCAATATAACCTAAGTATATACAAAAAATTTTCATCGTTACGCGAGCCCGGCGCACATATGACGTGAAACAGATAAAAGTCAATTTGTGTCTCTTTGTCCCATCCCACCCAAGTCAAATAAGAAAGAAAAAGGGCTCGGATTTATTTTCTGTTGTACCGATAAATTGTGTTTTCCTCGGGTTTTACCTGCGGTGGAAACAAAATGCGGGACACGTGCATCGATCGTTGCAAACTTATTACAATAATGCATTTTGCGGGCTTCATCTTTGCAGGCTCTTCGTTGGCTATTTTATTTAAAGTCAACATCTTCGGAAGCACTTAATTTTCCAATGTCATTCTCACGGGGTTCGAGTTAAAACCATTTGTATTATTGCATTAGAAAAAGTTCATTTTATGTTGATGGAAGCTGATATCTCCATTTTCGAAAAAAAATGCTTTTTAAGGTGCCACAAGTAGAACTGGTGTGAGTAGTTTCTTCTGTTATTAATCAATTAGCAATATTTAAATAAATGCGAACGTAGATCGGCCTGGTATTACCTTGTTTTCTTGATCATCTTAGACAATTTGGGCATCTTGAAGATGTCCTCCAATGTTTTGGTGAAAAGTTTCGGGGAAAAATAGTTCTTCTGTCTAACTCCTCATTGCTCTTGGGCTAATCAGTCAGTCTTGATTATTCCGTCAACATAATATAGAAAGAAAATAAAAACCGCTAGGTCCGCTCAGGCACAGATTGTTTAATAGTTACTACCATAGAGATCTAGAGAGATGCCAACCAACGCGCTGAGTACGAAACCTAGTGTCGCATTACCATTAGTACCACGCGATAGAAAGCATTTCGTTAGCTTGAATGTGCTCATTATCCACTGCGGTATCAGAACTCAACTTTCGAATAATCTTTAGTACTACGCAAGCATTGTCAACTATTTACACATAATATCTCGACTGGTTTTCAGCCTCATAATATATTGAATCATTTCTGTCGCGAGCAATGTGTTCCGTTTTTGTGTATATTGCTGCGACACTGGCCCCGCCCCCTTTTCACATCTCCCTTTAGTCCGCTATTGTTTTGGTTTACATTATCGTGTTTGCACCGGCGGCAAAAGCTGTGTGGTTGAGCCGGCGTTGTTGCCACAAGTTGATTAGTTGAGCTAGTGACTGATTTTAAATAAGCCCGGCGGCGGCGGCGGCGGTACGATGTTCTGCAAATAAAAATTAAATTTAAATTTTCTTCATTCATTTTCTTCCTAAAACTAAATAGATACAAGGTAAAGACATCCTGGTAGATATTTATAACAAATACCTGTAATAGAACGCCTTGCTATTTCATAACAAATAGTATTTATCAACAGTTGTGCAGAAACAAACATAATTTTCTTAATAAGTTTCCAAATTAAGTATAGACTTTAAAGATAAAAATATAACATATCAAAGAAAACAAACTATTTTATATTTAATTTGTATGTGTTAGGGTGTGTGCGGGGGTGTGTGGGTGAGTGTGTGGTGGATTTATTATTTTATATATCATGTATTTATAAATTTTTCTTTATATTTATTCTATTTGCCATTTTTAAAAGTATCATTATTATTTTTTTAGCAGGATAAAAGAGGATAAACGTTATTGAGACGCACTTGTTAGCCCCTTAAAAGTAAAAGGATAATCATTATTGAAACGCTGCGTCGGTGCGCACCTTGATCACTCAAAGGATATTCCGGATATTTCAGAGTGCGAATGGATATGTAAATATCTCTAAGAACGGCGGGCGCCAAGATTCGTCAATGTTTGCGGAGTTGCGAGCGTCCTCTCCTCACAGTTCCTCAAGTTTTGTTATTCCAAGGTTATTGGCTGGATGGATTAGTTTGTATTCACGTATTCGTTTTTGTTATTGTGATGTAAATTTAGAGAGTTTTTTGAAAGCTTGTAGATTTGTAGGTTTATTGTTCTCAGTTCTGTCTATATTCTATCCTAAGTATACAGCTTTTTTATTCGTCTGCCATTCGCAGTCCATTCTAAAAGTTATATTTATATTATAACGTTAGCATAATCACAGTATAAGAAAGAGTATCTAATACTTACAATATGGATACTCCTTGTCTCCAACCAATTTTAACCTCGCCCCCTTTAATTAATTGAAGCATCCTCAGGAGCATCCTCAGGAGTTAGACCGACGAACGTTCGAAACAGAGTTGTTACTCCGCCGAGCGTCCGACACCGAGCCACAGAGTCGAGTCGAGTTGACTCGGTGTCGGACGCTCGGCGGAGTAACAACTCTGTTTCGAACGTTCGTCGGTCTAACTCCTGAGGATGCTTCTTGGTGGAGCGAAACACGCGTAGAGTAGAAATTATTTGGTGGGCAGGTTGTGTTGCATAACGTAATACAACTTTGTCTACTAGGTACTTAGAAGCGGAGGTCTTGATACAATCGTGTCATCTACATATTACTCGCCCCCTTTGGTAGGAAGTGTGGCGGAAAATGTAGGGAATGGTGTATTCCTGTCTCGTTCGTACTTACTCAGTATCGCACACGCTTACCTCTTCTTGAAAATTTTTCCCATTTTTATGAAATGCAACTGTTTGACCCTAACAGCCTGTATAGGCCGACCGGATGTTAGACCACGCTAGGTCTACGCCATCGACGTTGCAGAGGATTGTTAACGACACAGAACATAAGAGGGGTAAGAAGTGCAAAGTAGGCGTGCATCGTTTCGCCACAGATTATGCAATGATTTGCATATATTGAAGGCGCGCGGCGTGGAGGGAGCGAGAGGGCATTAGTAATTGTAGCAGCGTGAGCGGGAAGACAAGTGGCGACAGTCGTCTCCGAAGCAAAAGCGATACTTTGCATTTCTAACCCCTCTTATAATGTTCTGTGGTTAATGAACTGCAGCTACCCACATAGCAGCGACAATGTCCCCCGCCCGCCCGCATCCCGCGCCGACACCATGTCTATGGTGTGGTCTGGCTTATTCGGTCTGCCTATAGACAACGATGGCAATAAAAAGAAACAAAAACCATTATATTATATTAATACAGACATACATACATATTCTCACGCCTATGTCCCACTACTGGGGTAGGCAGAGACAACAGATCGCCACATGCTACGATTCTGACACACATCTTTAGCTTCCTCAACATCCATAAGTTTCTTCATACAAGCTTGTCGGTTCCAGATACATTTTATTTGGCCCTTCTTCAGTACGCATCCGATTTGATCAGCATACGTGCGTATATTAATACAACATTATTCCAATAGTACGTCGAGTATGTTAAGTCAATAATACGTTAGCGGACCACACAGATAAAGGCAGACACCCGAAGCAACAAAACAAAAGTGCGGCAAAGAAATGTCCTGAGATAAGCATGAAAATTGTTGCCATTTATACAATTTCAAGCATTTTATGGTTCGCCGCTGTTCACTGAATTTGATAGCAGTTTAACAAAAAGAAAGCTTTGAGGAAAATAAAACGGTGTATAGAGAAACTATTGTCGTAAGATTTAGTAAAATTGTTGGGTAGACAGCATTGTTACTATAGTAAGACAGTCCTTGTCTGCTTTGTTAATAAATTTTGTATTTCGTCGTGTGAATGCATGCGTGCTTGGATGCGCGATTTGCTTGATTGTCCTCTGGCCTAGTAGCTACTTAGGATCATTACAATGTACTTAACTCTTTCGCGGACATTGAACGAGACACAATAGAACTTTTACTGTTATCACTGCTATAGCCGGTCACTGTCCGCGAACGTGTTAATTGTACTTTGTATATATTTTTTTTTTTTTAAGATGTATATTGTAGAGTTTCTGGCCGCATCTTTTCTACAACGGAACATGTACTACGATGTCAGAAAGCTATCTATGTGATATTATTTTGAATAAAATATTTTGATTTGATTTGTATACGTACCTGTGTCACCCACTTGCAGATTTTGCTGTGAAGCAGAGGAAACGCCCATACATCTCCTCTGCGAATGCGAAGTGCTCATTCACAGCAGGAGTCGCCATCTAGGTGGATACATAATAACACCTACTGACATCAGGGACCTCCCCTCCAAAAGCATAACACGGTTCATGAAGTCCGTGGGCCTAGGAAATGACCTTTAGGTCTAGGGTGACAGCTACAATAGATCTATCTAGGTCGCAGAAGCTATTTGGTCATTGACCAAGCCCTTATAACCAAATAATAATACGTACCTGTGAGCGTTATTGATTTATTTATTTTTTATTTTATATGGGAAATATTTGTTACATTCATTCGAATATTTGAACCCATTTATATAAACGATTTGATGAAAAATATAATATATTATAATAGGGCCTTTCGTAATATGCAAACTGATCAACTTTCTCTACGGGACTAACATCGAAACTGAGATAAAAAATCTACTGACCCACACATTTGCGTCGAGTAGGTTTACAGTTGTGTAGGCGCCTTCGCATTACACCATTGTTTTTATTTATGTATATTATATTATTCACTAAAAGTTATTTCCATTTTTCTGGTACTTAGTAGAAGTGTAGAAGGAGTAAAATGTAGACTTACGTACTATCTTCATTTTATTGGAAGATAAAATGCAATACATGTTTCCTGTTCAAGATCCAGGCTTATGGTTCGCTTTCCATAATATTTATTTTACATTACTTACCTTTCTTGTTATCCAATTTTATGTTAGTAAAAGCTACGTTACACGGGTCGGATCCAAGTAAGACCGCTATATGGGGTATGTAATAATGGGGGTTGAAAATTGTGTATATGATAATGACTATTATATAATCGTCATTATCTGAGCTGTGAGTTTACGTGGGATCATTACAATGTATGTGCCTGTGAGCGTTATTTATTTATTTTTATTTTTTACGAGCGTTAACCCGCGACTTCGTCCGCACAAATTATATACCAGATTTTAAGTCAGATCATAAGCTATCAAACAAAAAAAGTTTCATCAAAATCGGTTCAGTAGTTTTTGCGTGATACTCGTTCAAACAAACAAACAAACGAGCGTTACGTACTATTATAAAACTGTAGCAGAACGTTTGTCTGTACATTGAAGATATTAACAAAAAAAAAGTTACGATATGGTTTTTAGGTTTCCCTGATTCCATTTCACCAATTTTTGGATTTTTTGTCTGTCTGTTTGTTTGTGTGTTTGTTTGTTTGAACGAGTATCACGCAAGAACTACTGAACCGATTTTGATGATTTTTTTTTGTTTGATAGCTTATGATCTGACTTAAAATCTGGTATATAATTTGTGCGGACGAAGTCGCGGGTTAACGCTCGTATTATATAAATAGGGTTGAGTGAGTTTACGCATATGTAGAACTATATAAAATACCGATCGCTAAGAAACTAATAACTTTCGTTACGTTTTCCTTCTTGGGGTTTAATATGACGACTATTTGAAAAAGAATTAACATAATACCCAGCAAACAATTTGGTCGTATAAGGCAATAGTCATATAAATTATATATATTTATATATATAATTTATATGACTATTTTGACTTATAAAAGATATAATATTGTAATTTCGTCATATACTGGTGTTTTATGCGTCTAATGTTCTACTATACGACACCTATACAACCAAATTGTTAGTTGGGTACCTACCTAGTACCTACATTGTTAGCGTCTTCAACATCTTAGATACCAACTGTAAGTGAATCAAATAAATAAATAAACCAACACCGTGGAATCCGAACCCTTCTCAGCACGGCTAGCATGCCACCCACGACAAAACGAGAAGAACGTACGCGCGTTTTGGAATACGTAAAATAACAAAGATGAAAGCACATTCTAGATTTTTTTATTATATTTTCGCGAGTGATATGCAAGGCCTACTAATCGTAGCAGTTTCGTTTCATCAGATTCAGTAAGGAAGACAGTAATCCAACTGCATTCAGCACACTTATGCACATGCACTTCAGTATGTCCTGTGTGTCTTACAGATTTTATAACTAACCATCTTTTGTTCGCGACTTCGTCCGGACCGGTCCCCATCATCGTGTTTAAAAGCTTACAATGAGCTTTTAAACACACAGAGTTATATTAATATCGGTCCGGTAGTTTTTACGTGATGCTGGAACAAACAGACGGCAAAAGTGTTTTGGAGTCAGGGACACCTAAACATACCTATCGCAACTTTTTTTTCCGGCATTGTAGGCTGAATCACCTGATTGTCTGAAAAGAAAGATGATTCCATGCTTCAGATGGCACGTTAAGCCGTTGGCCCCGGCTACTATCTCTAGTAGTAGTAGTCGTTACATAAAAACCACGTCACGTAAGGAGGTCTGAAAAAACTCTGGCTCTGCCCACACGATAAGAAGAAGAACTTTGTTTTGTAAATATCTTCAATGTAAGACTGGTAGGTACTTAAGCTGTTAGTCATGAGGAATGCCATCCTGTAATAAAAAGAAACCTAAGGTATTAAAGATGACCTAATTTTTTTCTTTTTACATTTGTACTATCTTAAATTCTGGAACCATTTAGTTCTTTTATGATCAGATTTTATTGTCTTGTTTGTGACAAAAGAGATGCCTTTGTAAATATAGACAAAATTGTGTTCTACATAGTTTGTGAATGATTAAGAGATAAGCATTCTTTTGCTGTGTTGTTTTTATAGACAATGTGGGAAAGGTAGTTCTGGTAAAGCATTCACCACCCGAACATGGAACATTGTCGTGTAAATTCAATTACTTAACGACATGCCCAGCCTTATTCACCATGATTTAGTGAAGTTTTAGCTGAAAATATTGACAAACAGGTTGCTCTCATGAATCCGCATGACTTTATGAGGCACATCGTGAAATAATCAGTCAAATCATGACATAATGGCGTATCATGAAATGCAATGACATGTATACTTTTTGTATTCATCTGTAGGCTAACGTCCAATGTATACGAGCACCAAACCTTTTCATGTCTTGCAGTATTCTATGGTAGTAGCTATAATCATGTATATTTTCATATCATCAGTATCATGTTACAATGTACATAATGTTCATTTTACTAAATGTGTTTTGAAAAGCTTTGATGCGTAGCATTAACCACTGAATTGAGAACAAAGGGGTTATATACTCACAGGTTATTACACTCACCACGCCTTTATGAGGCGAATTGATTGTGTTTTGATATTTCATGTTATGTTTTAGTTTCAAATACACTACACAAGTTCAAAGAGACACAAATAATGCCAGACAATGCAAGACAAATGTCTCTTCCAATACAAGTAAAGGCATGTTACTGATCTTGACATTCTTGCGTACATCACAAAAATTGATATAATCACGCTCAGGTGTACAATACATGTAGTATACACTAAAGCGTACACACGGCGACACATCAAGCTACGCAAAATAAACATAAGCTGGCCGCGCGAAGTTATACATTACCTACGCGCGGCCAGCTTATTTTGTTTTAGCGTAGCATGATGTGTCGCCGTGTGTACACTGAGGCTACATTTTAACAAAATTGGTATAGTGGCCTGTCGCCTATACAAACACGTTGAACAATATTTCCCGATTCTACAGATAAAATTAAATAATAACAAACATTACAGAAAACACACAGCCAAATTGATATACTTCTCCCGTTTTTGAAGTAGATAAAAAATTAAAACGGATGAGAATTTATTGTTACAGACATTCATTCTCATAGACTACGAATTCAAAGAAATCTCGAAAGGTCAAAAATTACAATTTTAAATAAAGCGACCCCTCATATCTATTTTAGATCGAGGCACCTCAATTCTCATTATTTTCTGTTACTTTTCTTTTATGAAGCGAAGCAATCTCTTTAACATTCAATCAACAAACGTAGTGATTCAAAGGGATACTCAAAGGTCTTATGCATTATTTACTTAGTAGCCGTTGCCCGCGGCACAATGCTTTTTTATTTCTTTTTACTTTTTTAATAATTGATGCCCTTGAAGGATTTTCTTTTAGCATTTTTATGGGTGAACGGCTAGCTTATCATCAATTGATACGTTATTCCATCCTGAAACCTATACGTATACATGATAATTACTATCATGTGATGAGGTCATGACGTTACGAATGTTACGATGATGGTTTGTAAATTGTGTTCCAATTTTAATGCAACTATATCAAAAGACTATCGATAGTTATAACATTAGACTTAATCTGCATACAAAATGGCATGAACCATTATCACACAAGCGGTTTTTGAGCGTAAGCGATTTCGCAACTATACCGCAACGACGTCGCAACCGCACCGTCACGATACGGTATCGTTCCATCAACGCCTACGCTCAAAAATCACTTTAAAATATGCCACCTAAGACGTAAAAAAATCACTAGACCTAGTGAAAAGTCTCTGAAAGCGGCAACACTCCATACGAAATCTAATTCCGAATCAGGTTTATTGCGTATGTATGTGGACGGACCTTAGTTGGGAAAACCCCTCATGATTGAGTGTCCATACCTCCCCGCAACGTGCCTTCGACGCTCTCCTTGCTGCAAATACGTGGTTAAAAAGATAATTCGTAATTGTAGAAAAATTTCGGCTACCCCAAGAGGATTATAGTCTTATACTTGCGTATGTGTGTAAGTAAAAACTTTGAAAGCTCCCAGCAAATGCAGCCTTAACCTCATTCTGTAAGAGGTCTATTACTTAAGGTAGCAAGTTTGCTTATAGTATTAGGCCTCACGTAATAGACGGTAGAAATGCGTCACAAAAAAGAATTTACGCACTTTGACGCCACAGTAGTTCGGAGATCTACAAAGACCTGCAAATCAAGGTATTATAGCCATTATGATACAGACATAAGAGTTTTACATGGGTCTTGTATAAATTTTAGTCTAGGTATGAATAGTAGCGCTGACTTTTCTTAAAGGTTTTTTCTCTTAAACGAACAAATAAAGGCGAATGTATATCTTATGATTAAGACTACCCAGGAGCGATAAGTTTGGGAATACTGGCCTTGACATGGTCTTTTAGTAATTAAGTAATACCTAGTTAAGTAGATAATTCTAAATTAGGTAAGTACCATTGATAAAAACCGATTATAAATTCAAAACTAAAAAGTTGATCTGGAAAAGCGCCTGGTAGACTCGACCGGGGATCCAAGGGCTGGCGCTTTCCTCGCTCAACGGATTAGTTTAGCCGTTCAGCGGGGAAACGCTGCCAGTATCTTGGGTACGGTTCCCGCGCGGTCCAAACCTGCACCATATTTTAGGTTAAGTTAGTTTTATTTTCTCAATATTTTTATTTATTTTTAATGTACATACTTACCTTCCTTTATTTGTCTTTAATAAAAAACTATAATAATTAAAAAGTTGAATACGAATTATATCTTTCAAATTATCACATCTATTTCTTTATTATATTATATATATATATATATAATATTAATATTATTTATGGCCAAGAAATAGAAAATTATATCTCGAATTTCAGACGAATTGATAACTTCATTGACGTCAGCTGAAAAAGAGAAAGACTGTATATCTGAACAATTCGCACGATGAATATAACATCACCATCAGACAGTAAAATCTTGTCTATAATGGGTAGTTCATAAAATATAGCAGTTGCAGTTTGATCTTCTCAGTAAAAAAAGACGTTTGAAAATAACGCTAAGCTTGCATTTTCCGTCATTCTTTAGCTTTGAATACTATTTTTAATAACAGGATAAACTATAAAAAAGTAATGAAATGTTGATGACGTCACTTGTTACTATTTAGTACAATGTTTCATACAAAGCGCGCGTTTTGACGCCTGAAAGAGTTACGAAGGGCTGGCGCATACCTCGGGCAACGAATATCCATTGCCATCCAACGAGGTAACGCAGCCAGCGTCCTGGGCACCCTCTCGTAGGACGGTGTCTTCGAGCACGTCTTCTGTTTAGTGTAAGTCGAACGGAGGTCGTGCTCGATATAGTGGCTCATTTCTTCTTCGCTTATTTGTATTTGCTTTTATTTTTATTTTAGTTACTGATTTAAATAGATGTCAACTATACTCCATTCCAAATAGCAACGAAATTTTAAGGCTATTTTACATCACAGAAAGAGATATTTGAAACACTCATCATCATCATCATCTCAGCCGATGGACGTCCACTGCTGGACATAGGCCTCCCCCAAGGATCGCCATAACGACCGGTCCTGCGCTGCCCTCATCCAACGGGTTCCCGCCGCCTTCACAAGGTCGTCGGTCCACCGTGTGTGGGGCCTACCCACGCTGCGCTTTCCGGTACGCGGTCGCCACTCGAGAACTTTTCGGCCCCATCGGCCATCGGTTCTGCGAGCAATATGCCCCGCCCACTGCCACTTTAATGTAGCAATTCTTTGCAGCAGTTACATAGGTCCAACTTCGAGAAAGAGATCAACTTCGCATTCGGGAGCATTCGGGACGTAGTATCTTCACGTCCCAAATACCGCAGTGTCTAAAAACGAAAGTCTTCGATTTGAAACACAGCTTTATTAACTTCCAAGATATGTCGGATACTATATCTTTCTGATAAATAAAGTATATTTGGTAATCAGAATTGACCAGAAATCTAAATAGGAATTGGAGAATCTTATCGTCCATATTTAGAATGAAGTATAGTGGATTGAGAGACACGCAGCTTTATGCTCTTACACTCAGTTGCAGAAACGCTCATTAGAGTTAATCCTCCATTAAATCTCTTTTAGCTTTTACTATGCCAACAAGACTAAGGCCGAATTCGACCAAACTTTGATTTATAGAAGAGTAACTATACAAGGAACAAGTTTACTCTTGTTATTTACTCCGAAATAACTTCATTTGTGCTCTACCACACTAAACCCATAATAAAAGAACGAATCTATAATCCACCTAAAGAAAGAGGTCGTTGTATCCGTACTTATTGCATTGTGATGTTATGTAGTTTTAATTTGTTAGGTTTCTTTTTTCTTAATTGTTTTTAATTATTTGACATTGACATTTCATTAGTCTTGGTATAAGCTTTACATCGTCAAAATTGGCCGTTTAAAATTTACTCTTATTCATAGATTCGGGTTGGTAAAACGCAAAATCAGATTACTCTAGAGTAACCGGCGACTTAATCTAAGAATAAAATTTACTCGCGTTTGGTCGAATCGGGCCTAAAAGTGAGAGCAAGTGATTTAATGGAGGATTAACTTTAATGAGCGTTTCTGCAACTGAGCGTTAGTTTATCTATGCTAACCTCTAACCACTTGGCGCGTTTATACCATCCTGAATCCTTTGAAATGCTGAAATTCAATCTTTATTACCGACTGGTAACCTTCAAAGTTTATTGTTAGTGGTAGCAAGGTTTTTTAATCACCCCGAAAGTGAGTATACGGAGTTTAAGTTTTTAATAATGTGTGTAGCAGGTCATTCATTATACACTTTTATACCATAGTCATGTTCAATTACATCGAAAAGAGTAAGGATAAAAAATGAGATGGAAATTATTTTTTCTGATAGGATATCAACAAACTGTAACTTCAACTGTATTTCAACGTTATAAAGTTGGTTTTAAAATGCACAGCAATACATTCACAAAAGCAGATTCATAGTTGAGTATAAATGCTACGCCGTAGCACTATAGCAACATCGTAGACGATCGTAGATAACAACGTCTACGACGTAGCACGAACGCAAGACATTGTGCTGATTGAGTCAACAGAAAACTTCTTACGAAGTTTTGTATTAAATGAACATTACTTGTCCATTTCGGGATGCCCATTATTACGCTCTTATGTGTCAGTTATAAATACGAAAACGGCTTGTTTCAGAGGACTTTTTGTTTAGGAAGGATAACAAGTTTGTTCCTTCAGGTTTCAGTTAGGGCGCGGGATTCGCGCTGTCCGCACGCTCCTTCCCGCTTGCATCTACTTCATACCTTCTCGTAAACTTGTAAATAAAATAAAAACTCTAACACATTTAAATAAAAGTATTTTTAATATTGGTGTTTAATAAAAACTGTTGTTCAAGTGTTTGTAAACTTATTCGATGTTGTTCATGTTTAAAATTAATTCTAATTCGTGACTTTAGGTGTGAAATTTGGAAAGATTCTTTATTCATTTCAGACTACAATAATATTTTCTTATCCTTCTTGGTGTTATATCAAAAGTAATTATAA
Source organism: Agonopterix arenella (assembly GCA_927399405.1). Taxonomy (NCBI): domain Eukaryota; kingdom Metazoa; phylum Arthropoda; class Insecta; order Lepidoptera; family Depressariidae; genus Agonopterix; species Agonopterix arenella. Next base: position 2,810,601 of record OV656691.1, read on the forward strand.
AAAATTAACTTTTTTTAAAATAAAGAACATGATCTGAAACACGATTACTTAACAATATTTCGAATGTTTTTTTTTTCAAATGATTCAATCAGAATGAACGATAGTTAAGTTAATATCAGAACATTATTTTCAAATGGAAGGGATTAGATTCAAGTGCCACAGAGTTAATTTCTTCGGATTCTGTTTGCGGTAAGTCAATTTATTTAAAACAAAAAATGTATGACGATTACTAAATAGTTAACTTATAGATCTACGAAAGTTTGTATAAAATTATTCTTTTCTCCCAATTTGGGTTTACATGATATAAGTTCATCGACATATCAGATTAGGGCAGTGTGAGACTGGCCTTTGAATCAAGTAGATATTTTTATTCTGGAAAATGGATTTAGGCCGCTTGTCTAAATTTATTAGAAAGTCTGTTAGAATGAATGTCTTACTACGAATAAGAATAACTAAAAAATAGTAACTCTAAACAAAATCCATATCATTTTTGGCATCTAATGAAAAATTACATGTTGTGCACTGAAAAAAATGTTTTGTTAAATATAACCGAAAAGTAAAGTAAAGTAAAGTAATCTTTATTTATTTGAACTTTAGTGACTTCCAAACTGTTTTATAGCACATAAAGAATCGTTTGGTTATAAATAGCATAACTTTTTTTTATAATTTATATACAAACGTTTGGTTATGTGCTACAAAACAGTTTGGAAGTCACTAAAGTTCGGTTATATTTTTTTCAGTGCATGAGTTTTGGCGGCAAGGTACAGTTTTTAAAGAACAAATTTAGAACACGGTATAGTTTTATTGGAGCCACTTATTGAGCTTGATTTACATTTCTATATATTCTTATTCGTAGCTGCTCCGAATTCCGGTACCTCGGTTCACTTTTAAAAAGTGATGGCGATATAGATCGAGACGTGAAACGCCGAATCAACTCAGGGTGGATGAAATGGCGACAGGTTACGGGAATGACCTGTGACCGAATCCCCCTTAAGTTGAAGGGGAAAATATATAAAACTATCATAAGACCTGTCGTCATGTATGGCTCCGAGTGTTGGACCGTTAAAGTTACGGATGAAAAACGACTGCATGCAGCAGAGATGCGAATGTTGAGATGGATGTGTGGTGTTACTAGAATGAACAAGATTAGGAATGAGTATATTAGAGGAAGTTTGAAAGTGGCTCATGTGAATGAAAAGCTACGCGGTAATCGATTATCGTGGTATGGACATGTGATGAGAAGGGATGAGTTTCATATTACAAAACGAATGTTGAATATGAATGTGGATGGCTGCATGAAGAGAGGACGACCAAAGAAAAGATGGATGGATTGTGTGAAACACACAACACACATGTGGAAAAAGGGAGTGTGCGAAGAAATGACGGCTAAAAGAGATGAATGGAGGAGGACGACATATTGCGCCGACCCCAAATAATGAGATAAGGGCAGGAAGAAGAAAATATTCTTATTCGTAGATGTCTTACGAATATAAGGTATGTTATTTTTAATGTTGCATCCCAACTTTAAAAAAATGTGTAATTTTTTTTAATTCCTTATAATTTTCTGCTTAAAATACTTACAACACGGCACCAGTACGGACTGTTGTGTCTGTAAAAAAAAGACTGGGTCCAGATTTGCCACCCTTCAAAATACTGCAGAGTTCAGAATATGTGCGTTGGCAGTATCATCCCTGAAAGTAATTTATTCATTTATGTGAAACAAATGTTATTTACTATGAATAAATTATGATTCTCTAAAGAGGTCTATCGTTCCAAAGGTGCGGGCTGCCGTGTAATAATACGGTAGTCCGGACCTTTGGAAGGATTGTGTGGGACACGGTCTAACACGTAGAGGCTCCTTTGAGACACTTCAGTATAATGTGGGATAGGACACCAGCTTATTATCTCTTTAAGCATTACTATTGAAATGAAGATGTTAGATTAGGCATACACAGACAAAGAACACAAAAAAAAAACAAATTAATCGTTACTTCAAGCTAAACCCATTGTTTTGTTTAAATCGCAATCGATTTTTGACAGAAGAAAATTAATATATAATGCAGGGTGTAAGTGACACCCTAGCAAATACTGAAACGGTGAACTCAGACCACTAAACTGAACAACTTTCACTATGGAGCCTACCTCAGGAAACGCGAAAAAAATTAGCTGTCCCATACATTTAAGTCGGATAAGTACAGCAGTTTTGTATGGGACTGCTGATTTTTTTTCGCGTTTCCTGAGGTAGGCTCCATAGTGAAAGTTGTTCAGTTTGATGGCCTGAGTTCACCGTTTCAGTATTTGCTAGGCTGTCACTTACACCCTGTAAAAAAAAAAACAAAAATAAACGATCTATGCACGCACGGCGACACATCAAGCTATACAAAACCAAAATAAGCTGGCCGCGCGTAGGACGAGTAACGTATAACGTCACGCGACCAGCTTAATATATTAATTTTGTATAGATTGATGTGACGCCGTGTGTACTTCAACCTTCAGTGTGTACAATCAAATTATTATTAACTAATTGATAATTAGCAGGATAAACCTGCCAATAATTAATTGATAAATAAATTATTTCATGCAATCATCTTCAATGCACAGGCACGCAAAATTTACAGTTTTAAAATAGACTTTAGGCACAGTATTTTTAGGGTGAAACACTACATACTTTTGGGTGAAACTTCTGAGCGTTTTACGCCATAATTAATCGAACATATTTTTAACTTGTTTATAACAAAAGGTATAACATTTTACAGAACCCTTAACCCTTTGATTCGAAATATAATTTCTATTCCAAGATACACGACTTTATCGATGTACCTAATTTCCATGAATAGAACAGAGATCCAAATATCCATAATCGATCCATAATAAGACCAGTCCTCATGTAGGGTAGTGAAACTTGGGCCACAACGAAAAGCCATGTCCGAACTGGCCAAACAGCCGAAATGAAGATGCTGAGGTGGATGTGCGGTGTCACGAGGCGCGATAGAATCCGCAACGAGTATGTGCAAGATAGCCAGGGTGTTCGTGGCATTGCAGATAAGCTTCAGGAGCATAGGCTTAGGTAGTTTGGACACGTGAAAAGAAAGAAACCCGAATATATAGGAAATATGGCAGTTCAACTGTCGATTCCAGCCTAGCTAGCATGCCACCCACGACAAAGCGTTTAAACGAGAAAAACGTCATGTGCGCTCTTTCTGGCCTATGTAAAATAATAAAGATGGAGGCACATCTCGATTTTTGTCGTTTTCATGGGGGTGGCATGCTAGCTAGGCAGGACAGAGACCAAGAGGACGTCCGAAGACTAGATGGATGAACACAGTTTGTTGTGATATGACCGAGTGCAATGTCTCCGAAAACGACGTCAGAAATAGGGCAAGATGGAGAGAGCAGATACGGAAGGCTGACCCCACCACCATATGGGATTAAAAGCCAGGAAGAGAGAGAGAGAGAACAGAGATCCAAACTTTCGCATCTATAAATAGAAGGTTATCTAAGTACATAGACTATAGAATAGATGTGGATGTCAATTGGTTCCACTTTCACGCCTCAACCTATCAACTAATCGACGTAACATTTGGTATGCAGATACATAATTGCGTGGAGTAGAACATGGAACAGTATACCAAATTTCGTATTCTGAGAGTGGAACATCTTCTACGAGGGCACAAGCTATTACTCGTAAAGGTAAGTTTTAGCCTGTAGGATACCTGCAGGACATTGGCCTCCTCACGAAAAGTGACAAGGCCATACTCCACCGCGTAAGCCCAGTGCGGATTGGAGGTTGCAAGTTAGTAGTCAACTTGCTTTCAGACAATTTTCAAGCTGCCTTAATAGGCTTTTGACCAAGCTTAACGAATATTTAGTTACTGTTAGTGTCATCTAGTGATCGTTCTTTCAGATGTGCGGCGTCTGACAAAACGATCACTAAATACCACTTAAATGCTCACCCATCCAAAGACCGGACCAAGCGTATATTAATCGAATCTCTGTGATTATTTCTCTTGCGCGATGTATGTATTGCATTCGATTGTGAACCTTATTTGTAGTAAGTTACGAGTTACGTATTCACGGTGAACGTTGTCTAATTTCCGAGAGCGACGGTATCGCCATCTGTTAGCATCTTTGCTATAACTTGTGGGTGCTGACATCTGTAGCAAGTCCCCACAGTTGTTTAACTTCGGTGATCTTTTCCAATACCGAAGCTACACAACGCCATCGAGCTCTACTGTGACAAAAAGCTATTAAACAAGCTATCTTAACATCCTGTATTGTTACATGACGTTATCGCCGCATGACAGGGCATACATTTACGAGGTCTGCTCATTAATAGTCCTGCATAATGTTTAGACTACAACTATGGTAATATTTGCTAGTTTGAGAGTAGGGATTTAATTGCGGTATGTTGAGATGCGTACGATAAGGACCTTATTACACTAGCAAATTTTGAGCACAAGCTATTTAAAATTTGCCTTTTCTGTTCCTGTAATAGTAACCAAATATTTGACAGATGCTGTTACAAACAAACAAACATTCACAGTTTTATAATAGTATAGATTCGTACATAAACTTAGTACTGGTCTTTCTGACCATGCCGAAAGGTAATACATAAAACACCTGTTCAACTTGCTGAAACTGGACGGTAAGAGGCCTCGAATTACCTTCACGAATACTTTCTGTAGTGGAGCGAAGAGAGAGCTGACAATAAATGCCGAGGCATCGATCGAGTCGATATAAAAAACAGATCAAGATCAGCGCATTGTATGACGGCCAATTAGAAGATGAACCTGTCCAACACGTCACAGCACGATTCAAGTAATAATTCAATAAGATGGCGAAGACGACACAGCCCGTTACGAGTATTAACCCATCTCATGGGGATCCTAAATCGCACTTATCATCTTCCTGCCCTTATCCCATTACTATTCGGTCGGCGCAATATGGCGTCTTCCTCCATTAATCTCTTTTAGCCGTCATTTGTCTCATTAGCCGAACCCTAAATCGCACTATCAAAGTTCACAATATACTTTGCATAAATACAACATCCAACTAAGAACAAACGGACTACGGTGCCGGGCATTCCAGCAAGATTCTTCCAGTGGAAGATCTTTTCCTACAAACTTTCCATCTTATTGCAGTGTGACAAAATTCTTTGCATGCTTTCCGGAGGCGTTTGAGATCCTCTATGACACTATAAGTAGTAATGTTCGTGGTATTACAAGCTACGGTTAGCAATAAGCACATCTTTAGTTTCAAAGCATAATGTACCGTCTAAATTTTATCTGTTTCTCTAAATAAACTAATTATAACTTCTGAACAAACGTCCACGTACTGTCCATATAAATAGGGTCTCTTTTAACAAAGCAGGCTTAACTTTGATCTCTCCCAAAAGAAGACCGCAAAGTAAATCTAAGGACCCTTACTTAGAGCCAAAACAAATAATTAGGGGATTCTCTAGACTTTGCCAATTATTCGCAGGCGAACCCTGCGGCAGTCCTGTTATAACATTTCTTTTTGTCCCTTGAGCTACCAACTTTTTTATCTTTTTTGTTTGTTTTAGGGGACGGGTATAAGCTACGTAATGCTTGGAGTGAATTTGAAATATAGTCGATGATGGTTTTGAAAATACTAACTTTTTAAATGAATTATGATTTCCAAAAAGATTGCATTCTAAAATTACTTGTACAATGTTGGTTATTCATTTGTTAAGTTGTGGCATTTTTATTTTATTAATGTTCGTGGCAAATTGGCAATAAAGCCATAACCCATAAAAGTACAATAATCTCATGCCTTTTTACTCATAATGACCTATACCTATAGGTCTATCTATCTCCTCTTTGGAATGTTATAAATTTTCGCTGAAGTCATCTATTGTCAATGCCAACAACTTAAAAGTGTCAAATCGGTTATTTATATGAAAGGACATACATTTTGTTACACTTTACTCCGTATAAAGACTGGCTGAATGCAGAGCCATAAAACGTTCACTTATATTATATTTCGTGCTCTCTTCCCTCGCATCCATAAATTCCATCGATACGAGCGGATTTCTTAGCGAATACTTTAATATTATATTTGAAAACACAAATACTTTATTTTATAACACTAAGAATTTCACTTTGTGAGAATGTTTTTATACAAAAATAGCAATTTTGATATCATCTGTAAACCACTAAAGATAAAAACATAAAATTTGGTTACCACATTGTGCAATAGATGTAGGGGGGTTCTACAAAAAGGATTTTTCTAAAATCTATCCCTAATTGAATAAAATGGGGTGTAAACGTTTGTTATATACGCGGACAAAGTCGCGGGTATAATCATTAATAGGTACCTCATAATTTATCTCAAACGATTTGTTTAAAAACTGACCGTTCTTTATTGTTACGAAATAATAAAGACAAAGCCCAGCTCAGCGCTATTTTAATTTAAGATAACAAACAAGTCCGATGTGACGTGATTTATGGAAGACTCCCCTCTGAATCGAACAAGACATGGTCCCAGATGTAAGGACCGAGAACAACTTCTATTCGTCGAATCTTGCAGAAAAGTTAGTTTGTTGTGTTGTGCAGATTTTTACGTTATATCTACGCCTTGACTTATAATAATACGGATAAGTAAAACTATGTTGTTTGCTTGGAACATTTTCTTTATCATAAGGAAAATAGTGAAATGCCGCTCGCTCAGGAAAACTATTACTTACGTAGATTTTCTTTATCATCATCATCATCTCAGCCGATGGACGTCCACTGCTGGACATATGCCTCCCCCAAGGATCGCCATAACGACCGGTCCTGCGCTGCCCTCATCCAACGGGTTCCCGCCGCATTCACTAGGTCGTCGGTCCACCGTGTGGGGGGCCTACCCACGCTGCGCTTTCCGGTGCGCGGTCGCCACTCGAGAACTTTTCGGCCCCATCGGCAAGTAGATTTTCTTTATAGTCAGGAATAATTTGAAATACCGCTGAGACAATCTGTTATTAACTGCTTTACTAGATGTGTTCAGAACACTAAAAATAATCCCAATAGCTTGTTTAGTCCCATTTGTTAAAAAAACAGTCTTGATAGACGGACAGACGGACAGTGATGCTATAAGCCTTATAGGATCACTTTGTTGTCCGTCTGCCCGTTCTTTTGTAAGAAACGGAACCCTTATAGTATAATCGTTCCGTTTTGTTCCTTCTGAGGTACGGAGCCCTAATAATGAATTTAAACCTAGTCAAAATCAAAGATAAGAGAGCGAAAACAATACTTAATTAAAAATTTGACTAGCATTGACGTTGCGGAATTTAAAAAAAAATTGGTATGTCTGCCAGTAAATAGTATTTCGAATCAAATTAAAGATTGCAAAATTTTGTCTCGGGCGGGACTTGAAGCCGCACTCTTCCAATCCCCGTCCCCTTCTCGTCCCTCACGTCCCCTTAAGACGATACAGATTGAAAATTTCGTTCTCTGGGTAGTGGGCTCGGTGGCGAAATTGGATAGCGCAGTTCCCCGGTTTGGAAGAGTGCGGTTTCAAGTCCCGCCCGAGGCAAATTTTTCAATCTTTAATTTGATTCGAAATAGCACAACATGGCTGTAAAATGTTTAAAATCAATAATATTTGAAAATGAAGGTATTTCTTTATTTCAACTATTACATGCAGAATCACAAAAGTCCAATTCCATAGCAACGAACTCAATAATACTGACGTGGATTCCATTCCAGAAGTTTCGTTGCATAAGTTAGATTTTTGAAGCCTAACAAAAGCTTTTGTAAGGCTATTCGAATTACGTAGAGCGAACACGACACACACTTGACTTACACGGGCTTCTGTGCTCGTAAGACTTGTATTATACGTGGTGAGATTGGGCTTGCACCGTATATTCCACTAGATCAATATCTTCAACTCTAATTCGTACACTATACGATTGAAATTGACTTGATCTTCGCATGAAGCATTATAGCTTATCGCCCGCCTGATATTTAGTTATCACTTTTGTTTATTAAATTAAATTAAAAATTATTTATTTCAGATTATTCATCCATATTGTGTTAGTAACAATTGTCTTATAACTATGTTAGTTCACAAATAAATTCATTCATTAATACTGGAACGCTGAAAGTAAAAATTAAGAATTATACTTTGCTTTTTTCAAAAAATATATACAGGGTGTTACAGAAGTAAAAATAAAATTGAAAACTTTTATGGTTTAGACCAACAAACTGAACAACTTTCCCTATGGGACCAATATCGAAATCACGAAAAAAAATCTTTTGTCCCATACATTTAGCTCCAGTAGATCTGTAGTTCAGTATGGAACATCGCAAACGCATTAAATCATGGCGATTATGGCAATCTCCCCATTTTGGGGGAGGCCTATGTCCAGCAGTGGACGTATATCGGCTGATATGGTGATGATGATTGAAAATCAGATTTTTTTCGCGATTTCGATATTGGTAGTGAAAGTTGTTCAGTTTGATGGTCTAAACCACCCCCTTAAATGTTTATTTGTATTTTTGTAACACCCTGTACGCACGGCGACACATCAAGCTATACTAAACCAACATAAGCTGGCCGCGCGACGCTGTACGTTACTCGCGCGGCCTAAGCGCGGCCAGCTTATGTTGGTATTGTATAGCTTGATGGGTCGCCGTGTGTACATCTGATCACAAACAATCAAACTTACCAATACAATTATTTTGTATTTATGAGCCGTTACGTCACCTCTCTAGATTCATGTTTAGAATGCTGTGATGGTCTTAATAATTATTATGCGGAATGAAAATAATAATAGGCATGTTTTCCTACAGTGTTCGTCAAACCTGTTCCGTATTTGTACTTCCTATTTCTACATCATTGGAAACTTTGAGTGTTGCCAGTATAGCTTGTATCAGCTTCCGCTTTTTATGACGCAAGTTTTTGAACTTAAAAGCTACGCTCTACGTATTTCAACAGTATTTTAATTTTAGTAGCGGTAACCAAGCGGTAACAAAAACGTAATTAAACCTTATTCGGCCGTCAGGTCTATACAGCCTGTTAACATGAATGACAGGTCTATCGGAGCCTTTATCGCGTGCGATAGAAAGCTGAATAGAGCACCAATGGCCAATCTACAACCTAAATTCAGCATCGAGCAAAGGGAATTCTATTCGACTATGCAACGTTTTTTTGTCGATCGATCGTTAAAGTATTTTTACAAAACGTTTCTTAGGATTGGTTGTTCGCTCTTTGTTGTCAATGGTAGGCTTTAGGTGTTATTCGTTGATTGGTGTTGTTTGATCAATCGGGCTTAGGCCTGCAAACAGAGAGGTGCCGCGTACAGCTTTCGTTTTAATTGATTGTTTAGGACACCCGTTAAGGGAAGTAAAGCCACAGTATAACAAAGATTACGTAGTTTTTTTTAATCTTTATTAAAGAGCTTGGCCTGAGGCCATGTCGCTCTTAGTCCAATCATCGAGGAGATTCCTTGTATGGACACCCTTACAATAATTCATCTGTCGCTGAAACTTTGCATTGTGATAAAGTGAAGTATAAAGATAACTTTTGACAAGTATCTAGATTTTTTTTCATTTGGAAGTTATCTGTGGAATTTCAAATGTGGTTTTGCCCCATAGAAAATAACCTATTACTTAATTGGTTTGAATAACTAAAACCTAAAAACCATATCGTAACTTTTTTTTTGTTAATATCTTCAATGTAAAAACGTTCTGCTACAGTTTTATAACAGTACGAGCTTTAACCCGCGACTTTGTCCGCACAAATTATATACCAGATTTTAAGTCAGATCATTATTCAACAAAAAAAGTTTCATCAAAATCGGTTCAGTTGTTTTTGCGTGGTGCTCGTTCAAACAAACACACAAACAAACAAACAAACAGACAGACAAAAAACCCAAAAATTGCTGATATGGAATCAGGGACACCTAAAAACCATATCGTAACCTTTTTTTTTTAATATCTTCAATGTACAGACACACTTACTGATACAGTTTTATAATAGTTTAGATTACAGTAAAGTATTACAGTTTTATTGGTTAATTAGAATCTAAACAAAAATATAAATGATAAAATTTAATAACAAAAGCAATTTAACTTTATTTAAACAATAAAACATATTTAATTGTTAAACAAAACAACGTTAGCTCTTATAACTATTCTGTGACAAAACCTAGAACACAGTATAAGAAAGAGTATTTCCGAGAGCTAATTTATAATTTTAGGTTAAGTTTTATTTTTTAATGTACCTACTTACCTTCTTTTATGTGTCTTTAATAAATTAGTGAAATCTATAGAGTAGAATATAATAATATATTTATTTGCTCTGAATAGGTACTGTACACCTACAGATCTGTATCAGTCATACAATAATAGAATACTGTTAGGGTATCACCATTCAACTAAATTAGATTAGCATGCAAAATTACAGATATATGTACAAAATGACTAGCTCTCAGCTTTCTAATACATTTTATATTGCATGAACATCATTTGTATTAGGCATGTAATTCAGACAGACTTGTATGGTTTTAACACTATCTAAGAATTAACATGATTAATGTGTGACACAAGACGACAGAGCTTACTGCCACCTGGCCTCTACATTCCTAGTACGTTAGCTCTACATTCCTGGGTAGGTACTTATAGTTATTTATGATTGTAACAAAAATAGTAAAATAATATATTGAACATCGTCACACAACTTGTTATTATTCCCAATTAGCATATTCAGGGAAACATATTACCTTTTTGTTGGAAATTCAATTAATATTAACTTAACCTACTATATTTTTTATCGGGTAAAAAATATATATATACAAATATAGAATATTGAGACTAAAAAGTAAGTAAGTATGTACAAATTTACAAGTCATTAAAATGTGTATAATATAATAATGAACACTTACGGGTAAGCCTCAATGAAGTGGAAAATTACTAAATCTATATGGGATGAAATAAAAACTGTATTTCTGACATTTTTGGTGCTTAGTTGATTTTCTTCCTGAAAAAAGCTGGTTCTTATTATGACTAAAGCTGACTGACTATTATGACTAATTATTAAAATGACTTGCCATCGAGTCAATAGAAGGAGATTATGACTAGACAATGATATAGAATTCATAATTACTATAGATAGGAAAGTACGTAAACATTGATGACATGAATACAAATATTTGTATTTACCATACACATTGACATACAATATAATGGACGCCGATCTAGTAGAAAATTCTCGAAAAAAGATCCCGGGACTTAACTCAACACAAACCGAACCTAAATTATACCTACTATACACGTAGTATAGTAGGTATAATTAGAAACATTGAAAATGCTGAAATTCTTGTTCATTTTGCTTGGGTAGCTTTTATAGCCCGCGCCTCGCGCACCGTACCGCTATGGGGATAGCGGTACGGTGCGCGAGGCGCGGGCGCGCGTGCTCTTAGCCAGCCAGTCAAACGAAGACTATCCCGCAATTGATTCTCTTTATATGTTTTGGTGCTCTTTTGGTTCGGACACTTTTGAGCGCGGACCCTACTTCCAGTAGTTGGTAAGTCAATGACCACAATAATTTCTCGTCACCGTCATCCGGGACACTACCTAGACTCTGCAGGCAGGCCGTCAAAATTATCTTGTATAACCATTAATTTTACATTAAAATATAATACAATTCTCATATAGATTAACCACATTACTTAACAAAAGTGAAATTTATCTGTGAAAATTGCTTTTGTAATAAGTCATCCTTTTAATTTGCTTCGAATTAAATCGCCTGTAAGACTATTAGTTTCGGGGAAAGGGTTTAATAATTCTTGCTAAATAAATGTCAAAAGTTACTGAAACTTTTGACATGACGGGGCTGGGAATATTAAAATGATCTGAGTACTTTTAGTATAAGAGATAAGAGGAATTTTGTTAACCATCAGCTGCAAGGCTGAATCAGTATTCATAGGGTGTAGAGCATCTCTATGATGGGGATGGACCAGGTCTGCCTGGTTTAATCTAGTCGGTTTAGGAGTTACAGACGTTCAAACGTCTGTTTATTTCCACTGTATTGCGTGCTGAGATCAGCAAGTTGCAGAGATCCATACTATATTTTTATTACATTATACACCTTTTTAACACCTGTGATTGTGCAATAAATATTATATTTGATTTGATTTGTATCAAATGAACTATCAGCTGCAAGGCTGATAATAGGATATAATTGTAATATGCACTGTAGCTCTGTGAACAGTACAAAAACTGTCTCGTACTCGTACCAAAGAGTTTTTCGGAATTAATGTACGATTTGTAAAACCACTGGCTTTTCGGTGAAGGAAAACATCGTGAGGAAACCTGCATGCTTCAATATCGAGGCATGTATTGTACCTACTGTCCATTACTAGTGGCGACGGGCTCACTCCCCGTCACACTGGACAGAGTTTCGGTACTACTAGTGAAAACGTGGATGTTCTGAAGTTTCAGAATATCTCTGACTACCCCCTCGGGGAATATAGTCGTGAGCATATGCTTCATTTTTAGCAACCACACCAGACCTTTGAACGACTGAAACTCCGAAACCGACTGGAGTTATGCAGGCACATCCCCGTGACAGAGATGCTCTACACCCTATGAATACTGAATCAGGCTTGCAGCTGATGGTTTCCACAATTCCTCTTGTCTCTTAGAATATTTCGAGTGTAAGATATTTTAATTGAAGTACTTTAAGTCTTGTAGAATGAATAACTTGTATAGTTATATTATATAGCTGTTAGACAGACACCAGCCTCCTATTCATTAATAAGTGCGAAATACCACAGATTATGTGAAATATTGTATTTATTAAAACTATCCACAAACTATAGTGTCATTTATAACTATGTCACTACAGTGAGCAGCAAAAAGATGTATACACTTTAGTATTATGACGTAGAACAAAAGTGTACATATAAATCTTATTGGTGCTTACTGTAGGTACGCGATTTTTCAAGAACTTTATACGTTTATTAACACGTTCCGGGACAGTGACCGGCTATAGCAGTGATAACAATAAAAGTACTATTGTGTCTCGTTCACCGCCCCGGAACGTGTTAATTATGTTGATTATCTTCGATTACCAGTGAAAAACTAATAACTAAACAAAGAATATCTTTCAATACTGAAAAACTAGGAAAACAATTTTCTGTAAAATCTAAGAAAATTGTCAGAATACCAATATGTTTAATTGCAAGTGAGATAGCGCGATATTATATATTAATACCATAGCACATGAATTACATATCCCACATGGGATTTCTATTCATGTGACTATATAGTGCACTTGGATATTAGTTTGAGTGCACATTTGTTTCGGCCCTTTTTGGAGCAGGTATGGTTGACATGCACTGTACAAAATTACTTAACTAATGTATTTGAGAGTCGATGCCACTCACGTTATTACGTTATTGTGCACTTTCTTTGTCATAGTAGAGCAAAATATTTCTAGACTAAGTTAGCTAGATTGGCAATTATCCAGATTGAACAGTTAGCCAATCTTCTGTCGTAATTAAACGAACTTCGACCTTATGTCCGAGAGGTAGTAATTAGTATCTAAGTTACTTGAGCTATCGCAGCTGTGTTGTTTAATTAGACATTTAGAATATTGTATGTCTTTGCAGCTGTCGTGTTTGAAATTTAATCCTAAAGTAACATTTATCTACGATTCAAATTTCAAAAAGAAGTGTATATAGGTAAGCCAATTTTTTACTTCTTGCCACATTGAATTTATTATATTGTCGGAGGATCAGTTTCGAATCCTGTCTCCTTTCTACAAATACTTTTATTTCTAATATACTACTCAACTCCAAAAAATAACACTGTGTATAATCTGCATGGCCTACGACATACAGCCTACCTTTACTTCTATTGCATAACGCGGTTTAAGCTTAATAATTTTCATTCAACGTTGCAGCCGATGGTCAATGGTAGGTAGTCCCGTGGTAGGTAGTTATAACCTAAATTCAGACGGCTGACCATCGGCTGACAGATTTTGTAACAGTATCTAAGAACTTTATTTAAGTTTTGACACGTTATTTAGCTCTAAGTATTCCGCAGTTGAAAGACAAACATAGATACAGTTGTTGTCTTAGAAAAAGTCCTTTTATTAACATTGTTATTTCTCTTGGCCTGTTTTCAGGAAAATACAATGGAAGGCTGGATATTTTTCCAGGAAAATGCTACTCATTTCTTATTGTGGATGGTATTCATAGCTAAGAATGAAAGGATATTCATCATAATGTTATGATCCAACCAAAGACGGGTGTGAATGAAATAGGTACAAAATGAAAAGGTTTGCGTTTTGTGGCCAACACACAGGGTGAAACAAAACGCCCTGGTAATATTTAAAGGGGTAGTTTAGACAATCAAACTGAAAAACTTACACTTTCGATTAAAAAAAAAGTCTGTTTTATACAAAATTGCTACGCAAATGTTTGGGACAGCAACCTTTTTTTTGACCTCATCTTCATAGTCACAGAATAGTGTATATTCTAAACTTTAGAAGGGATGGTTAAGACTCTAAACCATTATTCCTTTAAATATTACTATTCCACTTTCCTATTGCACTTTGTATAGACCTAGTACTTATAGACTTTGTATGAAACCATAAAATGAAAGCCTGCGGCACGACCAAAGAACGTATTTTTAAGTGTACCGTAGTCCAACAAAGAATCGTCAAAAGAATGTCCAGTCCTTTTGTCCATCTCCGTTCCAGTCGTTATTCTCCTAAATTCAGTATTCGACTACGAAATCCTATATTATGCGCGGTCCGATACGCCCTTTGGCGGATCTCATTGTTCAATTCAATTCACTGTATAATTTACTTAAGGTGGCTGCAGAGGGGTCAATTTTATACAAAATTTTGACGCACAATACGCGTAGACGGTATTAATATAAGTAACTTTGTATATATGGATTTTTTTTTTAGAAAATCTAGATGCCGCGTTACAAATAACATTTGCAATTTATTAAATAATTAGGAAGATAAAAAGCTTTGAAATTATTCATACAAAATTTTAAAAGCTTTATATCTTCGTAATTATTTAATAAATTGCAAATGTTTGTGACGCGTCATCTAGATTTTTAAAACTATTTTTCCATATATAAAATATTACTTTTATTAATTCCGTCTACGCGTATTGTGCGTCAAACTTTCGTATGGACTGAAACCACCTTAAGAAAAGTGATAATACCTACATTATCACTTCAAACCCTTTGGTACCGGATACTATCTCTGGTGGTAGTAGTAAATACAAAAAAAAACTACGTCAGAGTCGTCATGGTTTGAAAAAAAACTCTGACACCAGGGCTTGCTGACCACACGTTAAGAAGAAGATCACTTCAAAGATATTTTTTCTGAATTTACCATTTTATCACAGTTTGTTAAACAATGGGGAGTACTTAATGCGCTCTTAGAAGTTGACCTCGTTCACGTAACGTACCTAATACGTGTGTCAGACTTTCTAGTCTACGCATTAGTTACCTAAATTTAAATTCAGGTCGGGTTTAATGTCACGGAAAGTACGTCTTCTTGCCAAGCCCGTTATTAAGTTACAAAACCGGCGTAGTAACACTCTTGTTTCGTATATCATGTTAGATATTCTTTCTGGGGATGTATTTTTTAGTTCCATATGTCCTGGAGTGCAATTATCTAAGCGGAGCATCGGTTGTAAGATCGGCGAGCTGTCAATTCAGAGTCCGTTTTTGACACAACGCATTGTAAGATAAAATGGCAGAATAACCCAGTCATTTTATGGTTTGAGCCGGGACTAATTAATAATAGATATTTATTTCGGTATAGTATTTATGAGCCAATTTGAGCCTAGAAATAAACTAAAATTAAAAAGAATTACGTCAGTAACAGCCCCAAATTTAAAAGATATCTCGTTCTAAAAAATCTGATGGTACATTTTTTTTGTACATTTTTAAGGTTTAACAATTAAATATTTTTGTCTACTTTTCTAAGTACACAAAAGATAGCTTTGAAAAATACATTAGTATTTTCTAATGAATACCTCATTATTTAAATTTCAATGCCTATTTTATTGCTCAAAAATAATGTATATTGTTAAATCTAATGAAATTGAGTACATTGGTATTCATATTATTAAGTTAAAAGCCTTCTGGGAGATACAATTTTGATTTGTATGTTGCGTGGCGAATTTTTTTTTAATATGTTTTCAGATAGACTTTTTGTGACTAAATGGTTCCGGTTACAGTTTGAAAGTCCCATTCATAATTACTCCTCACCCCTCCTAACAAAACTCCGTAAAATGACTGGGCTATAAACTCTATGTTACCACTTAAATGGTCGACAATTCTAAGACGTTGACTGGTGTTGCTACCACAGTCGATCAAACTGAATTACGATCTTGATAATCGTAAGAATTACGATCGCGTGACGATCGCGTGACGATCGTAAGACTCACGTTGGTGTAGAGACAGCAACTTTTTTCGACTTTGTCTCCATACTGAAAGTTTCTTCACATAATGATCTAAACTACCCCTATAAATATTATAAGGGTGATTTGTTACACCTTGTACAGAGCCAACATCGAAATCGTCAAAAAAATTATCGGCAGTTCCACGCATTTGGGTCAAGTAGCCATTCTGATGTTTTCTGTGAAACAACAATTTCCAAACTTTTTATAAGTAGCGAGACGGGCTCACTTCCCGTCACACCGGACAGAGTTTCGGTACTAGTGAAACGTGGATGTTCCGAGGTTTCAGAACATCTCTGACTACCCCCTCGGTGAATATGGTCGTGAGCATATGCAATAATTTCTTTTTTTCGTGATTTCGATGTTTACTCCGTAGTGAAAGTTGATCAGTTTGATGGTCTGCAGCACCCTGCTTACTAATGCAATGCATTTAATTTACACCCTGTATAATGCACAAAGGAGTCTCTTCAACTTACTTGGAAACACATGTTACGTACATTTTAAGAGGAGCGTCTGAGAACACAATATTTGACATCTTTTTTTTTTTTTTTTTTTTTCAAATTGGCATATTATACAGCATTGCTCAGGGAGCATCGACTGCTTATTACTGCGGACTATGGGGGGACCACACCAGTGACGGCGAAGCGCCCTGGTAGGTCTACCGAACCAATGCATGAGCTTAAGCAACCTGCCCAAGGGGCACCCCTAAGGGGTACGGACCTCGGCAATGGGCGTTGCTGGGACTACGCGGGCTACGATTGGGTAGTGGGGATCGGTGAGAATCGGCCAGCGATGTGCCGGTAGCGTCTGTAGGCTATTTGTCATCGCGAGACAAAGTTTGTTTGACGAATACGCGTTAGTGATAATGTATGAAAATTATACGCGCGTGTTTCATTCGGTAAGTGTTTAACATTTAACGCCATTTACCTACTTAGAAAAGGGTATTGTAACAAAGGCACATTATTTTTTACCTTTCGTTATAGGGTCCTGCAAAAGATTGTTGATGATGATGTCAACCAAAATGCCTTGGAAGGCATGACCTAAACCTCGGCTCAGACAAACGACAAAAAATCTGCGAATGTAGTATCTTATCTGGCCTGTATGCCTCGCATGCCACCCCCGAGAAAACGATAAAAATCGGAGTGCCTCCATCTTTATTATTTTACGTAGGCCCGAAAGAGCGCGCATGACGTTTTTCTCGTTTAAACGCTTTGTCGTGGGTGGCATGCTAGCCGTGCTGTACATTGGAACAGTACAGGGCGCATATTGTGAATTATTGGCTAATGTTTGTATTGTGATACACCCTTTCTTTTGTTCACTTGTTTATTATGCATACTCACGCCACTATCCCACAGGGGTAACCAGAGCATACGGCTCGCCACAGACTACGATTCTGACATACTTCTTTCGCCTCATCCACTTTCATAAAAATCAGCTTCATGCACTTCCGTCGGTTGAGGGTGTTACGCACTTGTTATTTTCGGAGAAGACGTTTTATTTGGTCGTGGTAAGTTCACCTTGCACGCCCTCTCTCACCTGTTTCACTGACATTGGATCGATAAATCTCCCTAGTGAGTCTACTCTCATTCATCCTCTGTACAGGACCGAACCACCTAAGCCTACCTCTTTCAATCTTGGTTACTACATCATCCTTCAACTTACACCGATCCCTAATCACACTGTTGTTGATTCGATCGGTCACTGTAACACCACACATACTTCGTAAAGACGCATTTCCATTTTCCACTTCATTTACCCGACTTTCAGTCCTTTTGCTCCGCACCCAAAATTCACTCCCGTACATAAGAGTAGGCACCAACACACCATTGTGAATAGCCAGACGTGCCCTTTTTGATACAAATCGGCTAATCACTACGGCGTGTAGGGCACCATTTACCTTATTTCCTGCAGTCCGCAGTCCGTTTCTCTACACATTATGTACCATTTCAAATTAATAAACATGTTATCTCTAAATCTGTATACCTTTAGGGTGCCTTTTCACCTTAAAGATGCGCAAGGAGGAAAAAATCCACCAATGAGAGCGCTTTAATATCCCTAATGACGTGATCAATGGAGCGCGCTGTTGGGGGATTGTTGCCTCGCTCTTAGAGGAAAGGCATTCTTGAGGTGGATATCTTTTCATCCAAAAAACATCCCAAAAAGCCTTATCCCACTACTGTCGTCACTTATTCGACACCCATAGGTAAAAATTGTATTCTATTCTAAAATGAGAAAAACACTTATTTAATTTCTAATTATAATCTTAAAATTGGGGCTCTGTCATCGTGATGGCGATTATTTTACCATTCTCCAGTATAAATAGCAAATTTGCTTGATGTTGTTTGGTAGTAAATATTTAGTGATCTCAAGGATTGTTTCATTTACAACAACATACACTTGAGCCACCACAAAATGGTAGCAAGATGGAGAGCAGGCACCCGACACGCGACCGCCCAGTGACAGACTTGCAATGCGAGTCCCTTATTTTCATTTCTCACTTTATTTTCTTAATATTCATTATAACAGGTGCTCCAGATTACAAGTGTCATCTTTCTCAACAAAGTATATGTCCGCACATCGTGATAAATTTTATGAACCTCATTCTGGTAGATAAATTAATACACTTTATACCTTACCTTCTAAAGCCAAGGTTGAGATTTCATTGCAGCTACATATTCAAACTTAGCTCCTTAAAGCAATCTTGAAACCGTATTATGTAGAATATTCATATAAAATAAGGTTCTATTGCATTGAGGATAACAGCTGTATTACATTAGCAAAACGCCTGCAAATTGTGGCAAAAAGATTAACTTTTGCGGTATAGATTGTGACAAATTACTCTTCCTTCGGGAGACGAAATGACGAAACATATAATTAGAAGAATTCCCCAAAGAAATCCTTGGCATGTTGGCATGGGAAGTTTTATTGGTTCCTCTTGTTCTTAATGCGTATTAATTGTTGGGATATTGTGTTAGTTTTATTTCATACTGGATAGATTATTCATTTTCGCAGTTCCTGGTGGTTTTGGTTTTAATTTTCGCTCAACTTAAATTGCACGAAAACACTGTCTTGCTTGTTACATAATATACAGGTTGTAAGCAAAAGTATCATTAACCTTTAAACCATATTCTATACCCATCAAACTGAACAACTTTTACAATGGGAGCAAACCTGTCAGACAAATAAATATCAGCTGTCCCATACTAAACTGCAATACCTACTACTGCAGATTTTTTTGTTCTGACATGTTTGCTCCCATAGTAAAAGTTGTTCAGTTTAATGGGTAGAGTTTCCTGTATAATATTATTGGTCTCGTTTGTCGAGAGGTTTTTTACAAAGAGCACCGATTATGGAAAGCACCTGGAGAGCGATTTTTGAAAGTCACACGTTAAAATCGGCATTAGAAAGATGTATAATCTTTCTAATTTTGACATTTTCTACTGCTGATTTCAACGTGTGACTTTCAAAAATCGCACTACTGACTACTTCTATCTCTATCACCTTTCTATCAGCTTTCCCAAAACGTCGCGAAAGCGCGTCGAGCGTGTGTTGAGAAATCATATTAGTCGTGTCAACCCCGAGAAAACGATAAAAAAATCGAGATGTGCCCCATCTTTGTTATTTTACGTATACCAAAAGGAGCGTGCATTGCGCACATGATGTTGCTCTCGTTTTGTCGATTTATCGTGGGTGCATGCTAGCCGTGATGGTCGAGCGCGCGTGCACACCTTTCGATCGCACTGCGCTGTCGCTGCGTTGCGCTGGGAAATCGCTAGTATGAAAGAGTTCGGAGCCACATTGAATATTGAAAACAATTTTTCCTCTAAAGTTAACTGTCTCTTCTACGGGTCTGCTAGAAGAAATCTCTTCAGAGATAAGCTCGCCCTTTGTACATGTTTTCTCAACTTTGTGTATTATTACGTCCGTGTGTACAATAAAGTGTTATAATAATAATAATAGTAGGTCGATAGACAAAGCACGCATGACGTTAAAAAAGAACCGAAGATAATGTCGTCAAACCATCAGACCCATCCTTTGTCGGAAAAATGTTTGACCTCTCGTTTATCGTCTGTTACGTACATGCAATACAAACATACGTCTCGTGTGTGGATATATGCCGGCACTTGAATATAAGCCCTCCCTTTCAAGGGCTTATGCAAATAAACTGTATTTGAATTGTATTCCAAACAGTACGTTCACCTTAACAATTACTTACGAACAGTTATTGTAACAATTGAGTTACTGAATACGTAATATACAGAAGGACCTTCCATTATTTCAAAATCATCGCCGTCGCCATCACCTTAAAATATTCTTTCATTCAAAAGAATGGGAGAATATTTCAAGGTGAAGAGAGAACACAGAGAACCACACAAGATTAAAGTCCTCCACACACATACCTACGGAATTCCGAATCAGGATTGCGATTTTGTATGGATTTTTCCCCACCGCAATTCCGTTCGGTATTAAATCCTATACAAAATCACAATCCTGATTCGAATTCCGGATTGTAATTCCGTGTGTGTGTGGCAGACTTAAGACGCGTGGATAGATATGGGTAGGAACTGTAGGCCCTACCATGTCTTGACACTGTAGTATATTACTGTAGTTACGCTGCGCATTTAGTATTTCAAAATCAGAAAAGTTCTAAAAGTAATCACTAGGAGCGCTGTACTAAATTTAATACGAAATTGGGATTAAAACTAGTAACTTATTATGAATCTGTGGTAAAACTGCTGTAGTTTACTACAGTGCTACTTATTATGCCTACTGAAACAATATTGTTCGCCGCTGCCTCTCTACTGATGATGTCTACCACATGCACGTCTCCAATGCAGTTCTATTTATTACCTAGCTGGTGGACAGTTCCGTTAAAATGTAATCCAGATGTCTTCTTACACATTTGCTACACTTTATTGGAGCTTGTTGTGAAGTGTGTGAAGATGGATGACCTGTCTGGGGATTACATATCTGTGGGCCAAGCATGCCACCCCCGACCAAACGAGAAAAATCGAGATATGTGTCTGACTTTGTTACTATATGAATGCCAAAATGAGCGCGTATGACGGTTTTCTCGACTTGTCTCTTTGTCTTGAGTGACATGCTAGCCCTACATATAAAAAGTTATTTTTGTATGTGATGCTGAGAGTTATGTGATGTTAAGTTTCTTCAGAATTGACTATTGGCATTTTGGATATTTTTCTACACTTAAACAAGAATAACAATTCATTGCGAATTATTGTATCGCATTTTTTCGATGCTTTGTCATCGATATGGAGTGTGGGTGCGAATAAATTTATTTGCATTTTTGTTCTCTTTTAATTCTTTTTTTAGGCTACACTAAAAGAACGAAACTTAATTTGATATTTATTAATATAGTATATTTAATATTCGTTTCGAGTTACTGAGTTTGTTTTGGATTGTTTTCTCGTGGTAATTTTATTTCTTTTTTCACGAAATTGAATTTCAACGAAAATGGTTCGCTGGAATTATTTCAGCCCGAGGTTATAGTGGAATTGCGAAAGGAAGGAAGGTCAACGTTTTGTTTAATGATTACTTTTCTGTTGATCTCGACTGGTATTACTAAAAATGAGAAAATATTAACCGAAAAGGATATTTGAATAAAATCCGCTTAAAAATACAAAGATATTTCTTTTTGTGATGGGTAACTACTAAAAAATTCTGACTACGTAGATTATTCGAAGGATAAAAGATTCGGATATTTTCTGGTTAATGCCGGATACGAGAAGAGGAAGTTTGAGTATAATATAATGGTATAAGGCGATACTGTTAAAGGTACTGGAAACATTTTATGGAACGATTCGATTAGCGCCGTTTCACAAATATTCCGCTAGATATTATTTGTGTATACATCCTAAGACAAAAGCTTCAAGTGTAGTCCAAACTTCATATATCATAGTGTCAATCAATCAAAACAGCCCGAATCAATAACCCGTTGCTGTTCATATGCCTTTTTAGCGCCATTCCTCATGGTCCTGTGCTAATCTGATCCAATTAGAACCCGTCACTCTCACAATGTCATCAGATCAACGTGCTAGTGGTCTGCCTACTGACTTTTGATCCTATCAGGCCACCCCTCCGATATTGCCTTGGTCCACCGGCCGTCTTCCCATCTAGCCAAGTGTCATGCCCATCTCCACTTCAATTTTGTGATCCGCTTACCCCTTTGACTACTTACCCACATCTTCGACCGCATCATAGTGTATTGTAAAAATTTTATATGACTGTTCGAGTAGCACTTTCTTCATTGACTAAGCCCAAAACAATGAAACTCGCGCAGTGCTAAAATTGACACGGTCATGAGCATACGCGAAATGCAATAGAACTTGACCCCCCTCGTGGGTCATACGCACAGTCGTAACTTTGAAACTATAAACGTGACTCGCCTCGTGGGTCGCCCGCGCAGGAGTAAGGATTTCAGTGACTCGCCGGGTAAGCACAGGCGAAATGCAATAGAACTGACTCGTTCCGTGAGTTGTTTAGTACTTCGAACCATTTGTCGCCAACCTACGACGTAGGTCGTCAGCAGCGAAAGTGTTAACATGGTCATGGGTTCATTCAAAATTGGTTATGGCACACAAAATGCCCATGGGTAGAGCTACCTACCCATAGACATTTTCTATGGAATAACCAATTTTGAATTTTTCCTTTTCCAACATTGGTCCCACAGTTATAGTTTTTCAGTAAAAGTTGTACATTAAATGCCTTATGTAGGTACCTTATTATCATGCAAATAGTCGATTGTTTCGACGCATTCGATACGACAACTATTATCAGACACGTACTTGACAGCGTCTGCCAACATTTATCAAAAGCTTTTCAATCGAATACTAATTGATACAATTTCAAGTAGCCGTTTCAAATGCAAATTCAGTTGCTTAAATAAAATTTTACGATTGGTGTACTCATGTTTCTGACTGGGCGATGCATGTAAATGCTTATTAATTACAATATCAATTTAGCATGATGGTTGCTCTTGAGTCTGGATACATTTTATTGGTTTAGTATGGTTGGTTGGTTGGTTTGGTGCTTCAGACCATCAAAATGAACAAATGTCATTATTCTTCTCCTTCTTATCGTGTGAGCAGAGCCCTGGTGTCAGAGTTTTTTCAGACTGCCTTACGGCCTCTGGCGTGGTTTTTATGTAACGACTACTACCACCAGAGATAGTAGCCGGGACCAACGGCTTAACGTGCCATCCAAAGCACGGAATCATTTTTCTTTTCAGACAATCAGGCGATTCAGCCTGCAATGTCCTAAATAACCGGGGAAAAATGCACAAAGGGACATTTTACTAGGTGTCCCCCGGTGGGAATCGAACCCACGACCTCCGTGTCGAGAGCCAATGCTTTTAACCATTAGACCACGGAGGCAGTTTCAACTTTCACTATGTAAAAAACTTGTTCCAAAGAAAATGTCATTGGCCATTCGACTGGATTTTGAGGCACTGATCTGTTCTCTGATCCCACAAAACGGCTTCCTGGTTTTGAATAAGACCGAAAATCTTGGGCTAGCCTAAACAGAATTAGAACGGGAGTCGCTCGGTATATCTACCATCTTCACAAGTGGGGTATAAAAAACTCAACCGAGTTTTACGTTAGTATATATATTCTTTGACCGACTGCGACTGTGTCAAGCACATTGTAAACGAATGCCCTGGCAGAGGATTCGACGACGGAATCCGGGAGTTGAATGAGCTAACCCTAAGAGCCAAACTGTGGCTCAAAACTAGAGATATCAATTTGTAAAACCCGAAGGAATGAATCAAGCCATACGAATAATTGGCCATCCCAAAGATATTTTTTTCCGTGTTATTATTATTGACTCCATAGTGAAAGTTGGTCAGTTTGATGGTCTAATGCTCCTCTTTTTTATTACTGTAACTCATCTACATTTACACTCTGTATACCTAAATTGAAGATTCGAGAGAAGAAATGTTTTTATCTAACCTAGCACGAAGTGGGCGCTCACAAACTGATTATAACATTAAAATATTTTGTTTTGTTTTTGTTTGTGATGCTGATGATGAGGATAACTTATTTTTTTTAGATACCTATTTATGTAACTTTAATTTGTATAAATAGACGCACAACATCAAACACGTATACGTACGACGACTAACTTGCAATTTTTAATTTTATTGAATTTTGCCTATCGTATATTATGTTCTGTATAAAGTAACATAGTGCCCAGGCTTACGGATGTAGGTAAGCGAGCTCGAACTGCCTCGAACGGATGGTGGCTTCCGCATCGAAGCACTTTGCATCCGCTTCTAGCGCTCTCACTTACTGTTCTAATATTCGTACCTTAGGATTCAATAGAAAAGTTTAAAAAACTAGACGCTATATTGGCGTTTGTTTTTTAAATCTTTCTTATTCTAACAAAATTAATTATTTATGAAGGATGTGGTAACGTCACGAAGACTATGTACACAGGGTGTAAGGAAAAGTTAATAATACTTTTCCTTACACCAGAACAAAAAAAATTTTGTTAGGAGAGACCGTGACTCTTCAGAAACATAATACGTATCAACAATGATATCTGGACACAGCAGGGCTTTTGAAAGCAGTGTTTTTGCAGGCTTTGTGTTTTGAATCACAACATTTAAATTCCCTAAAAGTTGTTAAAAGTATTCAAATTGACCGCAAAAACGTACAAAATCCGGAAACCAAACAAAACGACCAAACAATTTGGCACCTTTTTTTTTTGTTTAAATTTACATAATTTTTGTGCATAATTTTCACTTCGTTTGTTACTTTTCGAAGTATTCTGAGGGTCTTCATTTGCATTTTTAATTCCTGCTAAAAATAGACGTTTTGGGAAATAATTGTATGCCTCCACAGTACCGTTTGTGTATTACACATTTATAATCATGTGTAGATTATTATTTAAATAATCAAAGTTTATAGTTTATATTATACGGTATAGTATAATTTTTTTTATTTAATATATATACAGTTATATACAACTATATACATAACCTTATTATTAAGTCGAGTTATGTTGTAGAGTTTCTGGCCGAATCCTCTGGAGCGACAATACGGGCCGACGCAGTGGTAGCTTCAAAAGATATGTGGGCTTCAAGTTCATTTATTGGATAAATTATTTTGAGTATTAGTTTGAGTTTTCTGAGCGAAAGGTTTGGGAAGCGGGAGTCCAGGAGAACATAATTTAATCTTGATTTTATTATTAATACGTATGACGTACGTACATACCAAATTGTAACCAATTTTAAAGTTTTGCATTCTACGAGTAGCGTTTGCGGCTTTTCTCTTGAAAATCTGTTCAATCAGTTATGTGAATGAATGAATGAATGAAATATACTTTATTTACACCAAAAGAAAATATAAGGTCTAACAAAATTAGGTGAAACTATTTTAAGGGGATGATCAGACCATCAAACTGAACAATTTTCTCTATGAGACCAATATTGAAATCGCGAAAAAAAATACTGCTGTCCCATACATTTAGGTCGAGTAGGTTTGTATGGAACAGCAGATTTTTTTTTCGCGATTTCGATATTGGTCCCTTAGAGAAAGTTGTTCAGTTTGATGGTCTGATCATACTCTTAAAATAGTTTCACCTAATTTTGTTAGACCTTATATAATGCACAATAGGACACATAAACTGAATATTAGTAAGTAGTAGTAGTATTAGTATTAGTAGTTAGTATTGTTATTAGTATTTCTTATATTAGTATTTTTATTTTTATATAATCATTTCTTCCAGATCTTCTTTCTACCCCAAGTAAGCAAACCAAGCGAAGCATCATCGTGAATCTTGCGACGCTATTCTTCGCAATAATAAAAATTTAAAGTATTGAATACCAACTGAATTGTTATTTCATTCAAGAGTTTTATAGTCTGAAGCAGACGTCGTCTAGCTCGCTGTCAGTTGAATGTTCTGTTATTAACGAGGAGAAAAAAGTTAATCCTATCGTTTTACTCGTCGCGACTACGACTTCGCCTGTATTTTATCATCGATATCGGTTCAGTAGTTTTTGCGTGATGCTCGATCTTACAAACAAACAATCACACAAACAAACAAACAGACAGACAAAAAATCCAAAAATTGTTGATATGGAAATAATATCTTCAATGTTGTGTACATTTATAATTGTTACAGTTTTATAATAGTTAAGATTAACATTAAGTTGAACCCTGTATTTCATTCCAACAAGAAATTGATATATAGTATTTGCTACGCACGCTTACGGCACCACTTCTTCTTCTGTTGAGTCGATGTCATCTTATTGAGTTGGTTGGTTGGTTATCTTATATAGTGGTGTATTTGGCAACCAGCTTAAGATGTTTGTTGAATTCCCAGAGTGCATTGGAAGTATTGGACGAAATAACTACCTATTAATCCGTCTCGGGTAACTCGGGGAGGCACGCGGGTTAGGTCATTATTTTTATAAAATAACACACCTTTACGGTCACAATGGGGCTGACGTGGCGTCGTTCGGTCCGCGTTCTTTTGGCGTGTGTCCAGGCTTTCAGCCTTTTATTTTCTTTCTTTTATCTTTTTTCACCTTTGTCCTTTCGCTTTTCCGTTAACTGAAACGCGTGGAAGATTATCTTAAGGGTTGCTCTTATTGTGTAACTGAACGTGAGACAGAAATAGGGTAATAAGCTGGGTATAACACGCATCTGTTATTGATAATATACTATTTGACTATTCCTGCAGCTGTAGTATGGCAGTGTGATAACGCGCTATCACACCTATTATATAGCCCAGTCACTTTACCGAGTTTTGTTAGGCAGGGTAGGTCTTAAAGGATATTAAAAAATAAAACGCTCCGCAACATAGAAATCAAAATTATGTGTCCCAGAAGGATTTTAAATTATTAATATTAATACCATTGCACTCATTTGACTTAGATTTAACAATATAAATAATTTTTGAGCATTAAAATAGGCAATGAAATTTAAAAAATGAGGTATTTATTAGAAAATACGAATGTATTTTTCATTACCTTTTAAGAAGACAAAAATATTCACACCATGTTTGTAGTATGTATAATGGTAAAGCCTTAAATATGTGCAAAAAAAATTATCATTAGGTTTTTTATAACGAGATAAAAGCTAAATTTTAAAATTGGAACTGTTGCTGACGACATTTTTTTTTAATTTTAGTACATTTACAGGCTCGAATTGGCTCTTCAATACTATACCGAAAAAAAATATCAATTAATAATTAGACCCGGCTCAAACCGTAAAATGACAGGGCTATGTACCTCTCTTTTTATTTGAGCGCTAACTAACCAGAGAAAACGGGTGATATAGCCTTATCGTGCGCATCATGCTACGGCTGATGCTGTTTCTAACTTATTTGTTAAGCTTGTTTTAAACTGCAACTCAAAACTTATTTTTTACCGCAAAACCTTCTTTTAAAAATTTTCTATATCCACATTGATTATGCCGACATGTTTCCACCCTTATTTTCAAATACACTTATTTCCACTTTGAACGAAGTGGTCAGATTTTCATTTAGACAAATCCAAGTCAAAGTCAAATATAATTAAAAAATGTTTTTTTTTTTCAATTGAGTAATTTCATTCATAGCCAACTTTTCAGGTTGACAGATTTTCATTTGAACTTACTTGCAATTCAACATAGTGCCATCGATCGCGTTGACACAGAATACAGTCTAGTACAAAAGTGATATTTGCCAATTTATAATTCTTTACAAAACGCCTTCAAAAAGTATGTCAAGAGCTGCCCACGACTGCTACTGTTCATCGTTGCTGTAAAGCTCTCGTGAAACAAAAAGCTTACTGCGGCTGCGTTCAATTGCTCGCAGTCAACTACTTTTACTATAGGTTCGAACAGTGGTGCTAATGTATATTTTGCAGATTATCGGTAGATTGATAGTTAACTAGAAGATCCTTTAACGACTTACTAATTCTATATAAGATACTCAACTCGAAGCTCGATACGGACATCCTTCACCACATTTCACTGAGACCATGTGCTCGATCTAGTCGTTACCAAAATCTATTCGCTTGTTCCTTAGCTAGAAATAACATCTCTCATAACAACCCTTTGTTACGTATGTGTAGAACATATAACGAACACTGTAAAGATTTCGATATATTTCATCAAAATCAGACTCAATATGTTAACTCTATTAGATGCATTTTAAAAACATTTGAATAACAATTTTCTCAATTCCCAACCATAATGTTTAGATTTTAAGAAATGTTGTGCGCAGTTGTTATTGAGAGGCAATTTTAGCCCTATTGTAGATATAATATTTGTATAGAGCATATGTTTTATATTGTCTTTTGTTACTGTGCCTATTAAAAAAAATTTTTTTTTTTTTTAGATACTTTCTGGATATTATGTTGACATACCGTTTTCAAGAAATGTAATAAAATACCTATTCAATTATTTTATCATGAGGCGCTGCCTAAAAAGGTATTTTCTGTCATTCTTATAAATTCCTTGAATTCACTATGTTACGATTGTAATCGTATTAATTTATTATTTTTATGACTAAACGTCTTGAACTGTTTTCTATCAGCGGAGACCTATAATTGGCTTTCTGTTAGCTATCCATATTTTGTATCGTGTCAACAGCTGTTAATTTTCCAAAGAAAATAAAATAAACTGGAAAATTAAGAAAAATTCGAAAAATGGAAAGTCAATAATTTCAGACGGCACAGTCACTGTAATAATCTAAACAGGCCCCGAATATTAAGAATTTCCCATCCAGAATAGAATATAGCTAAGCATAACCAAAATGTTGATGTCCACACGGGTGAATGAACACATTCTATCGCAATCATTGTAAACCCCTTTGTGAACGCCCAATCTCTTTCACATTCACCGGTCCCTTTCGTAGACGAAAATATAAGGCTATGCCAAAGATCGAACCGGCATTTAAGATTGGGTCTTTAGTCAGCGAAAAAAATAGCAGAGTATTTCTTTTCCAATCAGAACTAAGTCGGTTACCGTTAATAATTTCTTAAAAGCTTTTTTATGTCTTTCAGGGAAAACTTGTGTACAAAGGGGTGGAAAATAAAAACACAAACCAAAATTATAATAGACTTCATGAATTCGCCGTGGAGACCCTAGGTTCCTGGGATCCTGAGGGGAAAATGTTCCTTAAATGCCTCTCAAAGCGCCTATTCGAGGCTACAGGCGACAGGAAGGCTGGCAGCTATTTTGCGCAAAGGATCAGCCTTGCGATCCAAAGAGGCAACGCTGCCAGCCTCCTAGGCACTCTGCCCCGAGTAGGGGCTTTAGAGGAAATTTTTTACCTTTAAGTAGCCTAGGTGTTTTTCTTTTTTCTGTTTGTTTTGTTTTTTCTTGTTCTATTAATATTAATTTATATTGTTATTAAAACATTTTTAACACACAATAAGATAAATAATACAATATTACATCATACACGCTGCATTATTTTTATTACAGTGGGTTTTGCGAGTAATCTCAAAGGTTGTTCTATGAATTAAAAAATATTTCAGCCAACACAAAATGGTGAAGCTTCGTGCAAGCTCGAATGCGAACGACACAACCGCTCTTGAACCAACTTGCAAAACAAAAGGACTCCAGAACGAGACCATCGTTGATGTTTACTAAAAAAGTGTAAACGCATGAACCGTGAATAAAGGGGCAATCGTATTATTGAGCCCTGTGGTTCCGGCTACGAACGGACCACCCCATTTATTCCCGTGGTTGTCGTATAAGACGACTAAGGGATATTTTTCTTATGCAGTGTTTCTGTGGGCGACAGCCTTGACATGTTCCAGCCTGAAAACTTCATGCAAAAAGTGAGCATTGCAACAACTGTATGTTTCAAAAGATAGTATTGTAGCAAAGATTCTAACCACCGAACGATAGGGCTTATGATGATGAGTTTATGTATGAATAGGGTATTACACCATTTTTTGAAAACGGTTTTAAAGTAATCCTGAGATCTTAATGAACCAGTAGAATTTTAATTTTATAAAGCTGAAAAATGCCTTAAATTTTTTTTTATTTATGAGTTTGAATTTTCGCGCGGAAACGCTAGCCGCCGCTGTCTTGCTCGTGACGTCACCCCGTCAGTAGAAAAATCAAAGTAACAAGATTTGTGAAGTGTCACTATCGTGACGGAATCCAACATGGTGAAAAACAGATTAAAAAAAACTATTTTTAAAAATGAATTATAAAATTTACACAACATTTTTATGAATATATATCGACGTGTCTCGTTTACTTTTTTCGAAATCTATGTATCATAATCCTGCATTTTTATATTTTTTCTTACATGGTGTAAAATACCTATTGTTGAGATTTTAGATACAAATCAGAGATGAATTTATGTTTACGAGGACGTATACGACACGTCATAGTGGAACTAGCTTACACGCACCATGGTTTATGAGTTGTGACTTGTGGCTGTTTTGCATGACAGGGATGTTTGATTGTGCCACGTTAACTATAAATCTTTTGCGATCACAATACAGGGTGTAACTTTCACGGTTTGCAGCAATATTTACGGAGGTGATTCTGACATCCCCGAAAGGGATTACGGTCGCGAGTCGTGAGTTTATCCTTATGTATGGAACTGGTTACGAATCGATAAAAAACGGGCAACAAAAATTTTTTTTTTAAATGAGGTCCAAAATATACTACTTTTTGTCACATTGTTCTGTCTGTGGGGCCGCCAACCACAGAGCTTTAGAGTTAATTAATTTTAATTATTAATTAAGAGGGTTTAGAAATACAAAGTAGCGCTTTTGCTTCGGAGAAAACAGTCGCCACTTTCCATCCAGTCACTGCTACAACTTCTTATGCCCACTCGCTCGCACCACGCCGCGTAGCTTACGATGTTATGCAAATCATTGCATAACTGTGTGGCACGCGTTCCACGCCTTCTTTGCACTTCTAATCCCTCTTATAATGTTCTGTGCCCGGGGCGAGTGGAGCGGTCCATGCCCGCGTCATGATTACTTGCTCAGTGGCCCGCGTCACAGTCTCACAGAGCTGATGTGGCATGACGGAAGTATTCTAATGCGGAAAAATTCTGTTAATTACTTTAATTTCATTTTAAATATTGTTTTGATTAATTATTAGTAATAAATAGATGATCCTACGTGATCTCAACAAATATTGCACAACTTGAAAATTACACCCTGTATTTTAACTCACTTTGCTTTGCATTTGCACACTGTCCGTTTCTATTATATTCTGCAAACAACTTAGACAAAACTAACAAGGGAAGATGCAGTTATGAATAAACTTTACGAAAAACGTGTTCAGTGCCGAACTAAATGCAATAACATCAAGATTTTCCATTGACCATGAGTACCGAATGTAGCATAAGTAAACTAGCCGTTGTTCTGTAGGTACATGACTGGTACGATATCTCTCTCGTTTTGTTATATCTAAGGTATTTAATTAATAGTTTCTGCTTCATCAAGTTTATGAATTTAAATTACGAGGTATTTAAAGCCAACATTGAATTACGCATATCTATGGTAGATAAGGGTATATTTGGATACTTTGAATTGCGTCTACAGGGTGAAATTGATATCATTAGCATCCTTTGAAACTAACAGTCTACTCATCAAACTGAAAAACTTTTACTAATGGGAGCAAAACGATCGGAACAAAAAAAAATTTGCTGTTCCTTATTCGACTCAAATGTAGGCAACACCAGATTTTTTTTTTGCTCTGATTGTTTTGCTCCTATAGTAAAAGTTGTTCAGTTTGATGGGTAGAATCGTAGTTTAAAAGGATGCTAATGATATCAATTTCACTCTGTACAGTTATTGATGTTGCCATGTTGTGTCAGAGTTTTTTCAGGCCGCCTTACGGCTCTGACGTGGTTCTTATGTAATGACTACTACCACCAGAGACAGTAGATTATAGATTTTCCTATAGGTTCCTTAGAGAAAATTGTTCAGTATCATGGGTACAATCACCCCTTAAAGTAATGCAACTGTTTACTCTAACATCTACAGGTAGATGTGCCTCTTATATATGAGATACGCTCCTTACGATTTCCTGCATGCATACCCGTGTTTTAAAATTCTTTGGTGTTTGAAGACGAACCCACTCGACCTAAATGTACAGTTTCTTACTGATTGAAAGGCAAGGTGGAACGTAAAACGAAACGTGTAATAGCTGTCATTGTGTTGATTTAATTTGTGTCCTCCGTCCACGGTAAAGAGTGTGTTTTCCTTCCGACTTCGACATTGAGTGATTGAGAAACATCTTGATTAATTCAGACATTTCCTCTCGATTCTGAGACCCTTTGTTAAGCATACCTACGTTGAATTATACAGGGTGAAATTGATATCATTAGCATCCTTTTAAACTAAGAGTCTACCCATCAAACTGAACAACTTTTACTATGGCAGCAAACCGATCGGAGCAAATAAAAAATCTGCAGTTTATACTAAACTGCAGTGTCGACGCGCGAGTTCGCGACTCAAATGTATGCAACAGCAGATTTTTTTACTCCGATCGGTTTGCTGCCATAGTAAAAGTTGTTCAGTTTGTTGGGTAGACTCTTTGTTTAAAAGGATGCTAATGATATCAATTTCACCCTGTATAATTCAACGTAGGTATGCTTAACAAAGGGTCTCAGAATCGAGAGGAAATGTCTGAATTAATCAAGATGTTTCTCAATCACTCAATGTCGAAGTCGGATTTCACCCTGTATAGGATCCTTCCTAATATGCTGATGGTTTTCAAGGAGAAGATCAGACCATAAAACTGAACAACTTTCTCTATGGAACATCGAACTTGAGGAAAAAAATCAGCTGTTCCATACAAAACTGCAATCCTACGAGACCCAAATTTTTTTTTTCACGATTTTGTCATTGTTCCCTCAGATAATGTTGTTCAGTTTGTTTGTTGTTTGTGTGATGGTCAGACCAACCTCTTAAAAAACCGTCGCCATATTAAGTAGGACCCTGTATAAAACAATTAGCTTTATCAAAGCTGCTGTTAGCTGTTTAGTTTTCCTGATCTCCACTTCCTCTCGGTCAAGGCTTTCTTCCATTTCCATCCACCAACTATAAGGTGGCGTGACGGTGACGTGATTATTGTCAATAATCACGTCACCGTCACGCCACAGCCACCATAGTTGGTGGATGGAAATGGAAGAAAGCCTTGACCGAGACGAAGTGGAGATCAGGAAAGAGACGGAGTGGCTCGTCCAGCGTCCTCGTCGTACACTGAATTTTTTTTTTGTTACATACATACAACCGATGCGCTGCTCCCGAAAACTAAAAGAGGTCAAATAGTAGATAAGTAATAATATTTCAGTAGGACTGAGTAGTTTTATACCGAAATGTGGTATCGTTGCACTCAGTAGTTTCCTGAGTAGGAAAAATGACTGTGTCGCTTTCGCAATTGGTGGAGTGGATACCCCTCAATATGTAGAAGGTACAACTTTTTTTATGGGACCAACTATGAGAACTCAAAAAAACTCAAAACTTCAATATATTTTGCGCGGTGGATATTTGATTATAGTAGGAGATAGCAGATTTCTTTTTGAATTCTTATGGTTGGTCCCATAGTAAAAGCTTTTCATATAGGTACTTTTACCACTTTTGAGTTTTCGTTCGCCTTGCATTGTAAATAACCAAACTTTAGCTACCTACTAAAGTTTAGATACAATATATATCCTTCAGTTCAGACTGATTTTTTGGCTGACTTTGCCCAGACCCCTGAAATAAGACCGTGAAGGATGACGCGATGAGGGGCGTGTATAATGCACTGCAGGACATGGACTGCTGATGATAATGAAAGTACGTAGTATATAAGAATAGCTTAAATTAAATAAATCATAAAATATAACATTATAAAACAAAATTTTAACAAAAAATAAAACCGCCTTCAAAAAACTAACATTTTAAAAAATTATATTGCAGCCGATGACTTTTTCGTTCGCATCATAAGAACATTAATTTGTTTTATCGAAGTCGCTGTCAAGCCGGTTCGATTCGCGACAGGGCTTGCTTATTTTACAATTTTCAGTGATGAATTCATGAGTTCAATTTAATAATAGTGCTTTAAATTAACAAACGCACTAGCCAGCACTACGATTTTCAAAGGATCCCCTCGATTTCTCTGTGGATGCTATCATCAGATCCTGGTTTCTTTATCATCGTACTACCCTTAGAATATCTTCTTTCCAACAAAAAAAGAATTATCAAAATTGGTTCATTAACGACGAAGTTAACCGCGAACACACATAAAAAAAAATATATATATATTTACGGTCGAATTGAGAAACCTCAATTTTTTCTTGAAGTCGGTTGAAAACGAGTATAAAATAAGGATTAAAAAGTCATTAAACTGCAAATTTTGGTGTCTTTAATAACCTTTTAATACCACTTTTATAAATTATCAGACCAGAAACATCGCAACTAATTATAAAAAAGCGATGAAAGTACGCCCACTCAACCGTATCTTTTTTAATAAAATTCCAGTTATTTGCGATTCGGTTGTGCACCGAGTTTTCATTGGTGCATTCACCTGTTCCGGCAGCCGTGATCGTCTAGTGGTTAGGACCCTACGTTGTGGCCGTAGTAACCCAGGTTCGAATCCTGGTCACGGCAGTGATACCCTGTCGCGGCGGAGCATAGTTTTTAGATTTTTATATTTACTACGGAAACTGTAGCTCCCTTGTCCCTATCCTTTCCTCTCAATCAATTTTGATGTAGTTTTCGCACTTGATAAGAATGGGAGAAGTAGCTCTCTTATCTTTTTCATTATCAAGGTGAAATCGCAAAAAAAAAAATCTGCTGTCCTATACATTTAGGTCGAGTAGGTTTGTATGGAACAGCAGATTTTTTTCGCGATTTCGATATATTGGTCCCATAGAGAAAGTTGTTCAGTTTGATGGTCTGATCATCCCCTTAAAATAGTTTCAGCTAATTTTGTTAGACCTTATAATTATAACACATCGAATTCCTCCCAACTTTAACGCATGAATCAGAGCTACTATGAACATTAAAGCTAAACATTTTCTGGTGACCCTACGCACAGCGCATTTAGTATTACTAATAATAGGACTTACTTTGATCTAAGTGAACAGGTTGACATTTTTGTCCACAGAATTGATCAACAGAACTACTGGGAATAAACGTAGCTATATCTTGAGATGACTGTTGATAAAAATTCAATGAAAATTACGTTCATAGAAAAAGACCTAGTTCGCCTAATTTCGGTTAAAAAAACAGGTTAAGGTAGGTCTCTTGCGCAAACTTTAACAAATTGAGAGTGAAAGTGGTCCGGTTTCCGCAGAATGTCTTGAGAAATTTCGTGCCACCTTTCACCAGCTCCGATAGCCGTGATCGTCTAGTGGTTAGGACCCTACGTTGTGGCCGTAGTAACCCAGGTTCGAATCCTGGTCACGGCAGTGATATACTGTCGCGGCGGAACATAGTTTTTAGATTTTTATATTAACTACGTGAAACCGTAACTGCCATTCTAGCATATTGTTAAGACGTTTTCTTCTCCGCAATTATTATTTTGATGTAGTTTTCCCATTTGATTAGGATGGAAGAAGTAGCTCTTATATCACTTTCAGTATCAAGGACGTACTCGCATGCCAGTGGGGCGGCGTAGCGTTGATTTCAGTCGCCCGGGGTACAGACCGAATTTGCCGCCCCCTTATCTTTGTAACTAGTTAACACATTTTAGCACAATTATTTGATTGGTGGTCAGACACTTTTTGACATATCTATGCAAAAATAGAAACTTAGAACGAGCGAAGTGAGCTAGATTTTTCTCCTCAATACGAATCGATTGGAGCCGAGCTTTTTACGTCGTAGGTATAAAACATGTGCAAAGTAAAAGCTATGGATCGAGCGAAGCAAGCTCGAAATTTTTAGCATCACGTCTTAGCTGTGGTCTGAACTCTGTGTAATGAAAACAGACATTTAACTGCGAGCGAAGATGACGACTTTTTACTTCCCGCCCTTAGTAAAGTGCCACCTGGGGCATTCCCCCCCCTCTTCGCTACGCTACCGTCCCACGTCTCACTAGATTCTAGTGACAAGAAGCTATATTATCTTTGTAATTTTTGAGTCCACCATTATTTGGTTATAAGGGCATGGTCAATGACCAAATAGCTACACCTGGATAGATCTATTGTAGCTTTGAGTCCACCATGTTTTGTCTTTTGTTATTATCATGATCATAGTGATAATATAGACTGCGTCCAGTTGCAGGGCACGTTCCACCTCTTAACAATTGTAGTCTTGGGGTAAATATAAAGGGGGTCGGGTAGTCCATACACTACGGGCCCCTACGGGCCCAGTGAAGCTTAGTATTGGTTTTGTTGTGGCAAATTGCAAATTTAACACACGTGTATTTACTGTTCTCGCCAAACGGATTATTTAGGTACAAAATAACATTCATTAAACATTCACAAAGGCTTTAAAACTACCGTAAAATCATGGGCCATTAGCGGGCAGTTAATAAAGTTGCAAATCCTAATAGCGGTGCTGGCGGAGTGTGTGAATAAAGTATTACTTGTCGGAGGGAGAGCTTTGTGTTTAGCTAAGCCGCACAACACTGTGCTGTGGTACAGTATAGAAAATAGTATAGGAACCTATTACGTAATAGCTATGACCATTCATATCATAGGCCTTTTAGTCTAGAAACATCTTATGAGATGCAATTTTGTTCATGACTCTAGTTATATCTTCTTTTCGGGGTTCATACCTCAATACTAGCACGGCTAGCACGCCACCCACGCCAAAGCGTTTAAACGAGAAAAACGTCCTGCGTGATCTTTCTTGCCTAACGTAAAAAAATAGAGATGTAGGCACATCTCTATTTTTATCGTTTTCTCGGGGGTGGCAAGAAATACAATAATAATGAAAAGCGGTTCTGTCCCTCAATACCAGCTGCCTTAGTATGCCACCGTGGTACAGCGCTATCGCACCTTGGCTCCCTTTCTATTTGCGCGCGAACGAACGAGATGAAAGGCGTGATATAGCCGTATCACGTGTAACATGCTAGCTAGGCAGATTCTTAAAATACCAGAAGGGGGCGTCTATAAATCACGTGACGCATATTTGGTTGAATTTTGATGGAACTTTGGAAGGCTCTTGCATAGGAAGAGCGAAACAGACGACTGCAAGCTCAAAGAGACAGAGCATTATAGTGCTACACATTGGTGAGGCGTTTATGATAGAGTGGACCTTCTGCTGCCTTTCCCGGATAGGTTGAACAAGACTCTTATTATGATTCAAAGATGCCAGGAGCGACAGTGACAGCCGATAGCTGTGTGAAAGGGGCATTTAACCTACAAAGCCTACATCCCTTGGTTGTGGTCATTTTAAGCCCGAGCGTTGAAGGTTCTATCCTAAAGTAAACTACACAACTTTGCCATTTAGAAATGCCACCAACTTAACCTAAATTGAACCTTAAGGTGGTTTCAGTCCATACAAACGTTTGACGCACAATACGCGTCGACGGAATTAATAAAAGTAATATTTTATATGTGGAAAAATAGTTTAGAAAATCTAGATGCCGCATAACGAATAACATTTGCAATTTATAATATAATTACGAAGATATAAAGCTTTTAAAATTTTGTATGAAAAACTTCAAAGCTTTCAAGCTTCAAATCTTCGTAATTATTTTATAAATTGCAAATGTTATTCGTTACGCGGCATCTTGATATTCCAAACTATTTTTCCATATATACAAAGTTATATATATTACTACCGTCTACGCGTATTGTGCGTCAACGTTTTGTATAAAATGGACCCCTCTGCAACCGCCTTAAGTGTGTGAGAGACAAACTTCTAGCCAAAATTAGTTCTAGTTGGATACTAAATTATCCGCAATGCGGCTTCCTGCATCCTGCCCACTAGTGCGTTAGGGTCTTACCTTGTCTAAGAATTCCTTATTACCTATCTAAGTGTATTAATCAACAGTTGTAGAGTTTCTGGCTGAATCTTTGTTACAACAGCTTACAGCTTTAACATGTTCCGATGCAGTGGTAGCTTGATGCATGCTTCATCTGGCTGCTGGTCTACCTACAGGTCGTAGCCGCCATAAAATCCTATTAGACTTCGCTAAGTCGGTGAAGATGCAATATTGAACATACATAAATCTATCTGTATATACCTATACAAATGAATCCCTATTTCCCTTGGTCACACCATCACTCAAGACGGCTTGACCGATTTGGCTAATTTTGGTTTTAAATAATTGTGGAAGTCCGGGAAGGTTTATGAAGTAAAAAAATGGCAAAGTGTATGTCTGGTAAAAAAGGGACATACCGGGCACAACTAGTATTGTAAATATATAATAATATAAATTAATTTGCTTGTATCTTGCTGTAAATTTTCCGAATATTAAATAAATAAAAAAATAAATTATAACATTTTTACTTTAAAAAAATCTTGGAAATTATCTAGTTCATTTGTATAATGATGACTAGACAGCGATATAGAATACACAAATATTGATATAGATTCAAACATCCATGAAATTTAAGTCATTACAAAGTCACGTATGAAACCTAAGTCAAGTCGATACATAATTAT
The DNA here is from genome assembly GCA_927399405.1 of Agonopterix arenella. Classification (NCBI taxonomy): domain Eukaryota; kingdom Metazoa; phylum Arthropoda; class Insecta; order Lepidoptera; family Depressariidae; genus Agonopterix; species Agonopterix arenella. The sequence continues at coordinate 2,849,576 of OV656691.1, forward strand.
AATGCCAGAAGCTTTTCAGGGTCATTAATTTAATACAAACAATACAAAGCTATCGCATTTCCAGTCGTAGTTAATAATTATACATTATACGGCTAGGTATTCCTACGTTTTATATTTACATCATTACTTTTGTTCTCAATCTCCAAAATAATTAAATGAACAATAAAAAAAAAACAATAACTCTTCAGTTTATTTTTCGCCAGAGAGAATTCACAAGTAGATATTATTAGATTTTTGTACAAACAAAAATCTCTTTGACAAATCCTCTGCCTACGAAACTTTGAAATGTAGAAATGTTGAGCAAAAGTTATTCAATTTCATAAGGGAGCGTTTGCAAATAAATATTTGAATGGTAAGGATTTTGGCCGAACCTGTACAAAGCTCGCGTCTACATCGAGCTCAAAGAAAAAGATTCAATGAGTATTTACCTAAGTATGTGAAGAATAAAATATGCTCTTTGTTGAGCATAACGTTATGGAACAGAATAAATAGGTACTATTAGTACTACCCGTATAGAAGAATCACTTCTCTATACTTTCTCTACAGAGTGTTAGGGTAAACAGTTGTATTACTTGAAGGTGAGATTGTACCCATAATACTGAACAACTTTTCCTAAGAAATCTATAGGAAACTCGTAAAAAAATGTTGGACTTCCCATACTAAATGAAATCAGCTGTTCGAACTTTTGTATGAAAAGTCTTTTTTTTTTGTGAATTTTCCTATGTTTCTTAAGGAAAGTTGTTCAGTATCATGGGTACAATCACCTCTCAAAGTAATGAAACTGTTTACCTTAACACCCTGTATAAGTGCGACGGACTACTCGCGCACCGAGGGTTCCGTACCTTATATCGTACACAATAATATAAATTATATTCATAAAACAAAACAAAATTTAGAAATTTTGATTAGAGCAGAATTGAACTTACATAAATAGTACAACCACAATTAAATAAAGTTTGTTTTACGCTTGCGTTGTTTCAGGCGTGCCGCCCCATCTCTTTCTCTCGCATCTGGCAGTAATATTAGCTATCACACGCCCATTTCGCTTCAATAATTTTTCGACATAGGCTGTGGGCTGTTTTGAATGATTTAATTTAACACAGAGACCGCAAACTTCACAATCCTCGTAAGGGGATTCAACCCAGACAGGATTATAAATTTTTACAACTCCTCTTTACTTAACATGGGTTCTAATTCTAATTTAATGCGTACATACTTAAAGGGGTGCTTCAGACCATCAAACTAAACAACTTTCACTAATGGACCAAGAATTTATTCCATATAAAACGTCAACCGCTACAGAAACCAAATTTATGGAACACCAGATATTTTTCGGGATTTCAGTTTTGGTCCCATAGTGAAAGTTGTACACAGTTTGATGGTCTTAACACACCCCTTTAAGTTTGTAACGCATTGCATTTTATGCCCTGTGTGTACGCAGGGTCCTTCTTAATTATGCCGTCGGTTTTTAAGGGGACGATCAGACCAGGCGGAGGACAGTCGCCTTTTGTTGGCTTTTTCCGATTCAGTTTGCATAGAATGTGCTGCCATCTATTAAATATTACGCAGAACTATGAGAAAAAAGATATTATTGTCTATGTCAATGTCAAATTCACAAAATGGCTACCTATCTTGCGTAATGTGCGGGCGGGTTGTTTGTAGTTTTCGTTCAATTTCGTGACGATTTAGTGATGTTCTGGAGTTTCTGTTGTTCTCTTACCAATGTTTAGATTACAGGAATAGTAAGGATACTGGAATTTCACTCGATCGGTGCGGGATTGAACAAAAACTAGCATTCAAAACAATAATATCCATCGGTATGAGTAGATATAAGTAGGTATGTATAGTATAGGTTGAATTATTGTCGGTGAAATATAGATGGCGCTAGCTAGCCTTCAATTTGACATAAGGTGGATGCATAATGTTGCCACGAGTTGGTTCTCTTTTCTTATATACTTATATTACTCTTTGGATCAGACCATCAATCTGAACAACTTTCTCCATTGTACCAATATAGAAATCACGATAAAAATAAGCTGCCACGTACATTTTTGTCGAGAGTTTAATATGGAACAGCAGATTTTTTTTTCGCGATTTCTGTTTTGGTCGCATAGAGAAAGTTGTATGTCTGTTCGTTTGTTTGTTTGTCCCTTATACGTTCCTATAGGTAGGCATAGGTACCGTTCGTCCGATTGCGTAAACTTTGGTGGGTTATTGGGCGCATGACCCCGAATGTACCTGAAAAAAAGTGTAGTTTTACAACGCATGCCGGACACAGCTATGTAAAAGATTGTGATGTCTGTATGTTTGTGACTCAATCAAGCATAAACGGCTGAAGGTATTTGAAACACAACGGTGGAATAGGTTCTATATTACTTGATTTTTTTGCCACATATACCTAATGCTTTTTTAAATTAACACAGAGACAACGCAGACAAAATCGCGAGCAACAGCTAGTAGTTTATTCAGCTCTTCAAATAACTTCAAAAACTAAGTTTTACATTGACGTGCGGGGTTTTAAGTGTTAAAGAATAACTTTTTCAATTATGACGTAAAAGTATAGAGGCAAAATGTCGACGTCTACGTCGACGTTAAGAGTTAACGAACCGAAATGTACTGAAATTTTAAAACGATTTTTAGTTTGTTGAAAAGTTTTAAAAAATTCTGCTACATTCGGTCGGTAGTTTTTTTGAGTCCAATACCGACGCTCTTAAACTGTAAAGGAAAACATAGCGACGACGCTGTTAAGGCTCTATGGTAGGACGAAACACCTTGGAGGCATATTTTATTTTCATTTTTCGACTAGATTTAGGCAATTTATCGGAACCAAAGTTATACCACACTATTTTTGGATAGTTTATCTAGTGAAATCATCAATTGAATACACGATTGAAATTACTTCAGTTGATAGAAAATCGTCACTAAGATGACGTATTTTCCTGTATTTTTAAACATTTTTCTCGTTTTAGAAGACCTGAAAATACTTTCCGATTTTTTGTATTTAAACTCACATATTCACCATTAGTTTATCTAGTGAAACCATAAAAAAAATCTATAAAAAGTATTTTTGTTAATTCTTTTTAATCGAAAATACGGCACACGCACGCATTTTTCGATGGGCTGGGCAATCGCGTTTTTCGCGCGAGAGATGCCAACCAACGCGCTGGGTACGAAACCTAGTGTCGCATTACCACCAGTACCACGCAATAGAAAGTATTTTGTTAGCTTGAATGTGCTCATTATCCATTGCGGTATCAGAACTCAACGTTCGAATAATCTTTATACTAACTATTACACATAATATCTCCACTGGCTTTCAGCCTCATAATATATTGAGTCCTTACTGTCGTGAGCAATGTGCTCCGTTTTTGCGCATATTGCTGCGACACTTTTTACATATCTTTTTAGTTTTTGTGATCTGTGGTCTGAACCTATGGCCCCTTAAGAAGAAATTCTGATGCGCATGTGTAGTTCACCCATAGAAGCCTAATGCTCATACACCCTGCCCTATAGTGGAACGTATATTAGGCTAATGATGATGATGATGAAAAAATTTAAGAGGCTATGTGAAAAAAATAGGATTCTTCAAAGCATCATATATCATGAAGCACTAACAGTAGGAGTGTGATTAGCGGATATGTGTAAATTGAACATATAATTGAATTGAGTTGATTAGAGCCAAAACACGATTAACACGTTCCGGGGCAGTGAACGAGACACAATAGAACTTTTATTGTTATCACTGCTATAGGCGGTCACTGTCCCGGAACGTGTTAAGACACATTTTCTCGATAGAAAAACAAGCCAAAGTAGCCTCCGTCTTTATCGATAAACGCTTGGAACGGTGAATAATAGAAACACGAGACTTGATTTAAAAAAAAAGAGTTTGATTGTTTACAAATTTTGATAAGAGCAGAATTGAATTTACATAAATAGTACAATCACAATTAAATAAAGTTTGTTTTACGCTTGCGTCGTTTCATGCGCGCGCGCCGCCCCATCTCTTTCTCTCGCATCAGGCAGTAATATAAGCTATCACACGCCCAATTCTTATTTTTCGACATAGGCCCTTAATAAACGTTACTGCAACTGCACGCTTTAAAAGATGGTAGTTGTGCAAGGTTTCTGACCGCCACGAAAGGAAACATGGTCCAGTGTTTATGGCTGATCATTGTAAATATTTCGACATTTTTGTTTGTTGACGTATTATAACAAAGCCTAGCATGGTTTATGGCTTCTACCCTGGGACAATAACTAGCGTACCTACTTCTTACCCGTTTCAAAAGTTATTTAAAAAGCTTTGGTTTTGAGTGAAAAATACGGAATTAGTAGGTATGTATTTCAGGAAGGCTTACACGTATAAAGTCGCGGGCACAGCTAATTAAAAATAAAACTTTTCTATTGGCGATTGCCCTTTAAAACTGTTCAAAAGAACTTTTTCAATATCTCCCTAGAGATCGGCGAGCTGTCAGGGTCTGCTATTATATTGTTTTCACTTGACTGTCTAAGCCACTCGCAAGTCTTCAAAGTTTTGTACAAACACAACTTAGTTTTCTTATTGTTCCAACTGGACTGTTATACGATATTTAATAGAAAAACCTTCTGCAATATCACAAATATCACAAAGGATTATTGTGTTAGCTTACTTTTTGAATTTGATATTAAAGTTTGCTCGCTTATGGCACAGTATAAGAAAGAGTATCTATTACTTCCTACATACAGTAGGGACACTCCCTTCCTCCCACCAATATTTTACCTCTCCCCCTCTTTCGCCCTCTGGTTACCCGGCAGTTACCTAAGATCAATTTCTTTGGTTTCGCATTTGCTGACGTCATCTTGTCAATTTCAATTTTTTGTATGCAGTGTCTGGGCTTTGCTTATGGCTTATGTTTGCACTGAGCTATTTTATTTCATATCGAAATGAGAGTACATACACTTGTGGTATGATTCTGGCAAAAGCCTATTAAATTCTGACAAGGGGGTATCTCGCTGTAGTCTTGTAGGTTCCGACTAGAATAATATGATTTTATGTACACGTGGCTTACGTGGTGTTTATATTGTCCAAAACATGAAGGGGGTGCGAGATAGGCGCGTACCCCAAAGCGTCCAACGCTTAGGAATTTTTACCTATACCTCTCGTATCCCAACCAGGGAACTCTTCAATGGTTAATAACATCAAATTGGCATTTTGGGTGCACGTTCAGTTTCAATAACAATAGAAAAACATGTTCAACCAAAATCTGGTGCTGCTGTCAGAATCGTCTCCGTAACTCTTCAACGGTTAGTAGCACTGTCGTGCCGTTCAGTTTTAATAACAATAGAAAAATATACGAGAAGATTTAATGCTGCATCCAGCATCGATTCCGTACGAGGGAACTCCTCAACGGGTAATACCACTGATGTGCTATTTTGCATACACGATCAGTTCTGATAACAAATGAAAAATATACAAAACCAAGATCTGATACAGCAGCCACGATCCACTCCGTACGAGGAATCTCCTTAACGGTTATAGTAGCACTATCTTACCGTTTTACATACATTACATACATTTACATACATTTGATAACCATAGAAAAATATGTATATGAAATCAAGATTTAGTGCTGCAGCCAGGTTCCTCTCCGTGTGAGAGATCTCGTATACAAAAAAATTAAAATTCTACTGTCCTACACAAAACTGCAGTACCTACTGACTGGACTAAAATGTCACAGCATCAGTAAAATGTGACAGCAGATTATTTCAAAGCACGATTTTGTGAACTTTATGTTTTGAGAATAAGGTGTTTTGCGAACATGATGTTTTGCGAATATGATATTCAGCGACCGAGGCCTTTCAAGAATAAAGGAAGAAATAAACAAACAGTAATCAAACTGCTTTCTGACAAAAAATCTGACAATTTTTTTCCTAGAACAGCCGCAAAGTTAAGCGACACTAGATCCCAGACGTTCTAATGGACCTTTGAATTGTGTTTATCTCGGCATCTTTGCCTTTAAGGAAATATTATTTTCTGACGCTTTCTTGTGCTTTCATCGACGCTAATGGCCGAGTTTTTGCTTAGGTACTTTTTTCTTGCTCTATCATTGTTAGTGGTAGATAGTTTTTAACCTCCAACACTAAAGATACGTTTCGAAGTTTCTGTTTTGTGTGACTGTCTGTCTGTGTTCAACTAGCACGGTTGGACCGATTTCAAAAGCTTGTATTGTCAATATGGTACTTTATTGATATACATGATGTAGCAAAATACCCTAGTATTGTTTAATGGGATGGTTTAGACCATCAAACTTAACAACTTTCTGGAAGAAGTCTTTCTTTCTCTTTCTCTCTTTCTTTCTTCTTCTTTCTTTCTCTTTCTTTCTGGTTGTCTGGAAGAAATCGCTTCTTAGCTATAAGACCGCCTTATTTTGTGCCTCTTGTATTTTATTTCTGTATTTTACTGTTTATGTTTTGGTGTAAAATAAAGTATATTTGATTGATTGATTGATTGAACTTTCACTATGGAGCCAAAATTGAAAAAAAGTAATATAGGGTCCTTCTTAACATGCTGACACTTTTTTAAGGGGGTGATAAGACCGTCAAACTGAAAATCTTTATCTATGGAACCAACATCGAAATCGCGAAAAAAAATATGCTCTTCCATTAAAAAACTGCAAACGTACTCGAGCCAAATGTATTGGACAGCAGATTTTTTTTCGCGTTATCGATGTTGGTTCCTTACAGAAATTTGTTCAGTTTGATGGTCTGATCATCCCCTTAAAAAAGTGTCAGCATATTACGAAGGACCCTGTATATTTAAAAAAATTTTTTGTTCCATACATTGGAGTCGAGTCTGTACTACAGTTTTGTATAAAAAAATAGATTTTTAAAATGTAATTTTTATGGTTTCTCTATTTCCAAAGAAAAAGTTGTACAATTTGATGGTCTAATCTAAACTATATAGGGTCTTTTGTTAAACCCTGTATATTCATATTCAATCGCTAACCCACGATCACGATTGGATCCAGTTTCTGTGTGCATATGAAGTTTATAAATAATGAGCGTTAACCCGCGACTTCGTCCGTACAAATTATATACCAGATTTTAAGTTAGATCATAAGCTATCAAACAAAAAAAGTTTCATCAAAATCGGTTCAGTAGTTTTTGCGTGATACTCGTTCAAACTAACAAACAAACAAACAGACAGACAAAAAATCCAAAAATTGGTGAAATGGAATCAGGGACACCTAAAAACCATATCGTAACTTTTTTTTTGTTAATATCTTCAATGTACAGACAAACGTTCTGCTACAGTTTTATAATAGTTTAGATAGATAGATAATGATTTGTCACCCATATCAAAAGCAGTAAAGCGATAAAGCAATACAGAAAGACTCTATTGCATGTAAAAAATACTTTCATGTACCTATCAGTGACAATGTACACAATTTAATATTTAAATATTCAGCTTCCTACCTACCTATAAATAATAGTAGATTACACACCAAGGGCAGGAAAGTAAGAAAGGTCTCAGATCTCATATAATGTGAAACATGTGATCTGAGGCTTTCTTATTTACTGCCCGAGGTTAGTATACTATTTTTCTCCTCGACGGAGGCGGAAAGCGGCATCTTCGTTTAACGCAGCGGGACGAAAGTTGACGCTTTCCGTCCGGAGGGTTGAAAAATACTTTTATAAATCACCTAACCTAATGTTGTAAACATTAATTATCAAAGGGTAATTAAGATTGTAAACAAAACTTGAGTAACGACTAAAGTTGCGGGGAAACAATGTGAAATATTGTTAGGAATTTTCCGTGTTTATACGAATATACCATAGACACAATAAACAATAGACAGCATATCTCCCGTTGTGATCACGCTAGAGAAGGATACTTTATGTATAAGTGTAAGGGACCCGTAAAGAAAGGAGATAAACTGAAAACAGTTCTACGAAATCTTGAATATAATGTAGCCAAAAGTTATTTACAATAACGAGTGCTCGCTACAACAGGCTTGTGTAAGAAACTTGTTTTTAAACATAGTATGTACGTTTTCGCAACGCTAAAAATTTCCTTCGAACAACAGAAACTTCTGAGAGAAATCTACATATTTCAGTTAATGTTATGATTACGAAACAAAAGACCTTTTAAGAAAAGATTCAAAAATCTAGGAGACAGAAAACGATATGTTTTTTTAATGAAATGAATTGGGAAAAAGCAGAGTTATTTTAATGTAATTAATTGAATCAGGCGTTACTTTGCGGAAATCCATGACTAATATGTAGATGACACGATTGTATCAAGACCTCCGCTTCCAAGTACCTAGTAGACAAAGTTGTATTACGTTATGCAACACAACCTGCCTACCAAATAATTTCTACTCTACACGTGTTTAGCTCCACCAAGGAGCACCTTCTAACTCCTGAGGATGCTCCTTGGTGGAGCGAAACACCAAATAATTTCTACTCTACACGTGTTTCGCTCTACCAAGGAGCACCTTCTAACTCCTGAGGATGCTCCTTGGTGGAGCGAAACACGTGTAGATTAGAAATTATTTGGTGGGCAGGTTGTGTTGCATAACGTAATACAACTTTGTCTACTAGGTACTTGGAAGCGGAGGTCTTGATACAATCGTGTCATCTACATATTATTTTAATGTGTTATCATCAAGCGCATTAAAATTGAAATTATCGGCTTAATGCGTTAGCATAGTTCCTTGGAAAAAAATATAGTATACAACAGTAAAGCAATGCATTCTAATATTTTCGGCAAATCGGGTCATTATGTTCCACCCTGTCTAAATAAAGTTGGAAGCAAAGGTCTTTAGCTCTTAAAATGCATAAATTATTTGTTGTTAGTAAGTTTTTATGTACGATAGTATTGTTACAGACATAAATATATAAGGTCTAATAAAATTAGGTGAAACTATTTTAAGGGGATGATCAGACCGTCCCATGCTGTCCCATAAAAAACTGCAAACATAAAATAATAAACATAGCTCGACTGACATGTATGGGACAGCAAATTTTTTTTTCGCGATTTCGTTATTGGTACCATAGAGAAAGTTGTTCAGTTTGATGGTCTAATCATCCCCTTAAAATAGTTTCAGCTAATTTTGTTAGACCTTATATATTTATCAAATAGAGCCAAACTCTCCGTGCTGCATCGACTCGGTGAACAATCATTCTCACTTTGCTCTGACTCAGAATCGAACCCAAAACCTTGAGTTAGGCAGTCTGGCGACAACATCACTAATCCAACCAGGAGTGCGATTTTTGAATCTCAAACGTTGAACTCAGTAGTTGAAAATGTATGGAGATACGCAGCTTTCTACTGCTGATTTGACTTTCAAAAATAGCACTCCTGGAGTATGACTTTTGAATGCCAAATCTGCAGTAGAAAGATGCATATCTCCGTAGTAATTTTGACATTTTCAACTGCTGAATTCAAAAATGAGTTTCAAAAATCGCATTCCAGGTCGCCAATAATTTCGTGCATTTTATTTAATTATGCAGATTTCGCATATGCCAGAATAATTGATGTAATTTATAACTTTAATTAAATTGAACTAAATGGGGTGCGACATGTTGAAATACGATTGGACGACGTGACAGGCTGTGACGTGACGAGATTCTTAAACAATAGTTGTGTTCGGCACTCGTGCTGAATATGAAATGGAACTGTTATGAAAAATGAGGCTTTTCTTTACTGCCGTTTACTTACCATAAAAAGAACAATTGCGTATACCTAACATCATTATAATATCGCATGGCATTCTTTGTCTTCCTGCTTGGATCCGGTAGGGCTAGCATGCCACGTACGACAAAGCGAAAAAAAAATCCTTTTTGACTTAATTTATGTCGTTGGACCATTAATTGCTAAAACATGACAAAGTTTCAGCTTCCTGTGTTATACTGTTTCTGAGAAAAATGCCTGTGATAGAAGGACAGACGGAAGGACGGAGAGGAAGGTGATTCCGTGAGTGATCCGTTTTGTCAACTTTGGTACGGAACACTACAAAACAAGAAAACAGTCATGCGCGCTCGCTTTCGCATACGCAAAGAAACACAGACAGAGGTGTCTCGATTTTTGTCGTTTTCTCGTGGGTGACATGCTAGGTCCCGTAGGCCTCGCATGCCACCCCCGAGAAAACGATAAAAATCGAGATGTGCCTCCATCTTTATTATTTTACGTGTCAGAAAGAGCGCGCATGACGTTTTTCTCGTTTAAACGCTTTGTGGCACGGCACCCACGGGTGGCATGCTAGCCCTGCTGGAAGGGTTACATTTCGAGGTCAAGGTGTTCACCATCCACCAACTAATCCATTAATAAATTATAATAAATGTTTATTTATATCTTCTCACACTATATATAAATTCAATTACTAAATTAATTAGTTCACAATGGCACAAGTTGACAACATAGCCGAGTCATTTTACGGTTTGAGCCGGGACTAATTAGAAATTGACATTCGGTATAATATTGAAGAGCCAATTCGAGCTTAGAAATTTAAGAAAAAATCACGTCAGCAACAGTTCAATTTTAAAATTTAGTTATTATCTCGTTCTAAAAAACCTGATGGTAATTTTTTTTTGCACATATTTAAAGCTTTACCATTGTACATACTACAAACATAGTGTGAATATTTTTGTCCACTTAGAAGGTTTTGAAAAATACATTCGTATTTTCTAATAAATAGGTTACCTCATTTTTTAAATTTCATTGCCTATTTTATTGCTCAAAAATGATTTATATTGTTAAGTCAAATGAGTGCATTGGTATTAATATTAATAATTTAAAATCCTTCTGGGACACATAATTTAGATTTTTATGTTGCGTAGCGATTTTTTTTTAATATGCTTTAAGATAGTCCTTTTGTCACTAAATAGTTCCGGTTACAGTTTAGAAGTCCAATTAGTAATTACTCCCTACCCCGCCTAACAAAACTTCCTAAAATGACTGGGCTAACAATAGACTTAAGTATAATATACGAGTGTAATGAAAATCAAGTTAGAATAAAGATTAATCTTAAAATAAACATTTGAGTTGATTTTAACCATTAGATCCCGCACCAATAGGCGAGGGTTCATCAAACACTTTGTGAAGGTACGCTTTGTCAAGAGCGATCAAAGTCAAAGTCAACTGACTTTGAGCTTTGACCAAGCGATACGGCGGGTGACTTGCCTCTGAGGCTATCATTACATTAATGAACAGGTATTTCTTAAACGGGCTTAACAAGGTTCTCATCTCGGTCATGATTAAATGAATTCTCTACAGGGTGAAATTGATATCATTAGCATCCTTATAAAGTAAGACGCATGGGAGCAAACCGATCGGAGCAAAAAAAATCTGCTATTGCATACATTTGAGTCGCGAACTCGCGCGTCGAGATTGCAGTTAAGTATGGGACAGCAGATTTTTGCTACGATCGGTTTGCTCCCATAGTAAAAGTTGTTCAGTTTGACGGGTAGACTCTTAGTTTAAAAGGATGCTAATGATATCTTTTTTTATTATTTGGTTATAAGGGCTTGGTCAATGACCAAATATCTACTGCGACCTGGATAGATCTTTTGTAGCTGTCACCCTAGACCTAAAGGTCATTTCCTACGCACTTCATGAACCGTGTTATGCTTTTGGAGGGGAGGTCCCTAATGTCAGTAGGTGTTATTATTATGCTAATGATATCAATTTCACCCTGTATATTTCGGAAGTTTTGCAATTGATATGATAAATTATTGTCATCTACCTGTACTCTACTATAAATATTCGTAGCCTGCACTGGAGTTTTCAGACATCATCATCATTATGCTTGCAACATAGTATGATAACAACATACATGCATAAGTGAATATCATACGATATGGTAACCCCCAGGAAGCTGGAAATAGGTATAATCCATGGTTACCAGTAATCAATATTATGAATGAAATGAAATGAATGAAATATACTTTATTTACACCAAAAGAAAATACAATGCACAATAGGAAACATATACTGAATATGGTACAAATAAGGCAATATTAAATTATTGTTAACGTGACCTTTTATAATGTTTAATTCTGGTTGGGGGCTGCCCTAACATTTAGGGCCGATTTGGGCATACATTGCTGGCTTTGATCGCTACACTTTAAAATAGTGAGAACAAATCCGCCAATGTATGCCGAAATCGGGCCCGACCAACTGCAAGTGTAATTGTTGCTTATGATAAACTATTCATGACCAAATTACGTGTCAAATGGTGGCAAGTCAAGAAGACCGTAGGTAAGGTATTGTCTATGGTAAGTCTTTTGCTTCTTACCCCTAGTTTCTTCCCTTACGTTACGTTACCAAAGTACAGAAATGGGCACTGTAATTGAGTCAAAATATTAATGGATAGGTAAGTATTTAAAATTCCAATAATGTCCACGTTTTTTTTTTTTTTTTAATTTGGCTTCTGCTATGAAGCAATTTAGCCAGTCTCAAGTAATCGGCGAATCACGTTAGTTACAGAGGGTAGGTAGGTACCCGGTACAGTTAAAAAAAAATGTTGTTGCGGAAAATCTGAAACAAGGACAACACATGACATCACAATACAATATTTTCAAAACTAAATGCCAAATAATAATATAAAATAATATATATAATTATTGACCTGAATAAAATAGGCAAGAGCGTTAGTAAATTGTTTAGAAGGGAAGGTCAAAAGATAGTTGATATTTAAAGGAAAGTAAAGGTTGGAATCATTGTTAGAATCTGTTAACAAGTTATAAAGAGGGGGACATTTATTGTTAAGAGGGCAGACAAAGAAAATATGGTCTACCGTTCCATCCTCCAATCCACAATCACATAGAGGACTGTCTCTTACTTTAAATTTATGAAGTCTAACCGGCGAACATGTGTGTCCCAGATGGAGGCGTATTAAAACACCTGTGACCCTTTTATCGAGCCGACGCCATTCTTTGTCGAAGAACAATGTCCACCTTATTTAATACTGTACAAGTAATGACAGAAGGGCAAAAGAAAAATAAACGTAGGTAAGTATATAAAACATTTTCCTTGCAAACAGCAAAAATAAATCGGTTGTTGACTGACTTATCTATCACTGACGCAGGTTTAGAATTATGACGTCAAACGTCAGACCTACTTATGTACCCGCTACGTAACGTGAAGTGAGAGATTAGGTACCTATGTGACTACGTGATGTGACGTGACCCAAAGAAAGGGCAGAATAAATTTAATTTGCCTAATGCAAGAACCACCGCGAAATTACGGTCACTTTTAAAGGTAGCTTCGAAATTAAATGGTTAATGTCTTTGTTTTAATTCTTCAGTTAATGGAATGAAAGTACATTGAAGTATTTTTATTAAAGGTTCTTAAAAAGCACTTAAAAAGCCAATAACGGGAAGATATTATCAAAGCGGAAACGAAAAATGTTGCAGAACTATTTTATGTAATAAGGCGTTTTTCAAGACGATAATTGTAGATGGCAACCATTGAGGTACCTACGAGAGGCGATGCACAGACAAAATTTTTTGTATCACTCGTTTAAGCTGATTGGCTCAACCTTATCGCTGCTGATCGTGGTGCACAGATTTTTTTCTGGTTGTCTGTTCTATACATAATTAATTCAATGATGGTAACATTGAAATCGAAAAAACCTTGTCATACATTACCAAGATTTATTTTTCGCTTACGTTGTCATATTGACGGTAAAAAAGTGCTTATTATCTTTGACGGAAGTTTGCATAGGCATAGAGATAATAAGTAATAGGTATAATGGTCTATGGTTTGTCGTCTGATGACATATCGACAATAAGACAATACCTATGCCAGCCACAGACTTCTGTTAATACAGAAGTCAATATGCCAGCTCGTTTTACCAATAGATATGCAGTAACACGAGTGACACCGAAGATTTTAGTTCTTTGTACATAAAAGAACATTGACTGCACAAAACGTCGATCAATGTCAAATGTCGAGTTGATTCAAAACGTCTTTTACATTGTAACACCACGTAACACCATCATAATCCTTTTTATAATTTACAAATTTCTCCCTAAACACGGAACATTAAAGGTCTAACAGTAAAGTTTTAAAGATTGTGATAAATAAAAAAAATAACGCTCACAGGCACATACATTGTAATGACTCCAAGTAAGCCTTAGGCTACATACAACAACGGCACACATATAACATCCATGACCGAACCGAGATTCGAACCCAAAACCCTGGTTTGGCAGTGCGGCGTGGTAACCATTACAGCAACCGGGTAATGCCTCTATCCAGCAGCTCAGCGGCGTCTCACTGAAAAAATTTTTAAACTCCTTATCTGTTATTTCTGTCGGAAGCCCTATAACGACTAAATATGACATAAACACAATTTTACTCGCTCTGTATACTTAGCTAACTAATACTCAGCCTCCACAACACTTAGTCCTTTCAAATAAAGTCGAAACTATCGCAACCCGCTCGCAAACCTTAAGTTAGTCATAGAATATCTAATTATGTTTCCAATTCGTGATGCAATCAGGAGGGGAGATAATCCGTCACATGGCGCTGATTAAATAGGAAACAGTTCAGAAACCGATATCGAAACGGCATTGAAGGATAGATTACGATACTGATGCTAAACGGTCAGGACCCCGATTGTGCTAATTTGAAACATCTAAGTACAATCCTTATTCAATTTCAATTCTAATCACACTACAATCCAGTTACTATTCAATTGGCTAAACTTGACTTATACAGGGTGAAATTGATACCATTAGCATCCTTTTAGACTCTTAGTTTAAAAGGATGCTAATGGTATCAATTTCACCCTGTATACTGACAGCTGAAACCTCTGAGTGATCTGTCAAATGATTAGCACGGTCAAATGTGTAAAAAGTTAAGCTTTGCACGTGACACGGTTCAATGAAACCCCCCGAAATCCAAATATTTGTATGGAAAAGTGATTACAGCACTTTCTTTTTCATTGTTTTTCTATGAATATCAATTTGGATGGTCCGATCATCCCCTCAAAAACCGTCAGCATATTAAGAAGGATCAGTATATCAAAGAGATGCATCAGTAATAACAATTAGCGGCCAATTCATTCGGAAACCACTCTAAAACATACGTTTGATACGAACATCCCGCAACCAAGTTTGTAACATATTGGGCAAGTAATTGAGTTATTTATAAGATAGAAACTTGGTTCGCTTCTGACCCAACATAAGAGCTTTGCTGACATTTTACATATACAGGGTAAAATTGATATCATTAGCATCCTTATAAACTAAGAGTCTACCCATCAAACTGAACAACTTTTACTATGGGAGCAAACCGATCGGAGCAAAAAAAAAATCTGCTGTTCCATACTAAACTGCAATGCCTACGTGTATGCAACAGCTGATTTCTTTTTTGCTCCGATTGGTTTGCTCCCATAGTAAAAGTTGTTCAGTTTGATGGGTAGACTCTTAGTTTATAAGGATGCTAATGATATCAATGTCACCCTGTATATTTAACTGGGATACAACTTTACACATTTTTATATTCGAATTATTTATTACCTACCTACCTATCTATTATTCGGACTATGACGATTACTACCATTTAATTATTATAATTAAATGGTAGTAAATTGAAATAAATGTTTCATTATGTGTGTGGAACTCATAACCTTAGAATAAGTATTTACTAGCAAAATAAATGATTGGTTGATTGATTCAGCCGTACTCACGTGATGAGCTTACGTATCTCTAGCTCATATTGTTTGTAAAAACTTCACTCTGCTAAGCCCTTTCCCATCGGAGCAGAGCTGTACGAGGCTAAGAAAAAGAAGCAATTCTATTGGTAGATTTTTCCTCCCACACAGCTTAGCTTCCTCGCACAGCTTTGGTATAAAATCACCCAGCTACTATACATAACGTCAGTCAACTCATCCCTGTCAAAGCAAACAAAGTACTAATGAAACACACAAACTTCCCTTTAGCAACCTTTAGCAAGCAACTCCGCTAAATTGTGTTATATCTTGTTAAGAAACAAGCCAAATATAGTGAGTTTTACATTGATTGAGTTATGTGTTGGTTTGTCTGTTTATTGGTCAATGGTAGGGAACTATAGGAAGCGTAAGGGACAGCCTTCCGCAGACTGAAACGGGAATTCAGACCATCAAACTGAACAACTTTCATCGACTTGCCTAGAAATAGAAATATTCTTCCTAGCTCAGGAAACAAAATCAGCTGTTTCATACAAAACTGTACAACTTTCACTATGGAGCCAACTTCGAAATCGAGAAAAAAATCGGATGGCCAAAAAAATCTACATTTGAGTCGAGTCGGTGCTGCAGTTTTGTATGAAATATTTCGATGTAGATTTCGAACTAGGCTCCATAGTGAACGTTGTTCAGTTTGATGGTCTGAAGCCAGCTTTTAAGTATTACTATGGTGTGTTTTGTTACACCCTGCATAGATACAAAAAAATTGGGTCGGATGTTTCTCCTCAGCGTTTGAACGCCGTCATTATCCTCACCAAATATTTTCGCTTTGTTTATAAGAAAAAGTATACAATTTTATAACGCAGTTATAAAGCCCGCGGGACCCTTGTAACAGCGCTAAAAATATATACATTTTCTCATAAACATGGCGAAAATATGTGGTGAGGATAATCACGGCGTTCAAACGCCGAGGAGAAAAACCCGGTCAATGTCTTCACTGGTGGTTTGCTGTCATACGTTGAGGAGTTCTATTGTCCATCTCCTAAGCGCTTTATCAGATCTTTACCAATATAGGACCATCCTAGCGATAATAATCTCACTATCTCACTAATATCATAAATGTGAAAGTTTGTGATGATGATTGTATATTTGTGGCCGAATGACGGCTGAATGTGTTTGGATGAAATTTGGCACACAATTACAATAATATACGTTCTAAAATATCACATAAACTACATTATTAAAGTCAACGCAGAAAAAGTCACGGCCAACAGCTATAGTAACTGTAAACTTAAAGGAAACAAAAAAGAATAATCTAAATTATATTACCTCCCTTTTTAAGTCGCTTTAAATGGTTAACACTTATCATTTCAAACCCCAATTAAGATGGACTCCCAACTCTGCCCCCGCGTAATAGAATTGGGTATGAAATGGGAAAAGTCATAGGGTTGAGGTCGCAGGACATTCGATTTAGACAACGAAGTTACGGATCGAGGGGATCTTGCAGAGACCGCTGATTTTATTGAAGACATTTATAGGGCTCCTTTATTTATTTCGTACTACCTACTGAGACTAAAACACTTTGGACACTGCTTTTTTGTATGAAAAAGATTACAAAGGTAGGTCTGATTTTTATAGCCTTGCTTCCAACAAGTTTTTGGGCTTAGACATCTTTAAATAATGAGCGTCTGTGGCACGTTGTGCAGATACTGAATCTTGAGGGTTCGAATTCGCACGGATGACATGTCATGTACCAATTAGTTTGTTCTAACAAAATGGTGAAGGAAACCATCGTGAGGAAACCTGCATACGCTGAAGAAGAAATTCTGATGCGTACCTATGTGAACTCCACCAATCCGCATCGGGCATCCGTGTTGGACCGTGATAGGCCTGTGCCCTGCAGTGGGACGTATATAGGCTGATTACTGATAATAATGATGTTTAAAAAATGATGCTGTCACAGAGTGAGAGACAGAGTGTTCAATAAATGAGTTGTTTGGGATCAAAAACGGACATAAAATCCAGACACAATGGACAATATAAAAGCCATTCGATTCAATAAGAATATAGTCGAGCATTACTAATAATAATAATCTCGACACGGAGGTCGTCGTGGGTTCGATTCCCACGGGCACCTAGTGATATGTCACTTTGTGCATTTTCGCCAGTTGGTTAGGACATTGCAGGCAAAATTTTTCCGGCTACTATCTCTGGTGGTAGTAGTCGTAACATAAAATCCACGTCAGAGGCCGTAAGACGGTCTGAAAAAACTCTGACACCAGGGCTCTGCCCACACGATAAGAAGAATATATAAATAACGCTCACAGGCATATTCATTGTAATGATCCCAAATTAAGCCTTATACTGTCTTACTACCGCTATGAAATCAACCGAGAAACAAACGATTTTCCGATTATCAATATTTTTTCCTCACTTGGCACGGGTACTCCGAATTCCATTTCACGGTTACGACTTTTGAGGTAACAGACCTACCATCAACCCGACCTTCTATTACCACAAATTCATATCGACACAAATACACAAATCCATTTACAGAATATAATAATATAACAAGCCGGAATGTTAGTGAAATATTATAGCTATATTTTCAGCGGAAAATGTCGCCGTAATTCTTTTTTGTTACATTGAAAAGGGATATGATATGACGGTGTGAGTAAATTATTATTATTGTAGGAATATTTTTTGACAAAACCTGCATGTTCTTGGGTTCTTTCTTTCTTTCTTATTGTGTCGTTGGGCCTCGCATGCCACCCCCGAGAAAACGATAAAAATCGAGATGTGCCTCGATCTTTATTATTTTACGTATGCCAGAAAGAGCGCGCATGACGCTTTTCTCGTTTAAACGCTTTGTCGTGGGTGGCATGCTAACCGTGCAGGTGTCAGAGTTTTTTCAGACCGCCTTACGGCCTCTGACGTGGTTTTTATGTAACGACAACTACTACCAGAGATAGTAGCCGGGACCAACGGCTTAACGTACCATCCGAAGCACGGAATTATTTTTCTTTTTGGACAATCAGATGATTCAGCCGGCAATGTCCTAACCAACTGGGGAAAAACGCAGAAAGTGACATATCACTAGGTGCCCCCCGTGGGAATCGAACCACGACCTCCGAGTCGAGAGCCAATGCTCTTTACCATTAGACAATGGAGGCAGTCTTTTCTTGGGTTTATCTACGCTGATAAAATTATTGAATTGAATACATCATCATCATCATATCAGCCGATGGACGTCCACTGCTGGACATAGGCCTCCCCCAAGGATCGCCATAACGACCGATCCTGCGCTGCCCTCATCCAACAGGTTCCCGCCGCCTTCGCCAGGTCGTCGGACCACCGTGTGGGGGGCCTGCCTACCAGCCTACCCACGCTGCGCTTTCCGGTACGCGGTCGCCACTCGAGAACTTTTCGGCCCCATCGGCCATCGGTTCTGCGAGCAATGTGCCCCGCCCACTGCCACTTCAGTTTAGCAATTCTTCAATTCAATTCAATTGAATACAATTTGTAATATAAACGAAAAATGTAGGCAAAGGCATTTTTATTAGTGAGATGTAACAGTAGTTTTCACCCACGGACCTGAAAAAAAGACGGACGGAATCTCGTCTAATCAAAAGTGAAGCACCCATTTATATGAGTGTGCCTGTGCGTGCTGTCGCCCTGTCGCGCGGTACATAATGGCGGCGGGTTGTTGCACTTGCGCCTAGAACTGGTGCGTCTGTGTGAGTGTAGGTCCCTTGTAGAACAAACGAAATTGTAGGACCTTGCATGCTTCACCTCGTTTTAGTGTGACATTACGTCTGTCTTTTTTTCAGGGTCCGTGTTTTTACCTGTATTTTTTTAGAGGTCTAGAAGGTCTTAAATTACGACTATATTCCCTTTTGACATGGCCAGAAACCATACCTTTTTGGTTATCATTTTAATAAGTTTTCTTGTAGCATTTGTAGGTTACAAGACTTTCTAGGTGGTGTGACATGATAGCCCACAAAAACACTGCTAAGGAGTTAAAACCAAACCAAGTTGGTAGGTGGTGGTGGTGCACCACCTACCAACACCACCCTAATCACCACCTTGGTCCCGGCTACTATCTCTGGTGGTAGTAGTCGTTACATAAAGACCACGTCAGAGTCCGTAAGGCGGTCTCAAAAAACTCTGACAACAGGGCTCTGCCCACACGATAAGAAGAAGACCACCTATAAAACGCGCAGGAAGAAATTTGGTGGTTCATTCTAGGCCGGAACCACAAAGCTCTATATTAATAGAGCTTGGTTTATTAAAACCAATATTATTTTTGTTTATTGTTTAACGTTTCAGATAAATAATAATTATCCACAAACCCGACCGAGATTAATTCGTCAAGGAAAATTAATTACGAATCACAATCAGAATATTCATGATGTCGGAACCAGCAATTAGCAGAATTCTACGGCACGGCACCCATTGTTCATTCCGTTTTCATTTAAATATCGAATTCCGTAAATAAAGTTTGCAAAATTGGCGAGTTCAACTGTTAATTTTTAATTGAGCGGAGAATGAAATCAAAACAATAAAAAAATTGGAGTTTGAAGACAAATAACAAGGTTAATCAAGTTTGAAGTAAATATTTCAAAACTCAATAAATTATTTTATAGCTTTACAAAGAATATTCAAACAGCCTTTGATGCCGTTAAAACACCAAAAGTTACCATTCCTTTCCAGCCAATTTGTACTGAACTTATGTTTGTATGGGGCCAGAAAGATCTCCTTTTGGAGATTGTTCTTTCTGGTTATAATTTGTTTAATGTACCTATACATAATTTCTAATTCAAAGAGAAGAAAAAGAAATAAATCTTACCTACCATAAATTAAAAAAAACATCTTCTAAACAAAGACATTCAATATTAAGTATTATGTTAAATCTCTTTGCTTCTAAATGATCGCTTCACGGCATTAACGGTGGGTGCCTAGGAGGCTGGCAGCGTTATCTCTTTGTATGGGCAGAGTGATTAGCTGGCCGAAGTAGCTGTAGGCTCTTGTCATTACATGGCCTCGACTAGGTGTGCCAATAGATCATTAAATAATCGGCGTGCCTCTGAACCGTTTAGCACTGTTCTTTAATCTTACTTATGCCAATACCTTTCGCGGTGCTCAGAAACTTTGCTATAACTATCAACTACCTTTCTAACTAAATAAAGAATAAATCGTATCACATGGTGATGGCTTTGCGCTGTAATAACAAAACTCAATAACATTAAAAGTACAAAATGATCCATTGGTTTTTTAACTTTTATTTTTTGTAATCTCGCTTTTGGTCATTATAATAATTATTTTCACAATTATGATGTTGCTCCAGTAACAAAATCTAAAGCATATTAAAGAAATTAAAAACAACCGTAATGTATCAAAACAAAACAAAAGAGGTATTAGCGCAGATTAAATTAGGGAAATGTTTGTTTTGGCACAGATTGTAATAAATTAAACCGTAGAGTTATTTATTTAGCAAACAGACCGCTGAAGCCTTTTGTTATTGACATTGGAAATTCATTTGAAATATAGTCTGTTATCGTTATGAAGAATTATAAACTTAGTATTAGTGCACAAAATCAAACGTTTATGAAAGACAATTGCACCAAAACCATAGTTTCAATGAGTTAAAAAAAAAGGTCGGTATATTATTTAGAAAGTAAAAAACTACTTTTTGACAATCCTACTGTAAAAATTGTGTACCGGCCATCTAGGTACTCAAATTGGTCATGAATCACAAAACAAGTAAAAATTTGACACAGGTTATTTTTGAGGTACCTACAGAATTGTTAATAATCCTAAGAAAAAGAACACACGCAATCTCGGCGAAGCCACCCGATTAAACCCCGAAGGGGTAAGAAAGCCAGTAATAAATGCTTTCCCTAAAGGCTTCGTATAGTTAATTAATTAAAGACATCTCCTAACTAAAAGGTGCGCTACCACACATTATCCGACGTTACTTAATAATTTACTCAGAGGAACCACATCTAGTGCGCAGCACATGAGAGAGGGATTACAGATGTTTATTTTATTCATTGCACCTTGTGGCTCCAGACTTCCGCGTAGTTCCCGGAAAAGAATATGATTACCCCATCTCAACGCGTGGGTGGGTATTTTTTAAATCAAATTAAAGATTGAAAAATTAAGTCTTAGGCGGGACTTGAACCCGAAATGTTCCAAGCCGTGGAACTGCTTTTTCTAATTTAGCTAATAGCTACTGAGCCACTAGGTCAGAGACCGAAATTTATCAACCTATTTCATCTTTAAGGGACGTGGTCGTGTATTTTTTATGTTTTCTAAACCGTTTGCGCGGCCAAACACAGTAGATTAATCTTGCCTGACTACAGATAGTTTGACTATCGATATATATGAAAAATAGTAACAATATCGTTAGTGCTACCGCTGATATCGATATTTTCGTAGGTGCCTATCGATGGTATAGGTAATTGTCTTAGACTAAAACTATTGAACATATTAATTTTTAGTTATTTTATTCTAAGTTTACAATACAGGTTATATCATTACATGTTTTTTCCTAATTCGATGACATTGACGACAACATTTTTGTTATTTACTTAGGTACACATAAATGTTTAATTCTGTGAACTTGACCAGTGTACAATGAAATAAGTCGACGTCTTTGGAGACGTCATTTAATAAACGTAGTGCTGTTGTAGTCGGGGCGTGCGACAAAACGTTAGTCCTACAGGAAGGCAATGCAAACAATTGGAGCCTGGGCCCCCTCCGCAACCGTGTGTTCGGGATTATTATTTATACCATCGATAGTGCTATCGAGAGTATCAATTTGTCCTAGAGTTAACTACTATATACTATTGATATCACTATCAATATTGTCACTATTTTTCGAAGTCCCGATAATATCGATAGATTATTTATATTTTCACTATTGATAGGCAACACTACTGTAGATTTGATTTTCCCGTCAGAATCGTCACAGAACGCCAGTTAAAGACCTTGCTACTTCTGCAACATAGTCGCTCAAGCAAATAATAACAGTGCGAACTAACAACATCAATTACATGGTCTGTTCTGTAATCTCGACACCCGCGGGCGGTGAAAGTGCTCCAGTTTGCGAGTAACCCAGCCGGATTCAAGAGTAAACTTCATCAGTGCCCAACAACAACCATTACTTACCATTCTAACTTAATCACTTTTCTTTCAACTCTGAATGGAGTCGAGTTTTTGAGTGGTACAGCCACCAGCTCCGACAGCCGTGATCGTCTAGTGGTTAGGACCCTACGTTGTGGCCGTAGTAACCCAGGTTCGAATCCTGGTCACGGCAGTGATACACTGTCGCGGCGGAGCTTATTTTTTTGTTATTGAGTAGAGCAGAGATAAACAATATGCTTTAATTGGGTTTCAAAAATTATGGTTAATAATAAATCATCATCATCATTGGCTTATATACGTCCCATCGCAGGGCACTTGCCCACCCTCAGGGACCGACCACGCGTGTCCAATGCGGATTGATAGACTTCACATACGCATCGGAATTTCATCTTTACACAGATTTCCTTCCGATGTTTTCCTTCACCGTCTGAGAGCAGTTGCGTACTTGAATCAGAAAAACTTGTTGGTATTATAAATAAATATAAATGGGTAATCTAACTTAAATACATTTTTTTATATATTGTTTTACTTTATTAGGTTCATAATATACAGGAGGTCTTATACATAGGTAAAAAAATGAAGAAAAAAAGAATAAACTAAATAAAAACCCTATAAACAAAATATATTAATCTATCTATACTATTATGAAACTGTAACAGGAAGTTTGTCTGTACATTGAAGATATTAACAAAAAAAAACTTATGATATGGTTTTTAGGTGTCCCTGATTCCATGTCACCAATTTTTGGATTTTTTGTGTCTGTTTGTTTGTGTGTTTGTTTTTGTGTTTGTTTGTTTGAACGAGTATCACGAAAAAACTACTGAACCGATTTTGATGAAACTTTTTTTGTTTGATAGCTTATGATCTGACTTAAAATCTGGTATATAATTTGTGCGGAGGAAGTCGCGGGTTAACGCTCGTAATATATAAATTGTTAAATCGAAAAGAGGATTGAAAATTGGAACGAGATGTAATTTATTGCCCCTACTCAGAATTTAAATTGATTGAACCCATTCCCAAGCAATACATATTATTCTCGTGCAAAAATTACGTATATTTGACGCGAAATATCCATTGGTCTGTCCATTGATTTCATTATAATTAATTCAAGTAAATTGTGTCACGGCGCGCTATTACGAAGTAGGTACTTTTTATTAACTAATTTCCGCTTGTACCTTTCATTGTGACATACCTATCTGATATATGCTTGGACTAATAGGTAAACATATTTGATTCGTAACATAATTATGTATACATGCATGTTTGGCGTATGTTATGTAGGTATGTATACAGGGTGAAATTGATATCATTAGCATTCTTTGAAACGAAGACTCTACCCATCAAACTGAACAACTTTTACTATGGGAGCAAAACGATCGGAGCAAAAAAAAATCAACTGTTCCATACTAAACTGCAGTCCTTACTCGACTCAAATGTATGCAACAGCAGATTTTTTTTTTGCTCCGATTTTGGTAAAAGTTGTTCAGTTTGATGGGTACACTCTTAGTTTAAAAGGATGCTAATGATATCAATTTCACCCTGTGTAGCAATTGAATATAATTATACTAAATATTTTATTACTATGTATTTACAATAGTAAATTAGCTATGGTTAATGAATTGAAATACTCTTTTGCACAAAATTCACTATGCCAATCGTTTTAAAGGTATGCTAAATGTCGTTCAGGTTCATAATGTCCCTTTCCCAGAATGTCTCTTAACCAAAATGTCTCTTTCCCAGAATGTCCTTTTCCCATTATGTGAGCCACGCAACAATATTGTTGATAAGTTGGTAGCAATGTTTCTGAACCACCACAAAAGGCATTATTGTCATATAGGGTATGTAGATACAGCAAAAACAAAAACTCGAGCTTAAAAAAACATCGTAATTAATTTACGCTAGTAGACGTAGTATGAAAGCAAAAACCGGGAATCGATAAGCATTTCAAGTGTCACTTCCCACGCTACGACTGAAATTGCACTAAAAATCCTTCATGATTTTACAGCTCGGAAAACGAGTAAAAAGAAAGAAAATAATCCCTCCGCAAATGGGATTGTCTGTCTGAAAATAGAAGAAGTTTAGAAAAAAAAAACTGTCACTTTACTCTGATTTACTTCGACTTCGACGAGGAACTTAAAATTCCTGTTCATTTCTCAATGTATTAGCTTTATTTTGCTTCCGTGGTCTAATGGTTAAGAGCATTGGCTCTCGACACGGAGGTCGTGGGTTCGATTCCCACGGGGGACACCTATTGAAATGTCACTTTGTGCATTATTCCCCAGTTGGCTAGGACATTGCAGGCTGAATCACCTGAATTTCCGTGCTTCGGATGGCACGTTAAGCCGTTGGTCCTAGCTACTATCTCTGATGGTAGTAGTCGTTATATAAAAACCACGTCAGAGGCCGTAAGGCGGTCTGAAAAAACTCTGACACCAGGGCTCTGCCCACACGATAAGAAGAAAAAGCTTTATTTAAAAAAAAGAAAAATATTTATTTCTGTAAAAGGCATGTCATGTATACATGGGAAACCATTATTTTCAAAAGAAAATTACAAAAGCACATAATTCATTTCTAATTCGATCATGATTTAAATTTTGCTGTAAGTTACTAACTAGGTAACTAAGTATCTATTCGTTCAAAGTCTAGAATGGGTTATAAAATAAAGATAATTTAAAAGTCTCACAAAAGCGCCAAGACCTCAATATATTTTGTCTAGACGCCCGCCCGTCTATTCAATCGCCATAACACTAAAGATTTTTTTATTTATTTCATAAAGCAGCTGCAGGAGAAGCAATTAATTTTCATTCCGTGGAAGCAAACGTCTTTTTTTGGTTTAGAAAAACAGTAAGTCCTTTATTTCTAATCGTTATTTTTGAATGAAAAACTAAACTTAATGGAAAGTTTTATCTCGTGTTAGTATTTTCTTTTAGGACAGAGGAAGTAACATTTTAGAATCATATTGTAACTTGAGTAAGCACAAGTTTTTACCCAACTCCGCGACGAAAAGGAAGGGTAATGTTTGTATCTTTATGATTGCGTAACGTGAAATGAAAGAAAATTAAGATTTTGGAAAAAAAATCTGCATTTCTCGTCTCATATTTTTCTTTGGTTTAACGCATATTCACAGCGTTGACATTATAGAGCAAGAGCCCGCGACGATCAGACGTTTATTTTATAACACAGGTAGGAATGATGGGCAACTGTAAAGTTTGAGTCATGGTTGCTTGTTGCTTGTTGGAAGTATCATGGAAGTATCAATGATTACATCTATCAAGTCCACTTGCTGAACATAAGCCTAGTGAAAATTATAACGAACGCTGTAGCACAATCAATGTTGGAAAAATCAAATAAAAACCTGCAACATAAATACTAACAATCGGTGATCGGTGTCGATGTCTGTGGTTCAGCGCACAGACTTCTGTATGTGGTTCAACGCCATCTACTGACAGCCTCCGCACCGATCACCGATTGTTAGTATTTATGTCGTACTATAGTTTGCTTTTGAAGATTTCTTATGTTATTTACAAAGACATTCAATATTTTATAATGTTAAATCTCTTTGGTTATTTAAGCTATGTCAGGAGCTTAGACCAAAGTAGCCTCCGTTTTTATTTATACACGCTTGGAACTGCTAAACGGTGAATAAGAAACACGACACTTGATTTAAAAAAAAAAAAAGATTGTTATTTTACAAATTTTGATAAGAGCAGAATTGAACTTACATAAATAGTACAATCACAATTAAATAAAGTTTGTTTTACGCTTGCGTCGTTTCAGGGCCCCATCTCTTTCTCTCGCATCAGGCAGTAAAATAAGCTATCACACGCCCATTTCGCTTCAATTATTTTTCGACATAGGCCCTTAAGTTGAAGCACAGAACTAGTACACTTGGTCCATACAAACTAGCACACTTGGTCTGTCATCTCGGTACGTATTTGAAGTAAAACTGTCATTTGTTTTGCCTCATTTTTCTGGTTTGAAATGTTCGCGTAAGGTCAGGAGAAGCTCTTCATGTAATGACTTCGGAATCTTGGGCGAGTCCGACACGCTCTTGGCCGGTTTTTACAGTATAAAAATAAGTCAAAAAATAATTGGCATAATTCATTGCATATCGTTCATTGTAACGAGGATCCGTGGATTTAATGTGATATTTTTTTCCTTTTGAGACTAACGATCTCCTTAGGCATATTTCTTTACAAGCGGATACAATATTTAGAACTTTTGTCCTTGCTAAGGATTTTCGCGTACATTTTTTTGTGAAAATGCCATGTAACGGTTCTTCAATTATACTGTGACAGATGAGATGCGGAATTTATTAATAAAGGCAGAGAAGTATAATAAATTCTATAAGGCATGCGGACTTTTGTAGGCTTCTTTTATTTATCCTTTTTTTTTGTACAAAAAGACATTTTTCAAAAACATAATAGAAAAATTTTAAAGAGTGCTGTTGGTGATAGTTTGACACATCAGCCTTCGTAAAAATGAAAGCAGTTTGAAGCAGTTAGGTGACATACATTTTCCACATTACTTTATTTCAGTTTTCTTTATGTTGGATTTGGCCTTTTCTTAAAAAAAAATTTCTTTTTACATTTTTTTTTCTTCCAATCAAAACCAAACCAAAACCAAACTAAAGTTTTATTTTAGTTAGGAAGTGTTCGGTTTTCATTGTTGTGTAGAGTCTATGCGTTTGTCAGATTATAGGGAGAGCTAGGGGCTATAATATTCATGGCATATTGTCAGGATTAGGTTCATAAACTATTCGACCAATTTATCATATAATTTAATATAATTAAAGCACATCAAGGCTAAATATATTCTGATAGTGTTCCTACATCGTATCGAACCTATCATATTATGTGTATGTGTATGTTGTGTATGTTGGACCAGATGCCCCATAAGAAAAGGAAAGGTTATCATGATACCATCGTCATCCCATCTGCCATCCCCAGTTCAGGACACTGGTCTACAATGAGGATGAGGAAAGTATATGTACAGAAATGATTTCAAATGAAAGGCCAGAATCAGAATAGTCGAATATTATTTAATTCTTTGACTATCCTTAATATATCTTTGAATATATTTTATATCTTTGATTCTACATTACTTCTGGTTCACTAGTGTCCTCCTATCTAAACCATAGGGCATATGGAGAAGAACCAGACAAAGAAACTCCATATAGGACAACCAAAACACATTATAGAAAATCACACATAAGAATTAGGTATTATAAATTAACCATAATTATACGGTAGCAAACACAAGTTACTTATACTGAACAAATAATAAATATGGCGTAACACTTACACTTGGGCAGCGTGACCACCTCTGTGATCTTTGGTAGAATTCCTCCTTTTATGACAAACCACATCTTTTATAGATTTACCACCACACTTCACGATGGTTCGGAATGGCGGCAAATCCATCCAGGAAATGAAGTTTGTTTACAGTATTATAATACGTACTTAATCATTTCTAAATTATAATTATTACTTCACAAATTATACTATGATTTTAGGATAATTATAACTGTATAATTAATATCACAATTACAACAAGATTCACCAAAATAAGTTACTAAACATTGTCAACAATGGTTTGGTTTTTAATAGATGTTGCCAGTCTAAAAATGAAACGTAGATGACTAGATTAATATTAATAATTTAGATTCAAACTCATGATACGACTCATGACTCGACTCACGAATCATTCAATTAAATAAAATCTAATATTCTAACACGTTCGTAGCTTCGATTGTCTATCTTGACATATAACATATCCAAGGCTAAAACTCAGCTAAAACTACATATTTGAACGGAAAGTTGGTCGTTGTAGCAATGTTTCCGACCATCCCGAAAGGGATTACGGTCGTGAGTTTATGTATGTATCTGTCTACGTATGTTAATTAAAACCAACCCATACGTTAGTACGGGTTCGAATCCGCAATTACGACATGCCATCAGTTTACTTATTAGGTTTTGTAATTTACGAGCGTTAACCCGCGACTTCGTCCGCACAAATTATATATTTAAGTCAGATCATAAGCTATCAAACAAAAAAAGTGTTATTAAAATCGTTCAGTAGTTTTTGCGTGATACTCGTTCAAACAAACAAACAAACACCCAAACAAACACACAAACAAACAGACAGACATAAAATCCAAAAATTGGTGAAATGGAATCAGGGACACCTAAAAACCATATCGTAACTTTTTTGTTACCATCTTCAATGTACAGACAAACTTCCTGTTACAGTGTTATAATAGTAAAGATTTATATTTAGTTATTTAATAATGGACTAAATACCCATACATAAAGCTGATCATGATGATACAATAGTAGGTAGAGTTAACCCGCGACTTCGTCCGCACAAATTATATACCAAATTTTAAGTCAGATCAACTATCAAACCAAAAAAGTGTCATCAAAATCAGTTCATTAGTTTTTGCGTGATGCTCGATCAAAAACACAAACAAACAAACAAACAGAGAGACAGAAAATCCAAAAATTGTTGGTTTGGAATCAGGGACACCTAAAAACCATAGCGTAACTTTTTTTTTGTTAATATATTCAATGTACAGACACACTTTCTGTTACAGTTTTATTAATAGTTTAAGACTAGCGTTAACCCGCGACATTATTATATCCTAACTTTTTGTTTGTTAATATCTTCAATGTCTGTACATTGTAGACACACTTCTGTTTAACATTACAATGTAGGATCAAGAAATAAACATCTTTAGCTAATGACAACAAACATGTTTTGTAACCTCTTGA
Organism: Agonopterix arenella; assembly: GCA_927399405.1. Classification (NCBI taxonomy): domain Eukaryota; kingdom Metazoa; phylum Arthropoda; class Insecta; order Lepidoptera; family Depressariidae; genus Agonopterix; species Agonopterix arenella. The sequence continues at coordinate 2,879,151 of OV656691.1, forward strand.
TTATTAAAACAATAATAGTCACATTTTAACGGGAAAAGAAAAGTTAAACGTAATATTTTATTCTCTTTGAGAAGATACAAAAGAAACAGAATTTCTTCTGTTTTTACATTCCTTACCGTAATGAAATTATTTTGTAGCGCTTCTTCAAGGAGACCGCGCAAAAATTTTTATTCATATTCATATATTTATTGCAATCACATGGTACAGTTAGGTCTTAAATGTAAAAAATTTTGATCTACATATGATACCCTCTGGGCACGGCAACATAAATAAATAAAGGGTAACTAAAATGTATTATATAACAAATAAAATCGTGTGGTTGAGAACGAGAATAGTAGGTATAGGTATGTATAATAATTTGAGTAGCTAGAAATCAGATCTCAGAAAGAAAGTCTTCAATTTTATAGTAGGATTTACCAATTAGGATACGTTTTAATTTTTGTATAAATATGTGATCTTTTTTTTCATTTTTAATATGCTCCGGTATTTTATTATATATTTTCGCAGCGGTAAAGAATGGGCTTTTGTGGTACATTTCCATTGTTGTTGTGGGGAGGGCGAGTTGGTTTTTTGTACGAAGATTGTGTGTGAGGTACGATTTCTTAATAAATAAGTGACAATTTTTTCGGACAAATGTCGCCATTTCTAATATGTAGATTGATGGCAGAGTTAGAATTTCGAAATTAATAAAATATGGTTTACAACTGCACCGGTTTGATATGCGCGCTAGTATGCGAATGCATTTTTTCTGCATTACAAACAGGTTATGTACTTCCGAACTGTTCCCCCACATGATTATCCCATACCTTATCAGTGATTCCGCGTGACCGTAATACGCAGACATTTTATTCATCTGAATTGTCTGAATTGCAGGCTTTTGTCTATTTATATTGTGAGATTACTTTAACAACCATCTTAATGAGGCAACATTCTTGTTTCGCTATAGTCATTCTTAAAAAAAACGTATTTTGAAAAACTTTCATTTTTGTTTACAAGTCTCATAATCATAAAATAGACCTGCACGGCTAGCATGCCACACACGACAAAGCGTTTAAACGAGAAAAACGTCATGCGCGCTCTTTCTTGCCTACGTAAAATAATAAAGATGGAGGCACATCTCGATTTTTATCGTTTTCTCGGGGATATTTTATAATGACAATTTGAGATAAATTTCTGAGAATATTATTAGGACACACTGTAACAGCAATGTACCCTGAATTGTCATTGTAAATTGGGTACAATTGTCATGTGTATGAAATAAGGAACCTGTATACCTTCGAAAAATACATTATCATTGATTTAAGTTTTTTTGAAAGATTTGTTATTCCGTCCGTCCTTCAGTGGCGGATTTACCAGCAGGCTGAGTAGGCTCGAGCCTAGGGCGGCAGATTTTGGGGGCGGCAAATTTGGGGAACGAATTTTTTTTTTTTTACCTCATAGAAATCAAAAAGATTTTCCTATGACGGTTTTCTGATGTCTTACAGATAGAAGTCTGCAACAAATTTTGTCGATGACTTTTCTCTCTCACTTGTCATTGCACATTCCGAGAGTAGCAAACTTCCATATTCTAGAGTAAACCAGCTAGTTCGCCGCCCCTCAACCAGTAATCGGCCTCTCGCCTCTGCGCCCTTTGCCCACACTTTTTATGAGTGAAAAGAGCGAAATTGCAAAAAATATGCCCCTCTAAAAAATAATGTATGATATGACAATTGTTGAGGCAAGGGCGGCAAAAGCTATTCAGCCTTTACCTTGAAAATTTGTAAATCCGCCAACGGACGGACGGATGGAAGGACGGATGGAAGGACGGCGTCCTTCCATCCGTCCTTCCGTCCGTCCCTCCGTCTGTCTGTCCTACCTATTTAGGGCTGTAACTTTTGAACCGTAATAGTTAGTCAGTTGAAATTTTCACAGAAAGTTTGTTATTGTTGGGGATTTGCTAACAAATAATGATATTATATTAACTGCGGTGATCATTCAAAATGATGATGGGTGAACGAAATGATGATACTGATGATGATGATGTTGTTGCAGTGTCCAGTGATGCGGCGTGATGTATAACGCGAGCGAAGAGGCGGTGGAGGGAGATACGTCTGCGCACGACCACTTTGCGCCGCTACTCGCTCTCTACATACTCGTCTCTATCATAGGAATCATTGGTAAGGCTTTGTTTGTTTGGGGTGTGTATAATTGTATGTGTAAGGGTGCCTTTACATGTGCAAAAGGAGAACATCGTGAGTAAGGGAACCTGCAAAGGCTGGTGATGAAGTTCTGAGCGTATAGGTACGAAGTCTACCAATTTGCACTCTCATCATGGACTAAAATGGCCTATAATCCTCATCTTGTAGGTATCAGGTATCGTACTTCAGTAAGGACGACAGACGACGACGGCGACGACGTGCTTGAATGTTTCTGTGTTTTTGGGTTCATGAGCATGAGCGCATTAGCGCGATTACTGTGTCTAACATAATGCGAGGTTTGGATAACTTTAAGGCAGTAAATTCCCAATTATTGTCCCTACAAAACCCCTGTTGATGCCAAGCAATGGCTTTCCAGAACTCCCAAGCACCTATCTGCTCATGAGTATCAGACTTCATCCAACGTTTTTCTTAGATCATAGGGAATCTCTCCATGTTAGGGTGACACTAGGCAATGAGTGATTAATATAGTTTTCCAAATTTATAAAGCGTGTTTTAGACGTGCCCCACACAAATTGTGATTTTGCATAGGATTTGATTTGATTTGATCTGCAATTGCAATTATGATGGTGGGAAATCTATACGAAATCGTAATCCTGATTCGGAATTCTGGATCGCCATTCCGTATTTATGTGGCGGACCTTAAATTCAAAATTCAAAATTTTTTATTCAAAATAATATCACATAGATAGCTTTTTGACGTCATTTTTTGAATCTACCACCGCGTCGGAAGGTGTTCCGTTGAGAGAAGATGCGGCCAGAAACTCTACAACACACATCTTTTTAACAAAACAAAATATACAAAGTACAATTAAAATACAATATTGCATTACATAGAGTAACATTGTCAAGACCAGACATTTTGGTCATTCAAATAGTCATCGAGTTTATAGTAGCCTTTTTTACAGAGGACTTGTTTAACATGGGACTTAAACTTTTTGTCTGGCAAGTTTATTGAAGAAAGTCGTCACCGTAACACTCCACAGGCAATGTGAGCCTCATGGCAGCCCTGGCATCAGCCGGCGCGTCTCGACTGCGCACGCCTCAACTGCTCAGCGCATGCGCGGCTGATCTGCTGGTGTGTGCTGCCAGCGCACCCCTCGCAGCCTCCCGCGCCGCAAGGATACACCACCTGCCGTGCCATGTCACTTATTATATTGAGGTAAGCAGGTCAAACGTTAGTTATCACCTCAAATTGTTTCCGTGGATTTCATACTAGGAGACTAAAAGGGCAAATTAATTTGGCAATTTTGACAAGTAGTCACTCTTCATCGTTTCCGAACAAAACCCTAAAAATTTTAATGTTAATCTTGCTTTTACTAGTTTGCACACTTGATAAAGGACAGAGCATAGCAAAGTTGTTTACCTAGGTGTGATGGCTGATTATGTTTCGGTGATAGCTATATTAGAATCGCACATTGCATCCAAATGAAGCCTTGATCTGGAACCGAAGCTCATCGATACCTGGAATTGTCATTGTTCGTAGGGAAATCAGAAAAGCTGATCAAAATGAGACACTATATTATGTTCTTTTGCGATTTCCAACCTTAACGACTCCCAATAATTAATGTTTGGTAAATTTCTATTCACAGTCGTTCCCGGTAGCAGCGAGCACATTGTCACTTGTGGCGATGGCAGCGGATCGCTCAGGAGCCGTACGTAGAGGTGGCTCCTCCATCTGCGCCAGACCTCACCTTGCTGTCGCTTTCGTTTGGATTACTGCTTTCCTGCTAGGTATGTATAAACTACATTTTTGACACACCTTTTTCTGTATAAAGCCTGTTTGCGTTACTTCTACAATCTTCTTTGTTATCTTCAGGTGCAGCAGCAGTGACGGCGATATGTCTATCATGTCCACCGCTGGCAGCAGCACATGCGCTTGTCACTTACTGTTTCCCAGTTGTGGCTGTGGCCAGATGTCACTGGGCAGTCAGGGTGAAACTAACCGCGTTGTCACTGACAGCACGAGCGGCCCATGGTGAACTACCCCTACCAGTTCCCCTGATGCGACGACCGACACACGTGATCATTGTCGCAGGTGTCGGCCCAAGGGAACGAAGAGATGCCGTCGACGTAGGTGACGTCAGATCTAAAAAGAAACTCCAGCCAAGTCTACTAGGCCCGCAGCCTCAGATGTCGACGCTGCACTCGCGTCGGCGACTCGGAAACGTTTTGATGTGCATCGCCGGCATCTTCGCCGCATGCTGGTGCCCCTATGCAACTATAGTGATATCCAGTGCGTTCGGACTAAACATTCCATTGGTGTTTTCGCAGTATGCGCTGCTGCTCGGACACGCGCATTCTGCTTTGAACGCAGCAGCGTACTGGGTGTTGAACAGGCATGCGTTGACGGCTGCTTGTGCCGCGTGGCGCATGCCGCAGCTGAGAGTGCGCGAGGAGAGGCCATCTTCGACGAACGAGGCAGCCCTGGGAGCTTTCCACCCGCGGCTTGCGCGTCCCGCTCCCTCTCCACGTCCTCCCCCCTCCAGTTTCCTATATTGATGTCCGTCTATCTTCTAAGCTCTGTCGATCTGTGATTCCTGTCTCTCAGTGCCTCGTATAGTCTACGCGCGCCCCTGCTAAGGAGCCCGCTCTCGTTTCGTCGTTATAAACGTGGTTGTTCGAGATTTTATGGAGAATAATATCCGTAAAGCAATAAAGTGTATGAAACACTTATAGTCGTTTTATTGTCGTCGTGAAAGTCAGTGTAAAGGAATCATGGCATGTCGTATAAGGCAGAGAGATTTATAAATCCCTCATAAAAGAATCAGTGAAAATATGCTATGATAAATTAGGTACCTATTCTAGGTTCAAACATAAGAGCGATGATAGCCCATACGGAAGAGAGCTAGCGCCTCAATTACAAGGCCGCGGTTCGATTCCTGGCCTGTACAACTAAGTTCTTCGGAATTTATGTACGTTTGAATTTAACATTTACTAGCTCGGCGGTGAAGGAAAACATCGTGATGAAACCTACATTCCCGAGAGTGAAAAGAAAATACCATAAGGTCGGAAGTATGCGTAAAATATAGGTGAGCTTGGGGCGAAGACAAAAGACCAACGATGGTCGCAGTTTTACTTAGCGACCCTTACTTGCAATAGCCCAACCACAAATAATAATAATAGGTTCTCATAATAGGGTATCGGTTTCGATCAGGAAGCTGGAAACAATATTGTTGATATCCATGGTTGGATTAGTCATGATAACTTCCCATTAAGATTTTTCATACTCATGAAGGTAATCTTAATAAGGTGAACTATCCCTATCACCACGTATTTTGTTAGAAAAATGGACCTCAAAATCCGACTAGCTTACAATGCCATTGTAATCTGGTAACAATCAATATTGGTAACGTAGCCCTCATTCACCAGCCCTCCCGTAAAAGATCAGCCAAAATACATGGTGTAAAATTAAATGGGACACTTACTTAAAGGGGTGCTTCAGACAGAACAACTTTTACTATGGGACCAACACTGAAATGGCGAAAAACAAATCCGCTGTCCCATACAAAACTGCAAACATAACTCGACTGAAGTGTATGCGGACAGCAGACTTTTCTTCGCGATTTCGATATTGGTCCCACATAGAATGTTGTTCAGTTTGATGGTCTGAAGCACCCCTTTCAGTAAGTGTCAATAAAAATTTAATTTTACACCCTTTATATTTATAACAAATTAAACAAAACAAAACTAATGTTACACAGAAACCAACACAAAGCAGAAAATAAAGGCTTTAATTCGCTCATTCCGTAAGCAAAAGGTCGAGGTCATAAAACGTTGCCAAGTTAGGGGTCGCATCGCATCGCATTACAACTAAGCATGAAGAGCGACCCTCGAGTGCAATTAGTTGAACACTGTTGAGTTCCTGTATCTCGCCGGAGTAGGTACAAAGTTTTCTAGCTTATCATAACCAGAGTGCACTTGAGTGTGGAAACTTCTCTACAGGGTGTAAGTGACAGCCTAGCAAATACTGAAACGGTGAACTCAGACCATGAAACTGAACAACTTTCACTATGGAGCCTACCTCAGGAGACGCGAAAAAAAATCAGCTCTCCCATACATTTAAGTCGGGTAGGTACAGCAGTTTTGTATGGGACTGCAGATTTTTTTTGCGTCTCCTGAAGTAGGCTCCATAGTGAAAGTTGTTCAGTTTCATGGTCTGAATTCACCGTTTCAGTATTTGCTAGGCTGTCACTTCCACCCTGTATAGCCTGCTACACACTATTCAGAAGGCCAATCGCGCTAATTTAAATCATCGAAGTGACAAAATAATAAATTTTTGTATTTGTATTTAGTTCAATTCTTATTCAATTTCGCTAGCCAGATACTATTCAAGTGTGCCGAATTCCGTATCGTGCTAAACTTGACTTATTTGACCAGTAATTGTGCTTATTTACTATGCTATTCACAGCTGAAAACTGAAACGTCTGAGCGATATAACGCCTGTCTTGAGCTGTCAAATGTCTGTGCATTGACAGCTGAAAACTGAAAAATCTGAGCGAAATTTTTCGCTTACGCTGGTAGACGGAATATCAGTGTAACCGGGTATGAGATAGCGATAGTCATAAAATCCTATACAATTTATATGAAATGACATTTCGGAGTCAGGTGGAGTCAGTAAAAAAGTGGTTACGCCGATAAGGACAGCAATAAGGTAGCGATCTCCTTTTTAAACAAGAGTGAATTTGCTATGTGCATCTCTTATTGAGTGAATATGACAAGACACATGCTTCCTTCTAGTACCTTCTCTTTTTACGGAGCGATATATCTAACGGCTGTCTTGAGCTGTCAAATGATTAGCGCGATACCGAATATTTAAAAATGTATTCCCTAATACATTTTGACCCCTGTCAATGGCGGTTCAGTGCGGATTTATTTAGCGCGATCGGTGCCCTGCCCTGGTCGCCACAGAGGTGAATTGTCATAGTTCTTGATGCGTCAAACAGTCTGCTATTCGGAACGCTTGTAACACTCTTCACTCTCGTTTACTCTGGTAACTATACACTAATTAAAACAGCGATTCGATTTAATATTTTAACCTAGATATTTATTCAAATCCAAACTATTCATAGAAGGATGAACACAAATAACAACGTAAAACGACGTTCTGAATAGGACAGCTTTTCCGTATCTATAGAAAAGGGTGCGGATGTGGTCGGCTGACCGCAGGCCACAACACGCTGACTGGAAATGAATAGCCAAGTTTTATACCTATCCACCTGAAAAATGTTTATCAAAGTGATTCTTTATATCTCTATAACGAATACTGATCTCTATTATGTATGCCTCTATGGGCATAGGCACAGACCTACCATCATGACGAGGGTGTGGGCTTGAGTATGCAATGACTATGAAGCGTTTTTCAAGAACAGTGAAAATAAAAATGTGCAGATGTCCTTAGTAAAGACAATAAAACATGTTAATTTGAAGAATAAAAAGGTTGGTCTATAGTTTGTCGAAGTATGTTTGAAGGACTGCGCAAAGCGAGACATGTCTGCGTTTGCCATTGACAGCGGGCAATGGGAAAATCTCGCTGGAAATTGTGATTCGTGGAGGAAGCTGTAAACGGAAGGAATAACCGCGCACGATCGCGTGTGGTTTACTTCCTGATCTAAAGTTAGCTGACAAGCGAGAAAGGAGGCACCAGCGCGTTGCAGACCTAGAACCGCAGTGAGTCCAAATTTAACTGGCCGTAGGTAAGTGCGGCCGTGCCTTTCGCTCTCGTATAGGGCTCTATAGCCACGAGCGTGTCAGATTATAGGGAGAGCTAGGGGCTATAATATTCATGGCATGTTGTCAGGATTAGGTTCATAAACTATTCGACCAATTTATCATATAATTTAATATAATTAAAGCACTTTAAGGCTAAAAATATATTCTGATAGTGTTCCTACATCGTATCGAACCTATCATATTATGTGTATGTGTATGTTGTGTATGTTGGACCAGATGCCCCATAAGAAAAGGAAAGGTTATCATGATACCATCGTCATTCCATCTGCCGTCCCCAGTTCAGGACACTGGTCTACAATGAGGATGAGGAAAGTATATGTACAGAAATGATTTCAAATGAAAGGCCAGAATCAGAATAGTCGAATATTATTTAATTCTTTGACTATCCTTAATATATCTTTGAATATATTTTATATCTTTGATTCTACATTACTTCTGGTTCACTAGTGTCCTCCTATCTAAACCATAGGGCATATGGAGAAGAACCAGACAAAGAAACTCCATATAGGACAACCAAAACACATTATAGAAAATCACACATAAGAATTAGGTATTATAAATTAACCATAATTATACGGTAGCAAACACAAGTTACTTAAACTGAACAAATAATAAATGTGGCGTAACATTTACACTTGGGCAGCGTGACCACCTCTGTGATCTTTGGTAGAATTCCTCCTTTTATGACAAACCACCTCTTTTATAGATCTACCACCACACTTCACGATGGTTCGGAATGGCGGCAAATCCATCCAGGAAATGAAGTTTGTTTACAGTATTATAATACGTACTTAATCATTTCTAAATTATAATTATTACTTCACAAATTATACTATGATTTTAGGATGATTATAACTGTATAATTAATATCACAATTACAACAAGATTCACCAAAATAAGTTACTAAACATTGTCAACAATGGTTTGGTTTTTAATAGATGTTGCCAGTCTAAAAATGAAATGTAGATGACTAGATTAATATTAATAATTTAGATTCAAACTCATGATACGACTCATGACTCGACTCACGAATCATTCAATTAAATAAAATCTAATATTCTAACAAGCGCAAGTGCCGCCAAGACGCTGCTTAAGTCATCTTTTACAGATGAAAAGGCCTATGTTGATGATTATTATTAAAAAAGATGGTACAAAATATGAAATAGGTGAGATTCTTTCAACCGAACATAAATTGCTTAAAAAGATGATAAATTAAAAGTATCAATGCCTATACTACGTCTTTCACATTGTAACTAAATTCTCCCTAAAATAAGGAAATGGAGAAAAGCACGGAACATTATCAATCTGGCAACTTTATTTTGTATTATGTGTCACAGAACTTTTATTTTTGTTAATGAAAACACAATATCTGGATTTCTACGGTTGTTGACCAGTTGCTGTTGTTATTTAAAAGTCTAACACCAACGTAATGTACGTTTTTGCTACGTTCCAGAAAATGTATGCGTTATATTTTTTTAACCTTTTCACCGAACAAAGGAAAAACACAGTTGCACCACCGCTCACATTTTTCAAAAGCTTTGAATTTCGTGTTGCCTTCAAAACATCATCCGCATATTGCTGTGAAGCCTACGTACATATTTGTAATTCCTCAGATAAAACCGTAAAGGGAATAATGGTGAGGGTTTATTTAAAAAATTTGAGCCAAAGAAAATTGTCACATAATTTGTATCTGCACAAACTCGAGTTTTACGGCGGCGGTTGACTACCAATAAGTAAGCAGAATTTTTTTTAATATGTAGGTACCTACACACTGGACAGTTTGGCAGGCACGGAGACAAAAAAGGAGTCGCCACTAGCCTGCGAGGTATTTACAGTCAATATAGACATACGTAATGTCGACTGCTCCCAAACAGTAAAGGGAAACATCGTGAGGAAATATACAATAGGTACGCTACTGAATGAATGAATGAAAGAAATACACTTTATTTACACCAAACATAAAATACATTGTACAGGAAACAAAAACTTTGGTACAAAAGTTATGGTACAAATGATGAAATTCTGATGCGTCTGTGAATCACGCATGGTGGACTAACGCCCATACTGATGGTGAATCGAGAACATTAAATACTCTTGTCTCTCTCTGCAATATTTCAGCCTTAGCCTTAACAATCCTCAAACTTACCAAGCACCCTCATCTACAATTACAGCAATATCTGGAACCAACTACTTATGGAGCCCTACAAAGCACGTAAGCACACGAGGAGAATTTATCACTCCTGCAAAGATTTACACCGCTGCGCCGCCGCCAGTGCTTTTTTTATATTCTATGATCGTTTTGCACATAAGCAGTACCAAACAAGCACCAAGGATCGCTTCTTCCTCTTTTTGATTTATCCCAGTGTTTTTCACCGTTTAGTGCTAGCCGTCAAAACTTCACTGCCATTCGTTGTACTGCATGTATGAATCAAGGCTGAAAACTTGCTGCGTTTGAAAGAAACTTTATGGCGCCGGAATATGGTTGTAATTTGTACTGTACAAAATGGAAACTTTGTTAAAACTTGACGCATAGAGGTCAGCGTTTAAAAATTCTACCTAACTGAGGATGCAGCGTTCAGGTAGGTTTTTAATCCGGTCTCAGTGGTGTAGGCTGAAATTGAATACCGTATAGTTATATGTACAGTGATGGTTTTTACGGGATGTTCTCTTCTTGGAAACCTTTTCCTATGATACAGTATACAGGTTCTGATCATAGCTAACACTGCAAAAAACAATCTATAATACGTCTATATAGGGTTCTTCGTATATGCTGACAGTTTCCGATCATCAAACTTGCTCTTAGGGCCAAAGTCGAAAACGCGAAATATGTATAAATCAGCTAGCTGCTTTATAGAAAACTGCAATAATCCTACTCGACCCTTTATGGGACAGCAGATTATTTTTTGCCATTTCGATGTAAATCCCGTAGAGAAAGTTGTTCAGTTTGATGTTTTGATCATCCCCTTATATACATTGCACTACTACACCCAAAATTCCTTTATCGATAATCTCCCGGGTGGATAGAAACTAAAAATTTTAAAACGACTCCAAATATCCCCCACTCAAAAAATCTCTCTTTATTCGTTTTCCAAACCTGTTTTATAGGAAAACATTATTTTATTTTCTTTCCTTTTTGTTCACAAAGCCTTTGAGTAACTTCGACCTCAAGAACTCTTGAAATCTCTTCATCTGGGTTATTTGTAGAAGCGTTTTCTAATAGATACCTATACCTATATACCTATACCTATACTTTAGTGGACCACTGGAATTGAGATCACAAAGAATCACCGAATAAGGGTGCCTTTCCAATGGAGATGTGCGAGGCGGTGTGCGCTGTTATCATCATCATCGTCAGTCTACACTTACAGGGTGGTGGCAACTTTAATGTATCACATACATAAGAGGATGCTTCAGGAAATCAAACTTTACAAATTTTAACATAGGTCTCAAAATGAAATCGCAAAAAAACACAAATAATCCACGCGTGGCTTGAGGAGTCACAGGTACCTATACTCCATTCCAAAGAGCAACGAAATTTTAAGGCTCTTTTGAATTACAGAAACAGAGATTTGAAATACTTATTCTCACTTTTTCTTAGAACAGCTTTATGCTATGTCCAAGATATATCGGAAAGTATTTTTTTTATTTTATTGAATAAAGATATTTACAATAACACAATCATTTCAGCCGACAGACGTCCACTGCTGGACATAAGCCTCCCCTAAAATGGGGGGATTTGCCATAATCACCACGCTTGGCAGGTGGGTTGGCGATCGCAGTTGGATTGAATGTGTGCACTCAGAGGATGCTGCTGCCCATCCTCCGGTAGATCCCTTAGTCGCCTTTTACGACACCCACGGGAGGAAATGGGATGGTGCTATTCTTAGCCGACACCACACGGCACAATACAATGATGATACCCATCCCACAAAAACCTATATGGGTTTATCTGGGGAAGGGGTATATCTTGCTGATAAATAAATTATATTTGCTAATCATAATTGGCCAGAAAGCAAAATAGGAATCGGAAAATCTTTTCGTCCTTATTTGGAATTAAGTATAGACGTGTTTCGGAGCGCGGATCAGGTGGCTTCTACCTGGCTCCACCAATTAGTGGTAGCTAAATGTCGTCAAGCACATTTTATATCTCCTGGAGATTGGCCAAATCATTGCCACCGATGGAGTCACAATTAGAATTCGAATTAGAAACGCAACAACGCTCTCTTCTCACACGTCTGTAAACAAACTAACCTAACCTAACGATGCACAATAATCCAGCACACAAGGCAGACTAGTGCGGTGAATGAAACCCGTGATCCTGCATACGTGAGGGGCTTAGTAGCCGCCACGTGCTGTCTAGTTTAGATTAACTTTGGCATCTATTGTAATCTGTTTTATAATTTATTTCACTTTGGAGATTTTTTTTAAACTGTAATAAGCTGTCGAACGCCGAAAGCATAATATCGCCGAAATACAGCATAATTATCTACAAATTACGAATTTCAAGAATAGCGAATTGGACGAACAGCTAATGTGAACGAATTGAGAACTTTACAAATTTAGAAAATGCACCAAATGCTCATAATTATTCCCTTTGGGATAGTCTCTAACTTTACTACAACTATGAAAATGAAAGATTGATAGATTTATGTGACATGAACGCTGATAAAAATACATGAAATAATGGTTATAGGTTACTGTAATAAACAAGGTCTTTCTTAAAATGCTGACACTTTTAAGGGGATGATCAGACCATAAAACTGAACAACTTTCTCTTTTTTTATTTTCTCTTTTTTGGGCCCAACATAGAAATCGCGAAAAAAATCAGCTGTCCATACATATGGCTCGAATTGGTTTGCAGTTTTGAATGGGACAGCTGATTTTTTTTCTCGATTTCGATGTTGGTGCCATAGAGAAAGTTGTTCACTTTGACAGTCTGATCCAGTCATCCCATGAAAAAAGGGTCAGCATATTAAGGACTCTACATAACCCGTTAAGGGTGAATGGTGGGTGGGTGGCTCTGAATGAATTATTACCGTAATTACCGTACCGTTAAAATGAATTCGGTAAGTACAATACATGAGTACAACCATGGAATATATACTAGTTATTACAAGTACAAGTAAATGCTGCGTTAACGAGATAAAAGTGGGTTGGATCGGAATATAAATCCCTATTATATTCAGCTTGATGCGGTTTAGCCTGGATGTCACCCAACGAGATGTTATCACGAGGATACAATGTACAACAAAACTGCAGGAACCATCAACGAAACTGTAGGTATACGTAAATAAACGAATGAAAAATTTTGATTTTACCAAGATTGATGTACCGTTGAATCGATTCCGACTACAGCTACTGCCAGTTGACACAGACTATTAGTTACAAATGTAGTGGTAGGGACTTGTAGGTATGCATTTTGCGTATGCGTTATACATACTCCTAATTCTGACATTGCCGCTACGATCAGAAAAGGGCCGGACCGGGCGCAGTGTCTCCAACCGATGCGGTGGCTACTTGGTACGGGCACCTGGAGGCCTCGCATGCCACCCCCCGAGAAAACGATAAAAATCGAGATGTGCCTCCATCTTTATTATTTTACGTATGCCAGAAACAGCGCGCTTGACATTTTTCTCGTTTTAACGCTTTGTCGTGGGTGGCAGGGCTGCTGAGAGGTTGACTTCAAGAGGATATACCCGTGACCGCGGTCCATGCAAACGAACGAAGGTTGATTCTGTTTTGTTTGGTTATCAACCAATTTAATTCAATGTAGTTTTTCAAACACAATCTAGTCCGTCAAAATATACAGTTTCAAAGTTACACTTGTACTTATAAAGATTTCTCCATGCTAATCTTAAATCAATAAAATTGTACTTTTAAAATTACACATTTTAACGGAAATCTGATAAACCGACACGGATATTAGATTTTAGATCTAGTTTGAATAAAATAATCTAACTGAATTCGTTAATATTCAAAATAAGATCTGACTTTATAGGCATGCAGCGCGTTCAGGCACCTTCGCAAGAATATCATGTCAAAGGAACAAGCCGGCGTATGTGTTTGTGTTGATGGGCAGGTTGATGTTATTATAAGTGGATAGCACAAGGCTTATGTTTAATTAAATGTCTCAAAGGCACCTTTCATCCCATTCATGGACGCTACATTAATTAGGGGTAAGAGTAAGGCCCGACAGCGTTGTGTCACACGTATACTGCATCATACACTGTCCTGAATATTTACTAAGAGTCGCTGCCATTGTCATATCAGCGCCAACTTCGATCGGAGAAGCTTGAAGTTATCAGACAAAGTTCGGTCTAGCGCTAAGTTACTTAAGTCAATGTGTGGAATCTCTGAACCAACATGAGAGTTTGATACGACGTGGTTTCGAAGATTTGAAGCCGTAGATCCATATCTGTCTATCTTTAATATCACGACCCCCAGTGGGGTAGGCAGCGACCAGGAGGGCAATTGCGGTAAATAAATCGCTACTGAATCATGATTGGACTGTGTGCGAACGTTCGAAACTTAGCTTTTTACACATTTAGTATTGCTCTAATCGTGGTACAGCTTATGACAGCCGTTAGAGCCGTTTTGAGTCACATTGTAAATAAGTCAAGTTTAGCGCGATACGGAATTAACACAGTTGAATAGTAATTGGATTGCAATGTGATTAGAACTGAAATCGAATTAGGATTGAACTTGTATATTTTAAATAAGCGCGATCGCGAGGCGCGCCATCCACTACGCGCACTAAATTTGGACTTTCCATACTAAATTCAACCCAGTTCTTTGAACGTTTGTATAAAAAGAGGAAATTTCTTGTTGCGAAATTATCTTTGCTCCTTTGGGAAAGTTGTTCAGTATCATGGGTGATGCAACTGTTTACCCTAACACCTTGCTGTATAGGCTCCTTTTAGCGATTTCGATGTTGGTCCCATAGAAAAAATTCTTCAGTTTGATAGTCTGGTCATCCCCTTACAAAACTGTCAGCATATTAAGAAAGACCCTGAATATCTCTTTCTTACATCTTTTATCATTCATCCTCTCCACATGACCAAACACCTCACGGTACTACACCACAAGACGAAAATTTGTAAATTAAAATGAAAAAAAATATGTATTTGCAATTATAAACTTATTATACTTACATAGTTATAGCACTCAGTAGAAAACTATGAGTATTTACTCATAGTTTTAGACAGATTATATCATAACGCGAATTAACATAATTTTCACCTAAAAACTAACTTTAACTAGGTTAATGAAACAGCGGAGTTATCTAGTTTATTGTTCCCATTATAATACGCTGATACAAACTTTTATATCTAATTACTGTAACGGACAAAGTTTCGAACACAGCGTTGTTAAGAAATCTGTATTGATATAGGTACAGTCAACAGCAATAAGTTGTGTACAATTTTTTTATACATCGTATTACTAAAGTGTATATTACTTATACCTACTTTCATATATTATAAACTCAAGACTATAATCCCTTTCAGGACTGCCAGACTTCTTGCTACAACTAGCGCGCAGTTGCAGTCCGGGTCCGGCCCACTTTTACCATAGGTATTAAGGATTTCGGGATGCAAAGACGGGTCATGTTAATTTTGGGTAATTATGTTAATCAAGGGTCCTTTGTCATAGTATTTATAAATGTTTAAGGTTATATTTCATTTAATATGTTTAGATGAAATGAAGTTGTAGAAATTTTTTTGCTGTGACAATAAATCTGTTTCAATTTCAATTTCAAAAGGGCCTTTCGCACACCAAAGAACTGTGAAAAGTAAAATGGAGACAGTCAACCCCTTACTACCAGTTAATATGTGTGCAGCTGCAGCAGTGGCTGGTGGCATTAGTGGACTGAATTGATTGATTTATATAAAGAACTACCTTATTTATTTTTACAAATTCTGCTACAAATACACCATTTCACCACACTGAACAATGGTTCAATCCAACTAACAGTTTTATCTAAAAATCAACACATAACAAAATTTATTGAAGCAAGTAAAATTATATGAGACAAGATATTTTCGCATTTGGATATAAGGAAACTCGAAAATTTCTTCGTTTGAAATATAAAATGTTCCAACATAATGTAAGTTGTTCATTGTACAGTCATATTCAAAATTAATAAAAATCTCCAAAATTCAAAAATGTTTCGTATTATAGTTTTTGGGCCAAGAACTAATTTCTTGTATCAAAATTCAAAAGTTTATTAATAAAATTCTATTTTGATTCAAGATATAAATTTCTAAGCCAGTAAGACAATAAAATTCTCGTCAAAAGAAATTCAATCTTTAATTTTAAGAATTAAATATTCTTCAAGCGTTAGCGGGATTATATTAGTCCAAGACTAAGAAATAGATATTTGAGATTAAGAAATATCAGTTGAAAAATATTTGGTTCTTGTTTCTTGAAAGTATTTTTTCTGTGTAGAACCTTTAACAATTAAAGAACATACCGACATACATTCACGACCATAATCCTTTTCGGGGTGGTCAGAAACCTTACTACAACTACTAGCTGTCTTGCATACACTTTTAACAAGGCTCTTCTTGCATACGAAAAGACGTGTAAAGTGTTGATAGGAGGCTAGCCTCTCGCCCACAAATACACTGCATACGAAAATCTTATCCCTTAGTCGTCATGTACGACACCTACTAGAAGAGATGGTGTGGTCTATTCTAAGAAACCACAAGGCTTTAAAGGATTATAATAATAACTAAAAATAAGCTCCGCCGCGACAGTGGATATCACTGCCGTGACCAGGATTCGAACCTGGGTTACTACGGCCACAACGTAGGGTCCTAACCACTAGACGATCACGGCTGTCGGAACTGGTGTATGTACCACCGAATATCAGCACCACTTTATACTGTTAAGTAAGTAGAAAATAGTTAGCAAAATTGATTAACGTATTTTGTCAACTTTATTTAAATGAAAATAAGGTTCAAAAGTGTTAATCAAGTCTCGTTACCAACCGCACCTACTTATGAAATAAAACTACTTTCACACTGTGACGTAAAACGTTCATGGTCTGATGCATTCAGGTCAAAAACACCAATTCGGAGGAGGAGGCAATAAGGTATTGAGTAACGGGCTAATCGTTTGACAGCTCATGACAACCTTTTGACAAATCACTCAGACGTTTCAGGATGTCAAACAAACAGTAAATAAGTCAAGTTTAGCGCGATACTTACATGTAATTCAGTATTGCAATTCACTAAGCGCAAACATCGTCACCCTTAAATTCATCGTTGACACATCGGCGAGCTGACAATTCGGTATTCACTATGGTTAAGTATATCATGTGTCAAACTCATATAAAAAATTCGACGATCTGTAGGATACAAAAAGGATGTTACATTTATGAGCTCGTCGATGTTTTTGACAGCGATGTAATGCTTAGTGAATTGCACTCCAGCAAAGTTGAATAATTGGTGGTAGGTTGCGAAGAGGTATGGACTCCCAATTATGGGGGTCCGGGTTCGAATCCGCACGGACAACATGCCATGTACCAATGAGTTTTTCTAACTTATGTACTTAATACCGACTGCTCTCAAACGGTGAAGGAAAACATCGTGAGGAAACCTGCATACACTGAAGAAGAAATTCTGATGTGTATGTGAAGTCTACCAATTCGCATTGGGCACGCGTGGTGGACTAATGCCCATACACCCTCCTTGAGAGTAGGCCTGTGCCCTGCAGTGGGACGTTTATAGGCTGATGATGATAAATTGAATTGCAATATGATTAGAACTGAAATGCAAATTGAATACTCTAAGGATTGAACTTCAATGTTTCTAAATTAGCGCGATCGAGTGGCTGGCCAGCTTATTGAATTCCCACCCAGTCCCACCCTGATTGGCTGACGGTGTGTTGCGGTAATATCATACATGAATGCACAGATCGTGATCGTTAATTACGATGCATCGGACCGTCTGCGGCGGCCATTATCATAATTGAAATCATCATAACACAAAATAGTCACGTTTCAGCTAGAGTAGAACTTTCGAGCTACCATATTAGACCATTTAACTAGAGATCAGCCTAGCGTTGGCATTCCCATCTGCCAAGGTATAAGATCAACTGATCATGTGAATTTTTTTCACATACAATTTTACTAACAGCCTATAATTGCGGAACCAAAGCTTTAAACTAGTCTCGTCGTCAAAAGAGAGATCAAATCTGTACTTGAGTCTAGATTCAACTGAGTAGAATTTAAAATGCGTTCTGTAATAAGATGGATGCTTGAGTTTAGATCTGGGCCTCTACCCGCACATTCGAACTTCGCAATTGCGTGAACGTTTTCGTTCCATTGTAAACTCTATTACAATGAAGTGCGGACCGAAACAGTGGCGATATATCGAACATCGAAAGTCCGGGTACAGGGCCAGAACTTAAAACTAATTTCGGTTGATTGGATTTTAAACGTTGCTTGAGTCACCTTGTGTAATACGGGCCTTAGAATCTAAAATAGTGGAATAACGTCCGTGAAATAAGTTGCGGAACTGAGCGGGAAATAAGCATGTAATTCATGCTAGTTCGTCCCCCGAAAAAAGTGACAGAAAAGTTTGTTAGTAGAATTATACGCGTAACTCGTACATAGTTAAAATGGTCGAATGCTATCATAGGTACCTATTTATAGAAAATGTTCACTTTTACGAATTTCCACCATTTACATTTGAGAAGACATACAATACAATACTTTTATTTGCACACCACAAACATAAAATAGTAACATTATTCAAACATTCTAGTTAAAATATTATAGGAAGCTGAATAAATAAATAGTGTACTTACATTTAATTTATTTATTTATTTTGCGTTCTGGCAAATAAATGTGTTTGTTCTATTCTATTCTGTGGTAAGGAATAGCAACTGTAATAAATAATGATACTAAAAAAATTATTACATTTATTTCAGAATATAAAGTACACAGAATACAGGGTGAAATTGAAATCAGTGGCATGCGTTCAGTTTGATGGGTAGACTCTTAGTTTAAAAGGATGCCAATGATATCAATTTCACCTTGTGTAAGTTGTTAGTAAAACATAGGTGCATACGAGGGAGGAGCGGAGTACCCGAAACCGACGGACATGTATGAAGAGATGTATGGATGTGCATGAGGCAAAAGAAGTATGTAAGTATCGTAGTAAGTGGCGCGCCCTGGTCTCTGCCTACCCCACTGGGAAAGAGGTGTGACGCTATAGATAGATAGATAGGTGCCTACTCTACGTTTTCGTCTCATCATCATCAGATTTGCCTGTGAAGTCTCTAGCTACAAATAATTTTCAATATAATCTATCTATACTGGGTGTTAGTATACTTAAATGCGTTAGGTACCGTCAAACTAAAGAAAAAAAAACAAGCTGTTCCATAGAAAATATCATTGGCTACTCGACCATTCATATGAAACAGCTGGTTTTTTTTGCGATTTTTAGTTTGTTCGTTGTTCAGTTTGATGGTCTGAATGACTCATTTAAGTATTTGTACCCTGTAGGGTACCCCATGCTTCGCTACGTAATTCCCATAGATACAAATTATCACCCCTATTTTTACACCTTTAGGGGATAAATTGCGGAAAATACTTTCTTAACTGCTACCAAACCTTTAATAGTAGATTACACACCGAGGGCAGGAAATTAAGAAACGTCTTAATAACAACATTTGATTAAAGTAGGTATTAGGTACCTATTTTTGGTACAGTAAAGTAATAACAGACTTTTTACCGATAATTTCTGCATAATGAAACATGAAGTTAATTAACACTTGATACTCTTTTATCGCCATCTCTCTTCAATTATTAAACGTTAATCAGTTTTGCCACTTCAGATCATTGCGGTATAAATTATTCATTTTCTGAAAGGCTGGCACGTTTCTGCAAAATTGTCCTATATTCTATTTTTTTACGGTTTGCCTTGTGGTTTCAATTTTTTATTGGTATTGCATAAGAAAAGAATACGATTTTCACATTTGAAATATTGGTCCCATAGTAAAATTTGTTCAGTGTGATGTGATAGTCTGGAGTAAAGTACCTCCCATACAACCAAAAATGGTCGCGACGGCTAATATTTCGGTAACAAAATAATCTGCACATAAATTCTGATCGTTCAGTCGCCTTTATTACTACTCTTTGCGGCTGTGTGCGATATAAACTAAAAAAGTAAGAGGTAGAGTTATCGAAGGGTTTGATCCTGATAGTAATTCACCGATCGCTGAAACTTTGCATTGTGATAAAGTGAAGTATAAAGATTACGGTTGACAAAATATCTAAAAAAAAAATTATTCGGAAGTTAGGTCTTTATACTTCACTTTATCAAACTGCAAAAGTTTCCATACAAGGAAACTTCTCGATGATTGGACTATATGTAACACATTAAAGTAAGTTTACACCCTGTAGGTATAATAGGTATAAAAAAGAATAGTACACAGAAACATACGTACCTACGCTTTTATTAAATTTTCCCTAAATATTTATAACATTCATGGAATAACAGATTGAAAGTAATACAGTACGACATCCTGTTATCAATTTGATTGCGAAATCAATTTCGCGCCTTTGTTATCTTTCGTAGCGAGAAAACGTGATCTACATTGACAAATAATACTACCGAAATGAGAAGCAAAAAATTGCAATACCGGATTACATTTCGAAATATCTCTTTGAACCAGTTTCTTTGCTTTGGAAGAAAGCGACCGAATTTTCGAGAGGTAGAGATATCGCTCCGACAGCCGTGATCGTCTAGTGGTTAGGACCCTACGTTGTGGCCGTAGTAACCCAGGTTCGAATCCTGGTCACGGCAGTGATATCCACTGTCGCGGCGGAGCTATAGTTTTATTTGTGTTGTGTTGTTGACCTACTTATTGGAAAATATTGGAGCTTGGCTGGTTCGTAAACAAAAGTTCTCGCGTAACGACGAAGTATGCAAACGGTACGGGATCCTCTACGCGATCAGATATTTTAACCAAACATTTAAATTGAAATAAATAAAATCAAAAAATCTTTTTGATTTAATAATTATAATTTTTATTGATAATAGATTGTCGGTGGCGCGCAATCTTGAGGTATGATTGTTTTTTTGTGAATGAGGTCCGATTCGAATCCGCCACAAACAACATGAGTACTAATGAGTTTTTCTAGCTTATGTACGGACTAACCCTCCCCCCATCTTGTATGTGACAAGATTTAGATCTTGGTCCCATAGAGAAAGTTGTTCAGTTTGATGGTCAGATCATCCTCTTAAAAACAGTCCGCATTTTAATTGGACCCTTTTTAATGTATATACAATGCTGCAACAACACATACACATACCTAAACAAACCGGATTGATTTAGATAGAAAAATAGAAGGGGGAAAGGAATAATCAAGATCAGAGGTCCAGGAAATATGCTTTGATTTTCGATTTAAAAACATTCACGGAAGTAGCATCTCTGATCGAGATTGGCAACGGTCGAGTCAAGTAGCTTGGACTGTAAAGGATTGAGTGTAGAAGTCGGAAGAGTGGGATGGGATATTGAGAAAGAGATTCTTAGAGGATCGTAAGGGACGGCCAGTAATAAGCGTTCTTTGAGGTAGGGGGGAGTCAACTGATTAAATAGGATAGAGTAGAGGAGGGACAGGACATATGAGTGTGTCTTCGACTACGGATTGGGAGCCACTTTAGTTTACCGCGGAATTTGGACACATTGGTCGCATTTCCGTCACCCAAACATAAACCTTGTAGCAATATTCTGAAGGCGAGTCGAGGAGGAAGAATCAGCATAATCAAGGATGAGTAACAGGAGGGACTGTGCGAGCGCAATTTTAATAGGTAGGTACTATATTTTGCAAACTAAAAAGCTTGAAATAAACCTAATGGTATAGGCAAGCCTGAATAAAATAAAGCCCAGCGCCATTACCTACATGTGAAGTGCGTGAGAGTAGCATGTTTCCTCTCCAAAAAAAACTAATGACGCTACATCAAAAAGTCGTTTCGTTTCCGTCAGTCCGTCTGTCCGACTAATGGCCCCTAATAACATTTACCCTGAGGGACCAGGAAAGTGAAAAAAAACTTCATGCAAGGTCAAATTTGAGGTTGTACCTAAATGTGAGGAGATTTGCATATATGGAGTATAAGAATATGCTCACTACATTATTACCTATAGGGATAGTCTGAGATATTCTAAATATAAGGGCTCATAATAGGAGCTAAGATAAAGATACTGACTACTCTTAAATGGTGAAGGTAAACATTGTGAGGAAACCTGCATATAGGTACCACTTAGGTACGTTAGATAACCTAAAGAAGATATTCTGCTGATGCATATGTGAAGTCTACTAATCCGCCTGGGGCACGTGTGGTGGACTAATGCCCTGCAGTGGGACGTATACTACTGGGGCACCTATGACACGTGCCCAAAACGGATTGGCGACCTTCACAATACGCATCAGAATTGCATGGTCAGAGTACCTGTTCAGACATCTAAAATATTTTTATAAGAAATTCTGAGGCATAAAACTCGCAAGCAAGCACAAACTGGAAACTCTAGAGGTTTTTTAAATGCTTCTGAATTATTTCGCGAAACCCGAAATATTACTAGGAAATAATTATCCCTGTTCACAAATAATAATGACGGATTTAGAAATATATTTATATTGGTCTATTGTCAAATTTTACGTCTAAAGGTGTACTTTGTTAAAATGTTTGAGCCGGAAGGTCCTTGATCTTAGGTTTGAGCAGTATTTATAGTGTCATTGACAACATTGACATTAAAAACAACTTATTATAAAATAAAACTTACTGGTATAATTTCGGCCATTTTCAGCGCTTATAAGTAATGTATTCTAGTATTAAATACCCGCGGTGGTATATCTAATAGTGGCTTATAGCATCACACTACACACACAATACACTCTCTTCCTAACACATGCACAATAAAAATGAAACTAAAATTAACACTACCTTATAATGTAACTTATTATTATTATTCTTCTATAGGTATCTGTAATGTTTGTAATACTTACTTCAACTTAAATTGATGGCTCCAAGTCGAGCTACGAGGGGTGAGAGCCTGGTGACCCGGTACCAAGGCACCAGTCTTTCACACATCAGTTAGTGGAACATAATTATAATTTTATTTTGTACTCTACGCCATAGCAATTCCTTGTTATAACTTGTTTATTTTAAGTACCTACTAAATTGTTTTCTTGTGTGGAAGAAGAATAAATAAAGTTTATTTATTTACAGCATCACTTTCTCTGTAAACCGACTCGTACCAATGAGTTTTTCGCAATTTTTGTAAGATTTTTAACACTGCTGGTTTTTCAGTGAAGAAAAACATCGTGAGGAAACCTGCGTGCTCCAATTTCGAGGCATATATTGTATCCACTGTCCATTATAAGTGGCGACGGGCTTACTCCCCGTCACACTGGACAGAATTTCGGTACTACTAGTGAAACGCAGATGTTCTGAGGTTTCAGAATATTTCTGACTACCTAGGGGAATATAGGTGACGTGAGCATATGCTTATGCTTCTCTGTAAACGGCAGCGGTTCGATCACGGTAAGTTTTTATGTACCTACGACGATACGAACAACGATCCACTATAAATAAATTCCGTTCACAAACTCAACGCTGCGAGACGTAGAGTTTCAGGAACTGCAATCAGTTGGAATTTACCAAGTAATTTGTGTTCACATTCTAAATTTGTAAACTATTTACAAGTTGGCGTTTCGTGAGCTAGAACTAAATTGAGTTTGGAAGTAAATCAGCTTGAGTTACCGGTAGAAAGGTGTCATCATCAGTGTCTTTGTGGATATAAGGGTGCGACATTTTGTATCTAAACACCAGCATCCTATCACAGATCGTTACTCTACTTAGAAGGCTGGGCTTGCCACACTTCGTTTGTCAAAAGGCACTACAGTAGGCCTCGCATGCCACCCTCGAGAAAACGATAAAAATCGAGACATGCCTCAATCTTTATTATTTAACGTAGGCCAGAAAGAGCGCGCATGACGTTTTTCTCGTTTAAACGCTTCGTGGTGAATGGCATGCTAGCCGTGCTGAACTAAGCTAAGATGGACTGACCAAATTAATTTGTTTTAATTTCGGAGTCGGTGTCAAGCTAAGCCCAGAAATTACGCTAAATACTCGTTTATTTCGGACCAAAAAATAAAATACATAATTTTGTTAGTATGTTGATTAGTAACAATGTTTACTTAAAATTATGTTAGTATCTTAATTAGGTATTGACAATAATATTATATTCGTTATTAAGCCCAATCGCGTATAATCCCGGCTTGACAGTGACTCCGATAAAACAAAGATGCGAATTTAAAATATGTTAGTTGCATTATTATGTCCTACTTTTTAGTGTTGATGTATAAAAAAAAACCGAACTTTTACGAAAATGAAACATTTTTTTTTGTAATTTCTATGTTATTATTGTATTACTTTAAGGAGCGATTACACCGATGATACTGAACATCTTTCCCTAAGAAACATATAGGAAATTCACAAAAGAATCGACTTTTCATACAAACGTTCGATCAGCTCATTGCATTTAGTACGGTAATTGAAAAAAAATTTTTGCTAATTTCGTGTAGGTTTCTTTGGGACAGTTGTTCAGTATCATGGGTATAATGACCCCTTATAGTAATCCAACTGTTAACCCTAACACACTGTACAGAAATGCTAAGCATGTTGTTCAGTTTTCGACTCTGGAGAAACAATTTTCAGGTTTTCTTTGTATATTTTTAAATATACCGTTTGAAATTATGGCTACGTCTATGGGCTACGTCTTATATTTTAAAACTATTTTTTTAAACTAAATACCTATATCGTATCCTGTACACTACACAAAGAGATCGGAGCTTCTTCTCTTTTTATTATTACTAAAAAGATTTTAATACTTCTGTTTCTGTATTAAAATCTTTTCAGTAAACTAAATTCTTTGCTCGCAAATTAAAAACATTACTGGCCAAAGCGACTGAAAAAATATATATCTAAAACCATTTGTGACAAATAAAAGTAAATAAAATTTTCTTTTCTGTAATAAATGGAATTTCTAATTTTTTTCTCAAATAACGGCCTACTTGTTTATCTCTCAGTCTAAAATACCCAAGGAGATTTTATTTAACTTCATTTTGTTGTTCATTTGACCGCGTACCATAAACTTTAGGAATAAAAAGCATCATCGTCCACAATTCAAACTATGATTCGAACTTAAATAAAAAAGTTTCAATACATCATTACGGACATTTATTAAGTTCATAATTATACGCAAATATATTATTAAGTCCACAAAAGTACCTAAATGTTATCTTCCTATTGTACCTATGTGTTATCGACAATTTGAAAGATGGGACAATTCTCTCAGATCTTTTTATATGTAGATGCGTTGCCCGCGCTCCAAAATGGCAACAAAAAGTAAGGTAATTGCCCGGCATTCACATAGTCATGCGCTGTCTAGTGTACGGACTACACGTCACTTTATCGCGCCATTTTAAAGTGCAGTTGTGTGAGCCATATAGAGCAAGGCGGACTGCTATGCAGGATAGTGAATGGACCCTTTATGTGTCACCAGTCTGGTTCGGATGTTAATTACTAACAGCTTGTCTGCACCGAGGATC
The DNA here is from genome assembly GCA_927399405.1 of Agonopterix arenella. Classification (NCBI taxonomy): domain Eukaryota; kingdom Metazoa; phylum Arthropoda; class Insecta; order Lepidoptera; family Depressariidae; genus Agonopterix; species Agonopterix arenella. The sequence continues at coordinate 2,904,702 of OV656691.1, forward strand.
GAAGGGTTGTTACCTTACCAGGGAACTTTCCTAATTGGCAGAGTGCAGTAGAGCCACTGATAAAACAATGATGAAATATGTTTCTGACCGCATCTTCTCTAAAGGGCGCCGGCGCGGTGATAAAGTCAAAAAACCGGGCCAAGTGGGAGTCGGGCTACTCGCGCACCGAGGGATCCATACTTCCACACAATATATTAAATTACCACAAAAATATGTTTTTTCCGTCACACTTAGCGCTAGACCAACCCACACATATGGCCAGTTTTATTATTTGCTGTTATATACTGTAGAGTTTGCACTATAATCACACCGAGTTTGAAGCTTGTATGTGCGATAGAGCGAGAAGAAAAAACGGTGAAAAAAATTTGTTTCTTGTATTGCCCCCATACAAGAAACACATTTTTTTCACCGTTTTTTGCTGGTGTTTAGATACTAAATGTCGCACCCTTATATCCACAAAAAACCCGGCCAAGTGCGAGTCGGGCTACTCGCGCACCGAGGGATCCATACTTCCACACAATATATTAAATTACCACAAAAATATATAGTTTCTTGTAAGGGGGCACCCCTAAATTTTTAAATTTTAGTTTTTTTTTATTAATTTTCATCAAATCCAATGCAATGACACATATTCTGTGAAAATTTCAACTGGCTACCTATTACGGTTCAAAGGATACAGACCTCTGAAGCTGGGACGGACGGACAGACAGTGTAGGCTAATGAATAGGGTCCCATTTCCACCCTTTGGGTACGGAACCCTAAGGTCAAAACGTGTTTTTTATGCATCTTATATTCACTCAATATAAGATGCATAAAGCAAAGCTTTTGTTAAATAAAAAATGAGCTCTACCATATTTTTGTACTACGGCAGTAAATTGCAGCAGCACTTGGCATATAAATTGTAAGACTATCGCCATTGCATACGCGGTTACGCTGACGTGCTATCTACTAGCTTAAGCTAAACATCTTGGTCAACAGGACCAAGCTAGAACCTAGTCAAAGTATATGAACCAGTACCTACTTCCTATTTACCTATAGCTAGAACAAGAATAAAAGAAGATAATTTAAGTCGCACGGTACAGCATATCGATACATTCGGTAAAGCCCTACCCTAGTGACCGTTCTGCCTAACAATGACAATGTATTTAAGAACCGCACTTGCGTAACTTGAACTGATTAATTGGCTAACCATCTGATGGCAAGCTTTGAAGTTATTGAAGTGCGGTCCCTAAAGCGTATTTTGAAATTTCATCAAACGGCTTTAGAAATTGACCGACTGTTAATTAATATGCGTTAAAAAGTTTGTCTTATTTATGTTTCTTAAAAATAAATTTTCATTGATTGCATTGCATAATGGGCTCCTTTGCGCCGGGATCGACAAGGGGCGAGTTATTTGACTGAGCTTGTATTTCATTGTTTTGACGAAGCATGTTGCTGATTTATGTCTGTTTTTGTATCTTTGTTTTTGACGACGCTTGTGCTGACCGATTTATTGTGTTAATTAATTCCAATCAATGAATAAATTTCATTCATTGATTGAATTGAATTGAAATTGAATTGGTTAATTCAAATTATCAATTTCTTCACAATTTTCTTGTACAAGTAGCAGGTATGAGCAATGCTCAATTTGGAAAATGTCATATTATAAGTAAATCGATAAGTATGTTATGTTATATATTTTAATTGAGACATTTTATTCATTTTATTTTATTTTATTTTCTTGGGACTAAAAAGTAAGTAAGTATGTACAAATTTACAATCTTAATAGCAGGTAAGTATAATATACAGATTTACAGGAGGCCACCGCACAGTCTATCTATCTATAACTATAACTATCTATCTTACGACAGATAGAAAATGCAGTCGAGGTCACTATCGAGAGTGAGAGTGCCCAGGATGCTGGCAGCGTCACCTCGCTGTTACAATGTTATGTACATATAATTCTCAGTTTGTACAAAACGTAGCAATCATCCATATCTAATTAATTATGATAGAAAACATTTAAAATGAACGAATTAATCAGTGTTGTTTATAAACAAACTCAATAAAGGAATTCTTGTGAATGAACACATTTAGTGTAGCGATAACCTTTATATCGAGACGTCATACAATAATGAACGCTTGGTGCTTTATTATCATTGTTTTATATTCGCTCTTACTTGAATTGAACGCCGGTAAGTGACTACATTATTACTTTAATTTCAATTTTAATACCTAAGGCGTTTTCAATAAGAAAAGTGTATGTGCTTATGTACGTAAGGGTGCGTCCACATCTGACGAACGCGCCGCCATGCTATGTTATCATAGTACAAACTAAGTGGAACGCTGATTTTCCATAGACAGCTTCCACCATCTATCGGTTATGTTTCGAAGCACTGCGTGTTGAACTAGGGTTCGTATCGGAGTAACAGCGCACTACACCTCACGCGCTGCGCTGTAGTAGTGAGAGATTTCGCTCATATCAATCACTGTCTTGTTGGTCTAGCGGTCTAGACAACAAAAAGTAGCTTCATAGTGTTTCACATCAACTTCTGTCACATGCTGAATCACACTCTGATCTTTTTCTCCCATAAACTTTTAGTATACTATAATGTTTCTGCAAAAGCGCCAACAGAAGTATAACTTCAAAAGTAGTTCAGTGACACTGGATAGCAGCGTTACAATCTTGAAAATATATAAAACCAAGGAAGCGAATGTTTCTCAATTTTCCTCTCTGTGTTGGACAGGTTATCTTTTGTGCTTCCTTAAAATATAAAGAAAAAAATATATGCTATGCTTCTCCTACGTATGAAATAAAACTGTTATAACATTATGTACCTACAGTGACGTCAGAGGAGTGTATGGCGGAGTCAAAGGAGAAGCACTGCTACATAGAGAGCAGAGCAGCAGACCGGTGGCCGCATACTGCCAGGTAAATAAAGCTGCAATAACATTATTTACCTACAGTGACGTCGGAGGAGTGTATGGCGGAGTCTAACGAGAAGCACTGCTATATACAGAGCAGAGCAGCAGACCGGTGGCCGCATACTGTCAGGGAAAGAAAGCTGAAATAACATTATTTACAGTGATGGAGTGTATCGCGGGCACTGCTACATAGAGAGTAGAGCAGCGGACCGGTGGTCGCATACTGCATGCAGTACGTAAATGACAACATACTATAAATAAACTACATCATCCTTGATATTGAAAATAATATGTTTTATTTGTGTGTCCATACATAATTAGATATGAGGGTGAAATTGATATCATTAGCAACAGCCTGTTAAACAAAGAGTCTACTCATCAAACTGAACCACTATAGGAGCAAACCGGTATGCAACAGCAGATTTTTTTTTCTCCGAACATTTTTTTTGTTTTTATTTCTCTTATCAAAATAAAAATATTATAAGTAACATTTTGGAATACTGGCTAGCATCGTTAAACTAATTAGGTTTGTCTCGATACTAGGTACTTCACGACATCTGTCTTCAACATTGATATACTTACCTAATTATTTATTATAATAAACAATTACACAAATCACAAAAACACAAAAACTTGCTAAACGTTTGCTTGCTTAAAGTTTGCTTCCATAGTAAATGCTAAAGATATCAATTTCACTAAGTAGATAAATATACAAACAATTATAGACACTTATAATTTCAGGTACAGATACAGCAGCCTGGGTAAAGACTGTGTCTTGATCCGATGGTCAAACGTGTGCAGCAAATCTAAGGATCCCAACAACTTTGCATCCAAACGAGAGTGCACAAACGCATGTTCAGGATGGGCCTAATTTTTCCTTATTACTCATACATAATACCATGGCATAATACCTACGACGAAGAATGAGAAGTGATTTAATTAATGGACAAACAACGTATGGAAGAAACATTCTAATTCTAAGACCGTATGTTTTCGGGTTTTAACTAGCTTGTATTCATTTGCAGATTTTGGTTTCTTGGTAATAAAATAAAGAACAAATTTATTGATATTACTCAAAATTCTGCAATTACCTTCACATGTTATCTATTGATTATAAACAGTGATCGGAATCAGAGGGCCGTTTGGTACGCTAGCATAACATGGATAAGACAATTTACCCGGACCGAATCCGGAAATTCCGGATTTTCCTTTCAACTATTTTTAGGAATTTATATTTAAAGTAAAATAATAAAACATTTATTAATAATTAGTGTCAACACAGATATTGATTTTAAACCTTGGTTAAAGTTTAAAAGCAATATTATGTTGACCAACAGATTTAAAAGTGGTGAAATAAGTTCCTAATGCGGCGGAATTTCTCTGTATGCCTATTCATTGTTTTTTTGGCTGTCACTGTGCACAGGTAAAAAAAAAATCGAAATCATTTACTTGGTTGTAAAACAATAACTAAATACGCAGAAAGTAGTTTATGCACAAACAAAAGGTAAGCGGCGTGCGCGCGCCCTTTGAGTGCGTGACCGCATCCTTTGTCGTTTTGGTCCATTGCCGACATTTCCACGAAAATATAGAGATAACGCAACTTTAAACTATTAGCGCAAAGGGTTTACGTCGTCAAGATGTTTATTATCCGTTTTAATTATATGTAATTTTACGTCACTCTCTTACTTACGTTTGTAGAGTGCGGTCGTTCGTTTTTCTTACCTTGTGTCCTGTGTGATTGTGAGTGATTGGATTGATCCTGTTGACCCCCGCATGTCCTACCTGGATTTTGAACTCTTCTTCACACGATTACCTTGGCTTGGAATAACTGACTTTGTGACTGGAACTGGATTGGATAATGTTTTTTTGGATCTCATCAAATTGAATTCAATTTGCCTGGTAAGTAGGATTTTTATCTTAATCAAATTAACAGTTTATATTGAATAACTTATATTTGTGATGAAAGGGGAGGATTTTGCCCAGCAGTGGGATGAAGAGGGCTAGTAAAAAAAAAAAAAAAAAAAAACTTATATTTGTACCTATTTGTATCGGGTTGATAGAAAATATAAAAAATTAGTCCAAAATTCAAATATAATTTTCTACTGCTATGCTTTAATCAAAGATTCCATACAAATTTTTTATTCAAGCATACCTGTTTATTTTATGTCAAACTGGTTTTGTCAATTTGTCTATATACCTATGTAGTTGCATTTTTTAGCTATATGTCTTTTAGCAGCATTATACATTAGCAGTTTTGAACGCAAACGAAAAATCTGTTAATCTATTTTTCCGTATCTATATATTTTCTGGTATTGGTTTTTTATTAGCTCATATCTGGTTTAAAATGAATCATTAATAAATAAAAATAGTGAAACGGTGCTTTATTAAATCATATTTATCTTTTCCCTTAGGGTGACTGTAGCGCTAGAAGACTTCTGAAAATGCCGCGTGACGAAACTGTTCTGAAGTGGATCACTGACCACCCAGAGTTAGTTTTTCAACCCGGATCGCGAACTATTTTCTGCACCAAGTGCGAAGTACACGTGCAAGTTAAAAAATCTGGAGTAGATCGGCATCTTGACAGCGCTTCTCACCGCACAGGTAGAAACAAACCCATAGAAGAAGAATTTTATTTTGATTTAATTAAATTACTTATTTTGTGCAATATTCCGTGGTCCCAACTGAATAATCCGACATTCAAGGAATTTTTTCAAAGATATTGCTGTCGTATGTGTTGTTGTGTCTGTACGACAAAATTTTTGCCAGATGAGTCTCTTTTGAGAAAAAAATATTTGGAAAAATTTTTTGAAAGAAAATTGCAATCTATTTACGAAAAAATACGAGATGAAAAGTTGTGGATATCATTAGATGAAACGACAGATTTTTTGGGCAGAAATATTGTACATTTTTTAGCAAGACCCTTAAATGAAAATGTTTCACAAAAATCGCAATTAGTAGCTTGTAAAATGCTTGATTTTGTAAATGGGTCTACAGTAAGTCAATTTGTAATCGACTGCTTAGAATCTTTGTGGGGAAATGCATCAGCTTTTGACACACAAGTCCACAATGTTCTCCTTTTATGCACTGATGGTGCAGCATACATGCTATCCGCTGGTAGGCTCCTCAAAAACTATTTGCCCAACATGAAACACGTGACATGTCTGGCACACTCGCTACACCGAATATGTGAAAAAATTAGGTCTGATTACCCAAATGTGGATTCGCTGATTTCCAATATAAAAAAAGTGTTCTTAAAAGCCCCTTATAGAGTCCGTACTTTAAAAGAAATGTATCCAAATATGCCCCTACCTCCTCAGCCAGTGATCACGAGATGGGGTACTTGGCTCGAAGCAGCGGCATATTACGTAAAATATTTCCATGAGATTAAGAACGTATTGTCTCGTTTTAGCAACTCTGACTCTGCAGCCATCCGAAATGCAAAAAGTGTTTTAAATAAAGAAAATTTGTTAAGCGATTTATTATTTATTGAAGAATATTATAGCATGATTCCATATGCAATCAAAGAATTACAGAAAAGCGACATTAACTTGAGCGACGCCATCTTAGTTTTAGATCAAGTCAGAGTTGTTTTAAACGAAGACGTACCTGAATCTATTCAAATTAAATTAGAAAACGTGTTAGATAGAAACCCAGATTTAGATGTTATCCGACAATATAGCGAAATGTTAGAGTCCGGTGTTGAAAACAATCAACTCTTAAAATATTACAGATTCGCACCAGTCACTTCTACTGACGTTGAACGGTCTTTTTCCTCATATAAATGGATTTTACAAGTTAAGCGAAACAGATTGAACTTAGAAAGTTTAGAAAAAATCATGGTCATTTATTTTAATGCCATTGATAGTGACGAATCCCAAAATATGAGTGATATTGAGTGATATTGAGTAGTAGTTTTTGAAATGAAATAGTAGTAGCTGTAGGTGGTACAGTCAAGAGTACGCTAAGCTTGACACTTTGGACTTTGTACCGCTCTTAATTCGTGCACCATAAGCGTTAAAATCGAACTGTACATGTTAAGCTTGACATGCTCTTGACTGTACCTACCAGTTTGGAACTTCTTCTCTACTAATGCTATTTGAAGAAATGACCAGAAAATTTGATTTTTTGTTTTGTTTATGTAATATTTCCTTATTTTAACCATAATATAAATTTATTTTGTTAACATTTAACTAGTTACTTTGTGTACTGTGTAAACAGTGATTTGCATTGTAAATAAATGTTCCATTTATAAAACGCTGGCTTTTCTTTTTTAGGTTTCTTTTTTACTAAGTTAAGAAGAATAAAAAATTCACTACATAACAATCATTTAAAACATTTTCCGGAATTTCCGGAAACTAGTCCGGAAGCTAAGTCATGTCCATAGTTTTGATTACGTTAGCCCCCGTCATTCCGATCTTTTTTATAAAAATGAAATGTTGCAGCCATTTTGTGCTATTTCAAATCAAATTAAAGCCGACGGTAAGCGACGACGACGACGGCGCGGCGGCGGCGACGACGTTATTTCGTTCTCTGACGTAGTAGGCTCGGCAGATCCCCGGTTTAGAAGGTTGCGGGTTCAAGTCCCGTCAAAGACTGAATTTTCCAATCTTTAATTTAAATCCTACCTTCGTCATTGCCTACGGGGTTGTCGAGTTTGGTGGTATTATCATCTTAGAATGACTACGTTTCAAAATAAATGTTGAGTCGCGTTGCGGGGCTATTGGGTGGTCACGTCGCGTGTCGGTCGTCGGTTGCCCCCTCCCCGGCCTACAGCGAGGCTCCAGCAGTGGCTCAGGATTATGTTCTTTTTTAAAAACAACCAAGAACCACCAGACTACCTATATAACCGTAGAACGTCCAGCACTTTTGCTTCATAAACTAGACATTGGCAAAATCATAAAAACCAAGATGGCAGCCATTTTTTTTTAATTTAATAGAAAATAAATGTTCGGTCAGATCTACAGTAACCCATTTCTCACATCACCAGAAACTACTTTATTAATCGTTACATAATACATAAACTCGCGCCCTTCCTTTTGTGATGACCAGAAACTTTCCTACAACTATATTGTTTAGCGTTCAGTTGTAGGTAGCTAGATCTCCATAGTTGGCTTGGCATATTGAAGACCGCTGACTGTTGACCTTATTACACAGACTCAATGCAATTATGTAAATAATAAGTTAAATAATAAATAGATTGCAATCAGCATGACAGAACTAGAGTGGAGGAGCGGCCGGCGTCTAATAGCCGACCCGCCTAACTATTGGACAGAGCAACGCAAGTAACAGAGACAACTTAGATTATAGGTTACTCGGTTATTAATAATTAGGCTAAAGTTAATCATCATTTTATAATCATTTTAACTGTTCCTTACCGCGTTTTTTATTGTTCTGGCCATGATCACAGGATGGCTCATCACGATCTATTGTTCAGAAGCCGTAAGGCGGCCTGAAAAAACTCGGACACCAGGGCTTGCCCTCACGATAAGAGATGACCGATCATCATGGCAATTGTAACACTGCCGAAATATCGGGAACTCCAAAACAATAAAAAACGAGGTAAGATCTCGTTAAAATGATTAGCTATAGTTTAACCTGAAAATATTTCTTTACTGCCTCTTACAATATTGTGATTTTAAGTGACATCTCGTAACGTTTAAATTTAAAATAATATACAGGGTGTACCAAAACACCCTATTAATATTTGAAGGGGTGGTTTAGACCATCAAACTGAACGACTCTAATGTATGGAACATTTTTTTTTAATTTATTAGCTCCCTAGTGACAGTTATTCAGTTTGATAGTCTAAAACCGATCCATTAAATATTACTAGGGTATTTTATTACACTATACTTCGTTTAGTTTAGCTTTAGTTTAAGATTATGTTTATTTGTAAAGCATTTTAATAACGTTTTTTCTTGCCTATTTAAAAATATACTTTATACAAAATTGATATCAGTGCACATACAGGGTGTAAGTGACAGCCTAGCAAATACTGAAATGGTGAACTCAGACCATCAAACTGAAAAACTTTCACTAAGGAGCCTCAGGAAACGCGAAAAAAAAATCAGCTGTCCCATACAAAACTGCTGTACCAATCCGACTAAAATGTACGGGACAGCTGATTTTTTTTCGCGTATCCTGAGGTAGGCTCCATAGTGAAAGTTGTTCAGTTTGATGGTCACTTACACCCTGTATATTACGTTAACATCAACAAAAGCTCTGCAGTCCTCATTGTAAACTAAACACTCTCCATTGTTCATCAAAACTTTAATTAAATTCAGCATTAGCATTCCTAGTAAAGCTGAACACAAGCTTCGCATATAAATTACCCCAGCAACCTTGACACGAGTGCCTCTGACTGTTTGTCTACTCTGCTGTCGTCACGCCCTAATCAGAGTGGAGGCATTGCCAGTATTTTGTAGCTGTCGCGGCAACAGGCTGGCTTATAGCCTTGTTTTTTTTATTTTTTTCACAACATCACTATCACGGGGATGGGGAATAAAATTGTTACGTTTACGGAACAACAGCTTGAGGACTATCAGGTATGTAGAAGTGACAGATTCTTTAGACTAATTGCCTCAGGATTAATGAGTATATTAGTCTCATCATGAATGAGCCTATGTTCACACGATGCAAGGTAACTTGCTCTCCATTCTTCCTGATTGCGCAGGATTGCGCAGGACTTGCGCATTATTACTGGTAGTGCCTCCGTGTTCTAATGGTTAAGAGCATTGGCTCTCGACTCGGAGGTCGTGGGTTCGATTCCCACGGGGGGCACCTAGTGATATGTCACTTTGTGCGTTTTACCCCAGTTGGTTAGGACATTGCAGGCTGAATCACCTGATTGTCTGAAAAGGAAAATGATTCCGTGCTTCGGATGGCACGTTAAGCCGTTGGTCCCGGCTACTATCTCTGGTGGAAGTAGTCGTTACATAAAAACCACGTCAGAGGCCGTAAGGCGGTCTGAAAAAATTCTGACACCAGGGCTCTGCTCAAGCTCTGCCCACACGATAAGAAGAGAACTGGTAGTGCCAAGCCTAGTGTACCACTAAACATAAACATATTTTATGTCCAAAAAAGCATGCATTTTAAAGTGAGTAGATCAGCAGTCTGTATTGGAGTTTTTTTTTCAATTTATTTAATAAACACAAATGAAACAGTTACAAACGTTTTGAACTCGTACCTCATAAACCCTATAAGGTTTATCTGAAGTACGCGGTGTCGCTGATCTACAGCATATGCACTTATCTAATCTAAACTATTATAAAACTGTAGCAGAAAGCTTGTCTGTACATTGAAGATATTAACAAAAAAAAGTTACGATATGGTTTTTAGGTGTTCCTGATTCCATATAACCAATTTTTGGATGTTTTGTCTGTCTGTTTGTGTGTTTTTTTGGGTGTTTGTTTGTTTGAACGAGTATCACGCAAAAACTACTGAACCGATTTTGATGAAACTTTTTTGTTTGATAGCTAATGATCTGACTTAAAATCTGGTATATAATTTGTGCGGACAAAGTCGCGGGTTAACTCTAGTAATTATACAGGGTGTAAGTGACAGCCTAGCAAATACTGAAACGGTGTAATCAGACCATCAAACTGAACAACTTTCACTATGTAGCCTACCTCAGGAGACGCAAAAAAAAATCTGCTGTCCCATACATTTGAGTCGGGTTGGTACTGTAGTTTTGTATGGGACAGCTGATTTTTTTTCGCGTCTCCTGAGGTAGGCTCCATAGTGAAAATTGTTCATTTTGATGGTCTGAGTTCACCGTTTCAGTATTTGCAAGGCTGTCACTACACCCTGTATATACTTCTAACTAACCACACTATCTAACTACGCTGCACTGTGGTTGTGGTTGAGGTTCCGCAGAAACTACAGCTTGCCCACTCTGCTCTAAAAAGTGTTTTTTTTTATACTTTGTCAATCTCTTTTGTATATTCTCTAAGGTTCTACCTCACAGACAGCTTTATTTTTTTTAAATTACTGTATAATAACAGTGGTACTAATTGGTAGGTATACTTACGTTTCAGCCAAAACGTATCTACGCGTTTTATTTCAGTAAGATTAGCAGAGTGTATTTTGTGAAGTTCTGTTAAGGTTGCAGAGGGCTCAATTTTATATACTTTGACGCACAATACGCGTAGACGGTATTTATTAAAGTAACTTTGTATATATGGAAAAATAGTTAAGAAAATCTAGATGCCGCGTCACAATTAACATTTGCAATTTACAAAATAGTTACGAAATTTTTGATAAAAAATTTTAAAAGCTTTATATCTTCGTAATTATTTTATAAATTGCAAATGTTATTTGTGACGCGGCAACTAGATTTTCTAAACTATTTTTCCATATATAAAATATTACTTTTATTAATTCCGTCTACGCGTATTGTGCGTCAAACTTTTGTATGGACTGAAACCACCTTTTCTCTTGTGGTGCTACAGGTAATTTTAAAAAAACTATACTTTTATTGCTCAATTTAGTAAGACATTATTTTAGTTACGAGAGATAACAGCTAAATTGTTTTTCTTTTGAGAGGATTCCAATTTCAAATATAAATGTTTTCATTTAAATCGTTTGCTGTTCATTTGTACGGTGATTTGAGCGGAATTGGATTTCGAATTCTGTTGGGCCAAAAAAATCGAATGGCTGCCTTTGACATACACAGTTTATTTACAGAACAGTTTAATATACCTAAATCAATCCCCACAAATTCATCAATGAAAAATGGGGCCAAGTTTTTCAGTAAAGAAATGACATCCATTAAAGCGCCAAGTTTAGACACAAGGGATAGGGTGTGTTGATGGAATAGTTTGAATGTTATAGTCTATACTATTATAAAACTGTAACAGGAAGTGTGTCTGTACATTGAAGATATAAAAAAAAAAGTTACGATATGGTTTTTAGGTGTCCCTGATTCCATTTCACCAATTTTTGGATTTTTTGTCTGTCTGTTTTGTGTGTTTTTGTTTGTTTGTTTGTTTGAACTAGTATCACGCAAAAACTACTGAACCGATTTTGATGAAACTTTTTTTGTTTGATAACTTATGATCTGACTTAAAATCTGGTATATAATTTGTGCGGACGAAGTCGCGGGTTAACGCTTGTCATTTATATAGTCATTTAACGGTTTGAGCCGGGACTAATTAGTAATTGACATTTTTTTTTGGTATAATATTGAAGAGCCAATTAGAGCCTAGAAATGAAACAAAATTAAAAAAAAATCACGCCAGCAACAGTTCCAATTTTAAAATTTAGCTTTGATCTCGTTCTAAAAAACCTGATGGTAATTTTTTTTTTTGCACATATTTAAGGATTTACCAATATACATACTTACTACAAACATGGTGTGAATATTTTTGTCTACTTAGAAGGTTTTGAAAAATACATTCGTATTTTCTAATAAATACCTCATTTTTAAAATTTTATTACCTATTTTAATGCTCAAAAATAATTTATATTGTTAAATCTAAGTCAAATGAGTGCATTGGTATTAATGTTAATAATTTAAAATCCTTCTGGGACACATAATTTTGATTTCTATGGTGCGTAGCGATTTTTTTTTAATATGCTTTAAGATAGTCCTTTTGTCACTTAATGGTTCCGGTTACAGTTTAAAAGTCCAATTAGTAATTACTCCCTACCCCGCCTAACAAAACTACGTAAAATGACTGGGCTATTATCTAAGTATTTCCATTTTATTATTATGTTTAAGTTTTTACTTTGCAGTTTCAAATTCAGTACCTATATAAAAAAACTGCGAAGTAAAATCTTAAATACCTATCTAGGTTTGTAATGTCATAGTGTAATAAAATCTAATAGTGGTGAAACTCAGTGGTCGCGACTGGTCATTGGTCAATCGAGCGCGGTGTGCAGGGACCGGAAGCGCGCGCGTCCCTCTGCCTGCACCCGCGTTCCGGGACATGGATGTTCACACCTCTGAACGTCCAATGGCTTAGATTGTGTAAGACTCAGATGCAGAAACGCTCTTATGAGTTAATCCTCCATTTTAATGGAGGAGAGATTAGAGAGATTTATCTCTTGCTAGTTTTTATTACGGCAATAAGACAAAAAGTAACAGCAAGATATTTAATGGGGAATTAACTTTGACACAGTTGCAGAAACGCTTATTAGAGTTAATCCTCCATTAAATCTCTTGCTAGCTTTTACTACGTCAACAAGACAAAAAGTGACAGCAAGATAATTGTTTAATGGAGGATTCACTTTAATGAACGTTTCTGCAACTGAGGGAAATTGTCAAAATATACAAAATTTTATGGTTAAAACCGTACCCTCAAAGCGAATTCAATAGACCCGCCGCGACCGCTGAGCTTTCCCACTATTCGTTTTAATTACACTATGGTAATACAGTGCTCATTGTATAAACCTACACTGAAAATTGAAATGAAAAGTCAGAGAAGTACGTTCATTGTTTTGAGAGCGTAATTGAATTCTCTGCAGGCGATTCAATTTTAAACTGAAATAACTGACGATTGTAGGTACTTTTAGGTATGCAGTTCACTCACTGATTGACTATTCACGAACTATACGAGTATGTAGATACCTAGGTAACTAAGCGCGCGAAATTACTGAAGTGAAACTACATGAATATGCTTTTACAGAATATTATGTTATCTTTGACGAATGTTGATTACTTGATTAAATTAATTGAATCAGGCGTTACTTTGCGGAAATCCATGACTAATATGTAGATGACACGATTGTATCAAGACCTCCGCTTCCAAGTACCTAGTAGACAAAGTTGTATTACGTTATGCAACACAACCTGCCCACCAAATAATTTCTACTCTACACGTGTTTCGCTCCACCAAGGAGCATCCTCAGGAGTTAGACCGACGAACGTTCGAAACAGAGTTGTTACTCCGCCGAGCGTCCGACACCGAGACGGACACACACGGACGGACACTCGGTGTCGGACGCTCGGCGGAGTAACAACTCTGTTTCGAACGTTCGTCGGTCTAACTCCTGAGGATGCTCCTTGGTGGAGCGAAACACGTGTAGAGTAGAAATTATTTGGTGGGCAGGTTGTGTTGCATAACGTAATACAACTTTGTCTACTAGGTACTTGGAAGCGGAGGTCTTGATACAATCGTGTCATCTACATATTACTTGATTAAATTTTAATCAATAGGGGATCGGACAATTAGTAAATTAGTAAAATCGTCAAAACGAGCGCGATGTATGAAAAATTGTACTAAATACCCACAAGTGACGTCATCAACATTTCATTACTTTTTATAGTTTATATTATTAAAATATTCTAACGAAAAAAAAATTTAGTATTAGCGTTATTTTCAAATGTTTTTTTACTAAGAAGATAAAACTAAAATATTTTTTTCAACACACTTGCTCATAAAATGGCCCTTATTTCACCGCAATTAGGCACATAATGACACCTATAATCAAACTGTGACTTTTTCATTACTATTCACAAGGGAGTTATAGGTTTTTTATAGTAGGTATCTAAACTTCTTGGTTGAGTTCTTGAGTTGCTCTGTTCTTAAAAAAGTTTCGATACAAAAAAGATCATATTCAATAGTACAAATAAATTCTCTAAATAAACTTTTTATGCATAAAGCATATGCTCACGACTATATTCCCCGAGGGGGTAGTCAGAGATATTCTGAAAGTTCAGAATAATAAATAAAATTAATTTTTATTATTATTTTCTTCACAAGTGTGTTGAAAAACGTCATATGATACACGTGTGTATTGATGATTACCGTCCTCGGCTCTCTTAAGACCCTCGCCTACGGCTCGGGCTCAATGGCGCCTCAGCGGTAATCAGTAATCACCAACATTACACACTTGTACCATAATGTACTATTATGCAGTCCGCTTCTCTAAGGTACATGGAGGTAAATATCTACAGGGTAGGTTTCATTAAAATGTGATTCTACAAATTTTTAGGGGCGTTTCAGACCATCAAAGAAAACCACTTTTTCCATGTTAGTTATGAATTCACAAAAAAAGAAATCTGCTGTTCAAACTCAACTCAAAAATGAATTAGAGAGAAACTAACTATGCGTGGGAATAATAAAAGTAGTTCAGTTTGATTGTTTGAACCACTCCTTAAAATTTGTTGAATCATATTCAATTCAATTGAAATTATGTATTTCAGTGTGTAATTACATACTGTAATAGTATACCTATGTGATAACTAAGTAGGTAAGAAGGTAGGTATTTTATTTATTGGGTCTGCCAATAGCTGCTACATCAATGAGTAGTTTTCTGACAGCTAAAAATCGGGCATAGGCCCACCACACATTCCCACCGCTGTAACTCCTGTAAGCCAGGATCAACAGCGGCGACCATTCACAACACTGGACAATGAAGTCCAGCGAGCCCGGGGGATGACTCTAATCTGTCTTGGAACCCGCAAAGAATTAATCAAAGAAGATAGGAGGAGTAGGAAAACGAAATATCCGACTTTTCTGACAGCTAGTCAAACGTAGTTTAGCAAACCGGCGATAGATGGCATTGACCAGAGAGGGGTCCGAAGACGAAAATTTTACGCTAAAAAGTAAACAAAAATGCATGCCACTGAGTCAGACGCATCCGTTGACGAAATATATGTTAATATTTGGCTGTTTACTTAAAACGCCATCTATCGAGCCATTAGGAACTACTTTTTCTTTTTTAATGGCTGTCGGAAAATCCCTCATTCATTAACATGTAGCTTAGTTACAAAAAGTCTTAGTTAAAGATGCACAAGAGGTTTTGGACCTGAAATTAATTCTATTTCATTTCATAATAAAATCAACAAGTGGAACCTAACACAGAAACTGAACGCAATACCTCCTCCTAAACGGATCGAAACCGAACAATTAAACCGCAGGGAATCCAATATTAATTATTCTATCAGATTAACTCCTCGTCTTATTCGATGATTAATTTGAGATTCTATGGTACCTACCTACTGTGCCGTTAAAGCCAATGATAATTTGATTAATTTATGTTGCTTTTATTGAACAGGACTGTACATTTTTTACAAGGAAAGAGATTCTTAGGTAAGTATACATAGAACAGCAGCGGTATTAGCACTCTATGGTAATTAAGGGCCTATGTCGAAAAATAATTGAAGCGAAATAGGCGTGTGATAGCTTATATTACTGCCTGACCTGATGCGAGAGAAAGAGATGGGGCGGCGCGCGCGTCTGAAACGACGCAAGCGTAAAACAAACTTTATGTAATTGTGATTGTACTATTTATGTAAGTGCATTTATAAATAAAAACGGAGGCTACTTTGGCTTGTCTTTCTATCGAGAAAATGTGTCTTAATCGTGTTTTGCCATGCTCTTGTCAAAACTTCAATTATATGTTCAATTTACACATATCCGCTAATCATACTCCTACTGTTAGTACTTCATGATATATGACGCTTTGAAGAATCCTATTTTTTCACATAGCTTTTTAATATTTATGTACAAAGCGCATTATAGCCCTCGTAGAAATTTAAAAAAAAAATTATTTTATTATCTCGCCTCACACTGCGAGACGCGATGAAAATGCAACTTGATAGTAGCCACACTGAAAAAATATGTTTTGACAAATATAATAAATTTTAGTGACTTCCAAACTGTTTTGTAGCACATAAACCGACTGTATATGTGTCGGAGATCCCAATAAATAAATTTTCTTTCTTTCTTTCTTAAAATAAACGTTTTATTGTATATCAAACCTTTGTGCTATTTAAATTTTTTTACTAAACTTTTCATTCTAAATTTCCTACAAAACAGTTTGGAAGTCACAAAAGTTTTGTACCGAATACCTAGGACTTGTAGGTATTCACAACCTACCCATAGTTGAACTCTATGTCCATGAACATCATCATCATCAGCCTATCATCGTCCACTGCTGAATATAGGCCTCCCCCAAGGCGCGCCACAAAACTCTGTCCTCGGCCTTCCTCATCCAGTCGCTCCCCGCTATCTTTTTGTCTATGAACATAGACTTCAACTATTATGGGTAGGTTGATGTGTCGCCGGTCGGTAGGTTGACATGAACCATAAAATGTGATTGGTATAGTCCGACTATAAAATGCGGCCACTATTCTTCTATTGAAAACCGACTAGATTTTATCTGTGTATGAAGTGGCCGCATTTCGCAGGCAACTAGTTGGAGTAAGTATAGGCACAGTATGAGAAAGAGTATGGTACTACATATAGTTTTATAGGCCCGATAGCTGAGTAGGTAGTGAACATGTCTGCTGATCCCTGGGTCGTGGGTTCGAATCCCGTAAGTATTTGTATAGTGAATATGAATATTTGTACCCGAGTCATGGATGTTTGTATCATAATGTATGTATTCTTTATCGTTTATCTAGTCATCATACCTAATGCAAGTCCTGGATAGATTCTGGTACTTTGATCTGGTACTCTGGTACATGATTAGATATTTTTGTGTGACAATGTCCGAGATAGTTATTTATTTTGTTGTATTTTATGTGACAAATCATAGAGGACGGCGTATCTCGTGTCAACGCGCCGTCCTCTATGATTTGTCACATTTAAGAAAACCGATTTCAGACACAATGAGCATTATTATTTTAGCAAATGAAATTACACCAACACATTTTCTAGCAAAGTCTAACAAAATGTCAAAGTATTCGTCAAATAGAGGACGGCGCGTTGACACGAAATACGCCGTCCTCTATTTGACGAATACTCATTTTGGTAGACTTTGCTAGAAAATGTGTTGGTGTAATTTCATTTGCTAAAATAATAATGCTCATTGTGTCTTAAATCGGTTTTCTTAAACTAGAAATATAGGTAACAACAATACAAAATGCACACAACACACATGCATAGATTTTACATTTTTTTTTTAATTCTTTTGTTTTTTTTTGGAGCTTTTAACCCTGAGGTTACGTCAGCCAGATTTTACATTATACGTGATTATTATATTTTTTCTCCGTGTGGTTTCTTATTATTATGATTATGGCCGTGTTGTGAGCGCAAAAAATAATTTTCTGGCTGTCGAATTTTGCAGTCAGTGTGATCCCATTTTGTGGCCCGTATGCATACAGCTTTAAGCTAATAAGATTTATAGGATACTGAACTAGATCATTGCTCTCTAGGGACCTCTTTTGTGTGACTTTGATTTATAATAAAGTGGACATTAACTTGGCTGGATAATACATGGAACTAGAATTATTGGAATTGTATAAATTTGAATATGTGTTGTATCATCAAATTGAGTAAACGTCCACTGCTGGACATAGGTGTCCTCCAAAATGGGGGGGATTTGCCATAATCGCCACGCTTGGCAGGTGGGTTGGCGATCGCAGTTGGATTGAATGTTTGTACTCAGAGGATACTGCTGCCAATCCTCTTGTAGATCCCTTAGTCGCCTTAGAAAAAATTTAAAAATGAAAACAAAAAAAAAGGTATGAAAATGAGATCTTAGGGATAAAAAAGGTCGTCGGGTGCATCCCCGTGAGACACGGTGCCAAGCATGCTGGCAGCGTTCCACCTTAGAATTGTCAAGCTGAGTCGTTTGACCAGCTTGGAAGCTGCCAGCTCTACGGTCACCGGTCGCCTTGCGGAGACGCATCGACAACTCTTTAATTAATATTTTTGCTTCTGTGCCCCAAGGACCCAACGTTTCGAAGCCAATCGGTGTAAACATGAAGCATTGTATTACAAATTAAGTTGATACTAGAACGTTTTTCAGACACGTGGCCAAGTTAACCTCTAACCTCTAATCCTACTGTATTAGTGACGCACTTTGCTAGTGATTAAGGAACTCTTACTAAGCTGTATTTTTGGGTGTGTGGACAATGACGAATTAGCTGGATTAACAACATACTTAGGTATAGGCAAAGAGTAATATAAGTATATAAGAAAAGAGAACCCACTCGTGGCAACATTATGCATCCACCTTATGTCAAATTGAAGGCTAGCTAGCGCCATCTATGTTTCACCGACAATAATTCAACCTATACTATACATACCTACTTATATCTACTCATACCGATGGATATTATTGTTTTGAATGCTAGTTTTCGTTCAATCACGCACCGATTGAGTGAAATTCCAGTATCCTTACTATTCCTGTAATCTAAACATTGGTAAGAGAACAACAGAAACTCCAGAACATCACTAAATCGTCACGAAATTGAACGAAAACTACAAACAACCCGCACATTACGCAAGATAGGTAGCCATTTTGTGATTTTGTCAATTTGACATTGACATAGACAATAAAATCTTTTTTCTCATAGTTCTGCGAAATATTTAATAGATGGCAGCACATTCTATGCAAACTGAATCGGAAAAAGCCACCAAAAGGCGACTGTCCTCCGCCTGGGTATAGGTATATTCTATGTGTTTGCGATAAAATAGGGGAAATAATAAAATAGTGTTTAGCTGAGTTCTAATTTACTTGATTTATAAAAATCTTTGAAAAAAAGTTACAAAATTGATTATCGGAATGGAGGCGGAAATGCTAGTGTCGATGTTGCCACCTTACAATTTAAACGTTGGCTAAGTGGCGTAGACAGTATATGTTGTGTATACAAGGTATAAAATTAAATGAGACACTTACTTAAAGGGGTTCAGACCATCAAACTAAACAACTTTCTCTATGGGACCAATATCGAAATCACGAAAAAAATAACATCTGTCCCATACATTTGGCTCAAGTAGGTTTGCAGTTTTGTACATGGAACAGCAGATTTTTTCGATGTTGGTGCCATGCCATAGAGAAAGTTGTTCAGTTTTATCGTCTGAAGCACCCCTTTAAGTAAGTGTCTCATTTAATTTTATACCTTACTACATATACTGTCTACGCCACTTAGCCTACGTTTGTAAGGTAAATTGTAAGGTGGCAACACCGACACTAGTATTTCCGCCTCCATTCCGATAACCTATGGTCTAAACTTTAGACTCTTAAGCACTCCCTAAAGTATGTAACTCATTTAAGTTTACACCCTGTATAGACTGATGATGATGATGATAAAGCCCTACACTTTGATTTAAAGTATTACATAACTTATAATACCTATAACAATAATAATTTATTGGGGTAATTTAAACTATTTCCGTAACAAAGTCAACACACAATCGATTTTATTTTATGTCTAAATAATGACAGAGCAGAACTTATACTACAATTATTTACTAAGTATGTCGATAAAAGTACCTACCTATATAACTTATCATATACTTACCTATGTAGCCATCCGTGGGCATCCGTGGTTTGGAAAAGAAGAAGTTTGCCGCCGTATCATTATTGTGTTGAACAATGTTATACCTATTAGGTACCTATAGGGTATTTATTATTTGGTTATAAGGGCTTGGTCAATGACCAAATAGCTACTGCGACCTAGATAGATCTATTGTAGCTGTCACCCTAGACCTAAAGGTCATTTCCTAGGCCCACGGACTTCATGAAACGTGTTATGCTTTTGGAGGGGAGGTCCCTGATGTCAGTAGGTGTTATTATGTATCCACCTAGATGGCGACTCCTGCTGTGAATGAGCACTTCGCATTCGCAGAGGAGATGTATGGGCGTTTCCTCTGCTTCACAGCAAAATCTGCAAGTGGGTGAGTCTACAAGCCCCATTCTGTGTAGGTGTTTGTTTAACTTGCAGTGTCCTGTTAAGGCTCGTACTAAGAGCCTTAAGTCGTTGCGGTTTGAATTGATGGCATCTGAGGTATGTCTGTTTGAAAAGCCGGTCACAAGTTCTTTCGCATGCCTCAGTCCTGGTGTATCCGACCAGAGCTTACGGCTTTGGTCCACGGCCCATTCCTTTAGCACACGTCTAGAGGTGTTGCGGGAGATTCCGCAATAAGGCTCGGGGCCTATGGCGTCCTCTTCGCCCCTCTTACCTATAGGGTATAGGTATGTATGATAATACGAACGGTGCTTACCTTATGTACCTACCTAGTACAAAGTTTCTGTTCGTTTTTTATTTATTTATTTCTTTCAACACTTTATTGTACACACGGAACTATACATGAAACAACATAATAGACAATTACAAAGGGCGAGCTTATCTCTAAAGAGATTTCTTCCAGCAAACCCGAGACAGAGAGAGAGCATAGAAAGTGAGGCAGGCACAGTGTTGCCAGATGCACTGTAATTACAGTAGATTTACTGTATTTTTGCGTCATCTACTGTACACTGTATTAAGAAAATTACAGTGTATCGACAGCACTGTAATTTTTACTGAGCCAATAATTCATGAAATTTTAATAAAAATGAACGCAACATAAGTATGGATTTGAAAATTATGAACGCGACTTTACGTGATCAACTTCTGATTCCTTCCTACCTAGGGGATTCCCCGTGCATTGCACGTTGGATGGGCAGGTATTATACGACTAAATATAGTTCTAATCATAGAGCAGAGTATTCCTGTGTTATATTGTATTATTTAAATTGGTGGACAGGTAGACAGCTGCGTAAGTTTTGAACCAACGTAGGCCATGCTAAAATTATTTAATTCTGGTATTTATAATAAAGAGAGAGCAATCGGACTGAATGATAGTGACAGTGATTAGCTATAATGTTTAATTTTGATAGTAAATACAAGTAAATTCAACAACATAAATGTCTTTCAATTGCACTGTAAAACATACTGTATTTTGTGTAAAATTCCCTGTAATTTTGTCGTAAACACTGTATTTTTACGTCCAAAACACTGTATTCTCATTTTCATTATCTGGCAACACTGGGCAGGCATAGTGTGCACATTTAACTTATAAAACAGTAGGTATTTAAGACTAATAAATATATCTATATATATATACTATTATAAAACTGTAACAGGAAGTTTGTCTGTAGATTGAAGATATTAACAAAAATAAAGTTACGATATGGTTTTCAGGTGTCCCTGATTCCATTTCAACAATTTTTGGATTTTTTGTCTGTCTGTTTGTTTGTGTGTTTGTTTGTTTGTTTGTTTGAACGAGTATCACGCAAAAACTACTGAACCGATTTTGATGAAACTTTTTTTGTTTGATAGCTTATGATCTGACTTAAAATCTGGTATATAATTTGTGCGGACAAAGTCGCGGGTTAACGCTCGTATTATATAAAGATACAGGTATATGTATACTTACATACATACATACAAATATATACGGTATGGTAAATAAATAAATATACTAGTTTATTGAAGAGAGAGATAGTGATCTTTGACTTGTTTTTTAAATGAAGCAATTGTTTGACAGTCTCTTATATTAAATGGGAGAGAGTTCCACAGCCGGACTGCATGGACAGTGAAGGAATAGGAATAGAAGTCAGTTCGTTCTGAAGTGAAACGGACGTGAGTTTATATATGTACGAGTATGTGTGTATACTACTTCGGGTTGGTGTCTAACTTTATTTTTTAAAGTGTTAGTCAGTAAAGTCCATGATTCTAAATAACTATTAACTATAACGATACGATAAAAAAAAAAACAACGTATAATCTTGCGTCCGGGCGGTGGAAGCCTGGTGACCTGTAACACAAGTGCGGAGAATTAACTCCGTACCATTGTACGAGCACCAGTCTCCACAAACCTAGTTGATATATATATATTTTTTTTCTGCTTATAAAACTAAGTGCTTACTGATAAGTTTAGTGTTTATATTAATTAACTTTGTGGAGAGAATAAAAAACGTTTGTATTTATTTATTTATTATTATTATTACATGTAGGTACCTACCTACATGGGACCAATTTTGGAATTGGGGAAAATAAATCAAGCTATATTATTTTGATACAATTAAAAAGATAACAAAGCAAAGACGGAAATTGATAAATACAGCAGAGTGAAAACATCCCACTGATAACATCATCTCATAGATGTAGTACATTTAAACAAGACAACATTTCCAAAATGAAAGACACGGAAAGTAAAGTTTGTTTTTAAGTTACGTTAAAACTTCTTTAGCACCATTGTGGTTAGAAAACCGATAAAACGATGAAACTTCTACACCCATTCCTTTTCTGTTCATGCCGTTCGGCTCTGGAACTTGTTACCAGAGCCGATCAGACGTGCACCCTCCTTGAATGTTTTTAAGTCGAAGGTCAAAGCTCATTTCCTCGAGCACTGACTACCTATCCTGAATGGTCACCTCTCTGGTTCATGTTTTTCTCTCTTTGATAAATAATTGTTGTTTTAGTACTCTTTTATGTATGATATGTATTTGTAGGTATGAATATTTATTTGTTATAGGTATTTATATTATAAATATATTTTTATATTTGTATTTGTTTGTATTTGTATAACATAATTTGTGTATGTTATCTATATTGTGTTATTATGATCTACACCGCCTACCAATCTTCTTTCACTATTTCCTCTACCCTAAGGTTGTCTGGAAGAAATCGCTTTTTAGCGATAAGACCGCCTGTTTTTGTGCCTTTTGTATTTCCTGATTGTTTGCTCTCTGTATACTCTGTTTTTTTGGTGTCAAATAAAGTATAATTGATTGATTGAAAACGAAAAAGCGTCACTAAATAGTTTCTGTTTCACTTCCAGCGCGTGTGAACTGCACGCGTCTTTGACAATTTATTATAAGGACTGGCCTTGCTTCATGTGCAACTGATCATGTGCATTTAAATTCACAAGTGGCGACGGGCTCACTCCCCGTCACACTGGGCAGAGTTTCGGTACTATAGTGAAACGTGGATGTTCTGAGGTTTCAGAATATCTCTGACTATCCCCTCGGGGATTATAGTCGTGAGCATATGCTATGCTATGCATTTAAATTCAATTTTATACCTTATCACTAAACGAGACAGCCTATAATTGCGAATCAACAATTTCGAACTTAGAACGTTTGGGGTTCACACAAGACTACTTTTCATGATTTTTATCATTTAAAATTAGAATCTAAAGTTATGAGGAATAAAATCCAAAGATGCGGATTTCATGTTACCTCGGCCCCCCCCCCCCCCCCCCCCCGCAAAAAGTGGCAGAAATGTTTGTTAGTAGAATTACACGCGTAACTAGTCCTCATAATAGTAGTCATGTCATATTTTTTTACCAATTCACTCATTTTAATTAGATTTTACAATACAGGGTGTAAGTGCCAGCCTAGCAAATACTGAAACGGTGAACTTAGGCCATAAAACTGAACAACTTTTACTATGGTTACACCCTGTACCTACATTTACCACTTTATTGAAGAAAGTAAAGTAAAGCCTGTCATGTTTCCCTCAGAGTGTTCAAACGGTTCAGAGAAGTCAACCCGGAGCTGGTGCCCAAGCGTATGACGGAGAACCAAGCTCACACCATAGCGGTGCCCGTGGAGGAGATCGAGAAGCTGCCTGAACTAAAGGTTCGTTTGACAGGTTTGGATTGAGACCCATATCATAGTGTAATAAAAACTACTAGTGGTAAAGCTCTGCAGTCGCGGCGGGTCTATGCTCGCGCTCTGTGATGTGAATGGCATAGTACGACCAGGAAAATAATTCCGCTCGTCATTATTTGTTTGCGCAAAGCAGGCCCGTGTCACCGTGTCCCCGTTAAAACCCTAAAAATAAATCATGCGCGATAGTCAGAGTGCAAAATCGGGTGCTACATACTAAATCTTTCTCTATCTATCCAAGTCGATTAGAGATTAATGGACGCTCCGGGCGCAAAGGGCGCGAAAACAATTAGACATTAGCCAACATTATACCAGCAAGGGATTTAAAGCTGGGCCACACAGAGTGCAGCTGCAGAACGGGTGCAGACCGGATGCAGGCCGGCAGTAGTTGTAACTATGGAATTATATGCGAGGTGTCACACTGAATGCAGTCCGGCGCGGCTGCGGAAGATCAGCGATGGTCGAAGTGGCACAGACGCAAATCCGTTAAGGCCCCAATCACTCAATAATAATAATACTGCTCAGGTACATCGGTAAGACTTATAAACCTGGTACACCTGTACCGCGCACAGGCAAGTCGGTACCGGGGGGACGCACTTCCCCCAACCTCCGCACACCGCGCTCGATTGACCTGTCGCGACCGCTGGCGCTGAGCTTTACCTCTTTATAAGTAGTTTTTATTATATTTTTCCCATATATTACACAAGTTTACTGGCTTGCAGCAATTAATAAATAATTTGTGTTCTTTCATAAAACTGCGCCAGGTGGCCGTATTTTTAAAGTATTAGCCGTATGTTTGGTGTCGTCTTTAGAGCTTATTTCAGTGTACAATAGAAAACATTGTAGGTATTCTACGTTCATGTTTCATACCTATTTTGATGTGATTGTTCTAGAATTTTTATTATACAACGAGCACTTTGTCTTTGCACGTTGCTTCATCTTTCCTTTTAGCTAGATTGTCGACGTATTTTTACAGTAAGCAGTATAAAATAATGACTGCTAGTCGTTTTGTTAAGTTATATTCCAGCATCAAATGTAGTTTTAAAAAGTTACGCGGATGCTTTAAAAACTATAACACCTATCAAAACATTGTACCTATCCACTGCATACAAATGAAGTAGATCATAATATTTCGCAAATACAAAATTTTTAAAACCCGATCTAGATACTAACCCTGCCTGTGGTTTGTCAGATTTCTATTAAAATCATAATTAGATTATCTGTATACAATTTCAATGCTAGGATTTATTTAAGATTTGTATGGAAATGTTTGAGCTATGTAACTTTGAAACCATACATTTTAACAAAAATCTGACAAACCATAGGCGTAGAGATTCGTTTCTAGATCGTGTTTAAAAAACTTTATTGACTTTAATTGGTTAATATCAAAAAAATAATTAAACTTCGTTTTTATTAAGAGCGCATATCCTCTTAAGTACCTAACTGTAATCAAGTTGCAAAATTGAAGTAGGTAGGTACCTTATCGATTTTACTTTGAACACCTACTAAGTTCCTATAACCCAACTTAGATCACCCGAATTTTACCAAACTAAGCACCAAGATTGGCGCTCAATTTAATATTATAACAATCGTGGCAGTTGCCAAAATGTTTATAGACCTCAGTCAATTGACCGTCCCTATGCAACGCTAACAATACTTAAGATGAGATTAAACATGTAACTTGTTCTAGGAGAACCCTTTCAAACGGAGGATCTGTCAGGTGTTCTCTCACGACGACGGGTCGGGAAACCTGACGTTTAAGGACTTCCTGGAAATTATTAATACAAGCCTAAGCACCAAGATTGGTGCTCAACTTGTTATTTTCACAATCATAGCATATCTCAGACAATTACCGACCTAATGCGACACTAACAATGCTGGAAATAAGTTTAACGTGTAGGTAACTTGTTCTAGGAGAACCCGTTCAAGCGCAGGATCTGTCAGGTGTTCTCTCACGATGGGTCGGGGAACCTGACGTTTGAGGACTTCCTCGACATGATGTCCGTATTCAGTGAAGCAGCTCCCAGAGATATCAAAGCTTGGTAAGTGTACAATTGTACACTAAACTCTCACTCTTTTTTGTATTTAATCTATACTATTATAAAACTATAACAGGAAGTTTGTCTGTACATTGAAGATATTAACAAAAAAAGTTACGATACGGTTTTTAGGTGTCCCCAATTCCATTTCACCAATTTTTGGATTTTTTGTCTGTCTGTTTGTTTGTGTGTTTGTTTTGGTGTTTGTTTGTTTGTTTGAACGAGTATCACGCAAAAACTACTGAACCGATTTTGATGTAACTCTTTTTGTTTGATAGCTTATGATCTGACTCAAAATCTGGTATATAATTTGTGCGGACGAAGTCGCGGGTTAACGCTCGTTAAATATAAAAACAACAAAGCTTCGTATCATAATTCATAACCCTCTGGATCATGTTACCTGAAAACAAAATGGCACATAATAAGTAGGTACTTTAATTTAACTAAACATGAAATATAATGTTCGCGATTGTATGATTATTATCTATCTCACACACACATATAATAAAATTGTTAACTTTACGTTACCTACCTCAAGATATTTACAAAAATATTACTTGGAGGCATTTAGGATGTACACACGGCGACACATCAAGCTATACAAAACCAATATAAGCTGGTCGCGATACGTTATACGTTACTCGCGTTCTACGCGCGGCCAGCTTATTTTGGTTTTGTATAGCTTGATGTGTCGCCGTGCGCACACAATAGAATGCATTGAGTTGCGGTTACCTGTTTGTTTGTGCACACATCAAAACACTTAAAAACTACTGAAGCCATTTGGATGGTATTTTCAGAAAAGGATAGCGCTTAGTTGGGATTAGCATTTAGGCATTATTTCATCGCAAACGGCTTATTCAATCAAGTGCTATTAAAGACAGCTTTCCACGCGTATGAAGTCGCAGGCTCCGCTTGTTTCGAATAAAAAACATTATGATTTAACTACAGATTTTTTTCGTATTTCCCAAAACTCTTAGAAAACTTGACAGTAATCAGCATCAATGAGAAGGGTCGCTGTCGTCACCTGTCGTCCTTTGAAACTTTTCTGCTTATAGAATGAATGTTTCTAAAACCGTCTTCCCTAACGACATACCTAGTCCAACAAACTATTTATCACTTTAGGCCTAGCTAGTCCCCAAAGACCGATAACCGAGAGTCTAGAGTTCAAAATAACTTGCTGTGATAGACACATGTACCGATGCGAAATCTGGTATAAGTCACTTAACAAATGATAATAATTCAAATTAATAAATAAAAAATATGATGTTGTTTAAGTTAATATTAAATAGCACAATTTCCACTGAGAGCGCTGGGCTGCGTCGTCGGGGCGTGTCGGCGAATTCGCGATATTTAAATATTTAATAAAATTATGTACAAGTAGATACTCATTCAACTAGAAAAAATCGATTAATTAGTAGTAATTAATTCTGTAGTAAAACATTGTGATTAACGAACGTACGAGTAACAGTGCATATATAAGAGCTATAAACTTATAGCTGCTACTAATAGTACATTATGGTACAAGTGTGTAATGTTGGTGATTAGTGATTACCGCTGAGGCGCCATTGAGTCTTAAGAGAGCCGAGGACGGTAATCATCAATACACACGCGTATCATACGACGTTTTTCAACACACTTGTAAAGAAAATAATAATAAAAAATCATTTTATTTAGTAAATAAAAAGTTTATTTAGAGAATTTATTTGTACTATTGAATATGATCTTTTTTGTATCGAAACTTTTTTAAGAACAAAGCAACTCAAGAACTCAACCGAGAAGTTTAGATACCTACTATAAAAAACCTATAACTCCCTTGTGAATAATAGTAATGAAAAAGTCACAGTTTGATTATAGGTGTCATTATGTGCCTAATTGCGGTGAAATAAGGGCCATTTTATGAGCAAGTGTGTTGAAAAAATCTATTAATTAGTATAATTACTACTAATTAAATTTTTTTTCTGGGTGAGTGCGTTACATTCTCGGCTTCATCTACACTTTCCATAAGGTGAGCTGAAGCCAAGAGCAAGCCACCACCTCAACCATAAGATAACCATAAGACCTACATGGTATCCACCTAACTATGTTTACGAATAAAATATCATTACATTTCGCAAATAAAAAAGCCCAATATTTTATTTATTTAACTTAGTAATAAACTG
The DNA here is from genome assembly GCA_927399405.1 of Agonopterix arenella. NCBI lineage: Eukaryota > Metazoa > Arthropoda > Insecta > Lepidoptera > Depressariidae > Agonopterix > Agonopterix arenella. The sequence continues at coordinate 2,933,140 of OV656691.1, forward strand.
TTACGGTCGGTTTGGTAGGTACATCATTTTATGACTTTACATGAAGAAATTTACATACCTAGACTGAAGCACCATTTCACCAACAGGTTCTTCAGTCTTTTTACCTTGGAGGTGACGATATTAATGAACTTGACTGTACATTGAACAAATAATTTCAAATTCCAGATACCTACATAGTATCTATTTGTGAAGAACAATGTCACAAATTGACTATAACAACCGCACAAACAAACAGATCTATCGTTTTCTCAATTCAAAGTTTCTCAGTCATCTTCAATTTATTTACCGTGATCCAGTTCTGAAATAGGACACCGCCATCTGACCCAAAAGTAAATAAAATTCACGCAAAACAAACAATCTACTCAGCCGAACCAAACCAAACTATTGTTTGGAACTTTGCAACTTGCTGAAATTTTCATTAAAGCCCCAAAATACTTCCTGCGAACTGCCAAATTTGATTCCTCGAGGGATTTTCGAATAGTTTTTGATTCGCTTTCTTTGTTGTTTGGGTAAAGGAAGTAATATAAAGTTATATTTTTGATTCCTTGTAAACAACGATATACCCACCTAGTTGATTAAAAAACCTTCGTCTGTATTACAGGACATTCTTGATTCTTTTTTGTTTTCATTTACTTTTTTTAATAAGTTTGGCACAGATGGACTTTGGAGTTTGGCCTACTAATATTCATTAGTAGAAGTGCCCCTGCCCTAAAGTAATAAATAACCTACAAGCTAACACTTGGGTACTTTGTATCACCTCGAGGACTAGTTAGTTCACTAACCGAATTATCCAAATTAACCGAATTATCGTATTGGGAGCCAAAACATTTTAACACTAATAGACTAAGAGATAAGTGTACTTTTTGCAACCATCAGCAGCAAGGCTGATTCAGTGTTTATGGGGTGTAGAGCTTCTCTGTGATGGGGATGAACTAGGTCTGCCTGCATAACTTCAGTCGGTTTAGGAGTTACAGACATTTAAAGGTCAGTAAAAAATTAACGATCAGCTTCAAGGCTGATCGTATGATATTATTGTAGTGTTTACTGTAGCTTTGTAAAAAGTACAAAAACTGACATGAACTGCCAGTCGGTTCAGGAGATACAGCCGTTTAAAGGTCGGACCTTTGAACGGCTGTATCTCCTAAGGCTGAAGCTGATCGTTAATTTTTTACTGACCTTTAAATGTCTGTAACTCCTAAACCGACTGAAGTTATGCAGGCAGACCTAGTTCATCCCCATCACAGAGAAGCTCTACACCTCATAAACACTGAATCAGCCTTGCAGCTGATGGTTGCAAGAAGTACACTTATCTCTTAGTCTATAATATGCTAGTCATAAAAAAGAAGCGCTGCTCAAATCGTTATAAAATATTTTATTTTTGGTACGATGACAACATCAAAATCTCCAACTTAGTAGGTAAAATCTAATTAAACATTCATGAATTTACCCCACAGCCACATGACAGAATAATTCTACCTACCTACTCTTATACTACTGAAATTCAATGCAATATACTTCATCACCAAAGTACATTTCGCTCAACGACTCCACTCGACTCAAGTCACGGAAGTGAGCACACAACATTCAAACTAAAATTCAACTTAATATAAATTCAACCCATTACAGGTACGCGTTTCGAATATACGATCTCGACGACGACATGTACATAGGACGAGAGGACTTGCTGGAAGCGACAAGGTTGCTCACCAGGGGCGAGCTACACCCGCACGAGCGGGACGAGATCGTGGCGAGTGTACTCGACGAGGCCGACGTGGACGGAGACGGGAGGCTTTCCTTCATGGACTTTGAGCACGTGGTCGTGCGAGCACCTGACTTTCTGTCAACATTTCATATTAGAGTTTGAGTGTTTAATAAATGGTTTTGTAAATGGGCTGCGCCTTTTAATTTGTACTAATGATAACAAATAAAGTTTAAGAAATGGGAGCATTTCTAATATAATCTTCATCATCACAGGCTATATTATACGTCCCACTGCAGGGTACAGGCCTACCCTCAGGTAAAATAGAATTCACATACGCATCGGAATTTATTCTTCAGCATATGCAGGTTTCCTCACGATGTTTTCCTTCACCGTTTGAGAGCAATCGGTATTATTACGTTCTTAAGTTCGAAAAACTCATTGGTACATGGTATTGTTATCTGTGCGGATTCGAACCTTGACCGCAAGATTGAGTTTAAATAGCTCTCCGCAACGCGCTACCGACGCTCATCTCACGCTGAAATGCAACCTTAAAAAAACAAATTCATTGTTGTAGGTACCTAATTATTTGTTGTACAATTTTATTGTACAAATAAATAAGTAATTTTAGTATGTACACAAATTATACAGGGTTTAAGTGGCAGCCTAGCAAATACTGAAACGGTGAACTCAGACCATCAAGCTGAACAACTTTCACTATGGAGCCTACCTCAGGAGACGCGAAAAAAAAAATCTGCTGTCCCATAAATTTGAGTCGGGTTTTGCATGAGTTTTGTATGGGTCAAGAGATTTTTTTTCGCGTCTCCTGAGGTAGGCTCCATAGTGAAAGTTGTTCAGTTTGGTGGTCGAGTTTACCGTTTCAGTATTTGCTAGGCTGTCACTTACACCCTGTATAGGGCGAGAAGACTAGCTAGAAGCGATAAGCGGGGGAAGCGGCATCGGCACCTGCACGAGCGGGACGAGAACGTGGCGAGCGTACTCGACGAAGCCGACGTGGACGGTCACCGTGCGCCTGACTTTCTATCATAAAGTCATTTCATAATTATTACAGTTTGAGAGGTTTTGGGAATGGGCTACTGCGTCTTTTATTTGTACCTACTGGTGGTAGGGAAGCGGCATTGGCACCCGCACGAGCGGGACGAGAACGTGGCGAGCGTACTCGACGAAGCCGACGTGGACGGTCACCGTGCCAAAAACCACGTCAGAGGCCGTAAGGCGGTCTGAGAAAACTCTGACAACAGGGCTCTGCCCACACAATAAGAGGAAGAATACCCTTACAATATGCCATAGGTATCTCGTCATTTACACAGGCTACACGCATTTGGGTACGTCATCCCAAAGAAGACAAAAGAGATAAAGTCACTTGCAGGTCCCAAGATCTACTTACATAGGTACTACAACAATAAACTAGCCAAAGTAAATTGTCAATTACACGCTCCCGTGTTGCCGAAGGCTTAATGGCCGTATAATAGGCAATCGAGACAATGTCGGTTATACCACAGACAGTGTAAACATGTATATAGCTATCTATAGGTATACGTATACAATATACATGGCCTGTCCTCGAGTAACGGCCCAGCGAATTGTTGATGATTATCGACGGATTTACCTATTACCTGTCCTCAAACTGAAAGGTCTACATAGGGGTTTGAGGTTTAGCTACAAAGGGGATTTAGAATTTTAAGTAAATTGTAAGTAATGAAACGCTGTTGGCTACAAAGAGGTGTGAGAATTTTAAATACATTGCTACATGGCTGTTGGCTACAAAGGGGTTTGAGAGTTTTAAACAAATTGCTACACCGCTGTTGGCTACAAAGAGGTATGAAATCTTCATAATGAAGAATTGTTAACCTATTTTCCGAAAATAAACCTCGTGTTTACCTATATATTGGACCGGATGCGTCTACTAGGTTTTGCTGTCAAGAAAAGCTTGAGAAACCCTATCCCATTTCAGTCAAAAATGGCACTCTAACAGTATAGGGTTTGTACGTATTAATTGCGGTACATTTAGTAGTCATAAACCCTAGCTCGGTTGACTCAAATAGATTAGCTTTTTTAAACGTAAAATTCAAAAAAAAATTTAAAAAAAAATTTCAGTCCGTTTTCGTACTGTAACGGACTAGGTTTTTTAGCGATTTTGCGGAAAAAAAACCTAATCGATTATGGTACCGATCCGTACTGAAACGATATAGAGTTTGTAACGACGCGGACCGGATCGATTGACCAACGACTTTAGCAGCGTTTACACTTGGTCGGGCCCGATTTCGGTCCACATTGCTGGATTTGTTCTTCCAATCCGTTCTTTAAATTGTAGCGATCAAAGCAAGCAATGTGTGCCGAAATCGGCCCTAAATGTTGGGAAAGGTAATCGCTGCTTTTGTTTTTGAAATTATGAAACAACAGTCCTCAAGTGAGACTGTTGTTTCATGAAAATGTTGTTTTCATTTGGATAATTTCAAAAACAAAAGCAGCGATTACATTTCCCAACATTTAGGGCCGGTGATGGCGATTTTGGTGAAGGCAGCCTATGCCAAAGGGCCATATAAAAAAAGCGAATTTTGATGGAACGATATCGCCGCAAACATTTTTATTTTACCAATTTTATTATTCTCTTATTTACAGCATTACAAAACAAAACAAGGACATCCTTAAAATAACTGTATTTTTTTTTTAAATAAGTTTTCTCTGTTTTTTGGAGATTGGGAGGGCCGACTGTCTCTAAAATTCCAGGGCCGCAGGTTTCATTTTATAAAAATTACTTTTTTATATATAAAACATTTATAAAAACGAAATGCTTAGTAGGAATACTAGGAATCAGTATCAGGTAGTTAGGTACTTATGTAATCTGCTGCGCAATGGAGACACTATAGTACATTATGGTACAAGTGTGTAATGTTGGTGATTACCGCTGAGGCGCCATTGAGTCTTAAGAGAGCCGAGGACGGTAATCATCAATACACACGTGTATCATACGACGTTTTTCAACACACTTGTGAAGAAAATAATAATAAAAAATCATTTTATTTAGTAAATAAAAAGTTTATTTAGAGAATTTATTTGTACTATTGAATATGATCTTTTTTGTATCGAAACTTTTTTAAGAACAAAGCAACTCAAGAACTCAACCAAGAAGTTTAGATACCTACTATAAAAAACCTATAACTCCCTTGTGAATAATAGTAATGAAAAAGTCACAGTTTGATTATAGGTGTCATTATGTGCCTAATTGCGGTGAAATAAGGGCCATTTTATGAGCAAGTGTGTTGAAAAAAAATTTAAATCCAGAATCACACCATTCACACCAGAGTACTAGTGAAAGTAAAGGTTTAATTAAATCCCAAGAGAGGAAGGGAGCACCTGCGCAAATCCGCAGAAATTTTCAGATGCGATATTTCGCCGCTCCCGTCATCGCTCCGGTAGCCGTGATCGTCTAGTGGTTAGGACCCTACGTTGTGGCCGTAGTAACCCAGGTTCGAATCCTGGTCACGGCAGTGATACACTGTCGCGGCGGAGCTCCTTTTTTATTTTTATCACACTATTTTATTGGAGATATACCTACGTGCCTAATTTGGTCAGAATTTCTCAACGTAGGTAGGTAGGTACTAGTACATTGTTTAAACATGTAATGATACAGTGCCTCAGGAGTGCGATTTTTGAAACTCATTTATTGAACTCAGCAGTTGAAAATGTCAATATTACTATGGAGATATGCATCTTTCTACTGCTGATTTGACTTTAAAAAACGCACTCCTGTAGTATGATTTTTGCAAGTCAAATCGGCAGTAGAAAGATGCGTATCTCCATACATTTTCAACTGCTGAGTTCAACGTGTGAGATTCAAAAATCGCACTCCAGACAGCAAAACGAAACGAAGAATATTGAGAAGAAAGATTTTAGTTTCGGTTGTCTCCAGGAGCTCGGCATTATTTCTGTTTAAAGCTTAATATTTCGCTAACGGATCCCTAAATAAGTTACCTACAATAAGTTATACTTATTATTGATCGACCTAACCCTTATATAAGGTCTAACAAAATTAGCTGAAACTATTTTAAGGGAATGATCAGACCATCAAACTGAACAACTTTCTCTATGGGACCAATGTCGAAATCGCGAAAAAAAATCTGCTGTCCCATACATTTAAGTCGAGTATTTTTTTCGCGATATCGATATTGGTCCCATAGAGAAAGTTGTTCAGTTTGATGGTCTGATCATCCCCTTAAAATAGTTTCAGCTAGTTTTGTTAGACCTTATATACAACGACACCCCAAACTATGGGATAGATAGACAGACGAAAAAAAACATCACCCCACTTTACGTGTAGGGAAATACCCTAAAAAAAAGATTTTCAAGATTTTTTCTACCACTTTGTCGGCATGATCAATGTTGCCAAATTACAGCTTTCTAACAGTCTAGTCTAGTCTAGTCTCAGAGTTAAACCACGGACAGACAGACGCAGACGGACGGACATGGCGAAACTATAGGGTTCCTTGTTGACTTTGGAACCCTTCCCAAAGTTATGATACGGGTAGTACTAGTATTTATTCTGTGGTTATGATAAAAAAAAGTGTCCTCATCTAGTGACGAGTAGCGGAACTAAATAAGCCCTACATAGTTCTGCTATTTGCCACTGCTCCAGATTAATACTATTTTCATATTCATTTTTTTATTCGTTTTTATCCGACTGCGCCACAAGGAGGGTATTGTTTGTGTAAAATTCTGATCCAATTGTTTTTAAAATAATTAATAAGGATTTTATTTAGGAAACCTTGTCAACATTCGAAAAAAATTATTCGATTAAAAACTCTAGTCCTCATAGTCTTTTTTGAACGCATCCATTTCTATATTGCACGTGTTCTCTGTGGACCAAATTCTACTTTGTCTATGGTGTCAAAATTGAAGTCCCTTCGCTTTTGTAGTCGCGTTTTCAGCATTATCATGGCAAAAATGCTGTTATAATTCGCTAACCCAGAAGACGTGCCTCTGAAATTATAGTAAACACGTGCAGTGAAACGACTATTAGATATTTTATACAATTATATGATTACTTGCTTTCGTTTGACAAATTGCGCTAGACCGCATATATAAAATGGCAGCCCTACCACGTAGAATAATCAAAGAGACACAGCGATTGATGCAGGAGCCAGTGCCGGGAATAAGCGCGGTGCCCAGCGAGACCAACGCGCGCTACTTCCACGTTATCGTCACCGGGCCCGAAGACTCGCCCTTCGAAGGAGGACTGTTCAAATTAGAATTATTTCTACCGGAGGACTATCCCATGTCAGCGCCTAAGGTTAGGTTTATAACGAAAATATACCATCCGAACATAGATCGGCTGGGTCGTATATGCTTGGACATATTGAAGGATAAATGGAGTCCCGCGCTGCAGATCCGTACGGTTCTGTTGTCTATCCAGGCGCTGTTGTCGGCGCCGAACCCCGACGACCCCCTGGCGAACGACGTGGCGGAGCTGTGGAAGGTGAACGAGAGCGAGGCGATCAGGAACGCGAAGGACTGGACGCGGAGGTACGCCATGGACAACTGAGCGCCCGCGCGCCGGCCGCGCCGCGCCTGCAGTGCCCGCTCCACGCCTGCCCCGGCCTGGACAAAACTAGCTGATATATCATGATTTTAAGAGTGCAAGTTATGTTATACACCCGAGTAACTTGTGGAGAGACAATTGTGGATAAATTTTTATTATTAGTGGGCCCGGTGATGTCGGTCAGCGCCCAGCCCACGACCGCTCAGGTTATCCTTGCATTTCTACGTAGCCTCGCCCTTGTCCTGGAGTGATCCGAAACACTACAGACCATTGTTTACCCGTTCACTTGTAGCTTCGTTATGATATTAGGTATGCATATTTTTTTACTATCAGTAATAGCAAATAAAATTAACTGGAGACTTAAATGTATATATTTCACCGTTATATGTTTGGTTAATTTTATACAAAGGATGGTGGTGCTGTCACAAAGTTGAATGTCTTTGTGGTGTCGTATCAAACACCAGCTCTTTAGTGCAAAATATGCTTCTATATCAGATAACAAATCTCTAGTGACACTGAATGTTTATTTAATTTTTTTTACATAGAAAGTGAATTGATTTAGACCTTTTAATTTTCACTGTTTAAGCTGCATCAACATGATTTCACGATGAATCTTTTGTGTACTATTTACGTCTTGTATAAAAAGTTATCATTAAATTGTATTTATGTAAATTTAATTTGGCTTTGTGAGCAACTTCAAAATACATAATATACAAAAGCTGACCAATAGTTTATTTATAATCTCCAACTACGCTTTATATCCTTTTAATATGTAAGTAGATAATATTCAAATAATCATTTGTTTTAGTAAATTTACTTCAAAATATATGCTGTTTCAATGCTGGTTTTTAACATAATACTCTCATAAATTCTATTCAATACAAAAGTGACATAGATTTCATAATGTGTTTAAAATTCATCCTGTCAATGGAACAGTGCCATACAGCTTTCAAAGTAACACATTTCTAGTGCTATTAATGGCAAAGGATATTGATTACCAGCGATTGGAATAGGTAGATTTGATTAGGGAAAAGGCATAAATATTTGTGTGATGAATATTAATATTTGTATTCGTTTCATGGGTGTTTGTTTCTATTTTATACAGGGCGTAAAATTTTATGCATTGTATATTACGCTTAACACGAATATTTGCGCCTTTACCCTAATCAAATCTACCTATTACGAACACTGTTGATTACGGATCATCGACCAATGATTTTCTCCTGTTGAATCATAATAACAAAGAATATGTCTTTGTTTTACAAATGACCCCTTATCAGATAAGTTGCTATATCTGATTGAACCTTATTAGTGAGCAAGGGCAAGCTATTTTTGACTGGGTACAATCAATAAGACAGTAGTAGAGTATACTTGCTGATTTAGATCTTAGTCCAATAAAGAACGATACAAGAGATTGATAAAATCAAAACAAATGTTCTTCTTTGCAGTACAAAAAAAAGGCATTAAAAAGACATAGCCCGCGTGACGAAATGTATTTGTTTCACAACTAACAAATGAGTATGATCAAAGAACACATACAAATAGTATGATAGCTAAAATTATACACAAAATAGAAGGAATATCATACTTGCTAAGGAAATGAAAATTATCCTTTTCTATTGCAGCATTTCTTATAAATTTCAAATTCAGTTTAGAGGCAAAAGAGATTTGGCGTTTCCTTTATAAAACCATAAATACTAAGTACTATGATCTCTTCATGCATAGGTTTTTAACAGGTATAAAATCTACACTAACGGGTGAAACTGATATCATTGGCATCCTTTTAAACTAAGAGTCTACCCATCAAACTGGACAACTTTTACTACGGGAGCAAACCAATTGTAGCAAAAAAGAAATCATCTGCTGTTTCATACAGTTGAGTCGAGACAGTACATTGCAGTTTAGTATGGAATTGGAACAGCTGATTTCTTTTTCTACAATTGTTTTGCTCTCATAGTAAAAATTGTTCAGTTTGATGGTTGGATGAATGACTTGCCATCGACTCGATAGAAGAAGTTTGATGGATAGACTCTTAGTTTTAAAGAATGCCAATGATTTCAATTCCAACCTGTACTTATACATAAAACTGTAACAGAAGGATGTCTGTAGTGTTTAGGCACAGTATAAGAAAGATTATTCTATTACTACATAGTTTAGGTGTCCCTGACTCCAAATCAATGATTTTTGGTTGTTTGTTTGTTCGAGCATCATGGAAAAACTACTGGACCAATTTTGATGAAACTTTTTGTGTTTAAAATTTATGATTAGACTCTACTTTTCGAGGGTATCATCATGTCTCTATCAGATCGTCCATTTCCAATATGTTGTTACCTCCATCGGTGCGGCTGATGCGCTCATTGCGTTCTCCATATTGTGATCTGCTTGTACAGACTGGTGCGGGGTGGTTTGATGTAGTCCGCATTTGCATAAAGTTTCGCTGTTTCAGAGCATAATTCCCCATTTTGTGATATTATCCTTGGCAGGACCAAGGACCTGCCTACTCCAACCCGCAGGGTGTTAAGGCTTTCCACACATGACATTTCTCCTTCCCTCAGGGGTTTGGTTGGTTTGGTAACTGGTAGATGTGTGGCTTGTCTTTCCAGTTTCGCATTCAAAACTATTCTGTTGTTCTCACAAAGGTTATGTTTCTGGTGAAGCATTTGCGAGACTCAACTCGTGGTTTGACTGAAAATGATTAAACGTTAAAAGTTGGTGTACAGGAGTGCGATTTTTGAATCTCATACATTGAACTCAGCAGTTGAAAATGTATGGAGATACGCCTCTTTATACTGCTGATTTGACTTATTAGAAATCGCACTCCTGTAAAGTAGAAAGAATATCTCCATAGTAATTTAGACATTTTCAACCTTTGACTACTTATATAGGGACTAGTTACGCGTGTAATTCTACTAACAAACATTTCTGCCACTTTTTGCGGGGGGCGAGGTAACATGAAATCCGCAACTTTGGATTTTATTCCCATAACTTTAGATTCTAATTTTGAACGTTAAAAATCATGAAAAGTAGTCCGTGAACCCCAAACGTTCTAAGTTCGAAATTGTTTTGCTATTATAGGCTGTCTCGTTTAGTGATAAGGTATAAAATTGAATGTAAATGCACATGATTAATTGATCTTATACCGTAGCAGAGGGGAAACGCTGCCACAAGGCTAGTCCTTATAATAAATAGTCAAAGTTTTCAACTCCTGAGTTCAACAAATGAGTTTCAAAAATTGCACTCATGGGGCCAACTTAAATATACTGACAGTTTTTTGAAGAGATTTTTTTATCGAGTTTTCGATGTTGGTCCCGTAGTAGTTGTTCAGTTTAATGGTCTGATCATCCCCTTAACAACCGTCGGTATATTAAGAAGGACCCTATACAGGTTGTAAGGAAAAGTATCATCAAACTTTAAACCACATACTATACTCATCAAACTGAACAACTTTTACTATGGGAACAAAGCTGTCAGCACAAAAAAAATAAGCTGTCTCATACATTTGAGTCGTGTTGTGTAGTAATGTAGTGTCCATACTAAATTGCAATGCCTACTCGACTCAAACATATGGAACAGCAGATTTTTTTTCTGACACGTTTGCTCCCATAGTAGCCCAGTCATTTTACGGTTTGAGCCGGGACTAATTAATAATTGATATTTTTTTTTCGTTATAACTTATAACATTGAAGAGCCAATTTGAACCTAGAAATGTAACGAAATTTAAAAAAAAACACGTCAGCAACAGTTACAATAATTTTAAAATTTAGATATTATCTCGTTCTAAAAAACCTGACAGTAATTTTTTTTTTGCACATATTTAAGGCTTTACCATTATACATACTTCCAACATAGTGTAAATATTTTTGTGTACTTAGAAGGTTTTGAAAAATACATTCGTATTTTCTAATAAATACCTAATAAAATAATTTATATTGTTAAATATAAGTCAAATGAGTGCATCGGTATTAATATAAAAGCCTTCTGGGACACACAATTTCGATTTCTATGTTGCGCAGCGAATTTTTTTTTAATTTGTTTTCAGATAGTCTTTTTGTCACTAAATGGTTTTATAGAACGAGATAATAGCTAAATTTTAATATTGGAACTGTTGCTGAAGTGATTTTTTTTTTAATTTTGGTACATTTCTATGCTCAAATTGGCTCTTCAATATTATACCGAAAAAAATATCTATTATTAATTAGTCCCCGCTCAAAACGTAAAATGACTGGGCTAATACATGTATTAGTATATGCACCCTTAAGGAGTAACTTTAGAGTCAGCGAACACCAGCGGAGAACTGTTCAAGCAGTTTTCATTAATCAATTGATAATGAACTCAATGGTCATGGAAATAAGGTTGAAAATAGCGTGAGCATGTTGAAGAGATCTTTATCCCTGTGAAGTGTTCGCATTATTTCTTGCACGCTTTTTTAAACTCTATTCCAATAGTCCTTGACTTTATTATCAATTGATTAATGAAAACTCTCTGCTAGGTGTGCGCTGGCGACCGTTACGAGGCGACTAGAGATACAGTTTTTTTGCGGTGTTCTTGAATCATTATAATAGGTATGCTGAGTGAGTGAACCTTAATACAACTGTAAACATTGTGACCATCCCGAAACGGATTATGATCGTGAATTTATGTACTTATAGAAAATACTCCTTATATCACTGGTAGGTCTTAGGAAGATATTACCTACAAGTTTGTACCTAGTTGCATTTGTATAAATAACATTGAAGATTTTCTTGGGTGTTTCCAATATTTCTGACTAACATCGCTAGTAACAGGAAATTAAATATAGGAAACTTTTCCTGCTTCTAGTAGCTTGTAGATTAATACATAATACCATACAATGCATACAAATAAAGGCCGGTCACACACGGGAGCTGTAATGTAAAGTATTGGTAGGTAGGTATATTATGTAGGTAAGTACATCTCTAATGCATGCATGATGTGAATAGGTAGCTTCCTTTCACTTACTAGGAAGAAGACCTCAGACCTCAGAAAAGTACATCTGGAGTGCGATTTTTGAATCTCATACGTTGAACTCAGCAGTTGAAAATGTATGGAGATACATTGGGAGATACGAATCTTTCTACTGCTGATTTGACTTTCAAAAATCGCACTCCTTCAGTATGATTTTTGACAGTCAAATTAGCAGTAGAAAGATGCATATCTACATAGTAATTTTGACATTTTCAACTGTTGAGCACAGCGAATGAGATTCAAAAATCGCACTCCTGTAACTAGGTATCTGTTTAGATGTGAACATAAATAACTGTTGGGCAGGGACCTCCCTGGGTAGGTGTAAAAATATATATTGGTACCAAAATTTGCGATATTTTATAATGACCAGATAATTCTTGCTCACGTGACTTCTGGTGACTGTACCTAATGGTACAGTCGGACCACAGATCACTAAAACTAAAGGGTCGGACAGTCGCCATCAGATAAATCATAGCAGAGGTGTTCAGATATTTGGGAGCAATGTTAATTTTTAATCGATTTTTTACTAGGTTAACAACTAACCATTTATATTTGAACGCCTCCATTTTTATATATATTTAAGTATACGTGTTTATGAATAAGCTCATAACCTCAGACCCCATCTGATTTATTAACAAAATAATTAGATTGAAACAATAATTTCATTATTTTGATAGTCAAAATTTAAAGTTATTCGCATTTTAAGTTTTGAGGCAAAAATGATTTGTTATCATTTCAGCAATGAATGAAAGCGCTAACGTACCTATTCATAAATACATTTTAAGAATCTTGTTTTGGTAGTAAGTAGGGTCAAGTAGGGTGAGTGTGCCCGTGCGGTGGTGGGTTGACAGCGAGTTCAGTAGGTAAATTTAGAATTTTACAAATTAAATAATATTTTCATAAAAAAATTTCCTATGTATGTTGAAACCATGATAATTCGATTCTGCTCTCGATTCTAATCAAACTACTTTCTAGTTTTGCGTTAATTCATTAACACGTTGTATAACTTTTACTGTTAAGAATTTATTGAAAATTAACACTGTTCAGAAATATTTGAACACATTGTCTGCATTAATGATAGACCTTTCATTAACACACTAAAAATATACAAGATTAATTAACATTAACATCTAAGGTAAGGAACAAAAAAAATAAAAAGAAATTAAAACAAAAACAACAAAAAAAGGGCTTAGAAAGGCGTAGACGGGCCAGGAGTAAAGTTAGTAACTAGGTCCCTATCCTTTATCTAGGCTTTGAAAATGAGATTACCTCCCATACCTACCACCCACTAGTAAAATCGAAATCTTCTAGTCTAGCTAGACTAAATATAATAGGGCGGCATAATACAACAGAATAAATACTATGATAATACCCATAGATCACAAAATAATACCCTATTTGTTATTATAAAAATAGCCCTGGAGCCTTTGTATCTACCTAAACTAAAAGAGTTACTAAAGCAATTTTAGGCCCGGTAGACACCAAACCGGTGATTGGAGAAGAGGAGAGGCTTAGCGGCTAGGTAGGGTGTATCAACTATCCACCGAAGCTGAACGTAGATGTATAATGGCTAGAGCTGAGCGGAGGTGAGCGAGCTCACGAGCTAGCAAGGACGGCACCAGACGAACAGCTTTAGAGACTCCAGTACACTTATATAATCCGCGCTCTAAGTTGACGAGCGCCAACACTCGCATCTCGTCTCATTTTTCGCCACCTGTGGGCCTCGCATGCCACCCCCGAGAAAAACCGAGATGTGCCTCCATCTCTATTATTTTACGTAGGCCAGAAAGAGCGCCTATGACGTTTTTCTCGTTTAAACAATTTGTCGTGGGTGGCATGCTAGCCGTGCATCTCTCATCTCCGTTTTGATCGCACCAAACAAAATAGGTATGAGAATTCTCTCCTCTCCACTTGAACATCATTCACTAAAGCTTAAGTGGAAAAATAGTTTAGAAAATCTGGTTGCCGCGTCACAAATAACATTTGCAATTTATAATATAATTACGAAGATATAAAGCTTTTAAAATTTTGTATGAAAAATTTCAAACCTTTATATCTTCGTAATTATTCGTAATTTTCGTAGTATTTTGTTACGCGGCAACTAAATTTTCTTAACTATTTTTCCATATATACAAAGTTACTTATATTAATACCGTCTACGCGTATTGTGCGTCAAAGTTTTGTATAAAATTGACCCCTCTGCAACCGCCTTAAACCACATACTCTACCCATCAAACTGAACAACTTTTACTATGGGAGCAAACCTTTCAGAACAAAAATTAAATCCACTGTTCCATACTTTTGAGCGTAGTGTCGTGACGTGACGCTTCTACGCCTTTGAGTAAGTAGGCACTGCAGTTTGTACTATGGAAGAGCTGATTTTTTTTTGCTCTGACTGGTTTGCTCCCCTAGTAAAAGGAACTACCACGGAACCCTACCCTGATGCGCCTGGCCAGACACGCACTTGGCCGGTTCTTAGTCTTGGTGTGTGAAATTTTGAGCTCTCTTCGCTTTTGGAACTGGCATACCTACAAGAACTCATATCATCTCCGTTTTATCAAACTTTGATGTTCGCCGTACCTAAAATATGGTATTACCTACCTTAATAGATTTCAGAGGGAAATGTTTAAAAGACACTGGTTTAGCAAATTGATAAAAGCAAAAGATGACCAGGTTATAGGCATTGACGTATCAACTTGTTGTAAAGGTTCTTGGTTTTAGGTCGATAAACGCCGTTAGGATTCTAATTTTGTCGTAGACGTTCTAATTCAATCATTGTTTGTTTTTCTTGTTTCATATCTAATATTAGGAGTCAGTACAAAACGATCTGATAGGGCCGAGCTACATTACATGGGTAAGTAAAGTTGTTTAGACAACAGTAGTAGGTAACTAGTAGGTACATAAATATACAAAAGAAAGAGAAAAAAACCCGTACAAATAAACTTAATATAGGCATTCATGACTCTCTTAAGTTTTGTTTATTATGGCTTTATTAGCAAATTGATAATTTTTATAGGCCAGAACATCGGCTAAACAAAACGGAGTCTTCAAACAGTTGTTAATCTCTCAGTGGCTAGGTAATGGGTACGGGATACATATGTAGTGAAACAGAATACCTCAGTTTGTACAGTTTATTCTTAACTTTAATGCAGACTAGAATAATACTCTTAGAAATGGGAACAACAATAGTTATTTCACATGTTACAGTGTTACCTACCATACCAGCTTTCACAATAAAAGGCTATTTATTATCTGTGTTTCACGATGTAAATAAATCTTATTCACAACAGCTAGCAATATAAAATTACATCAGATTGTTTATCTACTAAGTACATTTACTAGAATGTTACAATTTCGTGTGAATTTTGAAGGGAGCGCTCGGTGTCCAGTCGTTTCAAAGGAATTTATATCTTTCAACAACTTGCTATACTGTCTAAATTAATATTGTTGGTCCTAGAAAGACACTACAAATCATAAGATGAAAAAATATAAACAACACAATCTCAAATATTTATTTTACGATTTGGTATAATCTTTATTATCAACAAGCTACTTTTTTGAAATCTGATATAAAAACTATTAACTATTTTTGTATGTGTTTATATGATTAAGAATTGCTATTTTGATATTCAATGGACACCGGCCAAGATAGCAAAGAAAGGTTAAAAGAACTGGCACTTCTATTACGCAGTGTTTCCTTTTGCATTTAAAACAAAATGTATAAGACCATAGATTCTCAAATTATTTTTAATTATTCCCTAACGAATTGTTACTGCATAGCATAGAACTTGTAGGTACTGCAGAGTAATAAGACAATTGACCTCCAGTGATGATTGTTTTATAACTGCCTAAAAATATTAAGAACTCCAATAGATTTTGATCTTGGTAATTTAGTTTAGTGTGTGACTACGTAGCCCTTTGAATTCGGGAGTTAATTTTATAGTAGTGCCAGAAGAAATATAATGGAAGGTATTGGTAAGGAGGGGAAAGTACACATTTCAAAAGCATTATAGATTGGAATAATATGTAGAAGCTGATTATTTTGTGGTTACTTATTACCACAGTTTTATTACTACCAGTTAGTCAACTAGATTTTGAACCTTCTTTGTAAAGCAATAGATTATGTTATTTTCCTCTCTATAGACAGTTTCAAAGTTGACGAAATGGTAGAAATTTTGTGTGTATACGGTGTTGTTACAATAAGACGATGTTACCAGTTTTATACACAAATAAATATATAGACTCGTCCTCAGAGCGCTAAGCTTAGCTAATATAATAACATAGGACATACATACATCATAGGTTAAATAGTATGCTATAGCGGCACTATAAAATTTACAAAATATGATATATCTTTTGAAATGCTACACGAAATAATGTTTTTTTTTTTATCATTATACTATTTCCTCTAATCAATTCATTTTTTCTCTTCAATATGGCATCGAAGATCTGCGGTCTTACAAACGCGTTGATTTAAAAATTTTAAATACACGAATCCTAAGTCCAAAGACTAGTATTAGTAAACGTAAAATCGAGTCAAAAATTCACTTACAAAGTTTCAGATACCAGTATGGCAAAAATTTAAATCTTTGTGAATATGTAGAGTGAATTCTTCTGAACGAAAACGATTGTTCTATGCTATTTCTATGGCATTGGAAACAAACAAAGAAACAATCAAATCTTTCCTCTTTATAATATTAGTGTAGATTACAGGTCATTTGCTTGTGTCTAGCACTGCTTTTCTGCCAATGCCGATTGGATTTTGAGTGTATCGCAATTATGAGAATTTTTTTATGAACCAAAGATTTGAGATAATATGGCGGTGCCTTGTTGCAAGCACGAATGAGAACGACAAACAACCACTCGTGAACGAACCGGCAACTCAATTCCACTATGTTGTCCCAGTGCGGAATGACAGCGGCAAGAGAGTACTTTCAAGCCCCAATATACTTCTGATTTGATTTAAATTAAATAATGCCACCTAGGAACATAATCAGATAACAGAACAATTTTCTCTACAGATCAACAAAGATTAATTTAATTTTAAGAGCTCATGTTCAAAATCATGCCTTGTTAGTGCCTCGGTGAGTTTAAAACATTGACTTACTTCGTTTATTAATACTAATCTACACTCAAGACTCACTATATTTTCTATCTAAGTTACACAATATGAACTGAATGACTGCATTTTGAACTATAGTGCGTGGTTGAAAAATGATTTCCAAAATAAAAATGAGATTTCAAAAATAAAATTATAAACTTAACAAATACGACTATAGATAATAGAGCATACAACAAATAAATTATTATAAAATAAATGGAATGATAATATGACAGGAAATTAGGTACAAATATAAAGGAAATAATGTTGGCGCTTCAAAACGTTGTTTCATCTATGATTTACATCAGAAGCCAACGTAAAAGGAACCTTACGTCTAAGTGACAAAGAGAGCAAAATACAAATTCTGTACATGTCTGAACTTATGTTAAAATAACAGCTCTATTCCAAGGTGATAAGGTGTACAAAAGCACGTGAACGAAATTTTTATAATTAAATAATGCATGCATGATTCCCATTAATTATCGCAATTACAATATCTAAGCAGATATGAGTGGATTTCAATATTCGACATTATAATCATACAATCATAATTATATGGATGTATACACATTTGTCATGACAATCAAAGAATGTGCCGCCATTTTGTACTTACTAACACAATTAACACTTTATTTTCAACCTAATTAAAGATGGAACCAAATTGGATGATATATTATCGTGTAAACTGAGATAAAATGATCCTGTAGATCCCATGTCCGTACCCTCCTTAATATCCCATCCCACTCTACTGACTTCTATTCCTATTCCTTCACTATCCATGCAGTCTGGCTGTGGAACTCTCTCCCATTTAATATAAGAGACTGTCAAACAACTGCTTCATTTAAAAAACAAGTCAAAGATCACTATCTCTCTCTTCTTCTTCTATCGAGTCGATGGAGTTTTCCAGCCCAGTATTTTGCCACGCGGATAGCACTACCAGCAGCGTCCATAAGCTCCATTCGCGTGCAAGTTTGCGGGCAGGAAGGGCAAGATATGAGATGGGCCATAGTCTAAGGGGCAACACCACCCTCACACCTCAGGTCTGATCCATCGATAAAACCCCATTTGGACAGGTTCTCCTTACTCCGGCCGACTTGAGTTCGGAGCCTGTTTAAAGACCTCCAAATCGGCCTGGGCAGTTCATGTCAACGGGTCGGGTAGTGTGCTCTTTCTTCGCCAGAGGTCACATCTAGCTCGAGGACCATTACCAATACCTTGTATAGGGCTCTCTCTTCAATAAACTAGTATATTTATTTATTTATCATACCGTATATATTTGTATGTATGTATGTAAGTATACATATACCTGTATCTTTATATAATATATATTTATTAGTCTTAAATACCTACTGTTTTATTAGTTAAATGTGCACACTATGCCTGCCTCACTTTCTAGGCTCTCTCTCTCTCGGGTTTGCTGGAAGAAATCTCTTTAGAGATAAGCTCGCCCTTTGTAATTGTCTATTATGTTGTTTTCATGTATATTTCCGTGTGTACAATAAAGCGTTAAAATAAAAATAAATAAAATAAAAATAAAAGTTAAAAACCAGCATATAAAAAGTCGAACACCTACTATTCTTAGTCGCATTATAGTCCCCATGGACCACCCCATTTCTTCCTGGGGGTGTCATATGTGCCGATTAAGGGATAAATGTATCTTATGGATATGGGCGAGAGGCTAGCCACCTATAACTATAAGCCCGAGCCTTGTTACAACTGCATGCTAGACCGCTGTTAGTTGTAGCAATGTTTCTGACCACCCCGAAAGGGATTATGGTCGTTAGTTTGTATATGTGTGTCGATTCTCTCTGTTTTTTACCAGACTGTGCTAGAAGGAGGGTAATATTATTTGTATTATCTCATAAACCAATCCGAGAACGTGGATATTTTTATAACTTTGACTATTTATTATAAGGACTAGCCTTGCGGTTGCATTTTCCCTTTGCCACGGTATAAGAACTATTGATCATGTGCTTTTACTAATTTACACTCAATTTTATACCTTATCACTAAATGAGAATGAGAATTTCGAACTTAGAACGTTTGGGGTTCACACGAGACTACTTTTCATGACTGTTAACGACATGATTGTTAAAATGAAAATAAGAATCTAAAGTTATGGGGAATAAAATCCAAAGTTGCGGATTTCATGTTACCTCGCCCCCCGCAAAAAGTGTCAGAAATGTTTGTTAGTAGAATTACACTTATAATCCCTATATATGTAGTCGAAGTTTTATAAGGATAGGCAAAGGCTAGTTGACAACTATTCAAATCAGAAACTCTTTATCGGACGTCGAAACGCGCGCGTGGCACGAAAACTTGCACTAAATAGTGACGTCTCACTAATTTTTATAGTTTATCATGTTATTAAAAATTGTATTCAAAGCTAAAGAATTACTGAAACGTTTTTTTTACTGAGATCAAACTAAAATATATGTAATTAAATACAGTCAACTACCCTACTGTGTATAAAAAATGTTGTTGTTCTTGAATTTCACCTAAGCGTTGTGATTCTCAAATGGGCTCAGGAGCTACATGACGTAATGCGAGACTGCATCTATATTCCGACAATCCGCACAAAATGAAAACCGATAAGGTTTGGAACTTTCTCCCTGCGTCTGTTTTTCCAAGCAAATACAATCAGGATATTTTGAAAATAAGAGTTAATAGGCTTTTTCTGGGTGACCGTGTTACATCCTCGGATTCATCTACACTTTCCATTAGGTGAGCTGAAGCCAAGTTCAAGAAGTTGAATAATTTAAACGACTTCTCCGAACTGATGACTGATAATTCCTTGGTTAGTAAGTACAAAGAGCGACGTTCAAGAGATATACAACTTATATTCTACCTTATTTTAACCACATAAGCATTGTAAGCATTCTGAAACTCTGACATCACATAGTTTATTGAGTGTTCTGAGTATTATTTTTGTTAGCTAAGCTACTTGTTGCGGTCTATCCTCGCTTTTAATGCTTTTTATGTTTTACTAATAAAATGTGACCTATTTGATAAACTTTGTTCTAGTTTCTGTAACTTTTTTCACATTTTACTAGTAAGACTGTAAAAAATAATGTTTTGTAACAAGCAAGCTTTTTGGGCAATGGCATTACTTGCAAGTTGCGTTTTAAATTTTCAAATAAACTAGGCAAGGCTCGAATACAGTTTTTCGTTCAAAAATCATTTCACACGAAAATAGTTCTTAGTTTCTTACACATTAGGTTTTTATTGTTCGGCATCGGCAGTTTCATCAATCACACTTTTGTCCTATAGTTTTTATCACCAACCATCATGCAGTTTTTAACTTTATTTGTTCAGTCATAAAGCAAAGTTCACCTTGTAAGTAGAATTTGTTTTAATTATTAGCGAGGATAGTCCACAAACGGTGACGGCTATTTTACTATACAACCGATTGTTCGAATTTTATTGATTTATAGTTTTAAACACTGTTATATTTTAAAACATGTAACATGTATGAATCACCGCTACAGTAACAAGATGGCGTCGGCACACGTGCCGTCCCGCTCGCACGTACGCGCCTGCTGTATGTGCTTCTTTCTCGGTTCTCCTAAAGTGTCTCCGAGTGTAATCGAGATGTGCCTCTGTTACTTTACGTAGGTCTTGCCACGAAACAATATAATTCGACCATATCACATATTTAAAGTCCATAATATCAATTGGCAGTTTTTAGAATCGACTCAGATATATACAGGCGTCAAGTCTAACTAGACAGGATTAACGTTCGTATGTCTTTGAGGTTAAGATATAAATTCGAACAGCAGGTTGTAGAGTAAAGGCTGTGAAGTAGCGGTCGGCTCGTGATATCGTAAGCAGGCACTTGTAGTCGCGGCGCTCGGGGCGCTTAGATGAACACCGGGTTCTCTTGCCCCGTCAGCAGTCTGAACATTGACGTCGGCATCGTCTTCATCAGGATCTGCAACATATTAATACAGGAACTTATGACTGTGTTTCTCATTGGTGAAGGTTACAAATTGGATGATACATTTCTAAGCCAGAAGCAAGCTTGAAGTTATAGTAAGGTCAATTTACCTCAGCGCATGGACTAATGAAACATGGTAATCAGACAACGAGCTTAAAATACAGTATAAAATATACAATATAAAAGACAGAAATACCATTTGTCATATTAAAAAAAATCAAAAGTTACTAACTAAGACCTAGGTAATCGAAAGCTGGAAATAAAGAATGCTCCAGTGTTACATTATGATTATGACCAATGGTTCTTTGGTTGGTTTGGGGTTGCGAAGAGTGAACCATTAAGGAAGTTACTCGTCAGAAACTAGAGATCATGGAAATGTGGTTTTATGGAATAACGCTGCGAGTTAGTTAGGTTCAAAGAATCACCAATGTGGAAGTTCTACGACGAGTCAGAAAGTCCCGGGAGCTTTTGCAAACGATTAAAAGTAGGAAAGTCGCCTCTCTTGGTCATATCTGGAGGAATGAGTGATCTAACTGCTCCAGACTATAATAATGGGCAAAATGTCGCGGCTCGCTAACCTAAAAAATTGGACAGGCATCGCTAGCGTTCCCAAGACCTATTTCGTTTGGCGAGAGATAGGCAGGGATATGCAGAGCTGACTGCCAACCTCCAGTAATGGAGAGGAGCCTGAAGTAGAAGAAGTTTACCAGCGCTGAGCGAGGAAACGAAGTAGTGGGGAAAAACCACCGAGAGGATTGTTTTATTTTCCTGATGAGGCGATCCTTTTGGTGGATTTTTTTATGGATCCCATTGCAGCGCGACCACGCTCTGCGAGTTGATCTCTGTGATGCGGCGGTGACAAGTGACAGTGAGTGAGATGTTATCACTGACCTCTCCGACAGAGGTGGCGAGCAGGTTCACGATGCGCTCGTGCGGGACTGCGACCACGCTCTGCGAGTTGATCTCTATTATGCGATGACCGACTCGCACTCCGCCTCGCTCTGCTATGCCACCGCGGAGTAGACTGCAAATCTGTATAGATACATAGACGACTGTAATTATTTATTGTAATCACAAGAGAGCGTCGGATATGTGAGATACGTAACATTTTGTGTGTTGTGACATGAGTAGTAAAATTAATGTGATTTTCAATAGACAAGGAAACAAATATACAAGATTAATTAACATCACAGGTAAAGAACAAAAAAAATAAAAAATAAATCAAAACAAAAGAAAGAAATAAATTAGACAAGTTACCATTGTTGTAGACTTTAAAATATTCTGTAGTCTTTAAGTAAGAACCACGATCACGAAGTATATTTATGATTAAAAAGACCAGAGAGCAAAAGTTAAGAATTATCACAACACGGTTGGTATCTTTTTCTCGTACTACAATAATGAAACTTGCTGAAGTATACATACATACATACATAAACTCACTTCTTTTCCCCAGAGGGGTAGGCAGAGGCTATGGATCTGCATTTAATCCGGTACTGACACACATCTCTTGCTTCCTCTAGGTCCATACCTTGTCATAACATTCCAGCTACTTTTAAGTAAAAAGAGAAGAAAAGTAAAAGTACTTACCACGCCATTCTGAACGCTGAATCCGAGTTGGTACTTAGTGTCTGGCCGTTTTATCTTGACCTCTACAACGGGGGCGCACGGTACCACGGTAAGTTTCACCACGGTCTGGTTCTTTGAGTTCTTTATGTAAGTCTGGCAGGTTGAGAGCGGCAGTCCCACTAGGCTGACGCCGTTTATTGCTATTATTTGGTCACCTGCGTAGAATAATAATTAAGGACATTGCATTGTAAGTGACTATTGAAGTCACAGTTCGGGTGCACTTGAGGTGCGCGGAGACTAGATTGTAGAGGTGGTAACGACAGGTGTAAAAAGTCTCGGAGTATCTGTACATACCTACTAACTAAGTTTGTTTGGTTTTAAGCTGGTTGGCCGGTATATACATTTAAATACAGAATACATATACAGGGTCCTCCTTAATATGCAGACAATGTTTTAAGGGGTAATCAGAGATCATCAAACAAAATAATATAGCACCAACATCGAATACGCGAAAAAAATCTGCTGTTCCATACTAAACTGCAAACCGTTAGTTATTTTTCCTGCGATTTGGATGGTGGTGCCATAGAGAAATTTGTTCAGTTTGACGGTCTGATCATCCCCTTAAAAAAGTGTCAGCATATCAAGAAGGACCCTATATAGGTACAACGTGTTAATGAATAAGCGCAAAACCTCACACAATCCAACTGATTTATAACAAAATAATTAGATTGAAACAATGATTTAATTATTTTGATGGTTAAAATTTAAAGTTATTCGCATTTTAAGTTTTAAGGCAAAAATGATTAGTTTTCATTTCAGCTATGAATGAAAGCGCTAACGTACTCATGGATACATTTTAATAATCTTGTTTGGGTGAGTATGCCCGTGCGGTAAGTTGACATCGGGTTCAGAAAATTTAAAAATTTTCAAACAAAAAATTTAATATTTAGAAAAAAATTACCTATGTTGAAACCATGATAATTCGACTCTGCTCTCGATTCTAAACAAACTACTTTCTAGTTTCGCGTTAATTCATTGACACGTTGTGACCTACAAACATCCACGGCTCGGAAACAACGTTCATATTCATTATACAAATACTTGCCCCTTAAGGGATTCGAACCCGCGACCCTTGGCATCAGCAGGCAGGTTTCCTACCAACCGAGCTATCTGGCCGTCAAACCAACATGAATACCCCTTACCGCTGACTTACCTCTTCCCATTACAAAATTCTTTCACGCGAGGCTAGCAATTTTTAAATATTTATCCAAACAATTAGACGTGCTTGGCGTGAAAAAAGAGATATGAATACTTTGTAGATATGACATAAACTATATTATACCTTTTGTTAATTAGATACGTACCTATATTCAACTGGCCACACCTCGCCGCCGCTCCAGCCGGCGCCAGATTAGCGATGACCACAGTAGGCAGCATTGACCCCCACCCCGATTCCACCACGACAACGCCCAGAATCTCCCCCTTCGTCTTAGGCACCACCACCTCTTTCTGAAGCTCTTTCTTGGCAAACATCTGAAGTTCGTCTCCAAAGATCTCCTGACTGTTCAATACTTCTTGGTAGTCCATCTCTTTGACGAAGCTGTGGTCTTCTATGCCATTCGCTTTAAGGAATTCCATGTACGCTACTTGGAATGCTTGGCCTATGGATTGAGCGATGAATTGAGCCTGCAAATAATATTATTACACAATTTAATGATGTGGCAACCCCATCTTTTTACGACTCCTTTAACCGTCAAATTAGAATGTGAACAGAAACTCCATATTCGTAATATAGTGTATTTCGAATATCTCTGACTAGCCGGGGAATATAATCGTGAGCATAATATGTCATAAACAGAAACTAAAGAGACAAAAATATAGTTCAATAACATTGAATAAAACATGAAAGAAAGATAACATTATCTTTCATTTCTACTACGTGATATTTAAACGAGAGACAAAGTGGTGTTAAAATGACAGATAAGAATACCATGGTGTAATCTCTCTTGCTTTTATCTTAATTGCTATAACACGTTGTTAAAGTTTGGTCGTAAAAACAATGTTTGTCTATGTAATAAATCAATCGATGAAATCAACCCACTACTGAGCATCATCATCATCGTCATTTCAGCAGTTATAGACGCAGTTATAGACGTCTACTGCTGGACATCTCCAAGTACCGCCACAACGACCTGCCTCGCGGGGACCTCATCCAACGGGTTCCCGCCAACCTTCACTGGGTCGTTGGTCCACCTACTGTTGAATAAGCTTCTTCTGGGTAAGCTCGCTACGTCATGGACCCCATCTTCGTCCTGAGGACTGGATTGGTCAAGAGCAAACCCATACGTGATAAAAAAAAGAAAAAAAAGAATAAGCCTGATAATTATATTAAATTAAATGAGAAACGATATGACAGATCATGAATCCTGCCAAAACAAGAATTCTTTGTGTGTTTCTCTTTTTTCTCTACATTAATCTTTGAGAGACAAGAGCTATGCTTTCAAATGTATCAAGGTCGTGGTGTTATAATTTATAGCACAGTATCTCGTACAGCCTAGGATGTCCTTTTCCGATTCTAACACACGCAAGATGCTATTAACTTCTCGCTTAGACAGGATGAGATGAGCTTATGTCATTTTGCGTGCGTTAGAATAGAACATCTACTAGGCCATACGATATTGCTATAGCTTATTGCTTCCGTCTGTGGTATTATCCATATTTATTTAGTAACATTTATTAACATTAGAAATAATGCACTCACCTCTTCGCTCTCAAAAACGTGACAAATCATTTTCGGTGTTCTATTCAGTTTCGGCTGGTCGGAATCAGTCTCATGTGGTACGAAGCGTCTCCTCGCCATCAGAACCACCAGGTCTCCGATATCAGCTATGTAAGATATGGTCCTGAGAGCATGGTCCATCATTATTTCCTTAAGCTCTGTGTTCAACACCATTATCTTTTCCGTTGAAATGAAGAGGTCTACTTCTGTGCTTGGTTGATTCTCGCCTTCTGGCGCCTGAGGGCAAAGTAATATTCATCAAATATTGATTGGTTTTTGGGACACAGGGAAGTCCTAAGGATATTTGAATCCGAATAATAAAATTTCAAAAGTAACCGTGTGCGTTCAGAGGTCAAAATGGATTGTAGTGTTAAGAAAAGCGAACTTACCAAAGCCTGATGATAGCCCAAGATAGCGGATAGGGAAAAACATACATATTAGTACATTTATCTATAACTAAAGGTCTTTTTTAAGCTGACATTGACTAAAACACTATCCGTTCTTAACAACAATAAATATCTTATACGAAAAAGACAAACAGTGTTGATTTTTTAATTGAAAACCCGGAAATCAGCGATTAATATATAGATCATAGAAACAGGGATGCATTAAGAATACAAAACATTATGTAAGGCCACGAAACACGGGAATAACACGTCTAGATGATGATTATGGATCGGACAAAAATAGCAGTACCTAAAGAATTTTGATTCACGTTTTGAAACAGAAATTAATATTATTTTTCAAAAGTTATAATTTTATTTACTAGCGTCTGCACTACTTTTGAAATAATAATTGCTTTTGTGCCAGTTTTGCCTGAACCCAAATAAGTAGAATAAGTTAAATTTAAAATTCCAATAATGTATAAGTCTCGAAATGATCCTTAAATAAAAAAATACCAATTCCAAGAATATTTCAAACTCGATGGGCCCAAAAGCAGCATCCCTATTCTCGCAAACTCAAAACAAACGAAAAACAATGAAATGATAACTGCCAGCCAAACCACCTTGATCTTAGTGACAGCTTCTTCGACCATGTTCTTTTTGAGCCTCTTCTTGCGGCGCCTCGAGTCCTCGTCCACCTCCACGGAGCCCAGGAATGAGAGGCGGAACACTGCCGCTGGGGCCGCATACACGCCTGAATACGGCCCATCGCAGCCCCACTGCGGGAGAGACCGGCTAACCTCCTCGAAAGATACAACTTGCGTTCTCACATACCAAGTTTTGCAATGTTGTTTCGTGTTGTCTTGCTTTCTTTGTTTGATATATTTACTAATAAAAATTTAAGTTGCTTTCACAGACGACCGATTCATAAACCTAATCTACAAATTTTAGATAAGAATTCTTATCCCACAAGCAATTTCTATTTCTAGATTTTAGAAAAGTTTTCGTGGTAGACGTTGATGTTCCGAGGTTTCAGAATATCTCTGACTACCCCCTCAGGGAATATAGTCGTGAGGATATGCTATATTATATGCTTAAAATAGATTTTATCTTCTTTTCAATAAAAAATATTCCAGGATAAAACCCTATTTTTGTGACAAAAACATACCATTTAAGAACTGCAAAATTTTGTGGCGGTTGGGACCCGAACCCTTATCATGCCTATCAGGAGGCTCAGGAGCATGCTTACAAACCGAACCAACCCATTTAGCTAGCGCTCTTTCTCAGATTCTCTAACGAAATGCTATCTCGTTCGTTTCTTAAAAACATCCATAAAACGAACTATCGAGTTATCAAAAAACGGCAAACAAGCAAGCAAAACAACGCGCACACCACACAAAGTTTAACAATGATATGTGAGAAGCCAGCCTCGTTGTTAGTATGAAAGCAGACCTAACGTTAAACCTTATATTAAAGGTCCAGTCAAACCTGACAGAACGCAGCACAGAACATTTAACACCAACTTAAAATTGAACTTTATTACCACCCAATACAGTTCGAAATCACGTAATTCACGACGCTGAGAATTGATTGAGGGTTAGATAATCGCAACAATCAAATAAGAACTGTATTAAGCGCTAACAAAGTCTAAAATCAGCTTGACAAATACACAATATTCTGCTCTGCGTTCAGTCTGGTCAAAAGCCCTAGAACGTAGATGTGCGTAGGCAAGCTATTCCAATGTCAGTGCGACCGTGGTACAGCGGCGCAGCCACTTTACCGTGTGAATCGGGTCATGTTACATGCTATAGTTGTGCGTATGGTTGATGACTTGCTTGTCAAGTGAAAATATTTTAAGTGGTATTGAAGGTCTGGTGTCTTTAATATTGGTCATTATCGGTTTATTTCCAAGCGTAGTCATGTATTAAATGAACACACCAACTGAAGATGACGTGAAATGGTAGCTACAAAATAATGAGAAAACCTGTCAACATAGGTTTCTTAGGCTACCTTAGATAGGATATTTTATCGTAAAAACTAGTTCTGTATATAACTGCCTAAACTTGAAGAAATTGATAAAACATGTAAAAATTCACGCTACTACACTTTCTTTAGTTCCGGTTCAATCACGAAAATCTTTTGAAAAAAGGCGAAAATCCCCTACTTTATTATACAGGGTGTTAGGGTAAACAGTTGTTTTGCTTTAAGGGGTGGTTGTATCTATGATACTAAACAACTTTCTTTAAGAAACCTAAAGGAAATTGGCAAAAAATTAATTGGGACTTTCCATACTAAATGCAATCAGCTGATCGAACGTTTGCTTTTTTTTTTGCCAGAATCCATTGTTTCTTTGCGAAAGTAGTGGAACTACTGTGAATAAACGAGTTTAGCTGTCCAGTTACGTATTCATCATCATCAGCATCTATTATCGTCCACTGCTGAACATAGGCCTCTCCAAAGGGTATCTTTGGCCTTCCTCATCCAGTCGCTCTCTGCTACCTTTTTTAGGTCGTCGGTCAAGCGGGCCGCAGGGCGTCCCACTACGCCTGCCATTTCGTGGTCTCCGCTCAAGAACTCTTAGACTAAGAGATAAGTGTACTTTTTGCAACCATCAGCAGCAAGGCGGATTCTGTCTTTATGGGGTGTAGAGCATCTCTGCGATGGGGATGAACTAGTTCTGCCTGCATAACTTCAGTCGGTTTAGGAGTTACAGACGTTTAAAGGTCAGTAAAAAATTAACGATCAGCTGCAAGGCTGATCGTACAATATTATTGTAGTGTGCACTGTAGCTATGTGAACAGTTCTAAAACTGACATGGTTCATCAGTCGGCTTAGGAGATACAGCCGTTCAAAGGTCCGACCTTTGAACGGCTGTATCTCCTAAACCGACTGGCAGTTCATGTCAGTTTTTGTACTTTTTACATAGCTACAGTGCACACTACAATAATATCATACGATCAGCCTTGCAGCTGATTGTTAATTTTTTACTGATCTTTAAACGTCTGTAACTGCTAAACCGACTGGAGTTATGCAGGCAGATTTGGTCCATCCCCATCACAAAGATGCTCTACACCTCATAAACACTGGATCAGCCTTGCAGCGGATGGTTGCAAAAAGTACACTTATCTCTTAGTCTATCTGATGGTACGATACGTATTGCAATAAATGATTTATGTTTTAGGCCTACAATTTATTTTGATGAAACTGCACATCTAGTAAAACGGTATTTTGTTATTGTGCTCATGTATTTTTAGTTTTTCTTAAATAATAAGTAGCCACGTAAAGTATTTTCAAATGACAAACGTCACCATTTAGTGCGTGGATAAATACGAGTTGGTAGATATCAAACAAAACCCCTTTTGTACGAGCTCCAGTCCTTCGATCGATAAGAACGGAAATGTCAAATTCATTTAAAACTAGTAGTTTCAATGAGCCTTAACTCTATTGAGTTAAAATTCATTTTCTTTTATATTGACATTCGTGTTCAAACGATTAGGAACCGAAGAGACCATGTCTGTAACCCGAATTGAATACAAAATGATCATGCCACACACGTAATAAAAAATCGTAGCAAAACCTTACCTTATCAGCTAAGTAATAAGGAACCTACAAAATAAGGTAACACTGGCACAAAGCATAGCGTCAAGCGGATAGCAAGCGACAAAACATGTCCAGAGGAGGCTAGCCGGCCAATAGGGGGTCCGACAATCTTCCTGGGCCGGGGGGTGAGGAGCACACTGAAAAAAATACTCTAGTGCCAAGTCAATAAGAGCAAAAACGGTTTGGCGGGCAGGTTCGTGGACGACTGACCACACGGGTTACACAATTTAGTTTGTACATTCACAGGTTTAAAGTCAGTCCCACGGTTTATCTAATCTAGTTTTTATACTTTAGGATATAAGGTTGGATATCCCACTAGCATTCTCGAAACACTAATCCTAATGAGCATGAAATTACGTACAAATGTTTATGAATATCGACAATTTAAAGAAGTATTTGGCGTGCATTCGAAAAGAAGAGTGCCTTTAGCAGGTTTTCCTTTGTTTTAGTTCTTTTTTAAAAATATAGAAAACATCAGGAATGCGATTAACCAATGAGAAATGCGTATATAAGTATCGTCAACCAATTTTAATTGTAGAACACCCTAAATCCTTGTTCTTACAAGGCTACCGTAGAACTTTGTCAAAATGACGTGTATTAACGTCAGTAAACTACTGTGAACCATAACTAAATATTGTTTGCCGTGACAAAGTTCTGAGGTGGCGTCCGTGTAGAACAAAGAGCGAAGGACGTACAGTAGATATAATGTTATCAAAGAAAAACATATCGTATTACTTCACAATAAAACCTAAACTTTAATGTCGGAACGTACTGAAGTAGTTAACAAACCAGAGAATTGTGTCTTTTTCACACAGTATAATTAGAAAGAGATAAAATCTGCTTTGTCTATCCCCGCTACCAAATCATTCGAAACACTAGTGTCCTGTCTTTATAATAAGGGTCAATTCCCACTGAAAGAGAAGCGGCCGGCAGAGCGCGACATTTGACATATTGAACTTTATTTATTATTACATAAGATAACATTTCAGTTGAAGTGACATAATGTGTAGCCAAGCCACGCCACGGCGCCGGCAGTTGAACTGTCATTCGGTCCCGTCAATTGAAATTTAATCTTATCTCACTGTAGATAAAGTTAAATTACTAAGTAAAAGCGCTGCTCTTTCAGTGCGAATTGACCTCAAGATCATGGGTGGCATACATTTCAAATTAGTTAACTGTACGCTATAATTGGCTATCGCACTGTAGGGGCATAAAATAATGGCCAATAGGGAGTGCTACAGGCACGGAAAAGTGAAGGAAAGGATAGAGAGGTAATTTCATGCTCGTCCAAAACATCTACAAGATACAACATGGTTTACATTGAGACCGATTCACACGGGCAAATGTGGTCATTTGCCTTTGTATTATTTAAATTATTTACTTATGAGAATGCGTAACGTACCGGCAATTTAAGATTATCCACAAGGTTAACGAAACAATATACTCTAATTTATTTGGTTAATTTTAGATTAGGTTTTTTTAATAACTTGTCATCTTTCACAAATCGGAAAAGATTTGTGGATTAATAAAACAACAAGGGATTATCACTCTGAACTTGTATTCCCAACAGTGTAGAGGTGAGTGGTGTTAACCAAAGGCAGGTTGATTTTAAATACAACGGCTTAATAGGCTTTTTATTCTGGACAAAATTCCGATTTCGTCAAGATATGAAATTTCGTTCAACGTTCGGAATTTTGGAGGGAGGAAATTCATACGAAATCCTATTCTGATTCGGAATTCCGTATGTGTGTGGCACACGTCACATTAAACAAATTTCTGTATCGAACTAACACCGATAATAGCGAAAAAACTGCAAAGCAAACCTACTCGACCCAAATGTATGGGAAGAAAGGTAGATCTTCAATATATGATTAAACCAATAAGCTTCCAAAGGGATCTTCCCTTTTAGTAAGTCACATAAAAAGGTATAAGTTGGTAAGGCCTCGGCTTAAGAGCCTACCGAGCTTATTGTGCTGCCCCCAATCGTATTTTTTATTTCTAAACAATTAAACATTTCCAAAACACAAGAATGTCACATTGTAGTCCTTCTCGAAACTTTACAGATTATTATGTTCTATGCTTGTAGCTATTATCGTTAAAGATAATAACTACAAACATTATAAAAACAAATCCGTAGTGACCCGACAAATTGAAAATCAGCAATGACTACAATGTGACATTCTTGTTTTTTGGAAATATACTTTAATTGTTAAGAAATAAAAAAAAACTATTGGGGCAGCATAATAGGCTCGGTGCAACCTCAAGGTCTACGTATCGTGCCTTACTTTCTCAAAAAACACATTTTATTTTAACATTAAAAACTACATCAAAAAGATTATACTGTAGTGTCAACTCGTGAAAAGCCTGCTTATGACGGTCGATGTTTACCCACGTTATCATTTTAATGGAACTTGTTGTCAGCATCTGACCATAAATTTTATCTTTGTAGAAACCAAACTATTATTAAGCTGTAAGTTCTCCAAAAAGGAAAAAAACAATAATAGCGACTAGACGCTCACTAGATGTTGCCGTCTAGTCGCTACTTTGCGAGCGGCCATTTTGGGGGGCCCATCAAAATGAGTTGGCAAGTCACCGTCTGCCGTTTTTGACAAACTTAGAGACATTTGTTACGGCAGGCGTCCCGAGTCTCTCCGCAATAACCCAGATTTCCCGGCCCACCAAGTTCACTCCCATAACCCGAGTAGTTTTATTTTGTCCTTCCTACAATAGTCTCTGCACCGAACGTGGTAGACTTCTGGTGCATTTGCATAATGCATTCAGAGATAGACCACACTTGGTGCATCCCATCGCATTTAGATAAAAGTGTCTCAAAGGGGCCTCTACGTGTTGGACCTGTGTCCCCACGCAAGCCTTCCAAAGGTCCGGGCTATGGCCTGTGAGTAAACCTTTTTACAGAGATACATAATAATAATAATCGCTATGCTAATCTCATACAGAGGAGTAAAAAAAACGTAAGCTACCGCCATAAATTATTTTGTCTTGCGCATTGAGAAATTTTCACCACTCGCCTCTACTTCTGTACCAAAAATCCCTTGCATTTGTTTGTAGGTATCTACATAGAGTAAAGGTGACAAAAAGAGCGCTATTCTCCATACTAAGTGGCGTACCTCGGAAAAAGCTCAAAATCCCGTCTCATAGATGGCGCTGACTCCTTGCCCGCGAGTAGACGAATTGTAACAATAATGCGCTAAGAAATTTTGATTTGTCTTCCATTATTATGAACCAAATCAACTACGAAAGAGATGTAACTTAGCTTAGGTAAATAAAAAGATTAGTAGATTGTTGATGCAAAAATAGGGAAATGATACTCATAACGACATCTAGCGAACTAGAATTTACTAAATTCCGGTGTATGCCACTTAGTATAGAGAGTATCACTCTTCTTGTCCTTCTCTAGGGTATCTGCTTCCTTCATAGACAAGTGTAGGTATAATACCTTTATTCTGGAGACAGCTTCCTCGGCTTGCAGCATCCTGGTGGCCTTGGTCGGTTGCCCCTCGCACGCGAGCTGCGTCGAGCCGAGATACCGCGCGCGGAACAACACGCCTTCGATCAGAACTGACGCCATATCTGAATAGATAATTTGGAAGTTAAGTTATTTTATTTATTTTCTCGGTTTTGTTATATAGTGTGTAAACTGAAATGCGTTACCAACTCATATTAGGGGGTGCTTCAGACCATCAAACTGAACAACTTTTACTATGGGACCAACAATGAAAACGCGAAAAAATCTGCTGTTCCAGAAATTTTAGTCGAATGACGTTTTTTTTTTTCGCTAACAATTTGAAGTTGTTCTGTTTAATGGTCTGGACTGCCCCCTAAAACATTATAAGTAACACATTTAAGGTTACACCCTTCACATTAGGATAGGATTTTAATCTACATGTCTTATAGAGGCAGGCTTTTATATTGCGACCATATCAAAACAAAATAACTACCCCAATCTTTTAAACTTTAATTTTATTGTAATGACTGGTAACCAGGACTCAATGGTATGATTTTTATTTTGTTTACTGCTTACGCTTTTTTCGAGTGTCTTAAGTTAAAAAAAAAAAGAATTTGGTCGCGATGCAAGACGCACTCACCGTAAACAAAAGTCCAAATAGCAGCGTAAAAAAAATGTAATAAATAAGTACCACAAGATTTGGTATGGTTTAAAGCCATTTTTTTTTGGTTTTAGTCATATTTTTGTTTTGAACAAATTTAAATTACTCACCCTCTTTATTTTTGCTTTTCTTTTTTCCATCTTTGTCCTGAAAAGGATAAAGATAATATCAAATATTTACCTTATCAAAACAAACCAATCAAACGAATACCTATGTCGTTATTACTGAACTATCTGCCAGAAAAGAAACACTTAGGACCTGTTTCACCACGTCTTAGTAAGTTCTTTAAAACGTAGTGATTACTTGCTCAGTGAAGTTCTTGTTAGCTTGTCCGACAGATATTTTGACATAATCTTTCATAAAAAATATGTCAAGCTATCCGTCGGATAAGCTAACAAGAACTTACTCAGAAGTGGTGAAACAGGCCCACTCTACCCAAAGAGATTATTCAAAGAGGTCCTTGATCTTAGATTGTACTGCAGTATTTTAAGACTGTAGTGCTACATTTTCTGAATAAATTCTCATCGAATATAAAAATTATTCAAGATTGACATTTTTTTAATGGCGTCCATATTAATGTCGATGATTTTGCACGATGCAAGGTTTTAAGTCTAATCATAAGCTTTTAATAATCAAAAAGTTTTATCAAAATCTGTCCAGTAGTATTTGCATGATGCTTGAACAAACAAAAAACCAAATCGTGACCTTCAATGCACAAATATACTTCTGTTACAGTTTTATAATAGTGAAGATTTCTAAAGATGAAGTTTGCTTACCTTTCCATTGTGCAAAGCATCTTCGTCCCTATTGTCAGCATCGTGTGCGTGCTGCGTGTGAGCCGAGCCGGTGCCGCTGCCCGCCGGCATCACCGTGCGGGACTTCGGCTTGCGCCAGCCCTACGAATATATCGGGTTTTAACTATTTGGTATAGCGGGTAACATTCTTTTTACAGTGATCTTTGGTACTTGAGAAGTATAATTTTGTGATACTTTTAATGGCATTTAATTATAATAATGTAAAGTTCTGTTTCATTGTAGTTTACGGAGGTTGTATTTTGGTTGAAATAATTATAATGAAACTAACAAAGTCAAATTTTAGTATTTATTTACTACCCTACTTCATTCCACTCCTGGGCATAGTAAAAGCTTTCCTTTAAATTTAAGTCTCAGTTATATGTTTGTCTATTTACTATGATCCTTGGTGCTTGGTTATAAAATAAAATTTGTAATAAAGATAATAATATAAGACAATAATAAAGATAAAATGTAATGAGGTTGGCCATAGCAATACAACGCGGCAAAGCTGCTAGCGTTATGGGCACCTTTGCACCTGCGTCGATACGGGGCGGGCTATGTGATTAATGTTTATTAATTTTAAGTTATTTTTATTTATAATAAGTATTTAACAATATAAATCATTCATGGATTAAAAAGATAAAATTGTCAATTAATTATAATCATGTAAGGTATTTTGATCATCATCATATAGTATGGCATGTTTTGTCTTCCTGCTTGGATCCGGAATTA
Organism: Agonopterix arenella; assembly: GCA_927399405.1. Taxonomy (NCBI): domain Eukaryota; kingdom Metazoa; phylum Arthropoda; class Insecta; order Lepidoptera; family Depressariidae; genus Agonopterix; species Agonopterix arenella. Next base: position 2,968,401 of record OV656691.1, read on the forward strand.
AATGTAAGTCGGTTACCTTTAAAAGTCTCAGACGTTTCTCGTCATACAGACCAGTGGGTAACAATTGTGACGAAGTGGGAGCCTGAGGATGGAATTGGGGCCAGGGCGGACTAAGAAAAAGATGGCGTGACGATCTGGATGCTCACGAAGCAGACTGAAGTGATAGCACGGTATGGATAAGGATGGGATAGCTTGGGAGAGACCATTCCATTGCCAGGCAATGGGACGACACAGATTAAAAACATCAATGTTTTCGAATAATAAATAAATAAATATCTTGGACATTGTCACACAAATTATCTAGTCACATTTAAAGTACCTGGACTTGTATTATGATGACGAGACAACGATATAGAATACATATATAGATAGAAACATCCATGACTCGGGTACAAATATTCATATTCATCATTCATAAGTAAGTAAGTGATAAGTATTATGCTAGTTTTTCATAGTCATGAATGCATACGTAAATATACATATAACATTATCGTATTACGATGTTCCACATCTTATGAACTTCAGCGAGATAGTTGTGAACTTTATTGCATGAGGTCAAAAGTGTCAAGATAATATATTTCATTACCTAACTGTGCCAAATAATAATTATTATTATAAAACAGTAATTAGCCCTTGTTGAACTACGATCTAATTTGATGTGGGAAGGAAGACAAGGTTCTCTAAATTACTTAGATATTTATAGCCTTGCTTGCACTAACAAGAATAAATTTAGGCTTAAACGTATTTAGTAATATACTCTCTAACTCTCATACTCACACTGGTCATACGAAAGACAGTGACAGCATCATATTTCTTGGTTTTTAGTTACATACCTACTTATATATTTAAATTAATGAGGCATTTGCCCAGCAGTGGGACACAGAACAGGCTAAATAAATAAAAATTGTGACGTGTCAAATGAAATCATAAAATTATTACAAGGAAAATTGTATCATGTTTACGCCAGTTCTAACTAAGTAAAGTATAAGAATGACGTTTTTAAAACAATTAAATTTCGATAACGACTTCCATTTCACTTAATTACATCCGAGAACAGACAAATTGCCGGAAATAATGCCCAAAGTAAAATCATCGATCATCGTAACGTAATATTGACGTTTTAAATCGACGAACAATTGTAATCCCTCCTGCTATAATACAATGATTGATTTTAAAATGGCATAAAACATAACACCTCTATAGTAAAATGGCCTATTAGATTGCTACTAATTACTAGCACACCTTTTTCTTTTCCTTCCTCTTGCCATCATGTTCCTCTTTAAGTTCCTCTTCAACAGGCAATGCGCCTGTTCTAGTTTCACTACATTCATCACTTATTTCACTTTTTGACTCACAGATGTCACTTGAGTCACAACGAGTAGAATTATTGTCAATTTCCTCAGAAATGCAGCCCTTGTCACATTGACCAAGAATTTTTCGCTCTTTGTCATCACTTTCGTCACTTGTCTCTAATAAACAAATTTTATCGCTCACTTGTTTTATTTCACACAATTCTTGAGATTCACAAACATTCTCACTTGTTATTGTTTCACGCGACACATCGTTTTCAACACATTCTTCGTTACAGTCAATGTTTACGCCTGATAAAACCGTGTTATCAACTTCATTAGTATTTAAACACGGTTCTTTTTCGTCTTCATTCATTTTTAAATTAACTTTTTTTGTGCCCACGACCAACTTTTTTTTATCCGCGTTTTTGTAGCCAGTCGAACGCGTTCACTTTGCTACCGTTCAATAAATATTTTTATCAATAATGTGGTCATTTGGTTGATAAGGTATCGGAGAGTAAATACACATGTGTAGATGTGATACGCTGTACGTGTACTGGTTGGCCACCGGTTTACGTTTATGGCGAGTAAACAGATGGCGCGTCATAGATTAAACAATACGGTCTTTAGAGGACAGTGTTATTGTAAACATACGATTGTGAAGCGTATTTTGAACGAAATATCTATTATGAACTTCTGACGATTTTCATCTCTATGTTTAAGCTTAAAGAAAAATAAAGTATTATTTATAAGCCGATATTAATGAAAATGTAGTCTAGAAATTGGTAACTTAAAATTCTCAATTGATATTTTAGATTGAGAATGTTAAGTTAGTCTAAAATTTAGACAATGTTTTCTAATTATCACACTTTTATTTTTAATTTATTTTTACAATTGAATTTTGACTGACCAGATTAGATCGAGGATTCAAAAAAATTACAGTTTGATGACTACGGCACATTTGGTATACTTATTTAAATACCTACTCATTATTTAAATACCTAATTAAAAATCTCAGAAAGTTCAAACAAATGTAGGCATAACATAAAACGCCTATGCTATCTAATCTATGTGCAAGTATAATAAGAGAGCAAGGTCGTCTCGACGCATGCGTTCTAGCCAACTCGCGGTAAATAGTCGTGCGCCGGAGCAATCTACAGCTGAGCTGACTATTGCGTCATTTGGTGTTGAGTCATCGTGGGAAGTAGATGTTTGTAGCATTTAATAAATGTTGAGCTAATCAAATTTTATTTTGTCTATTTTCGTGTTTGGTTGTCATAGGTTAAGGTCAAACGTGTTATTGTCTTATAATTGTTGATTTTTATTTAAAACTGGACATGCTAGATTTTTATTTACATAACAATGGTGGCTAGTAACTTTGTAAGAACTATTAATTAACTTCGCCTGCTTTTCCCGGATAAAAAGTACCCTACGTGTTAATCCAGGCCATGGTCTATCTGTATGCCAAATTACATCGAAATCCGTTCAGTAGTTTTTGCGTGAAAGAGTAACAAACATCCATCCACACAAACTTTCGCATTTATAATAATAGTAGGATTTTTCAGTATTGCATCTTTAGCAAAACATTGGGCATATTAAGGGGCTTCTAAATGAAGCAACGACGCGACGTGTCCAATGATGATAGGTGGCAAGCAAAAGTAAATCATAGTTTACTCATTATTATTCAATAGGTATTCGTATTGTTTATACAAGTGTTTTAATATTCTTGTATTACTTAACTGGGTGTTTAACTTTTAGATAAAACATGATGGGGTGAAACTAAATGTAAATATCGTTAAAGGGACTATTGAACTACCTACACAATTTTACCTCCGTCTAACAATAACTTGGACACTTCATACAAACGGTCTCGCACTGACCAGAAGAGGCTAGCGCATGTACCCTAAGTGAAAGGACTGCGGACCGGTAAGGCATTTCAAAGTGCCTTACACTCACCGTCATCATGTTTTTACAAGGGAAGACTTGTTTGTACTCACTTTATCGTCAAAGAACCCTTGGTCATCAGTCCGCTGCTGGCCCAGTAGCCTGTCAGTCTCGAGATCCGTGTCCGCTTCGTCTGAAACATTTGGTCGATAATTTTATCCCGATACACACAAACAGGCAACATAATCAGCAGATAAAATCAATTGGGCTGTTGTTTATGTTGTTCTATGACAATTCATTCTTTACATCCTAATTTAAGACGTTGATTGAGTATTTTATAGATTCTCTGATCAACACATCTCCATCCTTTTCCATCGATCACATCTCCATCCTTTTCCAGTATACGAAAAGGATGGAGACGTGACAAAATTATATAAGAAAATTGAGAAATCGTGCCTTTGTTTGACTTTGTTGCAAGATTTTGTATGCAATTTCAACTATACTTCATTCCAAATAAGGACGACAAGATTTTCCGATTCCTATTTAGCTTTCAGGAGTGCGATTTTTGAATCTCATACGTTGAAGTCCGCAGTTGAAAATATATGGAGATAAGCATCTTTCTACTGCTGATTTGACTTTCAAAAATCGCACCCCTGGAGTATGATTTTTGAATGTCAAATCAGTAGTAGAAAGATGCATATTTCCATAGTAATATTGACATTTTCAACTGCTGAGTTCAAAGAATGAGTTTCAAAAATCGCACTCCTGGCCAGTTCTGATTACCAAATGTAGTATATTTAATAGAAAGATTATACTATCCGACATATCTTGGACGGACGGTACAAAAGCTGTTCTAAGAATAAGTGAGTGTTTCAAATCTCTGTTTCTGTAATGAAAATAGCCTTAAAATTTCGTTCTAGCTATTCTCTTTCTAAGAGTTAAGATGACAATCTACTATAATTTTGATCGACCAAGAATTAGTTTTCGCTTCCATTTTACTATAATAGTTTCAATTTTAACACTCTATAATACTCGGCAACAATGTTAAGGACGTACTTTGAATTATCTTAGATCATGGTCATACAACCACCGTAGCGTTGGTCAACCAAATCACAAATAGGAAGTTTTTCAGTTGCTAAAAAAATTACTGAAGCAAGTTATAAAATCAAATTGTAAATTGCAAGAAATTAATTAATTAAAACAAAAATATGATTTTATTTTATTCCCGCCAAATGTTTTTTTTTTTTAAGTTTCAAGGCTCCAAGTCCAAAGAGGTACCTTAAGTCAAAAGTGTCACCCTCTTTATCTAAAATATATGTTTTACCATAAAAAAATTAATTTCAATAATAATTTGATGACCAAGCTTATTTTAAACGAGCGTTAACCCGCGACTTCGTCCGCACAAATTATATACCAGATTTTAAGTCAGATCATAAGCTATCAAACAAAAAAAGTTTCATCAAAATCGGTTCAGTAGTTTTTGCGTGATACTCGTTCAAACAAACAAACAAACAAACAAACACACAAACAAACAGACAGACAAAAAATCCAAAAATTGGTGAAATGGAATCAGGGACACCTAAAAACCATATCGTAACTTTTTTTTTGTTAATATCTTCAATGTACAGACAAACTTCCTGTTACAGTTTTATAATAGTATATAGATTATAAAAACTGAAATATTTAGAAAAATAAACCTTTGCCAAAGTCGGAAGTCTGTAATATAAATAACTAGACTATTTATAAATTACTGGTCAACAGCAAAGCCAGATAAATTCGATTAAAACGACAACTTTTTGTTCATAATTTTATTTAACAGCATTTTGTGCTATTTTTTCGAGACCCTTCAGCCAGGTTTCAATCCTCTAAAAAGATTGTAGACAAGATTAAAAAATGCAATCTCATTTTAACATAAAAAGAGATCGCATAATGATGCTTTTATTAAAAACACATTTACCCTGATGTTGAATGAAACAATCGAATTTTCTTAATTAAAATATTTCAAGTTGCAAGTTTGTTGACGAGCGGTTGGGTGTCGTTCTTATTCGAGCATGCCACAGGGCTCCAAAATTTTTAATAAGCTTGCTCTTTCTTTATATATAACTATTCCGTTTTTCTTTTCGTGTCGTATTTGGTAGCATAATGTGTAAATTCTAATTAAGTATTTACCTTCATCACCACTAGCCGGTTTTATTTCGACGGATTCTGTACTTTGTGCTGACGACGGCCTTTTTCTGAAAATTGACAAGACTCGTTGAATTGTTTTATCAAGTTTTCAAAGCATACCTAATTTAAGTATTCTGGTTTAACTTCTGGTTTGAAAGAAATTCTCCCTGAGGGAGGGCTTCAAACCATTATACCAAAGAGTAAAGTAATATAACGTAAAAAGAGAGCCCTCTAGTGCCATTTTAATGCAAATAAATTTGAAACGCCACCTATGGTATTTAACAAGAAACAATTGCTATACATACGCATACCTATAGCTATACACATACTTTACAATGGAATCTACTTTTTCTCAGTAATGAGCTATTTGTTCTACTTTAGAGTAGTAGCCTTAGCAACAGGACGGAGGAGTAGTCTTGACTCAAAGTCTGAAGTGAAGAACAACACTCAAAAACGAATAAATAATCACAAAATGGGCGCAAAACACAAACAAGTGTAAGCGCATGTTGCAACGGCGGCCATATTGTGACAACTTGTGTAGCTGGTGCTGGTGTTGCTAGATGACAATAATATGGTACAAAATAAAAAGCTATTTTTGTTTTAGTTAAATTGTTTACTAATTATAATTAAAACAGTTTTGAAATATAATATACATTGTGTAAAATAGGATCAACGTTTTTTAATAATTTTAGTAATAATGTTGCTTTAATGTTGAGTTTGAAGAGACATCTATCGGAAGTTTGAGACAATATTTTTTTAGTCACACTTTACTCAAAGAAGGTGCCGCTGGTTTCTTTGCGTTTTTCCTCAAAGTTCCCCTCTGTCCCCCCTCTGCATTATACTGATCCACTTTTACTATGGGACCCACATTGAAATCAGGAAAATAAATAGGCTGTTCCACATTTGCGTCCAGTAGCTATTGACATCTTAGCGATTTCTGTACCTTTTGTCCCCATTGTAAAAGTTGTTCAATTTGATGGTCTGAAGTTTCTGAAGTACCCCAAAGTAGCATTTAAGTTTACACCTTTTAGATAAGGAAAGTGTCTATTGGCTATGTGCGAAGTGGATGTTGCGAACTGTAAAGTCGACCGCAACGCACGCTGTGGCAGAATTTCAGATGAATTCCGTAACAAAGAACGGGAATTCCAGCTAGTTAGGTATTATAATTGGTAGTCTCTTTAGTTTTTATAAAATATTTAATATAAAATAACAAAGTTTATCCTAACATTTTATGTAAAAAAAATTCACGGGTCCGTAATGCGCTAGATGGCGCTAGTATCGTGCACATAGTCAATAACCAAGGATTTTAGAATCATAAAGGATGCCACTCCTCCTTACAAGCATGGAAACAAGAAAATCGGCTATGGCGGTCGGTAATGTTCGACCTTCTTTCGTACGTCTCCGTCGTTGATATTTCGTTTTTCGTTGATGTTGATTTACGTTTTTGTGTCCCTTTCTATCCAATGACGTGACGTAATGTATGACAAGAGCTACAATTTTTGTCGTTGGATTAGAAAGGGACAAAGTAACGTCGAAAACAACGACGGGATTTTACGAAAGAAGAACGATCATTACCGACCACCAAGGAGTTTTATCATGTTTCACCGCAGTGTGTACTCCAAGGTATAGACAATACCAATGCCAGCTTCCTGCCAATAACTCACCTAGGAGGATAGACGTCATCGTGATGCGTAGAATGATGGTGATGAGGTGTGTGGGTGGTGTGCGGGTGGGCGGGATGCAGCGCCGGCGTGGCGGTTTGCGGCTCGGCCGGCGGCCGGTGCGGCGCCGGCGCGGGCGGCGGCGGCGGTACCGACCCGCACGCCACTGTAATGTACACTTTATTGTACCACTGATAGGGTTCATTTGGAATACTTTGAACTTGGACGGTATTGGACTGGCTCGAATTTTTAAAAGATTATCTTTCCGTACTTGCTGTTGCTCAGAATCGTATTCTATTCTATTCTTGACATTGTGGCCCCATTGGTAGTGTTAAAGAAGATAAGTTGAAGTAGAATTTCGCCAATATCTTGTATAAATAGCAAAAGTGCTTGAGGTAAATATTTTCTGACTTCAAGGATTTTTTATACACAAAACACACACTTGAGCCGCCATAAAATAGCGGAGTTTTGTATGACTAAACAGATTTTTTTTTTACCATTTCGATGTTGGTGCTAAAACCGGTTGGTGTTCTAAAACCAGCCTAAATCTCCTCCTTAAAATACATAGTTATTTTGAATAAGAAAACAACTCAACCCACCTAAAGGATCCAGTGAATGTAAATCAGCATCAGTTAAAACGAGAGCATCCGTACTCGTTCCGTTCTCCACGATCTCTTCTATTATCACTGACGTGTGCGTCTGCAAGCAAGATCAAGATTTTTATCACTTATTGCAGTCATGAAACTAATTTAACAAAATATTATAACAAATTCAGGTTAAAGACAGTAAAAATCCCTATAATGTCCATCCAACATAAAGGAGATTATGATTAATTGTACTTTTTAATATTTAATTTATTCCAAATCAATCCTCCTTGTATTAGAGAGCAAAATCTTTTTTGATTTATCTTAACCAATAGAATAAAAACTCCTTTTGGTTTCGCTAACATGGCTGATTTTTACGAAAAAAATTAAGAAAACCATTATAAATTAAAAGTAAAGCAGTTTTATTTTCATTAAAAAAAATGGCTGTACGAATTTTTTTTCGATGCGTAACCGCCAGTTACGTGCGTATTTCAATGTTATGTCTTCGGTAAATTTTGTCTGTAGGTATTGAACTAGTCTTCAAGTCTGTGGTAGTAAAATATTTCTTTTATTTATTTAAAAAATTTTATAATTTGTTCAGGCACTACAATCTCACGATAACTAAAACGTAGTGATTATTTTATATTTCACCGCGACAACAATGGAAACTCTCGTTCTCGGCCTTTCTCGCCTGTTCTCGGCGAGAATATTTGAAGAAAAAGGTGTTTAAATCTTTAATAGTTATTGCGGAAGTAATGCACAAGGTTCGTGCAACTCTCTAACAAAAAAATGTTATATGAAACGTGCACCGACGCCATTAAATTCCTTTGAACGTTCGCACACGTTTCATACATTCCGGATATTGGTCACGACCAGTTTTTAGTATGGAAGTCCCGACTCTTATAGCGTAGTGAGTTACATTCTCTTTGGTAATGTACAAGTATAACGTTTTTAAAGTATCTGAATAAGCTACTTTTGCTAAACTGTAGATATATCTAGAAGGTTATAAATGAATGGATGAATGGAATATGCGTTATAAATGTAAATGAAATACTCACCAGTGAAAGCATTTGATTGTTATTGTCAGTATCGGAGGCGTGGCCCGATGACAGCCCGTCCTCGACTATGGGCAAGTGCGTCACCACCACTCGATTTGAGTCCATTTGTACTGTAATTATAAAGATTACATTCCTTTAACAAAGCATTCAACATATAAATAATTTAGTAAGTACATACCTACATAAAAATTATCATCATGATCTTATGAGTAGGTAGGTAGGTAACTAGGTACATACTTAATATTTTCTGTCTAGCAATCGTCAGTTTTGTATCCTGTTAATGTTTGACCTCTTGGTGCCTCTTTTTCATCTAAATTTTCCTGTCAAAAATCATTATTTATCTAAATAATTTTGCTGTATAGTGTCTAGATTTTCATCCACCTCTTTGCTCCAATCGTCACTAATAATAACATTGCAAAAGATACCCTTTTTTATTTTACTCATGCTCTACACCAATCCGCTGTAGTATTGACACTTTCTAATGCTCTTAATCTCCGACTTCTCCATCAGTATAAGCGACAGGTCAGTCCCATCGTCGCTGGTAACAGGGGCATAACGCAAAAGGGCCCCGTGGGGCCGGACACACTAAGCCACTCCACTTTATCCACCATCACACGGAGTTTGGGGGCGTAGTAGCACTGTCACTTTATAATTCTCACCTTTCATCTCCGACAGCTCATTCTCCATCAGTATAAGCGACAGGTCGCTGCCATCGTCGCTGGTATCAGGGGACAACGCAAAAGGCCCCCGTTGCTCCCTCCTCGGCGGCGCCGGAGACGCTGAACCGCTCCACGCCGCACCCACACTGAGATCGGAGACGTTCGGCTCTGGGTACCGGTCGCGCTGTTGCTGAGGACAGGACACGATCTTTAGGGAGGTACTGTCTGTCCTGTTTGCTCGACTAATGTTTCAGAATAGTCCAGTGAGGCAGAATGAAAAAAAAAAAGCAGATGAGAACAAAAAGCATGGAATTCTATCTCCTGAGCTGCGATTGCGTTTATCTTTTGTTTTTATTGCGTCAATTTTGAAATCAGTTTTATAAAAAAATATTTACTGTCGAAAAGATAAATCTTTCATTATCTACTCTGCGTCTGCGAAAGTATAGTAGGTACCTCAAGGGTAACGGCGGGCACGGACCAATGATTACAAAAAAGTACAATATCATTCAAATTAAAGATTGAATAATTAAGTCTCGGGCGGGCCTTGAACCTGCACTCATCCAAACCGAGGAATTGCGTTATCCAATTTCGCCACCGAACCCACTACCCAGAGAACAAAATGTTCAATCTACGAACGAAATAGCACAACATGGCTGTAAAATAAAATCAATAATATTTACAACATCATTGTTCTCAATTCTAGTTCTCAATTCGCCTTTGTAACAAAACACTGTAGCATAACTACATAAAAAGCACACACTACCGAATTAGCATATTTCGCGACGAGAACTGAGTTCGAATACCTACAATGTTTTTCTGTTGACATTTTAATTTTGTAAGATTTTACTTGGAACAAAGCCAACTGTTGAAATTGTGATTAACTGATAATCTGCCAAGATGTAGTGTAAGTGGACTGCAATTCATTTAATAGATTAATTCGATCTGTAGGTGCAAGGAGAAAATAATATTAACAACACGAATTAACTTAGGACATGGCATAAGCGACACAATATGAAAAATGAAAATTATCGGACACTTGATAAGACACGACAGCTTCTTTAAAACTATATTGGAAGGGAAAATAGAGGGAAAGAGAGGCAGATGAAGACCGAGACAGGGCTATCTAGCATAGGGGAAAGAAAAGGCTGATGTCGTGTCGTATAAGGAACTCAAGGAACTGGTGGAAAAGAGATTGATGGCGAATACTCTCCCGACAAGAGCATAGGTCTCAAATAAGATGATGATGATGATACGACACGAGTTTGTAAACAAACGATAGAAAATAAGGTTTATTAATCCATATCCGGAAAGGATATCCAAATCCATAATATTATTAAAACGAATCGTGATTTCAATCACGATTTAAATCTTCTTCTTCTTCGGGTTCCTCTCCATTACTGGAGGTAGGCAGTCAGCTTTGCATATCCCTGTCTATCTCTCGCTAAACGAAACAGCTCTTCGACGCTGGCGATGTCTGTCCATTTCGTGGCTTCCTACCGACACTTCTTTTGCCCTCTACTTTGCCCATGATTATAGTCTGGAGCAGTTGGTATTGCTCGTTCCTCAAGACATAACCAAAGTAGACGATTTTACTCCTTTTAGATCTACTTGATTTCAATCGCTCAACCTTGATTACATCAAGGTTCTTTTTCATTTCAGCAGTTGTTAACACAGCTGCTATGGAAGAAATGAAAAAGGAATCAGATAATTATCATCATCTCGTTGTCCACAATACCTGCAGGCCCAGGAAGTTAGTATGATTGTGCGCCGTGTGAGGTGAGTCCAGCGTGTCAGCCGCGTGAGGCCACTCCGCCTCGCTGCCTGCTTCCAGGCCGTTCTCTGAGGGGCACTCCTGAGTCTGCCTCCTGAGCTCGTAGTCTAGCTCCTGGAATTTAACAGTCAGGTTTTAAATCACTTGAGCTATTCACAAGAAAGATGGTAGAATACATTAAGCACTGAATCAGCCAGGCTGTAATTCTTTTGATTCGTTGGATGTGTGGGTTGAAACCCATACGTCATAAAGTTTTGAATAACATAATGTAACTGTCATTAAATAAGGGTTGTTTAAAAGACCTTCTCAAGCCGCTAATGATATTGGAGGAATCCTTTTAATATGCGATGAATATTTATATGAATATGAAGGTTCAGTCCATCAAACCATCGAACTGAACAACTTGCTTTCGAGACTACAAATTGAACTTTCTTTACGGACCCACATAGAAACTGAAAAAAAATCAGCTGTTTTGTGGCTGTTTTATACAAAACTGAAAACATACTCGTCCCTAATGGACGGGAAAGCAGAATTTTATTGGGAATTCAACGTCGTTGATCCCATAGACAACTTTTTCAGTTTGATGGTCGGAACATCTAGGACCGATATATATAATTTTTCTGTATGCAGGTATAGTAATCAAAATAAAGGTAATGAAACTGACCTGGAAATTAACGATTTCATCGTTGCTGTTCAACTGCTGTCCCGCTACTGCAGGACATCGGAAGAATTCCTCTAGCACTTTCCTCGTCTCAGAGAACTCGTACAAGTAGTCGAATGCTGCAGAGCTCGGCGGTGGAGTTATGTCTCTGCTCTCTGTCACTACTCTCTGGAAGGAACGAGATATAAGATTAAAGTTTTGTAGTGATATACTCGAAGAACTGTAGTATCCAGTAAGGTTTTTTAGTCTCGACAATGCTTTTGTTAGCTCTCTGGATTCTGGAAGATATTGTACTAGCGCGTGCAAAGTGAAGATTCGAAAAAGACCCAATTGGGTATTCTTTCAAGAGTCCGCGTCAGGGAATGCTACGAAAGTTACAGATGTGACGCGGCACACTCTGATGCGTCTTTTTCTATGAACGTAACGTATATTTTGTCTTGTTGCGTATTCAAAGTGACAAAATGAATTATATTTACTTTTTACGTTTATTTTGTTTCGCACCGTACAATACTGACAACAAAATGTCCTAGAGCCACATTTTTATTCAAAATTATTGTAATAACGATGCCCTTAGGTATATTTTTCAGCATACATTAAAAGGAAACAAAACTAACCTGTGGAAACCCAGGTCTTGGAGATCTGGTGGCCTTCTGCGTCCCAACCCCGTACCTTCTTGGCGAGCCCTCATACTCGGCTATAGGCAACTCCCCTATCACCCTGACCCTGCTCTTCTCCTCGTCTCCCGACAGCCACACCCCCGACGGACTGGCATCACTCAACCTCACGTCTTCCCTTGAAGGAGTACTCTCACTACCTCCATCACAGCTCAGTTCACTTTTATTGTTCATGACGTCACTACCACCATTCTTAATATTGTCTAAAGTCCTTTTTACACTAATATCTATCTCATCGTCACTTGCTTCAGGGTCCATCCTCAAACCTAGGGACACAGAATTCAATATCACTGAAAATAAAAGAAAGAGAAAAAAAGAATGTAAATAACAATGGTTAATGGGAGGGAAGGGGTTAGAAGTAGAACAGAAGGACAGTAAACTTTGTCAACTTAAGCAACGATTGCGAAATCGAATTGAAATTCTCTGATAACCAAAATATTACTGTTAAAGAAAGTATGAAAAGCAAGAGTGTTAATAGAGTTACGTGAACATAAGCAAAAGCAAAAAGATGATAGTGAGAAACTAAAAGGTACACAATTTTTTATTATATGTATTGTTAAATTCCAAGATAATCTTAAGCCTGCACTATATTCTCGCCGAGAACAGACGACAAAGGCATTTCGTCGTAAGCCAGTTATTTTCCTTCTTGCCGAGAAGTTCTAGCGAGAGTGTAGTGCCTGCTTTATAATTAGGACGCTATAAAAAGCAACAGGAATAGATGTCAAGACACCAGCAGAAGTTCAATTAAGCAGTAGGAAAACAAAATAGTCAATCACCTTTCCAATCATCATTGTCATCGAAGACCACGACTTCGCCGTCAGCGACCACTGCAATGGGACTGCTCTTGGTGCTGACGTCATTTGTTTTATGGGGATCCAGAATAGGCGAACTATTCTTTGGTATACCCATGGGGTTCTCAATGGTGGGCTCTCTATCACCGTTCGTATACGTGGGTGATGTATGACGGGATATCATTTTTTTCGGCTCATTTATTATCCTATGTAGTGATATCTGAAAAGGGCATTGGCTTGAGTGATCATGATCAGAGATAAACTTCGCTGAATCGTATTTGGGCTTGGTAAACATGGTTGGCGGAATATGGTAATCTTACCTACATGTATACATATGTATCATGATATTCATGATTAAGTGGCAGTGTTTTTGAGACTGGATTGCTAAGAAGAATAGTGAAACACCAACATTGATCCCATGTAGAAGTGAACACACAGAACACAGAAGTGGACTCCATGTGAAGTTCCACTACACCGCGGTGATTCCACTCATCAATTCACCGATTCCTATGCATATTGTTTCACTAGTTGTAAAACCAAATATGATCTTGTTTGTTCCATGACTTAAAAGCCATCCTGAACCAGGCATAAGCTCGTAACTGATGCCCGCCACAATTAAGAGATTAACTGAATTACCACCTCTTGCTTAATATGTAATCCCAACCCTGAATATGCTAAAAGTGACTACGAAATACGAAAGAACCTGTCAAAAGTTTGTTGGAATTTAAGATCATAACAAATACCCCGAACGGTCTTCTATTACTATTCTAGACAAAAATAATAGGTAAATGAATTCAATACCTTCCCTCTCTTACCTCATTACTAATATTATCAGCTGCGTAGTCCACACTTTCCTTATTAAGCGATCGCACTTTGTTCCTGAGGTTGTGTTTATGTGTATTGTTGTGCCTCAACTTGCGGACCGCTTTCGTCCGGCTCTGTGAGTATAATTCCCGACCTCCTGCTATTTCTATTATTCTGGTAACAATAACAGAGGTTAATCAACCCAATTAGATATAACACGCGAAGAGAGATGGACAAATAACATAAAAGAGATCATATCAAAGCTTGAATCTGTGATTCTTTAGCCCTATGTAGTTCAAATATTTCCCTTGTTTTACACAGCTTGGCCCTTCTTATTCCAAAAATAGCATTAAGTAATTGCTCCAATGGGATGGTGACTATAAATGCTTTCAGTGTGGACTGCCGTGCGCTATGATCCCAGAAGACTCATTCTTGTGATTGCGATAGCACCGTTAAGCGGGAAATGGGAAATCCAATAAACTCTGCAATTTCATATAGTGCGCTCTAGGCACCTATACACATTCTGTGACAAATCATCATGAAAGAAAACCTTTTAAATAACATAAACCAACAAGTATAGCAGTCATACGTCATGAAATAATTATTTGCTACCCCAACATTACCTACAGACATGGACCCTTCATAAACAAGCCAGGAAATAGTAAAAGGATTTGATCTTACCTAGAGTCTCTAAGTTTGTACGTGCCCCCTTTTGAGTTGAGTATGACGAGCTGGCTGTCATTGCGCTCCTCGTCCGAGGACACGTTGTTGACGCTATTTATGTCGCGTCCCTCCAGTCCGGAGTTCAGTCTGTAATAATAAGTAAAGAAGGTTCATTGCAACATTGTAAAGAACGTTATGCTGTTCCTCGGAATCAAATAGTAGGATAAACGAAGATAGCCTTCTTGTGGAACGTACTGAACCCTCGATACTTCCGGCGGCCCCGGAGTAATCAGCTAGCCTCTTAAGCTGGTCGGCATTTTTCCTTCACCAGGATGGTAAGGCAAACTGACATGCCATCTACTCTGTAATGTCTGCTCGCTTATAGAAAGTCACCTTTATAAAAACGGAGTTAAGGTCCAAATTCTGCTGGTGCTATATGTTATTGGAACGATAGTTGGGGAAAAACCGCAAGAATGTATGTACTCGCAGACGTAAAGGCGCCTCTGTGACCACAGAAAGGTCTAGCCGCACCTATAGCCCTGGTTTTTCGATGCTCCTGTTACAGCGGAGTCAAGGTTCAAACTCATCTATCGTGCTAGTGCTGTTTGTTCTTGGGCAGACACTTGGGCTTCCCCAAGCGTCGGCCCAAGAACGCGGCTTTTCAGCCGCGTGATGCACTAGTTTACGTCCCTGTTACGAAGGAGTCTAGGCTCATACTCACCTATTATGCTGGTAATGCATGTTCTTGGGGAAAAGCCGCGTGATGCGCTGATCTACGCCTATTCTACAATTGAGTCAAGGTTCAAACTCACCTATCGTGCTGGTGCTGCATGTTCTTGGGCCGACACTTGGGAAAGAGCCGCGTTATGCGCTCGCCGACGTCGGAGCCAGGCGTTGAGTCGCCTGCACCGTCCGCCCGCAGCGCGGCCGCGCTCATGTCGCCTCCACGGTCACGGAGTTAAGGCCGCTGGGGAAAAAGATACCTTTAGGTTACGACTTGTATCTACTGTCTTTTTTTGTATGCACAGATTTGAAATTAAATTCAGAAATTGAAAAGCATCTAGGAATTGGATCAGATTGGGACCAATAGCGCGAGATGACACCGTAGTATGCTACTGTCGTTTTAACGGCCGCATTTCATATTTTTAAAATAGCATAGCTCCGCACCAAATCCATACAAAATTGGGCGTCAAACTACTTACAATATCATACTCGATAAATGAAGCCTATAAAGCCTATCTGACCACAAGGGCTGTAACACTTAAAATTCGGGGGCAGAGCAGCCCACTAGACTCTGTCTTTCCGTCTTAGACTTTCGCAGCAGTTACTCGGTTTATTTGCAACGGACTGTACCTACGACATACGTACATGAGATAAAATATCGAGAACTCTGTCGCAACCAATGAGCGGGACAGCCCTTGTAGTCGGATTATAGGACCGCAGCTGAACGTTTTAAAGAATTATTCAATAATCCCACTACAATCATAAATCCTAGTCAATAGTCAAAGCGAGGTTATTTCATAAAGTTATATTCCTCAACTGGCTATCCCCGCAATCACGTTCCGACAGTCGCAGACACAGGACCTTAAGAGGCTTAGCTCCAAGGATTACGCGGGCATTAGAACTCTAGTCTACAATCTGATAGAGACAGCAAGTAGCTTGTGAGCTGTGAACCATTTTCTATAAAGAAATAGTTCTAGAAAAATCCCCAGATGGAATTAAATATCCCATTAAAGTTGGCATTAATTGTTGTCTGATTGCTGTATACTAATTGGTCATAAAAAACCAACGTCTAGTAGGTATGCCATATTAATTTCAAGGTCCTATCGGTTATGTCAATAATAATGAGTTTATCCTTCAGGTATAATGAATCAAATTAAAGATTGAAACATTAAGTCTCGGACGGGACTTGAATCCAAAATCATCCAAACCGGGGAATTGACATCTATATCGTCTGACTTCCAGTTGTAATACTGGACTTTCAAGTTGGTTGATTTGTATAAACTCCAGAAGATGGCGCCACGTCCCTGAAGACGCAAATTGGTTGAAGAATTTCGTTCTCTGGGTAGTGGGCTCGGTAGCTAAAGTGGAAAAAGCAATTCCCTTGTTTGGAAGATTGCGGGTTCAATTCTTTAACTCCAGAAACTGTTTATTGTTTACCTATGATCATTTATTCTTTTTCTTTCAAGCAGTAAAATCTAGGACGATAGTAAAATTTATCAATCAGGGCTACCATAGAATAGAGCTTCTTGCCTACAACGTACAAATATATTTTAGCATCTTTCCAACAGGTACCTAACCGACCAAACAAAAGTACCAGGACCGCATACGTGTAAGAAGCAAGAACAGAACATAAAATGCATCGAGCAGTTAGCAACAATCTTGCAAGTAAAGAAAACCCGGCCAACGACGTGGTGGCGTGCCGCATGGTACCGACTACCGAGTGTAACCGCTGCCAAACTACCGGATCGATACCGCATTAGAGGGTTAGCCAGGAGGGGAGCGAGTTTAGGCTTTAACTTTAGTGATTAAGGTAGCAAATGAAGTTATCGATTTATGCTGTTGGAGGTGGAGATGGTGGGACTGAATTAGAGAAGTGTTGTTTGAAGAATGAATATGTAATCCAAATGACATTTTACCAGACTACTTAAATCATGTTTTCAAAAGGAATTACTTTCATATACTCGCAAGGTTAGACGGTTTACATTTAAATGATTGCAATTATGCCAGGAAGAGCTGACCTCGACCTGTATTTTCTTATCTCGTTTCCTACGTTACCTATATTCGAAATATAATGTAGGAAACGTTATATTTCGAATTCAAATAATCTCAGATTTCCAAAGGATTTTACGGAATCAAAGAACCTGTTATTCGTTTTGTCAACTCGATTTAACTTATACATAAGATTCATAAACTTTCTTTGGGAGAAATGCATTTCTTACAGTTCTGAATCCATATTTTCTATTAAGCGTCTGTAAAGCGTTTTCTACGAGACTTTTCGTTCGAACAAAAAAAAAACGTGCTCAATCTAAAAAAAAAAACAACCCACGCACTTCTCTCATTACTCCACCATAAAGGCCAAGATTTTAGGCCCATATTTTCTATGAATCGTCTCTGAAGCGTTTTCTATAAGTCATGCCTTACGTATAAAAGGCGCTCAACGGACTCACATACGCCTAAAGCACTAAACACACGCGCTAGTCTAATGGCTCCACTACAAAGGCTGGCACCGGCCGGGTGGCGACACTCGGGCATTCTCCTTAGGGTGAATTTATACGGAACCGTTTTATTGCGACCCCTACAGCACGGAGCGTGAAGATATGGAATGTTTGCGGTTTTATTTTATTGTCTCGGACAACGGCTGGACTTATTCGAGTTTTAAATGTTAGAGAATTTGACTGTTAGTTATGTTTTAAAAAAAATATTATCGTATCGATTTAATTAGTAATTAGGCAGACTGTAGTGTGAGAAAGGAGATATTAATATAATTCACAAGTGTAAACTTAAATGCGTTACTTACATACTTTAGGGGGTGCTTCAGCCCATCAAACTGAACAACTTTTACTTTGGGACCAATATTCAAATCGCGAATAAAAATTAAATAAATAAATAAATAAAAATTGGCTGTTCCATAATAAATGTAAATTGATTCTCAACCCAAATGTATGGAAAAGATGTTAGTTAGTGATATTCTAAAAGTTGCATAATATTCAGAATACACTTACACATAATAATTAATAAATTTATTCATTGTTAATTGCACACGTTACATAAGATCGTATAATTAATTTGTCTCTTCAAGGCATTCATTCATTTCCTTAGCAATGCACATACGGTCCAAGTGTTCTGCGTCACGAAGTGGCAATCATTTTGAACGGACAGTGGAAACAATACACGCCTCGAAATTGAAGTACTTCAAATTTGCAG
The DNA here is from genome assembly GCA_927399405.1 of Agonopterix arenella. NCBI lineage: Eukaryota > Metazoa > Arthropoda > Insecta > Lepidoptera > Depressariidae > Agonopterix > Agonopterix arenella. The sequence continues at coordinate 2,986,993 of OV656691.1, forward strand.
CAGAAGAAAGAAGCATATTACTCAGTTTTCACAATGGCTTTCTAAAGTACTGGCCTATCAAATCGCAAAAAAGGATCGCAAGGATAGAACAGAGAGGGGCCTTTGCTAAACGATGGGACTATTTTGACTGCTATCTGAAGAGTAGGTTTCAGGATGAACTTGTTAAGTTTAATTTGAGAAGATCTTGAAATTAAGAGGTTTTATTTGCATCTTAGGACAATTCTGCATACTATAACGACAGTACAAGGTCCTCCTATAAAATATCGTGTAGGAACATTTTGCCGACGGTAAATATTAGCAAAAACAAGCTCTTCCAGCCTTAACAATAAGGTTTACTATACATTCAAAGAATTTTCTTTTGATGATCTCTTCTTTTTCTCCCAATCAACTCGTTATTCTTCAAGATTATACGGCATGATGCTCAGTCAAAGGCACTTCAAATAATAGTCATTTTCTCTGTTTATTTTGCTTTATTCACAAGTCGCTTTGAACCAATTTTACTAGCTTTATATATAAATAAATTGTTAATTAGTTGTTGTGCCTTATACTAGCTTAAAGTTTAAGCATATAACGTATAAAACCACTTGAACATAAGATGTTTAAGTTAACGTTAAGAGGCTATGTGAAAAAAATAGGATTCTTCAAAGCGTCATATATCATAAAGTACTAACATTAGTAGTATGATTAGGAGTAAATTGAACATATAATTGAAGTTTTGACAAGTGCCAAAACACGATTAAGACACATTTTCTCGATAGGAAAACAAGCCAAGGAAGCCTCCGTTTTTATTTATAAACGCTTGGAACTGCTAAACGGTGAATAATAGAAACACGAGACATTATTTAAAAAAAATAAATTGATATTTTACAAATTTTGATAAGAGCAGAATTGAACTTACATAAATAGTACAATCATAAATAAATAAAGTTTGTTTTACGCTTGCGTCGTTTCAGGCGCGTGCGCCGCCCCATCTCTTTCTCTCGCATCAGGCAGTAATATAAGCTATCACACGCCCATTTCGCTTCAATTATTTTTCGACATAGGCCCTTAAAACCAAAACCTATCTAAAACGTTTACTGTCGCAAGAATTGTCACTACAACAATAAAACGAAATATGCAAAATGGTTCTCATTCAAAAGTGACCAAAACTAATTTTACTTTTAAAACGAAAATGCATTTACTTTGAGCTAAAAAAAATATAGCCTATAAACCTTAGTGGCAAACATTAGAAAAACTTTTTGCTATATAACCAAATGTTTGATTATGTAATACAAAACTGTTTGGAAGTCACAAAAGTTTGGTCAAATTTAATTTAAAAAAAATTCTGTGTACAAAAGAAATTCATTAAAATTGTAGCACAGCATTATATTTAATAATAATAATAATATAAACGTTTATTCTTCCACACAGTTTTCAATATACAAAATGGTCTTAAAATTATAGGTACAGTCATTTATGTGGAGACTGGTGTTAGTGCTAAGACCTAGAAACTAGGAATTGTGCTACAGCCACCAGGCCTCCATCCGGACGTAATTGAAACTCAGAAGGAGATTTAAAACAATAGAGAAACAAAAGAAAAAGAAATAATGTAACTAAAAGATAATAAAATAAAACAAACAAAATAAAAAGAGCAACATGGTACTTAAAATGAAATTATGTATAAATGTGTGTGTGTTTGGGTGTGTGTGTGTGTGTGTTTGTGTGTGTGTGTGTGTGCGTGTGTGTGTGTGTGTGAAAACCGAAACATACTGGTATTTAGCCTTGAAAAGGATGCCAAAACTATTTCAATAGTGTTTCACTCTCTGCGTAATCTTGTGCAAGAAGCCAATTCGTTACTCTACGCTTACATTCCAATTTGCAAAGAGGGTATATACTTAAAATCTATTAAATAAATTATATAAATGTGGGCCTAGAAAGCAGACAAATCCTTTGCCTTTGCTATATTAGCATTAATGAATAAAACTAACGGTAGTAACTTTTAAAATAATCGGTGGTAAAACGAAGGACGGACAGTGGACCAAGGCAGTTTCAGAGTGGTGGTCAAGTAGCATGTATCCGATGACATTGTGAGGGTGACGGGTTCGCACAGGACAGTGAGGAATGGCGAAGTAAAAGGGAGGCCTATGCCCAGTGGGTTGATTTGATGGATTGATTAAAGTTATACTATTTTATTTTATGCAAGTGGTATTTCACAAACAACATCGTAGGTCTGTAATCTTTATAGTACCTACCTTAATCTTTTTCGTGTGAAAACCATTCCCCACCAACCAACCAACCGTTTCACCCTATCCATTAATAATAGGGTAAGAAACGTAATAAAATTAAATATGTAGGTAACTTATTACGTTAGTTATAAAATAATACCAAAACGAGAAGCCAACTAATGGCTCTGCACGCACACTGCTTTTGTATGCCTTCTAAATACTAATGCGTAATATTTCGGGCCAGTTAAAATTAATTATCTATGTATTTTGAAACTTAATAGCTTACCTTCTCAATCTATAACCCTCTCATAAACTTAAATATTGAAGGTTTTCACAATAGTGACGTAGAGTAGAAAAGACAATAGAATATAACGTTTCACTCTGGCAGAAAGGATGGTGCTTTTTTTCCTTAATCAAGCATTAAAAAGAATTGTCTAAAAAATGGTCGCGAGGCGTAACGTCCTTTGAAGTTTATAAAAGACGATCTTCATTTTTTAACGAGCTGGTTAAAGTTCTGTCTATAAATGCTTAATCAAGCGAATGATACATCTTTTGTTTTTAATTAAAATAAAATGTTTCTCAATATAATTATGCTGGCACGGAGAAGCATAGAGGCACTCGAGATGAAAAACAAAATACATTTTATTTTTATTATTATGTATCTCAGTAAAAGGTTTACTCACGGGCCGTAGCCCGGACCTTTGGAAGGCTTACGTGCGGACACAGATCCAACACGTACAAGCCCCTTTGAGACCCTTTTATCCTAATGCAATGGGATGCACCATGGGATGATCTATCTCTGAATGCATTGTGCAAATGCACAAAGAAAACATACCACATTCGGTGCAGAGACTATTGTAGAAAGGACAGAAAACTACTAGGGTTATGAGGAGTTACTCCATTATTGCGGAGAGACTCGGGACGCCTGCTGTAACAAATGGAGAGACTCGGGACGCCTGCTGTAACAAATGTCTCTAGTTTGTCAAAAATGGCAGACGGTGGCTTGCCAACTCATTTGATGGGCCCCCCAAAACGGCCGCTCGCAAGGAGCGACAAGGCGGCAACATCTACAGTGAGCGGCTGAGGTTGTAGAGAGGTGAGTCTGCGGGCGCCGGTTCCCGGTACTAAGCGTTATGACATTTTACACTTCCAGCCTGGAGCATAGGTTCCGCTCTTGCAACTCCACTCCTGGCCGGTCGGTTAAGGCAAGACAGGAGGTGAAGGCCAAATCAATCCGGGCCCTCTGGAGAATCGGGTCGTCCGTGGTTTAGCCAATCACCACCAGCTTATTATTTTTTTCTTTTTTTATTTTTATAGCACATTGGATATATAAATCGCACTCGCCAATCTGCTCTCATCCATTCTTTCGTCAACATAAGTGACAAAATATAATTTCTCCAGCCGGCATTTAGCAAGTAGCCAGGTGTTTAGGATTTGTGAGTTATTTATTAAGGTCAACCGCCAAATAACTCGGCATTTAAAGGTCGTAAAATAAAGGCCATGTCTCAAATAGGGTAGGTAGGACAATGTTAGCATTGTTTTATTTTACTGCATTAATAAAACTGCCTTGAGACGATAACACATGTGACGGTTATGTACAGAAAATGTATCATTATCATCATCGGCCACTGCAAGCAATGTCATTTATAAAATGTCATTGACTGCAAGGCATATTGTCTTCTCTAACGAATAAGCGTGAGAGGGATGGGTTATTAAGTTGACCATAGGTAGGTTTCTTATGGTCAACCTACAACTACATAGGTATATAAAACTTGAAACTATTTATCGCAGTTCAGGGTCCAGATTCATTTATTGAAACTCAATGAGATAACTTTTAATGTAGTTTAACCACAGAAATCCATTTAGATTTCACCCCGAAAGAGATAATAGTCGTACGTTTTACAATGTTTACGCATGTATGCATTGTGTTCTTTAAGAGGATATTACCCCACACCGCAATAAGCATTAATATTATTATATGGTAGTATGTATTATAGTGCATACAGTAGTATAAAAATAAATAATAATAAAAACCGGTTAAGTATGTGTTGGGCTTGCGCTAATGAACCGGGTAAAAACAAATTTTTCTGTAAATATTTTATGGTGCTACCCTCCATGCGCGAGTCCGACTCGCACTTGGCCGATTTTTTTTATACAATTGCTAGATTGCTACCATAAAAGGCACGGATCCTTTTATTAAAGTTGGCAACAACTCTGAAGATGTAACCAGAGTTTAAACAAGGGAATCCTTCTAAGTTACCGTCAAGAACATTATAATTACTTTTTCCGGACCTCCTCAAAGAGTTCAAGCGAGTTTTTTGTTTTTAAATGAAGAGAAAACGGGATTCTTAGTTAGCAAAAGGTGCTCTGATTTTTTTTAATGTAGTAATTTTCTTTGAAGATTTTCTTTGGTTTCTAAATTTTAAAAAAGGTTTTCAGTTGGACCTATGTTATTATTATATTTGTGCGCATTGTCATGCTTACTGTTCTCAGTGAGATGGAACAATACTACTTACTTAAAACAAAAGTTCCCTCAGATATTCGTTTAAGAGCAATTTTTGATGTGGCATTTTGATGTAACTATGCATTGTGAGCGTTGATTCTGTTTCTTGGTTTTGTTCTTGATCGAAGACTTTGCTTTAAGAGGAGATGCCATTCTAGCATACTCCATACAAACTAATTTTAATAATATTTTGGATTTTAACCAATTAAAGTCACCGACATTTTTTAAACACGATTTTGAAACTATAATCTCTTTGCCGTTGTCAGATTTTCGATAAAATGAGTTTCAATGTTACAGTGGCTCAACGATTTGGCTCCTAGCATAATCTGTATATTTAACGAAAATCCGACCAGGGCAAAGAGATTCGTATCAAATCTTTACTCCATTCCAAATAGAAACGAAACTTTCTGATAAATTAATTATTATACTTAATCGCGAACGCACGCGTCCTCGCGGCAGGCCGCGCGCGCGCTGGCGTGACGACATCGTGGCGACGGCGGGCGCGACGTAGACCAGACAAGCGACGGACAGAACTAGGTGGAAAAGGATGGAGGAGGCCTTTGCCCGCAAATGGGTACTCGAGAGCGAAGTGAGATAGGTAATGAATAATTTTAATGATAATGTTTTAATGTACTATTTATAATGAATTTGAATGACATGTATTTATTAATTATCTCGAAATAAATGGCTTAATTATTATTATTAATTATACTTAATCAGAATTGGCCAGAAAAATAAATATTAAACGGAAAATGTGTTCATCTTTATAAGGAATGATGAAGAATAGATGTCATTTACTTTAATTGGTTAGTATAGAAAATAGGATCTATCCTCTTAACTATACATGGGTACATGAAGCGATTGGAACATAATTATTGTTTACAGAGCAAAGAGCTGACCGCACGAAGGTAATTGCTCGTTTACACTAAGGTAATTAACTTGCTAATAACTGTAGAAGCAATGTTACCATTAAGTAAAATCAATATTGGAGCATGGAAGAACCAATATTGGAATACTAATATTGGAAGAAGTAATATTTCTTTTAATAGAAAAAAGAATCCATCAATACCGCGGTAGGTACCGTGCATCGAAGTAAGTATAGTGCTTTCGCCTTGACGGTCTTTCGCGGTAACGTGCATCGCAATCTTGTAGCATCTTGTCAGTATTCATCGATAGTTTGTGATCGAGATTCCGTATTACAATCAATGAAAGACTGCAGTGAAATCATAGCAAAGTTTACTTTTTGAATTTTTAAGGTTTCAGGATAGTATGATGCGTGGAGGGGTGATAGGTGAATGATGGATTTAGAATCTTAAAGGATACCAATCCTCTTTACAAGCATGGAAACGGAATGTTCAACCTTCTTTCGTACTCTGTTTCAAACTTTAGGTTTGTCCCTTTCTGTCAGAACAAAAATTAAATAAACACTCGTTGGATAAGAAAGGGACAAACAAACAACGACGATAAAAACGTACGAAAGAAGGTTGAACATTACCGACCGCCAAGGAGTATTTTCATGTTTCACCGCTTGTAAGGCAGTATGTACTCCAGGTATATAGACAATATCCAGCTTCCTGTTAGCCACCCTTTCGCCCACAAAAACACTGTATAAGAAATCTTACCCTTTAGCGCTCTTACAGACGAGCGACACTTGGCGGTCGCCGAGGGTTGCAGAGAGTCGCGCTCAGAGTTTACGGTCGCGCGACCCTCCGCGACACACGGCGACCGCTTCCTTTTAGCCACCCTTTCGCCCACAAAAACACTGCATAAGAAATCTTACCCTTTAGCGCTCTTACAGACGAGCGACACTTGGCGGTCGCCGAGGGTTGCAGAGAGTCGCGCTCAGAGTTTACGGTCGCGCGACCCTCCGCGACACACGGCGACCGCTTCCAGTTAGCCACCCTTTCGCCCACAAAAATACTGCATAAGAAATCTTACCCTTTAGCGCTCTTTCAGACGAGCGACACTTAGCGGTCGCCGAGGGTTGCAGAGAGTCGCGCTTAGAGTTTACGTTCGCGCGACCCTCCGCGACACACGGCGACCGCTTCCTGTTAGCCACCCTTTCCCCCACAAAAACACTGTATAAGAAATCTTACCCTTTAGCGCTCTTACAGACGAGCGACACTTGGCGGTCGCCGAGGGTTGCAGAGAGTCGCGCTCAGAGTTTACGGTCGCGCGACCCTCCGCGACACACGGCCACCGCTTCCTGTTAGCCACCCTTTCGCCCACAAAAACACTGCATAAGAAATCTTACAGTGACAGACGAGTGACACTTAGCGGTCGCGGAGGGTCGCGCGACCACAAACTCAATGAGCGCGACTCTCTGCGACCCTCGGCGATCGCGAAGTGTCGCTCATCTGTAAGAGCGCTTAGTCGCCACGAGAGACATAAACTTGTGTATTCAATTAGTTCCGATACTCACCTTGTCTTAACATGCCTTCTGCCTTATTCCTGTAACAAAACAAAAATCTGTTATAATCTATTCATTCTAGATTTAATTATTAGTCAATACTTCAGACATAACGAGAGTTCTAAAAAGGAGACCAGATGCCGAATATTTACATTGTTAGAAAAAAAGTAACCGGTATTCTAAAGCACATCCCTGGCTGGTAAAAAAAAACAGATGCAACATTCCCAGTAAACATTCCACTTTCAAAATAATTACGCCCAAAAAGAGCAATCCGTTTAAAAATAGATTTTCAGGAGTGTAATAAGCTGCAAGTGCGATAACTCCTCCCGTTTGGCACCCCTGCCAACATTGTAGAGATTTGAACTCGCTCGTAAACAAACAAATATAGACTAAGTACACTGCGACATAAAGTTTAGATAGGCTAAACGTAGTTATGTGCCCTACTTTCATATTTAACATTGATAAATCAGACGTTCTACGTAGTTCATCCCCATCACCCCGACTCTTACCCTCTCTTCAACCCTTTGAGGTTAAGGTGCCCGATTGCGCTAAGTTAAAACATCGAAGTTCTATTCTTATCCAATGTTAGTTCTAATCTCATTGCAATCCAATTACTATTCAATTGTGCTGAATTCCGCATCGCGCTAAACTCTATGTAACTGACAGCCAATAACGCCTGAGCGATCTGTCAAAATGGCTCTAACGGCTGTACCGCGATTAGCGCAATACCAAATGTGTCAAAAGTTATGGTTCGTAGGTAGTCCAACGGTTCAATCACCAAATATTTACCGCGATTGCAGCCAAGGTCCGGGAACTAGGTACCTTCAAAGATAATGTAGGAATCATGGTTTAGGACAAGTTTAGTGCTTCGTTTTAAGTATTCCGTATCCAAATTGTTAAAACGGAACTTATGTAATCACCTCAGTGTCTGTCCGTCCGTCCATTCTTTTTTTTAACCGACTTTAAAATAGGAGGAGGTTTCTCAATATATACATATTTTTTATGTGTTTTCGCGGATAACTTTGTCGTTTATGAACCGATATTGATAATTATTTTTTTGTTGGAAAGAAGATATTCCAAGGGTGGTACCATGATAAGGAGACCAGGATCTAATGATGGCATCCCAGAGAAATCGAGGGGAACCTTTGAAAATCGTAGTGCCGGCTAGAGCGTTTGTTAATTTAACCTTTCGTTTGTGGTTGTCACGGATCCGTGCAAAGACAATGCCAATTCTATTGTGTCTGGAATGTCAACATACGAAAGGTTAAAGCACTACTATTAAATTGAACTAATGAATTCACCACTGAAAATTATGAAATAAACAAAATTTTTACAAAAAATTAAAACCGCCTTCAAAGAAACTAAAAAGTAAAAAAATAATATTGCAGCGGATGACTTTTTCGTTCGCATCATAAGAACATTAATTTGTTTTATAGAAGTCGGTGTCAAGTTACACAGTTACACACAAACTTTTATGACCAGAATCTTTTCCAGCCTAGCTAGCATGCCACCCACGACAAAGCGTTTAAACGAGAAAAACGTCATGCGCGCTCTTTCTGGCCTACGTAAAATAATAAAGATGGAGGCACATCTCGATTTTTGTCGTTTTCTCAGGGGTGGCATGCTAGATAGGCTGGGTGATTAGAAGCGTCGCTACGACAAGCAACTATATTTTTGAAACGTCCAGTCGTAGGAAGATTTACCTACAGCATTTTGAAGCTATCCTAAGCCTTTTTAAAAAAGAAAAAGGACAAGAACCTTGTATGAGAAGCAAAATATTATTCCACGAAGAATACCATCTTTTTACTGGGAATTGAAAATAAATGGGTTCCAGCAGTTTCACAAAGGAATTATTTTAAAAATGATACTACTACTTTACCTTATTAGAAAAGAGTTATTTTTCTACGGCGCGGGTACATTTTCTACAATAAAGCGAACTCAGCGCTTTATAATTGAAATGTAAATTCTCGTCTAAACGCGAGAGCTGGGAGCAAAGTACGTGAAAGCAGCGCTTTTGAGCCAAGATTGCGTAAAGAGAGGTTGTTGTACAACACAGAAATGAATGTAGGTTAAAATGAAAAAAATATACAGAGTGAAAAAATTCATTGTTACATGTTGCTAAAAGTAACCTTATATAAGACTATCGGGAACTCAAATGTACCAAAACGCGGTAAGAACCCGTTAAAATGTTTATTTCTAGATTAAACCTTATATAAGGTCTAACAAAATTAGCTAAAACTAGTTTTAAGGGGACGATCAGATCCTTTCGTGTACAATAACCATGCAGGGTTTTGGCAATACTGTAATATTTGAAATTAATAAATCACAGAGCAATTATGCTTATACTAAGTTCTACCACAGAACAGAAAAAAAATATTCATTGCACGAAATTTAAATCAGTAAAACAAGTACGCCGTAGCCGTGTGGTGTCGGCTATGAATAGCACCATCCCATTTCCTCCCGTGGGTGTCGTAAAAGGCGACTAAGGGATCTACTGAAGGATGGGCAGCGCAGCAGCATCCTCTGAGTACACACATTGATTCGATCCAACTGCGATCGCCAACCCGCCTGCCAAGCGTGGCGATTATGGCAAATCCCCCTCATTATATTATGAGGCTTATGTCCAGCAGTGGACGTTTAATGGTTGATATGATGATGATGATGAAAACAAGTACGCAGTCGAATCAGTAATAGATTAGGCCTTTTCTACATACATACATATATTCTCATGAAAGTCTGCCATTGGGGTAGGCAGAGATAACAGAACGCCATTTTTTTTAAGGTCCGCCACACACAGTCGGAATTGCGATCCGGAATCCTGATTCAGGATTCAGTGTTTTCAATGGTTACAAAAAATACTAGAGTGCTGTTTAAAAATGCCTAAAATAAAAATGTATGAAACACCAAAAGAATGACAATTGCATTTTTAAGTATTTATTATTAAAACGAAAGAAACAATTTCTATACATGATAATTCCTATCATGTGATGAGTTCATGACGTTACGATGATGATTTGTAGATTGTATTTCAATATTATGCAACTATATCTAAAGGCTATCGATATTTTTAACATTAGACATAATCTGCATACAAAATGGCATGAACCATTATCACACAAGCTATTTTTGAGCGTAGGCGATTTCGCAAGTATACCTAGGGACACGGTATCGAATTGAAAGTATCGATACTGTACTCATGAGTAGTATCGATAAAAGAGAATCGTACTCACAAAAGTATCGAGACCAAAGTATCGATACTTCAAGTATCGAGTACTTTTCTTAGGGCTTAGGGCCTAATGCGCATACGGCAGGGCAGGGTCGGCAGGCAGGACGTCAATGCCAGTCAGTAGTTAAGTAACGTCAGTTTAGCAACTTAAAAAAACAAATGGTACATACATTTAATACAATAATAAAAAAACAACTGTTAGAACAACGACGAACGAGTGATTGGACCAATCACTCACTCGTTCGGAACGAACAATTTCGATTCGAACTTCATGTAGGTAAAAGTATCGGTATCGAACGGAAACGTACTCGATACCACAAAGTATCGATACTTTTTTCGTGTCCCTAACTATACCGCAACGACGTCGCAACTGCACCATCACGATAATTTATGGTATCGTTCCATCAACGCCTACGCTCAAAAATCTTTCAAAAAAGCCACCTAAGACATCAAAAAAACACTAGATCTAGTGAAAAAGTCTCGGAAAGCGGCAACACTCCATCCGGAACCAATTCCGAATCAGGTTTATTCCGTATGTATGTGGCGGACCCTAAGGTTGGCCTTTAGTAAAGATTCAGGATTATACAGGGTGTACGAAAAAGTATCATTAACCTTTAAACTACATACTCTACCCATCAAAATGAACAACTTTTACTATGGGAGCAAACCTGCCAGAAAAAAAAATTCAGCTGTCCTGTCTCATATCATTTGAGTTGTGCAGGTATTTCAGTTTAGTATGGAACAGCTGATATATTTTTTTTTGCTTTCACATGTTTGTTCGGTCAAAGTTGTTAAGAGTAGAGTTACACTCAGTTGCAGAAACGCTCATTAAAGTTAATCCTCCATTAAATCTCTTGCTGTCACTTGTTGTCTTGTTGACGTAGTAAAAGCTAGCAAGAGATTTAATGGAGGATTAACTCTAATGAGCGTTTCTGTAACTGAGTGTATGTTCTTTAAAGGTTAATGATACTTTCCCTTACACCCTGTATAACGGTTACCTATAACATTATCGAGAAAATAATGGAAGCACTAACTAAAACTAAAGTTTAAATCTATTCTTGCGAGCAAATAAAGTATAATGTTCCACTTAGTATCATAACGTGCCGTTTTGCTCTCTAGACTACCTCTTTGTTTCACAAATGGAATAACAAATAGTAGTGGAGTGCTCCAAGACGCTTCGAGCACGATCTCTGTAGTTTATGGAATATTTTACAGTAGCGGAGCTGGTTTAAAACCATAGAGTTAGATGTTATAGAGAACGCTACTTTTGAAACCTTAGACTATTTATTATAAGGACTAGCCTTGCGGTAGCATTTCCCCTCTGCCACGGTATAATATCAATTGATCATGTGCATTTACATTAAATTTTATACCTTATCACTGAACGAGACAGCCTATAATTGCGAAACAATAATTTCGCACTTAGAACGTTTGGGGTTCACGCGAGGCTACTTTTAATGATTTTTAACGTTCAAAATTAGAATCTTAAGTTATGGGAAATAAAACCCAAAGTTGCGGATTTCATGTTACCTCGCCCCCCGCAAAACGTGGCAGAAATGTTTGTTAGTAGAAATACACGCGTAACTAGTCCCTATATAAGTAGTCAAAGTTTGAAACTAAGCTACTTCGGTCTCAGGTATTTGATCAGTAAACCCCGATAGGTCATATTTGTCCTGTATATAATCATAATAATAAGTAGCTACTAGAGTTAACCCGCGACTTCGTCCGCATAAATTATATACCACATTTTAAGTCAGATCATTAGCTATCAAACAAAAAAAGTTTCATCAAAATCGGTTTAGTAGTTTTTGCGTGATGCTCGTTCAAACAAAGAAACAGACAAACAAACACACAAACAAACAGACAGACTAAAAATCCAAAAATTGGTGATGGGATTGTTAATTTCCCACACAATGTACATTGTTTTAATGGAATAAATAAATGAAATGAAATGAAATGTGGAATCACGGACACCTAAAAACCATATCGTAACTTTTATTGTTAATATCTTAAATGTACAGACACACTTCTGTTACAGTTTTATAATAGTTTAGATTCACGTCCCAAATACCGCAGTGTCTTAAAACGAAAGTCTTCGATCAGTGTGTGTTGGCCAGTGATGACATATGGAACAGAGACGTGGTCGTTCACTCAAGGCCTCATAAAAAGGCTGAAAGTCACCCAAAGAGCAATGGAGAGGGCTATGCTCGGAGTTTCCCTGCGAGATCGAATCAGAAATGAAGAGATCCGCAGAAGAACCAGAGTAACTGACATAGCCCAAAGAGTTGCTAAATTGAAGTGGCAGTGGGCGGGGCATATTGCTCGCAGAACCGATAGCCGATGGGGCCGAAAAGTTCTCGAGTGGCGACCGCGTGCCGGAAAGCGCAGCGTGGGTAGGCCCCGCACACGGTGGACCAACGACCTTGTGAAGGCGTGGATGAGGGCAGCGCAGGACCGGTCGTTATGGCGATCCTTGGGGAAGGCCTACGTCCAGCAGTGGACGTCCATCGGCTGAGATGATGATGATGATGATGAATAGTTTAGATTATAGACAATTTTAACTTCTGTAAATTAATGAATGAATGAAATATAGGTACCTACTTTACTTACACCAAACACAAAAAAATACACCAACGAACAAATGGACAGACCATGGATTTACCCAATACCTATTTCCAGCTTCCTGGACCCGCCCCGCGTCTCCGTAAATGAGGCCTTACCAAACAACAAACATAATTTCCAATGTCATTTATTTGGTTTTGACCGGTAGAATAAAAGGCATTAAAAATAACCAGCGCAGAGAAGTAGGTACAATATGTAATATAATTTATTTTCCATAGATACCATACTAATGTTACATTTCCAATCTCGATATTTAATTATACTCACACTCAGCTTAGTCTCATTTCCATGAATGTAATGCTTATTGAGAGGCACAGCTGTAGTTCAAATTGAACGCAATTTCATTGATATATACCTACTCGAGTTCCATGTTCCAGTAGTCCTGTTCCCGAGAATATGCCTCCGGTACAGTAAAACCAAAACCGAAATCGTATATTTCCTATATTCTTTCTTTCTTATCGTGTGGGCAGAGCCCTGGTGTCAGAGTTTTTTCAGACCGCCTTACGGCCTCTGACGTGGTTTTAATGTAACGACTACTACCACCAGAGATAGTAGTCGGGACCAACGGCTTAACGTGCCATCCGAAACACGGAATCTTTTTTCTTTTCAGACAATCAGGTGATTCAGCCTGCAATGTCCTAACCAACTGGGGGAAAACGCACAAAGTGACATATCACTAGGTGTCCCCCGTGGGAATCGAAAATGGAACTGTTTTCTTTCAATTATTTACCAAGTATGACAATACAGGGTGTAAGGGACTGCCATCAGCAGACTGAAACGGTGAACAGCTTAGCTGTTTTGTATGGACCAGCCGGTATATCAGCAGATTTTTTCGCGTTTCCTATTCAGTTTGGTACTTTAAATGTGACTAGATAATTTGTGTGACAATGTCTAAGATATTAATTATTAATTATTATTATTATGGTCCTAATTCACCGTATCAGTATTTGCCAGGCTGTCACATACACCATGTATATGTATAATAGGAAGAAAAGTAACGACAAAACCTAAGAATCATTTTCCTAAAAATCAATAAAAAAAATATGAAGTTTAAATCATTTGATGAATGAAGTAAGCCATTCATCAAATTTTGATTTTTCATTTTATTTGAAATTGAAATTTTGATTTTGAATTTTGATAATTCGTCAGACTTGGTTGTGTAAACTTTGTTCCCTTTGCCTTTCTAAAAAAATGTTTCTTGTTCACTCATGGCTACGCCATAAATGTTGTATGTACGTCTTGTACTCGACCTACTTCTTCTTACCGTGTGGGCAGAGCCCTGGTGTCAGAGTTTACTCGACCTACTGAAAAAGGAATTGAACGACAAAATATATGCCTGATTTCGCTATTCAATAACAGTATGAGTTTTTCAAGGCTTCAACAAGGTCGAGTTAGATTCAAGGCCGTAGGGTGAACTGGCGTGGTGGTGGGGACACGCGACAAGCTCAGTGCGTGGGCTGTCGAGACGGTATTATAATTTCTAGGTACATGTGGTGTAGCACTTATTTTCCACTTATTTATCTACATACAGAACAGCCACTACCCGCCCCCGTCTGACATTCCCACTTTCTGGGGAAACGTTAGGAGAGCCGAGCAAGGGAATGCAGTCGGGCGCGCGCACCCGCATTTGACTACATATAAAATTGTGTCTTTTCAGTGCATAAAAAATCGAAAAATAACGCTAAATTCACATTTTAATAACAGTACCTACACGTACCTATAAGAATAGACTGCAATCCTTCTTTTATCTGTCTATACGATACGATAGGAAAAGTTAAAGAATACTAAGTTAAACACACAATGCAAATGGAGTACGGAAATGAAACTTGTCGATATTTACATTTATCCTCGATGCACTCAAATAGGTCACGAGGGAAATTGCTTTTCAAATAACCTGTTGATAGTTCGATTTTGTATCCTATGACTATGTAACTAAATCACAATTCGTTTTTGTTACTTTCCCATTTTCAGCAAACTGAACATCGATTATTATTCAAAACTAATAGCTTTTATCCGCTATTTTGTCGACGTGTATTTGGTGAGTAAATGTTGATGATCAGTGCCAGTAATTCTGTTTGTCTGTTCCTTTTGATTTAATTTAAATCTAAAAATCTATTTCTTGTATTTTTATGTTTTTTAGGTAATTGGCAATAAAGCACTTTTTCATTTGTCTTTGGCTTAGGTGTCAAATGGCCCACTAGGAACTAAACCAGTAACTTTAACTTTTGAAAATATAACTGACAGGGTGTAACAAAACACCCTAGTAATATTTGAAGGGTGGTTTAGATAACTGAACAACTTTGACTATAAATAAATAAATAAATAAATGTCTTGTACATTGTCACACAAATTATCTAGTCACATTTAAAGTACCTGGACTTGTATTATGATGACTAGACAACGATATAGAATACATATATAGATACAAACATCCATGACTCGGGTACAAATATTCATATTCATCACACAAATATTTGTCCCTTACGGGATTCGAACCCGCGACCCTTGGCACAGCAGGCAGGTTCACTACAGACTGTGCTACCGGGCCGTCTACGAAGCCAACAGAGAAAAAATTCAGCTTTTTCATACAAAACTGCAGTCCCTTGCCTACTCTCCATAGAGAATGTTGTTTATTTTGTTGGTCTGAATCACCTTGTTTCGGCTCTAAAACGATTCCCCCGATTCCAACGTGTTTAAATATTTAACTACAACTACAACGTCATCAGCCTAAGTCTCACTGCAGGACCTTTCAGGAAGTTGTTCAGTTTGATGGTCTGAAGCACCTCGTGTATGTAAAGCATTTAACTTTACACCCTGTATAGGCTGATGATGATGAACATAATTAGTTTTATATATAAAAACGACATGTCTAATTATACGCACATACCAATAACGCGAAACGAGCAAAGTAAATTGAAGTTACTCGTAGCAACTTCAGAGCAAAGTTTCCGATCTCTGCATGTACGAAATGAAGCATGAAACGTTACTAGTATGTACATAGTTTTATGGCTAATTATTGTCTATTTGTTCTTTAACAAGTTTAAAAGGCGTACGTGAGTGGAATAGTGGTGCTTACACGGTCCAACTTAATACGCTCGACATGAACACCGTGCCACAATGCCTCAAAACGAAGGTGTTCAATCAGTGCGTCCTAACAGTGATGACCTATGGTGCGGAAACGTGGACCCTGACGATAGGACTAGCTAGTTCAACAATTCAAGGTCGATCAGCGAGCTATTGGAGCTATGCTCGGTGTTTCTCTAAGAGATCACATCAGAGAACTAAAGTCGTTTACATAGCTCAGAAAATTAGCATTAAACAGCTGATTATTTTTTTGCTCCGATCGGTTTGCTCCCATAGTGAAAGTTGTTCAGTTTGATGGGTAGACTTTTAGTTTAAAAGGATGCTAATGATATAAATTTCACCCTGTATAATATTTCATGCCTTTAAAGGTGCTATATAGTATCACTTGTTCGGTTTGAATGGCCATCGTGGTGAAGATAATTTTAGCAATCAGCGTAAGAGGCTTGCTGTTTGCCCAGAGTTCGCTGCTGGATGTACTGGATTGGAAAAAATTTAGAACGACATGGCATGCCGTATTTTAATCTACTCGATAGAAGATAAGTTCGGTTAACCGAACTGATAAGATTTCATCTAGAAATAAACATTTTAACGGGTTCTTACCGCGTTTTGGTATATATTTGAGTTCCCGATATTGAGCCAATCGAGTGAGTTCCGATAGTGGTGGGCAGAGCAAACGACGAAGAGTGAGGGTAGACAGATTTCTCTGCTCTTAAAATTCTACCTGCAGTTCCTCAGTTATCCCGTGATCATGGCAGTTGTAACACTGCCGAAATATCGGGATCTCAAATATACCAAAACGCGGTACGAACCCGTTAAAATGTTTATTTCTAGATTAAATAATAACCGCGTAACTCTCAAAAACTGTATTGTTGAGATTTCTTTACATTAGCTCGTTTATACAAGCGAACCGTACTGAGCTATGTACTACCGTACTCTTTCTTATACTGTGACTGAGTCCTGTTTCAGGCCTTTAGTATGACTAGTCCGGTTGACCGACCTGATGAGATTTCTTTACCTTAGTAGTTCGATATACAAGCGAACCGAATAATGCCCAGACAATTACGTCACTTTTAACTAAAAACCACGACACTGCCAGAAATCACACCCTCCGGCCATAAAAACAAAAAGGGCATCACAAACAAACACGTCACATTCCCTAATAAGGCCCCCCCTAATAGCACTTATCGCTTTAAAGCCTACCAAATGAAGCGATAAAACGCTGGAGAATCACACGGGACAGTAGGGTTGGCAAATCGCAAAAACGTCTAGTTACTATAAATTATGCTAGTGCGGGGAACAAAGTTCAAACAAAGTCATATTATAAGCCAAAATTAAGTTAACATACAAACACAAAGCACACGAGATGTCAAGGACACGAAATTAAGTGTTGTAACCATTTTGTCCATATACTTGCTATTTTAGGTTGTCCCGATTTTCTTATTGTCAATATTTTGACAACCCTACGTCACACAAGCACACACGCATACACATACACATATATATATACATATTTTACATATTTTGTTTACAGTACTGGCTGTTTTCGTTATTAATGAGAATGTATACCTGAAAATTTGTTAATGGAACGTACGTTGGGAATTTAAAAAGATAAATGAGGCAGAATAATGAGAAAACCTGTGTCCTGTGTGTTGAATTTTTATTAAAAATGCAGCTTTAAAACACACAAACACCACAGATTACGTAGTAGTTAGACACTTATACAAGCTTTTATTTTTAAAACAGGCTTTCTCGAGTTTCTTGTGATTCATGGGAGTGTGTATAAGTACCCAAGAATTTGTTAATGAACGACGTAAATTTTCTGGACTCGAGAATGAGAAATGTTAGGGTTTTTTTCATTAAAATGTTTGCTGAGTTAAATACGTATATTGCCCATTATTTTTTAAGTGCTTAACATAAAAATAAAGTAAACTTTCCGTTCTTGACTAGTAAATAGACACTAGTAAATAGAACTAAGTGCATTTTTCTTTAATATTTTTAAAATACTTACCATCTTATTTACTTAGGTACTCATTACTTAGTTCAATCATTTTTTTTACTTTATTGTATAAATAGACATATGAATACAAACAATAGAGAAGACATGTACGAAATTTCAATTTATTTTTTTATTTACTTATAGGTATTTGATTTTTCAATATTCACGCCTTTTCAACCTTGGACACTTGGCTGTCACCCTCACTGTCACCTCATGCAAGTGGGAAAAACTGACAAAAGGTAAACTTGTGTCATAATGAGTGAGTGCGAGTGAGATATATTAAATGATTGATTGAGTGAGAAATAGTCTTAGATTAAAAACTTTTATCAATAAATCAATTATACTTTATTTGACACCAAAACAGAGTATACAGAGAGCAAACAATCAGGAAATACAAAAGGCACAAAAACAGGCGGTCTTATCGCTAAGAAGCGATTTCTTCCAGACAACCTTAGGGTAGAGGAAATAGTGAAAGAAGATCTATCACATCTATCATCATCTATTTTATCTATGCATATTGCCTACTATTACCACTGCCACTCTACCTGCCAGAGGTAAAAATTGGTGCAATGAGCGTACTTACTCTTTCTCATACGATACCTAAACCATCCAACTAATAAGGCAATAAGCATTGTATACAGAATTAAATAGCGTAGTAATATAGGATACTTTCTCGAAAATAAATTACATTTTTAGCCGTGGTGATCCAGTGGCGAGTAACCTTGCCTGTCGTGCAGGGGGCGATGGTTCGATCCCCGTCCAGGCCGACTCGTACCAATGAGTTTTTTCGGAATTTATGTACGATTTGTAACACCACTGGCTTTTTGGGTGAAGGAAAACATCGTGAGGAAACCTGCATGCTCCAATTTCGAGGCATGTATTGTACCTACCGTCCATTAAAAGTGGCGACGGGCTCACTCCCCGTCACACTGGACAGAGTTTCGGTACTACTAGTCAAACGTGGATGTTCTGAGGTTTCAGAATATCTCTGACTACCCCCTCGGGGAATATAGTCGTGAGCATATGCTTATGCTAATTACGTTTTTAAAGAACCATATTTGCAGTATCAATTGTAAACTGAATGTCTGCAAAAGTCGTTGTATACTGGTAAAGTAATCAATCGAATAGCCGTTGGCTATTGAGTCGGTCGGCACGTAAAGACAATCCATTGACCCATTTACGAGAGAACAAATATGAAGTCCTGTGAATTTAAAGTGTGTTTCTAAGGAAGCTCTCATGGACTGGTCTGAAGCTTGTTAGGATGTCCCTTTATGACCCAGATTTAATTATCTTATGGAAGTGAGAATTATGCCAGACTACGTTTTTCCCGCGGCTTAGTTATCATCAACATCAGTAACCCTGGCTTGGCACCAATAAGGTATTTAGTAACAGCCTTTTGTTTGTTTCCTAAATGTTTACCAATGTCGAGTGCATGGGTTATGGGAGTATCATCTCAAGGATTGATTTACAAATAAAAATAAATATAAAAAAAAAGAAGAATAAAAGGGCAGAGCAGAGCCTCGCGGCCAGCAATAACACGCACGACGTACACAACATAACCGTTCGCAAACCCACACGCCGCGCGATTTTTCTATATCCGTTGCAGGACTTAAAAAGAAAAACAAAACATAATCTGCCGACAAACCTGTTCAATTAGTCTGTTAATCCTGTTCGCCTTTGCCTTTAATTGAAAAAAAAAAAACATTCACAAAGCAGAGATTAAAAATCTCTTATAATTAATACCGCACTCACCTGTTTACCCACATAGCTCTACTTATAATAAAAGCGAGAACATTATAAAGGGTGTACCGCACTCGTAGTTAATTATGACTTCATACTGAGCTAGCACGGGCGGCTTAAAATGTTTGCCTCGTTCAAACATGTTCTGATACTATGTGTGCGAGTGTGCCTCGGGTAAGACATGTTCATTGTTCAACAAGAATATAGTTTTAATGGGGAGGTTTTTATTAATTAGCGGCAGAAATGTTTGCTCTATAAATCTAAGGAGATTGGAGAATGAGCTATACTCTGTACGCAGTGGGAATTCAGCACGGCTAGCATGCCACACACGACAAAGCTTTTAAACGAGAAAAGCGTCATGCGCACTCTTTCTCGCATACGTAAAATAATAAAAGGGGTGGTGGTCCAGTGGCGAGTAACCTTGCCTTCCGTGCAGGAGGTGATGGTTCGATCCCCGTCCAGGCCGACTCGTACCAATGAGTTTTTCGGAATTTATGTACGATTTGTAACACCACTGGCTTTTCGGTGAAGGAAAACATCGTGAGGAAACCTGCTTGCTTCAATTTCGATGCATGTATTGTACCCACTGTCCATTACAAGTGGCGACGGGCTCACTGCCCGTCACACTGGACTGAGTTTCGGTACTAGTGAAACGTGGATATTCTGAGGTTTCAGAATATCTCTGACTACCCCCTCGGGGAATATAGTCGTGAGCATATGCTATGCTATGCTATGCTATGCTATGTAAAATAATAAGGATGGAGGCACATCTCGAATTTTATAGTTTTCTCGGGGATGGCATGCGAGGACTACAGGTAAGTTAGAATCGAATAATTATGTATAGAACAGACAACGCGAACAAAATCTGTGCACCACGATCAGCAGTGCGGGGCGCGCACTGGGAGCGTCGTACAGCAAATAATTCAAGCCATTGAATGACAGTATATTCGGGGCCAAATGTTAACGTGCGTAAATACCACCCTGTATAGTCTCAGTAGTTCGTTGTTATTTAGGTACCGAACTTTTAAGCCTACTGCTACAGAACTACTGGCTCTTTTTATACGTCTCGTCTCGGATCAGACAGATGCAGAGTATATTATAATAGTCAATGAAAAAAAAATTATAATAATTATATATAATTTAAGTATATCTTTTTTATTAATTTTAAGGTAGGTACCTAGTTTTTGCTTTCTTCCTTTGTACTGTATTGTATTATATTTAAGTTTGCAGATTTATAATTTAATTTTTTTCACACGCGCTATCCACTTTGACTACTTGCGATCATCAAGTATCGTGCTGCCATAAAATGTATCCCTGGTTAAACAATAATCACAGAAATGTTTACATAGGTACTTTATTATTAATTTATCCATACGTTCGTTAGTTTTGCCTCGCAGTGAGGCAACTGAGGCATCGTAATTGAATGTCACGAGCCATTACACTGTGTAACAAAGTGATTGTTTGATAACCCCAGTTCGAGCAAGAGTTTATAAACGTAGCGTAGGTATTATGAATAGGGAACTTGCATTGAACCTCTGTTTTTCAATATTTTTTTCTTTTAAAATTAACTGAATTAAATTACAATTTTAAAACCTCCTAACGCTAAAAAACGAAGTTGTATAAAGTTAAAAATGATTACGTTGTTTTTAAGAAATGTAATTTAAATTCATAATTTTTAAATTTACTCTTTTTCCTGGTCATCTTCAGACCCAGAAGATTGAGGATATGGAATTTCCACAAAGCTACTAAACATCTGAGCTTAATTAAATTAAAAATTTAAAAACCGTCCGCCCATAAAAAAACTATTTATTTTAATTCATAATTTTTAAATTTACTTTTTTCCTCGTCATCATCAGGCCCTGAAGATATATAATATCCTCAATATTATGGAATTCCTACAAAGCTACTAAACATTTGAGCCCAAACTCGATGTCTTAATTTCTATTTATTAATACAACAAATTCTAAACATATTCTTAGTATTCCTACATAAAGCACTCACTACGCTACCAAAGCTTGCTACTAAATACTTACCTAAAATCTCCATGGAGATTCAGACTGATAAAATCAAAAGGTTATTCAAATGACTGGCTAGAAGCTTCGCAGAAAATTGTGTAAGATGCCACAATAACATAAAAAGCACCTTTCTCATAATTTCATTTAATGGCATAAGAAATTTTTTTTATGTCTTTTCTGCCAGTTTTTTTGTCTTCCAAAAAAAGATTGTCACTTTAAAAAAAAGAAAATTGCATACAGCTTTTTAGGGCAGACAAATAAAAGGAAAGGAGATCGTATATTAGAATACTATTGACCCATTTAATTTTGTTTGACTGTCTTGTATTGTACTTTTGAAATTTTCCCGACGAGGGTCAGTCCTCTTTCTCTTTGTGCCCACAGGCATTTTTAGATGAGAATTCTTTTTGTTATTTGGGCACAAGTTTGAGAAGGTTTTTCAATTCTGTCTAACACAGACGACAAAGGAAAAGAAATGAAGAAATATTTTTAAAACTATAATATTTATGCGATGATTAAAAGAAAAATGTTGTTATTTAAGTATTGAAATGGCTTTCATGTCTGAAAAAGCAATATTTTCTAGTCTAGACTTTTAAATAATTATTTATTTAGTTTCATCACATTTGAATATGAATGTTATAAAAAGTATTTACTGTTTAGACTTGACTTAAAGCGCTGTTTAAATCTAATAAGCTACCTTACCTACTCAAAGTTCCCAACACATTTCCAAGTTTTCCGTCAACAAACTAGCAACTCTCGGTTCTAAACGATAAAGTACAAAATCTACAAAACAAAGCTGTACATGCGTCCTGAGGACACTAATAATAAACTCGCACCACGTAAAGAGATAGGGTCACCATGTTTTGAACAGGATGAATTGAACGTAATTAACTGTCGAATTGGTTCAAGCAATGTTGCATTTTAATGGCTACAAAACGGAAATGCAAACGACCCAAGGTTTATTACCTATCTGTTAGAGTGAGGCATGCGAAAGAACTTGTGACCGGCTTTTCAAACAGACATACCTTGGATGCCATCAATTCAAACCACAACGACTTAAAGCTCTTAGTAGGAGCCTTAACAGGACACTGCAAGTTAAACAAACACCTACACAGAATGGGGCTGGTAGATTCACCCACTTGCAGATTCTGCTGTGAAGCAGAGGAAACGCCCATACACCTCCTCTGCGAATGCGAAGTGCTCATTCACAGCAGGAGTCACCATCTAGGTGGATACATAATAACACCTACTGACATTAGGGACCTCCCCTCCAAAAGCATAACACGGTTCATGAAGTCCGTGGGTCTAGGAAATGACCTTTAGGTCTAGGGTGACAGTTACAATAGATCTGTCCAGGTCGCAGCAGCTATTTAGTCATTGACCAAGCCCTTATAACCAAATAATAATAATAATACCTATCTGTTAGATTAAAATTAGTAGATTTAAGACTTAGATACAGGACCTTGGGTATAAAAAAGTACCTACTTATCCCGGGATTTTTATACATTGAATAGTAAACATTCCTTTGGTACAATTTTGCTTCTTTTCCACATTTATTATGTTTTGGTGTAAAATAAATACAGATTGATTTTAGGTACTTTGTATGTCATGTTATGATACACTGAATACAGCAGCGGGAATATAGACGATATTCCGATGAGTCTTATACAAAATAATAACAACTAAACTGACAAATAGTAAACTGAGACTTAAGAGGCCGTCACACCAGCCGGATCGTTAACTCGTCCTCTGTCCGGAAATAGACGGGATGTTTGGTGACCGCAGCCGCCGCCTAACATTATTTGCCAGGGCGCTGCAACTTGCCACTTTACTGCAGCAGCGGCAACCCTAGAGTTCTCAACTTTCTGTACACGTTGTGAACATTCGCCTTCCAAACTTTAACACTTTTTACACACTGCAGTTAGCGCTTAATTCGCTTTTTGATTTCTAACACTCTCCTTACACAGGGTGATTTTTTGAGAACCCCGGAAAATTATAACAGTTCAAAAAAATTCCCTGTAATCTTGATGATTTCAATAAACGCCTTTTAAGGTGGTTGCAGAGGGGTCAATTTTATACAAAACTTTGCACAATTGCACAATATGCATACCAGATATTAATTTATTTATAGTCTTAAGTTTAAAATTGATTTTTATTTATACCTACATGTTGCTAATAAACATTTTTTCATTTTTTTTTTACAATACGCGTAGACGGTATTAATATAAGTAACTTTGTATATAAGGTCTAACAAAATTAGGTGAAACTATTTTAAAGGGATGATCAGACCATCATACTGATCACCTTTCTCTATGGGACCAATATTGAAATCGCGAAAAAAAAACAGCTGTTCCATACAAACCTACTCGACCTAAATGTATAGCAGCAGATTTTTTTTTCGCGATTTCAATATTGGTCCCATAGAGAAAGTTGTTCAGTTTGATGGTCTGATCATCCCCTTAAAATAGTTTCAGCTGATTTTGTTAGACCTTATATATGGAAAAATAGTTTTGAAAATCTAGATGCCGCGTCACAAATAACATTTGCAATTTATAAAATAATTACGAAGATATAAAGCTTTGAAATTTTTCATACAAAATTTTAAAAGCTTTATATCTTCGTAATTATATTATAAATTGCAAATTTTATTTGTTACGCGGCAACTAGATTTACTAAACTATTTTTCCATACATAAAATATTACTTTTATTAATTCCGTGTACGCGTATTGTGCGTCTAACTTTTGTATGGACTGAAACCACCTTAAGGTCATCGTCATACTAAGCAGTCTTACCTTACTGCACAAGTGCTGCCTCCGTGGTCTAATGGTTAAGAGCATTGGCTCTCGACACGGAGGTCGTGGGTTCGATTCCCACGGGGGACACCTAGTGAAATGTCACTTTGTGCGTTTTTCCCCAGTTGGTTAGGACATTGCAGGCTCAATCACCTGATTGTCTGAAAAGAAAAATGATTCCGTGCTTCGGATTGCACGTTAAGCCGTTGGTCCCGGCTATTATCTCTGGTGGTAGTAGTCGTTACATAAAAACCACGTCAGAGGCCGTAAGGCGGTCTGAAAAACTCTGACACCAGGGCTCTGCCCACACGATAAGAAGAAGAAGACTGCACAAGTAAATAAATGAATAAAGAATAAATCTTTATCGGAACTGTAATATTACCTTTTTACATTTAAACATAATTATGTAAGATAAGGACTAGAGTAGAGGGCAAAATAAGCGTCGGTAGGCCACGAATGCCGTGGCTAGAAAGATGGGACAGGCATCACCAGCGTCGAAGAGCTGTTCCGTTTTTCGAGAGATAAGCAAACTTCAGTAATGGAGATGAACCTGAAGAAGAAGATAATGAATACCGTAGATACTCTGGCGTATTTATTAACGCCCACCTCTGGGGTCAAAGACAATAGCAGCATTGCAGAAAGGTAAAACAGAAACAAAATTATACTAAAGGCACGGATTATTTAAGAGTAGAACTAAAGGTACCTAAATAGAAGTAGTGTAAATGCGTCCAAAAGGCGTAATCACGTAAAACAATAAAGGTTATACAGCGTACCTTACTTCTGCTATTAGGTATTCAATGATAACCACTCAAACTCAATACTCAATGCTTTATTGCGTTTCACAATAGTATATACAATAAGTGGTGTAATCTTAATAATAGTACAACATTGTGAACCCTGTTAGGTATTGCTCAGCAATTTTAAAAGAGAGGAGGACTTGAATAGACAAATTAATCAAGATATTTACATTCTTTTATAACAAATAGAAAAAGTATTTTATCAGTATGGTATCTATTAGTAAGTATATGTAGGTACTTATAAAAACATTATTTATTTCTTTCTGTAAGAAAGTAATATATTACAACTTAAAAAATATAATTATTTATTGTTTTATCATTCTGGTATTCATCTAAAGTATAGTAGCATTTTTGTATCAATAATTGTTTTAAATGGTAGATAAATGTTTTGTCGTTTGATATATTTTTTAACTCGATGCCAGTGTGGCAACTAGCTTACAGAGGCGGCATGCAGAAAAGTTACAGAATATTTCCAAGCCGTCGAAACAGGCTTCTGACATCGCTTTAAAGCTTTGACTACTAATAAACATTGTGCAACTTTTTGCGGGGGCGAGGTAACACGAAATCCGCAACTTTGGATTTTATTCCCATAACTTTAGATTCTAATTTTGAACGTCAAAAATCATGAAAAGTAGTCTCGTGTGAACCCCAAACGTTCTAAGTTCGACATTATTGTTTCGCAATTATAGGCTGTCTCGTTTAGTGATAAGGTATGAAACTGAATGTAAATGCACATGATTAATTGATCTTATACCGTGGCAGAAAATGCTATGGCTAGTCCTTATAATAAATAGTCAAAGCTTTAAAGTTAAGTATAAAGATAGAATAGAAGAACCTTATTCTTTTTTACAAAACCCGTATAACAAAGAAAGCAATGAAATAAAACAGGGGTGAATGTGAAATATTTTACATGCAGCAGTAAACTAGGCTATCTAAATGCGAGCTCAAAAGTTAGCCCATTCATTCAGTCAACAAAGACTGGTATATCTCCATAAAACTGCATAGTACTTGACACGATGCCGAAACTGTGATCGTATTTTGAACATTTTTGAAGGTTTTGTGTTATAATTTTGTAGCCCAGTCATTTTACGGTTTGAGCCGGGACTAATTAATAATTGACATTTTTTTTCGGTATAATATTGAAGACCCAATTTGAGCCCAGAAATGTACCAAAATTAAAAAAAACAGCTGACAACGTCAGCAACAGTTCCAATTTAAAAATTTAGCTATTATCGCGTTCTAAAAAACCTGATGGTAATTTTTTTGTCATATTTAAGGCTTTACCATTATACATACTACAAACATGGTGTGAATATTTTTGTCTACTTAGAAGGTTTTGAAAAATACATTCGTATTTTCTAATAAAAACCTCATTTTTTAAATTGCAATGCCTATTTTATTGCCTCAAAAATAATGAGTGCATTGGTATTAATATTAATTTAAAAGCCTTCTGGGATACACAATTTTGATTTCTATGTTGCGTAGCGAATTTTTTTAAAATATGTTTTAAGATAGTCTTTTTGTCACTAAATGGTGCCGGTTACAGTTTTAAAGTCCAATTAATAATTACTCCCTACCCCACCTAACAAAACTCCGTAAAATGACTGGGCTATTGTTTTTATGTTGTTTTCCAATCTCTCTGTTATGTGCAAACATTGACCAACTGTCTGAGTTAACAATCCTTTTGCGAAACCCAATCTGCAGTGTAGGTGCAGTGTAGCCCTATTTCTTGGAAATTGGTGTATCAAAAGAGACATTAAAGTGTGCGTGAAATGTTGGGGAAAGTGAAATACAAACGCTGATCGAATCAGTTATCTTAGCAACGCGACATACATTACGTGTGCACTGTTTTTTCTCTATAACGGCGACATATAGTACGCGACATTTTTTTCTAGTTATTACTACCTGTGCCGGTTATTCGGTTATTACCGAAATTACGTCGCGTCCGTTTTCACCACATACATCCGGAATAAACCTGATTCGGAATTAGTTCCGTATGGAGTGTTGCCGCTTTCAGATACTTTTTCACTAGATCTAGTGATTTTTTGTTGTTTTAGGTGGCATATTTTAAACTGATTTTTGAGCGTAAGCGTTGATGGAACGATACCGTATCGTGACGGTGCAGTTGCGACGTCGTTGCGGTGTAGTTGCGAAATCGCCTACGCTCAAAAACAGCTTGTGTGATAATGGTTCATGCCATTTTGTATGCAGATTATGTCTAATGTTTAAACTATCGATAGCCTTTTGATATAGTTGCATAATATTGAAATACAATTTACAAATCATCATCGTATCGTCATGACCTCATCACATTATAGAAATTATCATGTATAGAAATTGTTTGTTTCGTTTCAATATATATACTTAAAAATCCAATTGTCATTCTTTTCGCGTTTCATACATTTTTGTTTTAGGCATTTTTTAATCAGCACTCTAGTATTTTTTGTAACCATAGTTGATAACACTGAATCTTAAATCAGGATTCCGGATCGCAATTACGTCTGTGTGTCGCGGACCTTATTGAGAGTCCACTTCAGTGTTTTCGAGTAAAAGATCGATTAAGAGACATCCGATTTGACTGAAGACTTTTATGACGACTTCAGTGATTCGAGGACTATAATATGACTTGTCTAGTACTGGACATTGGTTAAACTGATTAAAAGCAGATTAATCCCAGTATCTTTGTTCGTGCGAACTCATTCAAGGAAAAAGCTTCGTTGCTATAAATGAATTTAATACTACCCACATTTAGACATTTAGCGAGGCGAGCCATACCTCTCGCATATTTCAAGGACTCAGCCAGAGGTCAGAACTCAGCTTGCTCCCGCTAAAACAAGCTAAATGTTATTTATCTCGTTTTGCGTTGGGGCCAATTACGGAATTAGTGGTATAACTGGAAAGTTTGCTTTTTATGTTGCTACGAAATTTTTTTTATTTAATTACATTATACAGAGTGTTACAGAAGAAAGAATAAAAATTGTAAACTTTTTAGACCAACGAACTGAACAACTTTCATTACGGGACCAACATCAAAATCGAAAAAAAAAATCTTTTGTCCCATACATTTAGCTCGAGTAGATCTGTAGTTTAGTATGGAACATCGCAAACGCATCGCATCATGGCGATTATGGCAAATCTCCTCATTTTTGGGGAGGCCTTTGTCCAGCAGTGGACGTCTATCGGCTGATATGATGATGATGATGATGGAACAATGGGAGTGCCTTAAATGTTTATTTGTATTTTTATAACACCCTGTACATTTAGCATCATAAAAACAGTACAGACTTTGCTACGTTCTAATTTAATATTTATTACAACACGTAGCTCTTACTTTTGATCGGAATTGACCAGTCCAATAGAAATGTCTTCAAGAGATATACAGTACATGCCTCGAAATTGAAGCAAGCAGGTTTCCTCACGATGTTTTCCTTCTCTGAATAGAATTACAAATTGTAAATGAATTACGAAAAACTCATTGGTACGAGTCGGCCAGTAGGCCACGCATGCCACCCCCGAGAAAACGATAAAAATCGAGATGTGCCTCCGTCTTTATTATTTTACGTATGCCAGAAAGAGCGCGCTTGACGTTTTTCTCGTTTAAACGCTTCGTCGTGGGTGGCATGCTAGCCATGCTGGACGGGGATCGAACCATCGCCTGTTGCACGGCAGGCATAATTCTTCAATGGACAACCATGGCTTTTCGTATTATGTATGTAATAATATAGTACAGTAGGCCTCCGTTTTAAGGACTTTAGACAGAAACACTTTCCGCCTTTATTTGCTGGGAATAAACGAAAAAGCAACATAAAACCTTACGAATATTTCCTCCCATCCCTTCTCCAGACATACCCTATACGAGTAATAAAGCCTTGAACCGTTTCAAATAAAAAACACCATTCATTACCGCTGTTTACTTGCAGACGTTTATACCGCGGGCCTTAATAAAATTACATTAGCTTTCTTTCCACCGCTTTAATTACTGGGGAGAGTTTTAGAGTAGAGTTAATTCGTATAAACGACATTAATGCCCGTCTAAACGACTGTTCAGTTAATCGTGTTACGCAATTTGTGGTTTATTTGTTTTTTTTTATTTGGCGAAGATAAGGTATCAAAGCGAAAGTTGAACTCGATGAAAATAAAGGAAAGTTATACCTGTACCTACACAAAATTGATGATAGCCAGTACAAAATTTTGTAACTGATGTGTATGATTATGGGTAAAAACATGAGTCAATATTCGATTTCACCTTTCGTTGTTGTTCGCTTAACTTTTGCACATTTTTTAGCTAATTTCACATCATCAGCCTATCATCGTCCACTGCTGAACATAGGCCTCTCCCAAGGCGCGCCACAAAACTCTGTCTTCGGCCTTCCTCATCTAGTCGCTCCCCGCTACTTTTTTTAGGGATAAATCCCACCTATCCCCCCCTGGATACGTGCTTGATAAAAGGTAAAGTGCAAATCATTATTGCGAAACATTTTATTCATGAATAGTAAAGAATTCAATTTAGCTTAACCTCTAAAAGCACTAAAACCCTCAAAGGGTAGCCAATCAATAATGAAACAAAGGGGTAGATTATAAAACTGGCTCTAGAATAAAGGTTTTAGCAACGTGATGAATGCCAGAGCACGAACCGTATGAATATATATTTTGGATAACTGTCAATACCACATTTTTATTACAATTTACATTCTTCATAAATATGACAACCAAATGGTGGTTGGTAGTGGTGATGGAAGGTACGGTTTTATTAGGATCGACATGAATGGCTCTGAACAGATGAATAATAAAGTCTTGATATATGTATATATGAGGCTAAAAGTCTATATATATATATATATATTGATGGAAATGAGGCTGCTGACGAGCTGGCACGAAGAGGGACGGAAGAGGACGCCATACGCTCCGAGCCTTACTGCGGCATCTCTCGCAACACCTCTAGACGTGTGCTAAAAGAATAGGCCGTGAACCAAAGCCATAAGCTCTGGTCTGGATACACCAGGACTGAGGCATGCGAAAGAACTTGCGACCGGCTTTTCAAACAGACATACCTCGGATGCCATCAATTCAAACCGCAACGACTTAAGGCTCTTAGTACGAGCCTTAATAGGACACTGCAAGTTAAACAAACACCTACACAGAATGGGGCTTGTAGATTCACCCACTTGCAGATTCTGCTGTGAAGCAGAGGAAACGCCCATACACCTCCTCTACGAATGCGAAGTGTTCATTCACAGCAGGAGTCGTTTAGGTGGTTACATAATAACACCTACTGACATTAGGGACCTCCCCTCCAAAAGCATAACACGGTTCATGAAGTCCGTGGGCCTAGGAAATGACCTTTAGGTCTAGGGTGACAGCTACAATAGATCTGTCCAGGTCGCAGTAGCTATTTGGTCATTGACCAAGCTCTTATAACCAAATAATAATAATAAAGTCTTGATATATTACGGATTGATCATTAATCCCTGACGACTCCTGCGTCTCCTGCGTACGTGTATAAGTACACATGTTATCATTCTAGGAGGTGGCTTGTCACTGCATTCTTATTATATAAATTATTTTACACAATGTATAAGGTGCAGTTCACAATGTTTGGCTTTTTGAGATAAGTCCCCCTTTTTTTATAATAAGATTAGTTTTGTTTTTATAATAAAACAGTTGTCCATAAAAATATTCAATTTTGTCCAGTAAAATGTTCAAAGGAAGCTTAAATCTACGTGTCTATTTCAGCGCGCCATTTGTCATATTATTTCAACAATGAAATGCCAGCTATGTGTTTAAATTAAACAGCAATACGGAATTCAATTTATCAACGACACATTAAACGTTCATTAAAAACGTTACGTTGTGTTCCTGACACTAACGAGAGGACACTCCAAAATTATATCCCTGTGGTACAAGTGGATAAGTAGGAGCGATTGAAAGCTACTTTTAAATTATCACAGGCGACAGTAACCCAAATCATAATATATAAATATAACTTCAAGGTCTGACGTAACCTCAGGGTAAAAAGCTCCAAAAAAAAAAATAATAATTAAAAAAAAGGTTCTAGTCTTCAAGGTTGATATAAAACATAATTCAATAGTTGTGATCTTATGATATAATTCATCCATTCAATAACACAACCATATTTTTCCTTTTAACACGTTCCGGGACAGGCTATAGCAGTGATAACAATAAACGTTCTATTGTGTCTCGTTCACCGCCCCGGAACGTGTTAAATTAGTCAAAAACGTTTCGTATTACAAGTATTAATTAGAAACTAAATCTGACCCAGTAAGTAACCCTGGGCAACACTAATTTAAAATAAATAAGGAAATATGATATCAAATGACTTTTTTAAGTCTTCTTATTTTACAGTTTATTCAAAAGCAAAGCTTATTCATGTAATGTCGCGTGATCACGGCAACTCTCTTCTATGTGTATGTAATTTGCTGATCTATCTTATCAAATGCTTCAACACTATCTATAAAATTGTTATGGTACTTATAAATGTATTTGGACATTTTCGATCAGCTTAAAGATTAATTTATATCCACATATACATTCATAAACTCACAATCTTATTCCCTTTCGGTACTCCGACCTCCAGATCAGTTACTGACCACTGTCAGAAACATTAATTACCAAATATATTTTTAACATTAAAGTATTTAGCGTGGCTTACATTTAGCACATTTACTGAAACAGCAAATACTTCCAAAACCCATTTAATAGTCTTAATAGGCTATCAGCTGTCTGTTACATCGTGTAACATATCCCAAACGTAATTGACAACTATGTGTTAATGGCACCGCTGCATCCGAGCATGTGACGTATTGCTCGTTTACGCAATAACGATATGGATATGTGCTGACAATTTGCATGGAGCTTTATGACTGCGGAGCTTGATGACGCCGGCATGCCTATCAAACTATGCGTGATTTGCTAATGGATTTGTCTGGCCTGGTTTGCGGTGGGAAGTTTTAAAAGACTTCGTTGTGACTTTGGTATTTTGCGCTTTCTGGATGAATGATAATTAAGGTGATTTATTCTAAATCTCTTCTATTATAAAACTGTAACAGAAGCGTGTCTTGATGATATTTACAAAAAAAAGTTACGATATGGTTTTTATATATGCCTGACTCCAAACCACATTTTTTTTTATTTTTTGTCTGTCTATTTGTTCGTTTGTTTGTTCGCGCATCACAGGAGAACTACTGGACCGATTTTGATGAAACTTTTTGCGTTTGAAAGCTTATGATTAGGCTTAAAATCTGGTTCATTTTATTTCGCTAGGATGACGGAAACATTGTGCGGATGAAGTCGCGGGTAAACTCTAGTACTAATACTATATGAAACTGGTACAAACAATGAGGCTACCGAACACAGATGGCATCACGGCCACATAAGAGACGAGAGGTGATTGCACAATTAAAAGAAATTATTCGAAATTTTTGTATTGAATTTTCTTTGCACAATAAAAATACATAAACGAGTAGGATATAAAACAGTTACCAAAGGATGACCAGAGTTCGGGAAAGGCAATTAAGGTGGTTTCAGTCCATACAAAAGTTTGACGCACAATACGCGTAGACGGAATTAATAGAAGTAATATATTATATATCGAAAAATTGTTTATAAAATCTAGTTGCCGCGTCACAAATAATATTTGCAATTTATAATATATTTACGAAGATATAAACCTTTTAAAATGTTGTATGAAAATTTTTAAAGCTTTATATCTTTGTAATTATTTTATAAATTGCAAATGTTATTTGTGACGCGGCAACTAGATTTTCTTAACTATTTTTTCATATATACAAAGTTACTTATATTAATACCGTCTAAGCGTACTGTGCGTAAACTTTTTGTATAAAATTGACCCCTCTGCAACCACCTTAACTGTTCCAAATAAAAAACAAGGAGTTCGAAACGCAAACGTAAACACATACGGTAAATTATATCTTATTCTTACAATAGTGTGAAAACAAATAATTATTCCTACTTGCCAATTCAATACCAATAAACATAGAGGTAGGCGTAACTCGTGTCAACGCCCCGAGTCAGGAGTCACGTGACGCTCTACGCCAATAAACGTTGTATACGTAATGTGACTGCATGATAAACAAGCATAGGGTTTATAAGGGTTTATCAAATAAAAGTTTATTGTCTTCTGAACAAATAACGCAGACGATCGGGAAAAAGAGGAGGGTACTGAATAACAATAAATTGCATTCCTTAACTCCATCGTCTACGATTTACCTCTCGATGTTCACTTTGACAGAATCAGTTTGTTTTGGGTGGTTTTCACATTGAGTTTAATCTGTATTTATAAGGAAATACAGTTGTATTTTGTTTACGTTGAAAGATTATACACCAAAATTGTATTATTACTAGTCAAATCTTAATATACTGAGTGAATTAGCATCCTTTTAAACTAAGATTCTATCCATCAAACTGAACAACATTTACTATGGGAACAAACCGATCGGAGCAAAAAAAAAATCGGTTTGCTCCCATAGTAAAAGTTGTTCAGTTTGATGGATAGACTCTTAGTTTAAAAGGATGCAAATGATATCAATTTCACCCTGTATGTGTACGAGAACATATTTTGAACCTCTCATAAAAAATGGATCGGCTGATCCACAAAATTTTCGCCTTCTTCGACCCAAGTTTCTTATGGAAAGTTGTTTCTTGTTTAGCTTCATGATCTGAATAAACCCTTAAAATTGTTCTTGTAGCGTACAATCGGGCCAATCATGATCCGCCTGGGCATTTTATGAAACGTCTAAAGTCATGCCCGTCATCGTTGCAATGAACTTTATTTTATAACTTCCGAGACGATCTTCTTATCGTGTGGGCAGAGCCACGGGGTATCAGAGTTTTTTTAGACCACCTTACGGCCTCTGACGTGGTTTTTATGTACTATCGCGGACTTTTCCGCCTGACCACCACAAGGCTCATTTCTGCTTTCATACTAAAAAATATAAGCGCTGTCTAGCCCCACCCTATTGATGACAAGACCAATTAACGAATAGTTTCAAAACAATAAATTTTGCACGAAATTATGTGACTTGTTTTAAGTGGTCAGGGGGAAAAGTCCCCTATAGTACCTAACGACTACTATCACCAGAGATAGTAGCCGGGACCAACGGCTTAACGTGCCATCCGAAGCACGGAATCATTTTTCTTTTAAGACAATCAGGTGATTCAGCCTGCAATGTCCTAAACAACTGGGGAAAAGCGCACAAAGTGACATATAACTAGGTTTCCCCTGTGGGAATCGAACCCACGACCTCTGTGTCGAGAGCCCAATGCTCTTAACCATTAGACCACGGAGGCAGTTCCACACTTTGATTCTCTAATGTACTTATTTAAGGAATGAAGTAACTGAAAGCAGAGCATGTGAAAGAAAAAACGGATAGGTGATCACTGATCAGGTGATCACTTAAGGTGTTATTTGCGGTGATATGCCCACGATTTTGTAAGAAAGTATCACACCTAAATATGAAGTACTACAATTCAATTTATTTTAGGTGATAAACATATCAATATCAGTTTCAACGAAATCTATTCTAATATTATAGGTAATAATGAATATATTCCAGAACGTTATACATTGCGTATGATGGTAGCAGTAAATAACACTATAAAGTATACAGGGTGTTAGGGTAAACAGTTACATTACTTTAAGGGATGATTGTACTCATGATACTGAACAACTCTCCCTAAGAAACCTATAGGAAATTGGCATTATGGGTACAATCTCCCCTTAAAGTAACGCAACTGTTGACCCTAACACCCTGTATTTTAGAGCAAAATTATCAATAGGGGCGTCAATAAAATAACACGCCAACATAACATCGAAATCCTGCATAAAACCCGCGAATGAACGCTATATGTAGATAAGAGAGCCTATCCCTCGTAAAACGGGGATAAATATTCGACGAATAAGACCCTGTTTATGTCTACATATACATATGCATAAATTGGGTGAGTCGAAATTACATTTTCGACAGTACTGGCTCGAAATTATCGACTTATTGTTAGTCATATCATGGGAAATGAGAAAAAATATCTTTTTAAGATGTTTCCATTCGTTCTTCATTTCTAATTTTGGAGTTCCTATGAGTATCTTGGGCACAGTAGCATAATGTATTACACAAGTTGAGTCGCAGTTTCTGGGTAATATATACAGGGTGAAATTTATATCATTAGCATTTTTTTAAACTAATGTCTACCCATCAAACAGAACAACTTTTAGTGTGGGAACAAACCAATCGGAGCACAAAAAAAATCAGCTGTTGTATACATTCGAGTCGAGTAGGCGTTGCAGTTTAGTATGGAACAGCAGATTTTTTTTGTGCTCCGATCGGTTTGCTCCCATAGTAAAAGTTGTTCAGTTTGATGGGTAGATTCTTAGTTTAAAAGGATGCTAATGATATCAATTTCACCTGTATACGTATAACAAAAAAAATCGTTGCTAAGGGGATGATCAGACCATCAAACTGAACAACTTTATCTGCAGGACCAAGGTCGAAAACACGAAAAAAATCGGCTATTCCACACGGTACTGCCACAGTGCTATTGGACCCAAATGTATGAGACAGGTCACCGTTTTTTCGCGATTTCGACCTTGCTCCGATAGAGAAAATTGTCAGACTGATTATCACTTAAAAAATCGTTATCATATTAAATTGGATCCCGTATACGGGAGTAGAGTACTAAGGGGAGGTATAACCTCCACTTAGTACTCTGCATTATTATTTAAAAACCGACTCAACAATGGGATGCCGCTCAGATTGGATTAGGCAAAAGATGTAAAGTACGACTAAATGTGTACCGTCTGGCATTGTAATAAGCGTGGGATTTGGTATTCAAATTGTAATCCCATGCTTCACAAACCTTAAGTCTTAGTAGGTACGCGTATCTTTAGGGTTTAAGTTCATAAAATCCTTAGATCTTTCTTGATTAATATTTAACCCTTATCTTTAAGCCAAATACTTTATTATCACATAGCGGTGGTCGGACTTTAAGCACGCAGTAATAAGGTACCACACTGATTAATATTATAAAAATACGAGCGTTAACCCGCGACTTCGTCCGCACAAATTATATACCAGATTTTAAGTCAGATTATAAGCTATCAAACAAAAAAAGTTTCATCAAAATCGGTTCAGTAGTTTTTGCGTGATACTCGTTCAAACAAACAAACACCCAAACAAACACACAATAACATAGTTCTATGTTCATTCTATATAATGGTTAAGTACATCAATTTGAGACCCGCTATGGTACATAAGTAGCATAGCCTATCTCAAACTGATATATATGTCCATACACAACTTGTACAATTGGGTTTGTCGAGGAGTACAGCCGTTTATGAAAAGAGGATCTTATCCTTTTTAATAACACGTTAATGTCAGCGACCCCATTCCCAGTGAACATGCCAGACGCACTACACTGTCATGGTAAACCGAGCATAGCTCTGAGGGAGTTGTTGTACTGTACCCTCCCACAGCAAGAGTACTGAAGGTAACTATCGTGTAGCTACTCCACAACTGGTTTAAAAACGTAAAGAATAGTTCATAACAAAAAAAAATACCTAGGTAGGTATTAGGATCACAACCAATTAATAAAATATTAAATGTTTAGACTTTTTTCACAATTATTGTCTTATATTGTATTTCATTTCTTCTGAACGTAATTACTAACAACCCTTAGCATGGCCGCCCAGCTACAATAGATCTATCCAGGTCGCAGTAGCTATTTGGTCATTGACCATGCCCTTATAACCAAATAATAGCATGGCCGCCATCTTGCCGCATTTCCAGCGTGTCGCGCGGTTTCTTAGAAGCGCTCTTACTAATGGCGAAGCTTAGAAGACCACAAATAACCCTAGAGGCGACTTATCTTTTCGTTCATCGTCAATATTTTAGAGGAAGTATGCAGAGACAGCTTCTAAAAGAGAGCACAACATGAGCGCTCGCCCATAGTACGTCCACTGGCCGAACCCGTTTATTCAGCGGGCGGCGCGTGTAGGTGAACTCGTCTGTGAAAGATCACGCACACACCGCCGCGCCTTGTGGTAGTATTGATAGGCTAGCTTATCGCTCACAAAAACATTGCAAAATAAATCTTAATACTTCAGTCGTACGACACCCATGGGAAGAAATGTTGTGGTCATCGACTAAAAGATCTTTCCTGCTGACTTTGTTGTACAGAAAATAATTTCAACTTTTTAGTTTGATCCCTATCCTCAGAGGCTATCTGTCTTGTTTAGAACATGTCTAACTTTACACGTAAATCAATTCGCTTTTCTCATTTCCCTTACTTTGGGAACAAATGAGAAAAAGTCAACTTTCTTTTCTTTTATTGCATCCTTGGGAGCAATGTTTGGATGTTTATGATATTGGAAAATGTGTACTAAGGTCTTGCTCATATGGTTTGCTTTAGTTTCAACATGTTTTGTTGCTATATATTACCATCATTGTCATGTCATGTAATCTTTGACAAGACAAGCCAACATTTATTTGCACCAGCAAACTGGGAAAGGTATTGTCTAATTTGGGCTCATATTTATTTAATATAGATATATTCGCGTCAAAGAGAATGGATTTTTTTTTCATAATTATGTTTTTGTGTACAATAAAGAATCTAAAGAGAATGGAATCACTATGTTTTAAGAGACGGCACTGTCAAACTAGCTTCGAAATCCAAAATAGTATGCAGCTAGGGCATTACATCCTTGGAGCCCATACCCATACAATCTAGGGCATTGCATACAACTACGATTTTGTTCTGTGTGTCGCGCGCGGCACTGGGTTCGCGTCATATACAAACTACTACTACAAAACCTATAATATTATCGTCAACTATCACTTAATCAAGGGGAACCGATTATTATTATTATACCAGCCGTCGCTGTCCCATTGTTGGGCAAAGGCCTCCCTCCGATCTCTCCATGCGTCCCGGTTTTGCGCTTCGTTACGCCAGTTCTTTAGGAAGCTATCTATTTCGTCTCGCCACCTTTTTCTTGGTCTGCCTCGACGCCGATTTCCTTTTGCTGGGGACCAGTTGATAGTGGTTTTGGCCCACAGGTCGTCTGGCATGCGGCAGACATGTCCAGCCCAATCCCACTTTAGATTGGCAGCGGTGGTGGCGACGTCTGTCACTTGGGTTCTGGAGCGAATGATCTCATTTCTGACCCTGTCGATCAGTTTCAAGCCAAGGATGCTGCGCTCCATAGCCCTTTGACAAACCTTGAGGCTTGATCTCTGATCTTTTGTCAAAGACCACGTTTGGGCACCATAGGTGAGAACTGGAAGAATGCACATGTCCATGAGCTTGCGTTTGAGTGGCAATGGAAGAACCGATTAAATTAGGTAATTGTCTTCAGATAGGGGGGGCACTTATAATTATCAAATTTCTTTCATTCGTTTACATAAAAAATCCATCTATAATCCTACATCATGCCTACGTCTGTAAAATTATAATCTACATCATCACACAAAAGATCTAAAATATAAGACCGTATCAAAAAAAGGACGCGGTAAGACAAAAAATAATAAAATAATCCAATTTAACTTTTATGCATTTTTAAGGCTCCATTTTATTATGTGCCAACCTTCACAATATAACGAGTTTTCACCAAGAAAGATGTTTCGTCATGGCCGAGTCATTTACATAGTAATTTGATAAAAGTTATAAGATGGTGGGGGTTTCAGTTGTCCATTCGGTAGGTACGTTAAGAGGACAGACTAGTACAGTTTTTTCCATACAAACTTATTCCCCTGTAACCTCCCTGGATAATGACACTATAGAGCAAAAAAAAATAGTTACCATATCTGCTATATCCCTATGTTTTGCTTTTTTGCATAAATTAATTACTGTAAAAACTAAGGGACCTTCGAAAATTGACCAATTTTACCTCCGTTTTTAGACGTCCAGCCAATGACTTTCTATAACCGTCCAGCAAACTTTGACGTACAGATATAGCCATAGTCTTTCTCATAAATTATTCTTGAAAGAATTATTAAAATAGGTTTATTTTTGGAGGAGGAAACCGGGGAATAGGAAATACGGATTTCGTTCATTTTATGTAAGTAGATAAAATTAGTCTGACCTGCAGTTGTCTCTTTCGCACTCTAGCCGACGGTGTGTTGGGAGGGGCGGATCGGACAAATACCTATACAGTCGGAAAAGTAACCTATTCTCTAAATTTCTTCGAGGCCCGCCTATCCTCTTAAGATGCCCGCGGATACTTCTATCAGATGACACAGTATTAATTAAGCTGTATCAAATGTGTATTGCCTGAAGAAATCAAGTAATCAGAGTTCAAATTTACCATTAAACCACACCTTGAACACTACAAATGGGAAAAATGTACAAGAAGAGGTAAGCATGTGCGATACTGAATGAGTGCGAGCGAGACAGGAATACCTACGTCATGGCCTAAAATTTCAGCCACGCTTCCTACCAAGCGGAGGTGAGGTTATAACTTGTGGGGGGCAGAGAGTGTCCGTACTTGTTGTAGTAATACATAGGCACTTATACTGTGATTGGGGCAGGCGCATACCTCGGGCGACGAATTTCGATAGCCATCCAACGAGGTAATGCCGCCAGTGTCCTGGGCGCTCCCGCAGGATGGCGGCCTTGAGGACGTCTTATTATAAGTCGAACGGAAGTCGTGTTCAAGACTACTTGAACAAAAAAACAAAAAACATAAAGAAAAAAAAAAGAGAGAAAAATAAAGATGAGCCACTAGGCTCATCCCCTCTTCGTTTGTGTATTTTTATCTTTATTTTTATTTTAACCATAGCCATAAGTTTTGTACTTTTATACTTTTGTAAATATCATTATTCAGTAGGATTAATTTTACATTGCTGTTACATTGTTTTGTAAATATTGTTATGTTTTAATAAAGAGAACCTATCTACTAAAAAAACATTGTCAAGTACTGTGATTTAACTAAGCTAAGTTTTAAAAATGTTTTTAAGCAGGACATAGATTATAACAAGAATCTGAAAAAAACATCGGCTGGTAACAGCGATTAAGAAAAAAAATATAAAACGCGGGAAACGTCTCAAAATCTTCACAGATTAAGCTTCGAGTAAACGGAGGAGAAGGATTCTGTTTTTCAATCTTCATGAGACCGAAAACCCTTGAAACATTCGCTGATCTCTGCCCCAAGGGAATCCCTTCCAATTCAGCTCATGTAACCTCCCGTGATTCGCACTCATTTCATCCGCTTACATTACCAAATTTGTTTAATTTATTATACAGGGTGTGTTGCATTTCTTTAAGGAATGATTGTACCCATGATACTGATCAACTAATACGTTCCTTCTTTTTTTACGATTTCATGTTTGCTATTGTTATCAGTATCAGCATTTTCAATTCAATTCAATTCATTTATTTTGTTTCAGATCATAGATCCATAGTGGTGTTGGTAACATTTTCATTTTAAGAATAATATTAAGTATTATGTTATGTAATCTTTCCATAATTGTTTATGACGAATTATCTAATAAAATATATTCGAAAACAAATTGATTCGTAGAAGTGTATATTATATAACATTTCTCAGTATCTTTTCTATTACACTACGGGAATCCCTGAAGATTACCGGTGAAAACATACGTCTGCGAAATAAAGAGATTTGAAGCTCATTATACAGGGTTACAGAAGTAAAAGTAAAAATTGAAAACTTTTAAGGGGGTGGTTTAGAACAACAAACTGAACAACTTTCACTATGGGGACCAACACCGAAAACGGGAAAAAAAATCTTTTGTCCCATTCATTTAGCTCGAGTAGATCTGTAGTTTAGTATGATGGAACATCGCAAACGCATCGCATCATAGCTATTATGGCAAATCTCCTCATTTTAGGGGAGGCCTATGTCCAGCAGTGGACGTCTGTCGGCTGATATGATGATGGTCTTAACCAACCCCTTAAATGTTTATTTGTATTTTTGTAACACGTTTTATACTAAAAGTGTGTTGCAGAAACGCTAATTAAAGTTAATTCTCCATTAAATCTCGTGCTATCACTTTTTGTCTCGTTGACGTAGTAGGAACTAGCAAGAGATTTAATGGAGGATTAACTGCAATGAGCGTTTGTGCAACTGAGTGTAAGTCTTTCGATTCAGGTCATATTCATTCTTATTGCCTAGAAATAACGATCCAGTAAGGGGCAACTTATGTCAAAGGAGAACAAGGGGATTCGAAGAGGGAAGGGTTCATAAAAGTAGGTTAATAAATAAACACATAACCTTTGTAAGAGCTTATGCGTAACTATTTGAAATATGTAAGAAAGATGAACCCTCATTAGCCTCGTCGGTAAATAAATTCTGATATGTGTTTCAAAATGCTGGCTTTCTGATTTCCCTTTTTAGGGTTCCTTAGGCAAACAAGGAACCCTTATAGTTTCGTCTATTCAGGAGCGCAATTCTCTAAGCGTTACATCGCTCAAAAACATCGATGAGATCAAAAATGTAACATATCCTTCTTGCATCCTTCAGATCGTCGAAGTTTTTATATACGTTTGTGCTAAGAGAATTGCATTGCTGAATTGAGAAGAACAGAGCATAATCATTTTCGACCCATACACCGAAAAGGTGGTTTGAAAAAATTAGTTTTTTCTGCACAATCGAGTGAGGCGTGTCGTTTGATAGCTCTAGTAACGTTGACTGCTTTTGAAGATAGCCCAAGCATAACTAGCTAAATAGCCCAGTCATTTTACGGTTTGAGCCGGGACTAATTAATAATTGTAATTTTTTTCGGTATAGTATTGAAGAGCCAATTTGAGCCCAGAAATGTAGGAAAATTAAAAAAAAATCGCGTCAGCAACCGTTCCAATTTTAAAATTTTGCTATTATCTCGTCCTAGAAAACCTGATGGTAAATTTTTTTTCGCACACATTTAAGGCTTTATCATTATACATACTTCAAACATTTTTGTCTACTTATAAGGTTTTGAAAAATACATTCGTTATGTCTAATAAATACCTCATTATTGCTCAAAAATAATTTATATTGTTAAATATGAGTCAAATGAGTGCATTGATATTAATATTATTAATTTAAAATCCTTCTGGGACTCACGATTTTGATTTCTATGTTGCGTAGCGAATTATTTATTAATATGTTTTAAAATAGTCTTTTTGTCACTAAATGGTGCCGGTTACATATTAAAAGTCCAATTAATAATTACTCCCTACCCCGCCTAACAAAACTCCGTAAAATGACTGGGCTATAAGTTATACAAGCCATGTCATGAAAACCTTTTTATATAATGACTACGGAACCCTATCATGGGCAAGTCCGACACGCTCTTGGCCGGATTTCAAGTTTTGCGTTCGTTTGTAAACCTAAGCACCACTAAACCGAAAAACCAGCTTGGCCAGTGGACAATCTACGGGCGAGCGCGTTCCGCGTTATTCCGCATCGATAAATCTATGCAGTGAGATCCTATAAATTCATCTAATTTATTTAAGTATTCGAACATCTTTCAACAATACAAATAAAGACATAATTTCGAAGAAATTTCTGAACAAAAGAAAAAGTTATTATCTTTTGTTTAGACTTTCTTTTGTCGAATATCAAAGTCGAACCTTTTGTTAGAAAGCAACTCTTTTGCCATTTTTTCCGAAAGAAGTATTTTTACTTTGCGTCATTGAGCTATTTATCTATTATGTAATAAGCACTTGATAAGAAACAACACTTAGTTACGTTTGTCTTTCACCTGCCCTCGATCCTAGCCGCATGTGCCACATGACAATTGTCTGACGTCTCTAGTACGTGGTATATAATTGTCATTATCGTCTCAGCCGATGGACGTCCACTGCTGGACATAGGCTTCCCCAAAGGATCGCCATAACGACCGGTCATGCGCTGCCCTCATCCAACGGATTCCCGCCGCCTTCACCAGCTCGTCGGTCCACCGTGTGGGGGCCTACGCACGCTGCGCTTTCCGGTACGCGGTCGCCACTCGAGAACTTTTCGGCCCCATCGGCCATCGGTTCTGCGAGCAATTTGCCCCGCCTACTGCCACTTTAGTTAAGCAATTTTTATGGCTTTGTTAGCTACTCTGATTCCAAAGAAGAACTAACGTGGTACATAATAGCGTTAGATATCACCGAACCTCATCACTACCAGGTTTTGGCTATCTTCTTCCGTGGGTTGTAGTGTTCTGTTGTTGTGTAATGGACAAATTGTGTAATGAATATGATGTATCATTGTTGCAGGTGACACGTTAGCTCAGTTATAATGTAATTTAATTAACTAAGGAATATCTGTAATTGGCCTTATATCTTTCATAGTTTAACACGTTCCGGGACAGTGACCGCCTATAGCCGTGATAACAATAAAAGTTCTATTGTGTCTCGTTCACTGTCCCGGAACGTGTTAAGGAATAGTTTCTTTTGTATTAGGCTGTTCATTTTCCCAATAAAGATAAAATAAAAATAAAATAAAAACCACTACTCCTATAGGTCTTACGAGGTGAGTGTTAAAGAATCAAATTGGCGTCACGTCAGCATTCACTTGTGAGACCAAAAATCCTCTAACCAGTCCTTCTTTTAAAAATCTCTGCTAAAATAAATGTTCAGCTGAGAAATATTGTTTTAGATAATGATGATGATGAGACCTTCATAATGTTCAATTGTAATATTAAAACAAGTTGACCGCGTTTGCTTTCGTGTTTGTATATACGAAAAGTTGTTAGTAGTTATACAGAATTTTAGGGTAAAAAGTTGCATTACTTTGGAGTGATTATTTGTACCGATGATACTGAACAACTTTCCCAAAGGAACAAAGGAGAAATTCGCAAAATAAAAATCTACTTTTTCATACAAACATTCTCTCAGCATTTAGAATGGAAAATACAAATTTTTAATTGCTAATTTCCATTACGTTTCTTAGGGAAAGTTGTTCAGTATTATGGGTACAATAACCTACGAATAAAATCATTAAGGCAGTTGCAGAGGGGTCAATTTTATACAAAACTATGACGCACAATACG
Organism: Agonopterix arenella; assembly: GCA_927399405.1. Taxonomy (NCBI): domain Eukaryota; kingdom Metazoa; phylum Arthropoda; class Insecta; order Lepidoptera; family Depressariidae; genus Agonopterix; species Agonopterix arenella. The sequence continues at coordinate 3,031,387 of OV656691.1, forward strand.
CGTAGACGGTATTAATATAAGTAACTTTGTGTGTATGGAAAAATAGTTTAGAAAATCTAGATGCCGCGTCACAGATAACATTTGCAATTTATAAAATAATTACGAAGATATAATATTGCTTTGAAAATTTTCATACTTAATTTTAAAAGCTTTATATGTTTGTAATTATATTATTAATTGCAAATATTATTTGTGACGCAGCAACTAGATTTTCTAAACTATTTTTCCATATATAAAATAATACTTTTATTAATTCCGTCTGCGCGTATTGTGCGTCAAACTTTTGTATGGACTGAAACCACCTTAAAGTAATGCAACTGTTTACCCTAACACCTTGTAGTACGCAAAAACTTTTACGATTTTGCGTTTGTTTGTTGTAAGTAGATTAACGAACAGATCATAGACAGAACATTTAAAGCGTTTTCATCAATCTAAAGATTATCAGAGAGTTTATTTAACCACCCACACAACCACACCTACACAAGTACTTACCCTACACGCTAGACGTAACACGATTGCGACTAGCTGTCTATCAATTCCCACTCCGTTTCCATTTTACTTACCTGAAACAGATAAATAAAAGCATTATAAACAAGATACAGAGACGTCTTTTGCATTTGCACAAGAAAAAGATACAAATAGCAAAGACACGGGAGACAAAAAGAGAGAAAGGAGAAATCGCGAGATGGAGGTATAATAGGATGTAGTGCTGGAGGAGAATGGAGGGGAAAAGTTGGACGGAAAGAATAACGAAATGAAAAGGTGTTAAGAATTGTTAGAGAATAAAGAAGCATTCAGAAAACAATAGACAACTGGAGAGGAAAAATTATTGGACACTTTGATAAGACAAGAACGTCTTTGAACCTATATTGGAAAGGAAAATAGGCAGAGGAGGACCTTGACAGATCCAGCACAGGTAAAAGAAAAGGTTGCAATCGTGCTTTGCATATTGTCGTATATGAGGTCTAACAAAATTAGCTGAAACTATTTTAAGGGAATGATCAGACCATCTAACTGAACAACTTTTTCTATGGGACCAATATCGAAATCGCGAAAAAAAAATCTGCTGTCTCATACAAAACTGCAAACTTAACTCGATTCAAATGTATGGGACAGCTGATTTTTATTTCTCGATTTCGATATTGGTCCTATAGAGAAAGTTGTTCAGTTTGATGGTCTGATCATGCCCTTAACATTGTTTCAGCTAATTTTGTTAGACCTTATATTGAGTAGCTTTTAAATATGATGATGATGATGATACGGGATTCGAACCCAAGCTGCCACCAGGAAGTTGCCCTGGCAGTTTCCGTATCCCAACTTTTTAAACTAAGAGTCTACCCATCAAACCGAACAACTTTTACTATGGGAGCAAACCGATTGGAGAAAATAAAAAATCAGCTGTTCCATACTAAACTGCAATGTCGACGCGCGAGTTCGCGACTCAAATGTATGCAACAGCAGATTTTTTTTGCTCCGATCGGTTTTTCTTCCACAGTAAAAGTTGATGGCTAGACTCTTTGTTTAAAAGGTTGCTAATGATATTAATTTCACCCTGTATAGGACATTCACAACATTTTTTTTGGACTTTCCATACTAAGTGCAAACCGATGATCGAACGTTTGTCTGAAAAGTCGAAAACAATGGTTAAGTATTTCCTATATGTTTCTTAGGGAAATTTGTTCAGTATCATGGGTAAAATCACCCTGTATAAAGTTATATTCTGTTTTCGAACATTTCAATGACAGTTTATTGATCGTTTATCGACATTAAATTGAAGGCTATAAATGTAATGTACCCAATAACAATAAAAAGCGACTGTAAAGCAAATTTCATAAAATATTTAACGTCGAAATTCGTTGTTGTGATCGAATCGATTCATATAAGCTAACTCGCTAACCTTTCAAGGGCATTGTAATTGTTTTACTGTCCAATATATGTTTTACAAAAAAAAATAACCTCCTCTTGACGCAGTCGGGTAAAGATCAAGACGTATGCTTATTCCAGATTAAATGCACGCGACATGCGTTATCAAAAAAAGCGTTGGAGATCATTTGTGATGCACTTGAAAATTTCCATATCTTTTCTGCATTTTTCCTAATATCTGAGATTTGACAACGTCTATTTTTACATAATCAATTTAAAAATATATTATACTTGTCGAATCAAACCTGGTTTAATATAGATTTTTAATTTTTTCTCTTTTTAGTGTTCCGTTTCAAAATTGGCAAAACGGAATACTTATGGAATCAGCTCCGTGTCCGTCAGTCTGACACAGACATTTTCTCAGAGACCGTAAGACATGGGAAGCTGAAACTCGGCATAGATATAGCATTAGCAACTACTGGTCAAATATCGTAAATGAAGTGAAAAAAGCTTAATTTTCATTTTGGGGGGCAATTTGGGGAGGTAGAAAATGCGAGTCTAAAAACATATTTTTAACATTTTTAATTTAAACTTTGTTCATCAAAATTTTTAATTAAATACCGAGAAATTGCTGTCCACCTATATTTCGAAAAATATACCCGTATAAGATCTTAAAATATCATGTAGGTACATCAGAAAAACGTGTAGGTAGATGGCGGGAAAATTATCAGGGTGACACTAACTTGGATAGTTTTTTTTATATACCCAAAAAACAAACAACACATACTAAGTAAGTTTCAATTTAAAGTTGTTGTTATCAATGACCTATGTTAAACAACTGGTAGTACGGAACACAAATTGCCCGAGTCCCGACTCGTACTTGACCGGTTTTTTGCATTATCTTGGCAGTGAAAGCAAATAAAAATTATAAAACCACAGCCTCAATAGCACTTCAATTCGCAGTTCCAAATTCCATTATAAAATTCCAGCTATTCCACTATGCACAACTTCAACCCTAATCTATTCCATTATCAAATGCGTCAAGTCACGCGGTCCATTACTTCGATTCACATAAGAAGTCCCATAGCAGAAACCTTATGCTTCATACAATAAAACCGAATATTTCTTAATTCAAGCAACTTCATGTGTGTACCTTTAGCAGACCAGCAGTAGTCATAGAAATACTTAAGTCCCCTAATGTAACTCTTATAACTACGTGATAAGAATTAAAATGGCATGATCGGCGGGACTTTAGACCGGCTGTTTGCAGAACCCTCGCAATTGTACCCTGCATGCAGGTCGATGACCGTTGTAACGATCGTGGCAACATACGGGGACACACGGGCGACAAGGTTGGTGAACTTAGATAAACTAGAGCTTTGGGTCCTCTGTAAACCTACTCGAGCCAAATGTATGGGACAGCTGATTTTTTTCGTGATTTCGATGTTGGTCCCATAGAGAAAGATGTTCAGTTTGATGGTCATCCCCATCATCATCATCATCAGCCTATCATCGTCCACTGCTGAACATAGGCCTCTCCCAAGGTGCGCCATAAAACTCTGTCTTCGGCCGTCCTCGCTACTTTTTTAGGTCGTCTGTCCAGCGGGCAGCAGGGCGTCCCACACTACATGCGCCTACCAGTTCGCGGTCTCCACTCCAGAACTCTTCGGCAACCTATTGCCACATCAGCTTGCTAATTTTCTGAGCTATGTCAACCACTTTAGTTCTCTGACGTATCACTTCATTTCTGATGTGATCTCTCAGAGAAACACCAAGCATAGCTCTCTCCATAGCTCGCTTAGCGACCTTGAATTTTATTGATGAACTAGTCCTACTAAGAAGAAAATAAGAACGAAAGTCCGAAAGGCCTTTGTGACATTTAGCAGAAAATATTGTATCACCGGTTTTAAATTTAATTTAATACATAGAAAAGAAAACATGTTCGACATAGGTTATTTATTATTCGAGTTATGTTCGATTACCACCACCATTCGAAATCTGAGAATATCTTTTTTCCTAGTTTTCGAACGGTGGTGGTAGTGGTGGTGGTCTAGAGGTAGAGGGTGAATCTTCAAAGCGTTTGAAGGCCATAATTTATCTGGCCATTCTGGCCGAACATTTTCATCTCCATTATAAGAAAAGGCATAATATTTTATAGCGCTGTTATAAACGTACAGGAGCTTTATAACAGCGCTTTAAAAGTTTATGCCTTTTCTTATAAACAAGATGAAAATTTTCGGCCAGGTAGATTAAGGATTTCAAATGCCTTAGTTCCCACTAGGCGCGGCGTCGGTTGTTCAATACAAAAATGGGAGTAAAACTACTGGAATACACAACATGTCTACTTTCAAAAATCTGCCTCCGTGGTCTAATTGTTAAGAGCTCTGGACACGGAGGTCGCGGGTTGGGGGACACGTAGTGAAATGTCACTTTGTGCATTTTTCCCCAGTTGGTTAGGACATTGCAGGCTGAATCACCTGATTGTCCGAAAAGAAAAATGATTCCGTGCTTCGGGGGGAACGTTAAACCGTTGGTCCCGGCTACTATCTCTGGCAGTAGTAGTCGTTACATAAAAACAACGTCAGAGGCCGTAATGCGGTCTGAAAAACTCTGACACCAGGGCTCTGCCCACACGATAAGAAGAAGAAGACTTTCAAAAATAACAGTTCGCCTTCCGTCTAACCCATGGGTATAAGCAAACTGGCCACTAGGGTGACTCAGGCAATATTAAGCCGCAGACTTCAACGAAACTGCGAGTACATTTGTCATGTGTCGCTCCAAGATATATTACTTTAGTTTTTGTTTACGTAAGTAATTCAACTTGCAGAATATAAATGTTGTAGCGAGGGAAAAGGAACACAGGTAAGGGAAAACTTACTCCAATTTGATAGAGCATATTGTGTAGGTCTGTTTGTTTAGTTTACAAGTCGGCAGATGCATTGAGTTGTAAATTCAAACAAAAAGGACAGAATAACATACCAAAAGTTAAGCATAATAACATCTTTTACGTCGATTTCTGTGACTCTAAATCAAGAACTTTACTGTCAAAAAGGATGATGATGATGATTTTTTTTTAGATTCATAATTAGCTTATATACGTCCCACTGCAGGGCACAGACCTACCCTCGAGGAGGTTGTATGGGCATTATTCTACCAAGCGTGCCCAATGCGTGGTAGACTTAACATACTAATGTGAATTTCTTCTTCAGCGTACGCAGGATTCGCTCCGCAACGCGCCACCGATGTTCGTATTCCATATATTTGCTGTGGAATAAATATAATTACTCCCTGAATAACTAATACCTCGGTACCTGAATTCCGCGAGGAACTGATTAGTAATTTAGTACTACAATACAATCGTAATTAAATTCCTCGACTATGAACTTGGCTAAGTTAATTTAACCAAAGAGAAGTTTGTAGCTAATCAACAACTCCTAATGAGCGACATAAATTTTGATTACCCAAGTTTGATTTATATAGCCCAGTCATTTTACGGTTTGAGCCGGGACTAATTAATAATTGATATTTTTTTTCGGTATAATATTGAAGAACCAATTTGAGCCTAGAAATGTACCAAAATTTAAAAAAAATCACTGCAGCAACAGTTTCAATTTTAAAATTTTGCTATTATCTCTTTCTAAAAAACCTGACGGTAAATTGTTTTTTGCACATATTTAAGGCTTTACCATAATACATACTTCGAACATGGTGTTAATATTTTTGCCTACTTAGAAAGTTTTGAAAAATACATTCGTATTTTCTGATAAATCACAATTTTTTTAAATTTTAATGTCTATTTTATTGCTCAAAAATAATTCCTATTGGTAATAATTCAATTGAGTGCATTGGTATTAATATTATTAATTTAAAAGCCTTCTGGGACACACAATTTTGATTTCTGTGTTGCGTAGCGATTTTTTTTAAATATGTTTTAAAATAGTTTTTTTGTCACTAAATGGTGCCGTTACAGTTTAAAAGTCCCTACACCGCCTAACAAAACTTCGTAAAATGACTGGGCTATATAATCGAGATTTGCAAACGAGCTTTGGAGCGTAACATTTAAGATGTCATATCTGATGTAAATGATGTATGTAAGAGTTGGGAATGGCTCAGTAGCAATTTTTTTTTTTACTACAGCTAGGTTTCCTCTTGACCTCAATCCAGTCCTTAGGAAAAAGATGGTGTCGAAGATGCAGCGAGCTTACCCAGAAGAAGCCCATTCACTCGTACTTTTAAAGGAATTCGGGTTGTAAGCGTTCGGAAATACTGACGCAGGCAGGACATTCCTCTCCTTGGCTATGCGCGTTATAAAAAAGTTTCTGAAAGGCGCTTAGTGCGAATAATGTGCATGTCAACCAAGTAGGGGTGATATCCCGCTGTGCGCCTGGAATGAGCTCATATAGCTCATTCCTTGGTCCTTCCTTGGACGAAAGTAGAGCCATGGTTTGGCACGATGCGGGTTCGAGTCCATTTGAGAGTCTATTTGAGTCGTTTATGTTTGTAATTAAAAAAAAATATTTTCCACTTTCCGTCAACAGAAACAGAGTAATATTACTTCCCGGATATAATTTATTCCCCAATTTCACGGAATACGCAGTGAACCCGGGAAGTGGTTCTCAAACTTTTGACGTTTGATGTCCGAAATATCTTGAAGAGACTTTGACAATACCGTTTATTAGGATTCTTCGAAGTTCTTTTCTTGTCAAAAATACCTTTGTTCCTTCACCGTTCTCTTCAAAACTTTGTTATTTTATGCCGTCTTTTATTGTTTGTCTTTAGGTACACCCCTATTTTATAATAACTAGATACATTTCAAGAGTAGGTATATTCAGAGAGTAAAACTAAATAACTTACCTTAAGACATTTTACTCCATACTTTTGTATGGAGCGGATGGTCTAAAAATGTTCCCGTTTTTAATTTCATTATCTGTCTTTCTTTCTTATCGTGTGGGCAGAGCTTAAGCAGAGCCCTGGTGTCAGAGTTTTTTCAGACCGCCTTACGGCCTCTGACGTGGTTTTTATGTAACGACTACTACCACCAGAGATAGTAGCCGGGACCAACGGCTTAACGTGCCATCCGAAGCACGGAATCATTTTCCTTTTCAGACAATCAGGTGATTCAGCCTGCAATGTCCAAACTAACTGGGGTAAAACTCACAAAGTGACATATCACTAGGTGCCCCCCGTGGGAATCGAACCCACGACCTCCGAGTCGAGAGCCAATGCTCTTAACCATTAGACCACGGAGGCAGTTCCAGACTTTGATTCTTCTAATGTCAATTGTCAATGTCATTATCTGTGAATACATACCATTAAAATTTTACTAGTAATTTTTTGATGTAAATTGAAAAACAGTTCAGAAGTGATCACTGTTGTTGACTCTTGATTGTTTGAGATAATCCTTCTTGAATTTGTATTGGTATCTACTGGTAGTAGGTAAACTCTAGGAAATGTGAGCCAGGCGCGCTGCAAATCATCAAACCATGCTTAGACGTACGAATTTAACATCAATTCCCCACAAAAATAACAGCCTTGTTTAAAACCAGACTAAATGAAAACAAAACCTATAATCATTTATTTACTAGGTATAGATACTTATCATTTGTATCCAAATACATCATCATTAAAAAAACAAATAACATGCCTCGTTACCGGAATCTGGGCCACGACTCATTAACAGAAAAAGGGGGACAAAAATATCACTTTCAATTAAAACAAAAATTGGTCATGTGAGAGTCGAACTCTCGCAATAAGGGTTCCGAACCCTTTTTAATTATTGTTACAAAATGTAGAGACTTTAAACTGCACTTTGTAGAACTTAGGTTTACGCAGGTAAAATTAAATGTATTATAGATAATCTCAAAAACCGTACAATATCGTGTATTTTATAAATTGTTATTATGCAATACAATTTATAAAATATGCTCGGCTTAATGTCTAATAATTATATCAAAAAAGTAATAATGCCTACCGCAGCGCTTTGCAAAATTTTTACTCTTTTACAGGATGTAAAACTTAAATTGGTGGTTTAGACTATCAAACTGAACAACTTTGACTATGGAATCAACACTGAAATCGCGAATAAGAATATCAGCTGTTCCATACGTTTGGGTCGCCATTGAAGTTTTGAACGAAACATTTTTTATTCACGATTTCGTTGTTTACGGCGTTGTACATGTTTTTTAGTTTGATGATCTGAAGCACCATCTGTAATATGTAATGCATTTTTTGAACCTTTAACATTCTGTGGCAACAGTGAAAAGGGCACCAGTCCGTTTTCGAGATGTCTATGTCAGCGACACGGCATATGGAAAAACACTACTAGCCATGTTAGAACCCTCCAGATATGAAAATTGTAGAACCCTAAAAATCCGACGCAAACACGCAGCGTGAACTAAAATTCACGGCTGTTCAATTCAATCGAAATCGAAGCGGGAAAATGCGAGTAAAAGCAATATTTTCCTATAGCTTTATTTTTTTATCACAATAAACGAATCAACAAACAGCAACATACCAAACGAGAAGCGTCCTAAATACATGACCTTGATACTATAAATCAGTGTTTCTCAAAGTTGGCGCGATTATACCCCCTCATAGTCAGAGGAAACAATGGACGCTGGATTTACCTTATTGCATTCATACAAGAAAGGGATACAAAATGTGCGGGGTGTAAACTTAAACGCGTTACGTATTTTAGGGGGTGTTTCAGACCATCAAACTGAATAACTTTCACTATGGGGCGAGTTCAATATGCTTAAAATGTATAAGGAATTTAAAAAATAAACAAAAAATTACACTTATACTAAAACCACAGATTATTTAATAAGCTAAAACTTTCAACGCATGCGTTGGTAGATTCAGACATAAAAAAATGATTTATGATAAGCATATGCTCACGACTATATTCCCTGAAAGGGTAGCCAGAAATATTCTGAAACCTCAGAACATCCACGTTTTACTAGTACCGAGTGATTTATGTATTTTAAAAAGGTATTACAATTGAGATTAACTTTCTACCCTATTCTAAAAATACTCATTCTAAAATTTCTATTATGTTATGGGATAGCAGTTTAGAATAAGTTTGAGAACCTCTATTATGAATCACGTATGGATTGAGATAATATTCCAATAAAAAAAGAACACAAATAAATTCGAGCGACGAATACGATTTTGGAATACATACAAGGAATAGGTACATGAAGACACTGCCTACAATTACAACATTCTTACATAAACTCACGAACGTATTCCCTTTCGGGGAGGTTAGGAACTTTGCTACAAGTACTACAAACTATTTCTAAGTACGCAGTCACAAAGCTCTTCTGGTCCCAAATACCGCAGTGTCTCAAGACGAAAGTATTTGACTAGTCTGTACTGCTAGTAATGACATAAAGATCTGAGACGTGGTCGCTCACTCAAGACCTCATAAAATGCTCAAAGTAACCCAAAGGGCAAAAGAGAGGGCTATGCTCGGAGATTCCCTGCGAGATCTAATCCAAAATAGAGATATTCGCAAAAGAACTAGAGTAGCCCAAATAACCCAAAGAAATGCTAAAGTAAGTGGCATGGCGGACCGCCGATTTGATGTAGGCGGAGGGAACCCGTTGAATGAGGGCAGCGTAGGACCGGTCGTTGTGGCGAATTAACGATCTATGGGGGAGGCATGTGTCCAGCAGTGGACGTCGACTGATATGAGGACGTTGGTTGGTGTGCAAAGTTGTGGGAAAAGTTACAATTGGTATTCGGTTCAGTTAACTTTCGAATCATTATTATGATTATCTAGCTACAGGTTAGTAAGATGTTCGATGATAGTCCTTCGGCACATGTATTATTTAAGAGTGATTTAATGTCGCATACAATCTCCTACATTCCGGCAGCCCGAATTCTCTCTAATTAAAACATTGTCTATGAATTGATATAAATTTAACGGGTGCGTTAGCGGCCGAATATGTTAAAACATTATGAAATTTATGAATTAGGCGAAAGAGGTATGTAAAGACCGTACTAAATGACTGATATCGGCTGATAAGATGATGATAATGAGGTAGCTAGGATTATTTTTAGCAGATTGACAGTTTCATGATGAATTGACGTGTGTCAGTTCTGATAATCGGTTAGTATAAACATAAACCAATAACGAACAGACGCGTCACTTTTATTAAATAAATCGTGAAGTATATACAATTATATCTACCAAAACCTCGTACGTATATGTCAGTAATTGATTTAGCAAATCCCCCTTTGTGCCGCTGCTCGAAACTCGTCAACCCCTATGCGAAATTTCATTTTGTCGAAATTAATGTTTTACTAGAAGTGACAAAACAAATACATCCCGCGCTTTTGGCACGATCGCATTGTCGTCGCTGAGTTACATTATTATGATTTTAAATAAAATCTATACACTATTATAAAACCGTAAATTAAAAAAAGAAGTTTGTTTGTTTGTTTGATCGAGCATCACGCGAAAACTACAGAACCGATGTTGATGAAACTTTTTTGTTTGATAGCTTACGATCTGACTTAAAATCTGGTATATAATTTGTGCTGACGAAGTCGCGGGTTAACGCTAGTATGCTTATAATATTGAATCGGTCGGTTGCTATGGTAACGAAGGTAAACAAGCGATTTACATATTTCTAGAGACCGATAAAGTTTAATACAATGCTATAAAAATGGGAACAACTGTAAATAGGACTATTACAGTCACATTAGCATTTAACTTTGTATTCCTTTGCTACAAAGTGTATGCAGCTGAATGCAATATAAATGCAAACCGGGTGATTACAATAACTTATTTCCTTTACTAGGGATGTCCAAAAGTGGCCTTCTTAGTACAATTTGTAAATACATTAATTTGGGGGGTTTTTCTAATCACCATTTGTAACAAAATTCATTGTTAGCATATCTAAGGCACACCCCGGACACTGCCTACAAAAAACAGAAAAAATGACAAGATGAAGTCAGCACATGCTAAACGGAGTCTATCGCTGAAACGACTTTAGCTGCGTGCGTTACACATAGTAGTACTTACTATCTCTATGGCGTTACATGACTTTTTTGTAAATATAAAGCGCATTGACACGTGATTGACACCCGTTTATTCAAAAAGATCTTCGGTCCTGAGATTAAAATTATCTTTGTTTAGAAAAAAATAATTCTAGAGTGTGAATTGACGCATGCAAGTAGGATTAACGCAGTGGAAATGCGCTCATTGAGATGTATGTGTGGTGTGACTGTGATGGACAAATTAAAAAATAGTTTTATTAGAGAACGTTGTGGTTTGAAAGAGGATGTAGTGACAAAAATAGAAAAAGGTATGTTGAGATGGTTTGGCTATGTGTGAGGGCAGATTGACGAGGGCAATCTATAAGGCAAGCGTAAGTGGAAATGTTGGAAGGGGACGGCCTAGACGTACATATATGAACCAAATTGGCGACGTGCTTAAAAAGGGCCAGGTCAGATCTACCCGAAACCGACGAGCATGCATGAAAGGACTTATGAATGTGGAGGAAGCTAGACAGGTATGTCAGGATCGTAGCAGGTGGCGTTCCGTTGTCTCTGCCTACCCCAGTGGGAGACAGGCGTGAGAATATGTATGTATGTATGTATGTCAATTGTGGTGTCAATCTACAGCTAACCACGAATCAACCAGAGGGGGTGAGTTAAAAAATCGGTGGGGGCAGAGAGTGTCCTCTTTCTTATACTGTGTCTATGGTTTCTGAATGGTATGACGTGTCGGCCTGTTGCTTGTCGTCGGTGTCGTGGCTGCTTTATAAAGTGCCATTCATAGCTTGTATAGGTACGGTTTGTAAAAGTCGCATGTCTAACACTCAGTTGCATAAACGCTCATTAGAGTTAATCCTCCATTAAATCTCTTGCTAGCTTTTACTACGTCAACAAGACAAAAAGTGATAGCAAGGGATTTAATGGAGGATTAACTTTAATGAGCGTTTCGGCAACTGAGCGTTAGTCGCCTTGCACGACTCATACGGGAAGAAATTAATCAATTTAATTGTTCAATTGTTGTTTGTTCATTTGCTTTGTTATTTTGTTGATTTTTGTTGTTTGTTGTTTCAATTTTTTTTTAATATATATATTTTTTTTATTATTTTTTTTTATTATTATTGAAAGGGACGATGATTTTTATACGCAAGATGCGTATGGTACAGTCAGCAGCAGGGTGTGACAGAAGTAAGAATAAAAATTGAAAACGTTTCAGGGGGTGGTTTAGACCAACAAACTGAACAACTTTCACTTTGGGACTAACATCGAAATCGCGAAAAAAAAATCTTGTGTCTCATACATTTAGCTCGAGTAGATCTGTAGTTTAGTATGGAACATCGCAAACGCATCGCATCATGGCGATTATGGCAAATGTCCTCATTTTGGGGGAGGCGTATGTCCAGCAGTGGACGTCTATCGGCTGATATGATGATGATGATGATGGAACATCCGATTTTTTTTTTCGCGATTTCGATATTGGTCCCATAGTGAAAGTTGATCAGTTTGATGTTCTTAACCTCCCCTTTAAATGTTTATATGTATTATTGTAACATGTTTATGGACGAGAGAGTGCATCTACGTAGCGCAGACATTACACTATTTACACACACGCAAATAAGGAGTAAATGTCGAAATCAGCTATGAGTTATCATCAATCTAATCTAAACTATGATTTAAAACTGTAACAGGAAGTTTGTACATTGAAGATATTAACAAAAAAAAAGTTACAATATGGTTTTTAGGTATCTCTGATTCCATATCACCAATTTTTTGATTTTTGTCTGTCTGTTTGTTTGTTTGTGTGTTTGTTTGTTTGGGTGGTTGTTTGTTTGAAAACTTTGTCTGTACATTGAAGATATTAACAAAAAAAAGTTACCATATGGTTTTTAGGTATCCCTGATTCCATATAACCAATTTTTGGATTTTTTGTCTGTCTGTTTGTTAATTTGTTTGTGTGTTTGTTTGGGTGTGTGTTTGTTTGAACGAGCATTACGCAAAAACTACTGAACCGATTTTGATGAAATTTTTTTGTTTGATAGCTTATTATCTGACTTAAAGTCTGGTATATAATTTGTGCGGACAAAGTCGCGGGTTAACGCTCGTAGGATATAAACTAGCCACATCTATTCTATTCTATTTTTATTTTATGGCGTTTCCTTAAAGATTTCGCCAATATCTAGTGTTAAAGATATTATTATAATCTCAAGTTAACGTTTTGTAGTTAGAACACAAAAGAGTTTACAAAATGGTGGAGCCACGTGCAAGCCTAACAGATGTCAATACGCACGCGTCCGCCTCCGTCAGACTTGCAGCGCGTCTCCCTAGCCACATCTAGCGGACTCTATATCAGAAGTTGATGAGATGAGTCACGGGCACGCCCCGCATCCAATCCATTCATGATCTCATAAGATTGGGGGTTGCTCCAATAATTATCAAATCGTGACAGTCGGAGAAATGTATCAACCTCCGTTGTTGTTATGAGTTTCGGGAAGGGGAACGAGATATTTGATCATGTTTATTAATAATGTTTAATGTGTTATAGTTTTTTTTTTTTAATTTGGCAAAATACAGGGTTTAGGGTTCAGGGTTTCATATCTTTATGAAATAAATGATTATGATTAAGGGACAGCCCTCCTCTGCAAATCATAACGGTGAACTCAGACCATCAAACTGAACTTTCACACATGGAGCCTATACCTCAGAAAATGCGTAAGAAAAATCTGCGATTTGTAGGTCTGTGTTCACCGTTTCAGTCTGCGGAGGGCTGTCCCTTACACCCTATACAGGGTGAAGGCCCACCACACATTCCCACCGCTGTAACTCCTATAAGCCAGGATCAACAACAAACAGATATCATTAGCAACCTTTTAACACGTTCCGGGGCGGTGAACGAGACACAATAGAACTTTTATTGTTATCACTGCTATAGCCGGTCACTGTCCCGGAACGTGTTAAACTAAGAGTCTACCCATCAAACTGAACAACTTTTACTATGGGAGCAAACCGAACGGAGCAAAAAAAAATCAGCTGTTCCATACTAAATTGCAATGCCTACTCGACGCAAATGTATGCAACAGCAGATTTCTTTTGTTCCGATCGGTTTGCTCCCATAGTAAAAGTTGTTCAGTTTGATGGGTAGACTCTTAGTTTAAAATGATGCTAATGATATTAGCTGTCCCAATACATTTGGTTCGAGTAGGGTTGCAGTTTTATATGGAACAGCAGATTTTTTTTTCTGTGTTTGTTCCGAACAGAAAGTTTTGCAGTTTCATGGTCTGATTATCCACCTAAAAAACCAAAGTTGGAGCCTGTATCGCGCAGGTCTACGCTCTTTATGTAGTATGTGTACATAATATATTTTCAACCAAAACACAGTTAAACAGCTTTCCAACATTTCGTGGAAATACAAATCGCTTTCGGATTCCTAGAACATGCCCTCAATCACGATGTCTATCAACTTGAAAATTTCAATAAATTGGATTCTATACAATATAAAATTCGAAAGGAATTTCATTTAATTTTATCAATAAAATTATATTTGAAGAGAAAATTTAAATTTTGCAAACTGAAGAAAAAATATGTAGAAGTTAAAAAATGTTCTTCATATTTTAAAAGGTCATGGAAACCAATTTTATAAAAATTTGAATATAGGGTGTAACATAACACCCTATAGTAAAAGACAAGGGGGTGCTTCAGACCATCAAACTTAACAACTTTCACTATGGAGCCAACTTTAAAACGTGAAAAAAAAATCTGCTGTCCCATACATTTAAGTCTAGTCGGTGCTACAGTTTTGAAACAGCTGTTTTTTTCGCGATTTTTAAGTTCTACGTTTACACCTTGATATCCTCCATTTTTCTTTTCTTTTTGACGTAATCATGATGTAACTAAAACTTGCGTGTACAATCGAGTTCACATCTAGAAACACGCGATTACTAATTCAAGCAATGAGCGCGACTGTCCGTAAATAGTTTCTAATAAAATATTTTCGACGTCCTTCGAAATAATTATAGGTTCAGGAATGAACTAATGTGGTAATACTAATACTTGGTTATTTATTCTGTGGTTGTAGTTCAAAAATCGATATGTATCCTAGGTCTTGTTTACAATGTCTCAAATCGGTATCCTAAGTATTTAACACGTTCTATACAGGGTGTAAGGAAAAGTATCATTATCACATACCTTTAAACCACATACTCTACCCGTCAAACCGAACAACTTTTACTATGGGAGCAAAAAAGAAGTCAGCTGTTCCATATTAAACTGCAATGCCTACTCAACTCAAATGTATGTGATCGCAGATTTTATTTTTGCTCCGATCGGTTTGCTCCCATGGTAAAAGTTGTTCAGTTTGATGGGTAGAGTATGTGGTATAAAGGTTAATGATATTTTTCCTTACACCCTGTATATTGGTTTGTTGGCATTTCCATACACTAATTCGAATCTCTACAATTCCAAAATTATATCAGTCGATATGATGCGGCCGCAGAGACATCGTTTTATCTTAAAAACATGATTTAACCTATTTCAAATATTATTGATTTTTAAACATGTTACAGCCATGTTGTGCTATTTCGAATCAAATTAAAGATTGAAAAATTTTTCTCGGGCGGGACTTGAACCCGCACTTTTCCAAACCGGGGAACTGCGTTATCCAATTTCGCCACCGAGCCCACTACCCAGAGAACGAAATTTTCAATCTGTTGCGTCTTAAGGGGACGTGAGCGCCATCTACTGGTAGTTAGCCGCCCGAGACAAATTTTTCAATCTTTAATTTGATGATTTAACCTGTATAGCAACTAGCGATGGTTTGCAATCTGAATTGAGAACAGCAATTTCATCCCTTAACAGCCTTCGGTCCCGGGTCCCGGCGAAAGTCGTAAAAACTTGAATCCTACTGTTCCTCTCCCTGGGGCTGAGTTTCGTAAAAGCCCTTCTACAAGGAAATGTTAAACCAACGCGTTATACGGTCGCGATCTCACCGGTTCTAAGATGTTTTGGGGTTTTAGCTTAAAATGAGGCTAAAGCTTAGCTTTAGCAAATATTCTGATTATCATAAAAGGTTCCGCGTCTCATATGTACCATCAATGGTTTGGTAATGGTAGTTTCTGGCCACCCTTATGTGAAAAGGCGTCATGAGTTTATCCGTTCAAGCCGCAGGCCACAGAGCATTATAAGAGGGGTTAGAAGTGCAAAGTAGGCGTGGAACACCACGCGGTTATGCAATAATTTGCATAACACCGTAAGGCGCGCGGCGTGGTGCGAGCAAGAGTGCATAAGTCGTCGGCTGCTCCAAAATAAAACACGGAATACGCCATTTGAAAATTTTTTGCCCCTTTTTACAAATTGATGTAAGTATCTTGTTCAAATGTAGCAGAATTGAGGATTTTTTTTTAATTACTTGGGAGGTATCATGACGACCCGGTTGGTGTAATGGTTACCACGCCGGACTGCCAATCCAGGGTCCTGGGTTTGAATCCCGGTTCGGTTATGGATGTTATATGTTTGTGCCATGGTTGGATGGTTTCCATAATAAAAAGCCTGTAGTGCTTGCTTGGGATCATTAAAATGTATGTGCCTGTGAGCGTTATTTATTTATTTATTTACTTATATTAATAGAACTATTCACAAATAATTTAATTTATCGGGTACAGTAAGTAATTGAAAGTAAAATAAATTCTTGAAAGTGGCTCTGGCGTAAAATGTTCAATGGCGTATTCCGTGTTTGACTTTGGAGCAGCCGTTGTAGCAGCTTGAGCGAGAAGACAAGTGGCGACAGTCGTCGTCTCCGAAGCAAAAGCGCTACTTTGCATTTCTAACCCCTCTTATAATGTTCTGTGCCGCAGTCCGTAATCGCAGTTCGCGTTGGTTTGGCCATACATTTACCGGGTGCTTACGTGTTACCTCTTAATATTTAATGTTATGTTTCTAGGTATTGGATGATGAGTAGGTCAGGCTTTGTGTCGATGATCCAATAGCTTAGTCGATAGCGTACCTACCTGAGAAACAGGCCCAGGTTCGAATCTCACAAATGATTCACTTTTTATTAGAAAAGCAATCAAGTGCGCTGGCTATTTTGACCAAATAATTCCCTTTAATGTATACAGGATTCATTTAACTTTACAGTACTTTGATCCGTAAACATACTCAAATAACATTCATAGTTGTTTAAAGAGATTACAATGAGTCATACCTAGTTATAACACAGTAATAACGTAAGGGGAATATTAAATTAAAGGTTCACAACAAGGGTGACAGACTAGACGCCTTATTTCCATTTAAAGCACTAAATACAGTCGAAGAAAGCAAATGAGGACCGCTATTAGTACACAACCACTACTTCTTTTCGTGTCAATTGTTCAAATCAAATCGAAATCATGTAATGTGAATGGTATTCAGGTACATTATGCTGTTCACATTGCAATATAAAGTAATATGGCTTACCAAACCCTATCTTTCTAGACTTGCACAAAGCAAAAAAACATTGAAATACAAAATAATTGTGCATACAACTACTAAACAAATGTCATTGAAATGGTAAGCAAGTTAAACAAATGATATTTAATAATTCCATTAGATTATGTCAACAATAAGAAAAAATTAAATGTTAAGAAAACTATAAGTATAACCAGCAGAAGTCAGTGTGCCTATTAGTTATATTCGGCGAACCTGACAGCGTCCAGTATGTAGCTGAAATGAGAGGTATAGTGCCACCAATTTATCTGTAGAATGGCCACAAGCGGAACTACTTTTGAAAACGTCATTTTGTTGCTGTCAGTCGATGTAGTCTGTGCTGTTCAATCGAGTTCTTGTTTTTCTAAATATTTCGGAGTATTTTTTGTGAAAATCATGCGGAAAGTGGTGTACGAGAAATTATTATCAAAATGAAATCATTCTTTGATACAGAAAGTGGCGTCATCGCTCATTCTACAGATAAGTTAGTGACACTGTAATGAGAGATCTCTTAAATGACAGTTCGTTTTTTTTTTAAATTTCGTATAAACTTTCTACTATCTGAGAGCTTCAGACAATTACCTGTGCGACCTTATTTCTAATTTTAGCGAATTGGATATAGTTAACAAGGTTCGAAATGATCAAGATTGTTATTTTCTTTGCATTACACTAAGGGGTGATTGTACCCATGATACTGAACAACTTTCCCATAGAAAGCAATAGGAAATTTGTAAAAAAAAAATTTGGACTTTCCATACTAAATGCAGTCAGCTGATAGAACGTATTTACGTACGTAAGTTTGTGTGAATAAGTAGATTTTTTTTCTAATCTATCATAGGAACAATCTCTCCCTGCAGTAATGCAACTGTTTACCCTGTAGGTATAGGAAATTACTAATTAGGGACAAACATCCATAGCTCGTACAAATATTCATATTCATCATACAAATATTTGTCTCTTACGGGATTCGAACGACCCTCGGCACAGCAGGCAGATTCACTACCGACCGAGCTATAGGGCTACGACAATAAATTAAAAAGCTTAGTCGTTAAAAAGTTATTACGACACGGAAAGAAATCGGGATGGTTTATTTCAAAACAATAACGATTAAGATCATTGATTATAACCACGTTAACTTAAGATTGTGTAACTTATTTAGGCCGAATTCGACCAAACTTTGATTTATGGAAGAGTAACTATACAAGGAACAATTTTACTCACGTCACTCATTCAACTTCATTTGTCTTCTCCCACACTAAACCCATACTAAAAGAACGAATGTATAATCCACCTAAAGAAAGAGGTCGTTGTATCCGTACTTATTGCAATGTGAGGTTATACAGTTTTAATTTGTTAGGTTTCTTTCTATTTTAATTTTTTTAATTATGCGACATTAACCTTAGTCCCGTTAGTTTCACACCGTCAAAATTGGCCGTGTAAAATTTACTCTCAACTTATTCATAGATTAGGGTTGGTAAAACGCAAAATCAGTTTACTCTAGAGTAACCGGCGACTTAAAATTTACTCGCGTTTGGTCGAATCGGACCTCAAAGTACCTAAAATATTTATAAAATTCAAAACGTGTTCTACTGAAATAATGAACTTCATTTACATAAGGAAACAAAGAACACATTGAAATGAATTTATGATTTGCAAATGAAAGATATCTTTTTCAGTACAAGGACAATATTTTTTCATACGATACGTTGAAAGAACATTCAAGTCCGAATAATTGTACCTAAGGAAGGCCCTTTTTTTCTTTTAAAACAATGTCTTATTTCTCTACCCAAGACAAAAAGAAAAGAAAATGTACCTTCACATTTAGTTAAAAGCGTAGGAAAAGAAAAGACACGTCGAAATTGACATTGAGACGTTCATTACAATAAATGGTACTAAACTTACAATTCTTATCACGCGACTGTAATCTTTATTCACACACAGCTAGAATCCACATTCACTGCACTAACACTTTGTAATCAACAAAAATTCAACCATTACCTAACCAAAACTGTAACTCAAAAACGTCACTGCAGTGCGTGCTACGTGCTACGGCGTAGCGCTACGAGCGTCAGTGGCGGCGCCTGGCGGCCAACTGCGGCGGGTGGCGACGTCTCGCGCATGCGCACTCCTGCGTAAGGGATAGATTCGCACTCGTTCGTGTCAAACGATACCTCTTTCGTTTTCCGATACTTTACTTGTGATATTTTGATTTATTACAAAACCATGACCAGCTTTTAATAGTTTTTGGGTTGTTAGGTACATATTGTTTTACTAAAATGTTAATTACGATTATAAGAGGTACAATACAGTAATCAAGCAGTAGTGATAATAAATAAAAACCCTTCGAAATGAGCACACGCACAGATGCGCGACGATACTTTGCAAACCTTGGACACTTAGTTACTTAGCTATCATATCATACTAATGAGAAAAATTTACAAAAGGCAACAATATTACTTTACGGCGCCACTGAGCGAGTGCGAGCGAGACAGGATTATAACATTGCGTACACTGTTCGCCACGCTTCCTACCAAGCGTTAAAGATAAAGAGAGTAAGGAGTGTCTGTACTGTATGTATACTAGATACTCTTTCATAGCCCAGTCATTTTACTGTTTGAGCCGGGACTAATTAGTAATAGATATTTTTTCGGAATAGTATTTAAGAGCAAGTTTGAGCTAAGTAATGTAACAAAATAAAAAACGCGTCAGCAACAGTTCCAAATTTAAAATTGATATTATATCGTTATAAAAAACGTAATGGTAATATTTTTTTTGTACATGTTTAAGGCGTTACCATTATACATACTTCAAACATGGTGTAAATATTTCCGTCTACTTAGAAGGTTTTGAAAAATACAATCGTATTTTCTAATAATAACCTCGTTTTTACAATTTCAATGCCTATTTTATTGCTAAAAAATCATTTATATTTTTAAATGTAAATGGAATAAGTGCATTGGTATTAATGTTAATAATTTAAAACACCTTCTGGGACTCACAATTTTGATTTCTATGTTGCGCAGCGAATTTTTTTTAAATATGTTTTCAGATAGTCTTTTTGTCACGAAATAGTTCCGGTTACAGTTTTAAAGTCCAATTAATAATTACTTCCCACCTCTTCTAACAAAACTTCGTAAAATGACTGGGCTATTCTTCTGTGCTTTCGGTTTTCTTGTGTCCATGACACTGATCGTAGATAATAATTGCAATCACGTAGCATAAGTGACAGTACTGCTTGATTAGTATAGAGGTAGAGGCCGTGAGTCCATGACCTGTCGACCTCGCTACTCATTAGGCCTCCACACAAATGTTTGAGCACTCAATTATACGAAAATACTAGGTAATTCAGTGCTCAAAATACATGTTTTGCAACAACATCCAAGACGATCTGTTTGCTCCTATAGTAAAAGTTGTTCAGTTTGATGGGCATGTGGTAAATAAAGTACCTATATAGGGTGAAATTGATATCATTAGCATCCATTTAAACTAAGAGTCTACCCATCAAACTGAACAACTTTCACTATAGGAGCAAACCGATCGGAGCAAAAAAATAATCAGCTGTTACATACTAAACTGCAATGCCTACTCGACTCAAATGTATGCGACAGCTGATTATTTTTTTGCTCCGATCTGTTTGCTCCCATAGTGAAAGTTGTTCAGTTTGATAAATAATTAATATCTTGGACATTGTCACACAAATTATCTGGTCACATTTAAAGTACCTGGACTTGTATTATGATGACTAGACAACGATATAGAATACATATATAGATACAAACATCCATGACTCGGGTACAAATATTCATATTTATCATATAAATATTTGTCCCTTACGGGATTCGAACTCGCGACCCTCGGCACAGCAGGCAGGTTCACTACAGACTGTGCTACCGGGCCGTCAATTTGATGGGTAGAATCTTAGTTTAAAAGGATGCTAATGATATCAATTTCACCCTGAAGAATACGAATAGCGCTAGTGTAGCTTAAATGCTGCTGCTTCTGTGTGGCTTAAGTCATCATCATCATCATTTCAGCCGATATACGTCCACTGCTGGACATAGGTCCAAGGATCTTCACAACGACCGGCCCTGCGCTGTCCTCATATCCCACCGCCTTTACCAGGTCGTCGGACCATCTTGTGGGGGACTTACCCACACTGCGCTTTCCGGTACACGGTCACCACTCGAGAACTCATCGGCCTCATCGGCCAATTGCATTGCCACTTTAGTTTAGCGATCCTTCGGGCAATGTCGGCTACTCACATTCTTCTGCGAATTTCTGATTCGATCTCAAAGGGAAACTCCTAGAAGTCATCAAAACCACTAGAGACAATAATCCCGATTTTCATTTCTCAAACACTTCAGAAAGTGTGCAGAGTACAGATTATAAAACAACTTAGTAAGTCCTGCATAAGAAGTAACTCCAACCAAGCAAAATTCAACACTTTTAATAAGAAAATAAGGTTCCTGTCAGGGGGCAGGTTAAAAGGAATGAACGTTGTGCAAACAGCCCAGAAATACAGGCGTCTCGTTCGGATCGGAACGCGTCTCCGGTAACAAAGTGAGAATTTCGCGAAAGAATTTTTACATTTTTCTTGAATACACAAAATTTTACGGTGTCATTAACTAGACCTATAGGTAACAGGGATGGTTTAAGGTTTATAGATCGTGCCCTATTTTAGCACGGAGGAAACAATATAAAGCCTTAATTTTGTTCATAATATGCCGAATTGCCGATGGACCTTATTTATTAGTTTTTTAACCGACTTGGACGTGGATGTTCTGAGGTTTCAGAATATCTCTGACTACCCCCTCGGGGAATATAGTCGTGAGCATATGCTTATGCTTAACTGACTTCAAAAAAGGAGGAGGTTTCTCAATTCGACCGTATATACATATAGCGTTCTTCTTAATATGCTGACACTTTTTAAGGGTATGATCAGACCGTCAAACTGAACAACTTTTTATATTCTATGGCTACAACATCGGAATCGGGAATAAAAAAAAATCAGCTCGTCCATACAAAACTCGAGCCAAATGTATGGGACAGCTGTTTTTTTTCGCGATTTCGCGATTGGTCCCATAGAGAAAGTTGTTCAGTTTGATAGTCAACATCCCCTTAAAAAAGTGTCAGCATTCTTAGAAGGACCCTAATATATATATTTTTTTTGTAGGTAGGTATACTTAAGAGTAATTTATATAATAAACCTAATTTAAACATACAGAGGGATAAAACGAACCGTATCTAAGTATTGAAGATAGCAAAAAGGATACGTTCCTTTATTGTTAAAAATAAATAAATAAGCTTTCATCGGTTTCTGAAAAATCGCTTGCCTCAAGCCGGGAACCGAACCGACCTATACCTACCTAAATATACCAGTTCAGGTGTGAAAGTGTAATTAATAGAAGGGTGCATAAAACAAAAAAAAAACTTGAAGCGTGGAAACCACAAACTCCACAGAAACCTGCAACGCCTACTCCACCCAAATGTATGATTTTGGTTTGCGATTTCGGTACCGGAAAAAAACACCATCATTAATTAGTTTTATTAGAGTCGTTGCGTTGTCAAGCCATCACAAGCCTGGGATTTGTTTTATATAGGGCTTGGCTTGGCACAGACTCTGAGAAAACAAATGTATGTTCGTGTAGCTCAGTCATTTTACGGAGTTTTGTTAGGCGGGGTAGGGAGTAATTATTAATTGTACTTTTAAATTGTAACCGGCACCATTTACTGACAAAAAATCTTAAATCATATTTAAAATAATTCGCTACGCAACATAGAAATCAAAATTGTATGTCCCAGAAGGCTATTAAATTAATAATATTAATTCCAATGCACTCATTTGACATAGATTTAACAATATAAATTATTTTTGAACAATAAAATAGGCATAGAAATTTAAAAAACGAGGTATTTAGTAGAAAATACGAATTTAGTTTTCAAACCCTTCTAAGTAGACAAAAATATTTACACCATGTTTGAAGTATTTATAATGGTAAGACCTTAAATGCGTGCAAAACGAACGAAACAGAACGAGATAATAGCTAAATTTTAAAATTGGAACTGTTGCTGACGTGATTTTTTTTTTTTGGTACATTTCTAGGCTCAAATTGACTCTTCAATATTATGCCGAAAAAAATATCAATTATTAATTAATCCCGGCTCAAACCGTAAAATGACTGGGCTATTGTCTAGAACAAGATACGTAATTACGTGAACAAAAAGATCGCATCAAGATCCCCTATATCCAATAAAAATCTTCCATCTACAGAATGTTCGGGACTCACGACTCACTAGTTCCTAATAAAGTTTTAGATAACAACTAATTCTGGGGCCCCTCTTCCTATCTGTAGCCTGCCCCTTGATACTGAACCCATCGCGTAATTACAGTTTCGCCTCCGGCGCGAAAACATGTCAACTGTTCGAAATACAAAAGCTTTTTTTAAACGAAAAATATTTCTTTCTCAGATCGGAAAAAAAAATAAATTGTTAAAATTAAATGGAATCTTACGTAAACAAATACCTAACAAATAAATAGTACCAAAAGTACTTACTAATGTATTTTTAGGTTTGGGGATGTTTAGGGCTTTGATAAGGTATATGTCAAGATAGACAGTCGAAGCTATGAACGCGTCCAAAAAAAATTGCAACCAGGTAAGGCCGCTAAAAACTCTATCCACATACACGCACACAGAGAGAAGTTGTATGACGCCTCACGCACACGAACATAAGAAAGTTGGCCCATTTTTTCTTCTTTAGTAGCGTGAGGTTCTATCTTGACATATATTGAATCAAAGGATACCAACAATATTATTGAAGTCCTGTCGGCATTGACACCTGGGTAATTAACTCCCCAGTGGGCCTGGCATGGCACCCCTAAGAAATCGAAAAAAACGTGCCTCTGTATTTGTTACTTTGCGTAGGCGAAAGCGAGAGCGCATGACTATGGTGGTTTTCTCGTTTTGTCGCTATAGCGGGCATGGCATGCTAGCCCTACAGGCGGGATAAAATGTTACAAAACAATACCATACTGCGTGGGACAAAATAACCCACTTTCTTGAACATGTCGGATTGTAACTGCCTTTGTAATCTTTTCGCCTGGAGGAGCAATGCTTTCGAGGAATCTTTTGAACCGTTTACAACATATTGAACGAAGAATGCAGAAAAATCGTGTCAAATCAAGAGAAAACGAAACGAAGAACATTTTCAATTAAAATTATAGAATACTAGCTGTTGCCCGTGATTTCGTCTGCGTGGACATGTGATTTTGTTTCATGTCTCGTCTAAGGTCATGAAGGTCATGGTCAAAACCAAGATTGGGAATCCCGACATGTAACAATAGAATGGTCATTAAGGAATGGGCTGTTAAAACACAGGTTAGAATGGTCTGGCCTCTCAGGGTTTGCAACACTGCAGGAAATTTATCAGCAATATAACGCCACGAATCCCACAGTTCATACTGAACAACAGCAGGAGCAAAGCTCGTTCCATCTTTCAGCCCTCGTCGGGCACTACGCCACAGGCACGATGAAGCTCACCCTAGATCCCAGCGGCCGAGTGTACGGAGAGGAGGCCGATACCATGGAACATATATCCTGTGTGACTGCGATGTCTTGGGGGCCAAGTATTAGGTTTTCACAGTTTTGTAGAGGCTCTAGGTTAAGGCACGATAGGGCTGACATAACCTCAGGGTTAAAAGCCCCCACATAAATAAATAAAAAACGAAAAAAATTAACAACAAAAAAAATTACCAAAAAGATAAAAAAAAATCGGGTAGACTGTTTCACAAAAATAATCAGTTACTATTGGACGTACGTAAATATGTAGTTTTAACACTTTTTAATTTTTTTAAACCCGGCCCGGTAGAATAGGAGGAGAATTCTTAAATTAATTGTTACCAAATTCAGATGAATCCGTTTTGACAGCAGCATTGTTTGAAGGCTCTATAACTCATTATCCTTTGTTTCCATCCCTTATAATGGAGTTTGATTGAATTTGAATAAAATACCTATAATTACTTTGGCTTTGTTTCAATAAAACTTTAGAACTAAACTTTGTTTGTGACTCTGAAACAGTGGTCTTCAATCGGCACCATTGTTTATAGCATTTTAATCGTTTGTTATAAAGGTTTATTTGTTTTGGTTTTAGAATGGAGGGGTTGTATTAAAAGGGATGCTTTAGACTTCTTCAGTTTGAACTACGGAGCCAACATAATCGCGGAAAAAAATCACCTGTTCTATACATTTTAGTCGAGTACGTAGTTTTGTTTTGTAATTTTGGAAAATATAAAATTTAAATTCTCCAGAATAATATCTTAATAGATACCATAATTATCACATTTTTAACTTGGCGTGTATAAAAATTCAAGATATTTATAAAGAATGCATGGAGTATCTATTGATATTTTCTATGAAACAGCAGATTTTCTTTTCGTGATTTCACATTTGGTCTCATAGTAAAAGTTGTTCAGTTTGATGGTCTGAAGCACCCCTTTAAGTATGTAACGCATTTGAGTTTACACCCTGGCGCCTGGAGTGCGATTTTTGACAGTCACACTTAGAGGATTCATAGTCACACGTTCAAATCAGCAGTAGAAAATTACTATGGAGATCATTTGATAATGATTTTGAATCTCACGATTTAAAAATAGCCCTCCTGTATAGTTATTTATTATATTTTCTACTCGGAAATCAGTTATAAACGCAACATCGGCATGAAGCAATGGCATCCTTTGGAATATAATATCAGGAAAAAAAACATTAAACAAGAAAAGCAAGTGACTATAGCCAGTTAATATGAACGTAATATTAAACTCAACGTCAAACTTCGCTTGTGATTGACGTCTCAAATGAAACGTGGATATGTATCAAGTTTCAAACTTGTTGATTGACTGAAATTCAGAGAATCCTTTGCGATATTGAAGTATGACAGAGGTTGATAACACTAAGTAATTTTTAAAGCCAATCAGAAATTAAACATTATCCACCTATAAACGTCCCACTGCAGGGCACAGGCCTACTCTCAAGGTTATGGGCGTCAGTCTATCACGCATGCCCGAAACGCATCAGAATTTCTTCTTCAGCGTAACCAAGT
Organism: Agonopterix arenella; assembly: GCA_927399405.1. Taxonomy (NCBI): domain Eukaryota; kingdom Metazoa; phylum Arthropoda; class Insecta; order Lepidoptera; family Depressariidae; genus Agonopterix; species Agonopterix arenella. Next base: position 3,057,799 of record OV656691.1, read on the forward strand.
TTCTTCACGATGTTTTCCTTCACCGTTTGAGAGCAGTTGCATTTCAATAATAGTATATTTACGAGTAAGTATATCTATATATTTAGGTAAGTAGCACGTATTGGAAGAGGCAGTCTAGCAGTGGAATAGTATACAGGCTGATGGCGTTTTTTCTTCAAAGTATGTTATAGAAATCCACTAGGGGTTATAGATTTTATTTGAAGTGATTTTTGTAGCTTAAAGAGACTCATATCATTGACACGTCATCATCATTTAATTCTGAAATCAATCAAACTTTATGTGACACCAAAAAACATAGTATAAAGAGAGCAAACAATCAGGAAATACAAAACGCACAAAAACAGGCTTTGAAATCTATTATGTCACAAGTTAAAATTGTAATCTTAAACGTCGGTTAGTTGTATCACAGAGTACTATAATATCTAGCAACGCTATGAAAGCTTATACCATCTGAAAAACAAACTTGCTGTATTACGTAAAATTCTTAGGAAAGTTTTTTGCGACCAGGCCTGGGCCACGCCTTAAATCTCGTTCAGATAGGCTCGATAACAAATAGAGCTAAGGCACTATATATGTCGTGCTACCATGCTAGACAAACTTATTCATCTGTGGTAAAATCTGTGCTATATACAGGGTACTATTTACAACAGTAAAAATATACATTTCAAACTTTTAAAAGGATTGTTGAGACCATCAAACTGAACAACTTTCACTATGGGACCAACATCATAAATTGCGAAAAAAAATCTTTTGTCCCATTAGCTCGAGTAGATCTGTAGTTTAGTATGGAACATCGCAAACGCATCGCATAATGGCGATTATAGCAAATCTCCCCATTTTGGGGGAGGCCTATGTCCAGCAGTGGACGTCTATCGGCTGATATGATGATGATGATTTTGACATCAGATTTTTTTTTCGCGATTTCGATATTGGTCCTATTGTAAAAGTTGTTCAGTTTGATGGTCTTAACCATCCACTTAAATGTTTATGTGTATTTATTTAACACATTGTATAGGTACGCACGGCGACACATCAAGCTATACAAAACCAACATAAGCTGGCCGCGCGTAGGTCGAGTAACGTATAGCATCGCGCGGCCAGGTTATGTTGGGTTTCTCAATGTGTTCTTGATGTGTTGCCGTAAGTACATGCGATACTTACATACCTACCAACAGGCTGACGAGGTGTGGTTATAAAATATCTGCTTCGAGCTTCGATTAACATCCACTTACCTGAAAACAAACGATAAAAATTTGTTATTACACTGTAAACAATCGCATATAAGAGTAAGCTCTCGTAAGACTATGTTCTAACTTCAAATATTACTGAATACTTCAAACTCCAACGACACCTCATCCAATTTAAATAATGAATAAATAAATAATAATTTTATTTGCATTTCATTTAACCAACTTACATTACACAAATTCTTAATAATAGAAAAAAAAAGAAATTCTTAATAATAGAAGAAGATGCGGCCAGAAACTCTACAATACACATCTTTTAAACAAAACAAAATATACAAAGTACAATTAAAATACAATACTGCATCACATAGAGTAACATTGTCAAGACCAGACATTTAAGTCATTCAAATAGTCATCGAGTTTATAGTAGCCTTTTTTACAGAGGACTTGTTTAACATGGGACTTAAACTTTTTGTCTGGGAAGTTTAGAATATCCTCTGGTATCTTATTATAATAGCGTATACAGTGCCCCATGAAAGATGTGTTTTCCTTACTGAGTCGAAAATGTGGGAATACTAATTTATTTTTATTTCTTGTATTGTAATTATGAACGTCACTGTTTTTTGGAAAGAGATACAAATTTTTCCGAACGTATAAAATATTTTCGTAAATATATTGACTGTAGAAAGTCAAGATACTGATATCTTAAAAAAGATCTCGTAGGGAATCTCGACAACGCAGATTATAAATGGCTCGAATTGCCCTCTTTTGAAGGATAAAGATCGCCTCAACATCTGCAGACACGGCCAGACAGCAAAATACCATAAGACATGATACTATGGAAGTAGCTGAAGTATACAAGTCTTGCAGTAGCTATATCAGTTAGCAGTCTAATTTTTCGAACCGCATAAGCTGCCGAGCTCAGCCTACCCGCTAGGGTTTCTATATGTGGACCCCATTGCAGCTTCGAGTCAATCTTTATCCCTAAAAATACAGTATTATTTGTGAAATGCAATATATCATTATTTATAACGTTTGGTAAAGTGAATTTAATACATTTAGTTTTCTCTGTAACGGGTTTTGTAGGGAACGGGTATAAAAACTACGGCCTATGGGCAATGTTAGGCTCGGAAGGACCATGAATCTGTCCACCCAACAGACACGACTAACAATCGCAAACTCACAACACACGACAACAACACGCCGACACAGTAATCGACGTCCCCGCCGGCGGAGACAGCCGCGACCACTGCACACTCCCTTCAATTCAGGAACCTACAGACGCTATAGGCCAATCCCAGGCCGCTTCTCACCTATCCCAGCTACACAATCCGCCGCGTAGCCCCAGCAACGTCCTTGGCCGAGGTCCGTACCCCTCTGGGTGCCCCTAGGTCGGTTGCTTAAGTTCATTCAATTGGCTCGGTGACTTTTCGTGGTCCCCCGAATAGCCCGCAGTAAAAAGCAGTAGTTGCTCCCGGAGCAAAGCTGTAATAGTCACTTTCAAAAAAAAAAAAAAAAAAAAAAAAAAAAAATGAATCTGTCCAGAGGCGATTGGGAAGTATCTACACAACTATGTTATAGAAGATTTTAATCAAATGATTTTTGTTATTTACGATGGGTTGCGAAGTATAACGTCATAAATTTTTTGTATGGGATTAAAAAATGTTTTTTTCTGAAACCTATCGTAAGGTAAAAGGACTTCATGCGCCGGTTCTAACCTTTCAGCCACTTGTTTTCTAAGAAGCCAAAAAGTATTTTGAAAACATATCAAGTTTGGGCTCCTTCAGTTAGGAAACGGCTGAGACGCCACATGTATCTACGAAAAACAATAACATAACATAACATAACATAAATATTCTTTATTTGCACACCAAAATATACAGTAACAAAAACGAATAAAAAGAACGTAAGAGTACAAATGGCGGTCTTATCACTAAAAGCGATTTCTACAATAATAGAATTTTATACTTAAATCAAAAATATTTATGTATAAAATTTGTTTAAATTTCTGCATTATTATAATGTTTGATTAAAGAAAAAAAAATTAACATAAATATTATTTTTATTTCTTTATTGACGTCAGATATGAGGATATTTAAATTGATCAACATTATCCGTTCACAAGTTTTATCCGTTCAATCGAATAAATGGTTTAATGGTTACAATTAGAATACAATTCACTTAAAATATTGAGAAATACAAGGTATTAAAATATACAGGTAACAGAATGATAATAAAATTTAGGTTAGGTATAGATACACATAGGTTTATAATTTAGGTAAAGTAACAAGAGAATACAACAACATGCCTCGAATTAAATCATATTTGAGGGTAGAAAAAAATATGAGATGAGCAAGTTAATATGACGAAAGGAATGCATTAAGTGTCATAGCAATAGCAATTTATTATCACCTCCATTGACACTAACAATAGAAATTGTTTTCTATTAGAAATTGTACCTATCAATTTAAAAGAATTCAAAAGCTAGCCTCTACAAAACCTAACCTCTAACCCTAGTATGTTAGGTAGTTTTGGAATCTACAGGGTGAAATTGATATCATTAGCATTCTTTTAAACTAAGAGTCTACCCATCGAACTGAACAACTTTTACTATGGGAGCAAACAGATCGGAGCAAAAAAAATCAGCTGTTGCATATATTTGAGTCGCGAACTCGCGCGTTGATATTGCAGTTTATTATGGAACAGCAGATTTTTTATTTGCTCCGATCGGTCTGCTCCCATAGCAAAAGTTATTTAGTTTGATGAGGAGACTCTTAGTTTAAAACGATGCTAATGATATAAATTTCACCTTGTATACGTGCTAACTTACAGACCCACATCGTTTCAAGGACCGATCATTTTATTATTATTATTAAGTAAGACTTTCTGTTACAATTTTACCCGCAGAAAAGTGAAAATATTTGATGAGAAAAATGCCTCATCATCATTAGTGAAGATACGAATTTGTCTTCTGACTAAAAATGTTTTGCATGAAACTACTGATTGACTGCGTGCTGATTTTTTTCGTGATTTCGAAGCTGGCTCCATAGTGTAATTATTTCAGTTTGATGAGTAGAATACACAGTCAAAGTATTCGCACTGATTAAAAATGTACCGTACATATAAAGTAAAGTACTCGTAAAGTCTAAACTCCTGCAATACCCATTTCATCAAGCAACGCAAGCAGACGTAAAACGTAGGTATAAATGTTAGCGAATGAACGAGGATTGCAAGATCTTTTTTGTATCAGTATTGACTTCTACGTTTATAACGTAAAGGCGACCCGTAACAACCCTGTGGCAGTTCCACACGCGTACGTGCAATCCCTCCCTACCTCCCTCTCATAAACCTTAACCACATGATAGAAAGAGAACAGAAGGGAAAGTTCTTTAAAACTTAAACAGTATTGGAAATCACGAAGTAAGGTTTAATGCCAGAGAAATCAGAAAGAATGTAAATATTGTCAGAATGTCAGATTGTCTCCGCTCATTCGTATGTTTATGAAGGAAGCTTGACTTGCCCCTGGTTCACAGTAATAAGTATTAAGTGTTGTGTTTCCTGAGCAACACCAGTCAATGCAAGTCTATTAAAAATGACAGATAATGTGTTATCTCACCAGTTCTAGACCATTATCCAGTTTCCAATTGTAGTGTAAACACAGGCAGAGGTTCTTTACAGAACAGGACAATCATTCAGAATGGTCTGCCACTCAATGGGCATAGCTTGGTGGCCCCCATGTACATGGGGGCCATGGCAAAGTTAAACTATAAAATCCGCAAAACAAGTGTGTAATCTGTTACTGTTCCTACATCTTTAAATTTCACATCATGTCGTAATATTAATTTTTGGATTTTTTAACTAGCTGATCCGATAGACGTCGTCCTGTCTAAAAACCTTTTTAGGACTATTACGATATGACAAATAGGTCCAGTCCGTTTTTAAAACGAACACCATTAAATTTCTTATATAGAAAATGTTTCCATTTGCCCTTTTGTTTCTTCCAAGTATAACAGAAAATGCATAGAGACTATGGGTGCATACATTTGTTTAGTGACCATTCTGTACATAAACGTATTTGTTGCCTAAACCCCACTTCATTAACGGTTCGTTCGACTGAGCGATTAACTGAGAGATTTACTTTTATAGGACCCAAAGTATGTTATGGTAACCTTTGAAATTGTTTCGGACGTTTGTGTGTAAACCAAGTGTTATTGTGGCCATAAATTTAGGGAAAAAATAAGGTTTAGGTTTCGTTACCGGCTTTGGAGCTTGCATTTGACAATAAATAAGCTTTGGCTACTTATATGTGGACTAGATACGCGTGTAATTCTACTAACAAACATTTCTGCCACTTTTTGCGGGGGGCGAGGCAACATGAAATCAGACATTTTAGATTTTGCTCCCCATAACTTTAGATTCTAATTTTGATAGTTAAAAATCATGAAAAGTAGTCTCGTATGAACCCCAAACGTTCTAAGTTCGAAGTTATTGTTTCGCAATTATATGCTGTCTCGTTTAGTGATAAGATATAAAATTGAATGTAAATGCACATGATCAATTGTTCTTATACCGTGGCAGAGGGGAAATGCTACCGCAAGGCTAGTCCTTATAATAAATAGTCAAAGTAAATAAGCAGCTTTCTTTAAGTGAGAACCTGCGTTTCTAATTATTTTTAACCGAATGCGTGTGCGAAATTTAGAGAATGTTTTATTAAATTGTTCTTTTCAGGGGCTACTTGGGAAAAGTGTGGCCTTTCGCTGGCTTTTTAAAATTGGGTAACAATAATTATTATCTCCATAACAAACCTTTTTGCTTTGACGGTAAAATACAGTTCACGCTCTTTTCACAAATCTAAAAGGACTGCTTGTCCTACAGCGGGACTGTAGGATCTTACCTCTTCTAGATCCTTCAGTCAACCAATTAAATCAGCCCACATCAACCCACTGCTTGGCATAGGCCTCCCTTTTATTGCGCCATTCTTCGCGGTCCTGTGCTAATCTGATCAAATGCGAACCCGCCACTCTCACAGTGTCACCAGACCGACCAAGACCCTTTTAAGTATCTATTTCTTTTTTCAAATTCTTGCTTTATAATCGAAATTAATGACGACTCCGACGTGGGATCGTGCTTGTTTAAATATATATAATCATTTGATTATTCGAGCAAACTTTACAAACAACAAATTGATTTAATACATTCTAGATTCTAGAAACTCGATAAGATTCAAATAGTTTTTAGAATAACGAAGCAGCAAAGATTACAGAGAACAAAAACCTTTTTCATTTTAAATTCTTTTAAAATGTAGCATCCTAGCTCTCAATATTAGAAATTCAAGCTCAAGCTTTAGATACAGCAGAGGCGAGGGCTTACCGTACAAAATATTGGGTAAAGTTTGCCAGCTAAGGGTCAGGGACCCAGACGTAGGGGAAAATGTCTCGAGACAGCCATAAATAACAATCAAATACTACAACTTTCTGGTTACTTTTCGCTTTACCTGCGTATAAAGTGGAGAAATAATGTTCGGAAATATAGACTGCTTAGTTTTCAAATAAGTTACCTACGCTGTTACGCGCAGCGGGATAGTTGAAGCGGATAACTATTTAATTAAAATAAATGTTCTTATTGACTAAAAGGGAAAATACTAACAAACAAATGACACAGGATGGTCGGATGGTGGATGTTTTGAGTATTTAGCAGTGTTGCTAGAAGGTTAATTTTGTAACCTTTTAGGTGATTGTTTGCTGTGTCAGGTTTGTTTTAGGTTACACGATTCAAAAGGATAGTTTTAGGTGATTTTTCGGAATTTGTATTAACCAACCACGAAACCGAATGCTTTTTCATATTTTTTGCAATGTTTCATAACGCAAAACGTTCGTAAAGTAGTGAGTGCAACTCCTTAAAACACATTTTTCTCTCTCGCACTAATGTATACCAAATCAAAAATGACTAAGAATGGTCTAAGTAGGTAGTCTCACTTACTCGCTCGATCAATCAATCGGATGAAAAATACAGTTTAAAATAGAAAACGATTACTATTGAATTGTTTTTATTATATTTCTGTATGTTAATACAACCAACATCTCATATCTATCAGCTTTTAATAGCATATTACTGGGAAAAAAACGAAAGGTTACTTTTCATACCAAAAGGTTACATTTTAATCTATTTTCGGTTACTTTTGACAAGATCCAGCTGGCAACACTGATCTTGTGAACTCGGACTACCCCCTCGGGGAATATAGTCGTGGGCACGTACAAGTATGCGTAAATGACACAGATTATATTTTTATAGTCGATATCTGGATCAAGCAGTAGATTCGACCACAAATAGCGCAGAAGTGATGCAGAAACATCTACGCGTCGGTCGCGCAGAGTGACGCAGAATGATAGCGCTGAAAAGTTAAGGTACATACTTACACACCTATGTGTGATTTTTACATATCTATTACAACAGAGTACCGTTACTATTCTAAGTCCAACACCACATTGTGACCCATTCAATTCGATCAATATTGTTTTTAGCCGGCTGCCCTAGATGGAGGGATATTTAGAACGTTCATGATTACGACACGTGACCAGATTTCAAACACTAGAATTAAATAACTGGCCAAGTGTGTGTCGGACCACACGCAGGGTAAATAGGGTTCCGTAGAAAAATGGGGTAGACGAGAAAAAACAATTCCATTCCCAAAAATATTTTTAGGGTACCTTCCCTACACGCGATGTAGGGAAGGTACCGTAAAAAAATATTTGTCAAGATTTCATTTTACCACTTTTTCGGCGTGATTAATATGTATATCCATTCCAAATTATAGCTTTCTAGTACTAAGCGTCTCTGAGGTAAGCCGCGGACAGACGGACGGACGGACATGGCGAAACTATAAGGGTTCCTTGTTGACTTCGGAACCCTAAAAAACTAGTTATTAAAACGTTTTTAATGTCAGATACTATCGTACTGTCCCGGCTACTATCTCTGGTGGTAGTAGTCGTTACATAAAAACCACGTCAGAGGTCATAAGGCGGTCTGAAAAACTTTGACACCAGGGCTCTGCCCACACGATAAGAAGAGAAGAATATCAGATTTTATTTCGCGAAATAAACTTCATGCAGAAGTGTAGAGTTTACAGCCTCGCGTCGGTTATTTACGTCTTCGGAACAATTCTATCAAGTACATCACCTGAATATAAAGTAGGTGGGCCAGCGCACTCCCCTGCGCTACTCCCGCCCCCGCCCGCACCCCGGTGCACTCTCAAAGCCACCTCGTCTACTTTGTCATTTTAAATTAAGCTGCAAATTGCATTCGGTTTAATTTATTTTAGGTTACTTTTGAAAAATTAATCTTTCGTACTCGTGAAATGAAACTTTCATGTTATTTTATGACGTGTCTTCGTTTTCTACAACTATACAGGGTGCAACAAAAATTCTATTAATATTTAAAAAAAAATCTTTAGATTTTGCCTCCATAGTGAATGTTGTTCAGTTTGCTGGTCTAAAACACCCCTTAAAATATAACTAGGGTGTTTTGTTACACCTTGTAGGTATTTAGGGTCCTTCTTAATATGCTGACACTTTTTAAAGGGAATGTTCAGACCGTCAAACTGAACAACATTCTATAGGGCATCAACATCGAAATCGTAAAAAAAATATCAGCTATTCGATACAAAACTGCTAAACTGCCTTGAGTCAAGTGTACGGGGCAGCTGATTTTTTTTCGCGATTTCTATGTTGGTCCCATAAAGTTGTTCAGTTTGATGGTCTGATCATCCCCTTAAAAAAGTGTCATCTTATTAAGGACCCTGTATTATGTAGTGTGATTTAGTGTTGGTTAATGATGATAAATGATAACACGCAAGTTATGAATTTCCAAGCCATATTGTTGCTTCGGCTTGGACAAACCTAAAACCTACAAAATGATAAAGTTAAACCTTTGCTACAAGCCTACAACTGCATAGGTACCCTAACAAGGTACAGTACGACCAGGAAAATAATTCCGCTCGTCAATTTTCGTTTGCGCAGAGCTGGCCCGAGTCCCCGACAAAACCCGAAGGCATTTAGTAATAAAAGGGTGCAAAGTCGGATAGCAGCGGAAAGATCGCGAAAACAAATTAGCCAATAGCGTAAACGGACGCCAAAATCGTAAATTGAAGGTAGCACATCCTGATAGGTCAATATAATTTGGCGCGCTATTAAAATTTGTCAACTGCGCAGGTACATCGGTAAGACTTATAAACCTGGTACTACTATTCTTCATAGTTGAAGCGAAAAAGCAAAGGCTATGCACTCCGGTTATCCACTCGAGTCACCAAGACTCATTGTACCTATTTGCTTATTTCATACGAGTAGTAACTATTTACATTGCTTGATCTTACTTGAACCAAGTGTGGGAATTGCGGCATGCAGTATAAGAATGGCCATTAGGGATTGGGCTGATAAAGCACACAAGCTGGAGTGGTCTAGCCTCGTAGGCCTAGAACACTCCAAAAAATTATCAGCAATGTGACAACTCGTGTCTCAAGGTTCATACTGAATAATAGCAGGAGCAAGGCTCGTGTCATAGTCGGAGCTCTCACTAGGCACTATGCCACAGGCACGATGATGCACAAAATGAAACTTACCCTGGATCCCAGCTGCCGAGCATGCGGAGAGGATGAAGAGACTATGGAGCATGTTCTTTGTGACTGTGATGTCCTGGCGGCAAAACGCATGTGCCTCCTCGGAGATGGATACCCAAAACCGGGAGATCTTAGGTTTCTTCCCCTCAATGGTATTGCCTCCTTCATTGACCACGTATTTAAAGGGTAAAGAAAAAAAAAAGTATTGGGGCTAACACAAAAGATGCCACTGGGTCGAAGTGTTGCTGGCTTGCCAGCCCCCACAACAAGATAAGATTGCTCTTACTTAGTTTTTATAAAACGCCATATACATAACGCTGGCCTTTGCAACATTTGTGCAAAAACCTTAAACGCAATGAAGGAAATCGATGTGGGTAGTGGGTATTACAAATGGGACGAGGGTAAATTGATTGCGGCACAGTGAGTCAGGGCTCAGAACTGTTTATGGCAGATGACTGAGCATTTATTGATACATACGGAACATGTGTTAAAGACTGTTGGCTAGTGTAAACTTTGTTTATGTTCTAAGCAGCGAAGAGTGGTAGAGAGCTAGAAACTCTGTTCTATGGCATTGAGCCACTAAGTTCTATGGCATTTATGCACGGTTGGATGAATCAATATTACTAGCTGGGCGGTGATGGAAAACATTATGAAGAAACATGCATACTACCCGAGAATGAAAAGAAAATACCATAAGTTCGGAGGTATGCGTAAAATATGGGTGAGCTTGGAGCGAACACAAAAGACCAGCGTTGGTCGCAGACGGTCGCAGTGTTATAATATACAACGTGTTAATAAATTTACGCAAAACTAGAAAGTAGTTTGATTAGAATCGGGAGCAGAATCGAATTATCATGGTTTCAACCTTTCAACATAGGTAATGTTTTTCAAAGTATTAAATAATTTATTTGTAAAATTTTAAATTTACTGAACCCGATGTCAACTCACCGCACTGGCACACTCACCCACCCTACTTACAACCAAAACAAGATAATTAAAATGTACACATGAGTAGGTTAGCGCTTTCATTCGTTGCTGAAATGATAACAAATCATTTTTACCTCAAAACTTAAAATGCGAATAACTTTAAATTTTAAGTATCAAAATAATGAAATTATTGTTTCAATATAATTATTTTGTTATAAATCAGTTGGGGCGTATGAGGTTTTACGCTTATTCATTAACACGTTGTATAAGTATCACGAACCTTGCTTGCAATAGCCCAACCAACAATAATAATAATGGCGACGGGCTCACAACCTTTCACACTGGACAGAGTTTGGGCACTGTAACTGAAATGTGGATATTTTGAACATGATTTATGACAAATTAAAAATAATATCTCGGGGACATTTTACGCGGAGAAAAATAAACTACAGAATTTTGTAGTATTTGTGACAAGTGTTATTTTGTTAGACCTTGCCTAAGATGTGTTAATATGTAGATGCGATGCCCGCGCTCGAAAATGGCAACAAAAAAGCAAGGTAATTGCCTGGTTTTCACATAGTCACGCCCCGTCTAGTGTACAGGCTACACGTCACTTTATCGTGCAATTTTAAAGTGCAGTGATGTTAGCGTATAACGGTCTATTTGTAAAACGTCATTGGACCTTGCGGAGTCTTTATTATTAAAATAATTATTGTAGATGTGACTAGTTTTCTTAAACTAGAATCATTTAACAACAAATCAACCATTATTTTGTCAAAATTAATTTTCTCCTTATCACCGCATATTCCTAGAATGTAGTTTACATTCTAGGTTAGTAGCTAAGTTCAATCATGTAACGAACTAAACAGAATTATAACAACAATATCATCATCATCATCATCATCTCAGCCGATGGACGTCCACTGCTGGACATAGGCCTCCCCCAAGGATCGCCATAACGACCGGTCCTGCGCTGCCCTCATCCAACGGTTTCCCGTCGCCTTCACAAGGTCGTCGGTCCACCGTGTGCGGGGCCTACCCACGCTGCGCTTTCCGGTACGCGGTCGCCACTCGAGAACTTTTCGGCCCCATCGGCCATCAGTTCTGCGAGCAATATGCCCCACCCACTGCCACTTCAATTTAGCAACTCTTTGGGCTATGTCAGTTACTCCGGTTCTTCTGCGGATCTCTTCATTTCTGATTCGATCTCGCAGGGAAACTCCGAGCATAGCCCTCTCCAACAACAATATACAACCATGTTATATTGTTGAAATTTTTTTCTCCCCGAACCTCAAATTCCCATAATATAATCTGTTAGTGGCTAAGATCATCATGTAGCAAATATGAAGATAACATTTCCAATGCATATTTCACGTAGAATTCGTCGCGTTCAATCACATTAGTGAAAGCAAAGAGCACTAATGCATCAGTAACCTTTGAACTTTGACTGTGATACGATTTTGTGACGATAAGTAACACAGATTAAACACACACTACATACGAGCATTGGCGTAGCAGGGGGATGGGGGGGGGGGGGGGGGCAGAGGTGGGCGACGCCCACCTCAGAAAGCTCGTTGCCCCACTTAAAAAACTAGTGAAGAAATAAATAAATAGTTTAGTAGGCACTGTTTCAACATCATCTTGTGAAATTCTAGACCTTGCCACGAGAAATGTGAGTCTTGCGACTGGGGCGCTATGCGCTAGGTGGCCGGTTGCCCCCTTCAGGGAAAATCTCTAGCTACGCCAATGCATACGAGCTTTTAAAATGACGCCGGTATATCTATTCTACAGATAGAAAGTAAAAAAATTCTAACAAAATAAATGTTCTTCGCGAGAAGTAGCAAGCCAAACTAGGGCCCAGTGTAGATTGATAGAGGCCTCCTCCAGTAACACCGAGAGGGGTGGCGATGACGTCAAAATTGGTGGGGGGGGGGGGGGAGCACGTATACTATACGGACTCTGATTACGTCCAAACAATTGAGTCGCCGTGAAAATATCATGGTCAAAACATAAAAGCCATAAAAGCTTACCACAACTTAAACAATTAAGGTCTTAACTAAAAGCAAAATTTAATATGCAATAAAGGCATTTAGGTACATACATACGGCGACAGATTAACCTATATAATTCAACTCTATGTCCATGAACATAGAGTTCAAATAGGTTGTTCTGTCGCCGTGTGTCTAATAGAATGCGCTTTATTAAACCGAGCTATCCGAATGTTAGTGTAAGGTACACGTCGTCGGCTGTATGCAAATTTGCTTTAATATGCATAGATTCCATATTAGAAGGGTTTACTGCTATATCATAGAGGTCAATTTGCTATAGCCGAACAATATTCATTTAGAGTTGAGCGGCTTGAGCTTTGTTTGCGTGGATTTTATTAGTATATTCTTCTTATCGTGTGAGCAGAGCCCTAGTGTAAGAGTTTTTTCAGACCGCCTTACGGCATCTGACGTGGTTTTTATGTAACGACTACTAACCACCAGAGATAGAAGCCGGGACCAAAAGCTTAACGTGCCATCCGAAGCACGGAATCATTTTTCTTTTCAAACAATCAGGTGATTCAGCCTGCAATGTCCTAACCAACTGGAGAATAATGCACAAAGTGACATTTCACTAGGTGTCCCCCGTGGGAATCGAACCCACGACCTCCGTGTCGAGAGCCAATGCTCTTAACCATTAGACCACGGAGGCAGATATTTATTAGTATGAAAGAGTTATAATCCCGTTTGGGGCGGTCAGTTTGCTACAACTACTAATTATCTTTGTAAGCGTTGCAGTTGACAATATTATACAGGGTGTAAGTGACAGCCTAGCAAATACTGAAACGGTGAACTCAGACCATCTAAACAACTTTTAGTATGGAGCCTATCTCGGGAAACGCGAAAAAAAATCTGCTGTCCCATACATTTTAGTCGAGTAGGCACAGCAGTTTTGTATGGGAGAGCTGACTTTTTTCGCGTCTCCTGAGGTAGGCTCCATAGTGAAAGTTGATCAGTTTGATGATCTAAGTTCACCGTTTCAGTATTTGCTAGGCTGTCACTTACACCCTGTATATAGGGTTAACCCGCGACTTCGTCGTTCGTATTAACCAGATTTTAAGTCAGATAATAAGCTATAAAACAAAAAACGTTTCATCACAATCGGTTTAGTAATTTTTGCGTGATGCTCGATCAAACAAACAAACAAAAAATCGAAAAATTTTGTGATATGGAATCCGGGACACCTAAAAACCATATCGTAACTTTCTTTTACAGTTTTATAATAGTTTTGATAAATGACGGAATACGGATAAATCGACGGAATGATGAGTCCAACTATGGTGATAGGTAAGCAACCAAGGTAAGATCTATGTACACCACATGAAGCAATAAATGATTATGAATTATTATTAACCTTATTTCTTAGTCGTCTCATACGACTCTCATGGGATAAAATCAGGTGGTCGACTCTAAGTCGCAATCACACAAGTCCCAATCACATCAGCAATAAACATGTTGTAAGTACCAAGAGCCATTTTTTTGCCCGTGGTTCTATCAAACGGACCATGGCCAATTCACTTTACGAGTGGTTCCCGACAAATTTGTTTGATCATACTGCAAATCGTAATATAAACCTTGCATTACATGTAAACATGCTGAGAGAGTTAGAGAAAGAGATATAGATACAGGGTCCTTCTTAATATACTAACACTTTTTTAAGGGGATGACCAAACCATAAAACTGAACAACTTTCTCTATGGGACCAACATCGAAATCGCGAAAAAAATTGCTGTCCCATACATTTGGCTTCAGTAGGTTTGCAGTTTTGTATGGAAGAGCTGATTTTGTTTTTCGCGATTTCGATGTTGATGCCATAGAGAAAGTTGTTCAGTTTGACGGTCTAATCATACCCTTAAAAAAGAGTCAGCATATTTAAAAGAGATATAGAGAAAAATTTTGAGTGAAATAGTGTAAGATAGAGAGAGAGAAAAAGAAAGAGTGTGCGCGTAAATGCGTGTGTGTTATCATGTTTGTGTTTGTTTTTATGCTCAGTACAATAATATCAATTACGAGCGTTAACCCGCGACTTTGTCCGCACAAATTATATTCCAGATTTTAAGTCAGATCATAAGCTATCAAACAAAAAAGTTTCATCAAAATCGGTTCAGTAGTTTTTGCGTGATGCTCGTTCAAACAAACAAACAAACAGACAGACAAAAAATCCAAAAATTGATGATATAGAATCAGGGATACCTAAAAACCATATAGTAACTCTTTTTTTTAATATCTTCAATGTACAGACAAACTTGCTGTTACAGTTTTATAATAGTTTAGATAATACAAATCCAAACTTATGCATCTACAATATTAGCAAGATTTGCAAATGGAAGCTGACTTGCGGTCAAATAAACGAGTCACCTTTAGAAGTATGTCGGTTATCTAAAAAGACACTCTAAGCCCTTGGAATAAAACTAGTTTTTATGTAAATAGAGAAGTAATAAGCGAGCCTGGGGGACAGCGACTTTCCTTTGATAAAGTCAAGTAGGTGGCGACTTTAAATAAACGTATTCAAGTCGGGCTTGTTAAAAACTGGCCAAGTGCGAGTCGTGGTTTGTCATTGAAGGTCAGTAGAAGGAAACATAGTCATCATCTCAGCCGATGGACGTCCACTGCTGGACATAGGCCTCCCCCAAGGATCGCCTTAACGACCGGTCCTGCGCTGCCCGCATCCAACGGGTTCCCGCTGCCTTCACCAGGTCGTCGGTCCACCGTGTGGGGTGCCTACCCACGCTGCGCTTTCCGGTACACGGTCGCCACTCGAGAACTTTTCGGCCCCATCGTGCCCCGCCCACTGCCACTTTAGTTTAGCAATTCTTTGGGCTATGTCAGTTACTCTGGTTCTTCTGCGGATCTCAAACACAGAACCTAAAAAAATATGTGGCTTATTAAATTTGAACTATCTTTGATAAATATCAAATGTGGTTCAAATATGAAAGATTATGCAAATTTAAAAAAAAGTTATTATAATTATAAAAAAGCTGTTGATGTTGAAGAGTGGATAAAACTATCAAACTGAACAACATTCATTATGGGCCCGACACCGAAATTGCGAAAACCTTTTAGGACAAAATTGTTGTAGTTCGGGCCCAACATGCTATCGAACTACTGATTTTAGGTTATGGATTAAACTAGAAGAGAATTACTAGAGTAATTCGTCCAACGTTTTTATCACTCAATTCAAGAGATGTCGTCGATCAAAACTCAACTCTAATGATAATCAATGGCAGATGCAAACAAAACAAACTGATTTAGTACGCAAAGTTTTGATTAATACGCTTTACGCGATATAAATTTTATTTAGGTACATAAATCCTTGTGTACTAGATTGAGGTACTCCATCGGAGTTTGTTAATCCACCTGTCAAATTTCGTAAACCAGTGTTGATGATGATGATGATATACAAACAGACTGTATTCCTTTTCGGGGTGGCCAGAAATATTGATACAACTACCAATTAGGTACAAGCATGTAGTTGTAGCAGTATTCTCGTTTATACAGGGTGTGAACTTCTGCCATTCCATACATTTGAACAAAGCTGAACGACTTTCACTACGGGACCAATATTGGAATCGCTAAAATTGACATTTTCTAATAAACAGGGGTTGGAGTCACTCGCGTCCGTAGGTTTACCCTCGAGACCCTACACGTGACCCCTGGGTGGTGCTAAACGAGTGACAACTTACCGGTGGTAGGTTTCGGCCGAGGCTGGTTACCACCCTCCGGACTGAGCCGTGTCGCCAAGTGGTATTAACCACGTTCCGCCACGAAGTCCGGAGTTGCCCCTTGGAGGACGGGTCTGAGCAGTTGTGTCGCGTCAGAAGACCGTTCACAGGCTGCTGACCTCTGCTACACCCGCTGGCTGGTCTTGGAGGCTAGCGGGATCCGAAGAACGGTGCTCCGCTGGCCGACCGCAGGAAGTAGGGGGCCCAAGTAGCGGGAAAGCCACCCGTGAAAGGCTGCCCCGCCACCTAGCGAAAAATCCCGGGGTGCTCCACCATGCCGGTTGGCAACCGGATGGGAGAAGTTGGTGGGCATTCCCGGGGGGGTTCGGGCGTCCCCGCGGTCTCCAACCCAGCCATCTTAATGTGTGGCAGACTTGAGCATACTATCTGGTTCGATTGATGCGGCTCCTCGCTCAACTACCGTCCTCCTGCCTTTTCACTCTTAAACAAAAACTATGAAAGGTTCAAAAAGGAAGAAAGTTAAACAGCGGTTGCACGTTCTCCCCTTAAAAGTGCACCTGTGTAACATCCGGGGATTGCACTCAAATCTCGTAGCAGTCCACCACCACCTAGAGACTGATAAACCACAACTGCTGTTTCTCACCGAGACGCAGATCAGATGTCCGGCAGACGCGGCGTACCTCAGCTACCCTGGGTACACTCTGGAGCATAGATTCGTTCTTCATGCCGGACTCTGTGTGTACGCTCGCGATGACATCTGCATCAAGCGTCTCAAAAACCTTGAGGACCCTTCTTTCTCAGTATTGTGGATACTGGTGGAAACAGGCGTCGAACAAATTGTTTACGCCTGTGTTTACCGGTCGCACAGTGGAGATCAGGAGACGACTAGGTTGTTCGAGTATCTCGGAGAGGCGGCTGAGGAGGCTCAACTAAGGTATCCTGTGGCGCAACTGACCCTTCTGGGGGACTTTAATGCTCACCATCAGGAATGGCTGTTCCCCTATCGGAAGACCGACCACGCTGGACGAGAGGCGCGCAAACTTGCACTATCGCTAGATCTCAGCCAGCTGATCAATTGCGCCACAAGGATACCAGACGTTGATTTTCACACGGCCAACTGTTTGGACCTTCTGCTGACAACTGATCCAGACAGATACTCTGTGTCGGTATGTGCCCCTTTAGGTACCTCCGACCACTGTCTGGTGAAAACTGTATCCGTATACTCCCCACCTGATCAGAGCCATTGTGGTAAGAGACGGGTGTGGCGATACAGGTCAGCAGATTGGGACGAGATGCGACACTTTTTTGCTTCCTACCCTTGGCGGCAAACTTGCTTTTCTTCAGGGGAATCGTCGAGTGCTGCGGCCGCGGTAGCCGAAGTGATACGTCAGGGTATGGAATATTTTATTCCGTACTCTGACGTGTCAACCGGCGCCAAAGCTCGCCCATGGTTCAACGCTGACTGTTCCCGTGCTGAGGTGAAAAAACAGTCAGCGTATCTGTCCTGGGCTGATGCTCGAAAGCAGAAAGCTCCGAACACCGAAAAGCTGAAGAAAGCCTATAACAAAGCCGCCAAATCTTGCAAAAAGGTGTTGCGAAAAGCCCGGTTCGACCATATAGGTCGTATAGGGGCTAAGCTAGCCTCCTATCCAGCTGGCAGCAAAGCGTTTTGGTCGCTTGCCAAGGCGGTGGAAGCAAACTTCGGCCGTCCCTCCCTACCACCGCTAATAAAACCTGACGGATCGCTGGCTCACTCGGCGGAGGAGAAGGCAAATTTATTTGCTAATCTCTTTGCTGGGAACTCACGTCTGGAGAGCTCAGGTCAAACACCACCTACCATTCCTCGTACTGAATGCTCAATGGCATCAGTTCACATTCGCCAAAAAGAGGTTTTTAAAATCTTGCGTTCTCTAGACGTGAACAAGGCTAGCGGACCCGACGGAATCCCAGCGGTTGTCCTACGCACCTGTGCTCCAGAGTTGTCTCCTGTTTTGACACGCCTGTATCGCCTCTCACTTGAGACTGCGGTAGTCCCAAAGTCATGGAAGCTTGCCAACGTGCAACCCGTGCCCAAAAAAGGCAGTCGTGCCGACCCTGTCAACTATAGACCAATATCAGTCACTTCCATACTCTGCAAGACTATGGAACGTGTACTTAACAACCGGCTCCTGGCATACCTTGAACATAACGACCTCCTCAGTGACCGTCAGTATGGGTTCCGCCCAGGACGGTCCACGGGGGATCTTCTTGTGTATGCCACTCATCTGTGGAGCGAGGCTGTCGAGAGATATGGTGAGGCACTTGCCGTGTCTCTTGACATATCCAAAGCCTTTGACAGGGTCTGGCATGCAAGCCTTATAAGCAAGCTTCCATCATATGGAATTCCAACTGACCTTTGCAACTGGATAGCTGACTTCTTGAGTGAACGATGCATACGAGTAGTCATTGATGGTTACTCATCGGATCAAATGGCTATTAATGCCGGTGTTCCTCAGGGGTCAGTTCTGTCAGCTACTTTATTTCTGCTGCATATAAACGACATGCTTGTGCCCGGTACCTTTGGGTATGCTGACGACAGCACTGTTGCTGACAGATATATGTCCGGTGCAGGGGTCAAATTGGATGTTACTCAGTCTTGTCGAGAGGCCATGGTGCAGCGATTAAACTTAGCCCTTGAATCTGTGTCCAACTGGGGTGACGCTAATCGGGTTAGTTTCAACGCAAATAAAACACAGGCGTGCCTTTTCTCCACAAAACGGAGTCCCTTCGCTTTGACTCCGACTTTCCGAAATGTGTCTATACCGATAGCTGATCGCCTGGAGCTCCTTGGCATTAACATATCGTCCGATTTGAATTTCGGGCGGTATATTGAGTCCATGGCAAAAACCGCAGCGAAAAAACTGGGCGTCCTTTCGAAGGTCAGACGGTACTTCACACCGGGACAGCTTCTACAACTTTATCAAGCACAAGTCCGATCGTGTATGGAGTACTGTTGCCATCTCTGGGACGGGTCTGCCCAATACCAGTTGGCCGCGTTGGACTCAATCGACAGGCGTGCCAGGAAGCTCATAGGTGATCCAACCTCGGTGGCGAAGCTGCAAAGTCTTGAGCATCGTCGCAAGGTAGCCTGTCTGTCTGTTTTTTATAGGATACATTTCGGAGAGTGTGCGACGGAATTACACGATCTAATACCTCCGTCTCCCTTTCATCTGCGAGGGACGAGACGCAGGCTGGGTTTCCACCCTTATGTTGTTGACATACCAGCAATTCGCACTAAGAAGTTTGCTTCTTCTTTTATAATGCGCACGGCTAAAGAGTGGAACGTACTGCCTGCGGACCTGTTCCCTGAGCAATACAACTTGGGCCTCTTCAAGGCGAGAGTGAATAGGCACATTTCTAGGTAAGCATGCTACATCTTCGGCCTCATCGTCACTTAACATCAGGTGAGATCGGGGTCAAATGCTTACCTATCAGACATAAAAAAAAAAAAAAAAAAAAAAACAATTTTTGAGATTTCAATATTGGTTCCATAGTGAAAGTTGATCACGTTAATAATCTGAAGCACCCCTTGAAGTATGTATCGCATTTAAGTCTACACCCTGTAGAGTTTCAGTTTATGATTTTAAAAACGTAAAATGTAGGGGTTCATTTAAAATAACTTCGTTATAAATTATGACTAATAAAAATAAATTTCGTAATATATTGTAACAATTTATTTGTAGATATTCTTTGCACCTATTGACTTTTAGGGATTTGAACTCGCGGTCCTCACTTTGCCGGCCGCTTCACTACCATCGACTAAGGTACAGGAAACAGAAAGAAAGTCTATTTTGGCATAAGCGCCACAATCGAGTTATAATGGTAGCAAAATCTCGAGCACGCATCTCCTGGTTTCAGATCGTATTCCTGCGGTCTAACAGGACCTCGCCAAATTGGAAGGGGCGAGGTCCCCGGGGCCGGTTTCAGGCCCCTGTCTGGCCCTGGACTAAGCTATCATGCCATCAAATAAAACTTTAACACGTGGATGGAAGACGGTGTTTTATTCACCCCAAGCTGCATTTCGCAAAATGTCAGCAATCCCTTAGGCCATAAAACAAGAAAACTAGTGCATCGTCTCCTTTCCTCAGTTTTACGATCTGAACTAGGTTTGACATTTATCCTTGTCTTGGAAAATTCAGTATCATAAAGTTGCCCTGGATCTAGCTAAATGTAAATATTTACATAATGTTACGGTTTGCGTTTTGTTATCTAACATTTTATTCACATTATTTTTATTAGGTACTGCAAACATCTTACGAATCTTATTAAATGCAACAAAACTTGCAAGGCAAACTCGAAGGCAAGACACGCAATCGACACGATAGAAGAATAGGTAGGTAAGTATGTAAACTTAACTAACTTTTTAAACTTCCACTATGGGACCAAAATATAAACATCCGAAGAAATTGTTTTCTATAGTTGATGCCTTCCTTAAGGGTCGTCCATTAATCACGTGAGGCTTTATCGTGGAATATGTATCCGTTACGAAGTAACTAGTAATCTGAGGTCTAATCATGAAACGAGATATCACCATCGTCATCTCAGCCGGTAAACGTCCACTGCTGGACATCCCCATCGCCACATCGACCTGGAAAATCTATAATGTAATGAAATACCTATTACCCACCTAAAACAGGCTTAGTAGGGTAAGGGTCCCGTTGGCACCCTTTGGGACGAAACCCTATAAAGAGATCGACAAAGAATGAAACCTGAACGAACAAATTCGTTCAAAAATGTGAACTAAATAAAAGAAGGAACGAAAGGAGCGTTCGGAAATAATTTGGTAAGCGCATTTAACCCTCCACTTGATGTCGAATATCACTTGATTGGCTTCGTTTGGAATCGTCGGGAACTGTCCGGTAGACGACCCATCCAACTTCAGCTTTTAGCTCGAAATGCGACATTTTACCATTACCATTTTCTATAAATGCTTTAGCTGTGGTTGGTTTACCACTCTTGCCGTGAGTTTCGTTCGAGGTGACTTCAGGTATTTGCCGTCGTAGTGGAAAGGTCACAAACGTTTTATTAAGATGAAATGAAATTCAAAAATTTTTTATTCAAAATAATATCACATAGATAGCTTTTTGACGTCATTTTTTGACTCTACCACCGCGTCGGAAGGTGTTCCGTTGAGAGAAGATGCGGCCAGAAACTCTACAACACACATCTTTTAAACAAAACAAAATATACAAAGTACAATTAAAATACAATATTGCATTACATAGAGTAACATTGTCAAGACCAGACATTTTGGTCATTCAAATAGTCATCGAGTTTATAGTAGCCTTTTTTACAGAGGACTTGTTTAACATGGGACTTAAACTTTTTGTCTGGCAAGTTTAGAATATCCTCTGGTATCTTTAGCGTATACAGTGCCCCATGAAAGATGTGTTTACCTTACTGAGTCGAAAATGTGGGAATACTAATTTATTTTTATTTCTTGTATTGTAATTATGAACGTCACTGTTTTTGGGAAAGAGATACAAATTTTTCCGAACGTATAAAATATTTTCGTAAATATATTGACTGTAGAAAGTCAAGATACTGATAATCTTTAAAAAGATCTCGTAGTGAATCTCGACAACGCAGATTATAAATGGCTCGAATTGCCTTTTTTTGAAGGATAAAGATCGCCTCAACATCTGCAGCACGGCCCCACAGCAAACTACCATAAGACATGATACTATGGAAGTAGCTGAAGTATACAAGTCTTGCAGTAGCTATATCAGTTAGCTGTCTAATTTTTCGAACTGCACAAGCTGCCGAGCTCAGCCTACCCGCTAGGGTTTCTATATGTGGACCCAATTGCAGCTTCGAGTCAATCTTTATCCCTAAAAATACAGTATTATTTGTGAAATGCAATATATCATTATCTAAAGTTATTTGATTTTCATTATTTATAACGTTTGGTAAAGTGAATGTAATACATTTAGTTTTCTTTGCATTTAATGACACTGAAAATTAAGATTATTAACACTGAACCAATTCAGAACTTGTCGAAGAGTGTCATGAACCTGACCTAACCTATTAGTTAAATTTTGCATTCGATGAGAACTTGTACACTTATACAGCCACGAACGTCAGCGTCGTCGGTCGCTTCAGTGTCTTATCCACCGATCCGTGTCCTTTCAAACAGACACTGACACGCCCATGATAATGATTATTGTCAAAATAATTCCACACAATAAGTCCCATATGTTCCACACCCCCTGTATTTTCCACAAACATTGAATCAAAATCACTTGATTCAGGAGACTTTAAATGTTAAGCAAACTAAATCAGCTTGGTTCGTATTAAATTGGTATAAAACGACTACTTTGTCAACCGACCCCGATTCTGAAACAATAAGCGAAAATAGGAGTAATAAATCGTCGGGTAAACGATGCGGTACATGTTTCGGGATGACAAGTTTTTGTAGGAAAATAATAATTGATGGAAAGTAATTTTACTTTGGTGATGCCAGATAAATTAAAAAAGTATTTTAAGATTATACAGGGTGCAATTATTGATATCATTGGCATCCTTTTAAACTACTTGAACTTTGATTTAGCTCCGATCGATCGGTTGGCTACCATAGTAAAAGTTAAAGTACAGTTACTAAATTTAAGCACATAAATTTATGTATTTAGCTTAGCTTGTATGATTAATTGATTATACAATTTTATGCTGAATACAGAAAATGTGCTGCGATTGTATGTTTTTTTTTCGCCATTTTATCGAAAAAAATTATTAACAGTAGTTTAACAATCTCTAAGACAGATTAAGAGTAAACGTGTATAAAAATCAAATCTTATTTGTAAATAGGGAAATCACAGCTCTAAAAAAAAAAACATAATCAGCCTCATGGGAGATGTAAAAACGCTATACCAGACGAAATACATCGCACAATCAGTGCCAGACAATAGGTTTTGGTTTTGGGGCCCTTACCATAAAGGGGCCCTTCGGCCTGAGAACTAAATAGCGCTTTACTATCATCGTCATCACAGAACATTATAAGAAGGGTTAGAAATGCAAAGTAGCGCTTTTGCTTCGGAAACGGCTGTCGCCACTTGTCTTCCCGCTCACGCGGCTACAACTACTTATGCCCTCTCGCTCACAACACGCCGCACGCCTTACGGTGTTATGCAAATCATTGCATAACCGTTGTGGCAAACGTTCCACGCCTACTTTGCGCTTCTAACCTCTCTTATAATGTTCTGTGATCGTCATCATCATGCGTCTCACTGCAGGGCACAGGCCTACTGTCAGGAATAAGTGTGGACCATACTCCATCACGTGGTAGTATATGCTTGAAAAATTATAAATAAGATTTAAAATAAGCGTCCGTTGCGACGTTCTTCTGGAAGAGTTTCAAAATAGGTTTCATGCGAGTCTGTAATGCTGATTGGCAAATTGTCTTCACAACGATGGAAAATCAAACGCAATAATTTACCGTCAAAAAAATTCAAAATTCAAAAATTTTTTATTCAAAATAATATCACATAGATAGCTGTCCGTCGGCTCCACACAAGAAGAATAGGATTTATTTTTGATACTATTTTGTCATAATTATCAATAGCATCTTTAAACCTCGAAAATGTCCAATAAATGGAGTAGTATGGTACAAACGAACAGAGATAAATTTTCGTGATAATAATTGGCAAAGGTTTGTCCGTCTACCAATCATTACCACAGTACATACACCTTTCAGCTAAATATTCTTAGTAGCCTTCAATGCTGAACTTCACAGGGTGTAACAAAACACCCTAGAACTACTTAAGGAAAGGAAGGAAGTGCTTCATACCATCAATCTGAACAAATTTCATTATGGAGCCAACATCGAAATCGCGACAAAAAAAATCAGTTGTTTCAACTGGAGTACTCACCTCAAATGTATGAGACAGCTGATTTTTTCGCAATCTCGATGTTGGTTGGCTCCATAGTGAAAGTTGTTCAGTTTGATGGTCTTAAGCACTTCCTTAAGAATAACTAGAGAGTTTTGTGACACTCTTTATACATTTGTGATATTATTTAATATTTTCAATAAAAAAATTTGAGTTTGAGTTTGCTACCGTCCCGAGTGTCCCGAGCCTTCTAAGGGTTTCTATGGGCCTTAATCCGGCACTGCGTCTGACGCACGATTGTGCGTGGCGTTTGATGGTTGTCGAGTAATAAAGTTATGGACTGAATACTAAATGCCGTTCGTACTTGACTGATCGATACGAGAACTAAATAATAAAGTCCTGGACTTGTATTGTAGGCTAGATTTACATTTACCCGGAAAAATTGCTCGTAATTGTACTAGAACTTATCTAAAATCTGCCTTACGTCTGGATTAAAGAGCAACGTCCATGCACAAAATAGGAATGAAAGTTTGGGTGGATGAATATTGTTACTCTCCTAATTTCGCAATGAAGCCTTCTTCGACAAATCTTGGCATACAGATAGTTCAAGACCTAGATTAACACAGAATACAAATTACACATTTATATCGCTGTCTGATGGACATGACATATTGCGTTGACCCGAAAATAATGGAATAAGGGTAGGAGGATGTTGCTGATGGGGCTGTCTGGAAGGTACAAAAATATTTAGCCAGAACATTAACATTTTTCTTCTCTATTGTTGAGATCAGAGCTCACATAGTTGCAAACTCCTTTTTGAAATTTGAACCTTAAGAAAATAGGAGGAAATACTAAAATTCCACGCAATAAAACACTTTATAACAGAAAGCACGTAGTTTTAGTTCGCAGATGGAAGTGGGGTGGAACTCGTAAAAATCTTTTTGATATAAGCTAGTACACTAAAAGCATTGGGGTCACGTAGACGTCCATCGAATTCTTAATGTATAATCTTTAGAGAATACGGAAGACTAAAAGCCTGTCTTTGTAAAAATTTAATAAGCACAAAACAAGACGAAAATTTAAGTTCAAAAAATATGATGACCCTATTGTTGTTAACAATACGTGAAGACGTGACCTGTGAACCCTGTTGAACCTCATATTTACGTTGCATCCACCACAGTTTAACTTGGTGTAGTAACCGACCACAAACCGAACAAATCGCACAAAAATTAAATGTAAAACTTATAAGCGGTGAGATTTGCCAAGCTAGATAATATAATTTATTTTTAACCTTCTATGCTTATCTATGCTATAATCCGACCAAAATAACACCAGAGAACAATAACAATGGGTATCTACTATAGGTATGTAGTACCTATGCTCGGAGATCACGCCCGTACTTAGTAACACTATAAACTAAACTGCAATAACAGACAACTCGAAATGCATAGAATATGCAGCAACTAACAGCTCGACTAGTAGAGTAATAGATCGTGTAAATCTGTCAGAGACAACAATACGCCTGCAAAGGACAAATGAACACGGTACACCTAAACAGGACTAACCTTTGGAAATAATATAGCCAAACATCTACAATGACAGATGATGTGAAGATGTGAACATGGCAGAATAAGGCCAATTACAAGAACTGAACTGGATAAGCAAGAAATGAACCAACTGCCCTAAAACGGTGGAGGGAAACTTCGTGAGGAAATCTGCATACGCTGAAGATATTCTGATTCTTGCGCAAGTACGTATCCAGACTTTAGTTTCGGGATAGTTAATTATGGTGGGGGGGGGGGGGGGGGTTAAAACCCACCTACACCACCCCCCCTGGATACGTGCCTGTTCGTGCGTGAAGTTCGAAGGGCGTCTGCTGAAGAATGAGTTCTAAAGTGAAGACCACGAACTGAATCTGAATAACTTTCTCTACGGGACCAACAGCTGTCCTATACATTTTGGTCGAGAAGGATTGCAGTTTTGTATAGAACTGATTTTTTTTTACCATGGTCAAATAGATAAAGTTGTTCAGTCATCCCATTTTAAAACCGTCATCATATTAAGAAGGACTCTATATTATGTACCTGGCTGGATGACGAACGCTGAAGAGACTTTGAAGAACCTTGAAATAAGCCATGTTTGGCCGTAGTCGATAATAGTCTGCTACTGATGATAACAGTGGTGTGCATTTCTAATTTCGAATTTGCGATTGTCTGTGCGTCTCTCGGACAGGACTACACACACAGGAGAAACAGTTTATCTAAGGCCACAGCATAAGAAAGAGTATACGCAGCATAAATCGTCTGCAATAGACGAACAGGATTACGATTATGATCATGTGCACAATATTTAATAATACTGCGATAACAGACAATTCTAGCAGCATAGAACATCCTTCAACGAACAGTTGTAGGTATATGGTGTTAATCTGTCAGAGGCAGGCCCGCCTGCAGAGAACAACTGAATGTACGTTACACCCTATTTGGCAGCAGACTGCTGAGGTCTGGTGTGTGGAAGTGGCAATTGCTGTGCCTGTTATTAAATTGGGCGAGTACTTGACCTACTTACTCGTAGATTATATGTGAAGTTAACGTAGTAACACGGATCCGTTTTGGGACGTTCAGAAACTTTTCTAGCTACAAACTACCTTTGTTCATTCAAGGTCACCTAGAAACCTCTCAAAACATTTTAGGGAATATGCCCTAAAACGAAAATAAAATATAAAGTAGATACGATCCTTCCGTTTTGGAGTAAAATGGTAACAGACATAAACACAAGCACGCACGAAAGCCTCGTGAATCAAGGGGTATTATTTTCTTTTCGTCATAGTACCTACGCATGACAAGAGATTTTTTCTTGGCAAGAGCCATGACGATTACTCCATTTCTATTCCTCTATGTGATGGACATCGGCAGGTGTCCCAATAGCAAACACATTTAAACGCCCAAAACTATCCAAACAAACTTCAAATCTATAACAACAGCACCTGAATTCAAAATCCACAGCTTGAAACTCGCAAAACTTTCATTAAGGCAGCCATTAGGGCCCGGTATTGCGGCACGGTATTGGTCGAGGTGGATTTATGGGCCCAATACAATTTATCGACTCAGGTGGAAACGGGAAGGAATGTTCCGACGTGATGCCGCCACCGGAGCGGAGGCGTATTCAAGTTTATAGACGCTTAAATATGTATATTGTAAATTGAAAATCTTTTCAGATAATACTTTTAGTATCGGCGATTAAATAGATATTGGGTAGTAATGGTTCGCTGTAACGACACATATTTTTACGTGCAATGTTAAACAGCATTTCTTTGAAAAAATAATGTAAGCTTCTGAAGAAGTCTGTACAAAAATGGACAGCCTCATTAACTAATCATGTTTCGTCATCCTTCATCAGCTACTTCATCAGTAATATAGGACTCAAAGTAAAATTCAAACAAGGCTTCATGTCATGAATACAAATAGAAGTCCACGTTTTAGATGCTTCTAATGCACATTTATGAAATGAAATGTTATGTTCCTGACATATAGTTCCGAAATCAAAAGAAAGCTGCAATAATTTTAAGGTGAGAACTAGACAAAATAAAATGAGTTAAGATCCACTTTTTATTTACTTACCGATTGTTGATCATGTTGCATTGGCAACTGATCAGCACAAAGGATTCTCCACTGATGTACCACCACAATAAATACAATATCGTAAAAGTGTCCCTTCATTCCTGTAATACAGTGCAAACAACAATACAACAAACTCCGGGCATCAAGGAACTCTCAAATAGGATAGGGATGAGGCGGATTTGAGGCTAAAGCCATTATCAAGAGTTGTAGACTCGAGTTATGACTGCGCCGAGTCCTTGCTGAGCTACTTCTGGGCGGGGTTGTAATGAATGTAAATATAACAAATATGAATATACGATACGAATATACTCTTAAGCGGAGGAAAACAACCCGGTTAAAGAGATGGAGTCCCTACCTATTAGGTACGAGCTGTTGACCCGCGACCTCGTCCGCGTGGATTACTCCTTTAGGGGTCGATTTTAGAGAAATCCTTTCTTATTGCACCCCTACATCCTCTATAGAATATAATTATATTCCAAATTTCATGTTTCCATCTTCAGTGGTTTAGGCTGTTCGTTGTCTGTCAGTGAGTCAGTCACGGAACTCTTTTATAAGAATAGATTAACGTCCGGTCAGCTGCAGCTTTATGTATACAGGATAGCCGGAAATTATTGCATGGACGATTCTCTAATGAAGAGACTGTTTGCCTTTCACCCGGTTTCTATATTACGACGTCACACTTTTGTAGTCTGGGCATCGATCGTCAGTAAAAGTCTTGAGTCACGCACAAGTGCCTGAACATTGATATCTACAAGTAAGCAGAAATGAGGCAGGGAATATTAGAACTCATGTAAGTTCTAATATTCATCATTGTTGTCTACCGAACTCGGAGATGCGCCGAAATCAAATTTTCCTGAACAGTGATGTGAAGATATGGGACGTAGGGATTCACAACGATACAACACGAGTGCTGAACTAGCTCAATAGCGAACAGGCTTGATACCTGCAATCGAATGCATGCGCATTGCATGCATTCACAAGGCCAAATCGCCATTAAATAATCTGTGTCACTACACAGTCAAGGGGTAGAATTAGTTATAAGTGTACAGCTTCAGCCAAGAAGCAAACTAAAAAACTCTCTAAAATTTTAAAAAGCAAATGACACGTGTTGTGTATATGTCAATAGGAAGTTAGGAAGTATCAATTCGCAAAACGGCTCCAAGTACAGAAGCATCCGTCATCGAAAGCTTTCGTATCCGGATCCGGGCACAAACGATGGTGCATATGAAACCGGATAACCGGATTACAGCCATCGCTTTACGGTTTTACCCGGGTCCAAATGAAATATTTCAAAGAGAAGCTTTTACGGAATTTCGATGTATTTTCTTTGACCGTCCGGAAGGAAAAGTTTACGGATATTATGTTTAAAATAAGTCTTGGTTTGAGAATATCGTTTGATAAGGAAGCCAAAAGCAAACTAAAACGTTTTGTTTATTGAAACCTATACAGCTATGATACTGATTGAAAAACTTTCTTGAATTCAAATAATGCTTTTCGTTTTATAGACAATTTATCAGCCATGTTTTAAAGACGAAACAGTTAGGAGACTATCAGTGGGATGAATGTGTTGCGTTGCGATGGCCCAATGGTTTCGTTAGGGCAAGTCCTGATCAAATTATCCGGTTTTCACTTTATATTATCCGGCCCTACAATTGAAACTTCTTTTAATTTATTATAGTTTGAAAATCTATATTTACTTACAAAACAGTTCCGTGACTGACAGACAACGCACAGCCTAAACTGCTAAAGAAAGAAACATGAAATTTGGAATATTTGTAGTAGGGATGCACCTTAATTTGAAAACTTTTCCGGCGCACTAAGATTTTTTTTAGATATTCTAATTTAAGGTAAAAGCTAGTTTTGACAATAATATTACAAAAAATATCAAACATTACTAGTTTGAGAGACCTTATATTTGACACCCTCTTTCTTTCTCTCTCTCTATATTTATGTATTATTTTTATAATTAGTAGTATAGTAAGTACCAGTATATAGTAAGTTATATGTGACGTACTTACCTATTATTATAATTATATAATTATATTATTTTCGGATACTTTCTACTTTATCTACCTATTTACACACTTGTACATACATACATACATATACTCACGCCTGTGTCCCATTGGGGTAGGCAGAGACAACGGATCGCCATCGGCTACGATCCTGACACCCGTTTTTCGCCTCTTCCACAGTCATAAATTCTTTCATACACGCTCGTCGGTTTCGGGTACATTATTTGATCCGCATACGTACGTCTAGGGCGACCTTTTTTGACTGTCCCATTCACACTCGCTTTATATATTTCATTCGTCAGTCTGCTATCACTCATTCTTTCCACATGACCAAACCATCTCAGCATTCCCTTTTCAATCCTTGTTACTATATCCTCTTTCAATCCACATCTATCTCTAATTACACTGCTTGTCTTATCAATAATTTATTATAATATATTTCTATCAACACTTTCAAAATTACTTTTACTTTGTTAGGTACATAACTTCTTCGAGTTCTTATACTTATACTTATCTTTGTTATTTTAAATTGTCGCATCTTTTAAATAATATTTGTTAAAGTGTCAACAACAACATTAATGGCTCTGTACCATATCTTTTCATACTTTTACGTGTTACATTAGTAGCTGTAGTTGTTGTAAATAAATAAATAAATAGTTTAAAAGAGCACTATGACAGGCCCATTGGCGCCAACTATTTAGCATAAATGCAAATTTCCAATCCTCTGCCGACCACCGGCTTACACTTTTTTCCACAAATACCACCAGCTCTCAACTGTCACTGGCAGACATCACTTGGCGTCGTTTGCGCGCCAAACCGGGTAACCGGATTACAACAACGCTTTTGCGGTTTCGTCTGGTCGGCCCATGACAAAAATATGCGTGTATTCAAATTGATTCGAATGGAAATTTAAATTTATCCGGACGGATTGAATATTTAACCAGACGGTGAAAGGGTTAAATAAACAGGTGTGGGCTTTGTTTAGGCTTCGGATAATAAAAAAAAATGATTGGCACGCGTGGTTACGGGACGGTTTTGTTGAAAAATAACGAGGTTTTATTTAATGAAAAATATTACTTTACAATATTCATAGGTATGGAATATTAATATTATACAGGGTGTAAGGCGACCACTTTTAAAAACTCAAAGTGGTGAAAGTACCCATCAATATAAACAGTTTTGCTAAAGGACTAAGAGAACTCAAAAAAAATCTGCTGTTCCATACATTTTGCAGTTACGTATTTAATTTTAGTATGAGATAGCTGATTTCTTCTTTGAGTTCTTAGTTTCATTGTAAAAGTTGTTCATATTGTACTAGCATACTACATAGGGTACTAGCACTAGTTCGAGTTTTCGGGAGCAGTTAGCCTTACACCCTGTATAATTCAAACCTTCAACCAGTTATAGCGACGCTCACTTTTAGCATTGTATGTGTATACCTATTTTAATCTGGACATACGTCAAATTAAACCATTGGGTTTTCGCAATAGACATCACACTTAAGGCGGTTGCAGAGGGGTCAATTTTATACAAAACTTTGACGCACAATACGCGTAGACGGTATTAATATAAGTAACTTTGTAAATATGGAAAAATAGTTTAGAAAATCTAGATGCCGCGTAACAAATAACATTTGCAATTTATAAAATAATTACGAAGATATAAAGCTTTGAAATTTTTCATACAAAATTTTAAAAGCCTTAAATCTTCGTAATTATATTACAAATTGCAAATGTTATTTGTTACGCGGCAACTAGATTTTCTAAACTATTTTTCCATATATAAAATATTACTTTTATTATTTCCGTCTACGCGTATTGTGCGTCAAACTTTTGTATGGACTGAAACCACCTTAAAGTCTTGCTGTTGATATCTGAAAATCTATAGTCAGTACAGTATTATTTGAATTAGAGATTTTTTTTCAATCGGCTCCAAAGCTGTATAGATTTGTAGGAATATTCATAAGCACAATTTTTTACTCAGGACTTCAGGACCCTTTTCCCTTTCTTCGTTGACAGAAACATTGTTGGAACTCCAACTCGTTTTATAAACGTGAAGCATAATGTGTCCCTTAGTTTCAGGATAAGTTTATCTATGAATGAAAATGAATGAAATATACTTTATTTACACCAAACACATAAATACAGTACAGAGCAGGTCACAAAAATAATTATGGTACAAATAAGGCGGTCTTATCGCCAAAAAGCGATTTCTCCCAGACAACCTTGGGGTAGAGGAAATATCAACTAAGAATACGGGTCGGTGTTACAAAGAAAAATTAAAAAGAAAAACAATGATATAAATACCTAACATAAATAGATAAACATATAATTCTTATTTAAGTACATAACAAATAAATAGATATTTGTTATCATAAATACCTATTATAAACATAATATATAATTATATATATGAACATATATCATACATGCTACAATACCACTTCATTTACTAGGACTGATTTAGAGGGGAAAAAAACTAGCAATGAGGGAGAGGAAAAATCAGGTACAGAGGTCCAGGAAATGAGCTTTTAAGTTTATCTATCATGTGGCTAATATTTATTCCATACAAGAACTAAAACAAACGTATCCCTTATCCTAGTACTGCCTAATAGATACGGAAAGAGATAATGAGTTGAGATGATATTATAACATTGTATTCCTGAACCGTTTTTCTTGCGTCTTCCGTTTACCTATAGCGGTATATGGCCTACCCATATATTACATACAGTTAAGATTCCAATAGGAGCACAATAAATTTAATCAACACAACACAACGGCTTTCGATTCCGAACAGTGCGAGCCCCGACTGTTTCCAGCAAGGATCTAGTAAATAAATACGAAGTACATCCGTCTTCCCTGAGGCCGTACGGATTTCAGTAGAGACAGAATATCGGTTCAAATTCGGCTTAAATTCGGTCAAATATCACGACTATATTTCCTGAAGAGGATTCTCTGACTACCCTTCAGGATCTATTGACTGACTATCTATACTATTATAAAACTGTAACAGCAAGTTTGTCTGTACATTGAAGATATTAACAAAAAAAAGTTACGATATGGTTTTTAGGTGTCCCTGATTCCATTTCACCAATTTTTGGATTTTTTGTCTGTCTGTTTATTTGTGTGTTTGTTTGTTTGTTTGTTTGAACGAGTATCACGCAAAAACTACTGAACCGATTTTGATGAAACTTTTTTTGTTTGATAGCTTATGATCTGACTTAAAATCTGGTATATAATTTGTGCGGACGAAGTCGCGGGTTAACGCTCGTTCTATATATAAATAAATAAAATATCATAAAATCTCATATAATCTATACATATAATATCATATAATCTATATATATATAAATAAAAGCACATTTAGAAGGTCCTCATTTCACTATAATGTCCAAACACTATTCAGTGTGAATAAGTAGTGATTTCGTCGCCCCTTGAATAGACAGTGGATTTAATACGCGCCTTGAAATTGAAGCATGTCGGTTCATAATTTTTTATGCCAAAAAGGTGCTTTCTCAGGTCGTACTACATGTACAATTTTCAAGTCTAGAATAGAATAGAATAGAATCATTGCCTGTGCCATTAGTCTGTGCCTAACATTTTACGAATTTCAATTAGGTACTAGTTAAAATGTGTTAAAGTAACGATTTGTTTACGATTTCAACTTGAAGCCTTTTTTTGCGAAAAACGGTCAAAAATTGCTACCCAAAATCTCATTTCATTTCTCAAATGTATTCGGTCAAACTAGTATAGGATCAGAGTCCCGACTCTAGCTCGGGGATAGAATAAAATTTATTGGCGTTATAAACAAGTTTCAGCGGCGAAATGTACAAGGATTTGAACCGCGTACAGCCGGACATGTATCTTTGTTTGGAGGGAATCAACGGGAACTCGTGAACGAGCATTTAATTCCTGAAAAATAGCAGAAATAATGCGTGTTTTTGTGTGAAAATAGATTTTCTCAGGGATGAACCTATCACGATTAATTTGAGACGCCAGGCACACTAATGCGCGGACGAACAGGATAGTGGATCGGCCAAAATGATTGGAGAGATATCCACACTTCGTGATATGATGGGCGGTATTGAAGGCTTGCTACGTAATGAATGATCGAGAAGAAATAGGAAAGAAGGTAGTTTTAAGGTTCTTTTATATTTTTTTTTTGTTGGAGCTTTTAATTTTGAGGTTATGTCAGACCAGCTTTAAGTTTACCAGTAACAAAAAAATTCTAATGAATGTTCTGAAAATATTTGCTGCTTTAATTATAAATTACATTTCTTGTGGTTTATCGATTTCTCGCATGTGCAAGCGTGTTGTGGTAAAGATTCAAACCGACAACTGTGAAGCCAATAGAAAGAGGGCCCATCCAGATTCGCTTTTCGTCTATTATGGGCTTATTAACAAAATGATGTGCCAAGTAATGATGGATAGCCTTTCATAAAAAGGGTCGCCACTCGAGAAGTCTTTGGCCCCATCGGCTATAGTACGGAACTGAGACGTGATCGCTCATTAAAAGCCTAGTAAAAAGGCTGAAAGTCACCCAAAGGGCAATGAACAGGACTACCTAAGCACGGGGTTTCCCTGCGAGATCGAATCGGAAGTGAAGAGATCCGCAGTAGAACCACATAGCCCGAAGAATTGCTAATCTCAAGTGGCTATGGGCTGGGCACATTGCTCGCAGAACAAATTCAATCAATCAATCAATTATACTTTATTTGACACCAAAAAAACAGAGTATACAGAGAGCAAACAATCAGGAAATACAAAAGGCACAAAAACAGGCGGTCTTATCGCTAAAAAGCGATTTCTTCCAGACAACCTTAGGGTAGAGGAAATAGTGAAAGAAGATTGGTAGGCGGTGTAGATCATAATAACACAATATAGATAACATACACAAATTATGTTATACAAATACAAACAAATACAAATATAAAAATATATATATAATATAAATACCTATAACAAATACATATTCATACCTACAAATACATATCATACATAAAAGAGTACTAAAACAACAATTATTTATCAAAGAGAGAAAAACATGAACCAGAGAGGTGACCATTCAGGATAGGTAGTCAGTGCTCGAGGAAATGAGCTTTGACCTTCGACTTAAAAACATTCAAGGAGGGTGCACGTCTGATCGGCTCTGGTAACAAGTTCCAGAGCCGAACGGCATGAACAGAAAAGGAATGGGTGTAGAAGTTAGTGGAGTGAGTGGGCAAATTGCTGAACATAACAATAAATAACATTTAAGAACCAAATCAAACAATCAATCATTTCCATAACAGTTGCAAGCATACATTACAGCCTGTTTAATTCCAGTCACACGTAACATTGAACAATGAATTCATCTTAAACTCGTAGGTAATAGTCATTAAAAAGGCACGCGGCAAACACATGAATTTGCATGAGCGTCTAAAGTTCGAGACCCAAGTCCCGCCAAACAAACCATTCTCGTCTCTGGAACGTAGATTTTAAGGGATCTGTCAGCGGATTTGTTACGAGAAACAGATATTAAAGTTAGTGCCTCAAGCCTATCTACCGTGAGCTTCAACTCTTCAAGTCTCAGCTGATTTACGACCTATTAAAATTTGCAAGTCATGAGCGATTAGCGTTCGTAATAAATTATATTCGTACAATGTCAGGAACGTAATACTTTTCAGGATGGTAGTCAGAACAACTTTGTAAGTATGTATCCGTAGAAAAGTTAACGTACCTAAAATCGGAAACTAAATAAATCAGTGGAAACGCGCTACGTGTAAGCATTTGCCCGTATCCCATATTGTCCATTTGCACCGTAGCTTAGAATGGTTTCACTGTATATAATCTGAAGACAAAAGAAGCGCCAAATTGAACAAAATTAAATCCGATCTTGGCGTCGCGTCGATGCAAGCTCGGAACGCGATCCCTGAAATTGGTGTATACAACAATTGATAAAATCTAAAAAAACTGCTGATGTGCTAAGGTCTAAGGTCAATGGTCTAAGATCGTTCATGAATCATTTATCGTATGTATGATTTCAGTCAATATAAAAAAAGAGTTCTCTGTATCAGGGACGCAGCCGCAGTGGACTACCTCCGTCTTGTACCAATTAATGGATTATATCCTCTAAAATGAAGGTAATATTTAAAATTCTTTGAATTCCAGTAAAACGCTTATTTCTTGCACTCTCCCACCTCGGGACGCATACTTATGAATTTAATAAGACACCGGAACAAATTACGAGGGAACCGGTGAACTATAGTTTATTCCACGTTACAAGACACACGAATCAGCCCATTTTCGTACTTATGTGGTAGGCTTAAAGGTTGCGTCACAGGACTACTTATAGGAATAAACTAACCGGTTCGTCGTACGCCGACGTTTCGGAAACTTTATTAAGTTCCTCGCTTCTTAATAATAAGATTAAAGTTGTTTTAAAGGAGATTTCGTAGTTTGGGATGATTGCATTCAAGGAATGGGAAAAATAGATATGTACTTACCTACTATAGGTAGGTACATAAATGGCCTTAGTAGCCGTGGAAATGTGGGTTAGATAGAATATAGGTACACAAGGCGACACATCAAGCTATACAAAACCAGCATAAGCTGGCCGCGCGTAGGTCGAGTAACGTATAGCGTCGCGCTGGAAGGCCTATCTACAGACTTATAACGCGATCATCCCTATTGATCATTTGTGGTTGGGCTATTGCAAGCAAGGGACGTTGTAACACTGAGACCAGCGCTGGTCCTTTGTGTTCGCCCCAAGCTCACCCATATTTTACGCATACCTCCGAACTTATGGTATTTTCTTTTCATTCTCGGGAATGCAGGTTTCCTCACGATGTTTTCCTTCACCGCCGAGCTAGTAAATGATAAATACAACCGTACAAGTAAGCACTTAGTGGTACAAGCCAGGAATCGAACCGCGGCCTCAGGATTGAGGCCCTAGCTCTCTTTAAGGGCTATCATCGCTCATCCCTAACAAAATCTGTTTTATTTCTACGTCGAAATTCTCTATACAATCTACACTGCAAGTCTTCCCTCATCTCGACCTACATAGCTGTCTGAAATGAAACCTTTGCGGTCGAGTGTACACAGTTATCTCATCCAGCCAGTTGAGGGGAATCCGATTTTGCGTAACGCCAGAGTGGACGTGAAGTTAAACAAAATTTTAAATCCTAGGGATTTGGCTAAATCATTTCTATTGTCACTTTGGACAACATTACTTGACTAATATAGGATCCTTCTTAATATGCAGACACTTTTTTTTAAGAGAAAGATCAGACCTTCAAATTGAACAAATTTCTCTATGGCACCAACATGGAAAACGCGAAAAAAACATCTGCCGTTTCATACAAAACTGCAATCGCGATTTCCATTTTGGTCCCATAGAGAAAGTAGTTCAGTTTGATGGTCGGATTATCCTCTTAAAAAACTGTCAGCATATTAAGTTGGACCCTTTATATTACGAGAGACCGCAAATAACGAACATCACAGGCTTGGTAAATTCAAATTTCCTTTTCTAGATATTGTTTCTTCACCAATATCATCATCATCATCAGCCTACATACGTCCCACTGCAGGGAGGATGTATGGGCGTCAGTCTACCACGCGTGCCTACTGCGGGTTGTGGTAGATTTCACATACGCATCAGAATTTCTCCTGCAATGTATGAAGATTTCCTGACCATGTTTTTCTTCAACATTTGAGAGGCATAGGGCCACCACACATTCCCACCGCTGTAACTCCTGTAAGCCAGGATCAACAGCGGCGACCATTCACAACACAGGACAATGAAGTCCAGCGAGCCCGGGGGATGACTCTAATCTGTTTTGGAACCCGCAATGAATCAATCAGAGAAGATAGGAGGAGTAGAAAAACGAAATATCCGACTTCCCTCTATTGCAAACGGGAGAAAGCAATAAGAAGGAAAAAAACATGGCTATTAGAGAGCCAATTCCAGAGATCATTTATGGCAGTGTTGAAGACATTTGAGAGGCAGTCGGTATTACGTACATAAGTAGGTACACAAGTAATTATTATTGCTTCATCAAGTAGTCCATGTTATTATCCTACTTAATCCAAATATAACTATCGAGTTAATCCAGTGATTACTAGCAAAGTGCAAATAGGTATAAACAGACTAAACTAGTTCTGCCCACGGAGCTGCATGAACCGTTGACCTGATTTGAGCATCTGATTAGTTGATTACTGCACGCACACTGCTAACTTTGTTGTTGTTGTACAACACCCCATGTCCATTTTATTTACACATTTCCCCACCAGTTTTTTTTTAATTACGGCCAGTTGCTTCGGTCTGCTTACCACTGCAATTCTGCCAATACCGAGTAGTTTGTGTGAGTATCGTAATACCAAGGATTGTTTTATGTACAAAAACACATTTGAGCTACTACAAAATTGCGGAACCACGTGCAAGCTGAAGAGAAACCGATACACGACTTTCGCAACCGTCCAATATCAGACTTGCAACGCGACTCTCTTTTCAAAGATTGGTGTCAACTCAGTGTCAGAGTATCCTCTGAATTAGCTTAACTAATAGGTAAGGTAAGTTGCCTTCCAAATAGTGAGTTACCAAACATCATCTTAAATAGCCGCTGCATATAAAGCCCCATACCTACCCATTTAGTTTCATAGTTATTTGCATTCATGTAGGTACATTGTATTTTGATATCGTTTCCAGTCCTTTGCTCTAATCACACACAATATTTTTGGGCGCTCTTTACTATATCATCAGCTCATCTGGCAGCTGAACCCACTCCTCTATTGCCTGATCTCAGCCACCGCCAATCGTTCATTAAAATCAAATAGTGTAATCTGATTTGTATATTCATCACCTATAAATATTATGACCTTCATAATGCTACATGGTAAACAACATTGAATATCTTACATAAAATTAGTAATCCTCAACGTAGGTATTGTACGGGTAAGCAAATGTGTGAATTAAGTGGACATCAGCTCACGTTCTATATGGCACACGGCAGTAAACTGAACATTATCGATTTTACTCAGCTTAAATTAACAAGCCGAATCATTGATGACTGCAAGCCTTTCAATTTACGTAGATTATTCTCTTTTGTCACATTATTTAACTTTTGTTAAGTAGAATTTTAAATTAACAATGGTCCAGAATAAATAGGTTGATGACGTTCAAAATGGATAGCGTTGCATTCGCAGACATGTTTTTCTGTCGATCCTCAAGTGTTGAAAAGGACAATCATGAGCGATAAGAAGTCTACACGTTAGAAGTACAAATCCTTGTCGATTTCAGCATCTGCTTACACCGTGTCTCCGGCACTGTTCTAAGCCAAGGTTCGATTTCACACCCTGCGAGCAAAGCTTTCCCCTAATTCAATCGATAACAAAAAATTCCAACAATTTTACACATTAATCAGCAATAGCAATACCTACTTTATAAATACAATATACACCACAGAATATACACCTAAAAGAAATACGTAATGAGGATGTAAATTTTCTGAAAAAACAAGCAGTAGACGCTCCCTTTGCACGGTACAAGCAAAATGATAAAACAAATCAGTCAAAAATAAGTAAATTCAACAAGTGTATACAGTCACTTCACTAACCTTTAAATAAACGAGCTACTTAATCCAAGATCACCAACACCACTTTTCCATTAACATAAAAAAACCACTAAAATGCACAACGAAACCTCACAGCCCGAAAACGCAAAAAAACACGTTAACAAAAACAAAATCAGCAAAGCAGGCACTCGTGGTTAACTAACCCGACCACATGACACAATGCAAACTTGATATCGATATGACAACCGGTTTGTTTTGCAAATCGATTATAAGGCTACGGATGCATTTATTGGCGAAAGAGGTTGTGATAGTAATTAACAATGAAAACTGGCATTTTACATAATTGAGTACCTAAGGCGTTTTCTTTAACTGACTATAGCAAAAACTGAACCACAGATTATTCAATATATACTAGTGTAAAAGATATCGCACTTTCTCGATTTTCGAATTTCGAACTTTGCGCATCAGAAACGACGAACTAAAATGCGCTTTATGTCAATGCGCGACAGCCTGTATCTCGTGCGATACGCGGCGCGGGCGGCCATGTAGGTACTAATCGCAGTTGTCAAACGTGAGTGATGAGATGACGGTGCGTTGACTGAACTTGCGAACGACAAACTATGCTTGATTGAGTTAACTTATTTTTTTATAACCTATAATCCATAACGTACGTAAATAGAAATACTATAAAATAAGTTTAGGTTTTACGTAAAACTTGGATGTCTTCAGATTCAGATGTTCTTATCCTACAAAATATGTATTATTACAATTACATCTTCATTCAGTAATGAATTGAAGTACGAAGTGAAGGTACGCTCGCGTTTCTTTTCAATCTGTTGAAGGTTGAAGGATCTGTTGAACTTATACTTTTGTCACAATTAGAAAGAAAATAAACTTGACTTTATCAAAATGGAACAAAAATACGCGAATAAAAATAGATAGGTAATGTATATCAAGAGAACGCTTGACATCAGCAAGGTTAAAACCCAAGTTACCACAAACAAGGAAGTATTGCATGCAAATATAATTGTTGCTATATTGATCGAATAGACAATTAAAAAAAAACGGTTGCGCAATATCACGACTTTACAACAAAAACCATGACTGGATATTCTGAAGGTACTAAACATACAAAGACAAAGAAATATACAACAATAAGCTTAACGAAGTGTGACTGCTGACTTTCGTACGGGAGAAAGCACTTTAAAATACGAAAACGAAATAAGATCAATTTGAGGTAAAACAATAAACAAATATATCCAAAAGAACAAGGTTCCTACCCTAAACCAACATAAATCCGGATAATAATTGAACATTAAAAACAAGAACAAATAAAATAAAAAAGTTTCCGAGAGCCGCTGTTAAAGGCAAAATAAGGGTACTTGACGAGACGATGGCAGAAACAGTCATAATAATTTCGCGAAGTGCTTACTCTGAAGGTGGTTGGACAATGTAAATAGGACTTTCGCTACCGTGAAATATGCTTTAAATTGCAATTAAAGTGAACAAGCAAAAAGGGGGAAAGGTAAATGGAGGGCCGAGATATAAATGGCGTGAGGCGGACAACGCCCTTAGTAACTAGATTGTGCAATTAGCTAGAAAATGTTTCCTTATAGAAGAGTAAAATCGAGATATCGAAGTTTCCCAAATTAATTTTATTTCTATGGCACCTGCGACGGGTCGGGCTCGGACGCTTTCTTCGCGAAGGGGTAGGTAAAGTTGCAGCTTTTGCTGATTATTTTATTGAATAAGGAGATCTACATAATGTTAGTGACATTCTTGAACAAAATGGATAGCATTCGAAACAATATTCGAACAAACGAATATAATTTGAAGAACTGCTAATTTTGAGCAGTTCTTCAAATTATATTCGCATCACATACATTTAAAATGATAAACAGCAAAGACAATTTTATTCACAGTCTAAAACAATCATTCAAAGAATTATGTATGGATATCATAGGTTGTATTATTTTTAACAAAACATAAAAAAATATTTCAGTCATGTAACTCTAAAACTACCTGGTGATTGGGTCAGCTTTGAAAACGTACAGAAAGAATACAATATAAATCAGTGTTTTATAATAAAATTTCGATAAAACATCACTGTGACAATTTTCCTCAAACGTAACGAATTTAAACGGAACAAAATAGCGTCGAAAACAAAAGAAATTCGAAAATTTGATTCAAAGACAATTCGCGCTACGACAAAATGAAGTCAGATGATCCTTTTATTGAAAGGGCAAACATTGATCCTTTCTCCATCACATCTCCTAATAGTATAAGATCCCGCCGTATATACTAGGAGGTTTAAGACATAGCTTCTAACAAGACCTCTTACCCATAATTGCATATTTACAAATAATATCTAATTTCTTTTTCCCTTCTCGTATATGAATGATCATCTCACTCACATCGTCTCACTAGAATTCACTCGATGTTTACGGATATCAGCTATACATGAATTTTATAGGTAGAGTTTTTTGTATGTCACAGGCCCAAGCCTGTATCGAAACACGTGCGTTATTGAATAACAAGACCTCTTTCACGTAGGCTATCCACTGCTCTAAAAATATCGGTATTTGTATTCTGCATGTTATATTGAAGTTGGTATGTCTGATTTTGAATGTTTACTGATTTGTTTATTGACGCTCGTTCATATTTTTACACAGACGCGAGTTTTTTTTATTCCAAAATCCCAATATAAAAAAGTTTGGCGATTGAAGCGATAAGACTGACTCACAAAATCTTAGGGCGAAAATACAGAACCGTAGAGGATTACAAACTAATTGTCAAAGTTATCGTTAAATCCGATTCAGTAGTCAATCAATTAGAGCGTCAACACTGGTCATCCATCAATTTCGGCTTAATTTGACAGGGTTAGAGTTAGGTATTGCTTCATCGAATCTCGTGCTGTCCTGTCGGCTGATGCCTGATGCCTGACAACTCCTTTATTTCTTATGTTAGCTCGTTCACTACTACTGACCCACAGACGTAGTTCAATAGACGTTAACGCATTAAGTTGGCTTTTAGAGAAATCCCTTGTACCGTGTACATGTCAGAAACTTTGCTGAAACTAAGGTACTTTTTTATTCGTAGAAGGTACTTTTTATATCGTGCACATGTAGCACGATAAAGAATATTGGTGGTGGTCTTATGGCTCCCAACCCTGGTCTGATCCCAACCTAGATCTGATACGTGACCACGGACACCTTTGTTGATTATGTACTATTTGTAACACCACGCAACAGGCGTATATTTGCTAAAGAATTCGAATGCGTATGTGAACAGCGCCAGTCCACATTCACCCTCACTACAAGGGTGGACCTGTTATTCACCAGTGGGGACGTAGGTATAGGCTGACAATCACAATGGACCCCTGTATTCGTGGAAAACTAATGCTATTATCTAAAGTTTTATGGCAGAACTGCCAACCGTGTGGTTACAGCATCCAGGACAATAGAGACAAGATTATCGAGAAAATCCCATTTCAACTTGCACTCTACAAATCAGAGCCTTTCCCCAGCATTTCTCCACTCCATTTCAATCCCTTCACGCGGAACGCCGCGCCGTCAATATTTTACTCGCAATATTTTTCGCAGTGCATTAGTAAAGTCCATTAGTGACACTGCCAGTCACAAGATCTTGTATAAATGAATTCTCCGCCGCATCTCCGGTTGCTTCGAGGAAATGCAGTTGATATTTGAATCTACTTTTTGTAGGAATTAGATTTGAAAAGTCGATAGGTTGAACATGAATTTTTGATGTTGGATTCTAAGTGTAGTAGAGTTTTTAGCTGAGGTGAGTGCAGTTTTTGTTGCTGTTCCATTTGTAATAACCAAATTCTGTTGCAGTTCTCTCTAGTTTGCAACAAATGCTTAAAAATAGGCCACCATGATGGTTAGAATAATATAGGTAGGTAAAATAATTATTATTAATGCAACTCATCACTGCTAAAAAGCTGCCAAAAGGTTCAAAGTACAAATTTATTGATTTACACTTTGAACGAAGAAACAAATCACCACAATTTCACAATTCCTGTCTCCTCGCATAAGGAAAGCACATATTTCACTATCTCGTATATAATATCGTTTGCTATGGCGATGGCGAGTCGCTTTATATGAAAATTTGTGCTTCTGTTGTCCGAATGGAGCCTAAAATTTTAATGTATACTGTTTT
The DNA here is from genome assembly GCA_927399405.1 of Agonopterix arenella. Taxonomy (NCBI): domain Eukaryota; kingdom Metazoa; phylum Arthropoda; class Insecta; order Lepidoptera; family Depressariidae; genus Agonopterix; species Agonopterix arenella. The sequence goes on from OV656691.1 coordinate 3,101,478, forward strand.
GCCACGAAAGCAAGCCGCAAGAAAATACAACAGGTGAATGATGTCGTTGAGTAACACTACTACATAATCACCCAATGTCACCAAACATGTAATTTAAAATGCATTTTCAAAGTAAACTCGGACATAAATTATTATAGTAGCCAAGACATTAAAAGAGCGATATTCAATCTACGCCAGCATTTATTGAATCGATTTTATCGATTACAGCAGAGTCTAGTGAACTCGCAGGGTGCATATACAAATGCCTACAGTACACGCTCCTTTAAATAAACGATGCATGTATTGTCATTCTCATAGAAGGAAATAAAAACAAATGACCAAGTAAATTGGCAAGTGCATTTTCTTAAAGAGTATGGTTAGGACCAAAGGGGTTCACAAATAAAATAGGTGGGTAGGCTTCGACCAAACTAAAATGATTGGTCGAAGTAGGTGGTAGATGCAATAAAACGTACTGCACAGCACCTCGAGGGATTTTGACGTGGGTGTTTAATAATATGATGGTTATTATTATAGAACGAATGTTCACACCGATCACGTGGGACTTATAACAAAACTAAGGTAAGTGTAGGGTAGGGTAAGTGGGATCCACAGACTTCTGTATGTAGTGGGATCACACATGATGACGCATTGACGGAGCGGCAGACGTCAGTCCGTCATTTGTGAAGCAAGCAATGAAGCAAGGAGCTGTATAAAACCGCACGTAGAAGCACAGACGGTGACGGATTGACGCACCGTGTACCGTGTGCTTCTAAGTGCGGTTTCAAACTAAATTAATAAGGCTTTTTTAACCGTATGCTTCAGATGGAGGGTAATTTTTACATTTACCTACTAATAATATTAAAACTTAATACCAACTATTAAACAAATAAAAAATTACTAAAGATTTAAAAATATCAACTTTTATTAACATAAGTTTCGTGCGATTCCGGACTATTGAACCCCTTAACCTTCTGTAGCCTATAAAAACATCCCATACATCATGTTAAGAAGATATACGGAAGCCCCATCCATAACTCTTCACTCCATCCTCGGAGTGGATCATATCATGATAGTAAAATATATACAGATCAAAAAACGAGACCACCGTAAGATAACTAGTGTTGGCGAAGATTCGAGTCTTTCAGCCGTATTTGAAGGAGTCTTTGTCCCCATTTTCGAAGTCCACTTCACAGACAGAAATTAGTCATCATAAGACTGTTAAAAAACGTTTGAGTTTTATAGAGTTTTTTATAGAGTTATACTTTTCATTTTCTAGGAGAAGTGTCATAAAAAACGAGCTTGATATAGATATACATATAATCATCATCATCTCAGCCGATGGACGTCCACTGCTAAACTTAGTTTCAGTTTTTATCGATTTTAAGTTATAATAAAAAATCCTGTCGCAATGAGGCAAACTATTTTTTCTTAAGTTTGGTAGAGCATCACGTACATCAACAAAAACTCTAAGAAACCTTCGGAAACTAAGAACTTTTATTAAACTTAACACTCGTGGCAACGAGAAAATACGGCAAGTCTTAAAAAGGACTAAAAGACTCGCCTTCGACAACACCAATGCTAACGCATGAATAAAATATCAAATATATTCGGATGGCAAAGATTATTTACGATACGAATCGTGTGGATAAAACAAAAACATCTGCCTCTCGGCAAATGGTCGATAATAAATATAGCGGGTGAGGTGAGACCGAGCACAAAGACTATAAATCACACAATGGCCAGAGGAAAGCAGCCAGGCAATATCAAGTGGAAGGCAACATGTGAGACAAAAGAAATGGCCGCGATCGCGCCACAAGAATGGCCTGATAAATAGCAAGACTGTATAGATATTATGAGGGAGTTCAATGGGTACACTATCGATCGCAATTTCGCCAAAAATAGCACTCAGTTGGAGTGCTCTTAAAAGGTGTCTTTAAAATTGCTAAGACGGTTATAATGAAGGGAATCTTTGGACTCTTGCGAAGGGTCTTTGCTATAAGCGAAAAGCGATGAGTTCTGGAAACCACCCAATTGATAAAATATGCTTATTTATTAATGTGTATCGAAGAGGATGATGTTAATAGAAATTTGTTAAATGCAGAGATACATTTAAATTTGATTGAAAATTGTGTCTAGAAAAGACGGGCGGGCGATATTTTATTTCATTACAAATTTGTTAGATATATCTGTAATGTAAACAAAAAATTAAAAGCAAAACTTTATGCTTTTACAATAAATGTGAAATGGTTCAATAATAGCAAAAAAAAAACGTCGTGTGGATGCGATTTAGAGTCTTTAGTCTTACGAGCGTTAACCCGCGACTTTGTCCGCACAAATTATATACCAGATTTTAAGTCAGATCATTAGCTATCAAACAAGAAAAGTTTCATCAAAATCGGTTCAGTAGTTTTTGCGTGATACTCGTTCAAACAAACAAACACACAAACAAACAAACAGACAGACAAAAAATCCAAAAAATTGGTGATATGGAATCAGGGATACCTAAAAACCATATCGTAACTTTTTTTTTGTTAATATCTTCAATGTACAGACAAACTTCCTGTTACAGTTTTATAATAGTTTAGATACAATATTGAAACTCACGACCATAATTCCTTTCGAGGTGGTCTAAAAACGCATATACGTAAGTGTAAACGTATTTAATGTCAGTAAAATTTTCATCATCGATTCCATCTACAAGCTTTCTCTTTAATTAATTTTTTTAAGTCTCTGGTCGACATGCACAGCATAATTGCCTGCCAGGCTGATTGGACCAGCACTCGTCCCACCTCCGTATACCGGGTGTCCCAAAAATTGCCGATTGTACCAATCAATGGACCGGTTTCACCACAGATGACTGGTTTCTTTGTATTAATGAGAATATTCGCGGTTCTGGGGTATTAACCTTTTCTCAATTAGGGGGAACATTAAAGAAAATTAAGATTGGCGAAAAAGGAAGATTTGAGTGACAAGAGGGATTTGAACCGGCGCCATAGATTACTAGTTAATTCGCAGATAGGTAGGTACAGTACTACCAGGAAAATAATTCCGCTCGTCAATCTTCGTTTGCGCAGAGCAGTGCAAAATTGGGTATTCTCTATTTCGCTCCAACTCGAATAGCAGAATATGGATGCTTCGGCAGCGAAAAGGACGCGAAAGTAATAAGCCAATAGCGGCAAGGTGTCACATCCTGATTGGTCAATATAATTTCGCGCGCTTTTAAAATTTGTCAACTGCGCAGGTACATCGGTGAGACTTATAAACCTGGTACTGTACTGTACATCACTTCCTGAAACGATAAATTCCCATGGTACGCGCAAAAATGTACCTAGTGAAGCTTGCCACAGCGTTGTTATTACTTCGTACGGCGCGCAACGTATGCGACGACTTTCCCGTCTGGAGGGAGTGGCAGAAATCAAGCAAGGGCATCGATTACGATGCGCCAAATTGTAGGTACTTATCTCGGTACCTACGCCAGAGTGACGGCGCAGCTCCGGCGCGGCGACCTGACCTGCCGATTGGTGAGAATAAGACGGATCACACACGATGACGCATGTCGGAGCGGCAGACGTCAAATCGTCATTTGTGAAGCAAGGAGTTGTATGAAACCGCACGTAGAAGCACACACGGTGCGTCAATCTGTCACCGTGTGTGATCCCACTATGGCATGGATCACTGTGCGGGTTGATAGCTAGGTATGTAAATATAATTATGTAGTTTGCAGTTTTGTGTGGAACAGCAGATATTTTTTCCTGATTTCTACGTTTTGGCCCCATAGAGAAAGTTGGTCAATATGAATCTATGATCCTTTTGTTTAAATTAGGGTGAAAAATAAAATGCCTTACTGATCGTGCAGGTGCTTCAGACTATCCACCTGAACAACTATAGCTATAGAGCCAAAATCGAAAAAAATCTACTGTTCCACAGAAAATTTCAGTAGCTACTCGACCAAAATGTATTAAAACATTGTTAGAAAGTTGTTCAGCTTGATGGTAGTGTTGGATTTTGTACTATAATTATAGTATTTATACTATAATTTCGCCCTTTGTACTATATAAGGTCTAACAAAATTAGGTGAAACTATTTTAAGGGGACGATCAGACCATCAAACTGAACAACTTTCTCTATGGGACCAATATTGAAATCGCGAAAAAAAAATCTGCTGTCCCATACATTTAGGTCGAGTAGGTTTGTATGGAACAGCTGTTTTTTTTTTCGCATTTTCGATATTGGTCTTATAGAGAAAGTTGTTCAGTTTGATGGTCTGATCATCCCCTTAAAATAGTTTCACCTAATTTTGTTAGACCTTATATACTATCCACATCTAAGGATAGTAAGCTAAAATACTATAATTTCAAGTTTACTCCCGAATGCTTAGTATCCGAATTCCGATTCAGAAAAGTGGTAAATGTGCGGATTTTATCCCTACTGAGGATATTTTGATGAGAGGCCGAGATTCAGAGACGATTTTTAAGTCATAGTTCGAACTCCCGTATGTGAAAATCCATACATTTTTCAACCTACTTAGTTCGAACTATGACTTAAAAATCGTCTCTGAATCTCAGGCTAAATGCCAAGGATGAAGATAGAACTAGTAGTAATATTCAAGAACTGATAAACTTAGTAGAAGAGGAGTAAATTTTGCCTTGACTGGTGTTGATTTTACATCATCATGAGCATATGCTCACGACTATATTCCCCGAGGGGGTAGTCAGAGATATTCTGAAACTTCAGAACATCCACGTTTCACTAGTAGTACCGAAACTCTGTCCAGTGTGACGGGGAGTGAGCCCGTCGCCACTTGTAATGGACAGTAGGTACAATACATGCCTCGAAATTGAAGCATGCAGGTTTCCTCACGATGTTTTCCTTCACCGAAAAGCCAGTGGTGTTACAAATCGTACATAAATTCCGAAAAACTCATTGGTACGAGTCGGCCTGGACGTCCCCGTCCAGGATCCCGTGCGATACCTCGCACCATCGCCTCCTGCACGGCAGGCAAGGTTACTCGCCACTGGACCACCACGGCTATACTGGACCACCACGGCTATTTTTATATGCGGTTGATTTTAATGACTACCATTACGTTATAATTAAAGTGGTATGGTATAATTAAAGTGAACTATAATTTTTTTTAAATACCTACTATCCTTTTCATTTTTTTTTTGTGCTATCTTTTTCAACGTCCCTAAATACAACCTTGAGGTCTGAAGCACCTGTTACGCATTTACTTGTACATCCTGTATTAGGGTACGGAATATAAATTAGCAATTGATATCATGAGTATCCTTTTAAACGAAGAGTCTACCCATCAAACTGAACAACTTTTACTAAAAATCAGCTGTTCCGTACTAAAATGCACCCGCCGCCGCTGGATACTCGACTCAAATGTATGAAACAGTTGATTTTTTTTTTGCTCCGACCGGTTTGCTCCAATAGTAAAAGTTGTTCAGTATAAGATTAGGGCTACATATAGTCAGACATCAACATTATTACTTGGTCAAATCTGTGCGAATGCTAAGAAAAAAAATATTTAAATGCAATTTAATTGAGCGAAAGTAGGTTGACGTATGAAATTTACAAGGCAAGTGTGAATGGATGGTTGAAAGGGGTCGCCCTAGGCGCACGTATGCTGACCAAATCGGATGCGTACTGAAGAAGGGCCAAATAAAATGTACCCGGAACCGACGAGCTTGCATGAAGAAACTTATGGATGTTGAGGAAGCTAAAGATGTGTGTCAGAATCGTAGCATGTGGCGATCTGTGGTCTCTGCCTACCCCAGTAGTGGGACATAGGCGTGAGCATATGTATGTATGTATTTAATTACAATGTACTTACATAAATCCTATGAAACGCAAACGAAGATTGTTCTCGACAGGAAAATATCTGAAAATAAAGAAAAAGAAAAACGTGAGGGTTTATTTTCATCCAATAATCTCATGGGTAAAGAAGGTATGGGTACTTACAGTTAGGGAAATAATTAAGTACATTAAAGGAGAAGGTTGAGGTAACTAAAGTACCCGGAAAATCTCAGGGGATACCGTAAAATGTTTTTCCTGTACCCCAAATGTAACATGTCGATTCGTTTCAATAGGTATGGAGCTCGGTGGCATTTTAAGCAAACGCATGTTACTTTGTAGGTTCACAAAAACTTGTTATCTTTATATAATATGAGAGTCTGATGAGTTTGTCTTTTGATGTGATTATCTCAAATTCAATTTAAATTTTATTATGTTACTTTTGTCTTGTTTTTGTTAATTGCTTTCATTATGTATAATTAATTATCCTTATAAATTATGTATCCTCGAACGTTTAATGTTAATTCATCTTTTATTGTGGCTTGAACGAAGAGGCCAGTACCTAGTAGCACAGGGTTCTTCCCTGCTGATAGTTGCTGGCAGCTCCCCCTGTTCGAAATCGGTCAGCCAATATAATATAAGATTTGTAAAAAATTGTAAACAGTAGCATTATCTAGTGATATTGTACTAGGCTGTTTTTGTGTTAAATAAACATTCATTCATTCATTCTTATTATAGGTTCACAAAAGCTTATCTTATTAGTAGGTTCACACCAGTTTGTGTCTTTACAGGTTCAAACTAACTTATATAAGGTCTAACAAAATTAGGTGAGACTATTTTAAGGAGATGATCAGACCATAACACCGAACAATTTACTAAATCACCCAAAAAAATCTGTTGTTCCAAAAAAAAACTACTCGACCCAAATGTATGGGACAGCAGATTTTTTTTTCGCGATTTCGATTTTGGACCCATAAAGAAAGTTGTTCAGTTTGATGGTCTGATCATCCCCTTAAAATTGTTTCAGCTAATTATGTTAGACCTTATTACGCGTAGACGGAATTAATAAAAGTAATATTTTCGAAAATAGTTTAGAAAATCTAGTTGCCGCGTCACAAATAACATTTGCAATTTATTATATAATTACGAAGATATAAAGCTTTTAAAATTTTGTATGAAAAATTTCAAAGCTTTATATTTTCGTAATTATTGCAAATGTTATTTGTGACGCGGCAACTAGATTTTCTAAACTTGCTTTTAAATAACATAATTATTAATTAATGTATGTATATTCTTCAAACTGGATCTTTTACATAACATTATTTTAAATGTAGGTATGCTTCAAACTGTAGTACGTATAAGCTTTTAAGTATACACAGAGAAAGCAAAAGAGTTCTCTTTAAACAACTTGAATTTCATAACATAATTTCAGCAAGCAAATAAAACCCCTTGATAACAGACCGGACGAAACAGCAACAACGAAAAAGCGAAAGGGCCGGATACTCGCACCAGTAAAGATAACTTGCCCCAAAGTTGGGCGAGTTACTCACGAATGGAAATTGTAGGCACAATGTGACGGAAAATTGTCGTGATAAAGTTTGCGTTGAATATTTACCGGCTCATCAGTGGAAACAGGGATGTGTTTGCAGTACGAATGCGTAGTTACCGTTATCTACACTTTAGGTGTCCTTCCTGACCATTCAAAATACCCAGTTATTAGGAACGGCGGTATTAATATGGACCACCGAAGAGGCTAATACGAGTACTAATACCTATACCTACATACACTCGACAGCAATGAAAACGGGTCACCACGGGTCACCAACAACATAAACCTTAATATCTCGGAAACTAAGAATGATATCTTATTCAAATAAAAAGTATTTCATAGACAATTTAATACTACTACTTAAATTTATAAAAATTTCTGGTTGCTATAAAGTAAATGCCAATAAAAAAGGGTAAAACCTAAATAAATTATTTTTTTTAAATTTAATTTTTTGTATTAACACGTTCCGGGACAGTGAACGAGACACAATAGGACTTTTATTGTTATCACGGCTATAGGCGGTCACTGTCCCGGAACGTGTTAAACATTATTACTCGCATACACTAAAATATAGAGAAATGTTATAACTGTGATAAAAAATGGTTATTTCCAATTTTCTGCGATAGAATTGATTCATTTGTATTTATGTATTTTAATTAAGTCAAATAAATAAAAACTAAAAATGTTATCAATTAATTTAGGAAGTATTAAATAGGCTATGAAATTATTTTTATTTGAATAAGCTATCATTCCTAGTTCCCGAGATTTTAAGGTATGTTGGCGACCCATTTTTATTGCTCTCGAGTGTACATATTCTCTCGAATAAAATTCATTTTGTGATAGTCATTCTGCAACAACTATCATAGCATAGCACAGCATGACATGTACTCAGTAGAATATCGTTTTAAAATGTAGGTAGGTAAGGTAGTACTATCCCATTCATTTTATGGGTACCCTACGGAAAAGATGACTGAGGGTGACGAAGGTGATGATTGATGGTAGCAGTTTTTGTAGGTAAAAACCAAAGATTTATTTTTTGTTTTCTAGGCGAAAACTCATCGTTATTCCAAATGGTTGTCGGGTTCGCCGAATATCTGGCCAATGAAATGTATAAATGCGATAGTAGAACAATTGACATGAAAAAAAGAACAATGGTAGACGTACGTGGTGACAAAAATGTATAGATTCTTTAGCAACAGTTTGGTAACAATGCATTCATGAGTGAAAAGTCAAATCTATTTGATTCGTCATTCCATTATCCTGAAACCATAAACTATCTGCGGCCTGGACTCCCCCACTCTGCTCTTCTTATTTTTTTAAACATTTTAAATCAATAAATACCATTTTTATACTTAAAAAAATTAATAAGCATATGCTCACGACTATATTCCCCGAGGGGGTAGTCAGAGATATTCTGAAACTTCAGAACATCCACGTTTCACTAGTAGTACTGAAACTCTGTCCAGTGTGGCGGGTAGTGAGCCCGTCGCCACTTGTAATGGACAGTGGGTACAATACATACCTCGAAATCGAAGCATGCAGGTTTCCTCACGATGTTACCTTCACCGAAAAGCCAGTGGTGTTACAAATCGTACATAAATTCCGAAAAACTCATTGGTACAAGGAGGCAAGGTTACTCGCCACTGGACCACCACGGCGCCAAAAAAATTAATTAATTTAAAAAAAGCGTCAATTTTTAAACTGTAAAGGTTCTAGTTAGTACTTTTAATCACGGACATTTAAAAAAAATTATCCAAATCGGAAGCAGTTTTAACCGGTTACGAAGTAAATACGTTCTAATAAAAAGGACAAAAATATCGATGACAAGCAAAATCTACTCTAAAATTTTCTATCACTAATCAATATAATCCCTCGTTATCTTGTATGGATAATTTTTATCTCCTTTATCTTTGAGTGCTCGTTCAGATAACGGAGTACTCTTAATTATGATACCGACCGACATCTAATAGCATTTTAGGATTGAGTACTTTTGGTTATTGGATCTTCTTTGGAATTTTATATTAGGAATCGTATACCTATACCTAGACGTAGGAATCTAACGAATCATATATTGTGTTAGAAGATTCTGTAATTACGATTTTAAACGCAGTACAGTCGAGTTGGAATAGAAAAATTCAAAACATAAAATACTCTTATATAAGGTGCTCTTCGTGGAAGAGCACCAATCTAGGTGCTCTTTGTATTCCACTAAGATTATTGCTTAGGTGCTCAAATTGAGCCGCTATTCAAATTGGTGCTCAAGTTGGAATGGAAAAAATTAAAATATCTTTAATAAAGAAAACCAATCCAGGCGCTTTTTGAGATGTTATTCAAAATCGATTCTCAAGTTGGAATAGAAAAATTTTAAATATCACAAACTCAGAGTCTCTACCTAGACGGACATTCGAACTTTGCAATTGCGTGAACGTTTTCGTTCCAAATGTCAATTCTTTTACAATAAAGTTCGGACCGAAAATCGGTGCGCTTCATGAAATACTTCGTAGACCTTTTAATCAAATTTTACCGAAGGAATTTACAAGCTTCTAAAGTAATATTTGTGTATGTTAAAGACATCATGGCTTCTAGATTACTGGTTTTATAGTATCTAAAGAGTTCATTAACATTATATTAATGTTGGGTAGGATTTTTAGATGTTTGGATGTTTGTCACTCAAACACTCAGATAAATTAACAGGAATGGATTGGAAACGATCGCTCAATTCTACGCGAAAAAGTCTGTCACTTTTGCCGGGGGGCGAGGTAACGCACACAAAGCAATTGTTCATTACTAATGCATTTCTCGATCACGTCGCTATGCACGCAAACGACGACATTTACAAACACTAGCTTGAACTGTACACAAACAATTACATTCGCACACATAGACGTGTATTAAATACGTAAACAGAAGGCCAAAATGCCAGAAGGTAATTTGAACCACATATTCACGCAAAGTATTTGAAAATAGAGGTCTAGTTATGCTGGCTAGTTGAAATGGACTCATAAAAGTGCTAGTGCTTGACACTATCGATACCTTATTTATCGATAAGTTTGGCAATCATGAATAATCGTGTATGACTATCAAATGAAATTAATATAATATTTTTCACGGTCGGGGTGTCGCAAAGAGGGTCCCATACAAAATTAGGACTTAGAACATTTTCAACAAAGAGAAGATATTTAATCAATTCTAAATACTGGGAAAGCGGCTAAATAAAAACACGTATACCCTCATGTTTACCAGATGTATTTAAAATGAGTAATTGTAATTACAACAAAATTATGTAATAGAATACAATGCACTATAAAATAATAGTTCAGCTATTTATTAAATGATGTTACGAATTTAAAGTAGGTATGTAATGTTCGCAGCAATAAATAATAATGATTTATTCATAGAAAGATACACTATACTGAAAAATATTACAGTATTGATTTAGTGAATTAAAACACCACAACATGGCTATATTATAGGTTACCTTATATGTTTGTTTAAGATTCTATTTTAAAGATTTAGTTAGATAATTATTAAGTTATTTGAATAAAAAGGTTAAATAATGAAAAGGATTTTATTTTAAGATGACCCCTATTGACCCGGATACTGGGTTCTTTTGGAAATCTGTAAAGATATACAGCTATTAAAATACTAACAAGTAGCGAAATATCGATATCGATATTTAATATGTGCAGGCCCTTCACTAATTTCGTAGCGGTGTGGCCAGCCACATTTAAATAAAATAATTATTTGGATCGAATTAAGAATAAAACATACACATTTTTATAAAAATACTAACACTATTATTGTACATTTAAACAATAGTTTTAATTCTAAAAAGTGACATGTAAAGAATTGTTCATGGGTTATATTATGATGGTTTTTCGGATAACCAAATATACCAAGTAAGTTTAATAAGTGCAAGCAGTATTTACTCTATTATTTTATTATACAGGTAGAGTAATAATAACATCACAAGTAATATACGGTAAAATGTAGTAATGTTCATACAACTTCAAAATCGTACAAATATGGACTTATACGGTCAACCGGCAACACTTATTTATTGGAAATATTTTTCTATTTTATGGTAGTTTATTGCATTATTTATTAATATTTGGACAAAAACATACTCACAAGTGAAAGGTAGTGTTATCCTTTTGTACGCTTGAAGTTCCTGACCTTTTTTTGCACTGATAAACACTACAGACAGGCATTTTTGCGGGATGTCGTGCCACGAGAACAAACACTTGGTGACTGGCGCGAGACGCGCGGGGACTAGTTTAATATAACGGGTATGCTCACTGAGCGCATGCCTTTGTCAGAGGGGTACGCGCGTAATATCGCATCCATTCCTGTTAATTTATCTGAGCTCAAACACGCATAAACGGCTGAATGGATTTGGATGAAACTAGGCAGAGAGAATCTGGAATAATATATAAGGTCTAACAAAATTAGGTGAAACTATTTTAAGGTGATGATCAGACCATCGAACTAAATAACTTTCTCTATGGGACCAATATCGAAATCACCAAAAAAAAACAGCTGTTCCATACAAACCTACTCGACCCAAATGTATTTTTTTTTCGCTATTTCAATATTGATCCCATAGAGAAAGTTGTTCAGTTTGATGGTCTGATCATCCCCTGAAAATAGTTTCACCTAATTATGTTAGACCTTATATAGGATACCTTTTTTAAAGTCCACGCAGGCGATGTCGCAGGCAACTAACAGCTAGTAAGTTATGAAACAAATATGCAAAAACTAAAATTATTTTTGGTGCTCGATCGCAACTCTTTCAAAGGGAACTCGTCTGGATTAGCTTTGACGCTATCAAAACCTTTTTTGTTTCAATTTAAGCTTTGAGCTTGAACTATTGGACTGAGGAATCCTTTTCAATCAGGCGGGTTTGGTTCAAACGCATACTGAATTTAAACCTAAAAATAAATAACATTTTACATCGCACTTTGGGAATAGATACTTTGATGGACCAAGAATGGCCAAAAGGTTCGAATTCCGTAAATGCAAAATTTTAGTCTTCTCTTCTTATCGTGTGGGCAGAGCCCTGCTGTCAGAGTTTTTTCAGACCGCCTTAAGGCCTCTGACGTGGTTTTTATGTAACGACTACTACCACCAGAGATAGTAGGCCGGGACCAACGGTTTAACGTGCCATCCGATGTCCTATCCAACTGGGGAAAAACGCACAATGTGACATTTCACTAGGTGTCCCCCGTGGGGATCGAACCCACGACCTCCGTGACGGGAGCCAATGCTCTTAACCATTAGACCTAGGCAGTTGCAGTAATATTTTTGTGATACCTATTTATATCAAAGCAATTATGCTTATTTATACGTGGTGTCAATAAATGAACACAAAACCTGATAATCGTTTCTACAGAATCTATATTTAAGTTAATAATATTCTACTAAAAATATTATACAAGTTTATTACAGATGTTTTTTATTTTACTTAATCACGCATATAAAGGCACACAGATATTATATATTATGTCCTCGAATAACACATAGGATACTTTTTTAATATCAACGCAAACGAAGTCGCGAGCATAATTTAGTTATCAAAAATACAAGTAAAGAAGTAAAGTATATAAGGTCTAACAAAATTAGGTGAAACTATTTTAAGGGGATGATCAGACCATCAAACTGAGCAAGTTTCTCTATGGGACCAATATCGAAATCGCGAAAAAAAAAATGTGCTGTCCCATACATTTAGGTCGAGTACGTTTGTATGGAACAGCTGTTTTTTTTTTCGCGATTTCGATATTGGTTCCATAGAGAAAGTTGTTCAGTTTGATGGTCTGATCATCCCCTTAAAATAGTTTCACCTAATTTTGTTAGACCTTATATAAGATCAAACAAAGATAGCTGAAACTATTTTTAGCGTATGCTCAGACCATCAAACTGAGTAACTTTCTCTGCGGGACCAACATCGAAATCTCGAAAAAAAAATCTGCTGCCCCATACATTTGAGTCAAGCTGTGTTTGCAGTTTTGTATGGGACATCAATTTTTTTTTTCGCGATTTCGATATTTTTCCCATAGAGAAAGTGGTTCAGTTTGATGGTCTGAACATACCCTTAAAATAGTTTCAGCTAATTTAGTTAGACCTTATAGAATGTTACCCGGTCTAACACTGTTATCAACTCTATGCCTTTGTTGGTAATTTGCTCCGGTCGGTGCCGGTGACTCTCGCTAGCTCGGCACATGATACGAAACAATCAGGTCATTAAGTATGTTGTAGTCTGCCGGTGCACTGTCCTGGAGTCTTAACGAGTTTATACCTAAGCTAATAGAATACCTAATTGTGGTAGTTTTCACCCTGGGTGAAATCTTGAAAGCGCTACAGTACCTACAGAATTTAGAAGATGCTTCAGGAGTGCAATTCACTAAGCGCCATGATCATATATGGTGAAAGTTGTTCAGTTTGATATTCTGTATAATCATCCCCTTAAGGTGGTTTCAGTCCATACAAAAGTTTGACGCACAATACGCGTAGATGGAATTAATAAAAGTAATATTTTATATAAGGTCTAAAAAAATTTGGTGAAACTATTTTAAGGGGATGATCAGACCATCAAACCGAACAACTTTTTCTATGGGACCAACATTGAAATCGCCCAAAAAAAATCTGCTGTTCCATACAAACCTACCCGACCGAAATGTATGCGACAGCAGATTTTTTTTCGCTATTTCGATATTGGACCCATACAGAAAGTCGTTCAGTTTGATGGTGTGATCATCCCCTTAAAATTGTTTCATCTAGTTTTGTTAGACCTTATATATGGAAAAATAGTTTAGAAAATCTAATTGCCGCGTCACAAATAAAATTTGCAATTTATAAAAAATACAATTTTGTATGAAAAATTTCAAAGCTTTATATCTTTGTAATTATTTTAAAAATTGCAAATGTTATTTGTGAAGCTGCATATAGATTTTTTAAACTATTTCTTCATATATACAAAGTTACTTATATTAATACCGTCTACGCGTACTGTGCGTTAAAGTTTTGTATAAAATTGACCTCCAGCAACCACCTTAAGAAACCTATTTGTATATCTGCCACATGCATGTGAATGCATCTAAGAGGAAGGATCTCTTGCTTTATGATAAAGAGACATGCATTTTAGACATGCATTTTATTTTATTCCTCCTTCCTCTTAGACATGCATTTTATTTTATTTGGGGAGCTTAGAGCTATAAAAAAATACCTAGTTTACAAAAGTCAGCTATAGGCCAATTACAAGAGCTTCCACACATAGGCATTGATTATTGTTCGGGTTCTTAATTTAATATTTTGAAAAATTACCTATGTTGAAACCACGATATTCTGCTCTCGATCCTGAACACAAAACTAGTACTTCTATACTTTCTAGTTTTGCGTTAATTCATAACCTATTGTATTAATTAACTCACCGAATAGTTAAAAATTAATATTCATGCAGTTCACCCCCGATTAAGTATAATTTTTGACATTGTGCGCTTTTGGCATTGTGCGCTATTGGCATTCAGCGCTTTTGGCATTTTGCGCTTTTGACATTGTGCGCTTTTGGCATTGTGCGCTTTGGACATTCTGCTCTTTTGGCATTTTGCTACGCACTTGTCATTTTGCACTTTTGGCATTATGCTTCTAAACGGTATTGTTGCTACATAGGTCCGCGACCAAAGAGATCGAACGCAAATATTGTACGAAAAAGTTACTGGCAGGTAAGACGGGCGACACGCCGCGCCGCCGAAAAAACAAAAACAAATGATAAAAGCGCGAACTTATTGTCTTGTCCTCTATGTTCAAAGATTCTTCAATTTTAAAACGTAATTTCCAAAAATGAGTTCCTCGAGTAGTGAGTCGACATTAACACCGGAAAGTGTTAGAAATGACGCAAAAAATGTGACACTCAATTTGTTACCGACAAAATCCAGAGAAATATATCTAAAAACCTATGACAATTGCGTCGTCGTTTCGCTTTTTCGGAAACTGTATTTTTGGCTTATTTTCAAGAATTAGCCAAATCTAAGTAACCTTCTACTCTTTGGAGTACCTACTCAATGCTAAAATCTTAATAATGACATTAAAATCTAAAAATACTTATTCAAAAATCGCATATTTGAAGAGACTGTCCGAAGGACACAAATCGAAGAAATCGAAAGTGTTTTCCGGCCAAAATGTGGAGACTTTCTTGAATGATGCACCAGAAAAAGCCATAAAAGTGAGTATCTATTTAATCATTTTATTGTGTAAACAGATTAGTGAAGTACCTTTAACAGCAGTGTTTTAAATAAAATGTGTTATGTTACCTGTACCTACTTGTCTAATTCACATTCTGTTTTGTTTTTTACAGGTGGCCTTAATTTTCGGGATACATGGAGCTTGTCGTGGTAACGAACTACTAAAATTAACGGTCGATGATATCGAAAAGCACTCAGAGCAGGTACTGTTAGTAAAGTTGACAGAAACAAAAACCGAAATAGAACGATCTTTTACCATATGCGGAGAGCACAAAGGTATTGTAGATAAATACCAGAACCTGCGTCCTTCTGACATAAAAACCAATCGGTTTTTCATTCGATATCAAAATGGCAAGTGCTTCAGACAAAAATATATATAAATATAAATATAACGAGCGTTAACCCGCGACTTCGTCCGCACAAATTATATACCAGATTTTAAGTCAGATCATAATCATAAGCTATCAAACAAAAAAAGTTTCATCAAAATCGGTTCAGTAGTTTTTGCGTGATACTCGTTCAAACAACAAACACCCAAACAAACACACAAACAAACAGACAGACAAAAAATCCAAAAATTGGTGCAATGGAATCAGGGACACCTAAAAACCATATCGTAACTTTTTTTTTGTTAATATCTTCAATGTACAGACAAACTTCCTGTTACAGTTTTATAATAGTATATAGAGTATAGATTTCTAGCATGCCGCAAGAAATTGCTAATTATTTGAAGTTGCCCGATACCAAGCTTTATACAGGGCATTGTTTTCGACGAACCTCCGCTACTCTTTTAGCTGATTCTGGAGCGGACCTGTCGATACTAAAGCGCCATGGAGGATGGAAATCTACAACAGTCGCAGAAGGCTACATAGAAGACTCCGTCGAAAATAAGGCAAAAACAAGCAACCGTATCGTTGAAGGTATAAAATTACGCACTTCAGCTAATCCACCTCCATTGTCACCGCGCCCATCCACCTCACAACAAAACGAACACATTTCAGATCTGCCAGATGCTATTACAAACACCCAAACTGTAAATAAATCTACAACAATCTCTGTCCCTAATAAAACGGTGACAATAAATTTTCATAACTGTGAAAATGTGTCTGATATAAATATACAATTTTAGTTGTTACTTTACTTTATTTGTTACTTTTACTTGTTGTTGTTACTTTATATGTTGTAGTTGTTCTAATAAGATTTCAAATGTTTGTAATATTATAATTTTTAATATAAATATGAGTACCTAGAAGCGCCTTTTATTTATTTTCCTCATAGAGGGGGATGAAAAGTAGAGTGTATCACTCGGCCGCAAAATTATTTTTCCTCGGGGCGGCATACTTTGAATCCCTCGCTGCGCTCAGGATTCTACTCAAGAATCCTTCGCTATGCTCTGGATTCAAAATAGCGCCCTCGCCTTAAAAAATATTATTTTTCAACACACTTGCTCATAAAATGGCCCTTATTTCACCGCAATTAGGCACATAATGACACATATAATCATACTGTGACTTTTTCATTACTATTATTCACAAGGGAGTTATTGGTTTTTTATAGTAGGTATCTAAACTTCTTGGTTGAGTTCTTGAGTTGCTTTGTTCTTAAAAAAGTTTCGATACAAAAAAGATCATATTCAATAGTACAAATAAATTCTCTAAATAAACTTTTTATTTACTAAATTAAATGATTTTTTATTATTATTTTCTTCACAAGTATGTTGAAAAACGTCGTATGATACACGTGTGTATTGATGATTACCGTCCTCGGCTCTCTTAAGACTCGGGTCTCAATGGCGCCTCAGCGGTAATCACAAACATTACACACTTGTACCATAATGTACTATTACGCCCTTGTGATACAATCTACTATTGTAACCATAAACATAGTACTAGTATTTATTCTCTGCTATAAAGTAGGTATTCAAAATAGAAAAATAGATACTTTATGTAACACGTAGGCTTATTTCTATCCACGTAGAGTAGGTACCTCGTACGACGTACGAGGCTTTACTCCCGCACTCCCTTTGTGGTCGCGCTGGGGCGGCGGGTAGTGAACGCTTTTAGTAAACGGATTTAAAACTGCATGCTAATGTGTTCAAAGATGGATTTGAATACTAAAGGCGATAAGTTCTTGATCGGTTCTTGTAAAGGAGTTGATGATCAGCCTTTTATTACTGATTTAAATAAAGTACCTAGATAATACCTACTTTTCCTATACAAGCAAACATTTGTAGCAATTTTCACTGTGCATCACGCGTTATTCCATGCTATGAGGTTTTTGTAAGAGAATAAATGATCAGTCAATCAATCAATTATACTCAGATCCGTCTTTTTATTAATGGCATAAATAAGAAAAGCCTAATTTGACTTAGATTTAACAATATAAATGATTTTTGGGCAATAAAATAGGCAATGAAATTTAAGAAATAAGGTATTTATTAGAAAATACGATTGCATTTTTCAAAACCTTCTAAGTAGACAAAAATATTGACACCATGTTTGTAGTATGTACAAGGCTTAACAGCCTTAAATATGAGCAAAAAAATTACCCATCAGGTTTTTTAGAACGAGATAATAGCTAAATTTTAAAATTGGAATTGTAGCTGAAGTGATTTTTTTTAATTTTGGTACATTTTAGGCTCAAATTGCCTCTTCAATATTGTACCGAAAAAAAATGCAATTACTAATTAGTCCCGGCTCAAACCGTAAAATGACTGGGCTAACAGGAGATAAACATAAAACCAAAGTGCCGAAGAGAATTAGATAGTACCATTTGTGCTAACATTTCCTTGATGAAGCTGGTCACCTATAAAAACGACCTTTAAACTGTTTACTTTTTCCTTTCATTAAACCTTTCATTAAACTTTAGACAATATTTCCTTCTTAAAAAAGAATTTCAAAGAAAATCGTTTGAGTAATGGGCAGTTACGTTGCCCTCCAAAATAATTGCTATTTTGTACCGTCTCCTTATCCACTTTACAGTAATAAATACAAATTATGTTTATTTTTAGAGGCTTTCACAGGTTTTCTTATAAAAAAATATCTACTTGTTTCCATTTTGCCATTTGGTTTGGGGCTTAAAATTTTCCCATATCTTCCCAATTCCCATTGGATGTTGTTATGACGAAAATAAGAAAGGGTTTGTTTTTGTGAACAGGAGTATATCCAGTATCCACCAATCACCACATACTGGTAGATAATTCCATCCTGAAATCTTATACATTTTCTAAAAGAGATCCTACCAGTGCTACACAACACGTTAAGGCTGGGCCTCATAGAGTGCGGCTGCGGGCGGGCGGTGAAACAGCCGATTTTTATTTCGCGATTTCGAAGTTGGCTCCATAGTGAAATTTGTTCAGTTTGGTGGTCTGAAGCACCCTTTTAAGTATTACAAAGGTGTTTGCAACAAAACACCCTTGTAATACTTAAAAGGGTGCTTGTCTATACTATTATAAAACTGTAACAGGAAGTTTGTCTGTACAATGAAGATATTAACAAAAAAAAAAGTTACGATATGGTTTTTAGGTGTCCCTGATTCCATTTCACCAATTTTTGGATTTTTTGTCTGTCTGTTTGTTTGTGTGTTTGTTTGTTTGTGTGTTTGTTTGTTTGTTTGTTTGTTTGAACGAGTATCACGCAAAAACTACTGAACCGATTTTGATGAAACTTTTTTTGTTTGATAGCTTATGATCTGACTTAAAATCTGGTATATAATTTGTGCGGACGAAGTCGCGGGTTAACGCTCGTATATAATAAAAAGAACGTCATCCAAACCGTCAATATTTCGAATTCGACAACACAGCCACGGAATATATACACAGCCAAAGAATACGGACTATTCTCGATCAATTTAAATGCAAATAAAATGCACTGACAATTCGTAGCAAGCATATAAAAGTTCTTTGTTTTAGAGATTCCTTGAAGCGCAATTAATTCTAAGAATCAAGTTACATTTCATTAGCCTAACTTTATTAACTTTGTACGAGTTGAATGCGCACTCAAGCAAAAGTTTTATTTCAATGCTCTCAAGCTTTGGAGCGGGTGATAAAACTCTCGTGTCATGTGACATTTAAGACGCATATATTAGCAGCCAACTATACCAGGTAAGGTGCCATTCTGTTTTTTAATTCATTTTCTTTCTAGAGTTCATCTTTAGGAAAACTGCACAGAGAAAAAATATTATACGCTTTTACAGGAATATTGTAGTGACTGTACAATTATGCATTTTTTGTAGACCTATTTAGAAAATGTGTGTTATTAGTAAGTGATTTGTGTTTGGTTGTGTGGTAGATGTGACTGAATAGTTATAGCAACAGCACAACCATCATAACATATTAACCAGTTTTTTGTTTTCGTCTATTGCATATAGACGAAGGTGCGAGGTTCCGAGGTGCGTATTGTGGTTATAATGAAAGTCTCGGCCTCCCTATACTTACCTACCTGTCACATTATTGTACAAAATTTAGGCACTTATATAGGGTGTTAGGGTAAACAGTTGCATTACTTTAAGGGGTGACACCCATGATACTAAACAACTTTCCCTAAGAAACGTATAGAAAATGCGCAAAAAAATGTTTAGACTTTCCATACTAAATGCAATCAGCTGATCGAAAGTTTGTATGTAAAGACGAAAAAGAAATATGCGAATTTCTTATAGGTTTCTCCGGGAAAGTTTTTCAGTACCATGGGTACAAACACCCCTTAAAGTAATGCAACTGTTTACCCTAACATCCTGTAGTTAAAGGTTCATTTGCACTGGATAACTTACTACATTGTGCCTTTGTGCTTACAAAGAGAATGTATAGGTAAATTAAGAAAAACGTTTTTTTTTTTCAAGATTTTTAATAAAATAAGTTCAACAATTATTTAGGTACTATACTATGAAATGGTTCATTGTTGACGTTATTTAACAATAAAAAAGCACCTTTTTATATACCTTGTATTAATAGTGCAACCATTGTTGCACTTTTCGTAGTGTGAAGTGCAAACCTTAAACTAAAACATTCTGCCAAGTTACTCTTTACTTCTAAAACTTTAAAATCGATTAGTTAAACGAAGTTCTGTTAAACAATGCACTTTTAATTCCATTCTCAAGTACGTTAGAAAAGCTAATATGTTACTTGTCTATATGTATAGTGAAATACAGTTCATACTGCAGTTTATTAAGATTATATGAGCGCGAACTAATTAGCATACCTTTGTAAGTGGTGAACTGCAGGTGAACTTTGCAGGAGAATTTTAATAAATGAAAGAATTTTAAAATGAGATTAAAATGCTCTCACTCGTGTAGTACTTAAATTTATGTCCACTGATGTTTATATAATTAATTATGTACTAGTATGATACTCGCTTTCAAGTGGGATTAGCACCCGAGAAAAAAACCGAAATTGAAATCGTATGCGAAAGCGAGCGAGCATGACGGTTTTCTCGTTTTATTGCCTTTCGTACATGACATACTAGCCCTGCTGGATCGATAAAATAATTATACGTAGGTACCGACCAAAGTTTTACTTTTATAAATATTTTATTTTCGCACTAAAACAAGCCGAAATTTTTTTTTTTTAAATATTGTTATCTTACTAACGGATTTTTTTGCTTATTATTAAGATACCTACTCTACTAGGGCTACTCATCATCAGTAAAACAAAGGTTATGTACGGAGTAGAGTAGGTAATCGAAACGGGTACCTATTTGGAAGAAGATGTATAATGAACGTGATCGAGGCTTTAATGTTTCCACTACATAGGCCTTCTCATAGTAGAGATGTGCATAACGTACCTATAACGTAACGTAGGGTGTCAACTTAAATGCTTTACATACTGTGGTGTTTAGCTATAATTAATTATAAATATAATTATATTATATTCAGTAATACGATCATTGTAATAAATAATATCGGTTAATAAACGTATGCATTGTAAGTGGTGGGGGCAACACCCGCCATCATTACTAATCTACTCCTTGTACCGAGCGGACGTCGCATCCACCAGTTGCCGTGTGTAACAACTAGTGAAACACTGTATTGTTATTAACCCTGTTAAGAAGTGTACACCACACATACTTTAAGAGGTGCTTCATACCATCAAACTGCACAACTTTCAGTATGGGATCTACTTCGAAATCACGAAAAAAAATCTGCTATCTCAAAATATCAACATTTTCTATGGAACAGCTGGTTCTACGATTTTGATCTTAGGTGAATACTTTTACACTCTATGTGAAATTAAAAAACATTAAACTACTACCCAGGAACTACCTAACTACAAGACGAATTGTATCGACTCGGCGTCATAGCCATCGTATCGGCGAATAAATGGAGCATGAACGTCTCTTGCCGTGTAACGATCATTTGAATACGGTCGTTTAGTTTCCTAGCACTTTGCACCATAAACTCACGACCGTTATTCCTTTATGAGGTAGTCAGAAACGTTGTTACAAACATTTTAATCTAGGTTGGTAAACTTAATCATTATCATATCAGCCGATAGACGTTCAATTATGGACATAAGCCTAAGGCCTCATTTACGGAGAGGCGGGGCGTCGCGCGTCGCGTTGGGCGGCGCGTAGCGCGGGCAATAAATCTATGACAATATGACGCGTGTGACGACGCTTCTCCGTAAACGCACTTATACAACGCCATATGTTTGAATTTAGTGCATAGATTAATATGAATATTGGATATAGATGGTGACTCGCCTTGAATTTTAGGACGTCCCAATTGCGTCGCCGCTTATTAGCAAAAGGGGGCGCCACATTATGAAATAAATTGAAAAAGACGATCGGCCGACACGAGGATCGAACCTTAGCTACCCGGATCGTAAGCCGGTTGTCTAGACCGCTAGACCAACAAGACAGTGATTGATATGGGCGAAATCTTTCACTGCTACAGCGCAACGCGTGAGGTGTAGTGCGCTGTTACTCCGATATGAACCCTAGTTCAGCACATAGTGCTTCGAAACATAACCGGAACATGGCGGAAGCTGTCTATGGAAAATCAGCGTTCCACTTAGTTTGTACAAAGATAACATAGCATGATTTAGTGCAGGCCGCGCCGCTCAACGCGACGCGCGACCCCCCGCGTCTCCGTAAATGAGGCCAAAGGATCGCCAAAACAACCAGTCCTGCGCTTCCCTCATCCAACTGGTTCCCGCCGCCTCCACCAGGTTGTGACGCTGCGCTTTCCGGTACGCGGTCGCCACTCAAAAACTCACTTTAGTTTGGGCTATATCGGTTACTCTGGTTCTTCTGCGAATCTCTTCATTTCTGATTCGATCTCGCAGGGAGACTCCGAGCATAGCCCTCGCCATTGCCATATGGTAAACTTATGTAGCGATATTTAAAGATAGAATAAGACTTATCTGAAGACCAAAGGCCAGAAGCAACTGCAAGACAAATCCCATCCCAATGTAAGACCTCCAGTAGATGTTCTCTTTGGTTGAATATGTGGGTAGTAGAAGCTTGCATATTTAAAGTAAAGTTATAGTAATATCAATTGCATCAAAAATCAATAATGAATGTTATTTATTGTACCGAATTTTCTAACTGATGTTCGTAAACCGACTGCTCTCAAACTGCGAAGAAAAACATTGTGAGGAAATCTGCATAAGCTCAAGAAGACATCCTGATGCATATGTGAAGTCTACAAATCAGCATTGTCATCATCAGGTGGACTAACGCCCAACCTGAGGGTAGGCCTCTGCTGTATGTCGTATTAGCAATTTAGGATCAACACAAATTCATCAACTGTCATCAAAAGACTTGTCCATCCATACATAAATCAGATTAGTAGGTATGGGATGCCGTTTCCATCTTTTCATTAATCTTTCGTTCCTCCTACTATGATCAAAACTTGTATGTATACTGTACTCTGTCGTTCTTTGGTATTATATGGGCAGGCCCTAGATGGTCGAGAAGGTGCTTGACTCCTATTTAGATCGAATCAATAGATTTTATCCACCCAGTAGTCAGTCGTAAGATAACGAGCAAAACGTACAAAGGCCGCACAATTTACATCAATAATCAGACCACATTACAAAGCACGCGATGGGATTGAATCGAACGTTAACCCACAGCCATTGTCGATTAAAGTGTGTTTTGTAATGCAATATCGTACACACAATAGGTCTCCATTCCGCATGGTGTTCGGGCAACTCCGTAAATCTTCGTTTTCAGTCGGGTGTCAAATGCAAAGCTTAGCGCTTTGGAGTGTAGAATTGAGGTAGGGAGTTCCTCCATAAACCTGTTATGTACTTAGTGAGATTGAAATTGTAACTGTTGATACCTACTTTAAGTTGCCACTGAGTAATATACAGGGTGAAATTGATATCATTAGCATCCTTTTAAACTAAGAGTCTACCCTCCAAACTGAACAACTTTTACTATGGGAGCAAACCGATCGGAGTAAATAAAAAATCTGCTGTTCCGTACTAAACTGCAATGTCGACGCGCGAGTTTGCGACTCAAATATATGCAACAGCTGATTTTTTTTGGCTCCGATCGGTTTGCTCTCATGGTAAAAGTTGTTCAGTTCGATGGGTAGACTCTTAGTTTAAAAGGATGCTAATTATATCAATTTCACCCTGTATATTACGACTGAAAGCCAAGTCTTTGCAAAGCGCACGAGCGCGGTAACATCGTTTGTACCTACAACTTACAAACGAAGTTAGATCTTTTTTTTTCAATACTAACCAATTAAAGTCAAGGAAT
This sequence comes from Agonopterix arenella, assembly GCA_927399405.1. Taxonomy (NCBI): domain Eukaryota; kingdom Metazoa; phylum Arthropoda; class Insecta; order Lepidoptera; family Depressariidae; genus Agonopterix; species Agonopterix arenella. The sequence continues at coordinate 3,125,747 of OV656691.1, forward strand.
TTTTTAAAACACGATCTAGATATTAATCTCTCGCTAAATATACAGTTTCAATGCTAAGATTAATTTAAGATTTGTATAGAAATCTTTGAGCCACTGTAACTTTGAAAGTGTACCTATCTACATTTTATCGAATATCTGAATTAAAAATTAGTTGCCAGATCGTGCTTAAAAAATGTAATTAATTGCCTTTAATTTATTAATACTTATCCAAAAGAATTAAACTTCGTTTGTGGAGCGCGCCAATGATTATATCCTTAAGGAAAATATTATTCAAACTATAAATTCAAAGTTAACATTAGAAATGTGTTAGCAAGTCCTTGGTTTTGCCAAAAATGTGAAAGTAGCTAGCTAAGCTTATCTCAAGTACGTGCGACAGGGTTTCGCACTTACCGAGTAGAGGTGGGAACAGCTGATTCTATTCCTTTTAGGCCTGTATTAATTAACCACTATTAAGTTCATATTTACGTACATCAGGTAGAGTCTTACGAAGCGGTGGTAGTTTCAAAAATTATCTTAGGTCCTTACTGGTAAAACACACACTGAATAATGCTTTGACTATTTAGAATAATGTTATAAGTAGCAACCATATAAGGGCTCCTACACATAACTGCAAATTCGCATCGCATCGCAAATATATGCGAGCGCTCGATGACTTATTACGATGACTTATGTATGATTTTCGCTCGCAGATATTTGCGATGCGATGAGAATTCGCAGTTATGTGTGGCTCCCCCTTTACCTAAAGGTAAAGGTAAAGGTAAGGGTAGGTTTTGCAGTTTTACTACCTAGTAAAACTGCAAAACGAACACACACAACAAAGAACAAACAATGAAGAATATTTATATTTCTACAAAGTTTTGCTATTTATAATTAGGTATGTTTGATTATGAGCTACAAAATAGTTCCCTAAAGTTTGGTAAATATTAACAAAACAATTTTTTCAGTGTAGGTACGTTGAATAAATAATAATAAAATTAAACATTTTAATGGGTCCTGGCAGCGATAACATTTTAAAATTTTAGTTTAATTAAATACCGCGTAACTCAATCGTTCAGGACTAGATAAGGTACTGCACCATAAAAAAGTTGGCTCCACGGTAAAAAAAATATTTTGAAAATTATAATGCATGATTATAGTTTTCACACACTGACAAAAAAATATAATGTAGGTACCTACAGATTTGACTCACTTTAGCAGAACTCAGTGAGTAAATTCAGTAAACGACAACCCTAGAACAATGATTAATACGCACGGAAGCCGAAATGAGAGAAGTAACCCACTTAGAATGTTCTCGTAGGGGAAAAAAATAATTTATTTAAACAGCCATATCTCATTTGAGGCCCAATTATGACGTAGTTTAGGTGATTCATTACCATAATATTGTAATCATCTGAAATTGAGTAGAATTTCACCAATTTATATTTATTTGGCTGGAAATTATGAAGACCATAAATGGGGCGAGTGTTTTGAATGATAATTTTTCAGGTAAGTAAATAGGTAGGTACTTTACCTACACTTGAGACGTGCTTGAGGTGAAAGTTTACAGAAATTAATCAACTTTTAGCTTAAGTTCAAGTATTGAGCTATAAATAATTCGAAATAAAACCTAGTAAGTACCTACCATCCTAACCTATGGTGCTCAAACCTGGTCTTTGACTGAACATCAAAAATCCAGCCTCAAGATCTGCCAAAGAGCGATAGAGAGCAGTATTTTAGGTGTAAGACTAACTGATCGGATTAGAAACTCGGAACTGCGCTCCAGAACTGGCAAAGCGGACGTGGGGCGCAAGACAGCTCAGCTGAAGTGGGACTGGGCCAGACATTTCTGTCGCATGCATTCGGAAAGATGGGCCAAAATCACCATGGACTGGGTTCCCCAGGATGGTCGCCGGCGTCGAGGCAGACCCAGAAAAAGGTGGAGACAACATGGATGCCTTCTTCGAGAGTTGGCCAGAAGTTGCACACAATAGAGAGGATTGGAGAGTAAAAGGGGAGGCATTTGCCCAGCAGTGGGACATTGAACAGGCTACGTAAAAAAAAAGTACCTACCTAATAGTCGACCTAAAAGGTCAACATTGATGTAGGTATTAAATAAATAAACCTTTGTTTCGTTTAACGTCATTCCAACTGAAATAAAAAAAAAAGAGAAAAAAGAAAAAAAATAATAATAAAAAAAAAATATAAAATTGAATTGAATTGATGTAAAATTGAAGTTTAATACATAACAAAGCATCTTAGTAGATAAGATGGCTTGAACGATCCCCTTTCAGATTGTGCTGCTAACCGTACTCAAGCGAACAACTGGTTCTTGACCTAAAAGCCTATTTCCACGATAATGACGCGTTGGAAATGTTTTTTGCATACCCTACTTGGTGAAGAGAATCCTTAACGGTTAGGTATGTCGGAATTCGGAAAATTAGGTTTGCGCTGTGGTATCTGGCTTTTAAAAATAATAGTAACAGTCTAGAAGTTTATCGTAAGATGCAAACCCCATGCATCGTCAACATCTCCTATAACTAAGAGCTTGTCCAGGGGTCTACCCGGACCTTTTAATAGACATTGAATACTTATATAGGGACTAGTTACGCGAGTAATTCTACTAACAAACATTTCTGCCACTTTTTGCGGGGGGCAAGGTAGCATGAAATCCGCAACTTTGGATTTTATTCCCATAACGTTAAAAATCATGAAAAGTAGTCTCGTGTGAACCCCAAACGTTCTAAGTTCAAAATTATTGTTTCGCAATTATAGGCTGTCTCGTTTAGTGATAAAGTATAAAATTGAATGTAAATGCACATGATTAATTGATCTTATGCCTGGTTTACATTATTCCAATCCAGCGATCGAATCCAGTGCTGGATTGCAACTGGAATAATGTAAACCCTCACGGGAATGCAGTGGATCCAGTGAGCAATCCAGTACAGAAACTGGATTGGTGGTCTACTTTTGAATCCAGTGCGATCATTCCAGCGCCACTGGAATAATGTAGACGGCCAATACAGTGCCATTTTCTTAACAACTATAGTGTTTACACTTCAATGGCTTCTAAATGACTGGAATAATGTAGACGATATCATCCAGTCCAATACTGCTTTGGATTGACACACTGGATTACAGGACTGGAATAATGTAAACCAGGCATAACGCTACCGCAAGGCTAGTTCTTATAATGAATAGTCAAAGACCCGGACATTCAAACTTCGCAATCGCGTGAACGTTTTTCGTTCCAATGTCAACTCTATTACAATGAAGTTGGGGCCGAAACGGTTGCGATATATCGAGAACCGAAAGTCAGTAATTTACCGGCAGTTTATATCAAAAACTCACCTCATTGTCAAAAAGGTAGTGTATAAATTTTATAATGTAGGTACCATGCTAATGCTTGATTGTGGCCGCGGCACTTTCGCCATGTTCGTGACCAAGGCAATCGATGCTGCAAGTATCGCGCGCAGTCACAATGCAATGTGCTGGGAACAAGCAAATGTCTTCGAAACGCGGGTAATACGCGCGTATATCTGGACAGGGTCTGAATATCCATTACACGACTGGGATTTGAACTCAGAACCTTTTTCATAACAAAGACTTTCTAGCGATAGTACGCCTGAGAAATGACGATAAATTGAACAACAAATTGAAACATTCTCAACATATTCGTGTACTAATAAAGCCGACACGTTATTTCCGAGTACATAAGCCATTACGGCGCAAAACGTGATCCAACCTACCGCACATTTGTACGGAAAATTCTGAACACCGTCAGAGTACATAAATACGAAAGAATGATAAGGATTACAGAGAAATACCTCAACCCTCAAGCGGTAATGTTAGAGAAACCTGGTATTTTGGTCTCAGAAAATGTGTGTAAGTTTCAGAGAAAATATATTATATTGTGGTCAATGAAAACAGATAAACGATGACCCATCAGTGTTGCCAGATCCACACTTAAGAATTATCCCAGATTGACAGTAAAATTATCGTGTTTTTATCGCATCAAAAATTCCAAAATGTCTCGTATCTTAGAACCTAAAAGAGTGTGAAATGATGCGCGAAATTCAATTATTCTTACCTATATTGCATGCCACTATTTAATGTTACCTATTTATAGGTAGGCAAGTACGAGGTTTTTAGGGAATTTTAGTAAAAACTCTTAATTGAAACGACACAGTGAGGAAATATTTTCTATCTCAATTGTTCTCATTAGAACTTCAATTTTAGTATAAGGTATTTGAAAACTGTTTTAAGCGATAATTAACGCCAAAATGGTGTATATTACTGGAATTTGATGTATAATATGGTTGAAAATATAAATATATATATAATATGATACACAGATTTCATTAAATTACAAAATTATCGTGGAATATCGTGCGATACCCGACTTTTATTTTCTATCGCATGCCCCTCAAAAATATCGTGGATCTAGGATAATTATCGCATGTCTGGCAACACTTGTATGCCTAGCGCCTACATGAGAGCGGAGCTTATCGTCGCTGCCGGTAGTGCTATCCGTGTGGCAAAATACTGAGCAGGAAACATAATATGGCATGCCATCTACTCGATAGAAGAAAACCGCACGCTTTTAAAGGTTCAGTATCTTCCTACTTGCCCACCCAATTAACAGATTTAAAGATACCGGCTTTTTCAAAGTAATCCAGGTACTTAAGTCTACGTATGTTAATTCGCTTAAAAAGGGAAAAGGAATCAAAAAGCCCCTAATCTCTTTTCCGATGTCACTAGGTACACTGGAAACATTGACAACTGTGGCAACCCTCGTTAATTCACCCCAACTCCTCCCAACCATTCGCAAAACGTTTGTTCTGAAACAAAATGTTTCAGTGAACAAATATATAAACAAAAACAACCTATGAATTACTGGAATTACGCACTGTGAATTTTAACATTAGCCAGGGGCGGTTACAGGTAGGAACGTTTGAGTAGCAATATTTATTAAATGAGGCGCTAAATTTATGTCATGTCTTCATAGTAGGCTTAACGGCATAGCATAGGGTCTTAACAACGTTCACAAAATAAACAGATAGATTCAAGTACCTAAATAGATTGTATTAAATTGCATGCATGCTTGTGCTAGGAAATATATAAGGTCTAACAAAATTAGGTGAAACTATTTTAAGGTGATGATCAGACCATCAAACTGAACAACCTTCTGTATGGGACCAATATCGAAATCGCGAAAAAAATCTGCTGTCCCATACATTTAGGCCGAGTAGGTTTGTATGGAACAGCTGATTTTTTTTTTCACTATTTCGATATTGATCCCATAGAGAAAGTTGTTCAGTTGGATGGTCTTATCATTCCCTTAAAATAGTTTCACCTAATTTTGTTAGACCTTATATATATTGGTTTTTATTCTATTCTCCCCGTAATAGACCAGTATTCGCTGAAATGCTTACAAAAAAAGAGACTAGGCCTAATTAATTGGAGCAAATATAAGTCTGACACAAGAAATTCATTCAACGAACCTTATATTTTTCCCCTCGTGGAATTCCCGCTGACTCGTCTAAGCAAGCTCCAATTCCAGGGGCCCCATGACCGCTACGGCCCTGATATCTTTCCAAAGGGAAAAGAGACAGATTCCGCTGACTTAGGGCGAATCATATTATTTGGTGTAACTTTTACGACGGGTTTATTTAGACGTTATTTATTGTTCTTAGCCCGGAGCGACACCACCTGCTCTCGTATTTCTTACCAATTACTTATAGTCTTATTCGTTTTGTTCGTAAGCTTGAGAGTGGAAAATTCTTGTAATAAATTAAAGGATAATGTCTTGCGGTGTCTTCATAATCGAGTGAGTGAACGTGTGGCGTAATTTATAAACTGTCTTGGTCTGGAAACACTTTCTTAGATGGTTTAGGGTATGCTACGAATACAATACCTACGAATGCTAAGCAAATAATTATTTTATGAATATTTTGGTTCGAATTTTTAGGCACTGAGCTATTGTTTAAGGATGTGTAATGGCCCTATTAGTAAGGCTGTGTTGGTACCTATAAACCGAATCATCTTTGATCGCAGCGGTTTCCCATTTAATCAAATTCAGAAGGGTAAGCACGAGAGAGTAGTTACATTGGTGTGTAGCGCACACACTCATAAATGGTTTTAAGAAATCATCTTAAACTAGCATTATGGGCACTTTCTGCCCAGGTATGGCCAGGGGAGGGCTTTTCAATTAGGTAAGTAAGTTCTGTCGGTAGTACTAGTGTTTATTCTGTGGTTTTATTTAGAATTATGTATAACTAGCTGTTGCCCGCGACTCCGTCTGCGTGGACCTTGAAAAATAATCCTATGAGTTAGTTCGGAAAATATTCTATCTGCGTGCCAAATTTCATCCTATGCCGTTCAGCCTAAACGGCAGTGTGATACTTACATCTAATCGGCCAAACATCCAAACTTAGACATTTATAATATTAGCGAAATAAATATCTTGGACATGGTAACTCTTAAACCGACATTATTTTCAGGCTATTTCTAGACTATTTCAGGACTCCAAAACTTGCTACTGGAATGATTACACGAGTAGGTACGTCGAATAGAAATCTCGTGTTGAACACCCTCTGCTTTGAGGTTCATAACATTTCAATTAAAGACTTTGGAACATGTAACTACAGTCAAGTTCCATTAAAAAGTGTAGTCTAGGTTTTCTTTCTTACCTAAGAAAGAAATTCTTTACAATTCTCATGCTTATCGCTCCCAAGTCTGTTGCTGTAGATAATTTATGCGAAGAGTTTCGTTCGGTGGCCGTTGTCAGGAAAACATAAAAGCTTTTAACGTCATTTCAGTGCGAGCCATGTAATTCGGAGGTTGTTCAAAGCGCTATTAAAACGAATTCTAAACGAAGATGCTTCAACATTTAGAAATATTATTTTTGATATCTTCAATTAGGAACCACTTTTTCGATAAAGATTTTAATGGAATCTATCAAAAGGGGATTTTTTATTAACAACTTGAGAAAAATGTTGTCCCTTTGGCTTAACTATTAATGCTGAAGGGAATAACAGTTTCCCATGACACTACTGGAAGTGCTACGTGATTGTGCCACGAATACGTTATAAATAGTTAAGTTATGAGCCACGAATGCTGAAGAGTACCCACCAAAACCACGAAGGTGAAACTTCTCCCCATAGGTATATCTCCTCAAACGTTAACAACATTAGTGAAGAATGACAATCCAAATTCAGTCCACCCAAAAGCGGATTTCACTTAGCACGTCAAAACTATTAATCTTACTGATGTTTCCCGAAACAATTTATTAAACAGACAAAGGAACGTTAACCGTGGGCTTTGTTTTGGACGTGAAGATTACGTGGGTCAACAATAATACATTCTGATGCTGAAACAAATGATTGAGTGCTTTGCGCCTCATGCAGATAACCGCACACAAAGCGAAATGCTAGCCGCAGATACCGAATTATGTTTGGAAACGTTGTGCTAACCTATATTTACACAGGTTAGATTGTATAGGGTAGATGGACCATCGAACATGTTACGGTTTAGTGCGGAACACCAATTGTATTGTACTTGGTAGGTGTTTCAATATGTTTCCCTTCTAATTTAAAAATTGTGGCTACATCGTAGTGGTGATGATATTGACAATATTTAATTTACTTAGCATAAACTTGAATTATTGAAGAAATAAATAAAAATTTACATTAAAATAAGCACTATATACATCTCCGTCCATATAGTGCCATATAGTCCAATACCTCCGTCTCCCTTTCATCTGCGAGGGACGAGACGCAGGCTGGGTTTCCACCCTTATGTTGTTGACCTACCAGCAATTCGCACGAAGAAGTTTGCTTCTTCTTTTATAATGCGCACGGCCAAAGAGTGGAACGCACTGCCTGCGGACCTGTTCCCTGAGCAATACAACTTGGGCCTCTTCAAGGCGAGAGTGAATAGGCATTTTTCTAGGTAAGCATGCTACATCTTCGGCCTCATCTTCACTTAACATCAGGTGAGATCGGGGTCAAATGTTTACCTATCAAATATATAAAAAAAAATCTTGTCTGAAATAAATTTTTTGAATTGAATTGTAGGTACGGACTCAATCTCACATCCGCTGGTGAGTCCTCTAGCCACGCCATGCCATTCAGATGTTTCCCTTCATCATTGTATGAGTGATAAATGGCAATACCACAAAAGCCTAGTAGTATCCTGGCTTTGAAACTCCAATAAAAAATAGAAGAATAGCTTTGGCTGAAAGCAGTCGGTTCGTCGTTTTAGGGTTGACAAAAAAGAGGGCTTCTGGCAGACCTGACGCTCTGAGGCATGTTTAATTACACTTTTGGCATTGGCTTTGCATGGTACCTTCGAGCACACTAAGTTACCTATAGAAATTGTTGCATTTCTACAGGGTGTTACAAAAGTAAAAATAAACATTTAAAACTTTTAAGGGGGTTGTTGCCTGTTTGTTTGTCGCATGCATACGGAGCGATGGGCAACGATCGCGACCTAATGGGAGCCCGAGGGTGGAAGCCGGGGCCGGGGCAGACCAAGAAAGAGATGGCGCGACGACCTGTATGCCCACGAAGCGAAATGGCAACTGATGGCACAGGATAGGGAAGGCTGGAATGGAATGGATGATGATAGAAAACCAGATTCTTTTTTCGCCATTTCGATATTGGTCCCATAGTGAAAGTTGTTCAGTTTGATGGTCTTAACCACCCCCTTAAATGTTTATTTGTTTTTTTGTAACACCCTGCATAAAAATCCATGCTGTCATCTAAGTAGTTATAGGTTCTAAATTATGATGCGCAATAACTAAACGGCTGGCATCGACCTGCATCTAGGACGCAAAGTGAATTCCAGCTTCACAGATGACATTCTCTCTACGTAATTAAGTTTATTAAGAACGAGCGTTAACCCGCGACTTTGTCCGCACAAATTATATACCAGATTTTAAGTCAGATCATAAGCTATCAAACAAAAAAGTTTCATCAAAATCGGTTCAGTAGTTTTTACGTGATGCTCGTTCAAACAAACAAACAAACAAGCAAACAGACAGACAGACAAAAAATCCAAAAATTGGTGATATGGAATCAGGGATACCTAAAAACCATACCGTAACTTTTTATTTTGTTCATATCTTCAATGTACAGACAAACTTCCTGTTACAGGTTTATAATAGTTTAGATTCTTTGGAAATAAGGGTAGGTAGGTATAAGTATTCGTTGTTATTTTGAAAAGGAAAGATACACGAGTCTATGCTTTCCCACATTCTATCCCGATATAAGTATTCCATGCCGTGGTACAAAAAAATGGTAGTCCGTTTTTTGTACCTCATATTTATAAATAGGTAGGTACCTACATAGGTATTATACGTACCTAGTAGGTACATCGTAGACATTTTCCACAGTCACAGTATAAGAATGAATATCTATTAGTAAGTATACAGGGTGTAAGCAACAGCCTAGCAAATACTGTAACGGTGAACTCAGACCATCAAACTGAACATTTCACTATGGAGCCTACTTCAGGAAACGATAAGACTGAGTTCACCGTTTCAGTATTTGCTAGGCTGTCAGTTACACCCTGTATAACACAGTTCTCAATTTTATCCAATCTTTTCACTTAGGTATTTCTTGTATCAATATGCAAATTGGTTCTTATCGTTATTGTTACAAAATAATTATTGTTCCGAAAAATAAACAAAATTTTGATACGAGTTGTGTGAACGATATTGGGTTACTTCCCAGTTTCCATCATAGCTTTACAACTAAACTATGTGTCAACAAAGATCAATTTAGCTAGTCAACAAAACCCATCCAATATGACGGACAGGCTGTAAAGGCCCGTCCAATATGTGCGAAACTCTTCACAACACGCAACACGTGCATGTGGCCCTCTTGTTCAATGCGACCGCACCGGGCGCCATCAATTTCTCTGTGATCACGGGAATGCGCCGAAAACGCGGAAATAACGAGCGACGATCTATCGTGCGAGCAAATCATTTTTTACACGGGCGATAGTTATGTATATGTATACATATATATACTAAGTATATATAAGAAAGTTAGTTCCTAAGAATCAGTGCCTACGTGACTTAAACTGCTGTGTCGGCAAAGTGACAACCGTGGGAGCAGCCCATCGGAAGATTCCAGGACAGTCCACACTACGCAGCTACAGGATTAACACCTCAAATCAGTAAAGGCCAGGCCACACAGAGGCGGTTTTGCGGGAAAGCGTACCGGCGGCGGTTTTGCGGGAAGCGAAGGCGTTCCGGGGCCTGCCACACAGGGTCCGCCCGGCGCGGTAGCGGCGCGGAGGCGGCCTGTGTGACATAGAAAGCGGCGCCAGTGTTGCCAACCGTACAATTTAAATCGTATTTATACGACTTTTTTGACTATGATACGATGTACGATCTCATATTGGAAATCGTACGCAAAACATACGATCTTTTGAAATCTTAGAATCTCCGTAACAATCAATAATTTCCCATTAAATTCCTATGATTTTTACCTCATTTTTGTCTTAGACACTTTAGATAAACGTAATGTACTATTCCTAGCGACATGACACGAATTCTACTGCCGGCCACGTGGTTTTATTTTAACTTCTCCATTCCAAATAGTGGCGAAAAGAAGGAAAAAGAGGTTGTTTATAGTGCACACTTTAAAGTAATTATGAATATTGTATCAAACAACAAAATGGCGATATATTAAAAGTTAAAAAAGCGCTATATTCTCCGCTAGGCGCTCAATTCTGAAATACGGCGCTAAAGATACCAAAAAAGCGCTAGATCTAGCGCCGAAAGCGCTAAGGTGGCAGCACTGCTCGAAGTCTTTGGATTTGCCCGTTTGGTGCTTGTGGATGAAATTGCAAATGTGTACGGAAGTGCAGCTGTGCCTCGGGATCTGAAGGATATTCTATCTGATGTGAAACTTTTTGGACCAATTTATAAACAACACTGTTGAAAAACTTTAACAAAAGGAAAATAAAATAATACGAGTGGCACAAAAGGACTAGAATCCAGTGCCGTAAAGCATATTATTAAAAAAAAATCGTGAAAAAATACAAAATGACAGCGCGGTAAATACCGCCTCCGGACCGCGACGCGCCCGCCTCCGCTCTGTGTGACACCTTATATTGACTACAATGGAATACAGCAGCCGCGGCCGCCTCCGCGCCGCTCTCGGCCCCGCGCCGCGGCCGCCTGTAGTCATAGCGTTCTGCCCGGTACCGCGCCACTCACGGCTCGGATTTCTGTGTGGCAGGGTGCATATAAACTCGTACATTACAAAAAAATCCCGCCTCCGGACCGCCTCCGGAACCGCTTCAGTGTGGCCTGGCCTTAATCCTTGCTTTAGTTTCTAAATCGTTTTAAAAGCTGCGGTAGCCGCCCGCCAAACTTAACTCGATACAACTTTTATTTATTTATTAAATGGACTCTTGCTTACGCGTTAGCAGTGCATTTCCACCAGTGTCAAGTTGTTTTTGGAAGTATCTATCCAATCTCAAGCAAAACCACAAACGAGAAGGATTGCGGAGCCTAGTGGTATGCTCAAACGTGAACCGCGCGAACACAAAAACCTGCAACCTGACTCCGGCGATAAAACTTACTTACGTTCGACTACGTGTCAAGAAAGACTGTCATATCTTACCATTTTGTCCACAGATAATGGTAAGTATAGGCTATACTTATAATTATGTATACGTGTTAATGAATTAACGCAAAACTAGAAAGTAGTTTGTTTACAATCGAAAACAGAATTGAATTATCATGGTTTCAACATAGGGTAATTTTTTTCAATATATTAAATAATTTGATCGTAAAATTTAAAATTTACTGAACCCAATGTCAACCCACCGCACGGGCATACTCACCCTACTTACTACCAAAACAAGCTTCTTAAAATGTATCCATGAGTACCTACGTTAGCGCTTTCATTCATTGCTGAAATGATAACAAATCATTTTTGCCTTAAAACTTAAAGTGCGAATAACTTTAAAATTTTATTATCAAAATAATGAAATTATTGTTTCAATCTAATTATTAATCAGATGGGGTGTATGAGGTTTTGCGCTTATTCATTAACACTGTACAGTTAACGCAAAAGTAATGAATGTGCCCATCACCAGGTTTTATATTAAATTGGTTGTTCTTTCTATTATTTTTATTTTGCATTACTTTTTTCCTGTTATTAGGTATTTACTAGGTTTTTCTGTTATCCGTCCTACTACTTAACCAGCTCAGGTATTAGGTCGGTCGGTCTGTCTAAGATACTAAAAGGGAGTTGTCTGCATCAAATATATTTTAGTTTTATCTTCTCAGTAAAAAATATGTTTGAAAATAATGCTGAGCTCACATTTTCAGTAATTCTGTAGCTTGAATACTATTTTTAATAAAAGGATAAACTACAAAAAGTAACGAAACGAAGACGAAAAACAATGACGTCACTATTCATGATTTAGTACAACTTTTCATACAAAGCTTGTGTTTTGAAGTTTGATAAAAAATCGCGAATTTGACTAGTTGGAAAACTCGCGGATTCAATATCTACATAAAAAAATTACGTTCCATTCCGTCGGTAAGTATGTAAATTATATCAAGCTTAATCACGGGTAGGCAAATGCATAGATGCTTCTGTACCTAAACTAGTGAGTAAGCAATACTAACAATGATTTTGTAATATGTAGATAAATGATTGTTATAATAACAATACATAGAAAGAGTTCGTAACTTTTGTGTTTGAAGCGCGAGCGGTGCGGCGCGCGGCGGCGGTGCCACCATGAGATCTCGCACCACCTAAAAATTTTGCTGGGTTCGCCACTGCTCTTGTTCGAGCCATAGTGTTATTTTCACGAGTCATGTGTACGCAATTAAAGTTCTATGCCAAAGTTTCTGTGTAACTAAAACCGCAGTGTGCGCGAAATGTTAAGCCTTCATGAAATTGCCAGATAATGTTAGCAAAGTTTAGTTTATCGTAGAGTGGGTTAATTACTCAAAGGGGAGAACTAATACTGTTTTAGTTACTTATAGCTTAAAAGGTTTTATGGTGAGCTTTTGCATAGTAGGTACTTAAACGACTATCTTCCATTAGGACCCTGAACATACTAGGGGAAAGGTGTACGTGATGATCCCTTGAGGCAAGATGATCCTTTTCAATTGCTAGCTGCAATTGAAAAGGATTATCTTAAATCTAACTATTAAAACCACCTGGTTGTTTCTTTACTAAAACGCAAGCCTGCAAGCCAGCTACACTTTGACCCAATGAAATCTTTTGTGTTGACCCCTAGACATATATTTTCTTCATCCTTCACTAAAGTATTAAGTAAATAAGGGGGTGTAGATACAGTTCAGGGGAAGAGACCTGTAATCTCCAGATTTTGGATATTAATCTCTAAAGAGGGAGGCACATACGCTTAGCCGCCAAGACATCGCAGTCACACAGGATAATGGTTCCATGGTTTCCTCCTCTTCGGCAGCTGGGGTCTAGGGTGAGCTTCATCTTGTAAACCATCGTGCCTGTGGCGTACTGCCCGGTGAGGGTTCCAACGATGGCACGAGCTTTGCTCCTGCTGTTGTTCAGTATAAACTTTGGTATTCGTGTTGTAGCAAAGAAGTTAAACAAAATAATACGGCGTTATGTCATATTCTTATCTAGGCTACAAGGTGTGATAACACTGAAAAATTTCGGAGACATAGTACTTCCTACAGTAGCAATTGGTGTTCATAGTCCCTGCTCGGTATATCGCGGTGATTATTAAATTAAAACGTTACTACGATTAAAAGTTCCAACGCAACTCCAACAGACCTAAAGGAATCAGTTCAAAGGGAGATAAACTCTTGTCTATCCTATTGGCATTGTAAGTCCTTTCAAAGTTAATCAAACGAGCAATCTTACAGCTCATGGGTTCAGAATTAGAGCCAATTTGAGTCTTATTGCAAGGCAATTGTGTGAAGAAGAAAAAACAAGGCGCTTTATTTAAAAATGAAGCTAAACAAATTGTAGGTCGTTAAGCGGACACTTTGAGCGAAGTGTCTTGTATTTTGGAAGTATTTTGTGAATGAAAAATGTTTACTGGTTAATAAAAATAAAACTTCTGGATGGCTTCTGATGATTAATTATTGGTGTTACTGTTTCTTGGAACTTCTTTTAAAATAGTTTTTATACTAAAGCAGTGGCGAATAAGTCCTTCTAAAGTAACCTATAATTATTGAAGCAGGTCAAGCAGGTAGATGGTCGTATTGACGTATCGTAATTAATTTAGGCAATCAGAAACCGGCGACCATTATTCTGTGTACAACTTTACCAACAACCGTCTCCCCTTCCAGAGTCAGTTGGACGGACGCGGCTATGAAAAAAAGATATTGGACTCAGAGACTCAACAATAACATCACCAAGTACAACAGAGTCATAGAAATGGTAAAATAAATATAGAAACGGTATCAAAACAAGCTTAAGTGCATTTAAATAGGTACCCCGAGATAATCAGGACACGAGAGGGTAAGCTGCGGTTTTAATTACCAGAGTAGCTGTCCTGCAACTATCGGGATCTAGGTCATTGCAGTACCTACGTAGTGTATATAGTACGTAAGGTCATGTCCACATAATATATACCTAAACACTTGTACTTACACCTGGATGATATAGTCTAAATTTTAGACCTACTTTATTAGTTGTAGTATCTAACTGTATACAGGGTGAAATTGATATCATTAGCATCCTTTTAAACTAAGAGTCTACCCATCAAACTGAACAACTTTTACTATAGGACCAAACCGATCAGAGCAAAAAAAAAATCAGCTGTTCCATACTAAACTGCAATCTGCAATGCCTCCTACTCGTCTCAAATGTATGCAACCATCTGTTTGCTCTCATAGTGAAAGTTATTCAGTTTGATGGGTAGACTCTTTGTTTAAAAGGATGCTAATGATATCAGTTTCACCCTGTAGTTATTGTATAAGAATATACTCTATAAGTATTACATTTTCAATCAAAATTATACGAACAGTTAGGCAGTTTTCTTTGGGATATTTTTTTACTGTTTGGTTTTTTAAATAACCATTACCATTTTTCAAACGGATTTTACATACAATATTTTAAGAAATGACCCACTTCTTCACAATCTTTTACTTGTGTGCAAGACCTAGGTATGTCACGCAATGGGAAGGAAAATAATCTCAAAAGGGCGTAAAAATGTAACGAATGCAGTTTGTAGAACTTTTATATTAAGCTTTGGTTACATAAGAAATATTAGGTAGGTATATTCTAAACTTAGTTGCAGTAGCTTGGAACTGGTAAACGGTGAATAATAGAACACGAGACTTGATTTAAAAAAATAGATTGATATTTTACAAATTTTGATTAGAGCAGAATTGAGCTTACATAAATAGTACAATCACAATTAAATAAAGATTGTTTTACGCTTGCGTCGTGTCAGGCGCGCGCGCCGCCTTATCTCTTTCTCTCGCATCAGGCAGTAATATAAGCTATCACACGCCCATTTCGCTTCAATTATTTTTCGACATAGGCCTTTAAAACCGGCTTAAATAATATCCAAGCAAATAAACACTTTCTTAATAAACGAATGAGTAAAATAAGCAGACTTGAGCTGATAAACTATTTGAGCTTCAATATTACCGGATACCTACCCGTGTTAACCCCGCTATTGTCAACGTAACTTAGTAAAGAAACTCAGTAACATCTCTTGCAGAATGAACTGGAAAGAACGGGTCGTAAAATATTGTAACTAAGGATTTAGATGCAGGGCCGGCTTGCAGTCAGTGAGCAAGGGCGATAGAAAGAACACAATTCGAATAACAAAAGGACAAGCTAAAGTATAGGTTACATGATTGAAGCGTTGATAAGGTGAAACAGTTTTACAGAGCGTATCTAAAAAAAGTCAGGTCAGATACCTACCCGAAACGAAGCCGACAAGCATGCATGAAGAGGCTGATGAAAGTAGAGAAAGCGAGAAAAGTATGTCAGGATCAAAGCAGGAGGTGTCTGTTGTTTCTGCCTACCTCAATGGGAAACAGGCGGGAGAATATACTTATTATGTAGGTAGATCTTTATAACTATAAATGTCACTAATTGCCTATAAGTAACCATTTTCATCTGAACTATAATATAAGCCAGCCAGAATTTCAAGAGCCTAAAACGCAAAAGTATGTACCTAAATGTTAGAAGGTTCGTTAAGCCGCTCGTAATCCTAAGTAGGGTCAAAGGACAGTACCTGTACTTATTTGGCTATTTAGCAGATGGGTGCATGATTTGCACATTTGCATGCCAATGTTTAGAACATTCTATCTTATTGCTTTATAATTGTACACAAGCCAAAAGGAAGAATAACTGTTTCTGAATTCGAACGAGGGTCACGAAGGACCGAAGAGTACTTTGTAAATGAAGACAATAACGGTCTAGTCTCTACACATCTACTGGATGCGGGAAAATTTTCTATGGAATCACATGCTGTATGTATCACACAGATAAATCCAAAATTTACTTCTTTATCGCTGGTTTGCGCTACGAAATTGATAAATAAGTTACAGTCAATGTAATACAAAATTTGATTCATTACCGTACACAACCGAAATAATGAGAGAACGTATTTGAAGTGCGAAAACCGGTGGATAATTATCAGACCTAGATCAAGAAGAAATCTGCCTTCTGCCTTAAAATGATGGTGATGACTGCTGAGCGCCATTTGCAATGCACAGAGGCGCTTCATCTAAGTCCGTCCCAAGTCAGTCCAGCCAGGGCGCGCAATAACGAGAAAGCAGACCCACGGAATAATGGCTTATTCAAATTTAACGTCGGAAAAACCGCAGTTTGGAAAACGATCCGAGCTCGAAACGCACCTGCTCCTCGCAAAACCTTTTTAAGACTTTATTATACAGATTTGCAGCGTAGAAAATAGCCAAGGGAGGTTTATCTGGAATATTATATTATGCTAGACCAGTCAGACAATAATATACCTACCTACCTAACTTTGTACTGAATACTGATCTCATCTAAAAGAAAAATAACCCTTCTGAGTACTTACACTATTGTAATACTTAGGTACGTGATAATACGTAACTAGTAGGTAACTAATTATATTATTATAATAAATCACCATTAGGTAGGTACTTTAATTAGCAGTACAGGAACATTAGTTGAGATGGCAGTAAATAAGAGAAAATATCATTTAAGAAAAAAGTCTAAATGAAATAAATACCTCTGGCAAGTTTAATTAATTTCCAGATAAACAAGCCCGTACATAAAAGTCCCAAAAAAATTACGACTAACAATAAAATTAGGACATGCGGTTGTTAAAAGCTAAATTCGAGGGTTTTCCATCAAAACGGGAGAGACGTGGTTACCGTGCGTCCTGGCGAATTACACAGACTTGACGTGAAAAGAATTTTAATGACATTCGCGGGAAACGACGAGGTGAACATCCTCTTAGGGGTTTCATTTTGTTTTTTTTTTAAGTAGAGCGGTTATAACACTGAGTGAATGTAAACATAAATGACTAAGTTAATCTTGATAAAATTGCATGCAGTTTGTAAAAAGTTAAATTCTCACCGAACCGAAATGAGGTCGTTAGTTTTTGTAACTAATGTTTGATTAATGATTAATTACTCGCCTTTCAGTTTAGTATAATTCATCTAATGGTAGCCATTATGCTAACGGCGTTTTCGCGTAGGTTAATTGCTAGATTGTTGGATCAGGTACGACCTAGTACGGGATCACAACCTATACAGCGTGTCCCAAAAAATAGTGTCAAGCAGAAGTCCATGGACAGAGCACCCTTTGGGGCACCCGAAACACCCCCATGTATGTTCTACGATTTTTTGCAGTTTTCGAGTTATGATTTTTTTTCTGAATTTTAGAGAATTCTCTATCTCGACAACTTAAAACATTTCCAAAAAAAAAACCTAAAAGACTTTTTCAAATTTTCTTTTTTGCTAATTAATCTTCAAGAGTTTACCTTTTATGGATAAAGTAATCGGCTTCGTAACTTTGATGAAAGTCATGAAAATTTTAGTGTAAAGTGAAAAATTTACGTTCTGTTAATTATGACTTAAATTTTCAACTCGCAATTAAAAATCTAAACAGGTGACTTCATGATTTCTAAGCAGGTCTAAAAACTTCTTCAGACTCTAAGCTTTCATAATCATTTAAAAAAAGTAGTACTTAATGGGGTTACTTTGGCTCCAATCGGCCTTCAAAGACAAGAGGCGGAGATTTCTTGAAATTAGCGATGTGATTATCAATGAAACAAAAACTAATTTTAAAGTGCTAACAGTGGCGATTATGGCAAATCCCCCCCATTTTGGGGGAGGCTTATGTCCAGCAGTGGACGTTTAATGGCTGATATGATGACTTACAATTACAAGCTACCACAGCTAATACATATAAAACGCAAGGACGAGATACAATAAGTTTAAGGTATTTAGGGTAAAACGTTACAAAAGTGGTTGGTAGTAACACAGGGTGTTAGGGTAGACAGTTGCGTTACTTTAATGAAACAACTGTCTCAAAGGAGCAAACAGGAACAAGCAAACTTATGTTTCTCAGGGAAGTTCAGTATCATGGGTAAACAAACCCCTTAAAGTAACGCAAATGTTTACCCTAACACCCTGTAGTAGTCAAAATTCTAACCATCCCGAAAGAGAACCACGGTCGTGAGTTGATCTAAGTACCTATGTAAAATAAGAAGATACAAATGTATTATCGTTGTATGTAATGAGTACGTAAATGAAGAAATAAAAATTATTTATTTGGATCTCCGACACACATACAATCTTTTACATTATTACGGATAGATTTTTGTAAAATATTAAAAACAGAATATTAATAAAAGAGATAAATGGACATTGGTTGACATACTCTTGGACCCACTAAATCAAATTTCACAAAGCTGTAAGCTTTACCAATTATGAGAATCTCCGTTTAATTCACAATGATTTAGATTGATTAAGGTTTAGATAACAAACTAAAATGAATGATTAACTGCTTTAGATGTTAAAGAGCTTTCAAACGATTAAGTACCGTAATCGATTACGATTATGATGCGATGTAATAATCGAAATCGGCAAACCATTTTCCATTCGAATTAATAATAAAATGCTGGCCTAATGCGTCATGTCATTAGGAGTAATTAATCAAAGAGGGTGGGAAATTGTGAGTATAAAAGGCTTGCCTAAGCCGGGATAAAAGTCGAGGCCTTATAATCGCATTTCAATAAAATATAATTTTTTCTTCTGGCAACTGAATCGTGTGGTATTATAGACTAAGAGATAAGTGTACTTTTTGCAACCATCAGCAGCAAGGCTGATTCAGTGTTTATGGGATGTAGAGCATCTCTGCGATGGGGATGAACTAGATCTGCCTGCATAACTTCAGTCGGTTTAGGAGTTACAGACGTTTAAAGGACAGTAAAAAATTAACGATCAGCTGCAAGACTGATCGTATGATATTATTGTAGTGTGCAATGTAGCTATGTAAAAAATACAAAAAACTGACATGAACTGCCAGTCGGTTCAGTACTGTTCACATAGCTACAGTGCGTACTACAATAATATGATGACAGCCTTACAGCTGATCGTTAATTTTTTACTGACCTTTAAACATCAGTAACTTCTAAACCGACTGGAGTTATGCTTGCAGACCTGGTCCATCCTCATCACAGAGATGCTCTACACCTCATAAACACACAATCAGCCTTGCAGCTGATGGTTGCAAAAAGTACACTTATCTCTTAGTCTACTACCATAGACGAAATTTTTTTCGCTTACGCGGTATTACTTAGGTGTTTTCTAAAATTTTTACATTATCATCCTTCTCTCTCTCTCTCTCCCTTTATCCCATATGGTGGTGGGGGTCAGCTTTCCGCGTCTGCGCATCATCATCATCCGTAGGTATACTTACCTAGTAGGTACATATACTTATGTCAAAATTGTAGACTTGGTGTGCATGTACATTGATGACATTTGCAAAAGTATTAATTGGGGGCATTTAGGATGCAGAATGGAATCATCACTTAAAAATAACTGAACCGATTTGATGGGGTTTACACAAAAGCATAGGGCTTGGATTAACATTTAGGCTTTATTTCATTGCAATGAGTTCATTCAATAAAAACATAACCGTCCTTCTGGCGCAGTCGGATAAAAAGTTATGAGTATTTTAAGTCAGTGGTCTGCATATACAAGTTATTTTAAACTACCTATTTTTTACTAAACCTCTAAACTTATGTACATGACCGTAAGATATTACAGCTAAATTATTTGAAAGCCAATTATAATAAAAAAAATAATTCCAAATAACTCGTTAGATGGCATTATTGGTGAGAGGTGGTTGTGCTACTTGAGAGTTATACGGTTGTTATTTAATCTAAAACATTTTTAAACGGTAAGAACCTGTTGAAAATGTTTTATTTTAAACAAATAAAAAATTTAAAAAAAAAGTTAAGTATAGCCTGGGAAATCCCACTGCAGGGCAATGGTCTCCTCTCACAAATAAGGGTGAAAGTGGGCCATACTCCTCCACGCGGGCCCAGTGCAGATTGAAAGAGGCAAGTTAGTGGCCAATTTGCCGTCAGAGAATTTTCAAACCGCCTTAATAGGCCTCTGACCTAGCTAATGAAGGGAAAACCAGAAAAGATATTCCGTCAATGGTTTCCTCGGACTCAGTGATATGCATTTTATATTCTTACTTTTGAGCCTACATTATTTCAGACCCATTCAAAGCCCATGTCACATAACGCCATCTATCGAGGCATGTTGAACTATGTTAAAATTAGGTGTCAGAAAATCGGCCATTTCGTCCTAGCAGCCTAATAAAACTAAATAATTAAATTATATTACTTACACCTCATGATCACCCTAAAATAAAACTAAAACATGGATTAAAAGACGAAAACTTTACCTAGATTTTGGTTTTATTTTTATTTTTCAAGAAGGTAAAACAAATTCTTCTACAAAGAAGTCTCCTTTTTAATACAAGATCATATTAGTTATTATGTGGTATGATGCATGCAGGGACATTCAGGCAGGGCATATAAGGGCAGGAGCAGGAGCAGGAACCAAGGATAAGGCAGGAGCTGGAAAAATAACATAACATGCTATTAGTAGGTATAGTCGAGCGGGCCAATTCCATTACATTAATTTTGTTCTATAACATTTTATCCAGTAGGTTGAGAAAAAGCGTATTTCCTTGATAAATACCTACCTGCACTATTGCTTCTGCAATGACTATCATTGCAGCTAATAAAAGCTTATAGAACAAAAGTTATGGCCATTTGACATAATTATCCTGCTGATGGAATTGCCCCGCTTGACTGAATAACTAAGAACCATGCATAAAGCTCACAGTTCACAATTTTGCCAGCTTTCGACAGATAGGAATTTTAGTTCTGAGTGACGTTTTATGTTAGATGTTTTTTATTTACATCTCATTAACTCTGAAACTTGTTGGTAGATTTCTTAGTCAGTTTTACTCAGGGACCGAAAATTTTCGGTTACCTTTATTTGAATGTTACCTTTATCCAGGTCACAACCAATTTTAATACCGGTAACCTAAATATTACCTTCAAGAGAATGCGAGTGAGTGCGGGTAAGGGTCAGTATAGACGGAGCGGCAAAAAGCGCGCGTGGTTTTTAATAACACTGAAAAATGAAATGAAACTTTAATTTCTACTAATCAAAAGTACAAAATTGATTGAACAACGTCGTTGTTGTAGCGGGTGACGCAAATTTTGGAGCACCCAACGAGTGACGCACGCACTATTTTCAGTCTTGCTACAGCATTGGACAGGTCTTTTTTTTTTTTTTTTTTTTATCTAATTTTATTTAGGGACTTTTGTACCTATTGTACATGTTAGTCCCATCGTACCCTTTTATTCTTATATGCATAGAAATATAAAACTTACAACTATTTATTGAGACACTGATGAGTTAACAAAGGTGAACAGGCTCCTTGCAGCCTCCGACTCCGGTGATGCCAAAATTGAGTGGAACGTTCCTACATTGAGCCTGCTCAACTCTAGTTTTCCCATCAGTGCCTCCCGAGCTTGCTCGTACCGGACACATTCCACCAACAAGTGGTACACATCCTCAACTACTCCGCATGTCTCACAGTTTGGTGAGTTTGTCTTTTTCATTAGGTACCCGAACTTGTTCAGTGGCATGTGTCCTGATCGAAGCCTATGCGCTAACACCACATACTTTCTACCTAAATGGGCAACATTAGACCAAGGTATAACGGAAGGCAGACCTTGAATCGACTTGTACCAAATGCCCTTTTCTTTTGATTTTTCATTAAACTGATCAATCCATAACTGGAAACAAATATTTTTGAATTTTGGCAGTATTTCCGAATAATGTGGTACAAAATCTACATAATAAAGGAGATGATTATTTACATTTTATTGAACCCAAAAGCATGGAATGGTTTAAGTTTATGTTCATGTTTGAATTTAAGTCTGTTATTATAATTGATATAATTTGTATTTAGTTACGACTCAGGAGGTACTTGAAAATTGAATACTTACTATATTTATTTAAATATTTTGCAACAATTTTTTATTTAAATATATCTCTGTGTATGCGGACCGATAGTAGAATGATATTTAGGTTACCTCTAAAAATACCTGTAAAAAAAATAAAGGTTGTAACCAAAAAGTACCGGTATTATCGATAGCAGTTTCGGTCTTAACTCAATTTACAAAAAATCAATAGTTACTATTTGCAAGTGTATTATGATTTCGAAATAAACCTGGATCCATCATGAATTAAGTTTGCAGCTGCTAGGGTAAGAAATTAAGGCTGGGCCACACAGAATGCGGCAGCGGGCCAGCTGCGGAACGGCTGCGGGTCAGAAGTAGTTGTAAACTATGGAATTATATGTGAGGTGTCACACTGCGGCTACCGTTCCGCAGCTGTTTTGCAGCCGCGCCGGCCTACATCCAGTGTGACACCTCGCATATAATTCCATAGTTTACAACTACTGGCGGCCCGCAGCCGTTCCGCAACCGGACCGCAGCTGCACTCTGTGTGACCCAGCCTTAATTTCTTAGCCTAGCAGCTGCAAACTTAATTCAAAAGATCGTGCGTGCTGAACGGAGGTAGGTAATTATCATAGCCTTAGAAAGTTGTGGGCAAAGCTAGATTCATAAATGGGTCAGCGAGATTTCACTCCCTCACAGCGGAGTATATAAGCACAGGTCGCCAAAATAAGCAAATAATGACCAAATAATCGAATAAAACATTAGTTTTTCTTATATCGATCGGCTGTGCTAGTGTCACTGCGATAGAAAACATGGTAAAATCTCATACCTTTCACTCGTCGCTCTCTGGACTTTGCACTGTTACTTTGATTGCACTAAACGTCTTGGTTTTTACTTAATACACACAGAAACAAATGCACATTACACATAATTTGTCTAAATTTTTTGTTTTCATTCAATAATGAAAACTACGAAAAACGTCGAATCGCGAACGAAGAAAGAAAAACAGCTGAGGGCGCCACTGTGCAAAATATGACAGATGGGTGAATGTTGCTAGTGTAAAAATTAAGAGAGATTTAGTAGTTTTTACTCTGGCACTAGTAGATGGTGTTCCGCTAGTCTAGGTACATAAAAGGTGAACTCTATGTTGGATCCCTCCATCGTCCCTTTGATTAAAATGATCTTTTTATGTTTTTTCACCGTCGTAATCTTATCAAGATCTATACTTCATATCACATAAGGAAGAAAAAATTTTGCGATTCCTATTTAGCTTTCTGGCCAATTCTGACTAGCAAATATAATTTATTTATCTTTAAGGTTATCTTGGAGGTTACTAAAGCGTTTCAAATCTCAGTTTCTGTAATTCAAAATAAAATAGCCTTAAAATTTCGTTGCTATTTGGAATGGAGTTTTGTTTTAAATTAAAGTGATTTAAAATTATAAGTATTAACAATTTTAATTCTTGTGTTGTTCAAAGTCTTGAAATTTCATAGTATTTACATTCTTCTAACCATGCAATTTGTATAAAAAATATCATGTACAGACAGTTGAAATGATCGAAGGCACCAAACATTGTCAGAATAACTTACGCTATCCTTTTGTATTTTTCCATTAGCTAAATTTTGAGTTTCTTCAAGCCCTGTGTTCTATTCACGATTTAATAAAGAAACATAAACAGTTATAAATAATAATCTAAAGGATGGAATAGAAAAACAGTGACCTGGACAAACGAAATAAACTAGCTGTTTTACCTAGTCGTATTTACAAAATTTTAATAAAAATGCAATTGTATGATCATGCAAAGTCTACTCCGGTATCGAGTAAATCCCTGATGAGCACGGTCGCCTTCCGCGGCAGGATACGCAGTAGGTGACCGAGGTACAACAGGTGCTTAGGTACTGAAGCCTCAGGGTAGTTTCGTCGTACGCTTTCGAGGATAGACTTTGCGGCATCACGGGGCGATATCGTGCCGAAGTAGCTCGGTATTCTGTAAAAATTGACATTGGCATTGGTGCAAGTATGTTATCAATAATCTGTTAATCTTTTTATATTGCACATTTTTTAATCCTAAAATCTAGACAGATAAGATTGTATATTTCCAGTCTTTTCAGATACAAACGATTTTATTTCAAAAAACTTAGGAAAATTGAAAATTGTTTTTCTATCTATCTATGTAAAATTGTTCTGGTACCTACACCTATTAAAGTAAAAATTTTAAAAAATGCAACGAATCCCACAAGGTGAAATGCTGCTGCTGCATAAGCAAAAATAATAGTATATTAGATACCAAAGTGAATTTAAGTTGAAAAATACATCATCATAACCGCCATCCACCCATGTGAAACTCTTGAAAGCAGTTACTTATCTTAACCTAACCTAACCTCACTTAATTAACCTTTCTTTAGATTTTGAAGAAACCTTTTTCATGTTTTCTATCAAACTGATTACTACTAATTTCCGAAGTAGGTGATTATTATTACGAACGAAAGTTTGGGCTCTCTTAGTGACTTTTAAATGTTTCTGTTAGTGACTTTAAAGGTGGTGATGGTAAATTTAAAATAACTTTTTTTTTTTTTTTTTTATAATCAATGGACTCTTGCTTGTGCGTAAGCACTGCATTTCCGCCAGTGTCAAGTGTTAATGGGAGAATCTATCCCAATCTCAAGGATTGTTTTTGGTCAATAACAAGAAGAGATTGAGGATTGCGGAGCCTCGTGGCAGGCAAAAACGCGACGCGCGAAATCCACGCGAGACGAGTTCTCGGGTCAGAACCTGCAACGTGACTCCTTAAAATAACTTGACTATACTTGGGGAACATAATCATTAACGTTATGACGCACCTCAATTTCAAATCAGGACTTTCTTCACCAACAATGAAAGGATATATGTGAGTTAGCGTAACATGAACTCCGTCAATCTTATTAATTCTTAAGTCTTCCATCAATGATTCTGCAAGACCCTGGACGGCGAACTGTGCTACACTGAGGGGCATTTGATCATTGATGTAGCTGAGACCAGCAACCGATGTCAAAGCCACAACATGACCGTGATTCTTCGTCTTCATTGCTGGTAAGAATTCGTTTAACAGCTGTAAAACAGAAAAAAAATATTTCTTATTCAGACATCATTATTTTATCAGCTTCGTTCTTCTCAGTGGAGTATTCGCCAATCAATATTTTGTTGAAGCCTTAATAACATTATTTCAACTTAATCTCATTTTATAGCAATTCTCATTCACGTACAAAATAGGATAAATGAATAAGTAAGTAGGTATAAAAACGTAACGAAGCCAGATAAATTAAATTACATATATTTTGTCATTATTATAATTTGACATTATTTAAAGTACAATGCAAAGATTGAAAGGTTGTATTTTGTCACCAATAATTTTCCTTAGTACTATCAAAGTGTCATGAACTTACCCAAAAATAAGATGTTAATGTCAGATCTAAGGTTTCATGAATATCCTGCGGTGGCTGCGTCAGCAATGATCTTGGGCTTGGTATACCGCAGCAATAGAACAGCATACTAGCAAAACCAAGATCGTTCTTGACTTGATCAGCTAATGATTGGACATTGTCTATTTTAGTTATGTCGCACGTGTAACCGACTGCTGATCCTCCTTTTCGTTTTATTATTTGAACAGTATCTTCATTATTGGACCTATTTTTATCGACGCATAAAACTATGGCACCTAGATCGGCCATTTGAACTGCAATCTCGCGGCCTACCCCTCTTCCGGAACCGATAACCTGGAAATTAATAAAAAATTTCTTGTATACATTACCGGTGCCAATAAAAAGTTGTTATTAGTTTTAGTAGACAGTCTGCCTAATCCAATCATTGTAGACTTAAGTTGACCCTCTCGAAACTGGCATTCAGTTTATTATTATGTTACCTTAGATTAGATTAGATTTCTTTATTACATTCATGTACAGCTTAAGGTGGTAAAGAAAGTATTTACATGAACCCTGGTAGGGCGCAGCAACGCGGAGAGCGAGCGTTAACAAAAAAAATAATACAATACTAAAAAGAATAAGTAGGTATATAATTATAATTTACACTCATGCACATGCATTTCAAGTACATTTGAATATAATAAGAACATTGTAACAATTAAATAAAATATAATAGAGTAGAACAGGCAAAAATAAAACAGAAATATTTTTAAATTAGGAGTTACGATTATGAAAGTTTGTAACAAGATTGAAAAAAGGTAAAGTTGTTTTAAGTTAAATTACTTAGGCCGGATTCGACCAAACTTTGATTTATAGAAGACTATACAAGGAGCAATTCAAGGTGGTTGCAGAGGTATTTACAATTACAACATTATGTACAACTTATGGCTAAATATGACTATAATTAAAAATAAGGTCAATTTTATACAAAACTTTGACGCACAATACGCGCAGACGGTATTAACAAAAGTAATATTTTATATATGGAAAAATAGTTTAGTAAATCTAGATGCCGCATAACAAATAACATTTGCAATTTATAAAATAATTACAAAGATATAAAGCTTTGAAATTTTTCATACAAAATTTTAAAAGCTTTATATCTTCGTAATTATATGTATATTCGTATGTATATCATAGTAAAATTATTAAGTGTTACAATAACTCTGACCACCCTGAAAGGTATTATGGTCGTGAGTTTATATTATGTTTGTATGTACTTAAATTTTTCAAAGTAGAATTTGGCGCTCATTTTTTCACTGTCACTTTGAATGTATTTGCACACGGCGACATATCAAGCTATACAAAACCAACATACGAGTAAGCTGGCCGTGTGACGTTAAACATTACTCGACCTACGCGCGGCCAGCTTATTTTGGTTTTGTATTTATTAGGTTTAGCTTGATGAGTCGTTGAAATATTTACTATACTCTTTGCGTGTACCTAAAGTACTTTAGGTGATTAGTGAAATTTAAGGCTTCTTACCAGAGCAGTCTCCAATCTCACAGATTTCATAGGCGGTGGTCTAACTAATTCATAGATAGCCTGCAGCATGGCATAAACAGCATTTACCATCACCCACACAATATCTACCATCAGGATTGTTAGAGAATATGTTTTGAGCAACATCTTGATAGGAAACATTAAATTGATAAGTGTCCCTATTAGATTGTCGACGAGACGAGATTCCTGAAATAAAATAAAAAGATAAAAAATTGGGTAGGTCTTTTAAACAATAAAAGGAATATTTTTAAGTAATAGAAGAGTAACTCTAACTCTAAACAAAATCCATATAATTTTTGGCACCTAATGAAAAATGACCTGTTGTACGAGTTTTGGCGAAAACCTACAGTTTTTAAAGAACAAATTTAGAACACGGTACAGTTTTTTGGTGCCACTTTTTGAGCTTGATTTACATTTCTATACATTCTTATTCGTAGGTAACACATCAAGCTACACAAAACCAAAATAAGCTGGCGACCTTATACGTTATTCACTCATCGTGCTTATAATAGTTTTGCGTAGCTTGATGTGTCGCCGTGTGTAACTTAGGTACCTATTATAAATATTGTAGTACCAAAACTTACCGTTGACTTCGACATGTATGTTTTTTTCCTGGTAAGTACTAAACGGATCAACAGATTTTCTTAACCTTTTATTACAGATTTTAAGCACAAAAATCTACCTAACTGCACTCCACTATATTTTTATCGCTAAATATCTACTGACGAAATCGTCAGCCGGATGTAACAAACAAAACATTGTAAAGGATCATAATTATTAATTTGTTGCTCGAGTCAACCTACCGCTATTGCCGCATGGTTATTGTTATCTTTCAATAATTGATAGCTTTGTTACGATAACAATTTGTATGTACTGACTTAGTTTTGTTGATTGTGATTGTGTTTTGCGAATTTGCTGTTGGTTATAAATAATAAAATAACAATACACTACTGTTAATAGCACTTTAAACTTTGTCTTAAATTCACCAAAACTAATTACGATTATAATTAACAGACTCAAACTGATATTACTGATATAAAATGAAACAGCAAAGAAAAGCCAAATAAAAAAAAATGTTTATGATGTTTTAATTTCTGTGTTGTCAACAAAATTTTCCATTTTGTACTGGAATTAAGGCTAGGAATATACAAATATTACAAAAAGGTGTCATTAATCGGAAACACTATTAGTCTATAGGTATTTTAAGAGCCTAGTATGACGACCCTCAGAATCAGAAGACGACAATAGAAAAGTTTACTGAATCTTGCAGCCAGTAGTTTTATTGGTAGAATTTGCTTTTTTAAGGCTTTTTTTAGATGTTTTTGTGTCGATTTAGTATGGTAACATTAAACTGTCAAAAGACTGTTTATAGCGTAATTTTTTATCAATCATTGCAGAGCCAAAAAGAATGATGCTAAAATCGTCCCCACAACAATAATGTTTTCTCTCTGTCACACATAATGACACTTTGATTTTGACATTGACATTTTGTATTTGAGTTTATTTTTCACATTTTTGAGTTATTTTGACTTATGGATCCATATGGATTATTAATAAATAAAATAATTATTGTCTGCAATAAGACTAATAAGTCAGAGACCGATTATATTTATAATATTTTCTTGTTGTATCAGAGCATGTGAAATCAGAGCTAACAAACCCCTTTATCGAAATCCATCCATTTTCACAACCAGCACCATGGCTTTTGTTTATCAAGGAGATGCAGACCTAGAAGCAAAAGCAAAAAAAGGTAAGTAACTAAGTACCTACCTATTGGCACCAGGGACATCTTAACCATATTGGGCACCGGGGTGCAGAAAAATCCGGTCAGAGTTGTGCTCCCCCTTGCCAAAAAAAAAAACGTGCGTATTTGTTAAAACATCAATTGAATTCTTATAGTAAAAGATCTGAATTGGTTTGCACATAGCAACAAAGAGAATGTAACTCACTATGTTATAAGAGTCGGGACTTCCATACTAAAAACTGGTCATGACCGATGATCCATAATGTATGAAACGTGTGCAACCATTCAAAGAACTTTCATGGCGATTTTATATAAACGTTTTTTTTTTTAGTGAGTTGGGCGAGCCTGCATAGCAAGTCGAAAGCTGAGGTGTAAAGTATTTGTAAACAATATTGGTGCCAAAATTTTTAGGTATAACAAATGTTTGTGATTTTCAAAACTATAGCAGATTACGCTTGGCACCTATGTGTGTATAAAGGTGAAAGGCTTGTGCCCCGTATATCCCTGCGCCCGGGTACAACACAGCCTTTGCACCCCCCGCCCTGGGTAAAGACAGCCCTGCCAGGCACTACGCTCTCGCTAGAACTTCTTCCTTCTTGGCAAGAATTATTGCAGGAACTTCCAAGGAAAATTACTACGGCTCTTGATGCCACGAGAACAGTGAAGGCCATCCAGGTCAGAGCGTAGTCTTAGGGTACTCACTCTTGTTCTCGGCCTCTCTCGCCTGTTCTCGGCAAGATGTATTGCAGCATCATGCCCCTCACGACAAAGCAAAAACGAGAAAAACATCAGTGCACTCTTTTTGGCATACCTACGTCAAGTAATAAAGATGGAGGCACGGCGAGGCCTACTGCTCGATTCAAAAAATTATTTTCATCTAAAACGTCTATCAATCCTGAAACCTTCAAAATTGTCACCTTATAGGTGAGCCTTGCTACAACAACTGCATGTTTAAATCAGTAGTTGAGTTGCAGTTGTAGTGTTGTTTCTGACCAACCAAGCGATTCTTATCTATAGTATGTACGTATTTGAAATGTAATGGTAAGTATCAATTTTCAAGTTAATGATTAGAAAATGTATTATGGGATGGGACTTGAACGCTTACCAATCAGGAGCTGTGCTTTTATCTAAAAAAGCTACTGGTGGTATACCGATAGGTTGTACATCTTTAACATATCGGTACCCGCCAGCTCCCTGAGAAGAGAGCCACAACTTATTTCTATCTATTATCATAAAGCATATATATGTGAAGTCTACCAATGCGCATTGGCCATGTGTGGGGGACTAATGCCAATTCATTATCCCTGAGGGTAGGCCTGTGCCCTGCAGTGGGACGTATATAAGCTGTGATGATGATGATCACTGCACTTATCCATTTTCTGGCAAGAATCATCGGAGCAAAACAACTTATCATTCCTACATCTTATACAAATTTATTGGACTACTTAACTTGCCGGCTACATCAAAACATTGTTGTGACCTCAATACATAACAGAAGTCAAATCACAGTACGCATATTTTGCAAACAAAATTCCTCATCGCTCCTGCTCTGTAAACTTAAATGAGTTACATACTTAAGAAGGTGCTTCAGACTATCAAACTGAACAATTTTCACAATGGTACCAACATTGAAATCACAAAAAAATAATCAGCAGTGCTGTTCCAAAAAAAATGTCTATCGCTGTTCGACCTAAATGTATGGACAGCGGACAGCAGATTTTTATTTCGCGATTTCTGTGTTGGTCCCATGCCATAGTGAAAGTTAATCTGTTTGATGGTCTGAAGCACCCTATTAAATATTGTAACGTATTTAATTTTACACTCTGTATAAGAGCAGTTTTGTTATTTATTTATTTATTTGAATCAGGCAACAGTACAATGTAAAATTATCACGGGCCCATATCATAAATACCTTATAATTATCTTGATAATTATAAAATTATTGAAAGCGCAAAAACCTTGCGCTAGCAATGTCACGACATGTGTATCTGATGATGATCCGATCACGATTTGCGAAAAAATAAGCTAACAATCCCGAAATAATTATTCTCACTGTTTTATATTGGTTTTCTCAATTATTTGTTATTCTTTGTGATATGAAACGAAAATGCCGAAGACTGTGAGCTGGTTGGTCTGGATATGCATGTATTAAAACAACTCAAAACTAAGAATCAGCTTGGATAACTATCCGATAATTATCCGATAATTATCATGATAATTATCATCATCATATCAGCCATTAAACGTCCACTGCTGGACATAAGCCTCCTCCAAAATGGGGGGGATTTACCATAATCGCCATGCTTGGCAGGCGGGCATGATAATTATCAAAGAAAATAATTATCTTGATAATTTCGAACCCTCTTAGTTTTATATTGATGGATGCTTAAAATAATAGTGTAATTAAAAAATTTTCAGCGGCTGAAAGAATATCAGAAAACATGCATATAGTGGCCAATGAACCTTCATTGGCCCTCTACAGACTACAAGAGCATGTAAGGAAGGCACTTCCACCGATGGTAGAGAGGAGGATCGAAGTTACAAAGTTACAACATGAACTACAGGGAAGGTGTTATGATGTGGAGTATGCTTTGAGGTGAGTGTGTGAGACAAATCTTCAGAAAATGAAAGACACTTATTTTGAAAACATAAACATGATAAAGAGTCACGTTGCAGGTTCTGACACGAGCACTTGTCTCGCGTGGTGTTCGCGCGTTGAGTTTATGCCTGCCACGAGGCTCTGCAATCCTCAATCTCTTCTTGTTCTTGATCAAAAACAATCCCTTAGATTGGGATAGATACTCCCGCAAACTACTTGACACTGGCGGAAATGCAGTGCTAACACACAAGCAAGAGTGCATTAAATATTTAAAAAAAAAAAAATAGAAAAAAACATGATAAACCGGGGTAGCCCTGAATTTGTGCCAGATGAGGCTCAACCCTTACAAGGGGCTACTGGGAAACTGGTATTTTATATGTTACTAGCTTTTACCCACAATTTCTTCCGTGTGGATTACTAAAGTATACATTATATCGCGCTTATGTCCAGCAGTGGACGTCTGTCGGCCGATATTATGATACCTCATTTCACCCCCTTAGGGTCTGATTTTTGAAAAATCCTTTCTTATAATTATTATTAATTATAGTGCAACCCATCATCCACAGTAGGACATACATTCCAAATTCCATGTTTCTGTCTTCAGCAGTTTAGGCTGTGCATTGTCAGTAAGTCAGTCAGTCAGGGAGCTGTTATGTATTTATATTTAGATGATTTCAAACCCAGGCTCGTTGGTTAAAATGGTCACACACATGAATTGAATATGTTCATTTGATCAGGAAAAATATTGGTAAGACCTGGACGCGATTAACACAGGACCGTGAAGGATGGCAAAATGGGGAGGTGGGTTGTGCCTTGCAGTGGGTGGATACACTGGTGGATCCGGCTGATGATGATGATTTAATTTAATAATTTTACATTATATTTAGG
Source organism: Agonopterix arenella (assembly GCA_927399405.1). Taxonomy (NCBI): domain Eukaryota; kingdom Metazoa; phylum Arthropoda; class Insecta; order Lepidoptera; family Depressariidae; genus Agonopterix; species Agonopterix arenella. Next base: position 3,158,397 of record OV656691.1, read on the forward strand.
AAAATCTGTGTTCCATATCTCTCTGGTGGCATTCAAACTATAGGGCTCTATTTATAATTATTACGGTGAGGTTGTCTCTTATTTATTATTGCCAATTAACATACCATTATTTTAATTCCAGTGCTGTAAAATCAATGGACGGAGCAGCAACCAGCTTCAAGAACATTCAGGAAATGTTAAAACAATCTATATTTTTAAAACAACAGTTAAAATATGAGGAAGCGAGGAGAAATAAAAAAGATACGAATTCAGTTTACAAACGACTCTCTGCTCATATAGTATTAGATCTGCCGGATTTATCTGAATTCTCTATGGTTAGGGAAACTACAAATAGGATAGAGAACATAATGGCCCATGCCAGGGGTTCTTCTGCCGAGTTGCATAGGTCTCATACTACTCTGCATTAATTCTGCATAAGAAAATTAATTTATAGCCAGTAGGGTACTGGAGGGCAAAGGCCTTTAGTCTCGACCAGAGATGTGTGAGGGAAGCGCTTCAGTTTCCTTAGCCGCCTGGCCACGGGACAGGGCGAACTGCGGCGCGAATTGCGATTTTAGAATACACTGCCTACGAGCCGCTGCGTGCTTGCGTAATAGTAGGTATACAACGCTCGGTATATTCTAAAATCGCAATTCGCGCCACCGTTCGCCCTGTCCCGTGGCTAGGGGGTAAGATGTGAATGGAGCGAGCACACTATTGGCACAAAATACAAAATAGTTTATCATACAGATGATTTACTCCGCAATTACCTTTAATTAGGTACCATGCACACAAGCAAGCGAGAATCTTAATGCGCGAGGGCTTCTTTTACACCTAGATTTGAGGCCAGGGTTCCCTCCCTCGAGGTAAAGCGCAGCTGTAGGAAAATTTTCGTACAAAAGTGTGGAGTACACCAGCCCTGGCTGTTAGTGGATTATTTGCTTGCAAGTCGCTTTGTTACTTCGCAAATCTTTGGAAGAGAGTGGTCGATATTTCAATGCAGATTCATAGTTTAGTGATCAACAATTCAACATGCTGTCAGAGCGTGTCCATCTATCAAGCTATCTGTCCCGTGTTTATCAAGACTGCCGCATTTTTATAAAATTGAGCCATATATTTTCGGAATCCTTGTCACGAGCTCTATAAGGATCGACTATACTTGCTGAACTCTTGCTTATGTTGTCTACCTCTTCCGAATAAGATAATACAATAAGGATCAAAGTTACAAGTTTTTTGTAACGAGGTCTACAAGGTATTTCAAATGTAAAAATAAACATTTAAAACGTTTAACCAAATTGATAACACCATCAAACTGAACAGCTTTCACTATGGGACCCACATCGAAATCGCGAAAAAAGCTGTCCATTACAGATATAGCTACAGCTACAGCTGCTATAGCTACAGTAGCTTTTGTAGATTTTTTTAGTATGGGACATCAGATTTTTTTTTCGCGATTTCGAAATTGGTCCCATAAATAAATAAATAATAAATATCTTGGACATTGTCACACAAATTATCTAGTCACATTTAAAGTACCTTGACTTGTATTATGATGACTAGACAACGATATAGAATACATATATAGATACAAACATCCATGAATCGGGTACAAATATTCATATTCATCATATAAATATTTGTCCCTTACGGGATTCGAACCCGCGACCTTCGGCACAGCAGACAGGTTCACTACAGACTGTGCTACCGGGCCGTCAACGGGCCATGGTGAAAGTTTTTCAGTTTGATGGTCTAAACCACCCCCACATTTTTACTGCTGACGACCAACGACGTAGGTCGAAGACAAATAGGCCGCAGTGCTGAAGAACCCACGTAAAGAGTCGGTTCAATTGCATTTCGTCTGTGCTCATGACCTACCGCGCGAGTCACCGAAAACCTTGCGCCTGTGCATTACCCACGACGCGAGCCACATTCATCGTTTCAACGTTACGACTGTGCGGACGGCCTACGAGGGGGGGGTCAAGTCCATTGCATTTCGCCTATGCTCATGACCTTAGAGTATGAGTCACCTTAAGCTTACGCCAATGCGGGTGACCCACGAGGTGAGCTATTTTGATAGTTTCACCGTTACGACTGCGCACTATCTAAGAGGAAGGTCAATTTTAGCACTACGCGAGGATCATGTTTTTGAGCTTAGCAGCGAAAGTGTTAAAGGATTCCGTAAACATAATTATACAACTCAACCCCACTTGAAAAATACTTAGTGCAGTCTTGATAAGCACGGCAAGACTATCCTGTTCCTTCTGGGTATGGCAATCTCATTAGTCGCCCATCCAAATACTAAACTAACGGGGTGTTGCTTAAATTAGGTAATCGGTTCATACACCTCTCGATATACACTCGACAGCAATGAAAACGGGCCACCACGGGTCACCAACAACATGAACATTAATATCTCGGAAACTAAAAATGATAGCTTATTCAAATAAAAAGTATTTTATAGACAACGAGCGTTAACCCGCGACTTCGTCCGCACAAATTATATACCAGATTTTAAGTCAGATCATAAGCTATCAAACAAAAAAAGTTTCATCAAAATCGGTTCAGTAGTTTTTGCGTGATACTCGTTCAAACAAACACACAAACAAACAGACAGACAAAAAATCCAAAAATTGGTGCAATGGAATCAGGGACACCTAAAAACCATATCGTAACTTTTTTTTTGTCAATATCTTCATTGTACAGACAAACTTCCTGTTACAGTTTTATAATAGTATAGATTTAATACTACTACTTAAATTAATACAATTTTGGTTGCTATAACGTAATGCCAATAAAAAAAGACTAAAACCTAAATATTTTATTTATTTATTTTATTTTAACACTTTATTGTACACACGGAAATATAAATGAAAACAGCATAATATACAATTACAAAGGGCGAGCTTATCTCTAAAGAGATTTCTTCCAGCAAACCCGTGAAAGAGAGAGAGCATATTAAGTGAGGCAGGCAGTGTGCACATTTAACAAATAAAACAGTATTACACATATTAGTACAGTATTACAGTATTAGTTATACATTATTTTTTGAAAATTAAATTTTTAGTATTTCACATTTATTATTAATGTGGTAATTTTATCACTCACATACACTAAAGTATGAGGAAATGTTATATCTGTGACAAAAAATTGTTATTTTAAATTTTTGGCCTGCGATAGAATTGACGCATTTGTATTTATGTATTTTAATTACTTAAGTCAAACAAATGAAAACTAAAAATGTTATCAATTAATTTAAACAGTATTAAATCGACTGTGAAATATTTTTTATTTGAATAAGCTATCATTTTTAGTTTCCGAGATATTAAGGTATGTTGGTGACCCGTTTTCATTGCTCTCGAGTGTAGTATTGAGTATGAAATAAAGGTAAGAATTGTATTCTATTGTAGAAAGTAACAAGCTAACCGTTTTGCAGATATCTCTCTAATATAACTAACAAATCAGGCTAGTGTGGATAACATTTACTGTAATTAACAAGTGCAGTTGTAATGTAATATTAATGTTATTATGTTTAAGGTTCATTATAGCTTGCTGTAATTAATCCTGTAACTTGTTAGTCTATGTAAATGTGCTTGCTTAATGTTGGTTTAGTTTAATTTAAGATGGACAGTCAACTGAATATACTGCTGTTAACCCGCGACTTCGTCCGCACAAATTTTATACCAGGTTTTAAGTTAGATCATAAGCTATCAAACAAAAAAAAGGTTCAGTAGTTTTCACGTGATGCTCGATCAAACAAACAAACACACAGACAAAAAATTTAAAAATTGGTGATTTGGAATCAGGGACACCTGAAAACCATATCGTAACTTTTTTTTGTAATTCATTCAATGTACAGACACACTTCTGTTACAGTTTTATAATAGTTTAGATACGGGCCGGCACCTGACGAGGCGCAGCGCACAGCATTTTCTACTGCCAAACTATTTACTTGCGTTGAATTGAAATAACATCGAAAATGAATTAACTACTAGTCCTAGAGAGCATCTAAGCTTTGACTACTTATATAGGGACTAGTTACGCGTGTAATTCTACTAACAAACATTTCTGCCACTTTTTGCGGGGGGCGAGGTAACATGAAATCCGCAACTTTGGATTTTATTCCCCATAACTTAAGATTCTAATTTTGATTGTTAAAAATCATGAAAAGTAGTCTCGTGTGAACCCCAAACGTTGGAAATTATTGTTTCGCAATTATAGGCTGTCTCGTTTAGTGATAAGGTATAGAATTAAGTGTAAATGCACATGATCAATTGTTCTTATACCGTGGCAGAGGGGAAATGTTACCGCAAGGCTGGTCCTTATAATAAATAGTCAAAGCATCTAAGCGACTTGTGGCGAAAGTTGTGTTAATTGATTTGCGATGTTATTTTAACGCTAGCAAAAGTCTATAATGGTTTGGCAGTGAAAAATGCTCTGCGCTGCTTTGTGCCCGGTGCACAACATCACAAGTGATCAACAACTACACACAACACTTGTGATGTTGTTGCTGAATTTCTTATCACCACAAAAAGTATAACGGTCATAAGTTTGTGTATTTCTGAGGTATACCTACACCTATTTTATTTACTACTGTTCATTTTCCACATTTCACATAACCGAGATATATACAGTTCGATATCCATCTTTGTGCGGTGGCGCACAAAGATACCATAATTATATATAGAGTACCATAATTTCTAATTTTCTTCGATTTCTTTCTAAATTTCACATTAAAAATTCATTCATGTAAATAACTAGAATAATGATAAGTTAAGAGGTTGATGGATCGAGGTACTTTATTGCTAGCCGAGGAGTGCGCAAGTGAGGCTAAGAATTAGTCACAACCAAATAGAGAGAAATCATTGAAAATTATCATCTGTGGTGTTACGTTACATGTTGAGGTGAAGGTTTTCCTGCCATCGAATGCCATCTTAAATTATCGAACACTGCCAAATTATAGCACTGCATTAGACGCTGTAAATCTCCAGTGGTGACCAATATCTATAAGCTGATTTACATTGCTTTTTTCGTGCTTGTTCTCCATGTTTTTGTGGCTTGCTAAGCAAATGTAAGCATTCTTATGCGTTTACATCGCAGAGTTAATCAAACCCCCAATTTTAACGCCAGGGAGTTACTCATTAAGGTAGTTAAAAACACTAAAATGTTAATACAAGATATTTTAGAATTAATCCCTCTCTCAATTTGAGATTAACTCGAATCAAAAATAACTTACCAAACAGTGCAATTTATTTTTAAAAGTCTATCGTCTTTCCAGAAATAAATATTTGGTAGACTCGTTACCTAAATGGCTACTTCATTGGTAGATTTGCTTCAAAGTGGAAACCTACCTCCTGATTCAAATTTAAATTTAAATTGATGATGGTGTATTACGCGAGTGTCTTACAAAGTTGACAAAGCATGATTGCACAAAAAACAGGTAAATCAGCTCATTCAATGAGGAGTTTTCTGACAGCTAGTCAAACGTAGTTCAACAAACCGCCGATAGATGGCGTTGACCAGAGGGGTCCGAAGACGAAAATTTTAGGCTAAAAAGTAAACAAAAATGCATGCCACTGAGTCAGACGCATCCGTTGACGAAATAAATGTTCATATTTCGCAGTTTACTTAAAAGAACAAATTCTTACTATTTTATTTGTATTTCACTATATACAAGGTCGCTCACCCCTGTCTCGTCAACGCCATCTATCGAGCCATAAGGAACTACTTTTTCTTTTTTAATGGCTTTCGGATAATCCCTCATTTATCTAACACAGTGCTTTTGTAAATAATAAAGGAAGGATTTGTAACATTCTCTAGTCAGAATAAAATAATACTGTATCATTATAACAACTTTTAATCAACTAAACACAATTTCTCACTTAAAAATAGCAAGAACACATCGAACTTAACTTTTTTCCGTAACAAACTTGTACAGTCAACAGCAAAAGTCAACGAACAAATAGATTTGTTACTATGTTATAAATTTTACGTGAAAGAGCGATAAATGAACTTCATTTTAACTAAAAATAAATTAATAGAATTAATATAATAGCAGATAATAATTTTTAAAGTTACCTTGGTTGTAATTTACTTTTGATGTTGACTGTACCTAACACAAATAAATTAACAACAGTCACTGCACCGATCTTCGCAAACAATGCTCTAAACTAAAGATAATATTAATACAACGTGTTAATGAATTGACGCAAAACTAGAAAGTAGTTCGTTTAGAATCGAGAGCAGAATCGAATTATCATGGTTTCAACAAATTATTTAACATTTTTTCAAAATATTAAATATATTGTTTGTAAAAATTTTCTGAATCCGATGTCAACTCACCGCACGGGCACACTCACCCTACTTACTACCAAAACAAGATTATTAAAACGTACTCAACGTTAGCGCTTTCATTGGTTGTTGAAATGATAACAAATCAGTTTTGCCTCAGAACTTAAAATGCGAATAACTTTAAATTTTAACTATCAAAAAATGAAATTATTATTTCAATCTAATTATTTTATTATAAATCAGTTGGGGTGTATAAGGTTTTGCGCTTATTCATTAACACGTTGTATAGGTTACTATAACTATACTATATAATAATTAGGAAAGTATACAGGCAAACTTAAATGCGTTTCATTCTTAATAGGGTTGTAACCAGCCTAACAGCCTAGCATTTCCCCTCTGCCACGTTACAAGATCAATTAATCATGTTTAACCGAGATCCGACAGTAAAGTTCTTCGAACCTGGCAACCCTAGAGTTGCGGTAGACTGAAAGGTGGCAACCCTAGTTTTTCCAGTACTTTATGCGGGCACTACATTCTCACTGAGATCAGCCGAGAACGTGAGTGTGGATGCCCTTCATTGTTCTCATGGAGTCATAAAGCCGTAGTAATTTTCCTTGAAAGTTCTCGCCGAGAAGTTCTCGCGAGAGTGAAGTGCCTGCTTTAGATCAGTCGCCTTTAGCAGGCACTTCACTCTCGCGAGAACTTCTCGGCGAGAACCCACGAGAACAATGAACGCGATACAGCAATCTGCATCGGTAAAAACGCGCGTGTGCATTGCTACAATCATGCGTTTGAATCAACACAAACGCCTGTTAATTGTTAGTGTAGTGATGCATTTACGCGATTGACAAACGCGCGTTTTTTAACGGCAGAACACAGTCTGTACAGTGCTTTTGACTAGACATATGACAGTTTGACACTACCATGTGAAAATCTGTATATTTTTACTTTTTTATGCCATGAGATTCTGGTCGACCTATACTTATATAAGGTCTAACAAAATCAGCTGAAACTATTTTAAGGGGTTAATCAGACCATCAAACTGAACAACTTTCTCTATGGGACCAATATTGAAATCGCAAAAAAAAAAATCTGCTGTCCCATACATTTAGGTCGAGTAGAATTGTATGGAACAGTTGTTTTTTTTCGCGATTTCGGTATTGGTCCCATAGAAAAAGTTGTTCAGTTTGATGGTCTGATCATCCCTTTAAAATAGTTTCACTTAATTTTGTTAGACCTTATATATCCCATTAGAGTCTCTATATTAGCCCTATACCTATTACGCATTTAAGTTTGCACCCTGTATAACGAAAAGTAAAACTTACTAAGCTTCAACCCTAACAAATAATGTCATTGTTTAATTCCGACGGCCCGGTAGCACAGACTGTAGTGAACCTGCCTGCTGTGCCGAGGGTCGCGGGTTCGAATCCCGTAAGGGGCAAATATTTATATGATGAATATGAATATTTGTACCCGAGTCATGGATGTTTGTATCTATATATGTATTCTGTATCGTTGTCTAGTCATCATAATACAAGTCCAGGTACTTTAAATGTGACTAGATAATTTGTGTGACAATGTCAAAGATATTTATTGTACCTACTCGAGTAGGTACTTGTACATAGTTTAATTTAAAAGCATCACTAAGCATCCTTAAGGGGACACCGAGCTTATTGTGCTGCCCTCAATCGTATTTTTTTATTTTTAAACAATTAAAAAACATTTCCAGAAAATAAGAATGCTACATTGTAGTCACTGCTGATTTTCATTTTATCGGGTCCCAGCGGATTTGTTTTTAATGTTTGTAGAATGTTAGTAGTTAATGTCGTTAAAACCTAACGGTTAGGTTTTGACGATAATAACTACAAGCATAAAACATAATACTCCGTAATGTTTCGATAATTTGACTAACCATGACTACAATGTGACATTCTTGTTCTTTGGAAATATTGTTTAATTCTTTAGAAAATAAAAAAAAATCGATTGAGGGCAGCACAATAGGCTCGGTCGGTACGCAATGAGATATCAAATTAAATAAATAAATAAATAAATATCTTGGACATTGTCACACAAATTATCTAGTCACATTTTAAAGTACCAGAATCTAGCCTGAACTTGTGTTATGATGACTAGACAACGATATAGAATACATAAATAGATACAAACATCCATGACTAGGGTACAAATATTCATATTCATCATACAAATATTTGCCCCTTACGGGATTCGAACCCGCGACCCTCGGCACAGCAGTCAGGTTCACTACCGACTGAACTACCGGGCTGCCGGGCTAAAATTTTTATCTTTGAAAAATAACAGACCAAGGCAGCTGTTTCAACGTAGTTATGTCGTATTTCCGTTCAAACTGCACTAGCTGGGCACACTTTTCCTTCGGGGGCTTTATTTTCTTAGTACTAGGGAATATTTTTCTTATACAATTAGTTTCTGACAAGAAACTTTCCGTTGGTGTTGGGCCCAATTCGTCGTGCAAAATGGAATTGTAGATATAATCAATAGGTATAGCGCAAACTATGTAGGAGTATACTTGATGGTTTTCAGTTTTGAGCTTTTCCATAGTTTCGAACATTGCATCCCAGTCGAGGTTATCTAACACTTGCACGTTTACTAATACCTGGAATTGATTTGTTGAATATTATTTAGTTATAGGTTGAATACAAAAAGACATCATCGGTGATTTGATCCAAAATGTGAAAGTGCAGGCCATTTATTATTATGGCACCAGCTGTAGGTTCGAAAATCTGCCTTTTAAATTAAAAAAAAATACGATGATACGAGATTTTCGATGAAAAAGCTAAGGCTGTATTCTGTTAGAACTAGTCCGTCTCAGTTTATTTTTTAGTATGGCATCAAAGCTGTAAAGCCTTTTTGCTTGGTTTTATTAAGGCTGCATCGAGCCTATTGTGCCGCCACCAATCGTATTTTTTATTTCTTAACAATTAAACAATATTTCCAAAAAACAAGAATGTAACATTGTAGTCATTGCTGATTTTCAATTTATCAGGTCACTGCGGATTTGTTTTTATAATGCTTGTAGTTATTATCTTTAAAACCGCCAACTAACTTTAACCATAAAACATAATAACCAGTCGAAAAAAAAAAAAAAATCGATAGATTCAAAGCCAATCAGGACTACAATGTGCTCGGTAGGCTCTTAAGGTTTGTAAAATCTTATTTTCATACATTTAAGATGAAATAAAACTTACACTAACAGCTTTCGTGCCATAACAATAAATGCTTAGACGGACAAGTTCTAACAGAATGTAGCATTATTTCAAATATCATAGATTTTTAAACATGTAACAGCCAAGTTGTGCTATTTCAAATAAAAAAAAAGATTAAAAAATTAAGTCTGGGGTGGGACTTGAACCCGCACCAGGAGTGTAATTTTTGAAACTCATACGTTGAACTCTGCACTAAAAAATGTCAAAATTACTATGAAGATATGCGTCTTTCTACTGCTGATTTTACTTTTAAAAAATCGCACTTCTGGAGTATGATTTTTGAAAGTCAAATCAGCAGTCGAAAGATGCATATCTCCTATAGTCCACTCAAGGAATGGCTCGTAAGGGGGTGTAGAGTGCGTGAGCTGGGACCTAAGGGATTTCTTCTGAAAGTTGTTCAGGGTTCTTAGGGAGTAAACATACTAAAAGTCCCCTCCTCTAGGAGTCGCATCTGAGTGGGGGGAGGGGGTTAAAGTTCTCACTTTTTCTCGCGAATATATCCAAAATGGTGCGTCGTAGAGAAAAGTGATGATAAATGAAACTTTGTAAAATTCTCTACTTTTTTCATTCTATATAAGGTCTAACAAAATTAGGTGAAACTATTTTAAGTGGATGATCAGACCATCCAACTGAACAACTTTCTCTATGGGACCAATATTGAAATCGCGAATAAAAAATCTGCTGTCCCATACATATAGGTCGAGTAGGTTTGTATGGAACAGCTGTTTTTTTTCGCGATTTCAATATTGGTCCCATAGAGAAAGTTGATCAGTTTGATGGTCTGATTACCCCTTTAAAATGGTTTCAGCTAATTTTGTTAGACCTTATATACTTTTTCCTATTTCCCAATAGTTTTCGAGCTACACGCTCCGAAAAAGTAAAAATTTAAGGTATTCAGCGCGATGAGCATTACCTGAACATCTTTTAAACCGTAATAGCTATATATAGTTCAAATTTACAAAACCAGCGTTACTATGGCTAGCAAATAATAAAAAAGTTAAGTTTTTATCAACGTTCTTTTCTTCTCGGTCTATCGTAAAAACGTTAATACATACAAGCGTCAAACTTGGTGTGATTAGGTATAGAACGAATTCTACAGTATAACAACAAATAATAAAAATCGGCCAAGTGTGAGTCAGTCTCGTGCTAAAGGTCAAAGGAATAAAAAATATTGCTAATACAATTTTTTCGAACAACATTTTTTCTTAGCGGATTTTCACCTTTGGAACTTTGGAAGCCGATTCCAGCGTAAATTTTTTTTTTTGATAATTTCAATAAACACTTAAGTTTTTAAAATTAGTTTGAACCTATGAAACATCCATTTCATATTTTTAACAGCATTTTGAAAATTTTGTTCCATCCAACTGAAGCCTTAAAATTTTCACTCTCGACCCGTTTTTCGTTAACTTGTATGGATGTTGTGTTGCTGATTATTTTACGTATGGAAGACTGTTTCCAGACAATCATGTTACGAAAACAAAATTTTAAAAATTCCTTCTGTGAAAAAAGTTATGACAGTTTTAAGCCGCTCCGGTAGAAAATTCTCAAATATACCTTAAAAAATGTATAACTTTCTAAACTACAAAAAATTGCGGAACCTACATGTGTGGTATTTTCGGATACACCAAGGGGTATGGAAACTAAAAAAAATTGTATTGTATAACGTTTCTCACTTTATCGAAAACACCGGTCGTAGTTGGTGCCTTTAAAAATTGATCTTGATTTAACAAGTTTTCAACTTTTATACATACTCCAAGTGTTAAACAGATACCTCAAGATCAAGTTTAGCCCAGTCATTTTACGGTTTGAGCCGGGACTAATTAATAATTGACATTTTTTTGCGGTATAATATTAAAGAGCCAATTTTAGCCTAAAATGAAACAAAATTAAAAAAAAATCACGTCGGCAACAATTCCAATTTTAAAATTTAGCTATTATCTCGTTCTAAAAAAAGTGATGGTAAATTTTTTTTTGCACATATTTAAGGCTTTACAATTATACATACTACAAACATGGTGTGAATATTTTTGTCTACTTAGAAGGTTTTGAAAAATACATTCGTATTTTCTAATAAATACCTCATTTTTTAAATTCCAATGCCTATTTTATTCCTCAAAAATAACGTATATTATTAAATCTAAGGCAAATGAGTGCATTATAGTAATAATAATAAAAAAATATTTATTAGACTCAAATAAGCGATTACAATATGCCTTATAATTATCAAGTATATACAGACATTGGTATTGATATTATTAATTTAAAAGCCTTCTGGGACACACAATTTTGATTTCTATGTTGGTAGCAAATAATGTTTTAATATGTTTTAGGATAGTCTTTTTGTCACTAAATGGTGGTTACAGTTTAAAAGTCTAATTAATAATTACTCCCTACCCCGCCTAACAAAACTCCGTAAAATGACTGGACTAGTGGTCCAGTAGTGACGCCTATATTCACAGATTTGGCTCTGTACTCAATGACTTTCCAACTCATCATTGTCTGTACTAATCAAATGCTTACCTCCGAAGTATCGTTAATAGTAAATTGCTTGAAGTAAGCAGCGAACATTTTGGAGACATCGACCTCGTCCTTCAGATGGACCACGACAGTGTAACCCTTGTTGCTGTACCGTTCCACCAGATTGTCCACCAAGTCTACGTCGTGGATCCGACCATCTACTAGGATAGCCAGCCGGTTTGTCACTGGCATGTGACTTTCGACGCTGTGAACGATTATGTGATAATAAAAAGAGCCAAGACTGCAAAATAGTATCAATTCATAATCATCAGCCCATAACCATAGATCCCATAACATCTTTGCCATAAGGTCCCGTCAAGTCCCGTGGTCCCATTGCAGGGCACATGTCTTCCCTCACAAATTATCAAAGGACCAAACATACCACCTTGCAGGCACAGAATAGTATTAGGTCGGGGAATAAGTAAAATCTCTATACGCGGGTTCTAGTGCCTGTGTCAGGGTCAACGGGGCGCACTCAAAATGGTTTAACATCACCAGTGGTGTTAGACAGGGTTGTGTTGCGTCCCCTTGGCTTTTTAACCTGTATATGGATAGCTGTCTGACTGATCAAAATAATGCGAAAACGGTTTAAGAATGGAAGAGTTACTAGTCAAGTGCCTCCTGTACGCTGATGATCAAGTGATACTTGCATCGTCAGCGGGAGAGTTACAAGACATGGTAACTCTCATGAATACAGCATTGAAGAAAAAAGGAATGAAAGTGAATGTGAATAAAACTAAAGTAATGGTAATGGAGAGGGATGAATGTGTGACTGATTGTTGTATAATGATTGAGAATGAAAAAGTGCAACAAGTGAATGAGTTTGTATATTTAGGATGCATGTTTACTAGAGATGGGAAATGTGAGGGGGATGTGCATAGGCGAGTAACAGCGGGAAACAAAGTAAACGGTGCCCTACATGCCATTGTGGCTAGCCAATTAGTGTCTAAAAAGGCGCGACTTGCTATACACAATGGTGTGTTGGTGCCTACACTTATGTATGGCAGTGAGTGCTGGGTATGGCAGAAGAAGCATGCAAGTAAAATTAATGCTGTTGAAATGCGTTCCTTGCGAAGTATGTGTGGTGTGACGCTGAAAGATAGAGTGAGAAATTGTGTAATAAGAGATAGATGTAAATTAAAAGAAGATGTAGTGACAAGCATAGAGAAAGGTATGCTTCGTTGGTTTGGTCATGTGGAGAGGATGAGTGATAGCAGATGTACGAAAGAGATATATGTTGCTAATGTGAGTGAAAGCGTCGGCAGAGGGCGCCCTATGCTGCTGTATGCTGATCAAATCAGTTGCGTCCTACAAAAAGGGGAGGTGCGGGGTACTCGAAACCGACGGGCATGTACGAAGAGATGAATGGATGTGCAAGAGGCAAAAGAAGTATTTAAGGATCGTAGTAAGTGCCGCGCCCTGGTCTCTGCCTACCCTAATGGGAAAGAGGCGTGACGTTATAGATAGATAGATAGAAAAAGTTTCTTCGCATTTTTTAAGAAAATTCAAAACATTTTTTAATATCGTTTATTTACATTTAACTAAAGTATGTAGGTACCATTTTGTTCGATAACTTTTTGCCATCTTGTAGGTAGGGACATGATCCCATTGCTATAGAAATTTTGGGGCTTCTGATCAAAATACCGCGACAAGTAGTTTTGGCAGTCCTCTCGTGATGACACTGACACTGCCTAAAGAATTATGAAGAGACCGAAACAGGTGGAAATCTGAAGGTGCAAGGTCAGGACTATACGGCGGATGCATTAACACCTCCCAGCCAAGCTCTCTTAATTTTTGCTGAGTTGCTAAAGATGTCTGAGGTCTAGCGTTATCATGATGAAAAACCATACCCCTTCTGTTGATTAATTCCGGCCGCTTTCTCTCAACTTCTTGCTTTAATCTCATCAGTTGTTCGCAGTAGAGTTCAGAATCGATGGTGGTAACAGCTCATAATGAATAATGCCCTTCCAATCCCACCACTCACACAGCCATCACCTTGTTGCGAGTTAACCCGGGTTTCACCACAGTCTGTGAAGCCTGACCGGCCTTTGACCACGACCTTTTTCGCACGTTCTTGTCGTACGTGATCCACTTTTCATCACCAGTTATCAGCTTCTTCAAAAATGGTTCGGTTTCATTACGTCGTAATAAAGAAGCACAAATGAATACACGGTTCATTAGGTTTCTTTCAGTGAGCTCGTGAGGTACCCAAATATCGAGCTTTTTTGTGTACCCAGTTTTTTTTTCAAATGCGCCAAAACTGTTTTGTGGTCGATTCCCAGTTCTTCAGCTACGTCGTAACTACTGATATGCCGATCTTGCTCCACTTTTTCAAAAATGGCATCCATTTTATCCGTAATAGGGAATGCGAAGAAACTTTTTCCCCGACCTAATATATAGTGCGCAGGCACTGCGGAATGGTGTAAGCAGGCATAATCAAGCTACCTCAAAAGCTCTCTGACCAGACTTGGTTCATTGACAATGTAAAAGAAATCATAATCACTTTACTATAGTATACAAGGTGTAAGGCACAGCCCTCCGTAGATTTAAGGTAGGCTGAGGTAGGTGAAAGTTGTTCAGTTTGATGGTCTGTGTTCACCGTTTCAGCCTGCGGAGGGCTGTCCCTTACACCCTGTTGAATGTTTGACGTGGTTGGTGGCCCTCGCACTATCGGAAGTTCTAGCACGAATGTATTGCTAACTTCCCTGCATTTAAGAGCAAATAAATCAAAATCAAATCAAAATTTTTGATTTAAACTAATATCACATAGATAGCTTTTTGACGTAATTTTTTGACTCTACCACCGCGTCGGAAGGTGTTCCGTTGAGAGAAGATGCGGCCAGAAACTCTACAACACACATCTTTTAAACAAAACAAAATATACAAAGTACAATTAAAATACAATATGGCATTACATAGAGTAACATTGTCAAGACCAGACATTTTGGTCATTCAAATAGTCATCGAGTTTATAGTAGCCTTTTTTACAGAGGACTTGTTTAACATGGGACTTAAACTTTTTGTCTGGCAAGTTTAGAATATCCTCTGGTATCTTATTATAATAGCGTATACAGTGCCCCATGAAAGATGTGTTGACCTTACTGAGTCGAAAATGTGAGAATACTCATCATAGGCCTTTACATCTGTTGCAGATTGTTTAAGCAGTGTTTTTGGAAGGCACTTTTTCTCATGGCTCCTATACGAGAGCCGCATACACGTCCACAGCCTCCACAATAGAACCGTACGCCGCCGGTGGACAGAGGTGGGATTGCGACAGCATTATGCCTTTTGGCACAACTTTTGAGCGGTGACAACGTACCTGCTAGCACTTATAAATATGGCGTGTCCTCTCTTCCTCAAGAAGTACAGTATGTGATACATGGCTCTCCTAACGTAATACTTCTGGTACGCTGTACATTCGTCTAGAATGATGACCGGCGGGGCCCCAATGACGGCCGCCGCGAAGTTCAGGCGTTTCTTAGCGCTTGGCACTAGACGACAAATGTTTACGTCAATGTGCTCCAATAAGTCTGTTGGGTTGAAGAACTAGATAATACAGGGTGTAAACTTCATTGCGTTAGGTACATGGTTATTGACTCTATGTTTGATTATTTTAATCTGTGACATCTTATCGGAATATAATACCTACCTGACATTTTAAATTTGACTAAATCATCATCATCATCATCATCAGCCTATCATCGTCCACAGCTGGACATGGCTTCTCCCAAGGCGCGCCACAAAACTCTGTCCTCGGCCTTCCTCATCCAGTCGCTCTCAGCTACCTTTTTTAGGTCGTCTGTCCAGCGGGCAGCAGGACGTCCCACACTACGTCTACCAGATCGCGGTCTCCACTCCAGAACCCTGACACCCCACTGGTTGTCAGTTCTTCGGCAGATATGACCAGCCCATTGCCACTTCAGCTTGCTAATTTTCTGAGCTATGTTAACCACTTTCGTTCTCTGACGTATCACTTCATTTCTGATGCGATCTCTCAGAGAAACACCGAGCATAGCTCTCTCCATAGCTCGCTGCGCGACCTTGAATTGATGAACTAGTCCTATCGAATTTGACTAATTACCAATTACTAAATTTGTTATTCGATTAATTATAAATTTATAATTATTTGCTTCAATTTATAATTATAATATAATTTCTTCAATTTGTAATTAACATTTGCATGCCTTCATGGTAGAATATGCTGGAAAATTGTATTTTTATAAAACCTTATGTGCCATATTTTTGCAAATATATAATCATAATTATCATCATCATCATCTACTTAATAGCATTCCGTGACCTAAACTCACATCTTATGTCACGCTTTTCCGTTACCTAAGTCATCATCATCATATCGTAAGGCATCTTTTTTTTAATCTATATTATATATCTTCCTGCTTGGATCCGGGGAGGTCTAAATTTCAAGGTCAAGGTGTTTGAGCCAGTCTTCCGCTGCCGGGGTTAATCTATGGAGTTCCTTAATTCCACCGGGGAAACGGCGCAAGGTGCACTCATTTACCACATGGGTGAGGGTTTGGTCAGGTGCCCCGCAGTCGCACATCGGTGACTCCTTCAGGCCCCACTTGTAGAGATGGTGGTTGGTCCTCCCGTGGTTAGTTCTGAACCGGTTTAGCTTAGCCCAGGTCTTCCGGTCCTTATCAAAACCAGCCGGTTTGACAGTCGGGTCTCGCACGAGGTTCGCATGCAGATGATCAAAAAGGCCCCAATCTGACCGCCATGCACTATTAATATCGTACTGGGAGTGAATTCGGTCGTCGGTAGACGGTAAGTAGGAATGACTCCAGCGTTTTCCTTATAGGCATGGGTATTTGGTGATTCTGTTGAAAGCACTTTTTCCATTCTTTGCCAGCTGCTTAATTCCTGCGGAGCTCCGGTGGAGGGATATGCGAGAGAACAGGAAGCCATGGCAGTGGGGTTGACTTAATTACTCCTGTGGTTACCTAAATAGTCCATTATTACACGAGTGCACATCAGCTGTTCCATACATTTGAGTCGAGTAGGCATTGCAGTTTAGTATGAAACATCTGATTTTATTTTTGCTTCGATCGGTTTGCTCCCATAGTAAAAGTTGTTCAGTTTGATGGAGACTCTTCGTTTAAAAGGATGCTAATGATATCAATTTCACCCTGTATAATGTAACTATTAGGTAATCTGTGATTTAGGGGATGCTTTAGACCAATAAAGTAAGAGCATATACCTAAGCAAATTCTTTTTTCACAACAAAGGGATTTTTTAAAAGTTAAACTAACCAAGTGCCTCAATGTAATCTATAAGCTCTTCCTTGACATATTTATTGGGCACTCCGCGTAGCCTCGCTATTAGCTTCAGGCCATCGTACACTGACATCCATTCCGGTAGGGGAGAAAGATCACAGCATATAGATATTTGTCTGCTGTACTGCAAGGAAAAATTTGTAGATAGCTGGCAAGTCGGGAAATAGAATCGCTGGAATCATTGTACTAGACAACATACTCGTACTTAGGTAGGTATATCTATCAATGCCTTTCTTTATATATACTTACTGACGGTTTAACACTCAGTTGCATAAACGATCATTAAAATCGATAGATATAGATAGATTATGCATAGAATTAGAATCGAAGAAAAGGGGGGGGGGGGCATAGGCGGGTTCTATCCCCCCCCCCCCCCCCCCCCGAAATCCAAATATTTGTATGGAAAAGTGTTTGCAGCACTTACTTTACTTCCCCAAAACTAAAGTCTGGATACGTGCTTGATTAGAATTGGCCAGAAAAGGCCAGGCCACACAGAGGCGGTTTTGCGGGAAAGCGGAGGCGGACCTGCGGGAACCGAATATCTCCGCGACCCGCGCATTTCTGTGTAGTAGGGTACATACAAACTCAAGCATTACCACCACACCATACACAACGAAACCAACAGAAAACCGAGCGGGACCGGAGATATTCGCTTCCCGCAGGTCCGCCTCCGGCCCGCTTTCCCGCAAAACCGCCTCTGTGCAATCCTGCATTAAATTAATCTGTAAGAAATTAAGAGAAGAGAAGAGAAGAGATTATCTCTTGCTAGCTTTTACTACGTCAACAAGACAAAAAGTGACGGCATGAGATTTAAGATAACTTTAGGGCACCTGAAATGAAATCGCGAAAATAAAATACTGCTATATATAAGGTCTAACAAAATTAGCTGAAACTATTTTAAGGGGATGATCAGACCATCAAACTGAATAACTTTCTCTATGGGACCAATATAGAAATCGCGAAAAAAAACAGCTGTCCCATACATTTGACTCGAGTGTTTTGTATGGGACAGCAGATTTTTTTTTCGCGATTTCGATGTTGGTCCCATAGAGAAAGTTGCTCAGTTTGATGGTCTGATCATCCCCTTAAAATAGTTTCAGCTAATTTCGTTAGACCTTATATATTAGGTCGGGGAAAAAGTTTCTTCGCATTTTTTAAGAAAATTCAAAACATTTTTTAATATAGTTTATTTACATTTAACTAAAGTACGTAGGTACCATTTTGTCCGATAACTTTTTGCCGTCTTGTAGGTAGGGACATGATCCCATTGCTATAGAAATTTTGGGGCTTCTGATCAAAATACCGCGACAAGTAGTTTTGGCAGTCCTCTCGTCATGTTAACCTGACACTGCCTAAAGAATTCTGAAAAGACCGAAACAGGTGGAAATCTGAAGGTGCAAGGTCAGGACTATACGGCGGCGGCGGATGCATTGACACCTCCCAGCCAAGCTCTCTTAATTTTTGCTTAGTTGCTAAAGATGTGTGAGGTCTAGCGTTATCATGATGAAAAACCACACCCCTTCTGTTGATTAATTCCGGCCGCTTTCTCTCAACTTCTTGCTTTAATCTCATCAGTTGTTCGTAGTAGAGTTCAGAATCGATGGTCCTGCCTGGTGGTAACAGCTCATAATGAATAATACCCTTCCAATCCTACCACACACACAGCATCACCTTGTTGCGAGTTAACCCGGGTTTCGCCACAGTCTGTGAAGCCTGACCGGCCTTTGACCACGCCCTTTTTCGCACGTTCTTGTCGTACGTGATCCACTTTTCATCACCAGTTATCAGCTTCTTAAAAAATGGTTCGGTTTCATTACATCGTAACAAAGAATCACAAATGAATACACGGTTCATTAGGTTTCTTTCAGTGAGCTCGTGAGGTAACTACTGATATGCCGATCTTGCTCCACTTTTCCAAAAATGGCATCCATTTTTCATACATACTATAATGCGAAAAGACTTTTTCCCCAACCTAATACTGCAATTCTACTCAAACGTATAGGACTGTTGATTTTTTATATCCCACTTATCTAACTTGGATACGGTGTGCTTGATCTTGTGGTAAAGAGAACCCTTAATAATGATAATGACCTGATTATTTACCATGACAGATTATTTGACAAATTTCATATGAAAGGTGTCAAACGATTTGTCAGCTTTATTATTTTTAGTTTATCAAGAACTTATCTAAAAGTGTTAAAACGAGACCTATAAGGTCTTTAAAAGATGGCACGAAGAATAGTTGCCACGAATTTGAATTCTAAATATCTCGTTTCTGCAAAACTTACCATGTGTGGGTCCCAATTGTACTTCCAAGTGGACATGCTTATAACGTCTCCCTCGCTCGGCATTGCTATTCCTGCCAGTATCTCGCATAGCATATATCTGCCATGTCTCTTAAGCCCCGAAACAGCGAGTGCTTCACCTTTAGCAAGACCAAGGTTGACATCGTTGATCAAGTAAACCCCTGCCGTTTTCTTAGTGACATTAGCTGCTAGGAGATATTCTCCAAACGTGTCGACTTTTTCGTCTGCAAGATTTAGATTGTTAACGCTCTTAAACACATTCTTATGTAGTCGGCTTAGTTTTAGACACCCTCATTTTGCGTCGTAAGTACAATGCGTCAATAAAGTTTGTTTAGCATTGTTCTTGTAAACAAAAGGCGACCCATAACATAACCGTTTAAAATGCAACTCCACCCTGAAATACTGGATAGTGGAGTTGATACTCACCCGTCGCTATTTGCAGGTCACGAGTTAAAGGATATCTTCTGATCCACCTACCTATGCGTGTTTTACTCTCGATCTTGTCACAACTTACCATTAAAGAGCATTTCTCTTTTCTTTTTTAAATTTACTTCCTAAACAATACAACAGATGGCATGTTCATCGTTTGGTAGGGAAGAGTGTACTATATCTTGTCGAAATCATGTCAAGACAGTGCAGCCTTTTTTTTAAAGGCCGAAAGAGGAACCGAGGTATCGAGCTGTATATACAGCCATATCAGACGTAAACAGTTTAAAATTTTCGATGACTCACCTAAAATGATTCGTAAATAATGAAATATTCTATTAAAAGATGCGTTGTCATATTTATGATCATCTTTTCCTGAAACTGACCTTTATTCGCTCCGACCGTAGCGCCATCTATCGATCGCCTAGAAACTCATACTTTGGAAAAAATCCTTTGCAAAGACATGGCAATGATGATACTCACTTATTTTTCTTTTGGATTTAAGTTGTTTCAGCTTATCCTGAACATCAGCTTTTTCCCTTTGGGCACCCACAGTTTCAACTCGGGATTCACGTTTAGATACATTCACCCATTTATGCCACGCATAGTTATACAGTCTCTGAAATATTTTGTACTCCCAGATGAGAAGGATGCACATAAAAATTACAGCAATGCATAAGGTGTATATCACTTCCATTAGGATCCCCGGTTTCGAGGATAAGAATAACTTCCTTTTGAAACACTCTTGTAGAACGCCACATTTAGCTGGAAAATCATGTGCACCTTGTACCTTCAACAGCTCAACTAAGTTATTTTGCGAATATGTTTTTTTAAGGCGCTATTAGTAGGAAAACTAGGATAGGGTTGTTCAGAATTAATGTCTTTCTAGGCTACGTGTAGGGCGCAGAGTATCTAATTTCTAAATAAAATTTTTATGATCTGCTAAAATGTTATGAGTGAACAAGTTATTAGAAAAGTGGCTCATCCTGAAACCCGTTTCAAGAGAGAGTCTTGCTATGACAGTAACTATGTATATTATATAATACAAGTAACTAAGTAAGACGTACCTGGGTACCTAGGTACATCTTAAGAGGAAATCACCCTTGGCGCGCTCCTTACCTACTTATATTTTGGATACAGATAAATTAAAAATGTAATTTTTTAGACACGATCTACAAACCAATATCTGTGCGTTCGATTACAGGCGGAAATCTGACAAATAGCATAGATAATATATTGGTTACTAGAAAGTATCTAAAAAAAATCATTTATAATTTATTTATATATTCAAAATATAATCAAACTTCGTTTGTATTGAGCGCGCCGACGACAGTTAATTGGTCTGGTGCTAAAGCACCACCGGTGGTGCACTAATTTTTTTGGTCTAGCGCGTTTAGTGCACCAACGGTGGTTCGTAAGCCGCTCGCGCCTATTGGCTTAGCGTTTCGTTTCACCATACTTTTTATATTTTTATTAGATTTATTGGTATCCTTGGGTGTTTTTGAGTACAATTCTGTGGAAAACAGAACGCAACTTCCGTCTCAAAAAAAAAAAGTCTGGAGCGAGTCAGTGCGGCCGCCATTTTTGCGACGTTCGTTTGTTTTTTTCGCCGTAACTATTTTAATGTTTGTGGTGTGATTCAATGGTTTTGAAACAGTGTTGTTTGTAAATAGCTCGTACAGGTCAGTTAACTAAAGCTGGCGCGTTCCCAGTACTCACACTTATGCAATTTCACTATACAGGTGTTTAAAAATAAATGATTTTCAAATAATTGATTCATAAGTGTAGACTAGAGTTAGTTTTTAGTAAAATGGGTGCGTTGTAGATAAATAAATACAAATATATGTGTTACTTGTTTTTATTATGATTATTACATTCGCGTCGATCACACATGACTGACTGACGCTAACATTTAACATCACGCTGTATTTATAAACAGTAGCAAAAGAAAAACAATAACTGTCCCCTTCACGGTCATAAGATAGACCGCGCGCGAGAGAGACGGGCAGACTTTTCATGATGCGTATGCAGTACGACGTCACGCCGCGCGCTTATTCACAGACACTACACAAGCGCAATGTGTACATGTGTTGAACGCGCCAGCTTTAGTTAACAGACCTGTAATATTATGAGCTTTTGTATTATCATATAGGTTTTCTGCGTTGTGAAGTGCAATTATGTGAAAAATTGTGATAAAGTTGAGCCGGTGGTTGTGATGTGAAATTTTGTGTAAAAATGGCGGCACAGAACACGGAATATTTCGGAATATTTTATTAGGTAAGTCCTAGTATATAAGTATAGATAAATATGTGTTTAGAATGATAGGGCATCTTATTTACTTTTCGTAGATATTTAATTTATTGCCATGATTTCATAACATATACTCGAAATTTTTTTTTCTAAAAGGTGTAAAAGTGGAAAAACCAAAATCATAAAAATAAAATAAAAATTCGACACTATCGGGTCTTTTTGTTTTGGCAGGCCTCAGCAATATCAATAATTACAAACTTACAACAACATTTATGAAGCGATTTCGAAGCACAAAGACCTTTCGTTTTGTAGAACATACACTCGGTGTTGTGGAAGAATATGAGCTTTATCTTGACTAAGGCAAGAGCCATATTGTATTGTGGGGACAGAATTGCTAAGAAATTCAACGCGAGACTGGTCAATTCGCCGTACAATAGAGTTGTTATGATCGTCGTCTCTCCTGTAATAATAGCACTGAACTTAACATTATACAACTTTAGTACTTTCTAACAGACTTCAAAAAAGGAGGAGGTTTCTCAATTCGACCGTATATATATATATATTTTTTTTATTTGTGTTCACGGATAACTTCGTCGTTTATGAACCGATTTTGATGATTCTTTTTTTGTTGGAAAGAAGATATTCCACGGGTGGCACCATGATAAGGAAACTAGGAGCTGATTATGCATCCCAGAGAAATCGAGGGGAATCTTTGAAAATCGTAGTGCCGGCTAGTGTGTTTGTGAATTTAAAGCACTACTACTAAATTGAACTAACGAATTCACCACTGAAAATTGTGAAATAAACAAAATTCTAACAAAAAATTAAAACCGCCTGATTCAAAAAATGAATGCAAATCCTGTCGCGAATCGTACCGGCGGCTTGACAGCAACTTCGATAAAACAAATCAATGTTCTTATGAAGCGAACGAAAAAGTCATCGGCTGCAATATTATTTTTTAACTTTTTAGTTTTTTTTGAATGTGGTTTTAATTTTTTGTTAAAATTTTGATTTTTTTTATAAATTGCATACCTCATTATCATTATCTGCCCATTTTTCATTATTTGGGGTCGGCGCAATATGTAATCTTCCATTCATCTCTCTTAGCCGTCATTTCCTTTCTTGCACATATATCCTTCACACAATCCATCCATCTTTTCTTCGGCTTTCCTCTCCTACCACCTTCTAAATTACGCACAAACAAAGTTAATTTCTGAAGTATTCGGACTTGTACCACGTTCTTACCAAAAACGATGTTGACGATTATGAACGCCATCGTGTTGAGGGACGCTCGGGGTCCCAAACTGAAGACATAGGCTTGCGGTATGCACCCCACACCGTACACAATTAACATAAATGGAACTACCACTGGAAACAAAAGTTTAACATAGAAATATAATACAACAGCACGGTGGCCTCGAGCACGTCTTCTGTTTAGTGTAAGTCGAACGGAGGTCGTGCTCGATATAGTGGCTCATTTCTTCTTCGCCTATTTGTATTTGTTTTTATTTTTAATTATAGCCATATTATTATTATTATTCGTATGACTTTCTATTCCTGCGGAAATTACAAGTTTATGTCAATAGTTTTAAGCCATAATTTGGCTCTCGGGGTCAGTTCGTTTAGTTCCCGGGTTCCACCGTCAAATCTTCTGCCCGGGCACTAATTCACTATGTGCTCGATAGTCTGCTCCGGAGCACCACAGTCGCACTCGGGTGAGCTTTTGATGCCCCACTTGTGAAGATGGTAGTTACACCGAGCGACTCGTGTTCTAATTCTATTCAGGCAAGCCCACGGTTTTCGGTCCAGTTGGAAACCAGGAAGCTGCTTTGTAGGCTCGGAGACCAGATCTGTGCCTGCCTGCATTTCCGCTTGACACACGGAGTACCATTTTGGACTCACATCGAACGGCGACGTGGCTTCCTCGTCTGACCAGATAGCCATAATTAGCCATAAGTTGTATATATTGTTGTAAATATTTAATATTTGAACAGTTGAACTTCGCTTGCCTTGTTTATATTTTTTATGTACAACATATGGTATTTAATTTAATTTAAAGTTAACTTTAAAGTTTAGTAAATTTTAAGTTTAGCACTCCTGCGCTGCAAAAAATCGCAGTGTGTAATTGGCCCTAATCTAATTACCCCAGTGTTGATTACCCTAAAATTTGATTTCCCTATTTTTTGACCTCAAAATAGGAAAAGGTTTCTTAATTCCACCGTATATAATTATATATTTTTTTATGTGTGTTCGCTGATAGCTTCGTCGTTTATGAACCGAATTTGATGATTCTTTTTTTGTTGGAAAGAAGATATTTAGAGGGTGGTACCATGATAAGGAAACCAGATCTGATGATGGCATCCCAGGGAAATCGAGGGGAACTTTTGAAAATCGTAGTGCTGGCTAGTGCGTTTGTTAATTTAAAGCACTACTATTAAATTGAACTAATGAATTCACCCCTGAAAATTGTGAAATAAACAAAATTATAACAAAAAATTAAAACCGCCTTAAAAAAACTAAAAAGTTAAAAAATAATATTGCAGCCGATGACTTTTTCGTTCGCTTCATAAGAACATTAATTTGTTTTATAGAAGTCGGTGTCAAGCCAAGCCAAAAAACTAATGCAAACCCTGTCGAGAATCGTACCGGCTCGTACCTGTACTCGTACTCGTACCTGACAGTGACTTCGATAAAACAAATTAATGTTCTTATGATACGAATGAAAAAGTCATCGGCTGCAATATTATTTTTTAACTTTTTAGTTTTTTTTAAGGCGGTTTTTTTATAAGATTCTGGTACACCAAAGGGATAAATACATTAAAGGGCAAAAAAGCAATCTTACTAATATCTCTATACTCAATACTGGATGGCGGCACGATGAGAAATACGATAATGAGCATGACGCCGGAAATCAGTCCAACCAGCATCCAATATAGTATGAGGTCACAGAAGAACAGCGTGAACCAATACCGCGCCGGCGAGAAATTCAACGCGTGACTCTGTAATACAATTAAATATTACCGTAATTATTAGCCTCAATCCTTCCCCTCCAGGCTGCATACGCTGAATAATAAATAAGCGTAACTTCTGATGCGTTTTGGGTACGTTTGGTGGACTAAGTGCTCTTACAGACTTTACGGTCGCTACGGACTTTACCCTCTGAGACCGCAAAGTGTCGCTCGCCTGTAAGAGCACTTAGTCCACCAAGTGAGCCGAAAACGCGTTAGAAGTTACGCCTTATATCATCGAGGTCATAAATTCACGTTCAAAATCATTTGTGGTAGTCCAAATCAAAAGGGCCCTTGTGGCGGGAATGAATTCTCTGCAAGACTGAAATCTATATTAAATATTTTACTTAATCATCTATACTCAAGGATTATAGAATCATAAAGGATGCCACTCCTCTTTACAAGCATGGAAACAAGAAAATTGGCCATGGCGGTTGGTAATGTTCGACCTTCTTTCGTACGTCTCCGTCGTCGATATTTCCAACGTCATTGTGTCCTTTTCTATCCAATGACGTGACGTAATGTATGACAGGAGCTACAGTTTTTATCGTTGGATTAGAAAGGGACAAAGTAACGTCGAAATCAACGACGGGAATTTACGAAAGAAGAACGATCGAAGATGCTGTACGTCGGATTGCAATGAAATGAAGAATGAAAAGAGGCCTCGACGTTATACGTAATTTTTTGTAGGTCGTTTTTAGCCCCTCGATCGTTTTTCGGCGGACTCATGAAGGCTAGGTGGAATTTAGCGTGCCGAAGTGTTTTCAATTTGATTTTTTCATTAGATTTTGTAGGACGCATTTTCAGTAGAAAATAATTAGATTAGCATAGTTTTACGTTTTAATATGTGAACTTTGTTCTATTTTTCACTATTATTTTGAATGACGCCGATCACGCCGATAACGCCGCCGCCGCCGACCGATTTTACGCCAGACGCCGGCGCCGATGAAAACGGCATCGGCGCACACCTCTAATAGGTATTCTTTTATTCTGATATTTCTGATGTACACACGGCGACACACAAAACCAAAATAAGCTGGCCGCGCGTAGGTAGAGTAACGTATAACGTCGCGCGACGAGATTATGTTGGTTTTGTATAGCTTGATGTGTCAGTTAATATTAATTGTATTTCAAACACAATTTAAGTTGTTCATCTATCTATACTATTATAAAACTGTAACAGGAAGTTTGTCTGTACATTGAAGATATTAACAAAAAAAAAGTTACGATATGGTTTTTAGGTATCCCTGATTCCATATCACCAATTTTTGGATTTTTGTCTGTCTGTTTGTTTGTGTGTTTGTTTGTTTGTTTGTTTGTTTGAACGAGCATCACGCAAAAAGTACTGAACCGATTTTATGAAACTTTTTTTGTTTGATAGCTTGTGATCTGACTTAAAATCTGGTATATAATTTGTGCGGACGAAGTCGCGGGTTAACGCTCGTACTATTATAAAACTGTAACAGGAAGTTTGTCTGTACATTGAAGATATTAACAAAAAAAAGTTACGATATGGTTTTTAGGTGTCCCTGATTCCATTTCACCAATTTTTGGATTTTTTGTATGTCTGTTTGTTTGTGTGTTTGTTTGGGTGTTTGGTTGTTTGTTTGTTTGAACGAGTATCACGCAAAAACTACTGAACCGATTTTGATGAAACCCTTTTTTCTTGATAGCTTATGATCTGACTTAAAATCTGGTATATAATTTGTGCGGACGAAGTCGCGGGTTAACGCTCGTGAATAAATAAATATGAATATGATCATCATTACCGACCACCAAGGAGTATTATCATGTTTCACCGCTTGTTAGGCAGTCTGTATTCCAAGGTATAGACAATAACACAAAAGATCCCACTGGGTCGAAGTGTTGCAACAAGATAAGATAAGATAAGGTATAGACAATACCTATGCCAGCTTCCTGTCTATACTCGAGCTAAATGTATGGGACAGCTAACTTTTTTCCTCTAGCGATTTCGATGTTGGTCTCGCAGTGAAAGTTGTCCAGTTTGATCGTCTAAACAAGCCACTTAAAAGATTTAAATGTTAATTTTTACTTTTGTAGCACCTTGTATAGGGGCTCGAACCACAGATTAACAATAAGATACTACCTCGAAGCCCATTTATTAAATGTCAAAGTCTTTTTCTGAAGCTATCACCGCCTTCGGAACGACTTTCCGTTGTAGACAACATGCAGCCAGAAACTCTACGACATAACTTTAAATATAACGAGTGTTAAGCCGCGACTTTGTCCGCACAAATTATATACCAGATTTTAAGCCACCTGCACGTGAACGGAGCTTATGGATGCTACCGGCAGTGCTATCCGTGTGGCGAAATACTGGGCTGGAAAAATTTAGAATGACTTGCCATCGACTCGATAGAAGAAGATACCTGTATCTATATATAATACTAGCGTTAACCCGCGACTTCATCCGCACAAATCATGTACCAGATTTTAAGTCATATCATAAGCTATCAGACAAAAAAAGTTTCATCAAAATCGGTTTAGTAGTTTTTGCGTGATACTCGTTCAAACAAACAAACACACAAACAAACACCCAAACAAACAATAAGTCGGACAAAAAAATCAAAAAATTGGTGAAATGGAATCAGGGACACCTAAAAACCATGCCGTAACTTTTTTTTTGTTAATACCTTCAATGAACAGACAAACTTTCTGCTACAGTTTTATGATAGTTTAGATAAATAGGAATGTGCTGTAGCAGGAATAATAAGAGTAGGATATAAACATGAATACCTGTACGTGTCTTACAAGGCCGTGCTCCATTGAAGGCACCAATGTGATGTGAGTAATCGTGAGTATCAAGAGAAACTGGATGAGCAGGGGCAAGGCTGGCAGGATCAACTGAAACAAATGCAGTGCCGGATTTTAGAGGTGTGGAGGCCTCGGGGCAACAAAGGATTGGAGACCCCTGGCCCCAAATTATTTTCCAAATAAAATGGAGAATTTTTTTTCAGTCCAGTTTTCTAATAAATAATTTATTGTAAAACCAAGTAAGTATAGTTAAATAAATAAAATAAATAAATAAATAACGCTCACAGGCACATACATTGTAATGATCCCAAGAAAGCACTAATAGGCTGTTTATTATGGAAACCATACAACAAAGGCACAAACATATAAACATCCATGACCGAACCGGGATTCGAACCCAGGACCCTGGTTTGGCAGTCCGGCGTGGTAACCATTACACCAACCGGGTCGTCAAGTAGTTATTTGTTGATTAAATATGTTTGGTAATTAATTGAATCAGGCGTTACTTTACGGAAACCCATTTTAAGCTGATGTTAATTCCATATAGGTATATAGGTAATTGAAAGAACAAAAATAAAGAGTCGAGATACGGTATCGAATACCCAACCTCCGAACTACAAGTCTGAATTTGAATTGTTTTTTCCGAAGTCTCTATTGTAGGGCTGGTACTCTTTTGTGGAGGCCCGGGGCCCCGGTTGCCCTCCCCTAAATTCGGCCCTGAACAAATGGTTTCTGGCCACGTCCTTTCATCAAGCAGATCTCCGCCTCGGCCGATCTTATCTCCTATAGATCAATGCAACTCTTCATTAGGGTGGTATAGGTTTTAGATATAGTTTGAACGTAGAAAAGCAAAAAAATTAATAAGGTCTTATGACATTATTGATGAGTTCAATATGACTTTCTTATAGCAAGAAACAATTTTTTTATTCAAAATAATATCACATAATGATATAGCTCTTTGTCACCATTATTTTGACTCTACAAGAAAACCAGTAAAAAAGAAATAATACTTTTTTACGAATTCGAATCGGCTTTACAGCATGAAATTGATAAAATGTCTCATATAAATAAGGTATACAAACATATACAAACAAACTAAATGAGAAACCATTGATAATATTCCAGAATATCTATTTAATGATACAATGATTGAAAAGAGTGCGATTTTTGAATCTCATTCACTGAGCTCAGCACTTGAAAATGTCAAAATTACTATGGAGATATCACGGAGATATGCATCTTTCTACTGCTGATTTGACTTTCAAAAATCATACTTCAAGAGTGCGATTTTTGAAAATCAATCAACAGTAGAAAGATGCGTATCTCCATACATTTTCAACTGCTGAGTTCAACATTCCTAGCTGCTGTCCCGCTGGGTAGCGGGATCTGCTTTCCTATTCCGTTATCCTATATCCGTATTCCTATATCCGTTTCTTCCTCTTCGCTCTATCTTGAACATCGTCGATGGAGAGCTCGCAGCTGTCCATTTCCTTCTTTACAACATCAGACAATCTGAGTTTTGCCCTGCCTACGCCACGTTGACCTGGTAGGGTGAAGTCCATTGCTTTGTTGCCTATATAGTCAGGTGGTCTTCTTTTTACATGACCAAACCATCTAAGTCGATTTTCTTGATTTTTTGACTCCGAGACTATCTCGCACGTTCAACGTATGACTTTTAAAAATCGTACTCCATATCTGCACGAAAAAAAATGTATTTTCTATTGTCTAGATTTGCCTTATAACTTTACATATTTCGCTTTGTTTAAAATATGTGTACCTATGTTGTTGAGTTTCTAGCCGCATCTTTTTTACAACGGAACTCAACAAAATGATGTCAGAAAACTATCTATGTGATATTCTTTTGAATAGAAAATGTTGAGTTTGAGTTTGTCCTTACGGGAGTCTGGTCCAAGATCAGAGGATCATCAGTTACTTCTATGGTCGCGTCCAAGGAGCCAGTGTAGTGCCGCAGGAGTGCCATGTAGACTCTGGCCAGAGATCGAGCCGCAGCGCTGTTGTCCTGGTGAAGCGGGCTGTACAATGCTTGTATCTGGGGAATTCTGGCATGTTATGCTTGAATAAGGTACCTAGTTAGAGCGATGATAGCCCATACGGAAGAGAGCTAGCGCCTTAATCCTGAGGACGCGGTTCGATTCCTGGCCTGTACCACTAAGTTCTTCGGAATTTATATACGGTTGTATTTATCATTTACTAGCTCGGCGCTGAAGGAAAACGTCATGAGGAAACCTGCATTGACGAGGATGAAATGAATATACCATAAGTTCGGAGGTATGCGTAAAATATGGGTTAGCTTGGGGCGAACACAAAGGACCAGCGCTGGTCTCAGTGTTACAACGACCCTAGCTTGCAAAAGCACAACCACAAACAATCAAATAATAGGGTTCCGTACCCAAAGGGTAAAACGGGACCCTATTACTAAGATTCCGCTGTCTGTCCGTCTGTCACCAGGCTGTATCTCACGAACCGTGATAGACAGTTGAAATTTTTACAGATGATGTATTTCTGTTGCCGCTATAATAACAAATACTAAAAAATAGAATAAAATAAATATTTAAGGGATGTTTAATTCAACAAATTTAAAGGCCTGGCTACACAGAGGCGGTTTTGCGGGAAAGCGGGCCGGAGGTATTCACTTCCCGTAGGTCCCCCTCCGGCCCGCTTTCCCGCAAAACCGTCTCTGTGTGGCCTGGCCTTAAAGTCGGTTAACAAAACGAACTAACGGTCATGTGCCCATTTTCGTTAGTGGCGACATCCAGCCCGTAGGCAAACATGTACACGTAGAATTGTGGAGAGTCGATAGCCTGTGTGATCAGGTATTCCGTAAGACTCTGTGGAATACGTAAAATACACGACCATTATTCCTTTTCGGGATGATCAAAACCATTGCTATAACTACGAAAAATCTTATCGGTGGGCTTTAGCATACCACCCCCTAGAAATAGAAAAAAATCGAGACGTGCCCCTATCTTTGTTCGTTTGCGACGCAAGCTTTGAGGACACAGCATGAGTCGCCATCTAGGTGGATACATAACAACACCTACTGACATTAGGAACCTCCCCTCCAAAAGCATAACACGGGTCATGAAGTCCGTGGGCCTAGGAAATGGCCTTTAGGTCTAGGGTGACAGCTACAATAGATCTGTCCAGGTCGCAGTAGCTATTTGGTCATTGACCAAGCCCTTATAACCAAATAATAATGAAGACGCAAGCTTTGTACAGGTGTTAGGGTAAACAGTTGCATTACTTTAAGGGGTAGTTGTACCAATGATACTGAACAACTTTCCATAAGGAATCTATAAGAAATAAGTTTTTTTCGACTTTTAATACAATCGATCAGCTGATTGCATTTAGTATGGAAATTCCAAAAAAAAATTTGGTAATACCACTATACTGATGAGGGTTGGATGTCGGTAGTGGCTATAAAATTATTTAATAGGTGTTTTACTAACATCCTTATTAGATAAAGCTGTGTACGCCATATCTTTAATCTGCATCTCGGTCGCTTGTGTTTGAGAGAGCACGTATCTAGGGAAAGACAAAACAATAACTTAAGTATTTCATTCTGCAGGGTGAAACAAAATAACCTAGTAGGTATAAAAACGTTGGTGGCCCGTTGCGGAGTGGTATCGATACTCAATTATGAGGTACGGGTTCGTATCCGCACGGACGACATGCCATGTACCAATAAGTTTTTCTAACGTTTATGCACGCAATACCGACTGTGCTTTTAAAATAGATAGAATTTATAAAATAGTGTCAAATAAGGTGGAAAACTGTACAAGGTGTAACAAAACACTTGTAATATTTTGTATGAATCTGCAGTGTTTTCTTTATTTGTAATATTTTCGATGTTGGCTCCACAGTGAATGTTGATTTTCAGCTTCGAAAAAGTATATGTCTAGAAAGACCCAACTAACAATTTAGTCGTATATGTGTCGTATAGTCGAACATAAGATGCATAAAGCACCAGTATATGACGAAATTACAGTTATATTACTTTTATAAGTCAAAATAGTCATATAAATGGGGGCCTACTACGACCAAATTTTTTGCTGGATGCTTCTACCGTATAAAACAAAAGGGGCCAACTTTCTTAGGTGTGCGTGTATATGGATAGGGTTTAGAGGCCAATACTGGTTGCAATTTTTACAATGTCAATCTTGACATATAACTTATCAAAGATTTTCAATTTGATAGTCTAAACGACCCCTTCAAATAATACGAGGGTTTTTTTACACCCTGTACAGAGAGAAGTAAACGAACGCATTGGCAAGTGTTCGGGAATTGTTGGCGTTGTCCAAACGCAGCACCAAAGTCGTCTTCCTTTCCAATTCCTCTACAGTCAGTATCTGAAGAAAATAGTTTAAATGGATTATCTACAGGGTGAAATTGATATCATTAGCATCGTTTTAAACTAAGAGTCTATTACTATGGGAGCAAACCGATCGGAGCAAAAAAAAATCAGCTGTTGCATACATTTGAGTCATGAACTCGCTCGAAAACGTTGGATCTTTGGAACCAAAAAGTTACAGTGTTTTCTTTTACAGTAGCATCTCCATGAACATAATTAATCCTTCGAGCTATTTCTGCAACGTTGGTGCCATGGTGGAACTCGTATTCGTAAATAACGCGAAATTTACTGTGAACGGACCGATGTGAAATGAAAATCAAAATGCGTAAAAACAAATGAATGACTAAATTCGAAACACAAATACACAAGCCTAAATTGAAAATAAGTTTGAATTTGAAATTCCTAACCAAACGCCAGATATTTGAGATCAAAGTGGCCAGTTCGGCAAAACGCCAATTTTATAAGGACCTAACAAATAAAATAAAATACGTCATCTCAACGAATATGGCAAACACCCTGTATAAATTGCCAAAATCTGTTGAAACGTAGCTATATGCGTAACCGTTAACATACGTACTGTAACCACCTTAAATATTAAACTTTCCCTTTTGACTATTTGGGAAGAAAATTAACAATTTCATAAACTAAAGCACGAATAAGTATCTATACAAAACTTACATCACCATGCATCATAATTTTCTTAGCACTATTAGAGTCTAGGCTAGCCAGTAAGGCAGCTAAAGTTAAACCTAAGAAAACGCCAGCCACTATAGCACATATAATCTGGAACCAATGACAAAATTATGAAAATTACACAGAGAAATAATACATTATGGTCTGAGGTCGGATTCTGCCGGTTATTCCAGGTCCGTATTTAAGTGATATGATTGGGGCCCTCTTTTTAATTTTCATTTATCTGTATTTTGCAAGAAGTTCTAATATTTTTATAATAATGAATTCCTTGTTATTTTTTATTTTATTTATTAGACACACAAAACAGGAAACAATCAGTGAAATAATAACACATAAGAACATATTGCTTAAATCTAGATTCCAACCCTAAACATGCATGCACAGAAACATTAAAAATTGCGACTAAAAACCTGAATATAATTATTAAACTGTAGTTTTTGATTATAATTTAACCTTCATATAGTAAGTATTACCTAAACATTTGAACATATAACACTAGTAATTAATAAGAACGAATTTTGAGATTCTAAACAAAGCTAAACCCTAGTAGCTCTCTCACACTGTCAAAATACAGTTTTAAAAAAGAGGGCCCCAATGATATCACTTAAATACGGACCTGGAATAACCGGCAGAATTCGACCTCTGGGTACGATGTAAGTGAGCAAAGTTGGTCATCTACACATACTAGCAGAGGCCGTAATGACCAACGCTCACGCGTTTCATACGACATTTTTCAACATACTTGCGAGGAAAAGTAATAAAATTTCCTAAAACACAACTATTTTAGGCAAATATTTCGGGAATATGGCGCTGGGCTATGGCTCGGTTTTTTTTTTTTTTCGAGATAGCTATGCGCGCGAAGGCGGTCGAAGAGGCAATGACTTAGCTAACATTCCACCAACGACATTTTGTTACAAACAACCTTATATTAAAAACGTTAGATATAAGAATCATAATAGTACATTATGGTACAAGTGTGTAATGTTGGTGATTACCGCTGAGGCGCCATAAAAAAACCTATAACTCACTTGTGAATAATAGTAATGAAAAAGTCACAGTTTGATTATAGGTGTCATTATGTGCCTAATTGCGGTGAAATAAGGGCCATTTTATGAGCAAGTGTGTTGAAAAATGTAGCTATAACTCAAATTAATGTTAATTTATTAACTGAAATAATTTTTTTTGTGAAATGAAATGCTTGTTTATCATATTTTAATTATTTATCCAGAAAAAAGCTTTTTTTTTCATAAAATCTCTTTTCTGAGATTTGAAAACAAACAATAGAAAAAAAGGAACATTACCGCACTAGTGCGATAATGGAATCATTTGCAGCTGCATTATGTACACACGGCGACACATCAAGCTATACAAAACCAATATAAGCTGGCCGCGCGTAGGTCAAGTAACGTATAACGACGCGCGGCCAGCTTATGTTGGTTTTGTGTAGCCTGATGTGTCCCCGTGCATACCTAAAAGCGGTGAATTAAGAGCCACTTTACGAGCAAGTGTGTTGAAAAATATCTACTAGTACTCGTATAATGTGATTAGTGAATACTATTGAATATTAGCAGACGTAAAGGAGTTTCATAGGTAGCTGTTTTACTCACCGTAACAATAAGAAAAAACCGATAGTGAATATAAAAGGAGAAGTATTTCCACCCAATCGTTTTCAAATGTAATATGTTGCATCTGGACCTGTTGTTACGCCAGCGCCTTACCTCTGCGTACAACACAAAATACATGACTACCTAATACTAAGCATCGTGTATACATGAAACATACTTACCGATTATAGGTATTGTTAGATAAGTGGTATTGATAGATTCTACCAAGAAGACTGAGATGAAAATGTTGAGATAGGTACAAATATACGCCATAGGCAGGTAGGTAGGTACGCTAAGTATTTCAAATTTTAACTAATCACACCATACATTTTAGACTAAGAGATAAGTGTACTTTTTGCAACCATCAGCAGCAAGGCTGATTCAGTGTTTATGGAGTGTAGAGCATCTCTGTGATCGGGATGGACCAGGTCTGCCTGCATAACTCCAGTCGGTTAAGGAGTTACTGATGTTTAAGGGTCAGTAAAAAATTTACGATCAGCTGCATGGCTGATCGTATAATATTATTGTAGTATGCACTGTAGCTATGTGAACAGTACAAAAACTGGTATGGTTTATCAGTCGGTTTAGGAGTTACAGCCATTCAAAGGTCCGACCTTTGAACGGCTGTATCTCCTAAACAGATTTTGTACTGTTCACATAGCTACAGTGCATTCTACAATAATATCATACGATCAGCCTTGCAGCTGATCGTTAATTTTTTACTGACCTTTAAACATCAGAAACTCCTAAACCGACTGGAGTTATGCAGGCAGATTTGGTCCATCCCCATCACAGAGATGCTCTTCACCCAATAAACACTGAATCAGCCTTGCTGCTGATGGTTGCAAGAAGTACAATTATCTCTTAGTCTATTTTATTGTGGCTAGACGAAACTGCCAAAAGTGTCAGATTTGGCGGTTTTAAAGATAGTAACTACAAACACTAGATAGAAGCTTCATATGCATATGAGGCAAGACTTATACCAGCAATTCTTTTCACGGCCTTCAAAGATATTTCCCTGGATATTGGATTCGACATTCCTGCTCTGGACTTAGCCCTGGAAAATGAAACATTCACTGCAATATTAGCTTCCTCATTGCCTACCTACTATCTTAGTTCAGTCATTTTACGGAGTTTTGTTAAGCGGGGTAGGGAGTAATTATTAATTGGACTTTTAAACTGTTACCGGTACCATTTAGTGACAAAAAGACTATCTTAAAACATATTAAAAAAAATTCGCTACGCAACATAGAAATCAAAATTGTGTGTCCCAGAAGGCTTTTAAATTAATAATTCCAATGCACTCATTTGGCTTTGATTTAACAATATAAATTATTTTTAAACAATAAAATAGGCATTGAAATTTAAAAAATAAGGTATAATTATTAGAAAATACGAATGTATTTTTCAAAACCTTCTAAGTAGACAAAAATATTTAAACCATTTTTGAAGTATTTATAATGGTAAAGCCTTTAGAACGAGATAATAATTAAATTTAAAAATTTGGAATCGTGGAAGACGTCATTTTTTTTATTTGGTACATTTCTAGGCTCAAATTGGCTCTTCAATATTATACCGAAATAAAATATCAATTACTAATTAGTCCCGGCTCAAACCGTAAAATGACTGGGCTATCTATTGGATATAAAAGTTGTCCAGTTAGGTACCAGGCGTGGATAACGGTAGCCTACATATTTTGAAGGTATACGTAGACATATTTTAACCGAAAGATCGCTAATCTCCAAATAGAGTCTTTCGTTTTGGGTATTTTCTGTTGAATTTTGGGTCAATAAGTGACTCTTTGGCCACTGAAGACCTTGTCTCATTGCCCCCTCATGGGAAGAACAGGTGTGGTCCATTATACGCAGGAAGCACACGGCACGGCACGTGACTTTTTAATACCTATTTTTTTAATGGCCTTTTATCTAGTCTACGAATAAGAATAACTATAGAAGAATAACTCTAAACAAAATCAACATAATTTTTGGCACCTCTTGAAAAATTACATTTTGTATGCGTTTTGGCGGCAAGATACAGTTTTTGAAGAACAAATTTAGAACACGGTATAGTTTTTTTGGTGACACTTTTTGAACTTGATTTACACTTCTATACATTCTTATTCGTAGGTCATAGACGATTGCAGCGCCCCCAAACCAGGTTTTTATTTCAGGCCAGGGTTTAGATTCCTAATGTGGCATATATTACACAAAAAAGGAATAAAAAACGGATGTTGTTGAGGACTTCGTGGTCAATTTTCGCACTACGTCCGATCCGAATACGATCCGTCAAAAATAGTATGGATTTTGATGGGTTTAGCCTACTTGGCGATATTTATTATAGATTCCATCCGAGACAGAATTATAAAAGTGACTGTCAAAATCCATCAAAATCGATACTTTTTTGAGGGATCGGATTCGGATCGGACGTAGTAGTGCGAAACCGCTCATAGCCTTCGTCGTACCTATTGTAAACCTCTTCAGAATCCGGCAGACTTATGTTCATGGACGTTATTCCGTACTGTTTTGAATTTATAGTCAAATCCTTGATCAGAGCGGCAACTTTGTCAGTAGGGGTGGTAGGCACCTTGAAGATAAGTAGGGAACCGAGGTGGGCCCTGACTGTCGCTCCGGCTTCTTTGCCTTTTTCTATTACATTTTTAACGGTATCGATGTCCATACCACCGTTCCTTATAGTTAGACGAAGACGGTATTCCCGCCCTGAGAATGATTCAATAAATAATAATAATATAAATAATATTCAATAACGCACACAGGCACATACATTGTAATGATCCCAAGCAAGCACTATAGGTTTTTTATATGGAAACCATACAACAACGGCACAAACATATAAACATCCATGACCGAACCGGGATTCGAACCCAGGACCCCTGGTTTGGCAGTCCGGCGTGGTAACCATTACACCAACTGGGTCGTCAATGAAATAAATGTCTTCAAAATTAAGCTAATATCACAATTGAAATGTTACTGAATTAATTTCAGCCTCAATAGTTTTTGGAAAGACACAAATAGTCTTTAAGGAGGTTGCAGAGGGGTCAATTTTATACAAAACTTTGGCGCACAATACGCGTAGATGGTATTAATATAAGTAACTTTGTATATATGGAAAAATAGTTTTGAAAATCTAGATGCCGCGTAACAAATAACATTTGCGATTTATAAAATAATTACGAAGATATAAAGCTTTGAAATTTTTCATACAAAGTTTTAAAAGCTTTATATCTTCGTAATTATATCA
Organism: Agonopterix arenella; assembly: GCA_927399405.1. Classification (NCBI taxonomy): domain Eukaryota; kingdom Metazoa; phylum Arthropoda; class Insecta; order Lepidoptera; family Depressariidae; genus Agonopterix; species Agonopterix arenella. The sequence continues at coordinate 3,196,409 of OV656691.1, forward strand.
TAAATTGCAAATGTTATTTGTGACGCGGCAACTAGATTTTCTTAACTATTTTTCCATATATAAAATATAACTTTTAATACTTCCGTCTACGCGTATTGTGCGTCAAACGTTTGTATAGACTGAAACCACCTTAAGTGCATAATATTATGCTCACGACTATATTGCCCGAGGAGGTAGTCGGAAATATTTTAAATCTAACATATTGACAATACACATTTCACTAGCAGTTCCTAAACTCTGTCCAGTACCTACGTCAGAAATATGTATACATGGAAACTCTTTTATAATATGTGTGGATAAAGAGTGAGAACAGTATCAATACCGTTCATAAACACATTCAAATGCGTGTATATTCATATCTGTAGTCATTTGTTTGTCGATTGAAATAGTAGATTACACACAGAGATCTCATGTAATTAAACATATGATCTGAGGCTTTCTTATTTACTGCCCGAGGTTAGTACGCTATTTTTCTCCTCGACGGAGGCGGAAAGCGGCAACTTCGTTTAGCGCAGCGAGACGAAATGGGCCTCCCCTTTTGAAAAAAGTACCTTGTCCTATGAAGTAAGCATGCCTTACAAAATAATTCTGCCTTCCTAAATTTTTCCTTAACTTTTAAATAATTACAAGAATTTTGTTATTTTATTTGTTTAGTAAAATGTTGACTATATTTATTAGAATAAATCATAATTAATTTCAATTTCATTCAAGTTTGTCAGTTTTTTTTTTTTGGAAAACGCCCAAATACGAATATTAAAAGATTTTAACTGGCTCAACTAACCGACCACTTCTAAGGGCTCACGTACTGTATTTGCTGTCACTGTCAAGTATAAGTAGCGTGAGAGAAAAAGCGATCATTAGATATACGTTTAAACCCTTTGATTAAAATAGCGGAAGATAGGTGACGTTCTTGCATTACGCACTCGAAAAATGGATCTGATTTTCATGTACTTACGAGTGAAAAGTTAGAGACAAGATAAAGATAAATGTTTATTTTTAACTTTTGCTTAAAACTATTACATTAAACGGTAGACCAAAAACGAGGCAAGCCGTGCCGTGCAAGTTATGCCGTGTGAGATTTGTTGTTTCTTTTTTAATGATTTGTACAACGAGTTTAAAGCACGCGAAGGCATTATGGTACCTTTAGGTCCGCCACATACATCCGGAATAAACCTGATTCGGAATTAGATTCCGTATGGAGTGTTGCCGGTTTCAAAGACATTTTCACTAGATCTAGTGATTTTTTGATGTCTTAGGTGGCATATTTTAAAGTGGTTTTTGGGTGTAGGCGTTGATGGAATGATACCGTATCGTGACGGTGCAGTTGCGACGTCGTTGCGGCATAGCTGCGAAATCGCCTAAAACCGTTTGTGTGATAATGGTTTTAACTATTTTGGGCATTTTGTAAGCAAATTATGTCTAATGTTAAAACTATCGATAGTCTTTTGATATAGTTGCATTAATATTAGAATATAATTTACAAACCATCATCGTAACATTCGTATTTTCATGACCTCATCACATTGTAGTAATTATCATGACATGTGTAGAAATTGTTTGTTTTGTTTTAATAAATACCTAAAAATTCAATTATTGTCATTCATTTGGCGTTTCATACATTTTTATTTTAGGCATGTTTTAAACAGCACTCTAGTATTTTTTGTAACCATCGTTGACAACACTGAATCCTGAATCAGGATTCCGGATCGCAATTCCGTCTGTGTGTGGCGGACCTTATCACGCCTAAAATTAAAAAAAACGGCGATGGGGGCTCAATTTATGCGGTTCATGCGCTATATAGGCTAGTAACCTATCTGGCTATTTTAAACTTCTTGATGCAAGCCCAGCCTTAGTAATAGTTTAGTGACTCACCAAATTTAAAGAACATGTAGGCAGGAGTTCCTCCAAATGAGAGAACTCCATTATCAAAGAGGAACACCCTGTCGGCGTACTCCAGGTGTATCGATGAGTAACTTATTTTCACTATTGTCAGATACTTTTTGTATAGCTGTAACAGATAGCATAGCATATGATCACGACTATATTCCCTGAGGGGGTAGTCAGAGATATACAAAACACACAGTTATGTAACAGGTGGATGATGGATGATGTATAAAACTAATTTTCAAGAGTATTAAGTAGAACAACTACAAAGCGTGTGCAGAAAAACGATTCTACAGAATCGATTAATTTATACGAGTTGATTCAAAAACATGGTTGACGCAGTTTTATGTAACACGAGCGTTAACCCGCGACTTAGTCCGCACAAATATCATAAGCTGTCAAACAAAAAAAGTTTCATAAAATCGGTTCATTAGTTTTTGCGTGATGCTCGTTCAAACAAACAAACAAACAAACACACAAACAAACGAACAAACAAACAGACAGACAAAAAATCCAGATATTGCTGATATGGAATCAGGTACACCTGAAAACCATATCGTAACTTTTTTTTTGTTAATATCTTCAATGTACAGACAAACTTCCTGTTACTGTTTTATAATAGTACGAGCGTTAACCCGCGACTTCGTCCGCACAAATTATATACCAGATTTTAAGTCAGATCATAAGCTATCAAACAAAAAAAGTTTCATCAAAATCGGTTCAGTAGTTTTTGCGTGAAACTCGTTCAAACAAACAAACAAACAAACAGACAGACAAAAAATCCAGAAATTGCTGATATGGAATCAGGGACACCTGAAAACCATATCGTAACTATTTTTTTGTTAATATGTTCAATGTACAGACACACTTCTGTTACAGTTTTATTTTATGTAACATACACCCATGACTTATCTTCCCCCTAATGAAAAACTTACCATAATTTTTTCCTGTATTACATCCATGTATATTGGGACATCCGTGAAGTTAGGCATAATCACAACCTGCAGAAATAAATAAAATTTATTAATTTATATTAAAACAACAAATAAAATTTGTTAACTGATTGATTTGGTAAATAAGTAACTATACTGATAAGCATTTTAAAATTACAACGTAAAGAATTTGAATAAACATATATTTCATTTCATTTCAAGAAACATCCCATTCCCATTTTTTTGTCGGCCTGGAAATGGTAGCACAGTTAGGTACAGTCGTCATCAGATATATCGTAGCATACAAGCTGTTCAAATATTTCTGAACAATGCTAATTTTCAATAAATTCCTTACAGTAAATGTTACCAATTATATCTAAACATGTATTTTGTCATAAATATCTGAACAGCTAATTTTCAAGAATTTCTTCACAATGTTATTTAAAATTGAAATGTTTAACAACGGATTAAGGTCTTTTTTCCTACACTGCTCAGATGTTTATGATCACCCTGACTGCGTTGATATATTTGATGTTCTGGGCATTCCGATATTTTTGATTGGTTATGTGTAAAGAAATTATTGAAAATTAGAACTGCTTAGAAATATTTGAACACCTTGTTTGCTATGATATATCTGATGGTAACTGTACATTTATAGCGCCCGCACTCAGCGGCAGGGGGGGGGGGCAAATGCACTTTAATAGGGGCGGCAAATACGGGAAAAATATCGATTGATTGAGTTCTGTCTAAGTACCATAATTTGTAGAGCAGAAAAAAGTCGAGCTCGCTTAGCTCGCTCTAAGTTTCTGTTTTAATTACTGTGCCCATACATAATCCTAAAGAGTTCAGACCACCTTTAAAAGACGTGGTGCTAAAAATTTCTGATTTTTGAATGATTCTTATTCTTATCCATAGCTTTTACTCAGGTTACTTTACACATGTTTTGTACGTAAAAAGCTCTGGCTCTAACCGATTCGTATTCAGGAGAAAAGTCGAGTTCACTTCGCTTGCATGGATAAACCAAAAGATGTCTGACCACAATACGAAAAGATGTACAAAAATATTTCTCACGAGCTTACTCTCTGTCTTGGAATTGAAACACGTGACGGATTTTGAGCAAAGGGAAATGTACAGTATTAAAAAGATTACCGACCCTTGGTTCCAGCAGAATAGCGATGGCCCAACACAGTTGGGCCCGGTAGTAAACGTCCAGAAATTTAACACGCTCATTCCAAACGGTATCCAAATCGCATTCATATTTCAAACGTATTGAACGCATGTGAGTGTATTCAGCTACAAATTGCTGCGATTCTGTCCAGAGGCAAATCTTAAAACAAAAAGAATATTAACTATTTAGTGGGTCGGTCGTGTTTGTCAGATGATTCCTGAAAGATGGGCAAAAATCATCATGACCTGTAATCCCGAAAACTCCCGGGTCGACCCGGAAAGAGGTGGCGGTATGACCTGAATAAATTTGAAGATCAATACCCAGAGGTTGCCCAAAACATGAACGTGTCCAAAGAGGAGGCCTTTGCCCAGCAGTGGGACGAAATAGGCAAAGTAATTAAATACATGAAATTACACGTCATTCTTCAATTTAAGTTACTTGTGAACTGTACGATCTATAGTTTCGCTTTGCCAATGACCTAGTACCACTTGATTTTTGCAGCCCTTTCACTAAGCCTTCAGCTATGTGAATCTTGCACACAAATTACCCCCAATAAATACCGGATACAAGGCCGCCGAGGCGCGCCACACATCTATGATTTTGCACTGATATAAGCAACGCGAGTGAGCGAGCTGGAAGTAGTGCGAACTTGAAATGGCCAATCTTGTTGTTTTATTTCATGCCCCGCTACCCGCACCTGCTGCCAAAAATGGTGACTTCGGGCCTGTACAAAATTTTATTGGGGTATCTATTGGGGGTAATCTGTAGTCTTGCATAACGATTTGCATATTTTTCATCCTTTCAACACCTAGGTAATACTGCTGTATGATAACCTAAATGGTTTAGCTTAATAAGCTTATTATCACAGCGCTGTTGCGTCTCCATTACTTGCCACTTTGATAAAAGGTCATGGCATGTCAGACAGTTGTCGCGCGTGGGATTCTAAAATGCTAAGAATTTGTGACCACGATCAAACACCCTAGGTGAGATGGAAATGAAGACAAGTAGTAACAAAAAAGACTAACGCCAATGAAGAAGTAAATATGTTCTTCCACAGTGAGATCGTCTACCAGGCATGAGGCGCGGTCGCAGTAGCCCAGCATCAAGGGATCGGCCACGTATGTATGGCCGTGCTTCAGATCACTGCCGAGCAGGTTTATTGTACCCTCATCTACATGCGTTAGTCCTGCAAAGTGGTATGAGCAATTTCCACTATAGATATACAAGGTGTCCCAAAACTCAACGTCAAGCCGAAAGCAGGAGATAGATCAGTTTATAACTGTTCAGGGAAAAATACAAAAAAAAAAATCCAAGTTTGAAAGTTTTTTATTTTTGTCATTTTTTTAACATTGGACAAATCGCCGCCCCGCATAGTATGAAGCTTGTTACCAAAAGTAGAAGTTTTCTACTTCATTTAGACGCATATTGTAAAATCTACTAGATTTTTTTTAGTCTAAACCTCACACAGCCTCAAATAGTAGTAATAACTCCACCACCAGAATGTAGGTGCAGATTATTATGTTACCGAAATTTCAGCCGCCACGACGGATTTGGTTGTATGATTAAAAAATATTGATTAAATATGGTTTCTTATAATTGACGTCCAATTTTATCGATAAGAATGAATGCATGAATGAAATACTTTATTTACACCAAACACATAAGATGTGCATTGATGGTCATTCCTATGCATTCACTGGACGAAGCAGTCAGTTTTCGCTCTGTCGCTCAATCGATATGAATTCTGTAAGGGTTGCGCGGACAAGAGTTGTCAAACGGATCAGCTCAAACAATCCCCGGTGGGCTTGTACTATGGCAGAGGTGAAAGTATGCGTAAGGCGTCTCCCACAGGGTAAAGGGAGCGTGTTGCTTTAAGACCTGATACCTAAAAAAATGACCGTCTAGCCAAGCTAGCAGGTCGGCATAGATACTGTCTATATCACTATTGATATTGTAGGTAACTATTTTTTGAGGTCAATTATTGATGGTGAATCTACCGATAGATAGGCAAGACTACTGCATTGTTGTAATTATACCTACTTCAGCAAATTTTGGTAACATAGATTTTCATACCAGTCAGCAAATCTTCAATAGTGTTCATCATTCTGTCTTGAATTCGTTCCGAAAATAATGTAGTATATTCGCCGCGATAGATGTCAAACGTTAAATTTTTTAATACTCGAACACCCATAATGCTCTGCAAGTTAAGATGGGGGTGCAAAAATGCTGAACTCATCAACTAAAGTTAAATATTGTTAACAGGGATTGAACCCATTATAAGGCAGAAGAAATGATAGGACATGATAAAATAAAAGATTTTGATAATGGTAAAATTGGTACCTATTAGATATTACAGAAAAAAAATAAAAACATTATGGTGTCCATTATGTGGACAGCACCTTCCTAGGATTTATGAAAATCGGCTAAACATGGCACTATCTACGTTCCGCTTTAGTATTAAATTGTTTGACGACAGAATCTAAAATTCGTTCCATTTGTGGCATATTTTTGTAAAACATGGTTTCCAATACATGGCCTGAGCCGCATAAAGGGTTAACCCTTTTTTTCATAATTCTGTACCCAAACGAAGAGTGCCAAAAGCCCCATCAGGACACTATTACCACAGTATTAAGGTGGTTTCAGTCCATACAAAAGTTTGACGCACAATACGCGTAGACGTAATTAATAAAAATAATATTTTATATATGGAAAAATAGTTTAGAAAATCTAGTTGCCGCGTCACAAATAACATTTGCAATTTATAATATAATTACGAAGATATAAAGCTTTTAAAATTTTGTATGAAAAATTTCAAAGCTTTTTTATATCTTCGTAATTATTTAATAAATTGCAAATGTTATGTGTGACGCGGCAACTAGATTTTCTAAACTATTTTTCCATATATACAAAGTTACTTATATTACCTACGCGTATTGTGCGTCAAAGTTTTGTATAAAATTAACCCCTCTGCAACCGCCTTAAGCCTTACAGTAGGACAACGTCTTGATGGCGTGCGATGCCGCCGCCCCCCGCCGCCGCGCCCGTGTAGTTACGCTGCGCTGTCATGTGCCCGATGTGCAAGGCAATCCCGACCTCAGCATACCGAGCTCGGGATGCGACCCGCATCGCCCGCTTCCGCGCAAGGCCCCCTCTGTTGCTCTGCGCAAGTACACACGGCGACACATCAAGTTATACAAAACCAACATAAGCTGGCCGCGCGACGTTATACGTTACTCGACCTGACGCGCGGCCACCATATTTTGGTTTTGTATAGCTTAATGTGTCGCCGTGTGTATTTCCGTTGCCGTACTGTAAGGACAGTATTAGTTATGCTGTGCTATTACTAGGTCAGCCTATGCCGTCCGTCCGTCTGTCCTACCTTTAAGGCTGTACCTACGTAGCTTTGGAATCGTAATAGGTAGCTAGTTACCATTTTCACAAAATATGTGTTATTTTTATTAGGGTAGACAAATAATAAAAAAACAAATAGTATAACAGTATGGAGATTCATACCTATTATTAGGTTTAGTTTATAGTATCAGCATACCTTAGAAACATTACGAAAACTAACGGCTTTTGCTACCAGTTCATCGACTTCTTGTAACATATCACGCTCTTTCCCTGTAGGTGTGTCAATGTGACGCAGTTTATTTGGATCCTGCAAATATTTGAAGTGAAATTATTTATTAATGAATGAATGAATGAATGAATATATATATATATATATATATATAGGGTGTCCCGTAAACCGACGTTAACCCTCTGGATGCTGATAGGTTAGTTCATGCCTAACCAGAATATACTAAAGTAGAGAAATAAATAAAAAAATCAGTCAACCAATCAATCAACCTGTCAACATTTTACTTTAGGAAAAGGTTCTTAGTTTTCGAGATAAATTCTGCCTTTACAAGCGTATAAGTAGGTACACATTCTTTTATGAAATACTACATATACATTATGTCAAAATGATTGAGGTAATACATGCCAAGTGCATAGCATAGATATAGTAACTAGATGAAACCATAACGTGGCGCACATGGAACAGCAATAGTGTGACTTTCGCATACTAAAAGACAATTTATTTATAGATTAATAATAATTAAAAAAAAATGTCAGTTCTATTGTTTCTTATTTGAATTTCCATTTGGAGCAAACGGATTGGAGCAAAAAAAAAATCGGCAGTTGCATTTATTTGAGTCAACCTGCAGTTTAGTATGGAACGACAGAGTTTTTTTCTCCGATCGCTTTGCATAAGCATAAGCATATGCTCACGACTATATTCCCCGAGGGGGTAGTCAGAGATATTCTGAAGCCTTCGAACATCCACGTTACACTAGTAGTACTGAAACTCTGTCCAGACAGGGAGTGAGCCTGCCGCCACTTGTAATGGACAGTAGGTACGATACATACCTCGAAATTGAAGCATGCAGGTTTCCTCACGATGTTTTCCTTCACCGAAAAAGCCAGTGGTGTTACAAATCCTACATAAATTCCGAAAAACTCATTGGTACGAGTCGGCCTGGACGGGGATCGAACCATATCGCCTCCTGCACGGCAGGCAAGGTTACTCGTCACTGGACCATCCGCATCGCTTTGCTTCCCACGGTTCGATTCCCACGGGGGACAACTAGTGAAATTTCACTTTGTCTGTTTTCCCCAGTTGGTTACGACATTGCAGGCTGAATCGCCTGATTGTCTGAAAAGATCTGGTGGTAGTAGTCGTTACATAAAAACCACGTCAGAGGCCGTAAGGCGGTCTGAAAAAACTCTGACACTAGGGCTCTGCCCACACGATAAGAAGATGGTAAAAGTTGTTCAGTTTGATGGGTAAACTCTTCGTTTCAAAGGATGCTATAATGGTATCAATTTCACCCTGTATAATAAAATTAAATAATAAATGATATTTGATACCTCAATTTTTTTAAATAGGGCTGACTTCCAGGACACTTGACCTCCTATAGCACGCTCCTGACCAATCGTCCGCTGCAGCAGCATCAGCAGATAGAAGTACAACAAGATCATTAGCAGCCACAAGCATAGAGTGTACACCAGACTGTCCGACTTGACACCTGGTAGTAATATCTTCATGTAGAGGGTTTATTTTTACCATAGGTATACCAACCTACTTCTATAATTTTAGTATAATACGAGCGGTAACCCGCGACTTTGTCCGCACAAATTATATACCAGATTTTAAGTCAGATAATAAGCTATCAAACAAAAAAGTTTCATCAAAATCGGTTCAGTAGTTTTTGCGTGATGCTCGTTCAAACAAACAAACAAACAGACGGACAAAAAATCCAAAAATTAGTGATATGGAATCAGGGATATCTAAAACCCTTTTCGTAACTTTTTTTTTTTATTAATATCTTCAATGTACGGACAAACTTCTGTTACAATTTTATAATAGTTTAGATTAGATTCATACATACGCAGGTAAACACTACTAAGGGTTGAACCTCATCTGGCAGCAAGCAACGCGTTGCATTTTTCCGTCGCTCCATCCTTTTCTGTCAGTCAGGAACGTAATTTGCTAGGGCGAGAAAGATAGCTGGTATGCGATCGCACGCGGCAACACCGGCAGTGCTGTGACCTTTCTCGCTCTAGCCCATGAGCGTTCCTGAGCGACAGAAAAGGACCGAACGTGAAAAAATGCGATGCGGTGCTGCCAGATGCGTCCTCACTCAACCCTTATAATAATAAGTAAGTATCAGAAAAGAAAACTTGTTTATAAAGGGTGGTGTAACAAAGCATGCTAAGTAGTAATATTTTCACTAAAGTATTTTTTTATACATTATTTAAAAAGATGATTTTTTTCTGTTGTGAAAGTTGTTCAGTTTGATGGTCTATTAGCTTGTTTTGTTACACTTTTTATATGTAAGTCTTTAGCTAGAATCACAGACCCAGCGTCGATTCATGTGTCTATTACCCTTTACTTCGTTTTAAGTGCGATTTTTATAAGATCAGCTGTGTTTTAATTGTTTGACTTCTTTCCATCAACAATGTCGCGTTCAGAAGGCCCGCGCCTGCTCCGCGCCCACCCCGCAGCCTAAAAATGAATTGCTTGCAATTTGAGTCTTAGCACAGGACAATAAATCTCGAATTGTATTTTGACGAGCAGTCACGAGGCGAGTGCGGGGAGAGCGCGTGGAGGGTTTGCGGCGGGTGTGGGGTGGGAGCGAGGCGGGTGCGGGGCAGGAGCGTGGCGGGCGCGGGTGCTTCCCAAAATACAATACGAGATTTATTATCGTGTCATAAGACTCAAATTGCAAGCAATGCATTTTTAGGCAGCGAGCGCGGGGCGGGGCGAGCGCGGAGCGGGCGCGGCTCGTCTAAACGCGGCCTAATGTATTTTTTATTTTGAACAATCTAGTCCTAACACACCAAATATGGTAAAAGTTAAGCTTTATTGTTATTTAACACCTTGTAGAGGTTGTTAGTTGTTAGAACAAGTTTTCTAATCACCCCGCAAAGATTGACGGTCGTGAGTTTATGCATGGGCATGCGTGAAAGTTGAAACTCCTATATACTTACGGCTTGTTTGCAGTAAAGCGAATTGATTCAAGCCATGAACGAGTCCCAAAGGAGGCAGAACCATTTGTATGCCGAAGGTTAGGACTTCATGCTTAATATCGTAATGGTGATGAACTATGAGCTCAGCTAAGAATGTCTGGAACAAGGTGAAGAGCATGGTCCATACGCAGGCGATGGGAGCTGAAAGAAAAATACACAGCATAGCATAGCAGCTTACAACAATATTCTACCTTGTCAGAACTGGATACGTGCTTGCCCACAACTATTACTTTGAAGTCCAGCAAAGCCGGGGAAAGAAGATGGGAGGAGTAGGAAAGATAGATATGCGACTTCCCTCCATTGTAGTCGGAGAGGAAAAGCATGGCTATTAATTAGTATGCCAACTCCTGGATTAATTAAGGCAGGGTTGAAGACCCTGCCGTAGAAACCAAGGTTCAAGATATATGAGGTCGTCTGAAACGTTTCTGGCCTCACTATGAAATAAGAATTTTTTGGTAAAATCTCTTTGGTACTATTGACACATATTGACACACATTATATATATATATATACACACACACACAATATACACACATTGACACACACAAATATTGACTGCAGGATTGGATATGCGAAAGGTAGCCGAACATTGGGTGCCGCGTTTTCTGAATTTGGATCAAAAGCGAGTTCGAATAAACATTTCCAAAACTCTTTTGGAGCGATTAAAATAAATTAGTCGGATAAATTAGTTTGATGACCGTTGATGAAACATGGATTCATCACTTTACGCCTGAGACAAAAGCACAGTTCAAATAGTGGACTGCGAAGAATGAGCCTGCTCCAAAGAAGGCAAAGAAGGTTTCATTGGTCTGAAAGGTGATGGCGAGTGTGTTTTGGAAGACTTGTCCGTTGACTATCTTGAAAAAAAAAAACAATAACTGGAGCTTATTATGCATCGCTATTTGATGGGCTGAAGCCAGAAATTGCGGAAAACCTGCCGCATTTGCAGAAACATAAAGTGCTATGTGCCCGTTCCATCAATATAACGCATCGTCTCACAAATCAGCGATAGCAATGGCAAACATTCATGAACTACGGTTCGAAATTATTGACCATCCACCGTATTCACCAGATCTGGCCCCCAGTGACTTTTTCCTGTTTGCAAGACTCAATGTTTGGCTCGATGGACAGAGATTTTCATGTAACGAAGAGGTCATTGCTTCCGTAAATGCCTATTGTGTAGAGCAATATGCCAACTATTATTTGGACGGGTTAAATGAATGGGAGCATCGCTGAGTGAAATGTAAAGATTTACAGGAGATTATTTAGAGAAATACATAGGTATATAACAAAATCTGAACGAAAAAAATCTTTCTTACAGAAAACTTTCCGGACGACTGTGTGTTACATTAAATCTACCAAAATCAACCTTTTTATGAAACATAGTAATATGAAAAGCATGGCTATTAACACAGAATTAAAAGTACAACTATTAGTAAGCCAACTCCGCATATGGCAGGGTTGCGGGCTACCGCGGTTACCAAGCTTCAAGATATAACACTAAATCTACCAAAACCAACCTTTATTATGAAACATAGCCATGATAAGAGCCTGCATCATCATAACGCATTCATAGAAGAGCAGAGTCAGCATTGCGTAGAGAATATGTATCCACCTGAAGATCAGGATGAGGGCAATGCTGCCGAGCAAGCAGATCGGCAGAGCAGTCAGTAAGGCGTAGATCAACCAGCCGATGTACATGGTGCCATAGTCTACGCCACGGATTCGAAGTGCACGCTGCAATGGGGAACAATTTAATAAACAGAGAAGAAATGAATTAACAGTCTGAAGACGTTTCCTCCCACTATACAGGTGTAAGTGACAGCCTAGCAAATACTGATACTGTGAACTCAGATTATCAAACTGAACAACTTTCACTATGGAACCTACATCAGGAAACGCGAAAAAAAATCTGTTATCCCATACAAAGCTGCTTTACCTACCCGACGCAAATGTATGTACAGCTGATTTTTTTTCGCGTTTCCTGCGGTAGGCTCCATAGTGAAAGTTGTTCAGTTTGATGGTCTGATTCAGTATTTGCTAGGCTAACGCTGGGTCGGGCCATAATTTGCTGGTTTTTAGTAGCTATCTTCTCTTTATTTTAAAGACATGCAAATTAATGAAAAATATAGCAATGATCTTCAACACCTCGGTTTTATTTGCTTTTGATCATATTTCTTATTTTTCTGTAAATGCACATGAAATAATACAGTTCCTCTATGGGTAGGTTGAATTTTTAACTAATAATAATACCTATGTTGTTTTGTGTATGTAAGGTATAGTTTTGTCGCTGTTGCCTGCTGGAGGAAATATCCTCAGAGAATCATTTCGCCCTTTACCTATCTTCTCTATTTGCATCAATGGAACGGACAGTCCCTTTGTGTATAAGTAGGTATAACAAAGATTTATTTAATAGATTTTTAAAATTTACCTAGTGTTTACCTGTGTGTATAAGTAGTTTTAAATTTCGCCCAGTGGGCAGGCCCAGGTATCGCTGGATAGACCAGATTACCAAAGATCTCGAGGAGCTGGAGGTGCCCAACTGGACTGAGATGGCACAGAAAAGAGATGAATGGCGTGTTTTGTTGTCGGAGGCCAAGACCCACTTCGGGTCCCTGAGCCAGCATAGATAGATAGATAGATAGATTTTTAAAATGTTTAGCAGATGGTTACTGTAATTTTGAGTCACGTTGCAGGTTCTGACCCGAGCACTCGTCTCGCGTGGATTTCGCGCGTCGCGTTTTTGCTTGCCAAGAGGCTCCGCAATCCTCAATCTCTTCTTGTTTTTGACCAAAAACAATCCCTGAGATTGGGATAGATTCTCCCATAAACACTTGACACTGGCGGAAATGCAGTGCTAACGCACATGCAAGAGTCCATTAATTATAAATAAAAAAAAACTAATTTTATTGTAAATATCTCCAAACAAAATACCGCAGTTGAACCAAACTGACCAAAACAATCTATCGGTTATAAAGTTACAGAAACTTACTTTAAATCGTTTCTTAGTTTCTGTGACAACCAGCGCTTCGGTGGCAAAGATGGGTGGCAGCAGGGCGATTGTGTAGCACAGCAGGATCAACGAGATTGCTCTCCGAACCTTTTCTTCTTCCATGAGCGGAGACACCGGCATCGACACCAGACTTAACTGAATGGAAATTAATGTTGTATAGCAAGTGTGCCCAAGAGCTAAATGAGCTCATCCCGCCTTCCCCTTTCTACTATCGGACTTCCAGACGCACCGCGGGATATCACCCCTTTTTTGTTGACATACCACATATACCAAGCGACATACACCAAGCGACTTTCTGAATCTTTTATAATGCGCACAGCCAAGGAGTGGAACGCCCTACCTGCGTCAGTATTTCCGAGTGCTTACAACCCGAATTCCTTTAAAGTACGAGTGAATAGGCTTCTTCTGGGTGAGCTCGCTACATCTTCGACCCCATCTTCGTCCTGAGGACTAGATTGAGGTCAAGAGCAAACCCATACGTAATAAAAAAAAAACAAAAAAAAAAAGTAGGTAGGTGTTCAATAATCGATAGGATTAGGATTCTGTTTTTATTTCAGTGCATAGTACTGGTAATTTAGTACCTTTAGCTCCACTTGCGTCAACGGTGTACATGACAGCCTTGCAAATACTGAAACGTCGAACTCAGAGCCTACCTTAGGAAACGCGAAAAAAAATCAACTGTCCCATACATTTTAGTCGGGTAGGTACTAGGTACAGTTTTGTATCCGGGACAGGTGATTCTTTTTCGCATTTCCTGAGGTAGGCTCCATAGTGAAAGTTGTTCAGTTTGATGGTCTGAGTTCACCGTTTCAGTATTTGCTAGGCTGTCACTTACACCATGTATATATAAGGCACCCGCACGCACTTTTCAGAGGGCTGGGCAATTGCGTGTCTCATAGAAAATAATTATTGGCCTCTTAACAGGTCTCTGACTTGGCTTAAAAAGAGCCGCCGTCTAAAGGCTCTAGGCGTCTAACTCATTATTTCGTTACTTATTAGGGTTCTGTACCCAAAGTGTCAGAGGGTGCCAACGCGACCCTATTACGAAGAAAACATGTGTAAATTTGACGGCCAGGTAACACAGTCTGTAGTGAACCTGCCTGCTGTGCCGAGAGTATCCCGTAAGGGACAAACATTTATATTATGATGAATATGAATATTTGTACCCGAGTCATGTATGTTTGTATCTATATATGTATTCTATATAGTTGTCTATTCATCATAATACAAGTCCAGGTACTTTAAATGTGACTAGATAATTTGTGTGACAATGTCCAAGATATATGTTATTATTATTTATTTATTATTATTTATGTTCTTTGGGTACGAAACCCTAAAAGTGTAAGACAGGCTCGTGATCAGAGTCCTGGGAAAACAAAATTTGTTTGGTAAGTATATTGCGTAGTGGTACTGCGGAACCCTCGGTGCGGGAGTTAAACTTTCACTTGGCCGTTTTTTTGTGTTATTTTGTCGAAGACGTTTTGCTATTGATTGTGACTTAAAGTATTTTTTTCTTCGCGCTATCTTTTGATTAATTAGTACAAAGTGAATTTCATTTAAAGTCTTATCTTTTGGAAGTAGGTAAGTGCCTACTTAACGGTGCACGACGTTTTTAATAAGTTCAAAAGGTCAGTCACGATCACGATTCACTTAATAAGTACCTACATATGGCAACACAACAACACAAGTCTCCCAACCGCTTATAATCTTGATACAACTAAGGCACTTCAAGTCGGATATTTGTTGATTACTGTACATTGTTGCTCACTGTACCTACCTGACGTCATGATAAGATAAACACCTTGCGGACGTTATCTCAAAGCGGTCGGTAATTTGGCGGCAACATGTATAGCCGAAATAGCTCAGTTGGGAGAGCGTTAGACTGAAGATCTAAAGGTCCCTGGTTCAATCCCTGGTTTCGGCAAATCTTTTTAATGCTTTATTTTATAGTCATGTGAATTCTACTTATTTTATTATGGTGTGATTCTTTTTAGGGTTTCGTATTCAAACAGGGAACCCTTAAACTTTCGTCCATTCTGTCTGTCTGTCTGGCGGGGCATCCGCCTCAATCACTCTCTCATTTTTGGACCTGTTCCATATAAATTAGGCAAGAAGACAGTAAGTAACAAAAACACATTTTTTTACCCATACTACTTACAGTCACCGGCACGGAAACATGGCCAGACATAAATAATTATTCTGCACACTGCTAAAGTTCACACAATTACCCAGAATTGTTTGAAATGTAGTGTGTACACACGGCGACACATCAAGCTATAGCCCAGTCATTTTACGGTTTGAGCCGGGCGGGACTAATTAACACTTTCGCGGACACTGAACGAGACACAATAGAACTTTTATTGTTATCACTGCTATAGCATGTCACTGTCCGCGAACGTGTTAATAATTTACATTTTTTTTCGATATAATATTGAAGAGCCAATTTGAGTCTAGAAATGTGCCAAAATAAAAAAAAAAATCATGTCAGCAACAGTTCCAATTTTAAAATTTAGCTATTATCTCGTTCTTAACAACCTGATAGTAAATTTTTTTTGCACATAACAATGCTTCACCATTATAAATACTACAAACATGGTGTGAATATTTTTGTCTACTTAGAAGGTTTTGAAAAATACATTCGTATTTTATTGCTCAAAAATAATTTATATTGTTAAATCTAAATACAATGAGTGCATTGGTATTAATATTATTAATTTAAAAGCCTTCTGGGACACACCATTTTTATTTCTATGTTGCGTAGCGAATTTTTTAAAATATTTTTTAAGATAGTCTTTTTGTCACTAAATGGTACCGGTTACGGTTTAAAACTCCAATTAATAATTACTCCCTACCCCGCCTAACAAAACTCCGTAAAATGACTGGGCTACTATACAAAACCAACATAAGCTGGCCGCGCATAGGTCGAGTAACTTATAACATCGCGCGGGCAGCTTATGTTGGTTTTGTATAGCTTGATGTGTCGCCGTGTGTACAATAAACGTAAATATATTCGATGTTTCAACCACGTTATTAATTTTCAGATTTTAAAAATTTTAAATTAGCGTAAATTGCTGCTTGTTTTTTTAAATTTTCCTTTGTTTTCAGAAATAGGATGTTATCTCCTCTAGCTTTAATAATTCTGTCTGGCAACTCTGGGACGATTTGGATAACATCTCAATACAACGTAAATGAGCTGAAAACAGAGTGAATTGTTTGTGTCTTGATAGTGTAAAACTGTAGGTACCTAATTGGATTGTGTTGGGCGTTTTAAACTGAATTTTTTTATTTGTTGTCTTTTAAAATTATATTAATTATTGTATGTTATTGACATTTTAAAAATTGTATTGTTATATTTTATATTGTGTCTGCAGTACCTTGCCTATTAGAATTGTGTCGTCCAGAATTGTTTTATTGTACTTAATATAGTTTTTGACATGGTGTAATTTAATTGTAATAATATGAATGAGGCTTGTGTTTTAAAATATTTTGGTTAATAGTTTAAATTTTAAAAATATAATTTTGTATGTACTTATATATATTTGCTACACCCTTGGGTAAAAATTGCATTGATCCCGTTGTAACATTCCATCTTATGTATACATGCATTTTAAGGCAATAAAGAACTGAGAACTGATCTCATCTTTGATGATGTCTTTCCAACCGACCCGTGCTGCATTTCTCAGCTCCCCGAGGGAGACTGTCTTGAGGGTTTGGATTGGATTTGATTTGATTTGTCTTTTGAGCCAGATGTGCTCTATGGTGTTAATTAGGTCTAGGCTTCGAGTTGGCCATTCCAATTATTTTGAATACCGACCTCTTCCAGGTATTGCGCAATCCGTTGTCATCCATACATCATCATCATCATCAGCCTATCATCGTCTACTGCTGAACATAGGCCTCTCCCAAGGAGCGCTACAAAACTATGCCCTCAGCCTTCCTCATCCAGTCACTCCCCGCTACTTTTTTTTCGGTCGTCTGGCAGGGCTGCCAGATTGTATAATTGGATAAAAAAAACTGTATAATTAGGTGTCTGTTTGTATCCTCTATGTATCCTGGACTTTCATGTATAATTGGATACAAAACAAACTAATAATTTGTTGAACTGATAAACTTTTTTAAGTCGGAAAATCGCAGAAGACTAACATAAAAGCCGCTACACTCAGTCACTTTACGATTAAATGGAGCTAGAATAGAACGCTATAATTTCGTTCAAGTTCTGTAAAATGTTGTCTCTCTCGGTTCAACTGAGGCCCAAATAAATGCTGTAAAGTTGATGAAAAAATACCTGTTGTGTGTGTAAAAACAGTTTGATTTGTTTCTGAGTTTTTTGCATCTGTATCTATCTTGCGAGTCAATTTTGTATAATTTCAGGGAGACGGCTGAATAATAAAAAAAAATCTACTGGCAGCCCTAGTCGTCCAGCGGGCAGCAGGGCGTCCCACACTAAGCCTGCCAGTTCGCGGTCTCCACTCTAGAACTCTGACACCCCATCGGTTGTCAGTTCTTCGGCAGATATGACCAGCCCTTTGCCATATCCGCTTGCAATTTTCTGAGCTACGTCAACCAGTTTAGTTCTCTGACGTATCACTTCATTTCTGATGTGATCTCTCAGAGAAACATCGAGTATAGCTCTCATCCAATGGGGAAGTAATCGTGTCAGACGAACCTCGAATACGGTACAATAATGTTGTTTTGAACAATCTTTTCGACGTAGCGATTTGCAGTAAGGCGGTTCGCATCAATAACGAACTCTGTACGAAACTCAGAACTCACTCCTCCCCATACCATTTAAATTTGTTTTTCATTGAGATATAAAACGCAAATATGCAGAAAACTAGGTGCTTTTAGGACAGGGTACGGTACGACTGCATTAAAGCAAAAGTATCAATTTCAGAACTTTTAGTTCGAAATTTCACTAAAACCAAGGATCAACTTGTGTAATTATCGAATAGTAAATTATCTGATAATTATCAAAGACAATAATCATCTTGATAATTTCGAATAAAATAAAACTTTAGAAAAATAATTGCCGAAACCAGGGATTGAACCAGGGACCTTTAGATCTTCAGTCTAACGCTCTCCCAACTGAGCTATTTCGGCTATGACAGAGATCGTGAAAAAATTACAAGATTGTTTAAAATACCGTTTTATTATCTAAATGAATTTTACTTTCTACCAATCAGAGAATATGAATCAAAACGTACAATCAGTGCTGATAACAACACTGGCCAAAATAAAGAATCATTTGTTTTGTTTTAAAAAAATCATTTTTTTTATTAATTAACAAACTTGTGTAAGAAATAGCTTTTCAGTGATAAGACCGCATTATTTTTTACCTTCTGTATTACCTGTTTGCATTTGTTCTCTGTATACTCTATGTTTTTGGTGTAAATTAGAGTAAGGTGGAGTCTTGTAATTGCAACTATGGAGCCATTGCACTTATAAGAATCACGATTCAGTTCTTCTCTCAAAGGCAGGTGTTGGTATAAAGAGAAGGACTGAATTGTGATTCTTATAAGTGCAATTGCTCCATAGTTGCAATTACCAGATAGTTGCAATAACAAGACTCCACCTTATGGAAATCTACATGCTTCAATTTCGAGACATGCACCCACTGTCTATTATATCTAAGTGGCGTCACACTGGATAGAGTTTCGGTACTACTAGTAAAACATGGATGTTCTGAGTTTTCATAATATTTCTGACTCGAGAAATAAAGTCGTGAGCATATGCTTAATGCTATAAAGTAAGTATACTCACTTTATTATTATTATTTGGTTGTAAGGGCTTGGTCAGTGACTAATAGCTACTGCGACCTGGATAGATCTATTGTAGCTGAGACCTAAAGGTCATTTCCTAGGCCCACGGACTTCATGAACCGTGTTATGCTTTTGGAGGGGAGGTCCCCGATGTCAGTAGGTGTTATTACGTATCCACGTAGATGGCGACTCCTGCTGCAATGAGCACTTCGCATTCGCAGAGGAGGTGTATGGGCGTTTCCTCTGCTTCACAGCAGAATCTGCAAGTGGGTGAATCTACAAGCCCCATTCTGTGTAGATGTTTGTTTAACTTGAAGTATACTTACTTAGTTTATTGTCAAAAATAATGTGATTGAATCTAAAAGATGTAACTGTTTAGTAAATAACTATACTGTTTTGCTTCGAAGGCCCAGTGTAGGTACTGCTACTATATTACCTTCTCTGCTATACTGAAGAGCTACGAGTAGCATGCTATGGACGACAAAACCGTCATGAACGCTCGCCTTCGCATACGCAGTAACAAATATGGAGGCCGAATTTTAGATTTTTGTCGTTTTCTTGGGGATGGCATGCTGAGCCATCTGGTCAATCATGCAACTCGTGCACTCATGAACAATTTTCACTATGAAGCAAAGATCGAAATCTAAAAAAAAAAACATCTGATCCATAGAAAATAGAAAACTTTTCGACAAAAATGTGTGAAACCGAATGACTTATTGTAATTTTTTTCATAATTATGTTTTTGTGTACAATAAAGAATCTATCTATCTATCTATCTATGAAACCGCCATGAAATAGAGTGATTTTTTTCCCGATTTCAAAGTTAGTCCCATAGTAAAAGTTGTTCAGTTTGATGGTTTGAAGTACCCTGTTCTGACTTCAAAACGACCACGATTCCACGTGCGTCCAAGATAGCTTGGTGATTTCCACAGATAATATTTAGAGCGATTATTTTACTTTCTGAAAATGTTGGAGCCGTAAAACCTTTAATTTTTGTTAAATGTTTTATATTTATTTTTAGTTTAGTTTTAGTAGAGCGTCGGTGGCGCGTTGCGGAGAGGTGTGGACACCCAATTATGGGGGTCCGGGTTCGAACCCGCACGGACAACATGCAATGTACCAATGAGTTTTTCTAACTTATGTAACGTAATACCGACTGCTCTCAAACGGTGAAGGAAAACATCGTAAGGAAACCTGCATACACTGAAGAAGAAATTCTGATGTGTATGTGAAGTCTACCAATCCGCATTGGGCATGCGTGGTGGACTAATGTCCATACACCCTCCTTGAGGGTATGCCTGTGCCCTACAGTGGGACGTTTATAGGCTGATGATGATGATGATGATGATGATTTATTTTTAGTGTATTATAAAGCTTTGAAGAAGGGAAGATAGAGGGGAAGAGAGGCAGAGGAAGACCTAGACAGAGTTATCTAGCCCAAATGAAGGAAAAGGTTGATGTCGTGTCGTATCAAGAACTCAAGGGACTAGCGGAAAAGAGACAGGATTGGGGAATACTCCACCGACAAGAGCGTAGCTCTTAAATAAGATGATGATGATGATAAGGCTTCGACGGCTCAAACCGCTTTAAAAAGTAAAATGAAATCTCTAAAACCTCCTGTCAAAATCACCAAGGTATCTTGGACGCACATAATAGTAGTGAGTACACTCGAGCAAAAATGTGGTTTAGGTAGGTATTACCTCGTGATTAAGCGTAATAGGGCTGGCAAACTCGAGGAGAGCCTGGCTCACTGCCACCTGGACGGCTAGGAAGCCAGTGCGCAGGTGCCGGTTCTTAAAGTCTTTGGCATCGTCGCGCGATCTCGAATACTCGGACGACTCCGTGCAACGTATACGGAACTTGAAGATGTTGTCTACCTGAATGAATAAAAATATACTTTATTAACACCAAACTCATAAATACAAATAAGGCGGCAACCTTGGGGTAGAGGAAATATAAATAAGAATACGGGTAGGTGTTACAAAGAAAAACCGGCCAAGTACGAGTCGGGACTCGGGCAATTAGTGTTCCGTACTACTATTTAGTTGTTTAACGTGGGTCATTGATAAAAAAAATCACTCATCATCATCATCATCTCAGCCGATGGACGTCCACTGCTGGACATAGGCCTCCCCCAAGGATCGCCATAACGACCGGTCCTGCGCTGCCCTCATCCAACCGGTTCCCGCCGCCTTCACAAGGTCGTCGGTCCACCGTGTGCGGGGCCTTCCCACGCTGCGCTTTCCGGTACGCGGTCGCCACTCGAGAACTTTTCGGCCCCATCGGCCATCTCGGTTCTGCGAGCAATATGCCCCGCCCACTGCCACTTCAATTTAGCAACTCTTTGGGCTATGTCAGTTACTCTGGTTCTTCTGTGGATCTCTTCATTTCTGATTCGATCTCGCAGTGATGACAAAAAAATCACTATAAAGTATAAATTGACACTTACTTAGTATGTGGTCACATAGTGACTGAAGATCATTTTAATACTGTTGTTAGTTTTTAGGGTATAGAAAAAAACTATCCATGTTAGTGTCACCCTGATAATTTTCCCGCCATTTACACGTTATTTCTGATGTTCATGACTTTTTCAGATTTTATACGGCTATATTTTTTTTTAAATACAGGTGGGGACAGCAATTTCTCGGATTTAATTGAAATTTTGTTCAACTAAGTTTAAATAAAAAAAATTTATAATAAATTTTTACACTCTTATTTTTATAAGCTTTCAATTGATAATCCACAACGTACAGGTTGGCGTAGTGTTTCTTTGACATTGGGTAGAATTTTTTTTCTTTTATTTACCCTTTCTACCTCCCCAAATTACCCCCCAATATAAAAATTAAGCTTTTTTTACTTCTTTTAGGATAATAACTACAAACATTATAAAAACAAATCCGCAGTGACCCGATAAATTGAAAATCAGCAATGACTATAATGTGACGTTCTTTCTTTTTGGAAATATTGCTTAACTGTTAATAAATACAAAAAATACAATTGAGGGCAGCACAATAGGCTCGGTGCAGCCTTAGGTCCGCCACACACAGACGGAATTGCGATCCGGAATCCTGATTCAGGAATCAGTGTTGTCAACTATGGTTACAAAAAATACTAGAGTGCTGTTTAAAAATGCCTGAAATAAAAATGTATGAAACACCAAATGAATGACAATAATTCCATTTATAGGTATTTATTAAAACAAAAAAAACTGTTTCTTTACATGATAATTACTATCATGTGATGAGGTCATGACGTTACGAATGTTACGATGATGGTTTGTAAATTGTATTCCAATATTAATGCAACTATATCAAAAGACTATCGATAGTTTTAACATTAGACATAATCTGCATACAAAATGGCATGAACCATTATCACACAAGCGGTTTTTGAGCGTAGGCGATTTCGCAACTATGCCGCAACGACACGGTCACGATACGGTATCGTTCCATCAACGCCTACGGACAAAAATCACCGGATGTATGTGGCGGACCTTAGTTGTGACCTTAGTAGCTGTAATCAAGTGAAACTGACCAGCGGCTGGTTCCATTCCACCCATATTACTTTGTTGATAATGGGTTTACCGTGCGATCTGTTGTAAAGCATTATGTTCAGTTCATCCACAGTAGGTGCTAGAAGGATTCCTGTTAGAAAGAAAACAGAAAAGAGATAATTAAAGAAGTCAAATAAAATAAGTATTGCACATTGTCACATACATACATATTCTCACGCCTGTCTCCCACTGGGGTAGGCAGAGACAACGGAACGCCACCTGCTACGATCCTGACATACCTCTCTAGCTTCCTCCACATTCATAAGTCCTTTCATGCATGCTCGTCGGTTACGGGTAGATCTGACCTGGCCCTTTTTAAGCACGTCGCCAATTTGGTTCGTATATGTACGTCTAGGCCGTTCTCTTCCAACATTTCCACTTACGCTTGCCTTATAGATTGCCCTCGTCAATCTGCTCTCATCCATTCTTTCCACATGACCAAACCATCTCAACATACCTTTCTCTATTTTTGTCACTACATTTTAGTGGTAATCTATACTATTATAAAACTGTAACAGGAAGTTTGTCTGTACATTGAAGATATTAACAAAAAAAAAGTTACGATATGGTTTTTAGGTGTCCCTGATTCCATTTCACCAATTTTTGGATCTTTTGTCTGTCTGTTTGTTTGTGTGTTTGTTTGTTTGTTTGAACGAGTATCACGCAAAAACTACTGAACCGATTTTGATGAAACTTTTTTTGTTTGATAGCTTATGATCTGACTTAAAATCTGGTATATAATTTGTGAGGACGAAGTCGCGGGTTAACGCTCGTATTAGCTATACCTGGTCTAAACGGAATGTCGCGTAATCGCAGTTGGCGCACATCTTGTCTTGGTAAGATATATGTTGGTTTTTTTATTTTCGTATTAACATCTAAGATGTTCCCTTCCTATACACGCATTGCTTTATATGTGCCGTTTTAATAGGAAAAAAGAATCATAGCAAAAAAAAGTTAAAACGGTGTTTTCTTTATTTCATTCCATTTATTTCATTTATTTCATAATTCTGTTTGCATTTTTACCTGATCTTTCGTACGATTACTAAAGTAAATTAAATTATGTTTTTAGAGTGTAATACTATAGATAAACGTAATCGTTTGTAGGTCTACAATAAATTGACTCCTTTCAGTATGGAATGACGTCGTGACGTGATGCCATCTAGCAGTAGGCTGAAATGTTCATGTTACCTGGCTATCTCAATTTAGGCATGTGTTTTTTTTTTAATGTTTGATAGGTAAACATTTGAGCCCAATCTCACCTGATGTTAAGTGACGATGAGGCTGAAGATGTAGCATGCTTACCTAGAAGAATGCCTATTCACTCTCGCGGACAGTGTTATTGAATAAACGCAAAACTAGAAAATAGTTTATTTCGAATCGAGAGCAGAATCGAATTATCAAGGTTTCAACATAGGTAATTTTTTTTTCAAAATATTTAAAAAAAAATTGTTTTTAAGTATAATTAAAAATTTATTGAACTCGATGTCAACCCACTTTGGGCACACTCACTCTAATTACTATCAAAACCAGATTCTTAAAATGTCCTATCCATGAGCAAGCTAGCGCTTTCAATTATTACTGAAATAATACAAATCATTTTTGCATGAAAACTTAAAATGCGAATAATTAATGAATAATATAATGAAATTATTGTTTCATTGAAATTATTTCGTTATAAATCAGTTGCGGTGTATGATATTATGCGCTTATTCAGTAACTAACATGTTATATTATAAGTAGAGATCGGATATTCGGATGGATAATTTTACCTAAACTTCATTTTACGCAAGAATAATTTAGACATGTCTTAATTCATTTATTTTATGAAACAATCCCAGGATCGTTTTTAAGTCCCGGGATTTCTAATATATTATTATTATTGTATATCGGCTAAGGTTGTAGAGAGGTGAGTCTGCGGGCGCCAGTTCCCGGTGCTAAGCGCACCAGTCAGCAGGCCCTCGGCGTTATGACTTTTTACACTTCCAACCTGGAGCATAGGTTCCGCTCTTGCGTCTCCACTCCTGGACGGCCGGTGAAGGGAAGATAGGAGGTGAGGGCCAAATCAATCCGGGCCCTCTGGAGAATCGGGTCCGTGGTGTCGCCAATCACCAACAGCTCGCCACAAGCTGCCCTGCGGCGGGCTTATTATTATTATAATCTTTATTTCAGACCGATATGGTAGAATTTGGACATTGAAACAACTTAGACGACATGAACAACTCTGACAATTTGGTGATACAATGTTTTTTAAGTGGACAGAGTTGTCCGAGTTGACCAAATTTTTCATGTTGTCCGAGATGTTATGTTGTCGAAAGTACTTAATTGGTCAACAACTGTCCAAGGACAACTTGACCAAGTTAAATCAGTTGTCCAAGTTGTCAGAATTGTTTACTTTGAAAGAGTCTTCATGTTGCCCGAGTGGACAGAGTTGTTTATTTTGTCCGATTTGTCCAAGTCGACCGAGTTGTTCATGTTGTCCAAGTTGTTCTACCTGCTGTTGACTACCTACGAGGACCGGTATGACAAAGCGATGCGGGTGGCCTGATTTTTTTTAATTAACTTTATTCAGAAAGGCATATTCATATTAAGTTTTCGTGTGGAAAAAAGTGAAGTTTAGGTAAATATGCATTCGATTATCCGATATCTAATTATAAGAGTACCTATATAAAGGTAGGTTTGAAAAAAAGTATGAAATCTAGATTAACTTGGAAAGTAAAACACTTGGATCTGTAACTGTAAGAAGCGTTGTATACTAACCGGTACCCAACAAATCAGCAGCTCTCAACATAATAGTTACGTAAGGGTCAACATCCGGAGCACATCCTATGATAGTTCCTCTAACTAATGATTGGAAGAGGTCAGTGGTAGAAAGAGCGCGCAAAGGCTCGGCTTGCAGTGGCGTCAGGAACACAGGTTTGGCTACGAAAACAGCACAGAGGTAGAAGAAAGAAGCTATTAACGCTTTAACTAACAGGGAACGCCATCTCCGTCTGGAAATAATGCAAAGAATGGACACCATTAAATTTTCACCACGTTTATTGAAAAATATAAAAACACGAAATCAGAGATAGGTAACGTAAGTATTTTATCGATAAAATTTTCGATCGACTTTTCTATTTTAATTTACTTTCGAATTTTTTTGAAAAACATTGGATGAATGGTTATAATAACTGTCGAATTCAATCAGGAAGCTGGTTTAAGTATTGTCCAGGAAGCTGGAAAAGATATTGTCTTAACCATGGTCATCATCATCATCATAGGCCTTTACAACTGTTGCAGATGATTTAAGCAGTGTTTTTGGAGAAGCACTTTTTCTCATGGCTGTACAGTCCTATACGAGAGCCGCATACACATCCACAGCCTCTACAACAGAGCTGTACGCCGGTGGATGACGACGGGATTGTGACAGCATTATTCCTTTTGTCACGTTTCTCAGCCAGGTGTGCGAACCAGGCTTCGTCATGAATAGTCCGACCTTCTCTTGTTTTCCCTCTCCACCTTCCTCTATTTTCCGCGTGCTCTTCCCAATTTCCGGGGCTGATTCCGAAAGCGTTCAGGTCTCTCTTGACACAATCCTTAAATCGCAGAATGGGTCTTCCGATTGGCCTCTTCTTGTCTGCGACCTCACCAAGAAGTGGCAAACGAGAATCCTCTATACGGTGTACATGCCCCAACCATCTAAGCCGTCTCTCCTTGAGAAGAGCCGTGATACTAGGCAGCTGTGCAACCTGAAGTACCATCTCGTTTGTCACCTTGTCCTGCCAACGTATGCCCAAGATACTCCGAAGGCATGTGGAAGGTGTTCAGCCGTCTCTCCTGTTTTGCAAACGACGTCCAGGGCGGCAATCGCGGTAAATATTTGGTGATTGAACCGTTATGGGACTACGTACGAACCATAACTTTTGACACATTTGGTATTGAGCTAATCGCGGTACAGCCGTTAGAGCCGTTTTGACAGATCGCTCAGACGTTATTGGCTGTCAGTTACATAGAGTTTAGTGCGATGCGGAATTCAGCACAGTTGAATAGTAATTGGATTGCAATGTGATTAGAACTGAATTTGGATAAGAATAGAAGTTCGATGTTTTAAATTAGCGCAATCGGGCACCAGGTCTCAGCTCCGTACAAGAGTACACTCAAGGTGCATTTCTGATACACGCCCATCTTAGTCTTGGTAGTAAGGTGTTTATTACTCTTGCACTGAATTTTCCGAACGTCCTGGCCGCCTTGCCGATACGAGAACCGATGACAGTATTACTATAAAGAAGTGGTCAGACCCAAAGGCACGACCAAAGCGAGTGCGAAGCGAGAGCGTCTACCGCGCAGCGGTCGCTGCCCATGTAATCTTATGGCGTCCCGCCAAGTCGCCTAGAGCAACGCGACCACGACGCGGTAAGGCAGCGTCACGTCAGCGGAGCGGGACGCGCGCGTCTAGTGGTCAGACGTGTAAAATACCTTTTTGATAGACTTGGATTGTTTTTGGTAGTTTCTCCTAGATTCTGGTTGTTTTCGGTTCTTTTTAGTACATTTTGGAAATTTTTGGTTCTTTTGGTAGTTTTTGGTAATTTCTGGTAGCAAAAACAACAACTGAAACCTAAAAACTACCATAGGCTCTAGAAACTTCCAAAAAGTAATAAAAACTACCATACCAAAGTACTCTAGATGTTCAATTTAGTTAGACTCTGATGTTAAAGCGAAAATTACATTACCACAACAATGGTTAAAGCACTGAACAAATAATAACAACGTTTTAGTGATTATTTGTTCAGTGGGTTAAAGAAGAGTTGCTTCAATGACTATTCATCAACAAATGAAGTTCGCTTCCCGCGTCGCAGTCGCGCCGGTTTGGAGGCCGAGTTTCGCGACGTAGGTACCTTAATTGTGAGCAGTGTGTATAAAGATAAAAAAAGGACATGAGTAGTTCTAAGCTTGCCACCAACGATGTTCAGGATAGAGCTAGGTGGAAGAAACTGACGAGGAAAGCAAAAAGACTACCCAGCGGGATAGTATCTTGGAAGATGATGAGTGAAAGATGGTATCTACTAGTTTGCAATGCAGATTTACTTACTGTCTTTGCATGTAACATTTCCAGATTACTAACTGGATATGCCGTTGGAATTTACTTCGTGGGACTGTTGGTTTCTTAGCCTCATCTGCTGCCATCGTCGTCATTGTAGGAGTATTTAATGTCTCCATTTTGAATTAAGTATGTAAGAGTTTTATTATAGAAAAGGAATATTATTTACTCTAGCGAGATTATAGAGCCCAGCAAATATGTCAATTTTCGTGGGTAAAAAATATTCAGTAAATAATAAGATTTGCTTAAATGACATTGTCATTGAAAACGATTACGTTTTGACATATAAACATAATGTCAATAACATACTCGTATAAATATAAATAAAAAGAAAACAAACCAAATAGATTTAAAAAAGTATTAACACAGCGTTTGAATATTTGTGAAAATATATGGATATTGTGATCGCTGATAGTGATTCATAACCCATCCCCTTTTGGGGAGATCAGAATCATTGTTACAACTACGAACTTTCTGTTTAAGAATGTAGTTGTAGCAATGCATAGATGGAATAATGTGTGTCAAGTGGTGGGAAGTGGCTCGCCTTTCACTTTCACACTGCATAATATGAAGAAGCCTTTATTCCCTTAGTCGCCTCGTACGACACCCACGGGAAGAATAGGAAAGGTTTCTTTTAGTCGGAAGGAACCACACGAAACCTATTTATTATTGTGATTCACTAACGAATAAACCGATGAATTGGTTTGAATTATATTTTGGCACACAGAATATGTTTTGGACTAACACCTGTGTCGAAGTTTTTATTAACGGTATAGGTATTTACAATTAAAACATTATGTACAACTTATCGCATACCTACCTACCTAGAATACTTATTTATAGTCAACGCAAACGAAGTCGTGTCCAAGAGCTTCATCCAAATATAATAAGCCCGATTCAAAGAAATTAATATAGAAATGAAATACTATCGATCGTGACAGTGTATGTACGCATAATTAAGCATAAAGTTAGTATAGAGGTGCAAATATTTACCAAAGTACATCCCATCGCTGGGAAACTCCCGAATCCAAACCTCAGAGCAAACATTAATAATTTTTCTTATATTTGCACCTGTATCTACATTTTTATTCAAATTCAGCTCTTAACATAAAGCAATTAAGGTTTCAGATGTGTTTGTATCCTCATTAGATGCTTTAGATTCCGTGCTAAAATTCTCACTATCGTTCAAAGTGGTAATGTTTGTCGAGTAGCAATATAAAATGGCATTTGTATTATTGATATGAGTATTCTGTACCGATCTGTTGTTGTTAATATGTCTAAAATTATTACCTTCACTGGGCTGTTAGCCCTGGTCGTTTTGAATTTGGCTGTTACTGATGCAGGTAATTCAATAATTTGTTTTTAAATCTACAGTATTCACTTATATTTACATGGTTCTTAGTGACAACTCGGGCTTTTGATTTTTGATACATCGTGAACGTTTTCGTTCAAATTTCAACTCTATTCCGTTGAAGTCGCAACAAAAACGATAAAAATATATCAAAAATAGAAAGTACGATGCTACTGTACTGAATACGTACAAATTGTTACCTATAAATGTGAAATATAATAACCCAAGAGCCATAGAGTGATTTTATTCAGGGAGCTATTATAGTCGGGAATCGCACAGGATCCAAGTTGTATTTTAATTGTATTTTAATTCTTTACAGCACCACAGTTCGGTGGCTTCAGCCGCGCTAATGCCCAAGCTGGCGCTTTTGGAGGAGGTCCCAACCAATATGCAAATGGCCAGCAAGGAGGATTCGGTCAAGGAGGATTCGGTCAAGGCAGATTCGGTCAAGGAGGATTCGGTCAAGGAGGGTTCGGTCAAGGAGGGTTCGGTCAAGGTTTCCAAAGACCGAACGGTGGACTATCAGTGAGTGTATCGAAGAGTGTCAGTATTGGAGGAGGCCGCGGTGGGGCGCAGTCGAGTTCAAGCACATCTGGTAAATGAGAGGAATCTTTCGTTGAAGAAAATGAGTTAGGAAAGGATATTCGTGATTCGGACTACTCTGTTCTGTGCTAGAAACTGTGTTACGAATACAGTACATAATGTTTTATTATAAATACTTACAACAAAATTATCCTTTAAAATAGGTAGTTTCGGATACCTAGGTACTATTAATTCAATTTTCTTTTTGTGTTATGAATTTGTGATATATTCTATTAATCGTACCTAACCTATGTAGAAGCATTTTGTGATTCTGGTTTTTTGAAGCTTATTTTCCATTTTTTATTTTACTTTTGTAATGCTGTTGAATATTGTGATTCTGGTATTATTCCTGTTCCTGTTTTGGTACCGAATAAAATGGTTAATTAATCTCCTTTTGTAAATAATGCTGTTTGAATAAGACAAATGACTTTATTACTTTAGCATAAAATGTACTGTAAATGACATCTGTGTGACTATGTTTTTAATAAAAATAACATACAGACGAATTGGGAACCTCGTCCTTTGTGGTCCTCGATGACGGTAAAAAAATACAGTTTTTGTGATAATTTATTAATATATTATAATTTAAAATACATTATGTTTGTTGTAGTTTAGGTATTTAATTTTATACCTGAATTCATGAAATAAACGAATATTTTATATAATTGTACAATACCTTTGTTTGTTTTAATTACGCGCGTTCAAACCCCAAAACCATGTTCTTTTGGAAATATCTCAAAATTGAGTAGATCTTATTTTTAGTAGGTACTTTAGGCCCTGATTTGAGAGTGTTGCTGAGTTAGTGGTTCCGGACATTCGTTTCATAAATATAGTTACTCTCTATCACCATCAAACGCCGTAATTTCATCCGAAAAACCTTAGATATGCTAAGCGTAACTCTTGTTGCAACTACACGCCTCAAAATATGCTTAGCTGGTAGTTATAGCAATATGTCTGTCCACCCAAAAAGGGATTAGAGTCGTGAGTTTACGGATAATTAAATGAATGTATTATTACTACTACCAAATTATAAGATTGATCTGATTTCTATGATTAACTGAAATATTTATGATTAAGTATTTCTTTCGTACACTTTTTCCTGTTTGCTTACTAATATGTTTTGTAAGCTGGGGTGTTCGTTAGGGCTGTCAAAAGACATTACATTGTTCTACGCCAAAAATATTGGAGATTGTCCGGACCTCTACGCAGTTCTGAAAAAAGGAGGAAAAAACAACGAAACAATAAAACTCGAACAATCTTTATTTTATTTTATTTATTAAGGCATACACAACAGAATACATTCATTACGATGCTAAATTACATGGCTAATATAAAATAATAACTAGAATGGATCCCAAAGCGTGTATTGGTTAAAACGCTGAGAAAAATAAAAATAAAATCATTTTGGTAATAAGTTCCGAAACCGACAACCGACGGATAATTTATTGATTTGTAGCTTTACAAAAAAAAAAATATTGGTTGGGTACATAATCACCTTATGGCTATTTTATTTAAAATGTTGTTATTATTACAATTATTTTATAAATATAGCCTACTTGAGGACACTTCTAATTTTTCTCTTAAAAATGCCGGGCCTGGGATCAGACAGATCCGGGTTAAGATGTGGTAAAGCGTCACTTGAAATTTCATTAAATGCCCTGGAGTGCGATTTTTGAATCTCATACGTTGAACTCAGCAGTTGATACTGTATGGAGTTACGTATCTTTCTACTGATGATTTGACTTTTAAAAATCGCACTCCTGGAATATGATTTTTGAAAGTCAAATCAGCTGTAGAAAAATGCATCTCTCCATAGCATTTATGACATTTTCAACTGCTGACCTCAGCGAATGACTTTCAAAAATCGCACTCCTGCACATTCTTACAATGGGGTTATAGTTCGAGGTATAACTTTTATAGGTATCGATCGAAAAAACTTTAAGTTTGCGTATTATTATAAGCATAGCTTTCCGGTCGTTTACTCCTTCTCCTTATTGCTTATTTATTGTTTTGATGACAACCCTAACGATAATTTTGCGTGTTATGCTTGAATGTTTTATATGGATCACTAGAGTCTCAAATAATACTTACGTACCTAAACTGGGTCCTCATTTTCAATGAATATTAAACCTAGCCGATCTATAGCATGTTTGAAATGACCGTACACTGCCGATTTAAAACAATATGTAAGTAGGTAGTATACCTACCTACATCGAATGCTTAGATTCAAAGGCGGTCTTGCAGGCACACTCTGGCCCCAAATAATAAGACCTAGTTTAGTATTTTTTCCTCAAACTGAGATTATAAAAATCTAAATTCACACCGAGATCGCAGCGGCCGACAACGAAGCGACGAGTAGTTTCAGATGCGCAGCATTTAAAACATTGTCTAATTACATGATTAAATATAACTAAAAATTAAAACCGACTTCAAAACTCAAAAAGTAAAAAAATAATATTGCAGCCGATGAATTTTATAAGAATATCAATATGTTTTATCGAAGTCCGTAGAGACTGAGTTTGCAGTAATTTTTGGCTTGGTTCGACACCGACTCCAATAAAACAAATTGATATTCTGATAAAATTTTATTTTTTAATGTGTTGAAGTCGGTTTTTATTTCTTGTTAAAAATTTTTATTTCTTAATTTTTTGTGGTGAAATGCATTAGTTGGATTCTGATATCAGCACACACAAAGGGTACATCGATACGAAGCAAACGTTTCAATCGCCGATGATTTGCTGTCAACTTTTGAGGAGTTCTATTGTGTAGCTCCGATGTGCGTCATCAGATCTTCACCGAACTACCAACCAACCTTGGGAGTATACCCTTTCCAATAAAAAAAGAATTATCGAAATCAGACTACTCTGTAGAAAGTTATGCGTGATCACTGATCATACATTAAAAAAAATACAAAAAATAGCATAGCATAGCATATGCTCACGACTATATTCCCCGAGGGGGTAGTCAGAGATATTCTGAAACCTCAGAACATCCACATTTCACTAGTACCGAAATTCTGTCCAGTGTGACGGGGAGTGAGCCCGTCGCCACTTGTAATGGACAGTGGGTACAATACATGCCTCGAAATTGAAGCATGCAGGTTTCCTCACGATGGTTTCCTTCACCGAAAAGCTAATGGTGTCACAAATCTTACATAAATTCCGAAAAACTCATTGGTACGAGTCGGCCTGGACGGGGATCGAACCATCGCCTCCTGCACGGCAGGCAAGGTTACTCGCCACAAACAAAAAATATACGCGTCGAATTGAACCTCCTCCGTTTTTTGTTTTTGTTTTCGTCGGTTAAAAATACACAGTAATTACCTATCGTTTGAAGGGGGCTCTGAAAAGATAAGAGCATCGACTAGCAGCCACCACGGCATCGGCCATCGGTATGGCAGACTGTCCAAACGGCTGCTGCCAGTCGCTGCCGGCCGCTGCTATCTCCTTGTGAACTCAGTCTAATCACATCTTTGTTTTTACATTTTTTGTTCATATAAATCAAAAAATGCGCTACCTCTTTTATTAGGCCAGACATTTTGCTACTCCTAAGTAAATATAAGCGTGTAGTTAATAGCATTGTGCACTTTTTGTATATCAGAGTTTCAAAACGAAAATAAAGCGATAAGTGATAATAACAGCTATAGCCTTTTACATCTTCAAAACCACTGGCAATGAAACTGTTTCCGTTAGTGGCCTGCATAACACCCACAGCCCCGTCAAGAAGAAATGGAATGAGGGCAATGGCATTTTAAACCTGGAACCTAACGGCTAAGAACATGATTTCCTTATTTTTTGTGCGGAAACCAGCTTAAAATTTTCCCTTAATTTTACTCCAGCATTAAAATGTATGTGCATGAGTTGCTAACTGCACAAAGATGATGTTGATGTCTAGGTACCTATTTTTATAAATTGACCGTCACATAAGATACCTAGGCGCTGAATAATGATGTCATCCAATTTTCACTGGACTTTACCGAGTCAGGTTCAGTAAACATTAGCAAATACATCGTGTGAATTTCCTCGAATAGACACCAAATAGCTACATTTTGTTTGCATTAAGTATTTGACTGCGATCAGGACGAATCTTTGATTTTATCGGGTAGTACTATAAAATAAGAGGCTTTTGGTATCTTTCTCAGTTCATCATCCGCCTTCAAGATGAAGTCGACAGTTGTTTTTATGGCTCTGGCAGTTTTCACAGTTCAAAGTGCTGTTTTGAGGAGTGAAGGTAAGAGTTGCTTTTCTTTACTTTTTATTGTAGTACCAAAATAACGATATTCAGGGTTTTCTTGCGTCATAACATAAGAGTATCCAATGAACCCTGTAATGTTGTTATACCTTTTACCTTTTTGATTTGGACACAAATAATAAGATAAAATGGTTCATGAGGCGTGCAAATATAGTATTGAAATTTTTTTAAATCTTGATTCTAAAAGCGCCTTCTTTTGTTGTCTGATGTTGATTTATTTATTTTGATTCCCCAAGCGGCTGGAATCAGGCAGGCAGAGCGGTCATAAAAAACGATCACGTTCACTAGAAAGCGCAAGATTATAGAATTCCCTTACAAACTGAATGGTGAGATTATTTCTCGCGTGTCGCAAGTGAAGGACCTCGGTGTTACTCTCGACTCAAAGCTGCTTTATACAATGCATTATGAATGCATTATTCAAAAGGCAAGTAGGTTATTGGGCTTTGTTTTTCGTGTAGCAAAGGCTTTTAGGAAACCGCAAACACTGAAAACATTGTATTGTGCGTACGTTCGTAGCATCCTCGAGTATGCCTCTCCGGTCTGGTCTCCTGCATATAACACGTATGCAAACAGCATAGAGGCAGTTCAAAACAAATTTTTAAGATTCCTTAAATTTAAATTTAACCTCAACTTCCACCAATATGAGGAAGGCCGTGTATTATTTGGAATCGTGAGTCTGAGGGATAGAAGACTGATCGTGGATCTTAAATTTTTACACTCCATCCTCAATGGTGCATTGGATTGCCCGGAACTGTTGGCACGGGTGGGGTTGCGTACGAACACCTCTCGTTTGCGGCGGCCTCGCCTTCTGCACTATCCGCATGCACAAAGTAATTATGCCAGGAATTCTGTTTTGAACCGATGTATTGACGCTCACGAGGACCTTATGTACGATTCTGATATCTTCTTCATGTCGCTGGGACAGTATACCAAAAGAGCGAAGGACGCAGTAAAGAATGCAGCCTATTAAATCACATATAAATAAAAAAAATTGTTTTAACAAATTTCATTACATTTCAGTATCTTTTTATAGTATTGACAACCATTCACACACATGCACACAAACACAATTGTTTACACACATAAAACATTAACATACTCGACAAACAATTCGGTCATTAAGTAGAAGCACATTAGTCTTTTTATTTGTCCAAATCTTTCATATTTTTTACGTTTTGTCCTTTGTACCTTAAACAGTTTTTAAAACGTGTTATCATGTAATTGGCACTGTAAAATTTAAATGTTGCTGTATTAGAGATTAAGTCATTTGCAGTTTGATAACCAATAAAGATAAATAAAAAATAAAAAAATAAAATGTTTACCAAAATCATAAGGTTAAGATAGGAGGGTCATAATATGCAGTGGGTAGCAAAACTACAAATAATGTTTCGATGAAAAACCTTCGAATAATTTCAGATGCCGTACTCGAAAGAGTAGAACGATCTCCATGCGATTCCTGTGAGCACCATCACTACGGGCCACATCCACCGCCACCACCACCGTTCTTCCAAACCCAGCAATGGAGCGGTCTATCCAGAAGCGCTAATGGAGGTCAAGGAGTCTTCAGCGGTGCAGCAGCATCAGCAGCAGCAGCTCAGGCTCCCGAAGATTCTGAACAAGCATTCTCTATAGCTTCATCAGCTGCTGGCAGTGGTGGTTTCGATGGACAATTTACGAAGGGAGGTGGTGGTACCGGGAAATTCGCTGGAGCTAGTCGTGGTTTCAAGGAATCACATTATTCTGTCCAAAACTATGGCGGACAGCGAGGCATCAGAGATCAGAAAGAATCTGGTGGTGAGCAACAGTCCGGTGAATTCACTTCAGATGCCCAAGGACAAACCAAAGGCTCCTTTGGGAACAAAGATGCTGGTTTTGGACATGGAGGCCATGGAGGATTCACTGCAAGCGAAGACCACGAGAAAGTAAAAGAAGACGAACATGCAAACAGCAATCATCATGGTGGTTACGGTGGAAACCAGCAAGAGCAATCTAGTGGATTTGGATCCAGTACTCAAACCCAAGACAAGAGCTCGTTTGGAAGTGGACAAAACAGAGTAGCTGGTTCTGGCCACGGAGAATCTGCTTTAAGAGGAGACCAGGAACAGGAGCAGGTTGGACATAGCCATTTGGCACATGCTGGGAACAATCAGCATGGTGGTTATGGTGGAAGTCAGCAACAACAATCTAGCGGTTTTGGTTCAGCTTCTGAAGCTCAAGCTGAAAGCTCGTTTGGCCAGGGTGGTTCCGGGTCAAGTTCTCAATCTGGACAACTCGATTCGGCCTCTCACACTAGCGCCCAAAAACAATCGAACATTGAAAAGCACCAGCAATCCGGAACTTCTAGCCAATTCGATGGCCAAAAAGGGGAATCAATTCAATCTACTTTAGGTGGAGCTCTGAACTTGGCTTCTCAAGGTCTGCAGCAGCAAGCTGGTTGCAGTACTTGCGGCAAAGGTGGTTATGCTCTTAGTAATGCCAAGAGTTATAGTGGTTCAGCTGTCGCCGTTTCTATTGGTGGATAAATTGAGTTTTAGTACCTTGATTATATTTCCAACTCAATGTTGTTTTCGTATCTCCGAATTGTTGATGATTGTGTAAATACCTACTTATTTTATGTTAAACTTGATTGTTATTATTAGTAATTCTTCAAATAATTTTTTAAAAAAGCGTCAATGTAAAAGGAACTTCTTTATTTTACTTTCTACGCAAGTATTTTATTTTGCATGATACTTGCATACCAAAGTTTTAAAATGATTGATTCCCCTAACGATTTTTATCTTCGAAATATTTCTCATAAATTATGTTTATTTTAACTCTAGCTGAAATATTCAAATTTATTCTACAGTAGATAAGTAGATTTTAAAGTAGATTATTCTACAGAACACGTTTTTACGAGGTTATGATTTAAAATAAAACACTAAAATTAATTACTCTGTCAAACTTAAATTATGTGTTATAAATTGCCTAAAATCGAAAGCAGTCATAAATTAGGATTAATTTCTCTAATGTACATAATATTATCGGTCTGTAGTTCTAAAATTATTATGTTTATAGGATTCTCTGACAACAAATTGCACCTATCAGCACTATCCCCGCTTATTAGGTCCGCCACACACAGACGGAATTGCGATCCGGAATCCTGATTCAGGTGGTTACAAAAAACACTAGTGCTGTTTAAAACTGCCTAAAATAAAAATGTATGAAACGTCAAAAGAATGACAATTGCATTTTTAAGTATCCATTAAAACGAAACAAACAATTTCTATACATGATAATTTCCATCATGTGATGAGGTCATGACGTTACGATGATGATTTGTAAATTGTATTTCAATATAATGCAACTATATCAAAAGACTATAGATAGTTTAAACATTAGACATAATCTGCATACAAAATGGCATGAACCATTATCACACAAGCTATTTTTGAGCGTAGGCGATTTCGAAACTATACCACGACGACGTCGCAACTGCACCATCACGATACGGTATCGTTCCAACAACACCTACGCTCAAAAATCACTTGTGTGACACGACTGTAAATCTTTAAAAAATGCCACCTAAGACAAAAAATCACTAGATCTAGTCTCTGAAAGCGGCAACACTACTTTCGGAACCAATTCCGAATCAGGTTTATTCCGTATGTATGTGGTGCACCTTATTAGTGAGAAGAAGTCTGATTTGTGTGTACCCTACAGTGAAACTCTGAAACGTACAATAAGCTGATAGGATCCTCATTATTGTTAAATTCCTACCAAATTCCATCACAAGGAAAATAAATACTGTGTAAATAGTTAAATACCTAAAAAAAACAGTTAACAGATTTTTACGATGATTTAAGATAACGAAACAAGAAATTGTCATCCCAGCATAAAATTAAGTACCAACATTTTAATTCCCTCAATACCTACAAAATAGGACATTTTGTCTATAATATTATATAAGGTCTAACAAAATCAGCTGAAACTATTTTTAGGGGATGATCAGACCATCAAACTGAACCACTTTCTCTATGACACCAATATCGAAATCACGAAAAAAAAATCTGCTGTCCCATACATTTAGGTCGAGTACGTTTGTATGGAACAGCTGATTTTTTTTTTCGCGATTTCGATTTTGGTCCCAAAGAGAAAGTTGTTCGATTTGATGGTCTGATCATCCCCTTAAAATAGTTTCAGCTAGTTTTGTTAGACCTTATATAATATCTATACTTTATACCTACTATGACTGATAGAAATTTGCGTACAAATACAACTGTACCTACCATAATGTCAGGGATACCTATGTTTAAAATTATATTATGTAAAACATTCATAATGAATTATTCATTATTTCATTGGATGCAACAACAAATAATACATAAACAACAAATTCAGCAATGCATTCACGCCAACAAACAACGCCTTGGGCGTGCTCCTTGGAGTTACTGCCGGGAAAAAAACACAACATATTAAGTATGTTCCCTCTTTTGTTATTATCATTTTCCCAAACACAATTATACCCAAAACTAATATAAGTATTAATTTTGCATAAAAGATTTACATCAGATTATTATTGATGATATTTATGATATTATAATATTTTATATAGACCTTTCATTTAAACAATGCAAATATTTTTTTTGCACGTATTGGATAACAGTGACACGACAGTGCCGTGTGGTTGGAACCACACCGGAATTGGGGTGGTCCATTTTGAACTGGAGTTCAGAATGGACCACAATAATACTAGGTATCGTGTGGTTCCTTCTGACTTAGAAAAACCACCCCTATTTTTCCCGTGGGTGTAGTATGAGGCGACTAAGGGAATAAAAGCTTCTTCATATGTTCTTCAGTGTTAGGGACATTCATACCATCTGGGAACTTAAATTGCAGCTAGAGCATTGCTACAACTACATTTTTAAACAGAACGTTGGAAGTTGTAGCAATATTTCTGACCACCCCGAAAGAGAATACGGTCGCGAGTTTAAGTATGTCTGTACGTATTACACGACAGTGTTTACCAACAAGTTCTATCATCTGTTTGACCACAAAATTATAGGGAAAAATAAAACTTACCTACCTGATAACAACTAGGTACTCTTAAACGGTAAATAAGGAAAACATCGTGATGGAATCTGCAAACAGTGAAGAACAAATTGTGATGAGTAGGTAGCTTACGTGAAATCCGCATTGAGTACTCGTGTTCGACTAACCTCCATGCATGCACCCTCACCATGAGGATAGGCTTGTGTGCCAGTAATAAGGAGCTGGACCATAGAGATCTAGTGAGATGCCAACCAACGCGCTGAGTACGAAACCTAGTGTCGCATCACTACCAGTACCACGCGATAGAAAGTATTTTGTTAGCTTGAATGTGCTCATTATCCATTGCGGTATCAGAACTCAACGTTCGAAAAATCGTAAGTACTATTCGCAAGCATTGTAAACTATTTACACATAATATCTCGACTGGCTTTCAGCCTCATAATATATTGAATCATTACTGTCGCCAGCAATGTGTTCCGTTTTTGCGCATATTGCTGCGACACTGGCCCCGCCCCCTTTTCATATCTCCCTTTAGTTTTTGTGATCTGTGACCTACCCTACACGATGGTGGCAAAATGATGAATCTGATGTACTTGCGTCAATTTCAAGGCGTTATTGTTCCCACTGTCAGAGTTTGGGTCACTTTGGCCATTGCTAGAAGTATATCTTGCACAAAACGTGCATGTTTTTTTAACATTGAATCAACAAAAGGCAATGAGATTCTATACACTGGACTTACTAGTCGACGTCATACAATAACAAACCCCAAAAATGGCACATGTCACCTTAGTATGCTTCAGTTGTGCTTAGCTGTCATACATTGCCGCTGACATTCCATACAATTCCAGTCCTCGGTCACTAAGTAGTAATGTAAAATAAATAAGGGCACTTTTGCGGTCCCTAGCGCGCTGATGCAAAGTCCTTGTATTTAAAGGTCATTATGTTTGAAAACGAGTTGTAGGTACCTACATAAAATAAACCTATGCTGGCTTTGTGAATCTTGACTCCTTGATAATACCTACGAGCTACGCAATATCTATACAGTCCGTTACTAAGAAGCTCCGGGCGTTGACATGAGTTACGCCTACCTCACTATGCTAAGAATCAAACGAGACCAAACCCGCAGACCCCGCAGTTTCAAGGAATATACTACTGTCTACCGTGAGCCCGTGTAGCATCGAATCCCTTAGACGATGAGATCACGGTTGCCGTACAGGCGGCCCAACAGACACGACTAACAATCGCAAAGTCACAACACACGACAACAACACGTCGACGCAGTAATCAACGTCCCCGCCGGCCGGCGGAGACAGCCGCGACCACCGCACACTCCCTTCAATTCTGGCGCCTACAGACGCTACAGGCCAATCCCAGGCTGCTTCTCACCTATCCCAGCTACACAATCCGCCGCGTAGCCCCAGCAACGTCCAAGGCCGAGGTCCGTACCCCTCTGGGTGCCCCTAGGTCGGTTGCTTAAGTTCATTCAATTGGCTCGGTGACCCTTTCATGGTCCCTCCAATAGCCCGCAGTAAAAAGCAGTAGTTGCTCCCGGAGCAGCTGTAATAGTCATCTCAAAAAAAAAAAATCGTATCCCTTAGAGACAAGATGTGTTATATTGGGCGCTTTTTAATATAGGTACTGACAGATTTTTAAGCGGATCAATAGACCATCGAACTGAAAAAATTTCTTTATTGGACAAACGTCTAATTAGCGAAACAATAAATCGGCTATTCCATATAAAAATTCCATTATGGAGAAGTAGGTCATTTTCGATGTACGTCATAATGCAATCCTACTTGACACACTCAGTTGCAGAAACGCTTATGAGAGTTAATCCTCCATTAAATCTCTTCCTAGCTATAACTACATTAACAAGACAAAAAGTGACAGCAAGAGATTTAATGGAGAATTAACTTTAAGGAGCGTTTCTGCAACTGAGCGAGAATCAGATTTCTTTTTCGCGATTTCCATATTGGTCTCATACCTATAGAAAGTTGTTTAGTTTGGTGGTCTGATCATCCTCCTTATAAAACCGCCAGCATATTAGGTTGGATCCTGTATACCGACCATAAAAGCAGATTTCAAGGTCATTTTAGAAAACAACACAATTATTATTTATTCAATATGGGAGTGATCTCATGCTGCTGTTATATAAGGAGGTGCATCGGGACTTGGTACACCAGTGTAACAAGATGAATCAACTTGTGATAACTGCATTTTTCCTCGGACTAATTGTCTGCGCTTACGCATCACCAGGTATTTTATTTATGTTTTATTTTCCTATGCTAGTTGATTTGAGTAAAGAAAAAAATAAAAAATTAAGAACTTAGCATCGGGCTCGAACTCGCAACCTGTCAATCCAAGGCTGTGCTACTAATAGAGACTTGTCAATAGCCCCAAAAATATTCAAATTCTTCATAACTGTAAGGGTTCCTTGTTGACTACGGAACCCTAAGAATGGTCCCATCACGTGCCCACTCGCCACTTACGTAACCCATCCACTCTTCTAGCATATAGCTCTTGCGACTCTAACCTAAGGCTAGTGGAGGGGATCTGATTCTCTTGGGGTCCACTCCGTCCGACCGGCAAGTAAAGGCAAGTCAGAGACCAGGATCAGGAGCTTCCCACGGGAGCACTCGGGTCCATGGTGACGCGACTCACTAACAGCTCGCCACAAGCTGCCCTGCCGGTTATTATGATTATGTAAATTACATATTACCATTATTATAGTATAGATGTAGATAGTGTAAAGTAGATTAGTGGCGATATCCAATCAAAATACTTTATTTTTAACAAATTTCCACCTATTATTCAATTTATGAATTTTTTTTTATTTTTTATTCCTGCAAACAGTCAGAAAATTTTACTTCTTTGAAAGGGTGGAGCGGAGCGGATGCGAGGAGGCAAATTGAGCAATACAATACCTACGAAAGTGTCGGTGGCGCGTTGCGGATAGGTATGGAAACTAAATCTTGAAGTCCGGATTCGAATCCGCACAGACGACATGCCATGTACTAGGGAATACTCCCGGGAATGCCCGGAACCGAAAATACCGGGAAATCCCGGGATTCCGCGGCAGTCATGAACCGGGACTACAAAACCGGATCCCGGGACCTTCGGTACTTTCGGGAAATGTTATTTAGCGTTTTAAATAACATATATTTACGCGCTTACAGCGTGTATTCATGCCTCTCACTAAATAATACTAAACACTTGCTTCCGCACAAAATATTCGTAGGTTAAGTGAATGTTAACTTGCAGCTTGAAAGACACTGAACACGTAAAATTGTCCCGCTTGCCGACATTTGGTAGCTAGTATAGCCAGTAGGATCACACTGCTGGGTAAAGACCTCCTCTCAGTTATAAAAGTGAAGGGGAATGGACTATACTCCACAACGCAGGCCCAGTACGGATTTCAAGCTAAAAAACTTCGCTTAGAAAATAGTTACAACGACTTCTGAATACTTCTGATAGAACTATCTGAGACCAAGCACACAGGTACGGCTAGTGAAATACCACTAAAGTGGTCACTCATTTATTATGGTAGTGCCTCCTTACGATTATCAAATATCACCATGCCGTCTCAGTGTAAACAAAACCTTGACCAGCCAACTTAACCAAAAAAGTTCATCAATAGATAACTGTAGGTATAGTATGTATTTATTTCTAGCCCCTTTCTAACTAAAAAGCGCGAAATAAAAAATAAATATTTTGGATGCGCTTCAGTCCCTTAAGGTTTTTTAATTAATTTCATCACAGCATTAATTCTAGCTTATATCACTTGAGTGCTTAGTGACTTTTCTTAACACTCTGATCGGTAAAACCCCTCCCCCAGAGAAAAATCCTGGCTATCCAAGTCCAAACAGCGCGTTACAAACAAAACATTGGAAGGAAGCATAAT
Source organism: Agonopterix arenella (assembly GCA_927399405.1). NCBI lineage: Eukaryota > Metazoa > Arthropoda > Insecta > Lepidoptera > Depressariidae > Agonopterix > Agonopterix arenella. Next base: position 3,239,481 of record OV656691.1, read on the forward strand.
AATGAAGAATCAATAAAACAGTTTAACAAGGTATAATATCTAAAAGGCCCTTTTGCTAACATGAAACCTATATGGATAAATTGATAATGCCACATCCATCATGAAAATTTTGTAATCACGTTTATTTTTTTAAATAATCGAATTCTCATCGATCTCTCGAAAATAAAACAAACGAGAAATTACTGAAAATCCCGGTATTCCCGGTTCCGTTGGTCACGATTCCCGAACATCCCGGTTCTTTGAAAAAAGTAATAACTATCGTATTTTGAGCCTAAGAGTTCATGAATAACAACATAAAATTATATTTTTTCTGGATTAAAACAACGACTATTTCATGCCTTAAGACTCAACCAATAAACAGGTCAATCCTTGCCTTTAATTGACGTATCGTATCCCACGCCTCGCCTACTAACACTTTTAGCTTGTGCGCAATAGCACTATATAGGTATTACATATAATACCTATGTAACACTAGACACCATTGTGGTTTTTATTATTATTATAGCTTTATTACAACTGGTATGTAATATTACACTAAACTTAGATATTTCAATTTATTAACATTTTTAGTAGAATTAATCTTATGTTTTGTTATTTTAATTGTGGGTAAAAGCCTCCTCCAAATGACTCCAGTCCTTTCTGTTTCTCGCCAGTCTCGACCAAAGTGGTCCCGTTACTCTTACAATATCATCACTCCATCTCTTGTAAGGCCTTCCTCGTCTTCTTTTTGTGTCTGAAGGTATCCAGTTTGTTACCTCTTGAGACCATCTTCCGTCTTTAACTCTTTGTGTATGTTTCTTGCATCTTTTGCTTTAGTCATTGTTCGAATTGTGTTATTTTTCACTCTGTCCTTTATTCTTAAATTCATGTAGCTTCTTTCCATTCTTCTTTGGCAGCTCCTCACCTTGTTTAGTAGAGTTTTTAGTTAGACACCAATGTGGTACATTCTAGTAATTATTCATCCTATGCTACTTGTATTAGTATTAGTAACGAACAGTTCTTGTTTGTTTATAACATGGAGCCACATAGAATAGAGAGGTGAGAAGAGAAGAGGGTATTGTTTTTAGTTTTGAGTTGTATTTGTTGAATTATTTTCTGTTACTGTTACAGTACGACCAGGAAAATAATTCCCCTCGTCACAATCTTCGTTTCCGCAGAGCAGGCCCGAGTCCCCGTCAAAAAGTCATTTAATTTAGTAATCAAACGGTGCAAAGTCGGATAGCAGCGAATAGAGTGCGAAAACATTTAGCCAATCGCGGCAAGGGATTTCGAGCCCGTGAAGGTGGCAACATCCTGATTGGTTAATATAATTACGCGCGCCAAACGCGCGCTATTAAAATTTTATAACATCGGTGAGACTTATAAACCTGATAGGGGTACTATTGTACTCGAAACGTCTTCGTTGATCCATGCCATACTATAGAAGAAGAAGTATAATTTATTATAAATCTGTTAGGTTTCATCTTCGGACAATATGGTACATTTCAGCATCAACGAAGTCCGAGGTTAGTAACTGCGTAAATTTAGATAGGTTCTCCCATAGTAAGACTATGATTCATTAGACTATGTCCAGCCACACGCTAAGATTCTGACAGACTTCTCTCGCCTTATTCGATTGACGGTCACCCCATCTTGTTTGTTTGATTTCAGGTGGTGGTGACGGCGGCGACGGAGGTGGTTCAGGTGAACCTGGCCAGAACGGTCAACCAGGTGGCGATGGAGATAGCGAGCATGGAGGCCATGGTGGTCATGGAGGCCATGGCGGGGACGGCAGTGGCGGGAGTGGCGGCAAGGGTGGTCGTGGAAGCGGTGGTGGCGGAGGTGGTGGCGGAAAGTAAATTGTAAGTGCAGTTGCATACAGATTCTTCAGAAAAGCGAAAATTATTCTCAACAAGTTTTAGAATCTTGTGTTCTAAGCATGTGACTCATAAAATTACCGGATAAAAAAATTTTCACTTCATTTTAAAAGTTTTTACTCGACAGCGCGACGCAAAGGATTTATGTTTTTATCGATGTTCTATCGTTTTATGTATCGATAAATCAAAACCATATAACTAATATTATATAGGTATGTTAGTTATTTAAATACATATTTTGTTTAGTCTAGTTATATTTTAGTTAAATGATAATATTTTCATTTGCTTTTTAACTTTTTTTAATCAATAATTTTTTAAATTATATCGACATATGGAATTGTAGATATAGAGATGCCTTATTTTATGGAAACATTTTTTGTTCCAGATGCGCTAATATGAAGAACCACACACACCGCATTTTAGTGAGCTAAAACTGTTTATTTTGTTTATTATTAAATTATTTGTGTTTATTAAATTCTAAAAAAAATAAAGAAATACATTCAGTTTCTCGTTCACATACTTTTTTTTCTTTAGCTCTAAAAACCTACTTCAGTCTATTAGTACCTGGGCGACTGAGCTCTCCCCGGAGCGTCATACTAATATTACATGACAAAACTGGCTCACAAAAAAAAAAACGTTAAATTTCCCAACGCCATCTTCCATTGAAATTTCAGTATGCTAAAAACATTATTTTTTTTTTAAACTATCTCGGAAATGATTTCTATCTCCCCATTTAAGTTCACACTACACCCTATAACAATACCAGAAGTTACATTTATATTAAGTTAAAAAAGACTTACACGTTCCATAATCTCACCGTTTATGATCAGAAACTTTGGTACAAGACTAACTAATGACTAAAAAAGTAGGTAGGTATAACCAGTGAGCTGTAGCTTTCTTGTGATCATAAAAGATCTACTCAAAAGACGCAAATAGTCGCTCAAATCAAGCAATACAAACCAACCAACGTCGAAATAGGACGAGTTATTTATAACGTCCCGCGACCAGCTTATATTGGTTTTGTATAGCTTGATGTGTCGCCGTGCGTACCTAGCTACAATTTTATGTGTCGCACGTGTGTAAAGCACGTTTCAAGGGGGGGGGGGGGGGGGGGGGGAGGATAGGTAAGATTTATGCGTCTTTGGAAATAAATGTTATCAAGCCAGCATAAAATCAAATTTTTCCACCTAATTCTACCTTCATTCGTTTTCCTCAACACATGACAAGACATTTTAGTCTAATTACCTATAGGTACCTACACATAATCTATGATCACATAATTATTATGACTAATAATTTGCGCGCAATTGTCAGTCCGTGAGTAATAAAGTACAATTGTAGCATCTATGTATGTTTAAAATATGTAAAACATTCATAATTAATGGATTATTCACTATTTCGTTGAATGCATGCATTGACACGAGTTACGCCTACCTCTATGAATGTATGGATATATAAGGTCTAACAAAATTAGGTGAAACTATTTTAAGGGGATGATCAGACCACCAAACTGAACAACTTTCTCTATGGGACCAATATTGAAATCGCGAAAAAAAATCAGCTGTTCCATACAAACCTACTCGACCTAAATCTATGGGACAGCAGCATTTTTTTCTCGATTTTAATATTGGTCCCATAGAGAAAGTTGTTCAGTTTGATGGTCTGATCATCCCCTTAAAATAGTTTCACCTAATTTTGTTAGACCTTATATAGAGACAACAAATTAACCGACTCTAACACAAATCTGTCGTTTCTTCCAAAAATAGATTAGTTCGGTCGTGCATATACTTTGACTTTTTTCGTTGGTAGGTATCAGATTTGAAACCTGTTTTTGACCTGGTTCTCCAGGCATCAACTCAACTTGTGACTTCACTCGCTTCCGTGGAATTCTTTATTCTATATCGTTTGTCAGGAATATGATAATTTTAAAGATAGATATGGGTAATTCTAACAATCACAACTTGACACCAATCTAAATATTTTCATTCGATTTTTAGTTTCTAAGCGTAGGTAGTTCTTTAACTTACCTTAGCCCCAATTGCGTCGATCTTGGTTAACAAGAAACTCCAGGTTAGTTTGGTAACCTATGATTATTAATAAATAGAAAAACAACTGAGAGAGCTATTTTGCCCGGAGTTAATTGCTAACCTTAGGTAACGAAGGTGCATTGGTGATGGTGACCAAACGCTAGCAGCGATATTGATGTACCTGGCAAACCTTTACTTTAGCAAGTACCAGAAACGACCGCAAGAAGTAAGCATTGTTACAACTGCATGTTGGAAAAGATAGTTCGTAGTTATAGCAAAGATTCTGATCATCCCGAATGGGATTATGGCTTTAATTTTATGAGGGCATACCCTCGGTATCATAAATTTGTTAAATCTACCAGTTACTTAGTTAAATCAACCAAAAAGTTAGTTAAATCAGTTACTTTGTTAAATCTTGGCAGATTTACCAAAATACTTAGTAATAGTATTTTGGTTGTAAGGGCTTGGTCAATGGCCAATAGCTACCGCGACCTGAACAGTAGTAGTAGTTGTAAATGTTGTTTATTAACTCTACCAGTTACTTAGTTAAATCTACCATGTAGTTTATACAGGTTATATCGATATTTAACTTAATAGATTTAACCCATTGGCCGACCGAACCGATGGCCGATGGGGCTGAAGCGACCGCGTACCGGAAAAAGCAGGATGGATTGGTCCCCCACAAGGTGGACCGACGATTTGGTGAAGGCGCCGGGAACCCGTTGGATGAGGGCAGCGCCGGACCGATCTTTTTGAGGCCTATGTCAAGCAGTGGACATTTATCGGCTGATTTTGATGGTAGTGATATTGTGGTGTAGGTAAATCAAAAACATTACAGTGTTAAAAATAATTATGAATCTTGGAGTAGAATAACTACCTTATATCATTAATATTTTATTGTTGCATAATTAAAGCTTGCTAAGTAATTTGTGACTAAGATTACAAAGAAGACAATAGAAGTATCGCTGGCTAATCTTGATACACTTGTATACCTTAATCTTGTATACCTTGTTAAAATCTGCATAACGATTAAACACAAGGTGATTGATGAATTATTAATGAGCTCGAATGCGGCTCACTTAACTAAATGTGTAGATACAACTATACTATATTCTGTATAAAACTCGAAACTCGAACGTGAACTCGAAAGTGAGATTTGCCTCGCTAATTTGAAATCTCACTTTAAAATTACAAGTCACAGACTTAGGAACAAAGCAAGGTTAGGTATAAGTTATCGGTCTTCTCTGCGCTCTAGGTAGGTATCACCCTACTTTTTTTTTTTTTAAATCTTTATTGAAAAGAGCTTTGTCCTATCACCCTACTTAAGAATCAAAACAATGAGTTTTTCTAACTTATGTACACACGGCGACACATCAAGCTATACAAAACCAACATAAGCTGGCCGCGCGATGCTATACATTACTCGACCTACGGGCGTTCAGCTGGCTTGATGTGTCGCCGTGTGTAAGTTATACCGACAGCTTTCAAACGGTGAAGAAAAACATCGGGAGGAAACCTGCATACACTGAATAAGAAATTCTGATATGTATGTGAAGTCTACCAATCCGCATTGGGCACACGTGGTGGACTAATGACCATACACCCTCCTTGAGGGTAGGCCTGTGCCCTGCAGTGGGACGTGTTTATAGGCTGATGACGATGATGATGAATGTGAAGATTTATTTAATACAGTCTAGTAGTTAAGTTACTTTTATGAATTTAACTTAGAAAATAAGTAAGTATAAATAAATGTTGAACAATAAACAAATACCATACCTACACCATGAACTACACTAGGTTGGTAGATTGACTCAAGCCTTTGACTACTTACGAGTATATGGGGACTAGTTACGCGTGTAATTTTATTAACAAACATTTCTGCCACTTTTGGCGGGGGGTGAGGTAACATAAAATCCGCAACTTTGGATTTTATTCCTCATAACATTAGATTCTAATTTTGAATGATAAAAATCTTAAAAAGTACTCTCGTATGAAACCCAAACGTTCTAAGTTCGAAATTATTGTTTCGCAATATGTCTCGTTTAGTGATAAGGTATAAAATTGAGGGTAAATGCACATGATCAAATTGATTTTTTTTTTATTTCAAATGGGTTTGCTCTTGACCTCAATCCAGTCCTCAGGACAAAGATAGGGTCGAAGATGTAGCGAGCTTACCCAGAAGGTGCCTATTCACTCGTACTTTAAAGTAATTCGGGTTGTAAGCGCTCGGAAATACTGACGCAGGCAGGGCATTCCACTCCTTGACTGTGCGCATTATAAAAGAATATATACCGTACCTTACCGTATACCATGGCAGAGGGGAAATGCTACCGCAAGGCTAGTCCTTATAATAAATAGTCAAAGACTCAAGCACGTGGAATTCAGCGTAGTATTTTTTGCCGCATTTTATTTATGTATTCATATTGTATCTTCTTATCGGAGCGCAGCGAAGACCAATCAATTATATCGAAGCTTGCAAGAAGGTTCTTTGAAAGAAAGACATCTCATACCTACTCTTGAGTTCACGTTCCAGTTTCCAGTTTGTCCTGAATAGAATATCAATGCAGTTTGGGCACTTTCTTTTCTTTATTCAAATTATAATGATGGCCAGAACCAGAAGCTTATATGCTTTACACCTGCATCTCTAGTATGATTTCTCTACTTTCGCGCGACGCGGCTTTGCTGCATAGAAAATTATCCCTTCCCGCGCTTTTCAGTCGCGCTACCGCAATTACCGCATCAAGTAGTATGGAAAAAAAGGTCGAGTCGCGCGTAATCATGCTAGAGGGTCTGATAGTGAATACAGGGTAAATTTTATATTGTTGCGGATAACTTCTGCATGTATTCTACTCATCAAACTGAACAACATTCACTATGGAGTCAACGTCGAAATCGCGAAAAAAAATCAGCTGTCCCATACAATTTGGAGATACGGAGCAAATAAAAAATCAACTGTTCCATACTAAACTGCAATCTCGACGAGCGAGTTTTCGAGTCAAATGTATGGAACAGCTGATTATTTTTTGCTCCGATCGGTTTGCTCCAATAGTGCAAGTTGTTCAGTTTGATGGGTAGACTCTTAGTTGAAAAGGATGCTAATGATATCAATTTCACCCTGTATACCTACCTACTTAGCTTTATACAGTTCCTTTTTAAGGTTCGTGCCCAAAGGGTGAAAACGGGAACCTATTACTAAGCCTACGTTGTCCGTCCGTCGTCGGTCTGACTGTCCTTACCTATTTAGGGCTGTAACTTTTGAACCGTAATAGTTAGATAGTTGAAATTCACATTCAAATTCACAGAATGTGCGTTATTACGGCGGATTTGCTAACACAATAAAATGTGAAAACGTTAAAAATCACAGTTTTTTCTACTCGCTTTTTCGTAAAAACGGTAATACATACAAGCGTCAAACTTGGTGTGATTATAGAGCAAGCTCTACAGTATGACAGCAAATAATAAAAACCGGCCAAGTATGAGTCGGTCTCGTGCTAAAGGTCCCGGAGAGTTTTTTATAAGTTAATATGTTGTTGTGTGGTACGGAACCGTCGGTGCGCGAGCAGCCCAAACATTTTGAAACAAAATATAGTTTTCAAATATTATTGATTTTTAACATGTTACAGCCATGTTGTGCTATTTCGAATCAAATTAAAGATTGAAAAATTTGTCTCGGGCGGGACTTGAACCCGCACTTTTCCAAACCGGGGAACTGCGTCCCCTTAAGACGCAACAGATTGAAAATTTCGTTCTCTGGGTAGTGGGCTCGGTGGCGAAATTGGATAACGCAGTTCCCCGGTTTGGAAAAGTGCGGGTTCAAGTCCCGCCCGAGACAAATTTTTCAATCTTTAATTTGATTCAAAATATAGTTTTTTTTGGACGATACCTCGCGTGCTAGCTTCGGCAGTTACCTACCTACTGTTTGTTATAATCTCTTTAGCCGGTTCAGGAAAAAAAATATTAAAACTATTTATTGTCTTGATAAATATTTATCGTATTATTTTCCTCAAGCATAACTCTACCCAAAACTCAACTCTGACGCCTATAATACAAGTATTAATTTTGCATAAAATATTTAAAACAAAACGGGCTTTTAATTTAAACAAAGCAAATATTTTTGTCTCTGCACGAGTCAAATAAGAGGTTGTCCGTGTTGACCAACAAGTTTTTTCATCTTTGTACGTTTGACCACGAATTTATAGGGACAAATCAATTTTGACACAACCTGACCTACCTGATAACGACTGCAGGAAGGAGGAAAGCGTGATGAATCCCGAAAACACTGAAGAAGAAGTTTTTTATGAAAACGTCGATGGCGCGTTGCAGAGAGTTACGGAAACTCAATCTTAAGGTCCGGATTCGAATCCGCACTGACGAAATGCCATGTACCAGTCAGTTTTTCTAACTTATGTAGGTACATAAATACCGACTGCTCTCAAATGGTGAAGGAATAAATAAACCCTACTAATAAAGAAACCTACATACCCTCGATAATTCAAATCGGTCGGAACGTGCACCGAGCGCGCGCTGGGCGACCGACGCAAGCCCCGGCTGATTTGTCTGCTAAGCAGAGGCGAGACGTGACCTTGAACGCGATTGGCGCGCGAGTTTCGTTTCCATAGAGTAAAAATTATTCTTATGCATGTGGCTCCATCGTGAAAGTTGATCAGTTCGATGGTCAGGTCGAAAGTAGGTACTGTCAATATGTAAAATTAAAATAGTAATACTACTATTTATATATACTATTTATATATATATATATATATATATATATATATATATATATACACCGTGTATAATGCAATTTGAAAATGATCTGGACATCAAACGAACCTCAAGTACCTACTTACCGAAGTTGTCTTTGTCAATCTTGCCCCCTTAATTATACCTACCTTATTGCTACATAGGTACTTAGTCCATTACTGAGAACTAATCAAGACAAAAAAGGGAAAAACAAAGGAAGTGTGTCTTTAAAAAAAAAACAATCGAAAGAGCCAGTGTAGAATCGAATACCATAGCGACAAGTTGTTTTATGTAAAACCTCAGCTGATTTCAAGGTCATTTTTGGAAAATAACACATTATTATTCAGTCTGGTAGTGATCTCATACTGCTTAATATATAAGCAGGCGCGTTGGGACTTAGCACAGCAGTGTAGCAAGATGAATCGACTCGTGATAACTGCATTTGTCCTTGGACTCATTGTCTGCGCTTGCGCATCACCAGGTATTTTATTTATTTTACTCTATGTTTCTGTTGCACCTCCCATACAGAAGTGCGGATCAGCCGATCAATTTTCAATGGGAGGTCCAAAATTCTTTTTTCGTTTTTCCACTGATAATGTTCCTTATGGGAAGTTGTTCAGTTTGATTTTACGCGTACACCCTTGACATTTTTTAAGTAATTTAAAACTAGTGGTGTACTTTATTTTGTGTTTAGCTGGGTTGATTTTGAAGACCCTGTTGGTATAATGGTTACGCTGGACTGCCAAACCAGGGTCTTGGGTTCGAATCCCGGTTCAGTCATAGATGTTATTTATGTGTTTGTGTAGTCGTTATATGGTTACCAGAATAAAAAGCCTAATAGCTTACGTTTTGGACCATTACAATATAATGCACCTGTGAGCTCTATTTATTTATAGGAAAAATGTTGTTCTGAAGAATAATGAAGATGTACTGGTTATGTAGCTCGAACACGAGTTTATAATGTACCTAGGTAACCTCATTGTATTGAATATGTGCCCAATCAAAATCAAATCAAAATCTTGATTAGTGTTAGTTCAACCAGTGATTATCTAAATATGATATTTATATTTAGTAATTTTTGCGGCCCGATAGCGCACTCGTTACGTTTGTGAACCTGCTTGCTTTGCCGAGGGTCGCGGGTTCTAGTCTCGCAAGGAACAAAATATTCGTATGATGTATATATTTTGTACCCTAGTCATGAATGTAGTATATATTATGTATTTTATATCGATGTTTATTCATCATAATACAAGTCCAGCTCCTTTAACAGGACAGGGGTGAGAGCGACACTCACTTCTAAATGTCAAATTTCATTGAGATACTAGTATCTCATTTAAATTTGACGTTTAAAAGTGACATACTGTGTCGCTCTCACCTCTGTCATGTTACAGGAGTTGGCTAGATAATTTATGTTACAATGTCATCGATATAAATTTATGTATAACGAGCGTTAACCAGCGACTTCGTCCGCACAAATTATATACCAGATTTTAAGTCAGATCATAAGCTATCAAACAAAAAAAGTTTCATCAAAATCGGTTCAGTAGTTTTTGCGTGATACTCGTTCAAACAAACAAACAAACACCCAAACAAACACACAAACAAACACACAAACAAACACACAAACAAACAGACAGACAAAAAATCCAAAAATTGGTGAAATGGAATCAGTTACACCTAAAAACCATATCGTAACTTTTTTTTTGTTAATATCTTCAATGTACAGACAAACTTGCTGTTACAGTTTTATAATAGTATAGATATTATTTACTATTCAGCTCCGCCTCCGAGTTAGACAATGTTACGTCTTTGCATAATTAATTAACGTATACCACGCATCGCCTACTCCTATTAAGGTAATATAAAGTGCTATTGCGCACAAGCTGACACTTAAACACCACTGGGGTACAGTCAACAGCAAAAGTCAATGAACTTTAGCGAAATTCAAATTTGAAATTAATCATAAACAAATCATTATTTTTCAACATAAATACTTAAGGGGCCATAGGTTCAGGAGAATATTTTCTATTCTATTTTTATTAAATGGCGTTTCCTTAAAGATTTCGCCAGTATCAAGTGTTGAAGATATTATTATAATTCAATTTAACGTTCATTGTGCGGTAATTGATATGGGGATCTCAAAGCCCTGTTTTTATACAAAAACACACACGTGGCTACCTAAATCGCGAGCCGAACGAAAGACGTCTACTCGAGAGACCTCTAGCCACGCGACTCCGAGAATATTTTCTTTGAGATACGCGATTGCTCAGCCCTCCGAAAAGTTCGTGCGTGTGCCGTATTTTAGATTAAAAAGAATTAATAAAACTACTTTTTATAGATTTTATGATTTCACTAAATAAACTAATGGTGAATGTGTGAGTAAAATTCCAGTACGTAATTATAAACGGTTGCAAAAATAATGTTAAAAATGCGTTCTTAACTTTTCGAAAAGAAATTCTATCGTGCGAAGTAATATAAAAGAAAGAGGTAATTTCAAAAGTTATGGCGATCCTTGGAAGGCCTATGTCCAGCAGTGGACGTCCATCGGCTGAGATGATGATGACTTAAGTAGATGATTCGTGAAGGAATGTATAATAATTAATAAACTTCATCTAACGCTAATAATAAAATTACTAGCACAAAATAATATTATCAGATAATAACTTTGAAAGTAACCTCCATCATCATTTACTTTTGATGTTGACTAGACAGTTTAGTAATTATTACCATACTTGTTTGTTTATATTTGTAATTACGAGTTTTTGAACAAAACGGTTTGAGTCAAAAAATCGAGTTAGGTCTCATCTTCGGACAATTTGTTTCAAAAGTTGTAGTTTCTAATCTATTTAGATTCTGTGATTCTATTTTTTTTTCTTTTTTTTTTTTATTGAAATCATTTAAAAAAAAATGTATAAAATGTATAAGCAAACAAGTGTGGTAATGGTTCTATATTTTACTAGTAGCACAGAGTCTAGTAATAATAATTTGATTTGGATTTGATTATGATTTTTATAACTAAAATTATTTTGCTGATGCATGTATCTGCAACATGCTTCGTCAAGAATATATATATTTAACCAGGAACCCAATCAGCAACACGCTTCGTCAAAAACTTAATCCTATACATTCTAAATCTGCAACACGCTTCGTCAACATAAAGACATTTTGCTGATTATACTAAATAACAAAGGCGAGAGTATATGAAGGAGACTAATAGGTCTATAGTAGTGTACCTGAGTATATGTTAGGAATCTAAACAATGCCTATGGTTGCGACATATGCGCCTGCGACACAACACCGGCATTAGGTATGTTAATTTCTCGTCATTTTAATGGCGTACCTGCTGAACACTGTCATTTGAAGAATGCGTTGTAATAAAATTAAAAACCTCGAAGTTTCAAGAATCTGAAGAATTATAACTTAGATAATTATGTAGGTACTTCGTGGAGTAGGCTGATCAATTAGTCAATCAATCATTATTTATAGCGAAAAGTATAATTACTTATTGGGCTGGTAAATACTGGATTGGGACAATATTATTTGGTAATAATTTCCTAGTACGTATATTTGACTCAGGATAAACAAAATGTAAGAATTAAGAGGATAGGCGGGCTGAAATGCTAATTTGGAGAATAGGTCACTTTTCCGACTGAATAAATATATATCTGATCCGCCCCACCCATACACCCCGAGACAACTGCACCTCGGACCGATTTTAGCATAGCATAGCATAGCATATACTCACGACTATATTCCCCGAGGGGGTAGTCAGAGATATTCTTAAACCTCAGAACATCCACGTTTCACTAGTAGTACCGAAACTCTGTCCAGTGTGACGGGGAGTGAGCCCGTCGCCACTTGTAATGGACAGTAGGTACAATACATGTCTCGAAATTGAAGCATGCAGGTTTCCTAACGATGTTTTCCTTCACCGAAAAAGCCAGTGGTGTTACAAATCGTACATAAATTCCGAAAACCTCATTGGTACGAGTCGGCCTGGACGGGGATCGAACCATCACCTCCTGCACTGCAGGCAAGGTTACTCGCCACTGGACCACCATGGACCGATTTTATACACAAAAAAAATCAACGAAATCAGCATTTCGTATTCCCCTGTTTCCTCCTCCAAAACTAAACCGATTTTAATAATTCTTTCAAAAATAATATGAAAAAGACTTTGGCTACTTCAGTATGTTTTGCTTTTTTTGTTTAATATACATCAAATTTGTTTTCTGGATGTCTGAAAACGGGCGATAAAATTGGTCATTTTCGAAGGTCCCTAGTTCTTATAGTAATTGATTAATACAAAAAAAAAAGCCAAAACATAGGGACATGGCAGAGGTGACATAGATTGTACGGTAAAAAATATTTGCTCTAGTGTTATTATCCAGGGAGAAAACAGGGGAATACGTTTGTGTGGAGTAAACCGTACTGGTCTATCCTCTTAATCATGGTTTAACAAATAGTACCTAGGGGGATCAATTCTATCTACACTAGCACTAATTTAGATGTCTCCTCCAGCTTGTGCACTTTCTTTATATCGTCTGACCCAGGGCCGTCTTTACCCAGTGCAAGGGGTGCGTGGCACCTGGGCGTTCGCTGGGACCTAGGGGGCGCAAGCCGATCGCCTTAAATACACATACCATGCGTAGATACGCATATATTTGTATTTAATAAATTAGCAGATGCTAATTTTGAAAATTACTTAATAAACATTCATTATGTTTATGTACTATTATTTTATTATTAATTTTTTTCTTTCTTTTTTAATATACCTACCTGTTAAAGGGTGTAAAATTAAATGGGACACTTACTTAAAAGGGTGCTTCAGACCACCAAACTGAACAACTTTATCTATGGAACCAATATCGAAATCGCGAAAAAAAATCTGCTGCCTCATACATTTCAGTCAACAACATAACAATAGAACATAACAATTAAGTACATTTGGTTTTTTTTTGTTGGAAAAGGGGCTGACCATTCTGGTCTCACAAAGTGAAGCATTCGTTCATTGCAAATATACGATCCAAACTGAGAGCACGTCGTCGTACAAAATCCACCCGGGGACCACAAGCTTCCCAAATCAGGTCTTCTTTCATTCTTTCTCTCTACGTCACCGATGGTCCGTCCTAACCGTCCTCTAAGGTCATTTAAAAGCACTCATACACAGACATCATCCGTTTAACAGTAAGTTTAATGTTTTTTGTTTGATTTCAGCTGGTGGTGACGGCGGCAATGGAGGTGGTTCGGGTGAACCTGGCCAGCCCGGTCAACCAGGTGGCAATGGAAGTGGCGGAAGCGGAGGCCATGGCGGCGGAGGCAATGGCGGCGGCGGTGGCAATGGCGGCGGTGGTGGCAATGGCGGCGGAGGCAATGGCGGCGGCGGCAATGGCGGCGGCGGCAATGGCGGCGGCGGCAATGGCGGCGGTGGTAGCGGTGGCGGAGGCGGAGGTGGTGGCGGTGGCGGTGGCAAGTAAATTGTAAGTGCAAGTGTATACATATTCTCACCAAGTGTCTTGTGAGTTGAGACTTATTAAGATGCCGAATAAAAAACTGCAATTTAAAAGTGGCCATAACATTTTTTAATCGATGTTCTATTCATAACCGTGACCAATATTTAATGCAGCAATTTATTTGTTCCAGATGCGCCGATTCAAGAAAGAAATCGTCACAGCCACATTTAGTGAACTAACAATTTTTTTAAAGATTAAAATGATTTTTTTCATTGTTAATAATGTGTTTTGTAAATACTAAAAAAAATCAAATAAAAGAAATACATTCAGTTTCTCTTAATACCTAAATCAGGCTAACACAAAAAAAATCATGTAAACTTACATACTTATAGAAAGTTAGCTTACAAATTACTTAGTCCTAATCCTAACGTCCTAGTCCTGTTGTAAAATATCATTTAACTTAATAAGAAAATACCTATTAGGGGAAAGGTGTACGAGATGATCCCCTTAAGGGAGAATCAAACCATCAAACCCTTAAGGGAGAATGCTCATTGTTTAAATGATGTAAAAACGTTTAACGGTAGCTAATTTATCTGTCTGACCGTTGTTAGGTATACGCAAAATGTTTAATTTGTTGATCATTAGAGTTATCTTTTTTTTTTAATCCTAACAAAAGATCATCTCGAATACCCTGGTGTCCATGACGATCCTTTAGGAATGGGCAAGATGATTTTACAACTAATTTTTGAAAGTTTGTTTTTATTTAGTAATCTAAGGTATAAAAATATCAATACCTTTACCTAAGCTTATTTATTATTTATTTAACACTTTATTGTACACATAACATTTCAGAAAAAACAATTAAAGTAGACATGTACAAAGGGCGAGCTTATCTCTAAACAGATCTCTTCCAGCAAACCCGCAACAGAGACAGTTCTGAAGTGTACAAATAGACAAATAGATACAATAAACATACATAAACTATGGCTTATTTTAGAGAGTGATAGTGTTCATTCACTTGCTTTTTGAAGGACGCAAATGTTTGACAATCACGAATATCGGCGGGGAGTGAGTTCCACAACCGGGCAGCATGGATAGTGAAAGAGTAAGAGTAGAAATCGGTGGAGTGGGTCTGGATTCTAAGTTGGGTACGGATATGAGATCGACAAGGTTTGTCAGGAGGGCGGGAGAAGGAGAAACAATCACGGAGATAGCTAGGGGCGGAAGGATTGTGAAGGATTTTGTGGAGGAGACAGAGGATATGGACATCACGACGCTTGCGAATAGGGAGCCACTTTAACTGCGCCCTGTACTTGGACACGTGATCATACTTCCGAAAGCCAAAAATGAAGCGTATGGCTAGGTTTTGGAGTCGTTCCAGTTTGTTGATCAACTCCTCAGTGGCATCGTGATAACAAACATCTATATATAAGCTTCTTCTTATCGTGTGGGCAGAGCCCTGGTGTCAGAGTTTTTCAGACCGCCTTACGACCTCTGACGTGGTTTTTATGTACCTAAGCTGAAAATCAACCTTTCCTTAGGGCAAAATCACCAAATATTTGTTTTTTATTTATCACAATAACTACCTCGTCTCTCACACCGCCATGACTAATTGGCTGATGTGAGTATGGGGAGTATCGAGGGCTATGTTTTAGCAAAGATAGCAACCAGGTGGTGTTAATATAGTTTAGCTGCAATAGAAAGGGATCATCTTTCTTACCGCAAGGGATCATCTCGTACATTTCCCCTAATATACTTGTACAGGATGTCCCAAAACTCTACGTTAGCGTCTTCCCTATTTTCTACAGGGTGTAGTCTCAAAGTTGCCAAAGAAAACCATTTTACTGCAGAAGTCGGACGGTCTGCTGCTGACGGAAGATGTTGTTTTCTTTAAAAAGTATGACACTAATCCTTTATTTTTCCGATTATTCAGGATTGCCTAACAAGTACTTATATGACAAAAATTACAAAGTAGTTACTACATTTAAATGTTGAGCGTAAGGTGGGGATTTTTCCAATGTTAAAAAAAATCGAAAGCTATCAAAATTTTTTATTTTTCCTGAATAGTTATAAACTCACCTATCTCCTGTTTTGGATTGACGTTGAGTTTTGGGACACGCTGTATTCTTAGTCCTAACTATAATTGTCAGACAAATCCTGGCTTGCTGGCTAAGAGAAAAAACGAGGATGACGAATAACACTCTATCTGCTGGCATAATTATACAGGGTTTAGGTAAATATAAATGAGTTTCATAATTTACGTGTGCTTTAGACCATCAAACTGAACCACTTTTACTATGGACCACAAATTAAATAAAACTATTTCTAGTATGCAGGGTGTTACAAAAATACAAATAAACATTTAAGGTGGTGGTTAAGACCATCGAACTGAACAACTTTCACTATGGGACCAATATCGAAATCGCGAAAAAAAAAATCGTATGTTCCATCATCATCATCATACGTCAATGTCACATTGAAAAACTAGGTTGTGAAAATTTTATTTTCGGCTTATTTTCAGGTTTATTGGCTTATTTAAGACTTCTTTACGGTGGGAAAAATATTTCCTTCCACAGTTTTTTCCCCCTTTCTTCTCGGTTCATAAATATTTATGAATCAGGATGAGTGATATTAACTCCAGTGTCGGGAGTTATTTGGATAATAGACATTCTGATAATGATAAAAATAGTTTGTGTGATGCTGTGGAAGAGGAATCCGTCAGGCCTGGATATGTGATATGTGCAGCTGATTCAACAAAACTTAGCAGTGAGTCTCCTATGCTTCGTGGTGGGAAACGTGTTCGGTGTGATAGTGAAAGTACCCTAGACGATGATGAAGGAGAATTTAGCGTGGTTGGCCAGAGAAGTGCTAAACGCTTGGCGCTTCGTCAACCACCTTTGTCAAGAAGGGGTGAAAGAGATGATGAGCTACACGCTAGGCTACACGTGGTTACTATTACATCTAAAACGGTTTTACCCAAACAAATAGGTATGGCAAAATTACTGAAGTCTGAAAATATTAAAAACATTATCAGGATTATATACAAGAACCCGTACAAGGTACTGATAAAGTTTGAAACAAGAGAGGATGCCTCTAAACTATTATCCTGTGTGAAAATGATTGACCTGGGCTATAGATGCCAGCGTACAGACGAGCTAAATGTAACTTACGGTATTATAAGGCAAATTGAGATCGAGATTGAGGAAGATGAGCTGTTGAAATCGTTTACGTGTGATCATGAGATCATATCAGCTAGGAGATTAAACCGCTTAGACAACGATGGTTCCTGGACCAAAAGCGAGTCAGTTCGGCTAGGTTTCAAAACTGACTCCTTACCGCCCTATGTTTATGCTCATGATAGTAGACTCAAGGTGGAGCCATTTACATTCCCAGTGACACAGTGTTCGGGATGCTGGCATTTTGGTCATGTTACACGATCGTGTCCGATAAAGAAGACTGTTTGCCCAAAATGCGGAGGGAATCACCCTAACTGTTTGACCAAGATCTTTGTATGTGTCAACTGTAAGGGAGGCCACATGGCTCTCGATAAAACTTGCCCGATGTATCTTAGAGAGAAAGAGATACGTGTTATAATGAGCAAAGAAAGCTGCACTTACAGGAAAGCACTCCAGTTTTATGGCCAAAAAAAGAGAGAAGAGATTATATTGTCTTCTTTCAGCAGTCAACAGGCAGGAACTGATGGTTTAAATACAGGTACAAGTAACAACAACAACATGTCGGTGTCACAGAAATCATACCGCGATGCTTTGATTACAAAATCTAGCGTTCGATGCGAAGAGTTTTCATCGATGTCCACCGAAGATGAAATTACAGTTTTAGAAGGAACGACAAGTAAACAGGATGAGCCTAGGATTAAAGTAGAAGAGCCTAGAACACAGAGGAAAAACAGAGATAGAAATATTAAAAGTAAGAAAGGTCCACAAGAAGCAGAGAGGGAAGATGAGTCGGAAAGCAGAGATACACAACCGCTGCAAGAAGGCTATAGCGGTCGTAAGCAAAGAACAAAAGTATTTTCTTTTAAAAGATTTCTACAAAAAGTTACACAAATCATCATGTCCGAAGCATCCGTTGGGGAAAAGGTACAATTAGGTATAAGAATGATTGTAGAGGAGTTATCATCTTGTTTGTCGTCATGCATAGGTAATAAGGATCTTTTGGGTAAAGTATTTAATTATTTTGTTAATGGCTAGGTCCAATCTGTACAATGATTTTTATGTTAATATTGCGCAGTGGAATTCTCGTAGCCTTCGGCCCAAACGTTTAGATTTTGAAGCGATCTTAAATCGAGAAAAGATCCATATTGCTATTTTGAGCGAAACGTGGCTAGAACCAGATAGTATTATAAAGTTTAGCGGGTATACAGTTTTTAGAAAGGATCGGTCTGACTCTTACGGTGGGGTCGCAGTCCTAGTCCATAACTCTATCCAATCTATTCTGAATTATTCTTTTACAATATGTAATACAGGCATTGAGGTCTTACATGTACAAATACTGAATGTTAAATATTTGGAGAATGTCGTCGCTGTGTATTGCCCTTCTGCCGAACAGACCACTCAAACTGATTGGGACGATATTTTCTCAAAATTTCCTAAGTTTTCATTGGTAGCGGGTGATTTTAATGGGCACCACACAAATTGGTCATATAAAAATGATGGTAGAGGGGTACAATTGGCGGTATCTGCATGTGACTACAATTTTGTACCCTTGAACGATGGTAGGCCAACAAGGATTCAATTAGTTGATGGTGTTGTACAGGAATCTTCGCCTGATATCGCCTTTATAACCACAGACACAGCTATTTATATAAATAATTGGAAGGTTACCAATGAACACTTAGGAAGCGATCACTTAATTATTAAGTATACTCTCAATTATAAGGACGAAATTGTACTATGTTCAAAACGTAATTATAAGAGGGCCGATTGGCCTTCTTATAAAGAATATATAAAAAAGTATTTGTGTGAGGTGCTTGACGTGGACCAGGGTATTCAGGGAATGTATAACTCATTTATCAGGTTGATAAACGACTCAGCTGATAAGCATATTCCTAATATTAAGATATGTACAAATCCATTACGAAAGTTTTCCCCTAAGCCTTACTGGTGCCCAGATCTATCCAAAGCGGTCGCAGAGAGACGTTTAGCTCTAAAAAATTTTAGGAGAAATCCAATCCCCCAAAACTTAGACCGGTTAAAAGATAAGATTGCCGAATGTAGATTAAAAATAAGTAGGGCTAAAGCAAAAAGTTGGCATACATTTTGTAATAGTTTAGATGAGTCATCCAATGCATCTGAGGTTTGGAGAAAAATGCGGTGGGTAAAAGGTCTAAGCTATAATAAGTTGTGTACGACCATCGAAAAAAAAGAAGAGTTACTCTGTGATCTTGCCCCGGATACAGTGACGCCCCCGGAACCACTCTTCCGATCAATAAATCTATCCTTAGAGCAAGATTTTGCTATACACGAATTAAATAGTTGTTTGAAAAAGAAAGACACTGCTCCCGGTATAGATCGAATCACGTACTCTATGATTTTTAACCTCCCGGACACTGCCAAATCTCACCTATTAATGTTGTTTAATGTCATTTTTAAATTTTCTGTAATCCCAGAGCAGTGGCGTTGCATACAAGTGCTTCCAATCCCTAAGCCGGGAAATCCGTCCTCTGAGCCTAAGTTGAGACCAATATCTCTGATGTCATGCTTTTGTAAAACATTCCATTTAATGTTAATGAAACGTTTAGAGTGGTTTGTTGAAAATAAGAAAGTTTTCGCGCAGACTACCGCTGGTTTCAGAAGGGCGCAGTCATGTCTAGATTCCTTAATACGGTTGATATCCTACATACAATTAGGTTTTTCTGAAGATAAGCCTACATTAGCTTGTTTTCTGGACATTGAGGGCGCTTACAACAATGTGTTGATTGAAAAAGTGGTCACTACTCTTGATGACCTCGCTGTGGGAACCAAAATCTGTAAATACCTCTGGTCATTTCTTAGTGAAAGGAGGCTTGAAATTAAAAACGAAAGTTCCGGTGTATTATCCAGGTGGACTAATAGAGGTCTGGCTCAAGGAGACCCTATATCCCCATTAATTTTTAATATTGTGACGTATACAGTTTGTAATAAGATCCTGAACGTTTCTATTTCACAGTACGCAGATGATTTTGTCCTTTATTACAAAAGTAAGTCGTTGATTGAGAGCGTCGACAGAATTCAACTCTCTCTTAATGAGATGGTTGCAATTTTAAAAGAAATAGGTTTAGAAATCTCATATCAAAAGACTAAAATGTGTATTTTTACCAGAAGACGTAAATATCCTCAAATAGATGTTAAATTAAAGGATAATTCTCTTTTGTTGGTTGACAACTTTAAGTACCTAGGTGTTTGGCTTGATAAGTCCTTATTATTTGGTAAACACATCAATGAGATCAGCCAAAAAACTTCAAAATTTCTTAATATTCTTAAGACTTTAGCGGGTTCGACATGGGGGGTACATCCAAAACACCTTAGGAGGCTGTACATAGCATTGGTCAGGAGTAGAATGGACTATGGTTGTTTTTTTTATGATAATAGTGCAAAAACCCATGTATCTAAGTTAGACATAATACAAAATCAGGCTATGAGAATAATCGGTGGGTTTATAAAGAGCACTCCCATACACGTGATGGAGAGCGAGCTGTGTATACCACCTTTATTTTTAAGGAGACGTTATCTCGCTACCAAGTATTGCCTGAAGTGCCTCTCTTGGTCAAATAGCTCACTTACTGATCTGCTAGACAATCTCTTTTCTTCTTTCCAAAGTAGATACTGGCACAAGAAAAAGATACCGCTGGTACCTCTGATATATAATGAAGCTAAAGAGGACAAGGTGTTCTCCTCATATCCCCTGTTGATGTTTACTCTGGATACATGGGTTTCAAATATAAATATTAATGATGTAATAGTTGCGAACTTGGAGTGTACAAAGGGACCAAAATCGTCATTTGAACCTAATTTACTCAAGTGTAATATTATGATTGAGTTAGAAAGTAAATATGCTAGTTGGGTCAAAATCTACACAGATGGGTCGAAAAGTGAGAGTGGTTTGGGAGATGCATATATTGACGTGAGCTCGAAAGTTAGCAGTAGTTTTAAAATCGTGTCTAATATTTGTATAATGACGGCGGAATTATTTGCAATCTCGGAAGCTGTATCTTACGTTGAGGGATTGGGAAAGGAAAAGGTGGTGATTCTTACTGACAGTAAAAGCGCATTGCAACATTTAGCTCGCTGCGCCTCTGGGTTTAGGGGTGTGGCCTTAGCGTATTCCGTACTTAACAAAATAAGATCCTTGTCCCGCCATCTAACTCTGAGATTGCAATGGATTCCCTCTCACGTAGGGCTGAAGGGTAACGAAGAGGCTGATTTCTTGGCAAGAGAAGCTTGCTTGAACGGTAATGAGGTTTTTGTGATACCGGACTACTCGGAAATGCTCCCTAAATATAAAGCTAGGTGCTATCTTAATTGGCAGGAGTATTTTAACGAAAGATCGAAAGAGAAAGGGATTTGGTATAGGACCATGCAGAGTGAACCTCCTCGCATACCCTGGTTCAGTGGTACCTGTCTTAGTAGGAAGCTGGTTAAAATAGCTTTAAGGCTGAGATCCGGACACATTCCACTAAACAAATTTGCGTTTTTAATGAAAAAGGCTCCCTCACCTAATTGCGAGGTATGCGGTACTGTGGAGGATGTTCAGCATTTATTAGCGGAATGTGTCCGGTACCAATCGCAGAGGCTATTATTGTATAATAATTTAAATCTAAATATTGTGAATGTAGGCTCTTTTGTCACCATTTTAGCCGCCCCTACGTCGGGAGAGGCTAAAATGGTGTACCTTTTTATTTATAGTACTAGTGTTTAATATGTGTGTTTGTTTGTATATTCGTTAGGTAGTGTTAGGTTTTTATTTCATTGTAAAATTATTTCTTTTTGTAGAGTCTTAAGGGTTAAGGCACGATGGGGCTGACGTAACCTCAGGGTTAAAAGCTCCAAAAAAAAAAAAAAAAAAGAATTAAAAAAAAAAAAAAAAATCATCATCATCATCATATCAGCCGATAGACATCCACTGCTAGACATAGGCCTCCCCTAAAGTGAGGAGATTTGCCATAATCGCCATGATGCGATGTGTTTGCGATGTTCCATACTAAACTACAGTTCTACTCGAGCTAAATGTATGGGACAAAAGATTTTTTTTTCGCGATTTCGATGTTGGTCCCATAGTGAAAGTTGGACAGTTTGTTGGTCTAAATCACCCCCTTAAAAGTTTTCAATTTTTATTTTTACTTCTGTAACACCCTGTTTACAGGATGTAAACTTAAATGCGTTTCATACTTTAGGGGTGCTTCATATCATCAAACTGAACTTATTTCAGATGATGCCAAAATAAAAATTGAAAAGAACCCCCCACTGTTTTATACATTTTGGTCGAGCTGCCATTGACATGTTATTATAAGGAACTGATGTTATTATAAAGACTGCCGTGGTCTAGGTCTCTAGGTCGAGGAGAGGAGAGGAGAGCACATACATTATTTTTATAAGCTTCTTTGGTCTTAGTACAACTTAGTAGGTCTCAAATATGAGTCACCTGATTTTTTTTACGAATTCACGTTTGCTTCCGTAGAAAGTCCAAAAGTTTTTAGGTTTGATGATCCAAACCAGCCCTGAACATTTCGTAACGATAAAAAATCACCCAGTATACACATAAAATAATACTTTCGTCCAGAAAGGAAGAATGTCTGCAGAAACGGGATACCGATGCGATCAGAGGTGTGGTCAGATGCAGTGGCTATTACCGGTTTGTAGAAGCTTTCTAAACTTCTACTGAACAACAGCAGGAGCTAGACTCGTGCTATCGTCGGTGACCTTACCGAGCACTACGTCACAGGATTGGATAAGTTTTACGTCAAGATTGACAGTCGAAGCTACAAAAGCGTAGAAAAAAATTGTATCCAGTATTGGCCTCTAAACACTGTCCATATACACGCACACAGACATAATTAGTATGGCGCCTCACGCACACCACCCTAAGAAAGTTGGCCCTTTTTGTTTTATACGGTAGAAGCATGAGGCTCTTTCTAGACATATACTTTTTGTAAGGTCACAGGCACGATGATGCATAAGATCAAACTCACCCTAGATCCCAGCTGCCGAGAGTGCGGAGAGGAGGAGGAGACCATGGAACATTATCCTTTGTGACTGTGATGTTTTGGCGGCAAAACGCATGTGCCTCCTCGGATGGATATCCAAAACCGGTCTCAGGTTTCTTCCCCTCAATGGTATCGCCTCCTTCATCGACCTTGTATTTGAAGGGTGAAGAAAATTAAAATTATTGGGGCCGACTCAAAAGATCCCACTGGCTCGAAGTCTTGCTGGCTTGCCAGTCCCCCACAACAAGATAAGATAAGAAACTTTCATCTTATTTCTGATTTTGGGATTATAATGTTCAGTAAATTTTTTCAGTTCAGTTTGAGCTTCAAATCAGGACATTGTCGAAATTAGTGAAAGTGGTGGTATGTTCGTGGTTTTTTAGGGCTCTGTACCCAAAGGGTGCCAACGGGGCCCTATTCGTATGCCTACGCTGTCCGTCCGTCCGTCAGTCCGTCCTAGCTTTAAAGGACTGTATCTATTGAACCGTAATTGGTAGAGAGTTGACATTTTCACAGAATATGTTTCATTATTTTCAATTTGCTAGTATATTATATATAATAAATAACACAAAATGTAAAAAATTAAGGGAGAGAGGTAATTACTAATTGAACTTTTAAACTGTAACCGGTACCATTTAGTGACAAAAAGACTATCTGAAAACATATTTAAAAAAAACCATTACGCAACATAGAAATCAAAATTGTGAGTCCCAGAAGGCTTTTAAATTAATAATATTAATGTCAATGCATACATTATTCTTGAGCAATAAAATAGTAATTGAATTTTAAAAAATGAGGTTTATATTAGAAAATACGAATGTATTTTTCAAAACCTAAATAGACAAAAATGTTTACACCATGTTTGAAGTATGTAATACTGGTAATGCCTTAAATATGTGTAAAAAAAAATTACCATCGGCTTTTTTATAATTTTTTTATTTTTATTTTTATTTATTTGATTCACTTACAGTTATTACACTCATACAATCATTGTGATACTTAACTACGTCTTAAGCTAAATGCATAACCACTTAAAAGTGAACACAACATGCGTAATTTACAGTCACAAAAGGAAAAAAACAGAACGTTTCAGCCAATGAAAGAGAAACATTGACCTCAGATGACAAATAACTTAGGTACTGTTTATTATTATATTTTAGAAAATTAAAAAGTAAAATAAAAGAAATGAGAAAGTAACAAATAACAATTGCAGTGATAACGTGGTGGAGACAGTACAATGAGCAAACTCCCTTCCGTTATCCTTCTCCTATTTTCCCCTTTCTTCCTTCAAACTATGTTCCTTCTGAACCTATTGAGAGAGTCAGAGTAGATGTCTGCCGACTTATCGCCATTATTATTATACAGTCCACAAAGACTGCCACGACAGAAACAAAGCCCAAGACTGTTCTTCGGAATGGCGGTGCAAGTGGTGTTGATACGAGGTATCTCGGGTATCTGGCATCGAACCCTAAGATTAAATCTGCGTAATAACTGAGGACAATCCACAAGGCCTCTTAGAACCTTACATAAAAAGATCAAGTCTAGCATGTCTCTCCTTTTCGCTAATGACATAATGAGATACTTAATAGCTAAATTTTAAATTTGGAACTGTTGCTGACGGGATTTTTTTTAATTTGGTACATTTCTAAGCTCAAATTGGCTTTTAAATACTTTACCGAAAAAATCAATTATTATTAATTAGTCCCGGCTGAAACCGTAAAATGACGGGGCTAAACAAGAAACGTATTTTTTCAAGGTTTTTTTATTTTGCTTGATCGTAAAAACGGCAATACATACAAGCGTGAAACTTGGTGTGATTATAGTGTATAAAACAACAAAAAATACAAACCGTGCCAAGTGTGTGTCGGGCTTGCGCTAAAGGTCTCAGAGAAATTTTTTTTTTGTTTATATTGTATAGTGGCAAGGAGCCCTCCATGCTCGAGGACGCGCAAAAAAAACGGTTTTTAAATAATAAAGTTTAAAAAAAAAAATACTACTTACTTAATTACAATCAACGATAATCCTAGGTAAGGTGATTCACATACGATGAGGCATGTCGTAGCGGCAGACGTCAGTCCGTCATTTTGTGAAGCAAGGAGTTGTATGAAACCGCACGTAGAAGCACACACGGTGACGGATTGACGCATCGTGTGTGCTTCTACGTGCGGTTTCTTAAAACTCCTTGCTTCACAAATGACGGACTGACGTCTGCCGCTGCGGCATACGTCATCGTGTGTCATCTTTCTTACCCAACAAATTGCCACTTTTTGACGAACACGTGCTAAGTTTCAGCTTCCACGTCAAATGGTCTCTGAGAAAAATGCCTGTGACGGATGGACGGACAAACAGACACGAATCTGATTCCGTATAAGTGTTCCGTTTTGCCAATTTTGGTACGGAACACAAAAATGGAACTAGGGAATCACCTAAATACGCTACCTAAATAATACCTAGGATTTTCGCACCTTATTTGTGTGTGCTCATATTTTTATCATAAACCTGTGATATTGTGCACATGTAATATTATTCGTGGTATTTTCTGTCATTTATTTGATGTTTATTTACTGGTCTATATAAAATTGTAGTGAGCTGTGAATTTGGAGTCAATTAAAGTTTCCAAAATGAAGTGGATAGTAGTGCTTGTTGTTTCTGCTGCATTTTTGGCAGATGTTTCTTGGTGCGATGATCAATGTAAGTGTATTACATTTGTAATATAAGTAGCTTTAGACACATACAGTCAGTTGCAGAAACGCTCATTAAAGTTAACCCTCCATTAAATCTCTTGCTGTCACTTTTTGTCTTGTTGACGTAGTAAAAGCTAGCAAGAAATTTTATGTAGGATTAACTCTAATGAGCGTTTCGGCAACAGAGTGTTGAAGTATTAATGCGATTAAGAGATTAAAGTTTATTTATTTGACAACAAAATAAATAAATAAATCCGCCTTCCAAAAAAACTAAAACATAAAAAAATAATATTGCAGCGGATGACTTTTTCGTTCGCATCATAAGAACATTAATTTGTTTTATCGAAGTCGCTGTCAAGCCGGTACGATTTGCGACAGGGCTTGAATAGTTTTTTGGCTTGGCTTGACACCAACTTCTATAAAACAAATTAATGTTCTTATGATGCGAACGAAAAAGTCATCTGCAATATACATTTTTTACTTATTAGTTTTTTTGAAGCAGGTTTTAATTTTTTGTTAAAATTTTGTTTATTTCACAATTTTCAGTGGTGAATTCATTAGTTCAATTTAATAGTAGTGCTTTAAATTAACAAACGCTCTAGCCGGCACTACGATTTTTAAAGGTTCCCCTCGATTTCTCTGGGATGCCATCATCAGATCCTGGTTTCCTTATCATGATACCTTCTTTACAACAAAAACGAATCGTCAAAATCGGTGCATAAACGACTAAGTTATCCGTGAACACACATAAAAAAAAACGAATTGAGAAACATCCTCCTTTTTTGAAGTCGGTTAATAAAAACATTGGAACAAACAAAACTTACCCTAGTCTTTGCAATTTTTAATCTCGATCCTGTGCCTGTGGTTTGTCAGATTTTCGGTAAAATATTAATTTTTAATAAGTTTTTTAAGATTTGTATTGTTGTAGGCACAGAGATTTAGTTTCTAGACCGAGTTTAAAAAAGTTCCTAAATACATTATACCTGTATAATCAATCAATCAATATTTAATTTAATCGATTAAATTAATATTTAATTTAATCGATTAAATTAAATATTGCGAAGAAATGAAAACACTAGGTATCTTGTTTAAAAACATAATTCTTTCAATATGTAGGTAGTCAAAATCTACAAAAAATGGTAACAGGAAAATTGGTGTAAATGAGCCATAGAATAAATTAACACCTTTGTTTGTAAAGGTAGTCATAAAGCTACATAACCCACAATAATATTATTAGATCACCAGACCATGATGCAATATTAGTTCAGTTTATTTGTGGTTCTTTTGTTTTTAACGTTTTTGAACAATTTAACCTACATTAAAAAGTTTATTGATGATACACTTTTTATGATGTTTAAGACGGACTGAAACAACTATTCAAATTTCTGTAATCTGTTCATTCAATTACCTACTTATTTGGTTACACGTTTAGAAGTTAGATCTATCGAAGATTCTAATTATGAAAGCATACTTCATTTAACAACCATAAGGTATATAAAAATAAGTATAATGGTAGGTACTGATATTAAGTTTGCGACCGATGTCTGGATATTTGTGAAATTAGACACAAAATACAGGTGAAGCTAAAATAAGCGTGTTAAAAAAAGCTTAAATTCTGAAGAAGTACACAAACGTGGTCGCGGCCGCGGGTAACAGCTAGTTAGTAGTAAATGAAACAGAAAATACAAAATTACTTCAGCATGATATCAGTAAATCCAGTCGCTTAGCCTTAAAAATCCAGTCCGGTCTTAAACATTACCCCTCCTTTGGATTTCCACCACAACAGGTTACAATAAAATGTACTTCATCAGAATTTGAATCGATGTCTTCAACCTTTCAGATGAATCTCAACAAAGGTTGAAGCGCTCACCGCACTACGACTGTCCGCCTTATTACCCTCCTCCGCCACCACCACCGCCACCGTTCTGGCGACATCACAGGCCCCGCTTTTGGCCACCACCACCACCACCACCATACTGGCAGCAGAACCAACAGAACTTGGCTTACAGCGCTGCTAACGCCGAAGCAGGAGCTCAAGCTAATCAGGCTCAGTCTCAAGCTGCGTCTACATCTCAAGTCCAGCCAACCAAGCCTCCAGCCAGCCAGCCCCAGCCAACCTCCAGCTTCCAGCCTCTCGAAAAAATCAATGGTCAAGGATCTCCACCATGTAGTACATGCGAGCAAAATAGTGCTGTAAGCAATGCTGAAAGCAATTCGGGATCAGCTGTTGCGGTGGCAATAGCTAGAGTTAAGTCTAATTGAGATTATATGAGAAACCTCCTCCTTTTTTTGAAGTCGGTTAAAAATAGATAAAAATAGTAGAATAACATATCTCACGAAGTTCGCTCAGTCTTGGTTGTAGTACTGATGATTGTGCAATATGATTTAAAAATTAAGTGGGCGGGACTGGAACCTGCAATCATCCAAACCGGAGAATCGTTTTGTCCAATTTAGCCACCGAGCCCACTGCGTCGGAGAATGAAATTCTTCAACCTATTCCATTTGTTGATGACATATGAAAGAAAAGACCCCAAATACTAACCAGAAAATATATTCCTCATTATTTTTGTATACAAAGTCGAGGAGTTTCTTTCGAAAAAAACTGTGATGTAATTATTAGCTTTAATTATATAAATAAAACTCATCATCATAAATATTGAAATAATAACATTAAATAAAAGTTCAAATGTATATAATTAAATACCACAACTTATTCAATTAAAATAACCATACAATTCCGAAAACTACCAGAATCCATGACGAGTCACTTAGCGATCTTTTTGATGAACCGTTAGTTTGTGCTAAGGTGGATGTTCACAGGTATGCCGAATAAATGAAACCAGCTTAACATTAAATAAGATAGTACTATTATATTCAGTGTTTTATTTCTATACTTACTTAAATTATACCAATCTACTGTTATAAAATTTGTAAATAATAATATACATTCGTTTATTCAAATAACCACGATTCATTTTGTTAGTAACTGTATGTTAAAACTATGTTAGTCGGTACTTGATAACCAAATGAGCTGCATCTGTATAATAAAGAGTATTGAGAAAAAAAGTTACCGACTAGGATATTTTAAAATAAAACCCAATATGAGCTTAACACTTTTAACTTGTTTCTTTTTTTAATATCTTTGATTACATCTTCAATTTGATTATCTTCAATTTGATTCAAATACTGAATCGTATTTGAATCAAATTGAAACCATTAGATTAATACATTTTTATAAAGTGTTCGAAAGCTTTAAATTCGGATCATTTCATTTATACAAGGTGTTAAAAAAATACAAATAAACATTCAAAGGACGGGACGGCACTAACAGCATCCTGGCGATGATTGCCGACAGACTAGACGGGCCGTACTTGGGTCATTGGTGTAGGATGCATCTGTCTCGCAGCTAATGATAGTTTGATTGACATATTGAATTGATTGGAATGTACCTAATTGAAATACAGTTTTTGAGAGTTACGCGCGCCGAAATATCGGGAACTCAAATATACCAAAACGCGGTAAGAACCCGTTATAATGTTTATTTCTAGTACCTATTTTAATTAAATGTAATTGAAATGAATGGAATTTAATTATATTTAATTTAATTGTAGCCCATTCATTTTACGGAGTTTTGTTAGGCGGGGTAGGGAGTAATTATTAATTGGACTTTTAAACTGTAACCGGCACCATTTAGTGACAAAAAGACTATCTTAAAACATATTAAAATAAAAATCGCCACGCAACATAGAAATCAAAATTGTGTTTCCCAGAATGCTATTTAATTAATAATATTGTGCCAATACACTCATTTGACTTAGATTTAACAATATAAATAATTTTTTAGCAATAAAATAGGCATTGAAATTTAAAAAATGAGGTATTTATAAGAAAAAACGAATGGATTTTTCAAAACCTTCTAAGTAGCCAAAAAATATTTACACCATGTTTGAAGTATGTAATAATGGTAAAGCCTTAAATATGTGAAAAAAAATTTACCATCAGGTTTTTTTAGAACGAGATAATACCTAAATTTTAAAATTGGAACTGTTGCTGACGTGATTTTTTTTAAATTTTGGTACATTTCTAGGCTTCAATATTATACTGAAAAAAAATATCAATTGTTAATTAGTCCCGGCTCAAACCGTAAAATAACTGGGCTATTGTAATTGTCTTATGTAAATGTGAAATTGAACCATTGTAATTTGAATTTTAAGTACCTACTAACATAGTTTACATGAGTGTGTTACTAACATAACGAATCATGGTTATTCGAATAAATACATTTTATTATTATTATAAGGGGAATCTGATGTTCCATACTAAATTAAAAATATAGTCGAGCTAAATGTATGGGACATTAGATTTTTTTTTTCGTTATTTCGATGTTGGCCCCATAATGAAAGTTGTTCAATTTGATGGCCTAAACAACCCTCTTAAAGGTTTTAAATGTTTGTTTTTACTTTTATAACATACAGGGGTATGGAGCACGACTCGTGATGATCCACCTTAACAATGTATTATGTTCAATGTAACTTTAGAGTAAATTCATCAGAATAAAGCCTGATAAATGCATTGTGTCGTATCCCGTTACTTAAACATTTACCGTTTTAACGTACCTAGGTACGTATTTAGCCATCTAGAAAGCCTAAGATAAGATAAGATAAGATAAGATAAGATAAGCCTAGAGTAAAAGCTAGGTGTTATCAATCTTTAATCTTACCTACTTACGTGCTTAGTTAAAGAAAGAACAAGGCAATTAAAATGTACAATTTATCATTAATTTAATTGTTTAGTTTTGTATAAATTCAACAATAAATAATATTTGATTGAATCTCTTTTCCCAAATGAAAATTTATTTATACGTCTCATAGATTACGTTTATTCTATACATCTAATAGACAGTAAACATAATTATAATAAAATTGTAAACTTGGCGTGGATGTAGGTACATTGAAGATATTTACTGAAATATTGATTGGCGGTATTTAGGATACGTATGGAAAGCATCGCGTCCATTTTTAGAATTTTTATCTGTTTGTTTGCGTACGCATCACTTAAAAACGACTGAACCGATTTGGATGGGGTTTACACAAATGCATAGGGTTTAGTTTGGATTAACATTTAGGACCAACTTCGTCAGAAAATCATAATAATGACCACCAACATGCAAATTAACTGTAGTGCTTTTCGACACACAAAGAGAAATTTCATTCGTCTATGTGGACTCTGTAGGATGAGGGGTAGAAACTTTGAACTCCTGATGTAATTTCCGTCAAACAAATGAATTTTATTTATTAACTGTTTTATTGTAAGCTTAAAGGGGCTTGGATAAGCGATCATTAGTTAAGTAAAGTAAATCGTTTTTAAAGCTAAAGAAACTAAAGAAATTTAAATTTAGGAAATTAAAAAACACGACCCTTTTACGTTCAAAAGTTCATAACTTTTAAATTAATACGAATAACCAATTGATTCATATAATGGAAGAATCTCCATAAAATAGGCAACTTTTTGTAATAGGTAAGTGGTCAACTTTTGGTAAAACCTACAAACAGCAACGACACAAACATCCATGGCAATAAATGAAATGAAATGACCGAACCGAGATTTAAACCCAGGACCCTGGTTTGGCAGTCCGGCGTAACCATTACACCAACCCGTTTGTAAATTACTGTCCCACATTGAGAGGAGCAATACCAATACCACCAAATAAAGAAACCAGTAGGATTCTGGGTCAACTTAGATTAACCATCTAGCTGTAACCGTAACATAGCACACCTCGATAGAGACTTAAATTACTTTAACGACCAATCAAAAAGTTATTGCTGTGTAATTTTACCTACTACGTCAGTACAGAACCGTGCCAAACATTGTAAGTTCAAGCTCGAACGATTCAAGGTTATGAAGACTGCTTTTGCTTGTTTTCCACTGCGAGCTATTCAAGTTACTAGCTATACTATAGGGTCCTTCTTAATGCTGACACTTTTTCAAGGGTATAGTCAGACCCTCAAACTGAACAACTTTGCGAACTGAAATCGCGAAAAAATATCAGCTCTTCCATACAAAACTGCAAACCTACTCGACCCAAATGTATGGGACAGCTGATTTTTTTTTGCGATTTCGATGTTGGTCCCATAGAGAAAGTTGTTAAGTTTGATGGTCTGATCATCCCCTTAAAAATTATCCAAATATTAAGAATATGTTTAATCTGGCTTTGCTACGTTGATATTGTATATTCCAAACCAAAACTGGAGTGGCCCGACAACCCAAAAGTGCAGAGAAACTGGGAAGACATAAGTTCTAAACAGATGATCGCAATCCTGACGAATGCTGCCTCAGGAAGCGACGTGGTCCGCCTCAAGGCCGGCCTAATTCGACGCGCCGTGGACTCTGCTGATGCCTGTCCAATGTAGCCCCCTGGCCTGAGTCGTACCGACGGTAAAAGGCCCGATGACATTGGTTCCATGGAAGAGAGGCCGTAACTTGTTGTGGGATGCAACGTGCATCAGCACATTTGCACCCTCTCACTTGAGCCACACCATACGCGCTGCCGGCTCAGCGGCCGAGAATGCAGCCAGGCTGAAGCACGACAAGTACTAACCTGGAACTAACGTACGACTTTATACCGGCCACTGTTGAGACGGCGGGGCCATGAGGTTCTGAGGCGAAAGAATTCATCAGGGACCTAGGGCGACGTTTAAAAGAAAAAGGCTGCGACCCTCGGTCCGGCTCGTTTCTGGTACAAAGAATATCTTAGGCCATACAACGAGGAAACGCAGCCTCAATAATGGGCACATTCCCGACGGGGAACAACTCCCAAGCTTAAATGGTCGATTTACTTTAACGATGTTCTTTGTTTTTTTTTTATTCTTTTGTTTCTTTTGGAGCTTTTAACCCTGAGGTTGTTGTAGGCTTATTCCAAATTATTATTTAGATAAGTATTTTACAAATTTTATTTAATTTTGTACCACCAGCACGGCTAGCATGCCACCCACGACAAAGCGTTTAAACGAGAAAAACGTCATGCGCGCTCTTTCTGACCTACGTAAAATAATAAAAACACATCTCGATTTTTATCGTTTTCTCGGGGGTGGCATGCTAGGCCTACTGTTGTACATACCAAAATAACTTATCGAAGCAAAATCTTTTATGAATATGATTGATAATGATAATTGATGAGTGTCAACAAAATTGTTGTTAGTCCAAAATAGCCCAGTCATTTTACGGAGTTTTGTTAGGCGGGGTAGGGAGTAATTATTAATTGGACTTTTAATCTGTAACTGGCACCATTTAGTGACAAAAAGACTATAAAACATATTAAAAATAATCGCTACGCAACATAGAAATCAAAATTGTGTGTCCCAGAAGGCTTTTAAATTAATAATATGAATACAAATGCACTCATTTGAATCAGATTTACCAATATACATTATTTTTGAGCAATCAAATAGGCATTGAAATTTAAAAAATGAGGTATTTATCAGAAGATTCGAATGTATTTTTCAAAACCTTCTAAGCAGACAAAAATATTTACACCATGTTTCAAGTATAATGGTAAAGCCTTATATTATGTGCAAAAAAAATGTACCGTCAGGTTTTTTAGAACGAGATAATAGCAAAACTTTAAAATTGGAACTGTTGCTGAAGTATTTTTTTTTAATTTTGGTACTTTTCTAAGCTCAAATTGGCCCTTTAATATTATACCGAAAAAAAATTTCTATTATTAATTAGTCCCGGCTCAAACCGTAAAACGACTGGGCTAAAAACAAATGTTAACAAAAGAACGAAAACCTATTAAACCGTTTATACTAGGTACCTACGTAGTACGTTATCTAGAACAACATTATTAACCTTTGAAACTCGGAAACCTTTTTTTCTGCTTTGAAATGCTAATAGTTTATGAATGAAAATAGACTTATACATCTACCGTGTGTAGTAACAAAGATTATCCTAAAACAGCAACTTTAAAAAAAATTGGCAATTATTCATTGCATTATTCAAATCAAATCAAATCAAATATACTTTATTTTACACCAAAACATAAACAGTAAAATACAGAAATAAAAATAAAAGAGGCACAAAATAAGGCGGTCTTATCGCTAAGAAGCGATTTCTTCCAGACAACCTTAGGGTAGAAGAAACGGCGAAAAGAAGAAAGGATTATTGTGTAACATCGATTTGTTTCATTCAAGTCGTTACTTAGGTAGATCTTAACGAAGTAAGAATTAGTTTTTATTGCTACAAAAATTTCTCCTAAACATGCCAATTTAAAATTTATAGGTTTATAACTATGTCATAAAATTATTAAGAACCTCTTTATCGCCTTGTTCCCAATTATTTATAGCTACTCGGTGTTTATTAAATTAGGTGTCATACAGGTTTTGTATGGTATAAAGCTGTCATTAATTTGTTATACGTTTTTGGAGTTTTGTTGATGTATTTGATTTTAACGGCAATGTCCATAGTATACTCCTGGGAAGATGGCAAAAATTAAAACACAGAAAGAAAAGATAGAAATGCCTTTTGCGGGATCCAGTACTACATTATTATCATTATATTGGCTCTAGAAAATCGGAATTTTAAAGTTATTAAGTAATATTTAGTGGGAGGATAGATAGGTAACATACATTGTGTGCTAATTTCAAAATGTTAGAAAAATAGAACGACTTTCTCTCATCAGAGGCTGTAGCACTGTCTAATGAAGTTATGGATGTTGAAGAATTGTAATATGTGGCGATCAAATTGTCTCTGCCACTTTAAGAATACTCTCTGAGTACGCCAGTGGGACATGCATAGATATGTCTACCGAAACAGGTGATTGGATGTTTCTGCCACTCAATGCTCACATCGAGCTAAAATAATAATGTTATCTTAGTTAGCTCCGTTAAATGAAGTGTCAACCTGTGTCGTGAATGCTGGCAATGATATTATGAGATTATGACAGAAATGGCATTTAAACAAGTTAAGGAATAATATGGCGTTGTCAATAAATCTAACCTAAATAATGATCTAATGGTTTTATCCTTTAACTATTTTTCAAACTTAATTATTTCAAAGCGCTTTAGAATTCTCTACAAATAAACTAACAATATTAAAACTAACTAAACTGTGGGGACCTAATGCGCAGGCGCTTTTTAAAGACCTGTCAAAGCGCCTGATAGACTCGACAGGGGACCCAAGAGCTGGCACTTTCCTCGCTCAACGGATCAGCATAGCCATTCAGCGAGGAAATGCGGCCAGCGTTCTGGATACCCTCCCACAAGGACCGAACCTGCACCAAATCCTAGGTAAGTTTAGTTTTAAGTCTCTTTATTTATAATTTTATTTAATGTTACTATTTTATGGATCTTTCGAATAAACAATTAATACAGTTACTAAAATCCAGGCAAAATATAAATAAATAAATAGTTTAATGTGTCAAAAAGCTGTCCCCGGGTCATAAAAGTAACAATATAATAATGACTTAAACTTAAAATAACCTTTTTAATTTATTTGATAATATTCGAGATGCTATTAACAGCCTCTCATCATAACACGCAGTTCGGCATTAAAACTTTGATACAACGGTAATAAATCAAAACATGACAAACGTTTTACCAAAGATACTATTATTGGAACTGAAAATAGGTAATAAAATAAGAGAGTGCAGAAAAGACTAAGTCTAAATTTTGAAGGTGATGTTATAACGGTTTTACATTAGCATTTATTATTTAGGTACTTATTATAACGTAGCATCCAATGGAAGGTGACCACAAGACCAACGCCCACGCAGGGCCTCGCTAATTCTCTTATTGGTAAAATCTGATACAAAACTAAGGTAATTATGCAAAATACAATATCCCCAAGGAAATAGGAAACAACACACGAATAAATTTAGCACTTCCTGCCTTTTTTATGTGATGACAAACAGAGCTATTGTACTTTGAAATGTGAATTAAGTGCAATGAGAATGTTGACCTCGCAAGACAATGTGTTGTTATAGATCTTTATTAGGTGCAAGATGGAGACATGAAACTTCTAAGCTCTTGCTAGCTTTTACCTTTTACTACGTCAACAAGACAAAAAGTGACAGCAAGAGATTTAATGGAGGTTTAACTTTAATGAGCGTTTCTGCAACTGACGAGACTACATGTTAAATATTAAATACCTTAAGAACCGTTTGTAAAGAACTGACAACTGAACAACCTTGGATCCATATAGACGAAGAATTTTTCGCTACGCTTAGATCCTATCATATTATAACGATATAATTATGCAACCTTTTTTAATAAATAAATAACGCTCACAGGCACATACATTGTAATGATCCCAAGCAAGCACTAATAGGCTGTTTATTATGGAAACCATACAACAACGGCACAAACATATAAACATCCATGACCGAACCGGGATTCGAACCCAGGTTCGAAGGTCCGGCGTGATAACCATTACACCAACCGGGCCGTCAAACCGAACCTTTTAAAGTTAATTCAAAAAGCATCTTTCACGCATTGTTTCACACAAGTTGATCGCCAGTTTAACAAAATCATTCTGTAAAATAATCGATTTACACGAAATCTGTTAGAAAAGAACAAAAGAATTCCTGATGAAATGCGTTAATTTGTTATGATTATGAGGTGTAAAAAACGCATTTTTAATGCATATCTTGAAAACCGTAATAATTTAGATGGAGAAAAGGGTAAACCTAAAACTATTTGTTTAGATAAATTGGGAAAAAATATAAGAAAAAGGGCAAAAATAGTTCTTTTTCATATTTAAACTGCGATTAAGAATTTTAAACCGGCAATCATGCAAAACATTACAAAGAAATGAGGAAATATATAAAACCAAAAGGAAACAGAACACTGAATTCCAAAACTAGATTTATCTGTAGCATAGGAGCGATTCCAATCAAAATGAATATTAATAAGATTAATAGAAACTGAACAAACATTTCGAGGAATATTCAAAAATCTGATTTATGAAAGGAAAAACAGTTTTACAACCCCAAAAGGGAATGAAATCTTATGCCTTTTTATGTGTGTCAAACCATGCGAAAACTAATACATACATACCTACAAACATATTCTCACGCATATCTCCCTCTAGGAAAGGCAGAGACAATGGAACGCTTGCTACGATCCTGACAAACCTCTCTAGCTTCCTCCACATTCATTAGTCCTTTCATGCATGCTTGTAGGTTTCAGGTAGATAAAAAGAAAACTAATAGAATGGACGTCAAGAGAAAGACGAAGTTAAGGATATTAATTATAATCGTTTGTTATCCTTATTCTTTAATATATTGGAAGGCGTGTTTCAGTATTATGCAAGGCATGCGGTACCACGCCGGTCTAAGTGGATACACAGACTATGGGAATGTAGGTATTTTAGTTAAGTGGTTGCAGAGAGTTCTGTACAACACATACAATATAAACGATTTAAGTAAAGAAAAACTACAGTGTTGAATGAAGTAAGGTAGATTTATTTCTGTTATACTCCAACACGTTTACTACAGGTACCTATTACAACACTGAATTATCTTAGCCTAGCCACTAGTAATTTACGACCGACAGTAAAGTTATCATCAAAATCACTCTGCTAAAACACTTCCGAAACCTAAAGATATTGTTTACAATATTGCAAACATCTACTTCCGTGAGATTTTCCGAATAAAGTATCAATGTCTCGGCCGAGGGGCGTGGGGGATGGCCTCGTGAACTCGACCTATAAAACTGTTTTGACCTGCAAATCTAAATCATACCCAGCAACGGATCAAACTGCAAAACATGGCTCAGTTTCTCTTACCGTTCTTTTTGACCGCCCTCTTAGGATGGTCTCCGGCTTTGGCACAAGGTTGTTATTTCTATACTCTATAATCTCAGATAAATTTCGCACAATCGATACTATCGGCACCGTTAGATAATTGGCTGTAATGGACCCTTCGTGTAACTTTGTTTTTAAATTGCAGATGCGGTTAGTGGAGCAGACGCTGCCATTAGAGAACCTAGACATCTACTGAAAAAGAAATTATGTAGAAAGTTCGGGAATTGTCACGGTGGGGGGTTTGGTGGACATCAGGGCGGTTTCGGAGCAGGCTATGGAGGCTACGGCGGATATCAGGGAGGTTACCAAGGATATCCACCTATTAACATCGGCATCAGTCAATCTCAGTCATCAGCAAATGCCGGATATGGAGGTGACAGTAGTGGTTATTATCCTAATAACTACCAGTACAACGGAGGTTTCGGCGGTCTCGGAGGTTACGGCGGTCCTGGAGGTTACGGCGGCCATGGATACAACAGGCCAGGCCAATTCGGTCAGGGGCCAGGAGGTTACAACAACCAATTCAATGGAAACTATTACAACGGGGGCGGTGGTTACCCTAACGGTGGAGGCTACGGTTTCCAGGGACCTTTCGGCAACGGATTTTATGATGAAGCCCAAGAAAGTGATGGAAATAGACCTGAACATGAGGAGCAGCATGATGATAATAGCAGTCAGGGTAACAACGATTACAATCAAGGTTCTAATTACAATCAGGGAGACAATAATTATGCGGAGGCTGGAGCTTACGCGTATGCCGGAAGAAAGAATAATTAGATTATTTATATTTATTGGTTTGCTGTGATAAAAGTCGTCATATTTTGTTTCTTAATGTCTAATCAGGGTACTTTGTTAATAGTTAACTTATTTGATACTTGAAATAAATGAATTAATTTATTAACTCCGAGTTTTTTATCGTAACCTAACTGATTGAAATTGAATAAAAAGTCAATTTACAAGATTTATTGGACTAGAAACTTAAATTGGGTTTACACGATAAAACTTTTAAAGTTTTACTGGTAATATTAAAAATGGGACCGCATTGATTTTGCAAAAAAAAGATGTTTCACGATTTGTGGCTTCCTCTATAAAATTAAGAATTTCTGTAGATGTGTAATTATAGTGAATTTGAGGTCCACGACCTTAAAAGTCGTGATTTTATGTGAATACGAATTGCCAATGAAATGATTTTGACTATAATGGACTAGAATGAATAAATTTTATAAACATACTTCTGAATTCTTACGGGATTGTTAAGAAGTGAACTGGTTAGGGCGTATCCGGTAGACTTATCGGCGGCATCAATAGGTACCTACAATACAAACTGCTTACTTAGAAATCAATGTCTAAAAAAAAATATTTGTATAATTTTATTATTATGCAAACAAAAACATTTAATTGCCTATATTGTGTCTATTCCAAATCCCGGTCATATACGTGATGCAAAAAATTTACATACCTACATAGAAGCCTCTAACTGTATTATCTTACGGGTGCACCTGCCCAGGTGGTTTATTGAAACTTTACCACAAATAGGTAATAGTATTATGTACATAGTTTTACTACAAGTGCAATAGAATAAAGATTGAATTCAAAGTAGGTAAAGAGATAAACTAGAGCAGTTACATACCTAAAATTTTTTAAACATTTTTAGGTATCTATATCCAATGGGATGGACATATTTCTTTGTGTAATGGTTCTACAGGAATCTTTTCAGAAATAAGCTCACCCTTCGTACTTGTTTGTCTAATGCAAATGTGTAACAAGGTTGTAACATGTGATAAGCCTTCCGTCCTTGGTCACGTATGGTGGCGGGGAAACTGTAACAATTTGCATTTCCAAAGAGCAAATATGGCCACGGTCTTATTTGCTCTTGCAAAACCTTAGGATGATAGTTGCACAACAGTACATATTGCGCCGCCGACCCAATTAAAGGGATAAGGGTAGGAAGACTAACAAGAGGATGCTAGCTTATATGTTTAATGAAAATATTCATAATGACCGACACCTACATAAGTTTTGTGGAATATTCGTTTTAAAAGCTTAATTTTCGATAGCAATTTAAACGCCGCCTCAGACGGATCGATGACAAAACAACATCCGTTTTATAAAAATCCCACAAGAAGCGGTTTACTATCAATAAAATAAATCTCATGTATTATGTCATACGTCAAACCATTATCGATATTTCTGACAAACAGGCAGAAATTCACAAAAAAACTTTAACGATCCCATCCAAAGCTTGTCAATTAAGTCACTGATAACTATTTTCCAAATTTATGATATCGGATCAGTGTAGACCATCAAATAGTTTTACCGTAAGTTTTTGAGATAAATTTATGAGTGTCAATGGCTTTGGATGTTTTGGAGTGACCCACTCAGTGAGAAGTGGGGGAATGATGTTTCTCGTATATAAGCTCGGAGAAATGATTCAAAAGCATCCACTATCACAAGTGAAAGCTTCCAAGCATCCTGAGGAACTGAAAGCACTGTAGATCTTAAAATGGCAGCTAAAGTAGTAGTCCTCGCTTTCGCCCTTGTCGGCTGTCAAGCTGTGCCTGTTTGGTTCACCGGTGAGTTGATGACGTAATCGGTGCTCTTGAACTTGTAATGGACCTTAATACAACTTACAATGTCGAGTATCATTTGTTTACTATCTAAGTTTTACTCTTTTCTTAGTAATCGTCGTTTTGATTAGATCATACCATCTAATGTAGGCACTTGCTATTATTAGTAATTATATCGTTCTCTAATTAAATTTATTATTTACAGGAAATGATGGGTTCGTTCCTGGCATGATCTACCGCATCGGACGCTCACCAAGCATGGCTTTTGGCTTCGGTAGCGGCTTCAGCAGCAACATCGGCGGGATCAGTCACTCCACCAGCATCGGTTCCTCGTTCCAGAGCGGAGATGCAGAAGCATACGGCGCAGGCATCGCGAGTGCTAACGGAGGTGGTGCTTATGCTCGAGGAGTCGGCATCGCCAATGCTGCTCCTTCATACCCACAATACCACCAACAACCTCTTTACAACAATTACGGATCAGCTATCTCATCAGCCCAGAACTTCGGAAACAACTACGGCTCGGCTCTCTCGTCTGCTCAGACACAGAATGGACTTCAATACGGATCTGCTGTATCCGCTGTCCAGAACGCTGGACCTCGTTACCAATCAGCTGTTTCATCTGCACAGAACATGAGGGGTCTCGGCTATGAATCAGCTGTGTCTGCAGTAAATGGTAATAATGGATATGGATCAGCTGTATCCAGCGCCCAGAACGGTGGCAACTTCCAATCTGCCATATCATCTGCTCAGAATAGCAATGGTTTGAACTACAATTCTGCCGTATCGGCTGCGCAGAACATCGGTGGATACAGCGGCACCACTTCCCATGCTGTCCAACAGCGGGCTGGCTCTCTTCAGCACAGTGGTGCTTCTAGCATCAACGGACCTGGTCTCCAGGCTGCTCAATCTCACGCCGTGAACTCTGGCTTCTACTGAAGATTCCCGTTCCAAATGTTAGGAAGAATATTTTGAAGAAAATAGTACAGTGAAGATATTGAGACGACTGTTACACTTGTCTCAATGTCTTTCCTGTCAAGATCTAAATATTAATGTACCTTGCTACATCAGTAAAAGATTTTTAATTTTAATTTGAATATTTTTATTTCACATCCTTTAGTTTATCCATACAACATCATTCTTATTATTAATACTAAACTCAACTGAGATTTCCAGCTTCACCTTTCTGATTGTCAAAACTAACTGTTTTCACCTTGCCATACACATGACCATTGTTATTGACTGCTGTTACAGTCTTAATTTCTCCATTGCCAACTGAACCAGTATCATAACGACCTTCAAAATTCTTCAGCCAAGATCTCAAATTACCTAATCCAAAGTTCTCATAATTTATAGGCATGAAGAAAAACGGCGAAGAAAATGGGTCAAAATTACTTGTAGATACAAAACTGCGACCTGACCCTGCAGCGGCATTGCCAGGGGAAACGAAAGTAAAGCTTGTGTCAAAAGGATTACGAGTTATTTCTCTAAAAACACTTTGAGGGTCTTGGGCTCTTGCAGTCGTAGGGAAGTTGAAGTTGACGTATTTTTCTATTTCTGGATCTGATGAAGTAAAAGAAAAAACTGCATCGCCTGAAGGTGATGATCCTGAAACAAAAATAAAGAATTTTAATAAAATATTCCTTTACAACATTATATTTTCACATAGATACACATCAAATATACTTTACTACCAACCATCTTATAAGAGTCCTTATACCGTTCATGGTGCCTTCATAAAAATATTTAAAATTTTTCAATCAAGAAAGCCTTAATTAAAAATGTTCTACTCCAGTATACTACAAAAGCTTTAAAGCGTTTTTTATAACAATACTTTTATAGGTTTTTTTAACGGTCTACTAAACTGCGACTTTTACTTTTATTTCGTTATTCTTATAAATATAAAAATAGCTTTTAGGCTTTTGTAGAACGTTGGAGCAACACTTTATAATTTTGAGTTTTTATTATTGAGACATCTTTAATATGGGGATGAGAGAGACTGAACTGCAAAAGGTCTCTTAATATTTTTTTCCATTCGTTAATAAATCACTAGGTAGGAACAGGGTTTTCTTAAATAAAATAATAATATCATCATAGAGAAGTTAAAATAAATAAAAACAAAATACAAACCACGTAAGACTACAGGTGTTGCGTGTATGGCGTAAAAAAATAAGAAGAAAATTGAAAAGGTCACGAAAGTACACATTTTAGATTTATATAATTGTTATTTAAACAGTTAGAAAAGCAATTTCTAAATCTCTCTTAGAATATGGCAACAGAAATGAGAATGCTATCTTTTTCGAACGCTTTATATAGGTTGGTACTTGGTCTATAATTTCAGTCATTAACTTTGGCAATTGAAGGTTGACTGAACTTTAAACATCTTTGAATCTGCTTACGTGCTTATTAAAGAAGTTCAACGACATTAAGAACCTTCTTTCTTTCATACGTACAAATTACTGTGCTACGCAATTATCACATTCTACATAATTTCATGTTTTCTCTTAAGCCTTCAGCTTACTGATTCAATGATAACAACGTACCTATTGCAGGGGTAATGTAGGTACCTCAATTAGACGCACACTCCTCGTGTGATAGTGGAGGAAGACACTGATAGTCGTCAGATATTTTCATAAACTCACAATATACAAAAAGCAACTTTGGGAATCTAAGGCAATACGTTTACCACAACCCTAATCAATATTGTGCCGATCCCAAATAAGGGGATGATTGTCTGATATTATCTACTACAAGTAAAATCTCTAGTTCTATTCTATTCTATTTTTATTTAATGGCGTCCGATGCGTTATCACAATTGTGCCAATGTCTCGTTATGTGGAGAGTACACGTAGGAAAATGATTAGTAGCATTTCTGCCAATGTCAAGTAGTTTATTATAATCTCAA
The DNA here is from genome assembly GCA_927399405.1 of Agonopterix arenella. Taxonomy (NCBI): domain Eukaryota; kingdom Metazoa; phylum Arthropoda; class Insecta; order Lepidoptera; family Depressariidae; genus Agonopterix; species Agonopterix arenella. The sequence continues at coordinate 3,282,711 of OV656691.1, forward strand.
GTTAACGTTTTATAGTTAAGACACAAAAGAGTTTACAAAATGGCGGAGCCACGTGCAAGCCTAACAGATGCCAATACGCACGCGTCTGATCTCCCCCAGACTTGCAGCGCGACTCCAAATCTCTAGTTATAATTTTTGTTATAAAAGGAGTACATACACATGCATACATATATACATACATATGCTCACGCCTATGTCCCACTACTGGGGTAGGCAGAGACAACAGATCGCCAAAGGCTACGATTCTGTCACACATCTTTCGCCTCCTCAACATCCATAAGTTTCTTCATACAAGCTCGTCGGTTCCGGGTACATTTTATTTGGCCCTTCTTCAGTACGCATCCGATTTGGTCAGCGTACGTGCGCCTAGGGCGACCCCTTTCAACCATTCCATTCACACTTGCCTTGTAAATTTCATACGTCAACCTACTTTCACTCATTCTTTCCACATGGCCAAACCACCTCAACATGCCTTTTTCAATACTGGTTACTACATCTTCTTTCGGACCACAAAGGTGTAGCAGTAAAAATATTTCGATTTCAATTCAGTTTTTCTCAAAAACAAGAAATTGAAACAATTTGATTAAGCATAGCATACCATATGCTCACGATTATATTCCCCGAGCGGGTAGTCAGAGATATTCTGAAACCTCAGAACAGAACATCCACGTTTCACCCAGTGTGACGGGGCCCGTCGCTACTTGTAACGGATAGCCGGTACAATACATGCCTCGAAATTAAAGCATGTAGGTTTTTCTCACGATAATTAATATGCTCTAAATATTTATTCAACAACTTACACTAACAGTACAAATGTATAGACACAAATTAATAGTAAAACTGAAATATCCTATAACACTAACAGTACAAATGTATAGACACAAATTAATAATAAAACTGAAATATCCTAAAACCAAAATATCCTAAAACTAAAATTTAACTAGACTAAACAAAATAACATCAGTCAAAGAGCCCGCCTCGAGCCAAACCCGGTTGAAATGTGCCCATCACGCTCGTGGCGTTTCCACTCTGTATGGCTAGGGAAATGTGTTGAACCAGGTACGACCAGGAGCGGGGGTCTCGGCCTCTCTCCCTCAAATGACGGCCAATGGATTTAATGAAGTTTTTGGCTTCGATACCCCAGGGCCCTGCGGTCTCGACCGCACAAATAGGTACCTACGTTGCCTCTAAAAGTGAGTACATGGTGTGTTTTACCCGTGCCGCACTTTCCACCGCCGATCCTGGCACTCGCGTAGTTCCCTGAAGATGCGATCGCGCTAAGGTGCAAACGCAGGTCGCATCCCATAGGAGGCAGCGGCCCCTTTCCCACGGGATGAGGGTTAAGCCGTCCGGCCTTTTGCCATCTGTGCGGTTTAAGCCGGTTGGTTCAATTTGAAAATAAAATGCTATACTGAAACAAGAAAGTATCTCTTTCAACCACTAGGTCTAGCAAACCGCCCCCGAGAGAGATCGAGATAATATGAACATCTGTCTTTTTTACTTTGTAATATGATCGCATGACGGTTTTATCGTTGTGTTGTGCGTAGCATACTAGCCCACTCTTTCCCGTACTACTCCTATTTATTACTTTTTATTACGGAGTCGCGCTGCAAGTCTGGGGGAGGTCAGACGCGTGCGTATTGACATCTGTTAGGCTTGCACGTGGCTCCGCCATTTTGTAAACTCTTTTGTGTTTTAACTATAAAACGTTAACTTGAGATTATAATAAACTACTTGACATTAGCAGAAATGCTACTAATCATTTTCCTACGTGTACTCTCCACATAACGGGACATTGGCACAATTGTGATAACGCATCGGACGTCATTAAATAAAAATAGAATAGAATACTTTTTATTACTATTTCTTGCACTGTGGCTTGATCTTAAACCTCCTGCCGTCGTAGTATGGTAGCGTGATATACGCGTGATAAGACTATCTCGTCTTTTATCTCATTCGTTCGCGCGCAAATAGAAAAAGAGTGAAGACGCTATAGCGCTGTATCATGCTAGCCCAGCAGGTCCGGAATGATCCGCCGCGGATCCGACCAATTGCATGCAGTTATAATAGCCCAGTCATTTTACGGAGTTTTGTTAGGCGGGGTAGGGAGTAATTATTAATTGGACTTTTAAACTGTAACCGGCACCATTTAGTGACAAAAAGACTGTCTTAAAACAAATTAAAAAAAAAATTCGCTACGCAACATAGAAATCAAAATTGTGTGTCCCAGAAAGCTTTTAAATTAATAATATTAATACCAATGCACTCATTTGAATCAACAATATAAATTATTTTTGAGAAACAAAATAGGCAAAATTAAAAAAATCGAAAAAAAAAATGAGGTATTTTTTAGTCAATACGAATGTATTTTTCAACCCGTAAAATGACTGGGCTCTAAGTAGTTATTGCTCAATTATTAGCAGTACCAAGCAGTACTTATTAAATACGGGTTTAACTGATGAATGATAAACTTGAAAACGATTTCTCCAAAAATGCCACGTCGCCGCCGCGAGCTTTTAAAATGAAGATTAATTCAAAAAATACGTAATATTTATTTCGTTTAGACTTTTTAAGCAATGCGCCTTTGATCATAGTGTGGAATAGGTACAAAGATCTAATTTATTCAACTGGCGAACCAGCACTTACATTTCAAAAAGTCTCGGTCGTATTTTTTATATCTAAAATAATATTTCCAATTCTCGTCACGTCAGTACTGAGACGAGACAATAATCGTGATAAGGTCAAAGACACGTCCACGCCACAAAAAATTATACTGCCAAAATGTTGCATTGTTGTTTTTTTAACTGACGCAAATTCTGAAAATAGCTTGAGAATCGAATTTCGAATTACTTTGAAAAATCCCTATTATAAAACAACTGGTTGGAGGTTTTATAAAAGTTTATTGCAATCCGAGAAAACAATTATACTTAACAAACATGCATTCAAGAAAATAACCATGAACGAATGTCTGAGTGAGTGAGTGAAAAAAATGAACTAATCAATGACCGGTCACTCGCGAAGCGACAAGAAAGGAGAAGGGATCGGCCGGACTACGTAACTTTATACGAGTGGGCGCCCTACGACGTAACCCTGTAGGGTCGCGCGTCACACTATTTTATTATCTAGCTACGTTAATCTTCATGTTAGACGAACCTAATGTTAGTCTTCATTTAAAAATCTGCTTGACTTACGTGATTTTGTTCAATACGCAACCCTTTTTAATCTTCTTGTAAAAAATTACCAACTTTATCATCGAATTTGTATAAAAATCGAAAAGGTAATACGAATTTTATAAAGATAAATAGGCATTCTCTACTTTCTGCTTACTTCTGTTAGGTACACGTTGTAGAAGCTGTGACGTTAAAAGTAGAGTAAAAAATACACCGCCGGCATACATTGGCAATGGCATACAGTCAAATTAACATAATGACAGGTTCATGAATCATCATATAGCCTAGAAACCTCCAGATTTATATTTTTAAAACAAACTGTGAACATAGCCATAAGACATTTTTAAGAACTTTTATACGATACTCAATCAAAGAACAGTTAGGTCCAAACTATTGATCTTGAAGAAAAAAGTTAAACAGCTAAAACAATTGCGGCTTCCACAGCCTTGTGATTAACTTTTTTGTTACTATGATAAAATATATTCTAATAGGATAGTCCTAAAATGTAAATAAAAATACTAAGGTCGTCAGAAGATATTACCACATATTACCTACCTTGTACATTAAAAAATGTCCCAGACTATTGTGTTTATTAAAAAATGATAGAAAGTTATTCAATTCCAATAGAAATCATAGTTAGTCATAGTTATAGAAAATACTATCTCATATTTTGCAATCAACGCAAAAATTGAAAACCATCAAAACTGCGTATATCAATGCATACCTATTATTATTATTTGGTAATAAGGGCTTGGTCAATGACCAAATAGCTACTGCGACCTGGATAGATCTATTGTAGCTGTCACCCTAGACCTAAAGGTCATTTCCTAGACCCACGGACTTCATGAACCGTGTTATGCTTTTGGAGGGGAGATCCCTAATGTCAGTAGTTGTTATTATGTATCCACCTAGATGGCGACTTCTGCTGTGAATGACCACTTCGCATTCGCAGAGGAGGTGTATGGGCGTTTCCTCTGCTTCACAGCAGAATCTGCAAGTGGGTGAATCTACAAGCCCCATTCTGTGTAGGTGTTTGTTTAACTTGCAGTGTCCTGTTAAGGCTCGTACTAAGAGCCTTAAGTCGTTGCGGTTTGAATCGATGGCATCCGAGGTATGTCTGTTTGAAAAGCTGGTCACAAGTTCTTTCGCATGCTTCAGTCCTGGTGTATCCGACCAGAGAATGCATACCTAATATAAATGGTTAAAATAAAAAGTCTTCTTCTGATTACCGATACTCGATCAGTCGGTCTTCATTTACTATGTTTTGGTGCGCAATAAATCAAATTTTATGGTTAGTTTTTGTTTACATCTTTAGACTATCTTATTAGAATAGATTATACTTACACCAATATTTCGATCTTAGATACTGCTACTAATTCCATGTGTTAACGTCTTAATGATCGAGAAATTATAGTTATAGGAAGAGGCGTGAAGAAAATTGGTCAGAGATGACAAGCGTCATCAATATTAAGAACCGTTTCAGTATAGCTATTATACTAAAGTTGTAATTTTAGCATGAATATAAAGTGAGAGAATGGTGGCAGATTTGCATTACGAATAGTGACTTTGCATCAAGATGATACAGCTGTTGGTACTCTTAATTTGTACAGCGTTGGTAACTGCAGGTAAGAAACTACAATTAATTCTGTAGGATATTTCTGGAGAGTAAACAAATGAAATACATAAAGTGACCGCAATTTTGTCTTAAGTCTGGCCGACATAGACAAAATTGTGGTAACTTTTTTTTTCACAGCAATGCAATTCTCTAAGCACAAACAACGTCACAACCTTAAATTCATTGTTGAAACATTGGTGAGCTTTCATATCGGTATTTGCTAAGGTTATATCATGTGTCAAACTTACATAAAAATTTCGACGATCGGACGGATGCAAGAAGGAGCTCGTCGATGTTTTTGACAGCGATGTGACGCTTAGAGAATTGCACTCAAGTACACAATTTTATATGTATACAACAAGACCCAACGGTTAAAATTTTGTTACCTCAATAGTATGATCACTATTGCAACTGAAAATTAATGTACGAATGTTTTTCCAGAATATGAATCGGCAACTCAAGCTGAAGATACTACTGATTCTAACGTAGTAGGAGTTGCAAGCATCGCTGGTATCACGTCGAGAAATGGAAGAGTTTCATCTATAGGAGGAATTAAATTTTATCCTGGACCGGGGTCTTTATCCGTCTCAAGTAGAAATGGCTTTTACTATCCATTGACTGTATCTGCTGAAAAAGATGGAAAATACGCGTCTGGATCGGTACAGATCTATCCAGGATTCGTCTCGTCGTCTGCAAGAGCTGGGTATATACCTTCAAATCAGGACAGACCATATTTCAACGAAATGTTTCTCCAACCTGCCCAAGACCTGTTTGAAACTGCAAGGAATTTTGATCCTTGGTTCCCTAAAGATTTGTTTCAAAATATTCCAAGAGCCGATGTAAGAAATGGGTGGTTGTACCCAAGTTTCGACCCTTTTGTGAATTATTGGCGTTAAAATTTGTTTAGAAACGAATAATGCTGTTTTTTTATTTTATTTTATGCCTGAACTCAAATGTTTTCTTAATTTAGGCTTATGTTTAGGGGTCATGATTTAAATATATCACCACCATCATTGAATATCAAATCAGCTGTCCCTAATCTTAAAAGCTAGTTGTACTAATTTGTACAGCATCATACCCTCGCCAAAAAGGGGCGAGAGAATAAAAAAAGTTACAAACACCTAAATTTTGACTATAGGCCCTATAGTCAAAATGTATCCTATAGTTATGGGTTCAAGATTCGACTTTGAATTGGGAGTTCCTGTTTTGCGCATTATAAAACCGAAGCCATTCAGTGAAAAAAAATTATTTTATTCGGTGTGAACAGAGTTAACAAAATGCGCCTGTCAAATGCTTTGAACGTTTCTTTCTATAATATTATATGTATGTAGTTTTTAAAATCATGATAATGGATTAGAAAACTAGACTCAACATTTATTTACTCTTCACCAAGTATACAAAGGTCACAAAAATCCGATCTAAGTTAGTGCCTAAGTATCAAAACGACATTTTTGAAGACTATGTTTGTTGATGCAGTTATAATGATGTGTAGGTAACTGTTTCTATGGATAAACTTTCTGATCTACATTTTTCATATCTATAAAGCGATCGTTGGCCTTTTTAAAAAAAAATCAGGTAGGTAGGTAACAAAATTTCTAGTAACCATATTTCTTTAACCTAGACAAGTTAATTATAGTGTTGGCTGTTTAGGTGTGATAAAAGATAAAATGTTTATTTTATCAATAATTAATTACTGGTTTGCATAGATATTGATCTGTGAATAACTAATATGGTAGATCAAAAGAGACGGAGCGAATTTCGTGTGAGATTTGGAACGAGATAGCTTTCTACAAATATTTATGACTCTAAAATTACTAAAAAATATGTTTGAATTTAGAAGAAAATAAACAGGAGTATGAGACAGTTAAATATTACCATTGCTATCAATTCCGCTAGTTCTTGGTCTGAATAATTTTTTTGTTATATTTCGTTTATTGTAGCTTTCCAAGATTAACAAGGGTGTAAGTGACAGCCTAGCAAATACTGAAACGTTGAACTCAGACCATCAAACTGAAGAACTTTCACTATGGAGCCTACCTCAGGTAACACAAAAAAAAAATCAGCTGACCCATACAACACTGATATACCTACCGGACTAAAATGTATGAGACAGCTATATAATCATAACGTTTATAACTTTTGTTTTACTGTTGCCCTAAAATGCACACAACCTTAGGCTGGATTGCACCAAAAACTTAAACCATCTATCTATCTATATCTATATATACTATTATAAAACTGTAACAGGAAGTTTGTCTGTACATTGAAGATATTAACAAAAAAAAAGTTACGATATGGTTTTTAGGTGTCCACTGATTCCATTTCACCAATTTTTGGATTTTTTGTCTGTCTGTTTGTTTGTGTGTTTGTTTGGGTGTTTGTTTGTTTGTTTGAACGAGTATCACGCAAAAACTACTGAACCGATTTTGATGAAACTTTTTTGTTTGATAGCCTATGGTCTGACTTAAAATCTGGTAAGTATATAATTTGTGCGGACGAAGTCGCGGGTTAACGCTCGTTAATATATAAGTCTGTTTCTCACACTGCTCAAACTCGTACCTAATGACTTGACATGAATGTGGCATCATATTTAAACAAGTGCTTAAATAGTTTTTGGTGCAGCCAGCCTTTATGTTCATGTTACAATCTACAATTCATTTTTAAAATAATGGAAATAATAGCAGCACAAATTATTGGAAAATATCATTGTATCCTATTTTAGTGAAAACTTTTCGTTATTTTATTGATTTTGACAGAAATAATTAATTGTCCAAGCAAGAAGATAATTAAAATATACAAGGTCATAGACGAAGAATTTTTCGCTTACGCTGGTAGACGGAATATCAGTGTAACCGGGTATGAGATAGCGATAGCCATAAAATCCTATACAATTTATATGAAGTGACATGTCGGAGTCAGGTGGAGTCAGAACAAAAAAGTGGTTACGCCGATAAGGACAGCAATAAGGTAGCGATCTCCTTTTTTAACTAGAGCGAATTTGCTATGTGCATCTCTTATTGAGTGAATATGACAAGACACGTGCTTCCTTCTAGTACCTTCTCTTTCTACGTACAAGGTCCTTTTTAATATGCTGACAGTTTTTGAAGGGATATGGAAAGACAATCGAAAAAGGTAGGTTTGCAGTTTTGTATGGAATAGCAGATTTTTCCTTCGCGATTTCAACGTTGGTTCCATAGAGAAAGTCGCTTAGTTTGGGTATCTGATCATATTATACCCTTATAAACTGCCTGTATGTTACAACCCTATAAAAACTGGCAATGACGAATCTTTAATTTAATAATTGTGAAATGTAAGTGTGATAGTCGGTAGTTGTTAGCAAAGTTTCTGATCACCCCGACAGAGATTATGGTCTTGAGCTTATGTATGTATGTAATTGCGAAGTGTGTCAATAAACAAGTCTGTCATGTCATGTATTATGCAACTGTTTAATGATACGAATGGTCAGGGGCTTGACGTGGTGAAAGGAGAAGCGAAAACTGAAGCGGAGCGGAGAAACCAAAGCCTAATAATTGGTATAAACCAATTCTAATGTAAAACTTTTGGAGCAAACCCTTTAACAGATTGTAAGAAAGTAAAATGAAAAGAAAGTGGACTGTCTTCTTTGTTTAGGGTTTTTTAGTCAAACCACTATGTACTTTTTTTCTGTCTGTCTGCATTTTTGTACTTAAGGCGGTTGCAGAGGGTTCCATTTTATACAAAACGTTGACGCACAATACGCGTAAACGGTAGTAATATATATAACTTTTTATATATGGAAAAATAGTTTGGAATATCTAGATGCCGCGTAACGAATAACATTTGCAATTTATAAAATAATTACGAAGATATAAAGTTTTTCATACAACATTTTAAAAGCTTTATATCTTCGTAATTATATTATAAATTGCAAATGTTATTCGTTACGCGGCATCTAGATTTTCTAAACTATTTTTCCACATATAAATTATTACTTTTATTAATCCGTCTACGCGTATTGTGCGTCAAACGTTTGTATGGACTGAAACCACCTTAATAAAACAAAATCTGACTTGAAGACAGATAATAATGTAGTAACCCATTTGCATTTGCACTACATTTCTACTATGGTAAACACTTTCAATGTTAAGTTTGAAAATGACTCTATTTTCCATTGAAAATTACGCGCTAGGCATTATTTTCAGCAGTGAAAGTGTTAAACAGTTTTTGGGAGTAAAGTAATGTCAAGAGCAAAAAACATTATTTGGGCTAAGATGGCGGAGTCTCATGGCAAGTTCAAATACGGACGACACACAGCCACTCCTGACCAAACCCTCACCGTGTCTCCGTTGCCCTTGGACTAACTCTTAGACAGTAGGTACTCGTTCTTGAATCGGTAAGTGATAACGCTGATTCACAGTTCGTATGAAATGACCCTTAGTAAATGGAAATCGCACACCCACACCTCTCCAACATTATGCAACTTTGTAGTGTTATTCTGCACTCTACATTCAGGAATGAGTAAATGATTCTTTATTATTCAGGGTCCTTCTTAATATGCTGACACTTTATTAAGGCGATGATCAGACCGTCAAACTGAACAACTTTCTCGACAACGAAATTGAGAAAAAAAAATTTGCTGTTCCAACAAAACTGCAAACGTACTTGAGCCAAATGTATTGAACAGCAGATTTTTTCGCGATTTCGATTTTGGTCCCATAGAGAAAGTTGTCCTGTTTGATGGTCTGGACATCCCCTTAAAAAAACTCTCAGCATATTAAGAAGGACCCTGTATTTAGGAACCTAACTTGCGTAGATCAGATATGTTTAGGTATCTATCTAAATGTCTCGACCTGATCAAAATGAATACCTTCATGATTTTCCTAGTTGTCATCCAGGGTGAGAATGAATGTCAAAAATTATATTCCATTCCTAATAGCAAAGAAATTTTCAGTCTGTTTTGAATTACAGAAACTGGGCATCATATTCTTATAACGATTTTATGTCGGGAAGCATGCACATAATATCTTTTTGATAAATAACGTATATTTGCTAATCAGAATTAGCCAGAAAGCTAAATAGTAATATCTTTTCATCCTTATACGGATGAAGTATGTGTAAGCATCGCAAGCACATATTTGAGCCGTATATTAGTGTACCTCTATATATCGTGTGTTTAGACAGTCGGAGCTTAGTTCAGATTCATCAAAAATTAAAAACATTAAAAAAAATCCTAACAGAAACGATAATTGTCAACTCGAATGATTATGTTTTTGCTACAATTAATGGCTCGTTTCTTATTCTTAAAAAAATCAATTTATCCCACTACGTTACTTTTAGAATGACTCTACCCAGCGATCTATGTGACGTAACGTGCAGAGGCTGTCGCGCAGTTCGGCGCACGCGCACGCACGCACACAACGATGCGCGTGGTAATATTGTTTACGCTTTTTGCTATAGCAGCCTGTGTGGCTGCTCCACAGAGATCCAAGCTACAATCTGGAATATCGGGTAAGTCATTACTCATACAATTATGTCATTATGTACGACATACTACATGTCGTACGAATGAAGGTACCTAGAATTTAAAAAAATACTTTTCATTTCCACAAAAATCGGTCTCTGTATTTCTTTTCGTATTTTTTCTGTATTTTTTCTCGGTTTTTGTATTTCTTCTTTGTTATTCGATACGAAGGTACCTACATAAATTTGACCATTCAAACATAATTTAGTGCTGGGATTCGGAATTTAGTACATACTTACCTACACCTTTGCCAAAATTATGTGTCTGTTGTGTGTGATAATTTCTGGCAGAATGCTTAAAACGTGATTTGGATAAAAATGCTGCCAGATACTACCAGCAACACAAATACCCAGGATTCCATGTTTCTTTTAAAAAGGGCTGCATACTATAAGTCCATTCTTGGAAAGTATGACTAGCTCAGATAAAAGTGGAACGACTAGTGACTTTTCACTCAAACTTCCTCGTGGCGCTAATATCCTAATACCTAGTATTATTTTGTTAAAAGGAAAACTACTCAGCTTCTTGTATTTAACCATTATTGTATGTTTCTTAAACAAAGTGATTTATGTTTATGACAACGTTATTATACGCTTATGCTATAACAACTTAATTAAGGTCAAGCTGACATGAGGTCAGCTGATAACAAGCAAAGGTCAAATTAGTGGAATATTATTTAGTTGTACCGGTTCTCGATACCGGGATTATAGGTAACAACACAATTTTGTGATAGTAATAATAACTGCTCTTAGTTTTTTTTTTAATACCTAAGAATTTATTAACATAAGCACTATATACATAACCAATAACCTAAAGAAAAAAAAAGTAACAAAACTCATACTTACTTACTTAATCTCTTTAGAGATAAGCTCGCCCTTTGTAATTGTCTATTATGCTCTTTTCATTTATATTTCCTTGCGTACAATAAAGTGTTAAAATAAATAAATAAATATAATACTTACGCTTGGCGGCAAGGTGCCCACCCCAGGAGGCTGGCAGCGTTACCTCTTTGTATAGTCAGGCTATTCTGCTCGTCAATCTTCGTTTGCGCAGAGCAGACCCGAATCCCCGTCAAAACCCGAAGTCATAAAAAAGCGAAAAGGGCGCAAAAACAATTAGCCAATTATCTTATCTTATCTTGTTGTGGGGGCTGGCAAGCCAGCAACACTTCGACCCAGTGGGATCTTTTGTGTTAGCCCCAATACTTTTTGTTTTCTTCACCCTTCAAATACATGGTCAATGAAGGAGGCAACACCATTGAGGGGAAGAAACCTAAGATCTCCCGGTTTCGGGTATCCATCTCCGATGAATAGCCAATTAGCCGGCAAGGTATTGAAGATGAAGATATAATTTCGCGCGCTATTAATATTTGTCAACTGCGCAGGTACGACTTATAAACCGTGAATGTAGGTTTGGTGAGTTCTCATGTGGCTAATATACCCAAACGTCTTTTTAAAGATCCTCGTGCATAGTGGGCACTTGAGGACATCGTTCTCATGGTAATAATAATTGTTGTACCTTAATGCATCTGGCATTAAGTTGTAATCGCCGCTTATAAATAATTATAAGCGTTATAAAACCAATGTGACAAGGACACAATAACTACAGGGTGAAATTGATATCATTATCATCCTTTTAAACTAAGACTCTACCCATCAAACTGAACATGGGAGCAAACCGATCGGAGCAAAAAAAAAAAACTGCTGTTCCATACATTTGAGTCGAGTTGGTACTGCAGTTTAGTATGGAACAACTAATTATTTTTTTGCTCCGATCGGTTTGCTCCAATAGTGCAAGTTGTTCAGTTTGATGGGTAGACTCTTGGTTTAAAAGGATGCTAATGATATCAATTTCACCCTGTATAAGTAGATACTTATTGATTAAAATCTGCCTTTTTCCCACCACCGCTGATAGCCCAGTAATTTTACGGTTTGAGCTGGGACTAAGTAGAAATTGTTTTTTTTTTTCAGTATAGTATTTAAGAGCCAATTAGAGCTCAGAAATGTACAATAATTAAAAAAAAATCCCGTCAGCAACTGTTCCGAATTTTTAAATTTAGGTATTATCTCGTTTCACAAAAAACCTGATGGCAATTTGTTTTTTGCACATATTTAAGGCTTTACCATTATACATATTATACTTACTTCAAACATGGTGTAAATATTTTTGTCTACTTAGAAGGTTTTGAAAAATACATTCGTATTAAATACCTCAGTTTTTAAATTTCAATGCCTATATTATTGCTCAAATATAATTTATATTGTTAAATCTAAGTCAAATAATTGCATTGGAATTATTATTTTTAATTTAAAAGCCTTCTGTGACACAATTTTGATTTTGATTTGCGTAGCGAATTTTTTTTTAATGTTTTAAGATAGTCTTTTTGTCACTAAATGGTGCCGGTTACAGTTTAAAAGTCTAATTAGTAATCACTGCCTACCCCGCCTAACAAAACTCCGTAAAATGACTGGGCTATGATTCAGGATTGAAAGGCATGTCAAGTGGTGTTAGGTGGCTAGTATATTACTCAAAAAAACACATGGATGACCTATTCTAAACTGAAGCTACAAAATGCACTTTATTAATTTCTATTTTTCCAATTTTCAGATGACAACAACAAACCGTTCATAGAGGAAGTGGTGGTTGAATCAGTTCTCCATGTAAGACAGAATACAGGAAGACAGGCTCGGACGAACACGCAGACAAACATACAAACCGGCGCAAGAGTAGCAGAGATGAAGCACTGACAATAAACATAAAAATGAAACTACACACACTAGACACTGGACGGACCACAGATTAGGTATAACGCGTTTATATTGGAAATGCTGAAGAGAAACACCAGCATAATATAAAGATGAGATTGTAAATTTGTTCCTTCCTTCCTTAGATGAAGTATATGTCTAGATTTCTAGGTCTAGATGGACTGTTGGCTGATAGATCCTTTCCCGTCAGAGATAGGTTAAGTGTATAACACTGTCACGCACACCAACATAAGACCAACGTTCTTATTTTAGTACGGTAGAAGCGTGAGGCTCAATCTAGATTATTATTTGCACCCAAAAAAGACAACAATAAAAACAGAATAAGATGAACTAGGCTTCGGTAAAGTATTTTTGGGTGCAAATAAAGAATGTTTGTTGAAGTACCTACACTGGTGTAATTAGTTTTTCGTTTTATCAGAATTACTATGCAACTAATACAACGTGTTAATGAATTAACGCAAAACTAGAAAGTTATTTGTTTAGAATCGAAAGCAGAATCGAATTTTCATAGTTTCAACATAGGTTAAAATATTAAATAATAAATATGTTGGTAAAATTTAAAATTTACTGAACCCGATGTCAACCCACCACACGGGCATACTTACCCTACTTTAAACTGTATCAACGAGTACGTTAGGTATTCTTTGCTGCAATGATAACAAATCATTTTTGCCTCAAAACTTAAAATGCGAAAAACTTAAAATGTTAACTATAAAAATAATGAAATTATTGTTTCAATCTAATTATTTTGTTATAAATCAGTTGGGGTGTATGAGGTTTTGCGCTAATTCATGAACACGTTGTATATACGATAGTTATATAAAATCTCTATTATGGACAATGTTTAGACAGCCCTAGCTTACTCTCTCTCTCTCTATCTCTTGCTCCCCACTTTAGTGGGATATAATCTTAAATCTTCATCACCAACATTAAGACAATTCAACTACATAACTTTAAGTGCCTATTCAATCAAACATTGCGCCACAATTTAAATTAAGACTTTTTAGGTACTTTCGCTGGTCGAATATTAAACATACATTAAAGGCCAGGCCACACAGAGGCGATTTTGCGGGAAAGCGGGCCGGAGGCGGTATTACTGTGTGGTAGGGTACATACAAATTACCACCATTCACAACAAAACACACAGAAAACCGAGGGGGTCCGGAGATATTCGCTTCCCGCAGGTCCGCCTCCGGTCCGCTTTCCCGCCAAACTGCATCTGTGTGGCCTAGCCTTTATATTTACACTTTACATACATATTTTAACTTTTTGAGAATAATTAAAAGTTAGTTAAGAGTTCAACGTTACCTATGTAAAACCAAACATTTATGAAACACTTATAATCATCATTGAAAAATCATAATGATCCACTCAGACAAAGTAACATCCAGATGAATTAGTCGCAAAACACTCTTTTTCAAATATACACCCCAGTGTAGAAGTAGATACCTTACTTAGTAAACCATTTTTGTTTTCAAGTTGGTTTCAAAAAATATTTTAAAGTTACTACGTTACTTAAAAATTAAGATAATGATTTCTTCACTTTAAATGATAACATACCTTATACCTAGTAAATTGTGTAGTATGTGTAAGTATTGTAATTATTAGTATATCTTCCTGTATACTTTGCTATTAAATTATGTTTTGATTAAAATAAATAAGAATTAGGTATCTAATTGATCAATTAACTGATTCAATAAAAATTTTATGGGCCGATGTCAATCAAATGAAACTTTGATTTATACCTTTATTGACTACCTTAATATTACCTAAATATAAAAAAAAGAAAATTGATCATGTGAGCTATATTGTCTTGTCGCTTCTTAGCGAAAAGACCGCCTTATTTTGTGCCTCTTGTATTTTTATCTCTGTGTGTGTTTATAATAATGCAGGCAGGCGCTAGGCGTCCCGAGTCTCTCCGCAATAACCCAGATTTCCCAGGCCACCCAGTTCACCCCCATAACCCTAGTAGTTTTCTGTCCTTTCTACAATAGTCTCTGCACCGAATGTGGTATGTCTTCTGGTGCATTTGCATAATGCATTCAGAGATAGACCACGCTTGGTGCATCCCATCGCATTTAGATAAAAGTGTCTCAAAGGGGCCTTTACGTGTTGGACCTGTGTCCCCACGCAAGCCTTCCAAAGGTCCGGGCTACGGCCCGTGAGAAAGCCTTTCTTTCTCTCGCATCAGGCAGTAATATAAGCTATCACACGCCCATTTCGCTTCAATTATTTTTCGACATAGGCCCTTAAGATCAATTGATAGTAAACAAAAATAAAGTATATTTTTTGACAATTTTATTACGTAACGTAATTAAATATGTACAACAAATTTAAGAAAACTTTTTTTTGTATTTTTTTTGTTACGCGATTGTCGGTATCCAAAATTCTGAAACAAACCAAATATGAGTTTAGTACACAATTGATAAAAAAATTGTACCAAACTCTTAACAATATTAAGAACACAATGCACGACAAAGCGACAAAACAGACATGAGCGCTCATTTTAACATGCGCAAACGCAAAGTAACTATACAGAGCACAAAGAGAGGCACATCTCTTTTTGTCGGGCATGCTAGGCCTACTGTACTATATCCAGATCCAGAAATCCAGAATTATGTTAGGACATAGATATAACCCGTGGTCCCGATGAGTCAACCCGTCAAAAGGTCCACGGTTTATTTAAAGTCCCAGTAGACTATGACAGTCCAAGTTCCTGGTGCGTTGACTTTGAATTTTAATTACCACAGTACACGAATGACACCAGAAATTACCCTTTAAAATCATAAACTGATCCCAACAATATCGATATTAATATAAAAGTAGTAAAACAAGGGGATTCGATTTCTCTGATGCTGACCGTATGTAGGTACTTAGTGATGGAAGATCTGAATTTTCTGGCGTCACCTCTGTCTAAAATTATCGTTATCAAGTTGTATAAGCGTTATTTGGATAATCAATAACATTATCCAATGTCTAATATTATTTGGAGAAAATCATTTATTAACAGGTTCTTCTGCGGTTCTCTTCATTTCTGATTCGATCTCGCAGGGAAACTCCGAGCATAGCCCTCTCCATTGCTCTTTGGGTGACTTTCAGCCTTTTTATGAGGCCTTGAGTGAACGACCACGAATCAGAAATGAAGAGATCCGCAGAAGAACCAGAGTAACTGACATAGCCCAAAGAATTGCTAAATTAAAGTGGCAGTGGGCGGGGCATATTGCTCGCAGAACCGATGGTCGATGGGGCCGAAAAGTTCTCGAGTGCCGACCGCGTACCGGAAAGCGCAGCGTGGGTAGGCCCCGCACATGGTGGACTGACGACCTTGTGAAGGCGGCGGGAACCCGTTGGATGAGGGCAGCGCAGGACCGGTCATTATGGCGATCCTTGGGGGAGGCCTATGCCCAGCAGTGGACGTCCATCGGCTGAGATGCTGATGATGATGATGATTTATTGACAGAACTGTTCAAATGCATATATAAATATCCATTTACCGTGTATATTTAACCAGAGCCCCAGCCCCAGCCACCGTTGCCACTGCCGCCACCGCCGCCATTGGGTCCACCGCCACCACCTCCATGGGGTCCACCGCTACCGCCTCCGCCAGGTCCACCGCCACCGCCGCCATGGGGTCCACCACCACCACCTCCGTTGGGGCCACCACCGCCAGTACCTCCGCCTGAAAAAAATAATTGATTTAATAATTAGGGTTCCATTCCCAAAGGGTGAAAACGGGATCCTATTCATAAGCCTACTCTGTCCGTCCATTCGTCCATTCATCTGTCTGTCTGTCTGTGTGTACCTATTCAGAGCTGTAACTTTTGAACCGTTATAGCTATTATTATTTGGTTATAAGGGCTTGGTCAATGACTAAATAGCTACTGCGACCTGAACAGATCTATTGTAGCTGTCACCCTAGACCTAAAGGTCATTTCCTAGGTCCACGGACTTCATGAACCGTGTTATGCTTTTGGAGGGGAGGTCTCTAATGTCAGTAGGTGTTATTATGTATCCACCTAGATGGCAACTCCTGCTGTGAATGAGCACTTCGCATTCGCAGAGGAGGTGTATGGGCGTTTCCTCTGCTTCACAGCAGAATCTGCAAGTGGGTGAATCTACAAGCCCCATTCTGTGTAGGTGTTTGTTTACGATTATAGCTAGATAATTGAAATTTTCACAGAATGAGCGTTATTATGGCGTATTCGCTAAAAAAAATTTCAAAAAGCTAAAATTATGTGAGGGGTTAGAAATTCAGTGGCGCTTTTGCTTCGGAGACGGCTGTCACCTCTTGTCTTCACTCTCACGCTGCTACAATTACTCATGCCCTCTCGCTCGCACCACGCCACGCGCCTTATGCAAATCATTGCATAACCTGTGGCGAAACGTTCCACGCGTATTTTGCACTTCTAACCCCTCTTATAATGATCTGTGGAACCCTCGGTGAGCGGGTAGCCCGACACTCACACTTAACCGGTTTTATCTTTAAACTAGCGTTAACCCGCGACTTTGTCTTATTGAAATTATATACCAGATTTTAAGTCAGAAATGAGCTATCAAACAAATAAAGTTTCATCAAAATCGGTTCAGTAGTTTTTGCGTGATGCTCGTTCAAACAAACAAATACACAAACAAACAGACAGACAAAAATCCAAAAATTGGTGATATGGAATCAGGGATACCTAAAAAACATACCTTAATTTTTTTTGTTAATATCTCAATGTACAGACAAACTTCCTGTAACAGTTTTATAATAGTTTAGATAACTGTCATTGTTAATATTATATCTAGACTGAAACCTACATAACAGATAACGTAAAATTTGCTGCGAACAGTGCTTGATGAAGTTAAAACATATTAAGGTGGTTGCAGAGGCGTCAATTTTATACAAAACTTTGACGCACAATACGCGTAGACGGTATTTAATATAAGTAACTTTGTATACATGGAAAAATGGTTGAGAAAAATAGTTCTAGATGCCGTGTGACAAATAACATTTGTAATTTATAAAATAACGAGCGTTAACCCGCGACTTCGTCCGCACAAATTATATACCAGATTTTAAGTCAGATCATAAGCTATCAAACAAAAAAAGTTTCATCAAAATCGGTTCAGTAGTTTTTGCGTGATACTCGTTCAAACAAACAAACAAACAAACACCCAAACAAACACACAAACAAACAGACAGACAAAAATGGAATCAGGGACACCTAAAAACCATATCGTAACTTTTTTTTTGTTATATCTTCAATGTACAGACAAACTTCCTGTTACAGTTTTATAATAGTATAGATTACGTAGATATAAAGCTTTGAAATTTTTCATACAAAATTTTAAAAGCTTCTAATTATATTATAAATTGCAAATGTTATTTGTGACGCGGCAACTAGATTTTCTAAACTATTTTTCCATATATAAAATATTACTTTTATTAATTCCGTCTACGCGTATTGTGCGTCAAACTTTTGTATGGACTGAAACCACCTTAACAAGACAGGAGTGAAGCTACAGATTATTGTGAAGCGATGTTGGTCCAATGTGGAAGTTTTCATTTTATTGCCTTATATACATTACATTTGAGTCGAGTCAGTAGGTATGTTTGTATGAAACAGCTGATTTTTTTTTGCGGTTTCGAAGTTGGCTCCATGTTGAAAGTTGTTCAGTTTGATGGTCTGTAGCACTTAAGTATTACTAGGATGTTTTGTTACATGTAATTATGTTACATGATATTATAAATATGTTAACGGATGATCATTGCCTCCGTGATCTAATGGTTATGAGCATTGGCTTTCGACACGGAAGTCATGGGTTCGATTCCCACGGGGGACACCTAGTGAAATGTCACTTTGTGCGTTTTTCCCCAGTTGGTTAGGACATTGCAGGTTGATCACCTGATAGTCTGAAAATAAAAATGATTCCGTACTTCGGATGGCACGTTAAGTCGTTGGTCCCGGCTACTATCCCTGGTAGTAGTCCACCTCAGAGGCCGTAAGGCGGTCTGAAAAAACTCTGACACCAGGGCTCTGCTCAAGCTCTGCCCACACGATAAGAAAGAAAGAAAGATTTTCATAAGACTTAACTAAGAACACTCTTGCAAAAACTGGCTTTTGACTACCTTCGTCCACCTATTTGGGAGCTACGATGTCACAGACATACACGTTCTAGACATACACAGACAAATTGACAGACAAGTAATAGGCATCGAACTTATATCGAGTTTAGATCATAATTTATGTTACCTATAATGGCTGGTGTATAATTCTTGTTGTATCTCCTTCCTTGTAATAATTAATTAACTTGATTTTATCTGTATAATTCCTACTTAGTTCATAGCTGCAATAATGAAATATATTTTAGTTGTTTAGTTATAAGTTACTATTTAATTGTTCATTTTCCACACAATGTATATTGTTTTAATTGAATAAATTAATGAAAATGAAATAAAATATAACACCCATCTTTTTGCATCGGGGATATTCGCAATAATACAATAAATGTTGCGGACCAAGTTAAAAGACATTTAATATTGTAAAATATGAATCATTTAAAAAAATAATCAATTATTTATTATAAAATTTATTATAAAAAAAACCAGTAAAATATATTTTTAAAACGTTCGAGAATTTAATCAGTAACTTTCTTTAAAAAGCAAACCTACACCGATTGAGTCATTGACAAATCAAAATACTGGTGAAGCCAAACGAACGTAATTTTGTGAGTTGTAAGTCGCATATTTTGAGTCCGTTTCATATAAAGGCTGAGGTCATAGACAATGCATTCCCGGATTTTATATGAAACGGACTCAAAAACGCGACTCACAAAATTCAATCTTATCGCAAAATAAACATAAAACAAAACACATCAAAATGCTTAAAAAATAATTGACTTAAAAATAAAAAAAACACCTACTTGATGCGGAGTAGACGGACACGAAGAGTCCAAGGATCAAAACAGCTGCCACTAGTTGCTTCATTGCTATACTGTGGTGATTCAACGAATGGGCTTGCTTTTATATTACCTACCTGTAAACCAACATAAATATTTGAGGTTATTGTTGATATTTAATAAGGTTAAAAAAAACACAAAAAGGTATAATTTGAAAAATCAAAATGTACTTGCCATCCCAGTTTCCAAATTCCATTACCGCAATGGACAATAATATTTCATTTTAGGAAAGGTACTAAAATTCGAAAACCATTTCGAGATTATGTCCTACTTACAAAGCATAATTATAAGAACGAGCTTCTGACCCAAGACTTAGTCAGCGTGGATTACCCCTTTAGGGGTCGATTTTCAAAAAATCTTTTCTTAGTGCACCCCTACATCCTTTGTAGAATATATAAGGTCTAATAAAATTAGCTGAAACTATTTTAACGGAATGATCAGACCATCAAACTGAAAAGTTTCCTTTAAAGTACGAGTGAATAGGCTTGTTCTGGGTGAGCTCGCTACATCTTCGACCCCATCTTCGTCCTGAGGACTAGATTGAGGTCAAGAGCAAACCAAACCATAAGTAATAATAAAAAAAAAAAAACTTTCTCTTTGAGACCAATATTGAAATCGCGAAACAAAATCAGCTGTCCCATACATTTGGGTCGAGTTATGTTTGCAGTTTTGTATGGGACAGCAGATTTTTTTTTCGCGATTTCGGTATTGGTCCCATAGAGAAAGTTGACCAGTTTGATGGTCTGACCGTTCCCTTAAAATAGTTTCAGCTACTTTTGTTAGACCTTATATATTCCAAATTTCATGTTTTTATCTTTAGCGCTTTAGTGCGTTATCTGTCAGTCAGTCACGGAACTCTTTTATAAGTAAAGATTAACCAATTTCTTTATCGATTATTTGTCGAGTTATTATACTCAAGTTTTTATTTTACGACGAAATGGGCTGCATTTCCTTTGCTTAAATCTGAATCTAATCATCGTTTGACATTTCTTTACACAAAAGGACGGGCTTTGTTTCTTAATTTTCTAAATTAGTTTTTCGTGGTCATTATTGTGTTAATGTGGTGGAATTAGTTTAATAATGTGCCATTAATAAAGAATAATATAGTAAAAGTGAGAAATAAAGAAGGGGCTCCCGTTTGATTCGGATTGATCTTCGCGTAAAACTCTCTTGAACATTGGAATGTGTGCACCACCCACGCATTTCAAGAGTTAGGTATAAGTTTAGGTTAGGTTACAAGCGAAATTGAAACTAAAGACCAGGCTGTAAGGGTTGGTTCCCATTGCCTTTCCGAAAGGATAAGCTATTTAAAAAAAAAAATTACATATCACAGAAATTTTTATAATCAACTTTGATCATCATTTCCGGTTAAGGTAGCAATGAATAGGTGGCCATAGAAAAGAAAATGCATAAAAAATTCAATATAATAATAATATTTTTTTTTAGATATATTTTTAATTTGTTTAATAAAAATGAATGATAAAAAAAATCTATTGTAATCAGAAAGCTGGGAAAAGTATTGTTTAATTGTAATACAACCAAAAGATAATCACTTCACTTGGGTTTTCATTTTTTCCATTTCTTTTTAATTGAAACCTTTTCTTTTTTCTGTTCTTGTTCCCCCTACGTGGGGTATAGGGCTCTGATAATAGCTAAATTAGCAAACTTCTTTTTGTTTGTGCGACCCTAACAGATTGCATATTTTGTTAACAAGAGTCTTTTCCTGCAATATTGTATAGAAGGATAAGGAAAGAGCAAAATGGTGTTATTATTTATTAATGACAAGATATTAACAAGAAACTGAATAAGTGCGAGTAAGACTCACGCCGCGCCGTGAGGGTTCTGTACAATCTTAATCTAATTTAATTAATCCATGTAAATACCAACTGCAAATATTTGTTTGTTTGTTATATTAATGTCTAGCAACCCGCCCCGGCTTCCCACGGGTGCAATTCTTATATATAAACCTTCAGGTTTACAGCTAACAGGTTTTACAGCCGTTAAAGCCTTTTTCAGTCACCAGTCTCCACAAACATTATTCACTGTATGAACTTGTATAATTAGAATGTTTGCTTGTATGTTTGTGGTGATAATAATTTTTTATTATTTTTTTATTTATTTTTTTTTTCTCTTAAATCACTCTTATCTAATAAAAAAATGCATCAAAATCCGTTGCATAGTTTTAAAGAGTATTCTTGGTAATAAATAAAAAAAAATTAGAAGCTTGTATTTTTACACACTCCTGATAGTATAAGAGTACAGAGAGTCAAAGGTCATACTTTCACTTTTTTATGATCCTGAGAAAAAGGGTCGACACGAACAGACGGTTAGCCAGACGAACACAAAGTGATCCTTTAAGAGGTTCCGTTTTTTCCTTTTAAGGTACGGAACCCTTAAAATGAACAACATCGAACGTGGTTGATTAGCTCTACATGTAGAGCATCGAGTAGGTACAGTAATTATGAATAATAACTGCGAGCTAGCTAGGTATCAACCACAGTGAAATTGCCGATGGTATCAACTATGATTCGAATAAGGAAATTATATTGTTAGGTCACTGAAGAGGATATAGACATGGGTAATCAACTATTCATTAGAAAATAATAAAAAATTAATAGCTGTAATCATTATTCCATACAAATATTCGGATTTCGGGGGGATAAGGTTAACCATTTTTGTTTTCAAGTTATTTTCAAAAAATATTTAAATATTTTAAAATTACTTCGTTGCTCACATATTAAGATAATGATTTAGTCACTTTAAATTAAATTAATTAAATTAAATTGTGTAGTAAGTGTATGTATTGTAATTATTAGTATATCTCCCTGTATATTTTACTATTAATATATTTTGATTCAAATAATTTTAAATCAGGTATCTAAATGATCAATAAATTGATTGAATAAAAATTTGTTTTGCTGGTTTCAATGAAATGAAACCTCGATTTATACCTTTATTTAGAAATAGAAAAAGAAATAGAAACCTACCTACCTACCTACCTACCTAACTTAATTTTACCTTACATTGATAATGTGAATTATATTGACTTGGTAGGGATTATAAACCACTGTTAGTTTTTAATTACTACTAAAAAAAATTTAAAGTGCAACTATTTTCTATGGGAGTTCAAGCCATTTTTTTTCGCTTTTCTAATCGTGTTCCTTAGGGAAAATTGTTTTGTCTGACTGAATACACCCTTAAAATTTTTAGCCCAGCCAGTTTATGGTTTGAGCCGGGACTAATTATTAATTGTTTTTTTTTTTCGGTAAAATATTTAAGAGCTCAGAAATATTCCAAAATTAAAAAAAAATCCGTCAGCAACAGTTCCAAATTTAAAATTTAGCTATTATCACGTTATAAAAAACCTGATGGTAAATTTTTTCGCACATATTAAAGGCATTACCATTGTACATGCTTCAAACATGGTGTAAATATTTTTATAGAAGGTTTTAAATATTACATTCGTATTTTATAATGAAAATCTCATTTTTTAAATGTCAATGCCTATTTTATTGCTCAAAAATAATTTATATAGTTAAATCTAATTAAAATGAGTGCATTGGTATTTAATATTAATTAGTAAAAAGTTTTCTGGGAGATACCATTTTGATTTCTATGTTGCGTAGTGAATTTTTTTAAATATGTTTTCTTTTTGTCACTAAATGGTGCCAGTTACAGTTTAAAAGTCCAATTAATAATTACTTCTCACCTCTCCTAACAAAAATCCGTAAAATGACTGGGCTATTTGTTATTAATTACAAACCTGTGGTGTACCTACCTATATATTAAAATTGGTGATTTTTTTTTAAATAATATAACTAAAATGACTGACTGAGAAACAAATATTATTTTTGTATGTGACTTAAAATTCTTGCTCCATACTAGGTACTGTAAAAACATTTTATTTTCAGATTTTGCTCTCATTTTATTCGTATTGGAGCTATACTTACCGAATTATGTATAAAGGTACTTGTATTAAGATAAATTGATACTAAACACAAATAAAGTAAATTTTTTGAACATTTTATTACGTAACATAATTAAATATGTACAAAAAATTTAAGAAAACATTTTTGTGTATTTTTGTTACGCGCATGTCGGTATCCAGAATTCTGAAACAAAACAAATAGGTATTTAGTACACAATTAATAAAAAAATTGTACCAAACTCTTAACAATATTAACACGTTCCGGGGCAGTGAACGAGACACAATAGAACTTTTATTGTTATCACGTCTATAGCCGGTCACTGTCCCGGAACGTGTTAAGAATGCAATGATTTCAGCTGGACTAGTATTGCTATGCACGACAAAGCGACAAAACCGTCATGCGCGCTTATTTTGACATGCGCAAACGCAAAGTAACAAAGACAGAGCACAAAGAGAGGCACATCTCTTTTGTCGGGGGTAGCATGCTAGGCCTACTGTACTATATCCAATATCTACATAATATAATCCCAGATACGGATCCAGGGTTATGTTAGGACATATATTTAACCCGTGGTCCCGATGAGTCAACCCGTCAAAGGGTCCACTGATTATTTAAAGTTCCTATAGACCATGACAGTCCAAGTTCCTGGTGAGTTGACCCGTTAACATGCCCACGGGGAATTTTAATTACCAAAGTACACAAATGAAAAAAATTATCGACTGATCCCAACAATATCGATATAAAATATGAAAGTAGTATCCCTACTGTATTTACTGCTTATTACTGCGGATAATGAAGAAACTGAGGTAGGATAATGAAATGTCTGGCTAACTTAGCCGAGTGGGAAAGCAACTGTTTAAAATTCCGCTGATATTGAGAAGAGTGGAGCAAAAATCCAATACCGTTGCCTTGGATTCAACATCTCGTCAATGTAATTGTCTATTTAAAAACGCTACTAATATTAAGCAGTCTTGAGTGCTATTTTTAATTCAAATGTAAGTATCTAGTACAGTCAGCATCAGAGAAACCTGACCCCTTTATCAAAATCAAAGGGGTTAGATTTCTCTGATGCTGACCGTATGTAGGTACTTAGCGTTTACGGAAGATCTGAATTTCCTGGCTGATAAACAATAACATATCCAATGTCTATTATTATTTGAGGATAAACCATTAATTGACAGATCTCTTCAAATACATATATAAATATCCATTTACCGTGCATATTTAACCAGAGCCCCAGCCCCAGCCACCACCGTTGCCGCCGCCTCCACCTCCACCGTTGGGTCCACCGCCACCACCTCCATTGGGTCCACCGCTACCGCCTCCGTTAGGTCCACCGCCGCCGCCGCCATTGGGTCCACCGCCACCGCCTCCATTGGGTCCACCGCTACCGCCTCCATTAGGTCCACCGCCACCACCGCCATTGGGTCCACCGCCACCGCCTCCATTGGGTCCACCACCACCTCCTCCGTTGGGGCCACCACCGCCATTACCTCCGCCTGAAAAATAATTTATTTATTAATTTTTAAATAACTGTTACTGGAAGTATATTATCTAGACAAGAACCTATACAAAAGACAGTAGATAACGTAAAATTGGCTGCGAATAGTGCTTGATGAAGTTAAAAAATATTAACAAGACAGGAGTAAAGAAAGACCGCAGAAGAACCAGAGTAACTGACATAGCCCAAAGAATTGCTAAACTGAAGTGGCAGTGGGCGGGGCACATTGCTCGCAGAACCGATGGCCGATGGGGCTGAAAAGTTCTCGAGTGGCGACCGCGTAAGGGAATCCGCAGCGTGGGTAGGCCCCCCACACGGTGGAACAACGACCTGGTGAAGGCGACGAGAACCCGTTGGATGAAGGCAGCGCAGGACTGGTCGTTATGGCGATCCTTGGGTGAGGCCTATGTCCAGCAGTGGACGTCCATCGGCTGAGATGATGATGATGAGTGAAGAAAGCGATGTTGTTTCAATGTGGATTCCTTTTGTTGCCTTATAGGTAGGTATATACTAGGTGTTAGGGTAAAGAGTATAAAAAAAGAAGAATGGAATAAAAGGGTAAACAGTTGCATTCCCGTTAGGGGTGATTGTACATGATACTGAACAACTTTCCCTAAGAAACCTATAGGAAATTAGCAAACAACATTTTGGACTTTCCACACTAAATACAGTCAGCTCATCAGCTGATCGAACGTTAGTATGACAAGTTTTTTTTTGACAATGTTTCTTTGTTGTAAGGGATCTACGCAAAAAAAAATATTTTTTGCTAATTTCCTATAGGTTTCCTAGGGAAAGTTGTTCAGTATCATGGGTACAATCATCCCTTAAAGTAAAGCAACTGTTTACCCTAACACCTTGTATAATTTATGTAATTACATATCATTTTGCTCGCGCCAGCGCCATTGTTCCAATCTAGAGGTTAAGGGCCTTAAGTCAGGCATGTCTATGTTATGTAGTCATTAATTTTCTATACAATAAGTAAGTTCAAAGACCTGCAATAAAATTGGCCTCCGACGCAGAAGACGTGACAGTTCTCTATTATTATTGTGAATTATATTCGCTTGGAGTAATCTGTTTGCACCTCGTCTTTAACTCATAAGTAGAGATCTGATATTCGCATGCATATTTACATATTATAAAACTGTAACATGAAGTTTGTCTGTACATTGAAGATATTAACAAAAAAAAGTTACGATATGGTTTTTAGGTGTCCCTGATTCCATTTCACCAATTTTTGGATTTTTTGTCTGTCTGTTTGTTTGTGTGTTTGTTTGTTTGTTTGTTTGAACGAGTATCACGCAAAAACTACTGAACCGATTTTGATGAAACTTTTTTTGTTTGATAGCTTATAGTCTGACTTAAAATCTGGTATGGTAATTTGTGCGGACGAAGTCGCGGGTTAACGCTCGTATTTACATAAACTTCATTTTTCACAAGATGAATTATGGACACGTCTTATTTAATTTATTCTATGAAACAATCCCAGGATCTTTCTTGAGTCTCGGGATTGCTAAACTATCGTAGAACTTGGACATTTGAACAACTTGGACAACATGAACAACTCGGACAACATGAACAACTCTGACAATTTGGTTTATTTGGTCAACTTATACAATGTTGTCTGAGTTGACAGAGTTGTCCGAGTTGACCAAGTTGTCCATGTTGTACATGATGTTTTGTGGTTGAAAGTACTTAATTGGACATCATGGACAATTTGAGAAAGTCAAGTCAGTTGACCAAGTAGTCAGAGTTGTTTACGTTGTAAGAGTTGTTCATATTGCCCGAGTTGACCGAGTTATTTATTTTGTCCGAGTTGTTCATGTTGTCCAAGTTGTTCTACCTACTGTCGACTACCAACGAGGACCAGTATGACAGAACGGTGCAGGTGGCCCGATTTTTTTAAATAACTTTATTTAGAAACGCATATCCATTATTATGTTTTAGTGGGGGAAAAGTGAAGTTTAGGTAAATACGCATCCGATTATCCGATCTCTACTCATAAGTCATTATAACATAGTCTCACAAAGACGTATGAACCTTAAGGTGGTTTCAGTCCATACAAAAGTTTGACGCACAATATGCGTAGACGGAATTAATAAAAGTAATATTTTATATATGGAAAAATAGTTTAGAAAATCTAGTTGCCGCGTGAAATTTTTCATACCAAATTTTAAAAGTTTTATATCTTCGTAATTATTTTATAATTTGCCAATGTTATTTATTACGCGGCAACTAGATTTTCTAAGCTACTTTTCCATATATACAAAGTTACTTATATTAATACCGTCTACGCGTATTGTGCGTCAAAGTTTTGTATAAAATTGACCCCTCTGCAACCGCCTTAATACATACTACGATGTGAGTATTTCATGGAATCATTGCGATGCCATTCATAAAAACAAGGTTTTGAAACGGAAAATGTTCGTACACTATAGAATATAGCTATTCTGTAGTGTACCTAAAGTACAGTAATAACGATTCGCTTTCTTTGTATTTTCGTGATAGAAAATGCATAAAGCGAAGTACGTGACAGTTTGTTAGTGATTCTCCGGCCGGCATTATTGACGACTAAATTCCTATAGGCTAGGCTCACTCCCCTTTACACCTAGACAGAGTTACGGTACAACTAGAGAAACGTGGATGTTCTGAGGTTTTAGAATATTTCTGACTACCCTCGGGGAATATAGTCGTGAGCATATGCATGCATGCATGCAAATTCCTATACGTCGGACTCTTATTATGATATTGTGCGGAGGTTGTGGGTTCGATTCCCACGGGGGACACCTAGTGAAATGTCACTTTGTGCGTTTTCCCCCAGTTGTCCAATGTCCTAACATTGCAGGCTGAATCACTTGATTGTCTGAAAAGAAAGATGATTCCGTGCTTCGGATGGCACGTTAAGCCGTTGGTCCCGGCTACTATCCCTGGTGGTAGTAGTCATTACATAAAAACCACGTCAGAGGTCGTAAGGCGGTCTGAAAAAAACTCTGACACCAGGGCTCTGCCCACACGATAAGAAGAAGAAGAAAATTGATCATTATTTATCAGAATTTTATAAATTGTCAATGGTTTTTAAGATCATTATAATCCTAGGAAATCTTTAACACATCCTACTGCCGGTTTACATAAGTTCATTGCTGGTTACACTGCATTTCCTCATACGGTTCTCTCGATTGAAAGTGCATTCACGTAATGAAACAATCATGTATTCTCTGTTCGTGTCTGAGATGCACAAAGACATGCATTATTCAACCAACAAACTGGAATCTCCAATGCTAAGTGGACGGGAAGCAAAAATAAAGTTTAAAAAATAGAACCTTCATTCGAACCCAAAATCGCTCAATGCCTCGGTTTAATAAATAAAACACCCAACGATAAACAAACATACCTAAATATATACCTATTATCTTAATGTACGCGGATATTTTGATTTACAAATTTTTGGGTTCCGAAGTCAACAAGAAACCCTTATAGTTTCGCCATGTCCGTCCGTCTGTCTGTCTGTCCGCGGCTTAGCTCAGAGACGTTTAGTCCTAGAAAGCTGTTATTTGGCATGGGAAGACATATTCACCACGCCGACAAAGTAGTAAAATAAAATCTTGAAAAATAATGTATTTTGGGTACCTCCCCTACAAATGATCTAAGTTCCCTACACGCGAAGTAGGAATGTCGTTTAAAAATATTACGGGTGTGGAAAACCATTTTTCGATTTAGGGACCCGTTAGCGAAATATTTAGCTTTTAAAGTGAAAAATGTTGTTAGAGTCAAATGTCCCCCCCCCCCCCCTGCCGCCAGCTAAATGGTTGTTTCTGGATATGTGAAAAAATTCATGGCAGTAGTATATAAATATGTATAACGAAATTAAAAGGAAAACTGAAGGCACTGCCGCTAAGTAGGCATTACAAGTTTACGAGTAATAATCGACCAACTTATATATAAATGTACTTTTTAGACTTTATTAACCGTTAAACGGTAGTATAAAACAAAAAGCCCCCTTCTAAGTCCGTATATTGTGACGGGCAACTACTGAACCCTACCCTGTGCGTGGCCCGACACGCACTTGGCCGTTTATTTATTAGGTCAATTACTTATAATGTTATAATGCGTCAGGGAGTCCTTTAAATGACAATAATTGTTTTCATTCTGCAGATTCATTGATCGAGCATCTTCAGTTATAAAGTAAAACAAGTGTAAGACAATAATTGTTTTACAATTAATATTTTTTACTTTTTAAAAATATATGTTTTTTTCGGAGATTTTCAATTTTTTATTAAAAAGTTTCATTGACTTCTTTGGAACCATCTTTCTAATGTGGTCATCGTGTAATTGCCACAAAATTACCAAACATTTACGCCCAAACTAGATGTATCTGGTTGCGATACTTACTGAGATCCGAAACTATTTTTATGGAATTGGTCATCACCAGACTCTGAAGTTATGGAATCCCCGCAATGTTAGATAATAGACATGAGCCCGAACTGAATGTTTCTAGGTATAATTTTGGTTGAGATCCCATCAAATGTCTCAATCAAAGCATCTTGAAAACTGCTGAAAATTTTTTATGAGACATTACTTAGAACACTCGCAAAAACTAGCTTTCGATTAACAAAAAATCGCAGTTATAATTAGTCCACCAGTTTGGAAGATACGACACAATTGATAGACAGACGTATACATATAATAGACGTCAAACTTAGAACACCCCTACTTTTTGCATCGGGGGTTATAAAGTCATTCGCGATAATACAATAAATACTGCAGACAAGATATTTGATATTAGAAAAAATAGAGCAACATGAGAGCAACAACAACAACAACAAGAGCTATGTGAGCTCATCCCGCCTTCCCCTTTCTACAATCGGACTTCCAGACGCACCGCGGGATATCACCCCTTTTTGGTTGACATCCCACATATCCGCACCAAGCGCCTTTCTGAATCTTTTATAATGAGCACAGCCAAGGAGTGGAACGGCCTGCCTGCGTCAGTATTTCCTAGCGCTTACAACCCGAATTCCTTTAAAGTACGAGTGAATAGGCTTCTTCTGGGTGAGCTCGCTACATCATCGACCCCATCTTCGTCCTGAGGACTAGATTGAGCTCAAGAGCAAACCCATCAACTAAAAAATAATCAATTATTTAAAAAAAAACCAGTAAAATATATTTTTGAAACGTTCGAGAATATAATCAGTAACTTTCTTTAAAAAGCAAACCTATAAGTACACCGATTAAGTCATTGAATAATCAAAATAAAATGTTTTTTATGGCAAAACAACCTTATCACAAAACACATCAAAATACTTAAAATCTTGACTTAAAAATAAAAACAACACCTACTTGATGCGGAGTGGGCGGACACAAAGAGTCCAAGGATCAAAGCAGCTGCCACGAGTCGCTTCATTGCTATACTGTGGTGTTTCAACGGAGGGGCTTGCTTTTATATTACCTACCTGTAAACCAACATAAATATTTGAGGTTATTGTTGATATTCAATACGTTTAAGACAACACAAAAAGGTATATTTTGAGGAAAAATATTTAGAAGTTGTGGCAGAGATTTGATTAACATAAAAATGTATAATAATGTACTAGCCATTCCAGTTTTCAAATTCCATTACCGCAATGGACAACATTTCATTTTATGATAGGTACAAAAATTTGAAAACCATTTGGAGATTATGTCATACTTATAAAGCTTATATAGGGTTGGGTATAGAAATTTTTTTTAATTTTTGTGCAGGGTCCTTCTTAATAATAATAAATATAATAATAATAAATAAATATCTTGGACATTGTCACACAAATTATCTAGTCACATTTAAAGTACCTGGACTTGTCTTATGATGACTAGACAACGATATAGAATACATATATAGATACAAACATCCATGACTCGGGTACAAATATTCAAATTCATCATATAAATATTTGTCCCTTACGGGATTCGAACCCGCGACCCTCGGCACAGCAGGCAGGTTCACTACAAACTGTGCTACCGGGCCGTCAAGCTTAATATGATGACACTTTTTCAAGGGGATGATCAGACCGTCAAACTGAACAACTTTCTCTCTGGCACGAACGTCGAAATCCCGAAAAAAAAACAGCTCTTCCATACAAAACTGCAAACTTACTCGAGCCAAATGGGACAGCAGATTTTGTTTTCGCAATTTTGATGTTGGTCCCATAAAGAAAGTTGTTCAGTTTGATGGTCTGATCATCCCCTTAAAAAAGTGTCAGCATATTAAGAAGGACCCTGTATAAAAATTAACAAATATGTCTATAGATTATTTCTCGAGTTATTTGTAAGATACTGAAAAATTTATTTTACGACGAAATGGGCTGCTTTCAGAAAAATTCAAAAAAATTGGTGTAGCTATAATTTAGACATATTTTTTAAATTTATTCAATAAAAATGTATGATAATAATAAAAAAATATATACAGGGTGAAATTGATATCATTAGAATCGTTTTACACTAAGAGTCTACCCATCAAACTGAACAACTTTTAATATGGGAGCAAAGCGATCGGAGCAAAAAAGAAATCAGCTGTTTCATAAGGCCTACTGGACGCAAATGTATGCAAGAGCAGATTTTTTTTTGCTCCGATGGGTTTGCTCCCATAGTAAAAGTTGTTCAGTTTGATGGGTAGACTCTTAGTTTAAAAGGATGCTAATGATATCAATTTCACCTTGTATATCCGTTGTTATCAAGATCGTAATCAGGAAGCTGTGAAAGTTATTGTCTAATTTTAATACAACCTAAAGATTCACTTTAATCGGTTTTCACTATCGATTTCTATTCGAAATATTTGTTTTTTGCGACGTGTCTTTTCCTGCAATATTGTGTAGAATGATAAGGACAGCAAAATGGAGTTATTAATGACAAGATAACAAGAAACCGAATAAGTGCTAGTAGGATTCGCGCCGCGCCGTGAGGGTTCTGTACAATCAAAATTATGCATGCATGTGTTGGAAAGTATTCCAACTATATAAATGAATTTGGAGTTTTATCAAATTAAATTAAGAATTGCAATGCTAGTTGTCAGACAATCCCAACTACATTATTATTGTTGGCAACATTGAATAAAAACACATGCATATGCTCACGACTATTGTCTCCGAGGGGGTAATCAGAGATATTCCGAAACCTCAGATCATCCACGTTTCACTACCGAAGTAGTACCGAAACGAAACTCTGTCCAGTGTGACGGGGAGTGCGCCCGTTGCCACTGATAATGGACAGTGGGTACAATACATGTCTCGAAATTGAAGCATGCATGTTTCCTTCCGATGTTTTCTTTCACCGAAAAGCCAGTGGTATTACAAATCGTACATAAATTCCGAAAAAGACGTCCGAGTCTGCCTTGACGGGGATCGATCCATCGCCTCCTGCACGGCAGGTAAGGTTACTCGTCACTGGACCACCAAGACTTCTTAATTAATCCATGTAAATACCGACTGCAAATATTTTTTGATTGTTGTATTAACTATTTTCGGATTTTTTTCTTTACTTGAGCCGCGTTACCGTACTTTTTGCAAAATTTCATGATTAGTAATTTCAAGTACCCGTAGGTTTTGATGAATGGAGCTTGGGAGTATCCAAACATTATTGACATTAATGGCTGTAGGCATTTTTTGATTGTGTTGACTTAAAAGGTTGCATTTTTCACACCCCTAAGGCACAGTATCCAAAAGGGACCGTAAACCTTAAGGTATACAGCGAAAGTTTGTTGAAAACATGCAACAATAGCACACACCTTCACAAAACATTGTTTTCTAAACATGTTCTGATTCTGAGAAAAAGGGTTGACACGAACGAGATGGTCAGACAAACAGACAGATGGACACAAAGGCTTCTCACCTATCCCAGCTACACAATCCGCCGCATAGCCCCAGCAACGTCCAGGGCCGAGGTCCGTACCCCT
Source organism: Agonopterix arenella (assembly GCA_927399405.1). Lineage (NCBI taxonomy): Eukaryota > Metazoa > Arthropoda > Insecta > Lepidoptera > Depressariidae > Agonopterix > Agonopterix arenella. Next base: position 3,316,051 of record OV656691.1, read on the forward strand.
CTGGGTGCCCCTAGGTCGGTTGCTTAAGTTCATTCAATTGGCTCGGTGATCTTCGTGGTCCCTCCAATAGCCCGCAGTAAAAAGCAGTAGTTGCTCCCGGAGCAGAGCTGTAATAGTCATCTCAAAAAAAAAAAATTGACACAAAGGGATCCTGTACGGGTTCCGTTTTTTCCTTTTGAGGAACGGAACCCTAAAAACGAACAACATCGAACGTGGTTGATTAGCTCTACATGTAGAGCATCGAGTAGGTAACAGTAATTATAAATAATAACTGCGAGCTTGGTAGGTATCAACAACAGAGAAATTACCGATGGTATCAACTATGATTCGAATAAGGAAATTATTTTGTTTTGTAACTAAAGAGGATAGACATAGATAATCAACTAATCAATAGTATTACCCGTAGATTATTACCTAAAAGACAATAAAAAGAAAAAGAAATGACAAAGAAAAAGATAGAAAAAGAAAAAAAGAAGAGAGATTTCATTTCATTTGGTACGCAATCGAAATCCTCGCATTCCTAGATTATTATTGTAATGTTGTCTGAAACGTAGATTTTCTTTATTTTCCCTTATGTTCCTTTGTGAAGTATTGCAACTGTCTACCCTTACACCCTGTAGTATAGGATATCAATGCTCCTAAGCTATCATCAGCATCATCTTCATCTCAGCCGATGGACGTCCTCTGCTGGACATAGGCCTGTCCCAAGGATCGCCACAACGACCGGTCCTGCGCTGCCCTCATCCAAACGTTCTAAGTTCGAAATTATGGTTTCGCAATTATAGGCTGTCTCGTTTAGTGATAAGGTATAAAATTGAATGTAAATGCACATGATTAATTGATCTTATACCGTGGCAGAGGGGAAATGCTTCCGCAAGGCTAGTCCTTATAATAAATAGTCAAAGATAGATATAGTTATACCACTAAAAAACTACTATACGTCTAATTGCTTAGTCGTTGTTCAGGCACTTCTAGTTAGGATATAATTTTTTTGTTAACAAAATCTGGTTCCTTACAGTTCAAGGAATCCAAATAAGAAAGTCAGTAATTTTACGGAGTTTTGTTAGGCGAGGTGGGACGTAATTATTAATTGGACTTTTAAACTGTAACCGGCACTATTTACTTAGTGACAAAAAGACTATCTGAAAACATATTTAAAAAAATTTGCTACGCAAAATATAAATCAAAATTGTGAGTCACAGAAGGCTTATAAATTAATAACATTCATACCAATGCACTAATTTGAATTAGATTTAACAATATAAACTAATTTTGAGCTGTAAAATAGGCATTAAAATTTAAAAACGAGGTTTGTATTATAAAATACGAATGTATTTTTGAAAACCTTCTAAGTAGACAATATTATACTATGTTTGAATTGAAGTATGTATAATGGTAATGCCTTAAACATGTGCAAATAAAATTATCATTACGTTTTTTATAACGAGATAATACCTAAATTTTAAATTTCGAACTGTTGCTGACGGTTTTTTTAAAATTTTGTTACATTTCTAAGCTCTTAAATACTATACCGAAAAAAAATAACATTACTAATTAGTCCCGGCTCTAATCGTAAAATGACTGGGCTATAGGTAATTTTCTGACATAGGCCCATTTGGCTGAGCACAGCAGAATGAGTAAGTATGCTGATTTCATGAAAATAAACAATCAAAAGAAACTGGTTAAAACACTAGACAATTAAAGCCCAGACGATCTGGTTATTAATGAGCTCAGAGCAGTTATTTAAACTTAAAATATACAAACACACAGGTATATCCGCCTATAATATATAAATTTTGAAAAACCCACTTAAAAAACACTTATCTCGATTGAATTTTAAGTATGTGTATTGAACATGTACATGCGCATAGCGTAACAGGAAAATTGTGTTTGTTATTGTACCTATTGGTAAGTACCTGTACCTTTAACAATACAACATGCAGACAACATCCACCTATGTGATATGAATAGCTTTAGAATCAGATGAAGCGTGACCTGACATACATTACATAAAGATATAGTTTTGATTTATGTGCAAATTAATAGATTGCTAATTATGGTTTAAATGCATCTTTTTATTCTGAAACTGCTGGTTTCTCTGGATAGAAAAAGTATTATATTATATAATAAAGTATTGTATTATACTATCGTAAAATAATATTTGGATGTAAAAAAACCTAGGAATACAGGGTTCAACTTAATATGCTGTCACTTTTTTAAGGAGATGATCCAAGCAGCAAAACAGATCATGACTAAATCAATTATGTCTTAAATATACCTTAACTTCGCTTTTACCAAGGCAATCCTTGCTGAAGTCTGTATTAATAAATTCAAGTTGTCTTAGTTTTCAGAAATACCGACTTAAGGATTAGTTAAGTTGATTTAGGATAAAAAAATCCATGTAGTATTAACTTTGCCTTAAGTATGTAACTTATGTTTGTAGACTCATGTTCCACAGGGAAAGTTGTTTAGGTTTATTGTCAGTATATTATTATAGGATTTTGGTACACTAAGAAAGGATTTTTCGAAAATCAACCCTGATGATGAATCCTTAACAGGGAAGAACCTACCACGAAAGAAGTTTGGCGGACGGCAATGTAATTTGAGACCCAGACTTAGAGGTCCCACAAAAAGTGCATTGGTTGTAACCTGTAGAAGTTGGGGGAAAGGTATTTCTCTTGATACCTTTTGTAGCAAGTGTATGAAACTCATAATCTTTCTTATTAGATAGTCCACTCAATCTTCTACGGATTCATTGTTTTTATTTTAATGTAAATTCACGATAATATTATGATAATGGAAGAAAACAAAATCACGAACTATCAGTTCGACCAAAAAATACCTCAGTGATAATGTTCGATGAAAATAGCTTCGTGGTAGCGTTTTGCTACTGTTTTTTTGGATGATTTGTCTATTTTACAAGTAATTTCTACTTTTGAATCCGGACATCAGGAGGTGAGGAAGTTTTTTTTTTTAAATGCCTTAATTTTTTCTGTTTATCACAATGATGACCGTAAAAAATGGTCCAAATTTGCCAATCTCCTTTTGTTATTGTTATTGTTTTGACAGTTAATTTGTCCAAGCAAAATATCTACGTGGTAGCTAATGATTTTTTTTTTTATTTCATGATAGATATTATCACATCTATAGGTACTACGAACTAAAGATTTGGTCAAAATGTTCGGATAGATGTCCAAAGCAGTGACAGCAGACGACGTGAAGTATTTCTAAGGATAGCATAGGCAGTAATCAAAAGGAACGCAGCTTTATGATACATACTCGTAAAAATTATACCATATACAACGATCGAGAAGATACACGTCGTTATGCAATGGCTTTATCACGTAATATGTTTCGCAAGAGATACCTTCATTATTGTCTTTATAGCCTTCTACAGGTTTCTCGTCCTCATTTTTTGGGACGACATAATTTAAGATGTTAAAAAAGTAATTTTAATGTTTATCTTTATACAGGGCGATTTATTACTCACTTTCAGGGGTTGTTCAGACCATAAAACTGAACTGATTATGAGAGTAAACTACCTATACCTAGGTGAATAAAAAAAATCTACTTACATAAAGTCGGGGAATAAGCTAGTAGGTACCTAGTAACCACATTATGTACAACTTATGGCTAAGTATGACTATAATTAAAAATAAAAACAAAGTTACCTACTTGTATAATAATGTGTCTTGTTTGATAGGAGTTCCTGGGAAACTATTTATCACCATTGGTCCCTGAGAAATTAAAGGGTAATGCTATGGCAGAATTTGCCAAGGCGCCATGAAATAAATACTGCGTCTGGGTATGAATGGTAGTTATACAACAAGACACGATAGCTCGATTGTAACTGTGAGCATTTGTGGGGCACAGGCTGATGAACTCATAAAAATTCATCATCTGATTAACTTTTACAGAAACATGGACTTCAAAACTAAAAAAGGGTAAAAATAATGACACAACCAATGTTCTTATACACTAATATTTTTATTTACATTAAGTAATTACGTTTACAAGAAGTCAGTAACTAGGGGCACTGCGACAACCACTGTATCGTACATAACCGAAAGCTATTACTGGTTACCGTCTCCACAGTTGCTACTGAGAGAGCTAATTATTCAACGCAAAGCCTCCACCGCCGATGACAGGTGCTAGGTCACCACTGCCTTCTGGAGCGCTGCTTGGAGAGCGAACATCACGGTGCAGGCTACCGCCTCCACTATCGGCGCCGACAACAGCAAAGTCTCCACCGCCGATGACAGGTGCTAGGTCACCACTGCTTCCTGGAGCGCTGCTTGGAGAGCGAACATCACGGTGCAGGCTACCGCCTCCACTACCGGCGCCGACAACAGCAAAGTCTCCACCGCCGATGACAGTTGCTAGGTCACCACTGCCTCCTGGAGCGCTGCTTGGAGAGCGAATATCACGGTGCAGGCTAGCGCCTCCATTACCGGCGCCGACAACAGCAAAGTCTCCACCGCCGATGACAGGTGCTAGGTCACCACTGCTTCCTGGAGCGCTGCTTGGAGAGCGAACATCACGGTGCAGGCTACCGCCTCCACTACCGGCGCCGACAACAGCAAAGTCTCCACCGCCGATGACAGTTGCTAGGTCACCACTGCCTCCTGGAGCGCTGCTTGGAGAGCGAATATCACGGTGCAGGCTAGCGCCTCCATTACCGGCGCCGACAACAGCAAAGTCTCCACCGCCGATGACAGGTGCTAGGTCACCACTGCCTCCTGGAGCGCTGCTTGGAGAGCGAACATCACGGTGCAGGCTACCGCCTCCACTACTGGCGCCGACAACAGCAAAATCTCCAACGCCGATGACAGGTGCTAGGTCACCACTGCCTCCTGGAGCGCTGCTTGGAGAGCGAACATCACGGTGCAGGCTACCGCCTCCACTACCGGCGCCGATAACAGCAAAGTCTCCACCGCCGATGACAGGTGCTAGTTCACCACTGCCTCCTGGAGCGCTGCTTGGAGATCGAACATCACGGTGCAGGCTACCGCCTCCACTACCGGTGCCGACAACAGCAAAGTCTCCGCCGCCGAAGATAGGTGCTAGGTCACCACTGCCTCCTGGAGCGTTGCCTGGAGAGCGATGTTCATGGACCAGAGCTTCTGTGTGAGAAAAAAAGAGAAATGCACAAAGGTTATTCTTCTTCTTATCGTGTGGGCAGAGCCCTGGTGTCAGTGTTTTTTCAGACCGCCGACAAAGGTTATTATAAAGGTTGTTATTTGTGAAATATGAGAGCGACAGAGAACTAGTCAAAGAAGGAAGTAAAAGTAGTTGAATACACAATGCTAAAAATCAAGTGTCCAGAACTAATAACTTATCAACGTGCAGCCTATTAAAGTATTGAGCAACAGGGAATGAAATTCGACAAAACATAATTGTTGTTATTTAAATTACAATAGTCCAATTTAATGATAACATTTCTAGCATTAATTTAATATTACATAATAGTTACGGACAAAGGTACTTTCGTTATTATTTAGTTTTGATGTTGGGTGCAGTTGACTGTTTTATTTCATTTTCGTAGGCTTTTTTACTTCTAGAGTTTAATATATCAAAGCTCGTACAGTAGTACCAGGTTTATAAGTCTCACCGATGTACCTGCGCAGTTGACAAATTTTAATAGCGCGCGAAATTATATTGACCGATCAGGATGTGACACCTTGCCGCTATTGCTTTCACGCCCTTTTCGCTACCGAAGTCTGCTATTCGAGTTGGAGCGAGATAGGGAATCAAATTAACGATTTAAAAAGAGATAGAGAATATCCGATTATGCACTGCTCTGCGCAAACGAAGATTGACGAGCGGAATTATTTTCCTGGTCGTACTGTACCTGGTATTGATGCGGAGTAGGCGCAGACGAATAGTCCTAGGACCGCGGCAGCTAATGCAAATAGCTTCATCTTGTCGAACTGTACTCTTTCCAAGCTTTGTCGGGGTTTTATATAGTACTCAGAGATAAACGTTATCAGAACGTCTAGCATGATTTCTCTTCTTGCGCGCGACTCGGCTTTATTCCATAATACGTGTGGCGGCAAGCGCGGCTTTCATTCTCCAAAAAGCGCGGGAACAGCTTATTTTCTATGAAGCAAAGGCGCGACACGCGCTTAGAGAAATCATACTAGACGTGCAGATGTTGGATGGATGTAGGTACACTATATTTAATGGTAATTAACTTAGTACATGGAAGTACAATCAAACACAGATTTCGGAAAATTATATATAATAAGATTGTTTTTGACCTTTGCCCTATTCTAGAAAAAATATTTATTCATAAGAACAGGGAATAATTATTTGCAATCTTTGTGTTTTCACAGTATTAGCGGAGCAAGAAAAATCAGCTGTTGCATACATTTGAGTCGAGTAGGCATTGCAGTTTGGTATGGATGGAACAGAAAATTTTTTTTTCCTGTCGGTTTGCTCCCATAGTAAAAGTTGTTCAGTTTGGTGGGTAGAGTCTTAATTTAAAAAGACGCTAATGATATCAATTTCAGCTGTACCTATACAGGGTGTTAGGGTAAACAGTTGCATTGCTTTAAGGGGTGATTGTACCCATGATACTGAATAACTTTCCCTAAGAATTCAAATAGGAAATTCGCAAACATTTTTTAGGTGTACACATTATACCAACAGAATATCTGCGGGCGTCCACATGTAACTGAAATGTAGTATGATATTGATGTTATTATATTTTAATGTGTGCTTTAGACCATCTAACTAAACTATAGGGATGGAGCCAACATTGAAATCGCAATAAAAAACGGCTATTTCATACATTTGAAAATAGTTGATAGTGCAGTTTTGTACGAAACAGCAGATTTATTTTGGAATTTAGAAGTGAGCTCTATATTAAAAGTTGTTCAGTTTATTTTTTTATTTTCTTTATAACACAAAAATTGTTTTTACAACATTTTCGTCATATCCTTAAACGCGAAGATTTTTTTTTGTCTATAAAATCTTTGCTTAAACCTAACGGATTTATGTGTCCAATCTACGGTACTAAAGTAAGTATAGTTACCTACTTATACATTATAAGTATTATCGGTGAATGACGTTATTCGTCGGGCTCTTGTCTCAGCGAACATTCCGGCAAAGTCCGAACCAAACGGAATTGTCCGCACTGATGGCAGGAGGCCCGACGGGTTAACGCTCATTCCTTGGCGACAGGGGAAAAGCTTGGTGTGGGATGTGACCTGCGTGGACACCCTAGCTCCATCTCACGTCCAGGCCACTTCTGAGCGCGCTGGTGCTGCTGCTGCGGGTGCTGAGGTCGACAAGTGCCGAAAGATTCACGCCAATAGGTTTTGAGACGCTAGGTCCTTGGGGCCCAGAGGCCAAAGAATTTCTTGCAGACCTATCCGGTCGTCTCAATGAGACCTCTGGTGACCGCAGAGCTGGCAGCTTCCTGGCACAAAGAATCAGCCTCACCATCCAGAGGGGGAATGCTGCTAGCCTTTTGGGCACCATGTCTTGCGGCGACGCTCTAGAGTGTGTGTATTATTTGTAGGCTTTTATGTTTTGAGATAAGATGTTGTTTATATAATTTAGTCTAGTTATATTTTAGTTTTAGGATATTTTAGTTTAATCAGTTGTTGTTCGTTATTTCGTGTATAGGAGTTGTTTGTTTTGTTTTAATAAAAGAATTTTAATAAGTACATTTGTTAACTCAGTATTATCGGTTCTACTTCTCAAATAGTATCTGTGGATTGTCAGATTTTCGTTAAAATATAATAGTTTCAATGCAACGATTAATTTTAGGTTTGAATGGAAATCTTTGAGCCACTGTTTGAAAATCTGACTAACCACAGAGGCATACCTACATCAGTTTCTATATCATGTTTAAAAATGTCATTAAATCAAAGGGTTAATATTTTAAATATAAGGGTACATTACTTATCCTCTGGTCAACATTATTTCCTTAAAATACGTCAATCAATCAATCAAAATCTTAATTTGTGACACACAGGTTCGTGTCGACCTCCCGCGCAAAAAAGTGCCCCAAATGTCTGGGAATATTACGTCATTTGTTTTATTTTCGACTACCTTTAGAAAATAATTATTTGTGGAGGTTATGTTTGACCCTATGGTATTAAAAAAATATCAATGGAAAGCTCACAATATTTGCCACAGTGATATTATGTTATATGAGAGCTAAATTACGTACCTGATATTCAAATAGAATTATCAATTTTTTTTATTCAAATCAAATTTTGATTTCGAGTTTTTTCCGACATGACCTCGAACGAAATTTACAATCACATTAACTTTTTTCACTGTTTGCACTTCACAGATCACACTAACTACACGATAATATAATAAGCTCTTATTTTATCACTTTATAGTAACAATACTTTGTTTCTAAACACTAGAATTACGCCACAATAACTAAATAACAAATCAAAAACCGGCCGCCATTGCCGCACGTCGGCACTGCCCGCGAACCACATTTTTATTTTTTATTGCGTTTCATTTTTCCCAAACCACACTCCAAAAAATTAAGTGATATCCCAACAGTACACTAAGTCTATAAAAAATATAAAACGTGAAGTAGAACGAAACGCGCCTGCACAACCGCCCAACCAATGGCGGCACTATGCTTAAGGGTCCGACGTAGGACCCACAGACTCTCTACGTATGAAGATGTTTGGGTCCGACGTCGGACCCACAGACATGCGTCCCATGTCTGTGGTTAACCCGTCCGGTTAAAGTCATTGTATGTAAAAAGTATAAAGGTTCTTTGTGATCTTGATCTACATTAGGCATAGAAATCATCGGTGATGATCATCACAGCATCAGCAGACTTGAAATAAAAAAAGACTCTTGGCGTCAGACATGAAACTTGTAATTTTTTGTTTATTTCTAAACCATTTGGGATAATTATTTTCTGTTTTGCTACCACCATACCGCTGAGATGGGTTCATCTATGCAAAAAAGACAGATATTTTAGATGAGGTTTCAGAATAACTCTGACAACCCCCTCGGGGAATATAAGCGTGAGCATATACTTTGAGAGGAAGTTCTGATGAAATCACTGTGACGAGTTCGACAATGTAACATATGGATTCCGATTCCCAGTTAATTAAGGGTTTTGTGAAATATCACACAGAGACATAAACATAAACTCACGAACATAATCCCTCTCGGGGTAGGTAGTGAGAAGGTTTGCTGCAACTACCAGCTATTCTTTCGAAGCATGCAGTTGTAGTAAGGCTCACTTTTATCGTGGAGGTTTCAGCTTAGAACCACGTCGCCACCACCAAATGTCGCTCGTCTGTAAGAGCCCTTAGTCGCCCAGATAGTCAACAGCAGGGTGATCTTCCGAAAAAAATATTATTGTAATCAGCGCATTAAATACAATGAAGATGATGAACAAATTGCCTTTAAACGTTCCACTACAAGGCGCAGAGTGTATAAACATAAAATACAAGGTCAAAATAATATAATAATAGGCGTTGGTCCCGGCTACTATCTCTGGTGGTAGTAGTCGTTACATAAAAACTACGTCAGAGGCCATAAGGCGGTCTGAAAAAACTCTGACACCAGGGCTTGCTACTTGCTGCCTACACGATAAAAAGAAGAAGAAGGTCAAAAGCCAGCAATCATTTTTGCCATTCTTTCTATGAAATTAGATTTGTATCATAATTCCATGTATAGAGATTATTGTACTTACGTTTAACAATTATTGATAACGTTTATCTCTTTGTACCATAAAAACCTAAAAAAGTTTAGGGAGATAATTCGACAAGATGAAGCTACTAACTAACTTTACTAGGACTCTTTTTGGAGATAACTCATAAATCCATGCTTATATTTCATAAGCCAAAAGCCTCAATTATAAGGACTGGCCTTGCGGTAGCATTTCCCCTCTGCCACAGTATAAAAACAGTATTAAAACGATCATGTGCATTTACATTCAGTTTTAGACCTTATCACTAAACGAGACAGTCTATAATTTCGAAACAATAACAACGAACTTATAACGTTTGGGGTTCACACGAGACTACTTTTAACATTCAAAATGAGAATCTAAAGTTATGGGGAATAAAATCCAAAGTTGCGGATTTCATGTTACCTCGCCCCCCGCAAAAAGTGGCAGAAATTTTTGTTAGTAGAATATCACGCGTCACTAGTCCCTATACAGGGTGAAATTGATATCATTAGCATCCTTTTAAACTAAGAGTCTACTCATCGAACTGAACAACTTTTGCTATGGGAGCAAACCGATCGGAGCAAAAAAAAATCTGCTGTTGCATTGTTAGTATGGAACAGCTGATTTCTTATTTGCTCCCATCGGTTTGCTCCCATAGTAAAAGTTGTTCAGTTCGATGGGTAGACTCTTAGTTTAAAAGGATGCTAATGATATCAATTTCACCCTGTATAAGTAGTCAAAGTGCTACAGTCATTTCATTATTTGAATAAAATCGATTTGATTACATAGGGTACAATACATACATAAATTTACGACCATAATCCCCATTGGGGAGGCCAGAACCTTTCTTATGAAGCAAATCTACGTAGAGTTATAGGAATGCTTACTTTTAGTATTTACGAGCGTTAACCCGCGACTTCGTCCGCACAAATTATATACCAGATTTTAAGTCAGACCATAAGCTATCAAACAAAAAAAGTTTCATCAAAATCGGTTAAGTAGTTTTTGCGTGATACTCGTTCAAACAAACAAACAAACAAACACCCAAACAACCACACAAACAAACATACAGACAAATAATCCAAAAATTGGTGAAATGGAATCAGGGACACCTAAAAACCATATCGTAACTTTTTTTTGTTAATATCTTCAATGTACAGACAAACTTCCTGTTACAGTTTTATAATAGTACGAGCGTTAACCCGCGACTTCGTCCGCACAAATTATATACCAGATTTTAAGCCAGATCATAAGCTATCAAACAAAAAAGTTTCATCAAAATCGGTTCAGTAGTTTTTGCGTGATACTCGTTCAAACAAACAAACAAACAAACACATAAATAAACAGACAGAAAAAAATTCAAAAATTGGTGAAATGGAATCAGGGACACCTAAAAACCATATCGTAACTTTTTTTTTGTTAATATCTTCAATGTACAGACAAACTTCCTGTTACAGTTTTATAATATAATAGTAATAGTATAGAAGTATAGATAAGGTTTCAGGCTTTTGCCAACAGAACACAACTAAAACAAAAACCTCACCCTTAGTCCTCCGAATAAATAATAGCATAAAATTCGCAAAGAGGTACAAAACAAAACCGCTAACGGTATTGTGGTAGGCGCTTTAATGAAATATTTCTTGTATCACCGCCATTCTTCGTAATGACTGGTCCAAAAAGGTCGCTCCTGGTCATAGTCACCCAGACCAGAAAAACCATGGCACAAGTCATGGCCATGGCTAGTAAAATATTATACCATTACTCACTAGCGTACCTAGTGGGCGGTCCGCCCTTGGCCGGGCGGGGCTCCTAGGGGCCTCCTTTAGAGAAGATTTTAATCTACTCGATTTTGGCATGAGCTGGAAATAAACTTTTTGCACCGGCTCGACCAAAATCTTAGATTGATAAGGACATTGGGCAAAAATTTGTATGGTCACTGGTCCAAGAGCCCCCTAGCAGTAGGCAGGTTCTGACAAAAGATGAGATACAAACTATCCAAATCTACTGCGTTTTCTGGCCGCAGTGGGGATTTTAAAAAGGGCGTTCACAAAGGACCAGCGATGGTCTACGTGGCACAGGCTTGTAAGCCTGTCAAGGCCCAAAACACCCCCAAATAATAATAATAAGAGCCCCCGCTATTTCACATTCAGTTAGACGATTTCAGTTAGAGGATACCCTAACGTACATGATATTTTCAAGAAAAAAAAGGCTGTTTTAGTTTTACGTGGCCGTTTTAGGATGACATTATTTAAACACTAGCTGTTGCTCGCGACTTCGTCCGCGTGGACAACTGATTATTACAAAACCACATGAAAATTAATCATTTTTGTGATACCCTATCACACTGCCAAACTTTTTTTTTTAGCCTGTTTCATCCCACTGCTGGGCAAAGGCCTTGTCTTTTATCTTCTACCATCATCATCATATCAGCCGACAGACGTCCGCTGCTGGACACAAGCCTCCCCCAGAATGGGGGGATTCGCCATAATCGCCACGCTTGTCAGGCGGGTTGGCGATCGCTGTTGGATTCAATGTCTGTACTCAGAGGATGCTGCTGCCCATCCTCCGGTAGATCCCTCAGTCGCCTTCTACGACACCCACGGGAGGAAATGGGATGGTGCTATTCTTAGCCGACACCACACGGCATCCTCTACCATACTTAATCCTAAAAAATAATGAAACGTGCAATCTCTTGGGGTGATCAGATACTTAGCTACAATTACAAAATGTTATGACGAAGAGTGCAACAGTGAGAAGGCTCACGTGTACTATAATGGCAATTTCAGGATGGAATAATGATTTTCTTGTTTTGAGTTTACGAGATGCTAAGGTTTAAGGTGGTCCAGAGGGGTCAATTTTATACAAAACTTTGACGCACAATACGCGTAGACGGTATTAATATAAGCAACTTTGTATATATGCAAACATAGTTTAGAAAATCTAGATGCCGCGTAACAAATAACATTTGCAATTTATAAAATAATTACGAAGATATAAAGCTTTGAAATTTTTCATACAAAATTTTACAAGCTTTGTATCTTCGTAATTATATTATAAATTGCAAATGTTATTTGTGACGCGGCAACTAGTTTTTCTAAACTATTTTTCAATATAAAAAATATTACTTTTATTAATTCGTCTACGCGTATTGTGCGTCAAACATTTGTATAGACTAAAACCACCTTAAAGATTCTTTTCCATTAATATTATAATAATAAAAAAACCAAAATAAGTACTATCCATATGAAAAACAAGGAATTCATGCAGCAGATAACAATAGCGGTTAAATGATAACATTATTCGTATGAAAAACCACTAGGTACTATAACTAGTCCATAATATTGTATGAAATGGAGTTGATTGACACCAATTAGGACATTGTTCCTAGGAAGATTATAATTTTACGGCTTTATAAGTAACCCTGCGCAATCTAGAAAGATGTATTATTATTTGTGATTGGGCTATTGCAAGCAAGGGTCGAGTTGTAACACTGAGACCAGCGCTGGTCCTTTATGTTCGCCCCAAGCTCACCCATATTTTACGCATACCTCCGAACTTGGTATTTTCTTTTCATCCTCGGGAATGCAGGTTTCCTCACGAATTTTTCCTTCTCGCGCTGAGCTAGTAAATGATAAATACAACCGTACATAAATCCCGAAGAACTTAGTGGTACAGGCCAGGAATCGAACCGCGGCCTCAGGATTGAGGCGCTAGCTCTCTTCCGTAGGGGCTATCATCGCTCTTAAAGTATGTCACAAAACACCCCAGTAATATTTAAAGGTGTGGTTTAGACTATCAAACTGAACAACATTAACTATGGATATAATTAACTCATACACATAAGTACCTACTCGAAGATCGATGACGTAATACCTTTTATGAAACACTATCCCATCAAAACCATGTCATGTAAAAAATATAGTCAAGACAAGACTCACTCAATAAACAAGTTATAAGATCTCTGCCGTGTGGTGTCGGCTATGAATAGCACCATCCCATTTTCTCCCGTGGATGTCCTAAAAGGCGACTAAGGGATCTACTGAAGGATGGGCAGCAGCATCCTATGAGTACACACATTGATTCGATCCAACTGCGATCGCCAACCCGCCTGCCAAGCGTGGCGATTATGGCATATCCCCACCATTTCGAGGCTTATGTCCAGCAGTGGACGTTTAATGGCTGATAACGAGATCTCATAAACCCAAGCTTTGAAGATGTCTATGTACCTACATCTTGGTCAAAGAAAGCAGGCATTCTCACCCGATGTAGACTCAATCCATAAGTCAGGCCATCCCTACATCTGGGCCCTTATTTATTAGATACTTAAGATTGAATTTCCATGGATTCCGATTCCCAGTGTTTGTCTGAAACATTGCTATGATCTGAAAACACCGTATTATTTATTACCAGCCCATGAAACATGTATACAGGGTGTAAGTGACAGCCTAACAAATAATGAAACGGTGAATTCAGACCATCAAACTGAACAACATTCACTGTGGAGCCTACCTCAGGAAACGCGAAAAAAAAATCTGCTGTCCCATACATTTTAGTCGGGTAGGTACAATAGTTTTGGACAGCTAATTTTTTTTGCGTTTCCTGAGCTAGGCTCCGTAGTGAAAGTTGTTCAGTTTGATGGTCTAAAGTTCACCGTTTCAGTATTTGCTAGGCTGTCACTTACACCCTGTATTGTTCTTAAAATGTACGAATTGGTCTAGAATCTATTATTCCGGCTATTCTTTCCATGAAATCAGAGTTTTATCACAATTCCATGTAATAAGTATTTAATAGAAACGATTATTTTTATACGTTCAACTTATGATAAAGGTTATCTCTAAGTACTATAAAAACCGGACGAAATTCAGAAACAGTACAGTTCGACAAGATGAAGCAACTAGCACTAGCGGCCGCGGTCCTAGGACTCTTCGTCTGCGCCTACTCCGAACCAGTACCAGGTATGAGTTTTGATAATTTATATTAATTATGATTTATTTTTAATTTGTGTCAATACTTTAGCAGCTATTACTTTTTTTTATAGATTTATTTAGTAAAACAGTTGTACATCAAATGAACATAATATCCTAAAACTAAAATATAACTAGACAAAAAAAAGTACAAATTATCAAACATAAGGAAAAAAAAGATTATTCTGAAATATCGCTTCTGGATCTGGTCGTACCTGGACCTAAAATGCCCTTTATGCTGGCGGCATTTCCCCATTACACAGCTAAAGACAGTCTTGTTGTTGAACCAGATATGAAGGATATGAACCAGAGCGGGAGTCGCAACCTGGTGTCAAAATATAATATATTTGTTGCAATAAATTACATAGGTGAGGATAAATAACAATAAAATATAAATAACTAAAAAAAACTAGCTTCATAAGTAGCTAGCTATTATAGCTATTTAAGTATTTTTATTTTATTTTTTTAATAATTTATTTACAGTAAATATTTATAATCTCATCTAGTTAATTTGAAAGATGCCATATAATTTTATAAACAGCAAATTCACATATTTACTGTTTCACTAATAGCCCAGTCATTTTACGCAGTTTTCTTAGGCGGGGTAGGGAGTAATTATTAATTTGACTTTTAAACTGTTACCGGCACCATTTAGTGACAAAAGACTATCTAAAAACATATTTAAAAAAAATCGCTACGCAACATAAAAATCAAAATTGTGTGTCCCAGAAGGCTTTTAAATTAATAATATTAATACTAATGCACTCATTTGACTTAGATTTAACAATATAAATTATTTTTGAGCAATAAAATAGGCATTGAAATTTAAAAAATGAGGTATTTATTAGAAAATACGAATGTATTTTTCAAAACCTTCTAAGTCGACAAAAATATTCACACCATGTTTGTAGTATGTATAATGGTAAAACCTTAAATATGTGCAAAAAAAATTTACCATCAGGTTTTTTAGAACGAAATATAATAACTAATAGCTAAATTTAAAATTTTTTATTTTTTTTATTTTGGTACATTTCAGTTTGGTACAGGTTAAAATTGGTGGAGGGCAGGGAATGTAGTACTATACCAGGGTGTAAGGAAAAGTATCATTAACCTTTAAACCACATACTCTACCCATCAAACTGAACAACTTTTACTACAAGAGCAAACCTGTCAGAGCAAAAAAACCAGCTGTTTCATATACTAATCTGCAATAACTACTCGATTCAAACGTATGGACCTGCTGATTTTTTGGTTCTGTAAAACTTTGCTCTCATAGTAAAAGTTGTTCAGTTTGATGGGTAGTGGTTTAAAAGGTTAATGATACTTTTCCTTACATCTAGCCTAGCTAGCATGCCACCCACGACAAAGCGTTTAAACGAGAAAAACATGTATGATGTACGATGTATAGACAGATACTCTTTCTTATACTATGCCGGTAACAATAACGGTAACCGGGGAAGTTTGTATGGTAACATATTATATTACATTTAAGTACCTACATAGCGTGTCGTGTCAAATATGAAGGAATCTATTTCTCGTTCTTAGATAAATCAATCTTTAAAATCTGCCATATCTACTTAACTGCTGGGCTTACGCCTTCCTGGATTTCATTGCGCCATTTCGGTATGTCAAGTTTTTTTGCATAGTTATTTTTGGTCTTTATTTTACATTTTTTACGCATAGAAGACATCATTTTAAGTACTTAATTAATTTCATTTTTTTTGCAATTCATCGAGTTTATCAAATTTAATTTTTAACTGTAATTTGTAAATGGAAAAAGTGGTCAAAAAAAAATTATCGAACTCCACGGAAAAAAACTTTGCTTGATTAAAAAAAAATCAACGGCCTTTTTTTTCTAACTCAACTAGAAAAAAAACGGCAGCAAATCAAATTTGATATCAAATGTCAAATTCTCACGTATTCAATTTTTTTTTCTTAATGGTCAGTCATTTTAAGTTTACCAAGGAGTTTACAGGTCCTGCGAGTGACGTCACTCGTCGGACAGAAAAACGACGATATTTTATTTAAAATATCTGTAATCCTTTCATTTTAAACTCTCTGGCATAGAAAATATTGTTATTGAGACAATTTTATAATCTCGAAATGGTTTTTGATTCAGCCCTCCCAAAAAAACTTGGCATACCGATATTTCACGGTCAATTTTATACGGCCGTGTCCCTAAAAGTCCATACAAACTTAATACTGTGTAATTAATTAATTATTAGGCG
Source organism: Agonopterix arenella (assembly GCA_927399405.1). Classification (NCBI taxonomy): domain Eukaryota; kingdom Metazoa; phylum Arthropoda; class Insecta; order Lepidoptera; family Depressariidae; genus Agonopterix; species Agonopterix arenella. The sequence continues at coordinate 3,332,910 of OV656691.1, forward strand.
TATTACTAAAAATAGCTATTGTACTTGCTTTTATAGGTACAGATGGACTTGGTGGACCTGGTGGATATGGTGCACCTGGTGGACCTGATGGACCTGGTGGGGCTGATAACCGGCCTCGTGCTGCACGATCCTTTAGCGGCGGCGGTGACCTACAAGCTATAGATGGTGGACGTGGTGGATGTGGTGAACCTGATAGATATGGTGTACCTTGTGGAAATGGTGGACCTCATAACCGGCCTCGTGTTGCACGATCCCTTAGCGGCGGTGGTTACCGACAAGCTATCATTGATGGTGGACCTGGTGGTCCTGGTGGACCTGGTGGATATGGTGCACCTGGTGGACGTGGTGGACCTGGTGGGGCTGATAACCGGCCTCGTGTTGCACGATCCCTTAGCGGCGGCGGTGAACTTCAAGCTATCATTGATGGTGGACCTGGTGGACCGGGTGGCCCTGGTGGATATGGTGCACCTGGTGGACCTGGTGGGGCTGATAACCGGCCTCGTGTTGCACGATCCCTTAGCGGCGACGGTGACCTACAAGCTATCATTGATGGTGGACCTGGTGGACCGGGTGGTCCTGGTGGATATGGTGCACCTGGTGGACCTGGTGGACCTGGTGGGGCTGATAACCGGCCTCGTGTTACACGATCCCTTAGCCGCGGCGGTGACCTACAAGCTATTATTGATGGTGGACCTGATGGACCGCGTAGTGCACCTGGTGGATCTGGTGGACCTGGTGGGGCTGATAACCGGCCTCGTGTTGTACGCTCCCTTACCGGTGGCGACGACTTAGAATCTGTCATTGATGGTGGAGCTGGTGGAACTGGTGGACCTGGTGGACCTGGTGGACGTGGTGGGGATGATAACCGGCATCGTATTGTACGCTCCCTTAGCGGCGGCGGTGACCTACAAGCTATCATTGATGGTGGACCTGGTGGTCCTGGTGGACCTGGTGGATATGGTGCACCTGGTGGACCTGGTGGACCTGGTGGGGCTGATAACCGGCCTCGTGTTACACGATCCCTTAGCGGCGGCGGTGACCTACAAGCTATTATTGATGGTAGACCTGGTGGACCGGGTAGTGCACCTGGTGGATCTGGTGGACCTGGTGGGGCTGATAACCGGCCTCGTGTTGTACGCTCCCTTAGCGGCGGCGGTGACCTAAAAGCTATCATTGATGGTGGACCTGGTGGACCTGGTGGGGCTGATAACCGGCCTCGTGTTGTACGCTCCCTTAGCGGCGGCGGTGACCTACAAGCTATCATTGATGGTGGACCTGGTGGTCCTGGTGGACCTGGTGGATATGGTGCACCTGGTGGACCTGGTGGACCTGGTGGGGATGATAACCGGCCTCGTGTTACACGGTCCCTTAGCGGCGGCGGTGACCTACAAGCTATTATTGATGGTGGACCTGATGGACCGCGTAGTGCACCTGGTGGATCTGGTGGACCTGGTGGGGCTGATAACCGGCCTCGTGTTGTACGCTCCCTTACCGGTGGCGACGACCTAGAATCTATCATTGATGGCGGAGCTGGTGGACCTGGTGGACCTGGTGGACCTGGTGGACGTGGTGGGGATGATAACCGGCATCGTATTGTACGCTCCCTTAGCAGTGGCGGTCACCTAAAAACTTTTATTGATGGTGGAGCTGGTGGACCTGGTGGACCTGGTGGACCTGGTGGAGCTGGTGGAACTGGTGGACATGGTGGGGATGATAACCGGCATCGTGTTGTAGGCTTCCTTAGCGGCGGCGGTGACATAAAAGAGACCATTGATGGTGTAGCTGGTGAACCTGGTGCACCTGGTTATCCTGGTGTACCAGGTGGACCTGGTGGAGCTGGTGGACGTGGTGGAGCTGGTGGAGCCCGTAACCTGAATCGTGATGTAGGCTTCCTTAGCGGCGGCGGTGACCTAGAAGCTGCAAATGATGGTGGAGCTGGTGAACCTGGTGTACCTGGTGGTCCTGGTGCACCTGGTGGACCTGGTAGAGCAGGTGGTCATGGTGCACCTGGTGGACCTGGTAGAGCTGGTGGAGCTGGAGGAGCTGGTGGAGCTGGTGGAGATGGTGGAGTTGGTGGACCTGGTGGACCTGGTGGAGCTGGTGGTCCTGCATCGTGATGTATGCTCGTTGACTCACTACTTGTGATATTACGCCCATTTGCTTACTACTTGTGAAAAATTACGAGTATAATGTATTATTAAATTGTAAAAAATATGGCTGCGTTATTATTTTCACCTTTTCATTAGTTTTCAAGTAGGCAGGTTTGAAGTAGGTTTCTACTGCTATAAAAGATTATTTTTTGCAATTTTCATTGGTTTTGTAGGATACACCTATACCAACCTATACTTCATTCCAAATAGCAACGAAATTGTAAGGTTATTTTGCATAACAGAAACAGAGATTTGAAACACTTAGAACACACTTATTCTTAGAACAGTAAATCTTTCTAATAAATAAATTACATTTGGTGATCAGAACTGTACAGAACGCTAAATAGGAAAAGATAATTGAGATTAAATAAGATAAGATAAGATAAATGTTTATTTTGAATAAAGATTATGTTTTTTTTATAATAAAGATTTATTTAAGACAATATAAATCGCTTAAATACATAGGTACCTACAAAATAAAAACTTTTCATGCGAACTATTCTATAATTGAATATTCGGGACGGCACAATGAAACCGCGAAATATGAGACTGACTTTATATTCGAAGGTAGTTCATCAACACGACATTTACAATTACCTACATATATATACCATTATAATAAAAAAAAAACGGTCAAGTGCGAGTCGCGCACCGAGGATTCCGTAAAACACCACCCACACAACATAATTATTAACTTACAAAAACATTTTTTTTGCGGGACCTTTAGCGGGAGACTGACTCACACTTGGCCAGTTTTTATTATTTGTTCTTATACTGTAGAGTTTGCTATATAATTTAGAATTTGCTTATAACCAAGTTACACGCTTTAACGTGAGAAGAATAAACGTTGATAAAAATTATTTATTTATTTATTTATTTATAACTCAATATATCCAGTTCTCTCTAAGGGTATTTCAAATAATCAGCACGGATTTCTTAAGAATCGTTCAACTATAACTAATTTACCTTGCTTTACGGAGTTTGTTTTATTTAATATGGACCGGGGCGATAGTTGGGGTTGATGTGATCTACATTGATTTTGAAAAAGCCTTCAATCGTGTGGATCACATCATCCTACTTAATAAGCTCCAATCCTTGGGAATACACGGTGACTTGTTAAGATGGATTCAATCATATCTTACGAATCGTTCTCAGGCCGTCACGCTGGGTGGATACAGATCGGATTTTATAGAAATACCTACTGGTATACCTCAAGGCTCACATTTAGGCCCATTATTTTACAATTCATACATATACGATATATCTAAGTGTCTCAGAAGAACCAAACATTTATTGTACGCAGATGACAAAAAAATTTATTATAAAATTAATTGCATTAACGATTGTATTATTATGCAGTCCTAATTAAACAACTTATACCAATACTACACAGATAATAAAATAACTGTAAATGTTAAAAAATGTAAATGCATAAGTTTTTCTCGTAAAACGAAGCCCGTGATATATAATTACAATTTTAATAACTCCATATTAGAAAGAACTAACGTCATTCGCGATTTAGGCGTACATCTAGATCACAAATTAATTATGTTGAATCATGTGAATCTAACCAGTGAAAAGGCTTTTAAAAATCTTGGCTTCGTTTTACGCTCATGTAAGCCCTTTAAAGACATAGCTGCAATAAAGTCTGTTTATTTCGCATACGTTAGAAGTATTTTAGAGTATGCAAGTCCGATCTGGTCACCGCAATACGATATTTATAAGAATCGTTTAGAACGAATACAAAAGAAATTCATTAAACACCTTTCATATCGCGCACGCCAGCCTCGAACCGCTTACATAGAGAACTGTCGCAAATTCGGTCTTCTGACACTAGAGGAGAGGCGCGAAGTATTAGACTTAAGTTTTCTGCACGACATAGTCCGAAGCCGCGTGGACTGCCCCGAGCTGGTAGCGGGCGTGTCGTACTGCGCGCCGGTGCGCCGCACCCGCCACACGCCGCTGCTACACACGCCGCGCCGCTTCGCCACTCTAACTACGCCGCTAACTCGGTCCTTGCTCGATTACCTCGTACACACACTAAACTCTTCAGTGACATCGACTTATTTACGCATTCGAAATTGGCACTAAAAAAACAAGTAACGAAATTACTACGGGAACGACAATAACACTACATTATTCAGCATAAAATGACATACCACACACTCACACTACACTTCCAACACACAATATCCATAATTATGTATAATATTTACGACCAACTGTATCTATTTATACCTACATGTATCCAGTATATTTTCATTTTTATCTGTGTATCCATATAACTTACAGTCATTTAATTATCTATCTATTTGCTTATTTATAATACCTACTTAATACAATTATCTATAATAAATATCTATAACCATTTATAATTAGACTAATGCTTCGTTAGTAACGTACTTACCTGCCTTTAAAGTTACATATAAGTTAAATTTGCCTACTTCCAGTATATATTCATTAAACATACTAAATATAAAAAAAGCTTGGAAAGAGCATAATTTTATTGAAATGTTAAAATAGTAACTTTTCTTCTTCTTGTTTCTTTTTGTAATTTTTGGCATCACTTCGCCACAAACAACTTTGTATAAAAAAAAGGGAAACCTATCATTGGCCTTACCAGTTATTTTTAAGAATTTTTTGTAACTATGTTTAATACGCTGTTGGTTTTCTCAATAAACAAAATAAAATAAAAAAAAAATAAAAAAATAGTTTCTTGTATGAGTACCCCCCTAAATTTTTATCTTTTTGACATTGTAGCAAATGTGCCATAATAACTCACATTCTGTGAAAATGTCATCGGTGTGGATATTATGGTTCAAAAGTTACAGCTGTCGTAATAGCAATAAATAAATGTCTTGAACATTATCACACAAATTATCTAGTCATATTTAAAGTACCTGGACTTGTATTATGATGACTAGACAACGATATAGAATACATTATATTTATAAATACAAATATCCATGACTCGGGTACAAATATTCATATTCATCATATAAATATTTGTCCCATACGGGATTCGAACCCGCGACACTCGGCACAGCAGGCAGGTTCACTACAGACAATGTTAAGCAAGATTTGTAATTTTGTTTTTTTTTTTAATTAAAAATTTGATTAATAGGATTTTATTTTTTTATTTGAAGTCCTAGGTCCGTTAGAACCATATGTAACAACAAAGAGATGGCAAACAGAGCTCACTGCGCAAGAGGGAGATGCAATTCCGACCTAGTACGCGTGTGTTTTAAGTTTTTATCCTCCATATGGAAAATCGGCCGAACGCGCCCAGACACGCAAAATTATTACAAAAATTAAGTTTTCATAGCATATGGCATATCATTAGAAAGAGGATAGACAGGAAAAGTTTTCTAAAATCAGAAGAACTCGAGCGCTTTTAGTTTTTTTTTAATCATAATTCAAAGTTGAGTCGTAAATTTTATTTTTCTTCATCCGAAAAAACTTAAGATCAATAAAAAAAAACTGAAAGTCGCATCTATGTAATTTAAATTTCAGTATATTCGTACAACATTGGACATTCAAATTAAAAAAAATTGGAGGTTGTACCAAAAACTTTTTTTTATTAAAGCTTAAATGCTGACTTTCGGACTTTGAGAAAACCCCTAAAAAATTCACCTAAAAAATCCAGGATGCCGGATTTTTTTTTTGAGCGTGGCAATATAGCAAAAGACCTCTCCTATCTACCATTTTATTTTGTTCATCGATGCGCCGAACACCCTATATATGTATGTTTGTCCACGCATTTCGCCGAAACTATTTTTTTTTATTAGTTAAACTTACTTCAACTTAGGGAACAGTGCAAATTTCATCAAAATCGGTACAGCTGTTTTCAAGATATGGACTAATACGTGTAAGGTCCGCCACAAACATACGGAATAAACCTGATTGGGAATTAGATTCCGGATGGAGTGTTGCCGCTTTCAGAGACTTTTTCACTAGATCTAGTGATTTTTTGATGTCTTAGGTGGAGCTGGGAGACACTTAAAATTTTTATGAAAACACCTGTCACACGACTTGACTCCTTTGTCACATTGATTTTCCTCAGAAATTCGTAAAATTATACCGTGTAAAAGACATAGCAACGAAAATAAAGAAGTCAATAAAGCAGACATGATTTGTTTTCTGAGGGGAGACTGCAAATGTGACCTAAAAGAGAAGAACGCCCCAACTATGGATATAATTAACTCATATACACATACGTACAATACTCGAAGATCGATTGCGTAATACCTTTCGTTTTTTTCAAGTAGATATTGGAAATTTTTGGTTCTTTTGGTAATTTCTGGTAGATTTTGGCAGCAGAAACAACAAAAACTAAAAAACTAATCAAAAACATAAGAACTAGGTAGGTTCTAGAAACTATCAAAAAGTAATAAAAACTACAAAAGAGTACCAAAGTACTCTAGATGTTCAATTTAGTAAGACTACGATGTTAAATCTAAAATGACATAACCACAACAATAGTCATCGAAGCAATTAACAAAGTTTGCGTCCCGCATCGCTGTCGCGTGTAGACTAAGAGATAAGTGTACTTTTTGCAACCATCAGCAGCAAGGCTGATTTAGAGTTTATGGGGTGTAGAGCATCTCTGTGATGGGGATGAACTAGATCTGCCTGCATAACTTCAGTCGGTTTAGAAGTTACAGACGTTTAAAGGTCAGTAAAAAATTAACGATCAGATGCAAGGCTGATCATATGATATTATTGTAGTGTGCACTGTAGCTATCTGAACAGTACAAAAACTGACATGGAGCTGACCATCGCAACGTCATGACCTCATTACATGATAGTAATTTTATACATTTTTATTTCAGGCATTTTTTTTAAATGTATGAAACGCCAAATGAAGGACAATTGCATTTTTAGGTATTTATTAAAACGAAACAAACAATATCTAAACATGATAATTACTACCATTTGATGAGGTCATGACGTTACGATGGTGATTTGTAAATTGTATTTCAATATTATGCAGCTATTTCAAAAGACTATCGATAGTTTTAACATTAGACACAATGTGCATACAAAATGGCATGAACCATTATCACCCAAGCTATTTTTGAGCGTAGGCGATTTCGCAACTATACCACAACGACGTCGCAACCACACTGTCCCGAAACGGTATCGTTCCATTAACGTCTACGCTCTAAAATCACCTGTTTGATATGACTGTAAATCTTTAAAAAATGTAACCTAAGACATCAAAAAAATCACTAGTTCTAGTAAAAAAGTCTTTGAAAGCGGCAACACTCCATCCGGAACTAATTCCGAATCAGGTTTATTCCGTATGTATGTGGCGGACCTAAGATTCAATTTCCATGGATTCCGATTCCCAGTGAGTTTGCCAGAAACATTGCTGGAAATATTTAATGCAAAGACTTAATAATTTCATACAAAACCCACATAGCAGCCAGCAGGGTGATCTGAAAACACATTATTATTATCAGCACATAAAACATGTGTATAGTTCCTAAAATTTACAAATAGGTCAAGAGCCTGTTATTCTGGCTATTCTTTCCATGAAATCAGAGTTTTATCACAATTCCATGTAACAAGTATTTAATAGAAACTATTATTGCTACGTTCAACTTATGATAAAGGTTATCTCTCAGTACTATAAAAACCGGACAAAATTCAGAAAGAGTACAGTTCTACAAGATGAAGCAATTAGCACTAGCTGCCGCGGTCCTAGGACTCTTCGTCCTCGCCTACTCCGAACCAGTACCAGGTATGAGCTTTGATAATTTATATTAATTATGATGTATTTTTAATTTGTGTCGAAACTTTAGTAGTCTAGCCGTACCTACTTGGACCAAAAGTGTCAATTATGCTGGCGGCATTTCCCCGCTACACAGCTAAGGACAGTCTTGTTGTTGAATCAGATATGAAGGATATGTACCAGAGCGCGGGTCGCAACATGTGTTAAAATATAATTATTCAAGTTTTCATGCGGATCCCTAATTGTTTTTGAAATAAATTAGCCTATCTATGTTCATCACGGATAATGTAGATTTCTAATGGTGAAAGAATTTTTCAGATCGGTTCAGTAGTTTCGGAGCCTATTCATTACAAACAAACGAACAAAAAATACAATCTTTCCTCTTTATAACATGAGTGTTGATGTAAATTTGTTGCAATAAATTACATAATAGGTAAGGTTAATTATAAATGACAATAAAATAATAATAACTAAAATAAAACTAGCTTAACACATTCACGGACAGTGACCGGCTATAGCAGTAATAACAATAAAAGTTCTATTGTGTCTCGTTCACTGTCCGCGAATGTGTTAATAAGTATAAGTATTTTGATTAAATTTTTTGAATATTATATTTACATTAAATAATAATAATCTAATCTATTTAATTTGTTAGATGTCATATAATTTTATAAACAGCATAATTCACTTATTTACTATTTCACAAAAACTAGTGTACAAACTTGAGATTTGGCGCGGTAGTTTTTCATGATTTTTAAGTGCTCACTAAGATAATATTTTTCGAAATATAGCACTTTAGTTATCATACAAATGGAAAAAATATACAAGATATAGGTAAGATGTGTGTGCGAGGGAAACAGGAATACGCCATTGCAGACAATTTCCACTACGCTTCCTACCGAGCGGGGTAAGGTTAAAATTGGTGGGGGGCAGGCTTTGACTGCTATGGATAGGGACTAGTTACGCATGTAATTCTACGAACAAACATTTCTGCCACTTTTTGCGCGGCGAGGTAACACGAAATCCGCAACTTTGGATTTTAGTCCCCACAACTTTAGATTCAAATTTTGAACGTTAAAAATCATGAAAAGGAGCCTCGTGTGAACCCCAAACGTTCTAAGTTCGAAATAAATTATTGTTTCGCAATTATAGGCTGTCTCGTTTAGTGAAAAGGTATATAATTGAATATAAATTCATTTGATCAATTAATCTTATACCGTGGCATAGGAGAAATGCTATCGCAATAGTCAATGGGGGCAGGGACTGTGCGTACTGCCTGTAAAAAGTATCATTGACCTGTGTGGTTTAACACGGGTAGAGTATGTGGTTAAAAGGTTAATGATACTTTTCCATACATCCTGTCTTTCTTATACTGTGACGGTAACAGTAACGGTAGCCGCATCTGCATAGCGTGTCAAATATGGATGAATCTACTTTGGCCAAATCTACCTATTACAACGGTTGGTCTGACCCCTTCCTGGTGCCTGGATTTCATTGCGTCATTTCAGTACGTCAAATAATTTTTTTTGGTCACGATATCTTATTATTGAGACAAGTATCTCGTTATAGTTTTCGATTGAGACCTCACAAAAAAAAATTGACATACCGATGTTTCACGGTTATTTTATAATACGGTTATACTTATACGGCTATGTCCTTAAAAGTCCATACAAACCTGATAGAAACGTACATACACACATATTCCCACTGGGGTAGGCAGAGACAACGGAACGCCACCTGCTACGATCCTGACATACCTCTCTAGCTTCCTCCACATTCATAAGTCCTTTCATGTATGCTCGTCGGTTTCGGGTGGCTCTTTTAAAGCACGTCGCCAATTTGGTCCGTATATATAAGGTCTAACAAAATTAGGTGAAACTATTTTAAGGGAATGATCAGAACATCAAACTGAACAACTTTCTCTATGGGACCAATAATGAAATCGCGAAAAAAAAATCTGCTGTCCCATACATTTAGGTCGAGTAGGTTTGTATGGACACCTAAATTTTTTTTTCGCGATTTCGATATTGGTCCCATAGAGAAAGTTTTTCAGTTTGATGGTCTGATCATCCCCTTAAAATAGTTTCACCTAATTTTGTTAGACCTTATATATACGGACCAAATTGGCGACGTGCTTAAAAAGAGCCAGGTCAGATCTACCCGAAACCGACGAAAATGCATGAAAGGACTTATGAATGTGGAGGAAGCTAGAGAGGTATGTCAGGATCGTAGCAGGTGGCGTTCCGTTGTCTCCGTTGACGTATATAAATACGTCTAGGCCGTCCCCTTCCAACATTTCCACTTACGCTTGCCTTATAGTATACTATGTAATAAATATTATATTAAATAATTATTTAATAAAATAGTATACCACGTATACTATGTAATTAAATAACAATTAGGCATTTTACTAAAAATTGCTATTGTACTTGCTTTTATAGGTACAGGTGGACGTGGTGGACTTGGTGGATGTGGTGAAACGTGTGGACCTGGTGCACCTGGTGCACCTTACAAACGGCATCGTATTATACGATCCTTTACGGGCGGTGACCTAGAAGCTATCATAAGTGGTGGAGCGGGTGGACCTGGTGGACCTGGTGGACCTGGTGGAGCTGGTGGGGCAGATAATCGGCATCGTGTTGTACGCTCCCTTAGCCGCGGCAGTGACCTGCAAGCTATAATTACTGGTGCAGCTGGTGGATGTAGAACACCTGGTGAACCTTGTGGACCTCATAACCGGCATCGTATTGTACGATCCTTTAGCGGCGGTGACCTAGAAGCTGTCATTGATGGTGGTGCTGGTGGACCTGGTGGACCTGGTGGAACTGGTGGACGTGGTGGGGATGATAACCGGCATCGTGTTGAACGCTCCCTTAGCGGTGGCGGTGACCTAGAAGATGTCACTGATGGTGGAGCTGGTGGAGCCGATAACCTGCATCGTGATGTACGCTCCCCTGGCGGTGGACGTTACCTAAAAGCTGCCACTGGTGTTGGACCTCGTGGACCCAGAGGACCCAGAGGACCTGGTGGAGCTGGTGGAGCTGGTGGAGCCGGTGGAAATGGTGGAGCTGGTGGAGCTGGACCACCTGGTAGACCTGGTGGAGATGGAGGAGCTGGTGGAGCCGGTGGAGCTGGTGGAGATGGTGGAGATGGTCGAGTCGGTGGACCTGGTGGACGTGGTGGAACTGGTGGAGCTAGTGGAGCTATTGGCCTGTACCGTAATGTACGCTCACTTAGTGGCAGCAGTGACCTAGAAGCTATCATAAGTGGTGGAGCTGGTGGAGCTGGTGCACCTGGTGGAACTGGTGGACCTGGTGGGGATGATAACCGGCATCGTGTTGTACGCTCACTTAGCGGCAGCAGTGACCTAGAAGCTATCATAAGTGGTGGAGCTGGTGGAGCTGGTGCACCTGGTGGAGCTGGTGGACCTGGTGGGGATGATAACCGGCATCGTGTTGTACGCTCACTTAGCGGCAGCAGTGACCTAGAAGCTATCATAAGTGGTGGAGCTGGTGGAGCTGGTGGACCTGGTGGAGCTGGTGGACCTGGAGGAGCTGATAACCGGCATCGTGCTGTACGCTCCCTTAGCCACGGCAGTGACCTAGAAGCTATAATTAGTGGTGGAGCTGGTGGAGCTGGTGCAGCTGGTGCATCTGGTGGAGCTGGTGGGGCTGATAACCGGCATCGTGTTGTACGCGCTCCCTTAACGGCGTTGGAACCAGTGACCGTACTATTTTAATGAATCACATACACTAGTAATTTTTTCACAAAGTAGTCACTGTGAAAAAATTACTAGTGTAATGTTATTATAATTTGTAAATAATATAGGTGCTTTATTATTTTCACCTTTAGTTTTGAAGTAGGTAAGTTTGAGGTAGGTTTATGCTGCTATAAAAGATTTTTTTTTTATAATTTCCATTGGTTTTGCAGGAGACACCAAGTTAAATAATATTTATAAAGATTTATTAAAGACAATATAAAACACATTTCATGTGAACAAATGTTTCTGTTCTCCTTCTGCACGGCTACCATGGCAGCATGATATAGCGCTATCACGCCTTCGGTCTCTTTCTATTTGCGCGCGAATGAACGAGATAAAAGACGCGATATAGCCGTATCACGTGCAACGTATTAAGCCTTCTGGTTAGATACTTACATATTGAGTCAGACCCTCTACTTGGAAAGCGTGAATAAACCCCCCACAAGGTACTGCGATGACCTGGTGAAGGCAGCGGGTACCTTTTACATGAGGGCAGCACAGGACCGGTCGTTGTGGCGATGTATGTCTGTAATATTTTGACTTGCGGTCAGCGGCATGAGCAATGATTATTGGCAGAGAGTTCAGTTTTTAATATGGGCCTTCGCTCGGAGAGATTGCATAGTCTAAATTTATAAGAAGGGCGCCTTGACTACGCATCTACAAACGATTCATTTGAGGTAGGTTAAGTAAAATCACTCTTCGGATAGTTAGTTACTTATATTCTGTTTTAACTTTTACAAACGGACACTTCTTAGAGTTATCTTACATTTAAGCTTATAACATTTTACAGTATGCTAGTTAGTACAAATATATCACTCTGTCATAGCAGAAGGTGAAATAAATTAATATATCCGGAAGAGAAGCTTCCGGATCTAATGATACTCGATCCTGACCATCTTCACAGTCGATGCGGAGAGAACTTATTACGAATTAAGTTTATGATAGTTACATTACCGGAGACGGTTGGTTAAATATTTGGAGGTTAAGTTTGCATGAGGCCGGAAGTACAATTCCTCTCGAATAGGCTCTTCCATGGCAGAGATCATGACGTGGAGATCATACACATGTGCCTGGAGTATGCGTAAGACATCCTGAATTCTTCAAATCATGGATATTAAATCCTAGCCTACAAACCCTGCAACAAAATACCTGGCATTTAGAATCAGATATTTTACTGAACGACAACGTCGGTCTCAATCAGGTTGATGATGTGTACTTACCATGACGAAGGACATGGGCTTATTCGACCTTGGAAAGGAGCACGGCATAGCCGGCCGCATGGAATGTGTATCACGACATTCGTGTGAACTAAAACAAAGAAAACCATGTCACACCTGCACTATCAGAGCAGCACGACTTCAAGGCTTGCCAGAAATACATACCTGATATCTAATTATCACTGATTAAAACATTACATTTTATTAAATCCGTGTCGACAGCTCGGATGCAATTTATCAAAAGAAAGAAAATCGACAACGCCGAAATGAGTCACTCCAAGTGACACTGACAGTGGCAGAAGCTGTCAATAAAAAAATAAAGAAAATATGCGTTTCGTTATACAAAACGTTTTGTTCACACCTCCAAGTGTTACATGTCCAGCATTGGACGGTAGAAACATAACTCGTTGAGTTGAGAGCCGTGTTGCAGGCGAATCCTGTACCGTACCTACGCGGAAAAAAGAAAATTAGGAATTTTTCTTCGTCAAACGTTCATCTGTTTTTTTGATACGCCCATAATAGGCCAATATAGCCACTGCAAGACAAGAGTTCACAAACAAATATATTGTTTCGGCGGCTATCTTTTGGCAGAAAAGGGAACGAGAATGAGAATCAGCGATGCTACGGCAAATCCGTTTAAACTTTCCGCTTCATGTTATTCTTTATGACTTACTAATGATTTTACTTTTTGAATTCTCAAAATCGGTTTAGTCATTCCAAAGTTATTGAATTTTGAAGTTAGTTGCTCCTTGCTCGAAAACAAAATGCCCCGCGGACGCGTGACAAGGGACTTTAGTATTAAAAATGCTATATCTCGGATATGGTGCGTCCTATATCGATAACGTATAAAACCGAAAATGTTCCCTTGGATGTGCTCTCCAAGATGCGCACATAAAAAGTGGGGGGCTATATCGCGCCTTATAACACGTTGGTTCGCGCGCAAATATAATAATTATTAAGTACTTTGTATATTTTGTTTTGTTAAAAAGATGTGTGTTGTAGAGTTTCTGGCCGCATCTTCTCTCAACGGAACACCTTCCGACGCGGTGGTAGATTCAAAAAATGACGTCAAAAAGCTATCTATGTGATATTATTTTGAATAAAAAATTTTGAATTTGAATTTGAATTTGAATTATATTGCGCTGCCATGCTGCGCGGCTGAATCTGATGGAAGGAAACCATTACGGTCAGAGGTGGGGTCGGATGCATTGACTATAACTAGTTAATGTTGGTATCAGATATGTTGACTATGTAAAGGTAGTTGATTCTTACGACACCCGTCTTATCTTCTTTACAAACAAGCCATGGTCGAATCGCAATAGCTTATATATGTTGGATAGGCAAAATTGTCTTACTGTGTAAAAGTAGGTAGGTTTATTGAAAGTATAGAGTTACCTGGTGCGAGTAAGCGCACACGAAGAGTCCAAGGGCTAATGCAGCTAGCACGAGATGCTTTATCTTGTAGAAGTAGGTAAGTAGGTATGCTGTCTACAAACTTTCCCTCTATTTTCTACAAAGTTCTCTTAGACATGTGCTCGGATGTTATCTTAATGTTTACTCAGTACTTAGTACTTATAGGTACACATTAATACAGTTGCTAGTATTATGATGTTTATATGGGTACTCTTTCCTTCTGTTTTAATGATAGAAAGGGGTACCAATAGAATAGTTAGGTATCTTCGATTTCATCCGTTGTGTGTAAGTGTAAAGGTGTACATCCTGTACAGAATTTGTCAAAAACGAAAAACGGAGGACGTTCTCAATTCGACGCGTATATATAATTTTTTTATGTATGATTTGATCACGCATAACTTTCTACAGAGTAGTCCGATTTTGATACTTCTTTTTTTATTGGTCATCTGATCTTCACCGAATTGAAATGGGACCACCTCGGGAGTATACCAGTTGCATGCTCCCGAGGTGGTCCCATTTCAATTCGGTGAAGATCTGATGACGCACTTCGGAGCTACACAATAGAACTCCTCAAAAGTTGACAGCAAATCATCGGCGATTGAAACGTTTGCTTCGTATGAATGTACCCTTTGCGTGTGCTGATATCAGAACCCAACTAATGTGTTTCACCACTAAAAATTATGAAATAAAATTTTTTAACGATAAATTAAAACCGACTTCAAAACTCAAAAAGTAAAACATAATATTGCAGCCGATGAATTTAACGTAATGTAACTAAAATTTTACGTTAGCATCTATATTAATTTGTTTTATTGGAGTCGGTGTCAAGCCTAGCCAAAAAATTACTGCAAGCTCAGTCTCGAATCGTACAGGCTTGATAGCGACTTCGATAAAACATATTAATATTCTTATAGATTCTAACGTAAAATTCATCGGCTGCAATATTATTTTTTACTTTTTGAGTTTTGAAGTTGGTTTTAATTTTTTGTAAAAAAAATTTTATGAGTAAGTAAACATGTTAGTAAGTTTCGGTGCACATCGGACACATCCATGTCGACCAGCTATTCGGATGTGTTGCCTTTGAAGATGACTGCGCTTTTCACGGTGTCGTGAAAATACTTTTATCAGCTTTATAATTTAGGCGAACTTCAAATCTTCTCAAACGCAGCATACAGACCAATAGCCCAATCCTCCCAGCCTCCCAATAGCGACAGTCAAGGATGTTGTTACTCCCAAAACTTAGTCACCTTTAGATTAAACTGACTTACAGGCCTCTACGTGTTGGATCGGATTCGGCGTCCAAAACTCATAAAATATCCCGAGATAAGGAAAAGTCTAACATATTAATAAAGTCAAACTATTAATAAAATGTATGAATCCTCAAAAAGTATGGACTAAGTACCTACTTATTAGGTAGAGCATGTACGTGTCCAATGTATGTATGTATTTGATTTTGGCCACAGCGACTGCTTCAACTCCTTTGCTGGCGCTGAGCCCAACATTAAAATATTAACACGTTCCGGGACAGTGACCGCCTATAGCCGTGATAACAATAAAAGTTCTATTGTGTCTCGTTCACTGTCCCGGAACGTGTTAAACCAAAAACAAAGTAGAACTGCACAAAAAGTATGTTGTTCAGTTATTTTGATTTAAAGTTCATAAAAAGGGTTGGTAAGTTATTAAACATCTCATAGGTAATGATGTACCTACCTAATTATTACAATGATTTTACAACATTCAGTTTATAAGGTTATCTACGAGTTTCTAGAAATTTTAGTTTAATATATTGTTTTGTATTATTATGAACCACTAAACATTAAGTGATTGTGGAGTTAAAGTAATTTCTACCAAGAAGAAACACAACAGCTCAGATAGAACATTTTCCTGGAAAGGAAAACATCGAGAATCTACGACACGTCCTTATTCGTCCCAATATAAATTTTGTTGTTTTCCTGTTTGGGGAAAAAATTTAAAAATGAAAACATCAAAAAAGTATAAAAATGCGAACTTAGGGATAAAAAAGTCGTCGGGTGCATCCCCGCGAGCATGGTTCCAAGCACTTCACTTCTATAAAGAAGTATTACGGGGTGTAAGTGACAGCCTAGCAAATACTGAAACGGTGAACTCAGACCATCAAACTGAATAACTTTCACTATAGAGCCTACCTCAGAAGACGCGAAAAAAATCTGCTGTCACATACATTTAAGTCGGGTAGGTACAGAAGTTTTGTATGGTACAGCAAATTTTTTTTCGCGTCTCCTTATTTAGGCTCCATAGTGAAAGTTGTTCAGTTTGATGGTCTGAGTTCACCGTTTCAGTATTTGCTAGGCTGTCACTAACTTCTACAGGGTGCTGTATAAGTTGACGAAGCTTGTTGCAGATATTCAGAATGTATTTATTGACGAAACGAGTTGGGGATTTGAGTGATGTATTTTCTTTGACGAAGCATTTTGTGGACTTGTGGATGTGAGTGATGTATATGCCTATGACGAAGCCTACCGTGGATACGCACTTTTTTCTCGAATAAACGGTTGTACTTAATATTTTGCTAAGGTGGAGGCTTGTAATTGCAACTATCTGGTAAATGCAACTATGGATCAATTGCACTTATAAGAATCACAATTCAGTCCTTCTCTTTATACCAACACCTGCCTTCTAGATGACTAGACATAAGTCTATTGCGAGAAGAAGAAGATTGCAATTGCTCCATAGCTACAATTACCAGACAGTTGCAATTACAAGACTCCACCTTTTTCACATTAAAGTTGCACTTGTGATGCATATTTCGTATACAAAATCAATGGTTTATAATATCAGAAAAGAATCGTCTCTTGTTCTTTTTGTTTTCGTTTTTCTCCTTTATTAAAATCGAACGCAATAACTCAAAAATTTACATTGTTTCGACGTTAAATTTAATGGATAAAAAAAATGGATCATTGCTATGAAAAATCTACTGTATTCAACTGTAATGAATTTCCGAGTCTGTTTTCCTAATAATAATTATGTTATAGCAAAAAGATAAAATAGATTTTTTGCTAAAACTAAATCTACAGGCACTTAATAATAAGTATTGTGTTTCAAGCACGTATCCAGACTTGTAGACCATAGACATGTAGCATAGACTGTACGGATGCACTTTTAAAGCCAAGATAGGCTACATCAGCCACCTGAGAGCACATCAACGAAGTTCTCGGAGTGAACAGCCATAATCAGGCGCTGTGGTCGAACACGGCCATGAAGTATCATCATCATCATCACGTGCGTGTTGTTTATACCTATATCTCGTAAACTACATCTGTACTACGTATTTGACATAGACCCTAATTAGGCACCATTTAGGAACAATTTAAATCCTGATTCCCTCTTTGACTATCTATTATAAGGACTAGCCTTGCGGTAGCATTTCCCCTCTGCCACGGTATAAGATTAATTGATCATGTGCATTTACATTCAATTTTATACCTTATCACTAAACTAGACAGCCTATAATTGCGAAACAATAATTTTGAACTTAGAACGTTTGAGGTTCACACGAGACTTCTTTTCATGATTTTTAACGTTCAAAATTAGAATTTAAAGTTATGGGGAATAAAATCCAAAGTTGCGGATTTCGTGTTCCCTTGCCCCCCGCAAAAAGTGGCAGAAATGTTTGTTAGTAGAATTACACGTGTGGCTTGTCCCTATGTAAGTAGTCAAAGGATCCCCTTCATGTGTACTATAGGTATACCCGGACATACCATACATCGCCGTATCTTTTGATTGCATCAACTTACAAGCTTGAATTTTCTCCTAAAAGTTAAAGGGACAATAGACTTTAGTATTTGGTATTAATATCAACTTAATACCTTTACCCATGCCATTCCTGAGAAAAAGGGTCTTGACAGATGGATAGATAGCCAGACAGACAGATGAACATCAAAAGTGATCCCTTTTTTGAGGTATGGAACCCTAAACAAACAAATTGAGAACCTCCTCCTATTTTTGAAGTAGGTTAAAAAGTGATTTTTGTCCAGGGATTTTGTAACGTAAGTATAACATCTTTTGTAACGTATAGGTACCTACGTAGCTGCGTATAAATTGAATAGAATAAAATTAAAATAAGATGTGTTTTATTATTTAGCTACATCATTTTTAGGGCTCCAAAGTCAACAAGGAACCCTTATAGTTTCGCTAAGTCCGTCTGACCGTCCGACCGCGGCTTAGCTCAGAGACGCTTAGTACTAGAAAGTTGTAATTTGGTAAAATAAAGTCTTGAAAATATTACGAGTAAACGATATAATCCGCAGGGCCTTAACAACTTCCAATGTGCCTGCGGTACGTGAGCCTTCAGGCATTATACGTACCGATGGGAAGCGTCCTGATAGCATGACTGTAGGGCCTTGGAAGTTGGGAAGGTCTTTGGTTTGCGACGCGACTTGTGTGGACACATTGGCGGCGTCACATATTGGTCGGACATCGTTGGGCGCGGGTGCTGCTGCGGCATCGGCAGAGTCATCGAAGCGCCGGAAATATGTTGATATTGGAGAGGGGTATATGTTTGTTCCCTTGGGAGTGGAGACCCTGGGACCTTGGGGACCCGATGCAAAACAGCTTATAAAAGAGATTTCAGCACGCCTTATAGAGACCACTGGTGATAAGAGGAGTGGCAGTTACCTTCGTCAGCGCATAAGCTTGGCGATACAGAGGGGGAATGCTGCCAGCGTTATTGGAACCGTCCCCCAGGGAGAGGCTTTGGAGGAGGTTTATAGGTTGTAGGTCCCCCCTGACGAAGCTTGTTGCAGATATTCAGGATGTATTTATTGACGAAACGAGTTGTGGATGTGAGTGATGTATATACCTATGACGAAGCCTGTTGTAGATATGAGTGATGTATTTTGTTTAATAAAATGTTACGAGTACTAAAGTCGACCAACTTATAAAATGTACTTTTTCGACTTTAACGACTAAAACCGTAGTATTAAACAAAAAGCCTCCTTCTAAGTCCATATTGCAGGTGTTAGCTGTAATGCAATGTTATACATTTGTTAATATTATATTGTGACGGGCAACTACGGAAACGTACCCTGCGCGTGGTCCAACATGCACTTTGCCAGTTATTATTATTTTATGGTTTGCCCCGCCATCTCGGCCTCCGCTACCGCCGCGCCGCCTTCACCGACACAGAGACCTCCACCCTCACCGGCTCCGCCATCTTTACCATCTCCGCCAACACTACAGGTACCGCCGCCGCAGCCGCCACCATCATCATCGCCACCACCATCGGCACCGCCAAAATTTTGTTTTTGTCACCTTTGAGATTACAACCTGTTTAAAAAATGTATGATGCCTCGCGCTAAGATTTCTTAGAATTAAACCACCGAATTGAGGGCGTTGCACGATTACTCGTATTAATTTTAGTATGGAATTATTATTTTGTAACCGGGTTGCTCTGCAAAAAAAATATTACTACTTATTTAAAAGTAGAAGTGCCAAGTGTGATACCATTTTGAAAATTTGATTAAATAGGCCAACTTTGTTAGAGTGTAGTCACAGAGTTGCACAGAAAACAATTTTAGCGCAGAAGTCTGACGGAAAATTGTGTTTTCTTTAAAAAGTATATAAACAATCTTTTATCTTTGAATTAAGTACACTAAAAAGATTATTTAAAATTGCATAGCTAGTTACTACAAATTTCCTACATCTAAAAGTTGATCGCAGGGTGGCGATTTTTCCAATGTTACAAAAAATGCCAATGTCTCGAAAACTATCAAACTCAGAATTTTTTTTGTGTTTTTCCCTGAACAGTTATAAACTAGCCTATCTCTTGTTTTCGGCTTGACGTTGAGTTTTGTGACATTCTGTATAGGAACATGTTTTTAATTACTAACATTTTAAGGGTGTATTCAGACAATGAAACTAAACAACTTTCCCCAAGGAACATGGATCGAAAAACCAGTAACTTTTGGACATCCCATAGAACGAACGACTGATCCGAAATTTTTTATGGAAGGTCCAACAAATTTTCTTGTTTTTCGACCCATGTTCCTTAGGGAAGTTATGTTAGTAATTAAAAACTTGTGGTGCAGAATCACAGCACTTTGTTGTCAAACAAGTATTCAAATGAAATTGCAACTTGAAATGCAGAGTTATTATGAGTCTTTTCAATTATTGCAAACAAGATAATAGAGTGCGCTATCGTAAACAATGCAATTTATCTTATTAGACAAGGAACTTAGTGTTTTCCTACAAACAGAGAATATAATTCGAGCGCCTCTATTGTTTACAAGAATGGGACTGAGAGAGGGTTGAAAATCTCACACACAGAAAAAAAATTACATGGCAAGTAATATTATTTGAGTCAAGATATTTTCGTATTTCGATATAAGGAGACTCGAAAATGTCTTGGTTTGCAATATATAATGTTTCCTTTTTTTACTTTTTGGGCCAAGAACTAATTTCTTGTAATGAAATGTTTCTTTTAATAATATTTTGTTTTGATTCAAGATATAAATTGCGAACCCAGTAAATTCAATCTTGAATTTTGAGAATTAAACATTCTTCAAGCGTAAGTGGAAATCTTAGTCCAAGACATTATATTTGAGATTAAGAAATATCAGTTGAAACATATTTGGTTCTTGTTTCTAAAAAAATATTTTTTTCTGTGCAGTCCGAATCCGAATCCGATGAAATGTATGGACATTTATCACATGGCCATGTTTATTTATGTATTATTTTGTGTGTAGACAAAAATATGTAGGTACATTCCATCCGAGACAGAATTAAAAATGTGACTGTCAAAATCCATACTTTTTTGACGGATTCGGATCGGACGTCGTGCGATACCGCTCGAAATCCATGAGGTCTGGGTCCTAATTATAATTATGCAATGACTAGCTAATAGTTTTTCCTGGTGCGGAGTAGGCGCACACGAAGAGTCCTAGCACCAACACAGCAAGAATCGCTTCATCTTCAAACTGGCAAAGTTTGCTGTTTTCAATCGCATACACCCTTTTATACTGAGATTTAAATAATCTAAATATTCCAGAAGAAACCAGAACTAAAACCAGAACCAGAATAAAGTATGAACAAGTAAATCGGAGGTTATCTGTGCCTGCGATAAGACATTTTTTTAGGAATTGTAGTGGTTAGAGAGTCCGACTCAAACAGCATGAAGGATAGGTATAACTAATTTATTGATAGAATATTTCACATTACCACCCACCACCGCCGCCACCTCCTCCAATAAGGCCACCGCCGCCTCCTCCTCCTCCGATGAGTTCTTCTAGGCCACCGCCTCCACCGCCGCCGCCAGGAGAGCGCTTTCTACGGTGGAGTCCACCACCGCCTCCACCTCCTCCAATAAGGCCGCCGCCGCCGCCTCCTCCTCCGATGAGACCACCGCCGCCGCTTCCTCCTCCAATAAGGCCACCGCCGCCGCCTCCTCCTCCGATGAGTTCTTCTAGGCCACCGCCTCCACCGCCGCCGCCAGGAGAGCGCTTTCTACGGTGGAGTCCACCACCGCCTCCACCTCCTCCAATAAGGCCACCGCCGCCGCCTCCTCCTCCGATGAGACCACCGCCGCCGCTTCCTCCTCCAATAAGGCCACCGCCGCCGCCTCCTCCTCCGATGAGTTCTTCTAGGCCACCGCCTCCACCGCCGCCGCCAGGAGAGCGCTTTCTACGGTGGAGTCCACCACCGCCTCCACCTCCTCCAATAAGGCCACCGCCGCCGCCTCCTCCTCCGATGAGACCACCGCCGCCGCTTCCTCCTCCAATAAGGCCACCGCCGCCGCCTCCTCCTCCGATGAGTTCTTCTAGGCCACCGCCTCCACCGCCGCCGCCAGGAGAGCGCTTTCTACGGTGGAGTCCACCACCGCCTCCACCTCCTCCAATAAGGCCACCGCCGCCGCCTCCTCCTCCGATGAGACCACCGCCGCCGCTTCCTCCTCCAATAAGGCCACCGCCGCCGCCTCCTCCTCCGATGATTTCTTCTAGGCCACCGCCTCCACCGCCGCCGCCAGGAGAGCGCTTTCTACGGTGGAGTCCACCACCGCCTCCACCTCCTCCAATAAGGCCACCGCCACCGCCTCCTCCTCCGATGAGACCACCGCCGCCGCTTCCTCCTCCAATAAGACCACCGCCTCCACCGCCACCGCCGATCAGTTCTTCTTCTAGGCCGCCGCCTCCACCACCTCCTCCTAAAAAAAATATAATGTTACTATTTGATTAATCATTGAAAAGTTAGTATATAATTTGGTAATATTTGAGTTGAGGCCATCATAATTTATTTGTTTATTGCGTCGTATTGTAAAGAGATCGGTTAGATGAAGCACAACTTTTTAGTTACTTATTTAGTCTTAAAACTACAAGTTAAATTTCTATTAAGTACTTATAATAAAGAGAGTTTATCAGATTTGATTTAGCCCTAATTGTATTCCCAATGAAATTAATTATTGCCATTAATCGATATTTAATTGTATCATCAAAGGGAAAGATAAAAAAAATGAAAACGTATGCTACAGGCGGACGGACAGACACCGATGTCATTCAATAAGCACGTTTTGCCAATTTTTATATTTGGTAATTAGTGTAAAATCAATGATTATTGTTTGCATATTATTGTTAGGTACTCTTCAAAAACATTGAGTAAAAAAAATATAGCATATTATAGTTTTCGCAACAACGTGTCTGACCACCCCGCAATATGGTCCTGGTTATATACTTGTGTAGGTATGTAATATTTTTTTTAATGTTACGCCTGAAAAAAGAACCCGGTAACGCCTGGTTTCTTACGCGGTAAGAACCCGTTAAAATGTTTATTTCTAGATTAAATAATAACCGCGTAACTCACAAAAACTGTTTTACGCCTGAGTAAAAAATAATGAAATAAAAAAAAAAACTCCAAAACAAAATAATATAAGCTATATTAGTCAACTAAAAGTCAGTCAAAAAGCTATCTTTGTGATATTATTATGAATAAAAAAATTGAGTTTTGTGGTGAATGATATTTTAAATTTAAAGATATAATAAAAAATGCGTTGGTTTGAGATAATCGTACTTACTGGATCTAGGTAATAAACCTTAAAAAGTAATAAACCTAGTCTAGTTCTTAACAAATTTTAACCTTACAGAAAAAAAAACCATTTCTGAAAAACCCAATAACTCAAGATTTTCAGTTTTGAATGATAATTTAATATTATTTATTTGCGATTTCAGGTCATCGTGCCTGAAATCAAGTCTAGTTTTTATCCCAATTTTCCCTTAGGTACAGCAATAACCAATTTCTGCTATGAAAAATATTTAAAAAAAATTACTAATTGAAATTGTATTTTTTCAGTGAAACTATATTAGCTGTCTGCTAATTTCGGTTTTTTTATTGCACAAATGATTTATTATTTGTACAGATAATTTAAAATAAATATTATCTTAAAAAAATATATAAACAAAAAAAAAACATACAAAGAGGGCAGCAGTAAATAATTAATAAAAAGGCTTCTTCTCTCATAAGGGGTAGAAGGAATTAACCAGCCTCTATGATTGCAAAATCTGTTGAGAATATATTGTTGAAATACCTGGTGCTGAGGAGGCGCAGACGAAGAGTCCTAAGACCAAGGCAGCTAGCACGAGTCGCTTCATCTCGCCGGACTGTGCACTATCATCACTGTCTCAGGTTTTTATAGTACTCATTGCGTAGATAATATTATGTATGATATTTAAGGTCAACCTTTGAGGATAGAATTCAAGAAAGGAAAATACACTGACATGATTAATTCCTTAAAAATGTACTTTTGTGATAATAATAAAAATAATTGTTAACGCGTGGTTTGCTGCAGCTCCATTTTTTTTTCTATCTACAGGTGAAATTGATATCATTATTTCAAACTAAGAGTCTACCCATCAAACTGAACAACTTTTACTATGAGAGCAAACCGATCGGAGCAATAAAAATCTGCTGTTGCATACATTTGAGTCGAGTTGGCATTGCAGTTTAGTATGGAACAGCTGATTATTTTTTTGCTCCGATCGATTTTCTCACATAGTAAAAGTTGTTCAGTTTGATAGGTAGAGTCTTCGTTTTAAAGGATGCTAATGACATCAATTTCACCCTGTATAGGTGCCGTGTGAGACAACCAAGGGAAAAGGGTTATATTGAAGTGTGTCGGGGAATAGACATGAGCATTTTGCTATGTGTACAAGTTATGGGTATAATGGAAGGCCGATAGACGTCCACTGCTAGATATGACCTCCCCTTAAAATGGGGGTATTTGCCATAATCGCCACGCTTGGCAGGCTCATCCTCCGGCCGATCTTTTAGGTAGGGTGGCGGCAGCGGGAAAACACCACTCTCCTTGACCCGTTTATCCCTCTTATGGAGAAACTTCCTCTAGGCCAAGAGCTGCCCAGGCCAATTTGGAGGTGTTTAAATAGACTATCAACTCAGGTCGGCTGGAGTAAAGACAACCTGTTCAAGTGGGGTTCCAGCGGGTCTGACCTTCAGTGTAAATGCGGTGCTTCCCCACAGACTATGGGCCACCTCATATCCTGCCCTTCCTGCCCTGACACCTGCACGTGAACGGAGCTTATGGATGCTACCGGCAGTGCTATCCGTGTGGCGAAATACTGGGCTGGAAAAATTTAGAATGACTTGCCATCGACTCGATAGAAGAAGATACCTGTATCTATATATAATACTAGCGTTAACCCGCGACTTCATCCGCAGAAATCATGTACCAGATTTTAAGTCAGATCATAAGCTATCAAACAAAAAAAGTTTCATCAAAATCGGTGCAGTAGATTTTACATCATGCTCGTTCAAGCAAACAAACACACAAACAAACAGACAAAAAATTCAAAAATTGGTGATATGGTATCACGGGCACCAAAAAACCATATTGTCACTTTTTTTGTTAATATCTTCAATGCACAGACACACTTCTGTTACAGTTTTATAATAGTACTAGCGTTAACCCGCACAAATTATATACCAGATTTTAAGTCAGATCATAAGCTATCAACAATAAAAGTTTCATTAAAATCGGTTCAGTAGTTTTTGCGTGGCGCTCGTTCAAACAAACAAATACACAAACAAACACTCAAACAAACAGACACAAAAAATCCAAAAGTTGGTGATATGGAACTAAAACCAACCAACCAAAAATCTATATCGTAACTTTTTTTTGGTTAATATCTTCAATGTACAGACACACTTCTGTTACAGTTTTATAATAGTTAGTATAGATAGATAGATATATTTATTTTATTAGTTAAATGTGCACACTATGCCTGCCTCACTATATAAGGTCTAACAAAATTAGCTGAAACTATTTTAAGGGTATGCTCAGACCATCAAACTGAACAACTTTCTCTATGGGACCAATATCGAAAAAGCGAAAAAAAATTTGATGTCCCATACAAAACTGCAAACACAACTTGACTCAAATGTATGGGGCAGCAGATTTTTTTTTCGAGATTTCGGTATTGGTCCCATAGAGAAAGTTGTTCAGTTTGATGGTCTGAGCATACCCTTAAAATAGTTTCAGCTAATTTTGTTAGACCTTATATATGCTCTTTCACTTTCACGGGTTTTGCTGGAAGAAATCTCTTTAGAGATAAGCTCGCCCTTTGTAATTGTCTATTCTGTCGTTTTCATAAATATTTCCGTGTGTACAATAAAGTGTTAAAATAAAAAAAAAAGAAGGTATAGGGTGGTTATGTATAATGTAATGTACTGTATTTTATATCGTCAGTACAGCCATCATAATAATATTTATAGACTACGAGCGTTAACCCGCGACTTCGTCCGCACAACTTATATACCAGATTTTAAGTCAGATCATAAGCTATCAAACAAAAAAAGTTTCATCAAAATCGGTTCAGTAGTTTTTGCGTGATACTCGTTCAAACAAACAAACAAACACACAAACAAACAGACAGACAAACAAACAGACAGACAAAAAATCCAAAAATTGGTGAAATGGAATCAGGGACACCTAAAAACCATATCGTAACTTTTTTTTTGTTAATATCTTCAATGTACAGACAAACGTCCTTTTACAGTTTTATAATAGTACGAGCGTTAACCCGCGACTTCGTCCGCACAAATTATATACCAGATTTTAAGTCAGATCATAAGCTATCAAACAAAAAAAAATTTACTAAAATCGGTTCAGTAGTTTTTGCGTGATACTCGTTCAAACAAACAAACAAACAAACAAACACACAAACAAACAGACAGACAAAAAATCCAAAAATTGGTGAAATGGAATCAGGGACACCTAAAAACCATATCGTAACTTTTTTTTTGTTAATATCTTCAATGTACAGACAAACGTCCTTTTACAGTTTTATAATAGTATATAAAACTGTAAATATGATGTATAATAGATTCTTCAATTGGGACTAGCTGATAATCTGTGTGACCATGTCCAAGATATTTATTTATCATCCAATAATGTAGTAGAATTTAATTAATTGATACTTGTTAATAATTGTTTATTATTGTAGTCGTATCGGGGGTTTTTTATTAATTGTCAATGCATTTACGCATCAGGAAACGTATCAATATTATTAAGCGTTATGACTAGATAATTTCTTTGCAGGAAAACATGCTATTATGTAATAATAATAGTAGTTGGTGGTTAAGGTAAATCGGCACCTGTGTTCCTTACAAACTAAAAACAGAAGATACCTACCTGTATCTTTTCATTGTAGGCCATTCCATTATATTGCTGATGATTTGAGCGGTGTACTAGCCCTTTTTCACATGAAATTACTCTTTTATAGAGCAGAACACACAACCGTTGACTCAAATCGACATCAGAAATTCAGAACTGCAACGCAATTCTCTAAGCGCCTTATCTTATGTTGTTGTGGGGGCTGGCAAGCCAGCAACACTTCGACCCAGTGGGATCTTTGTGCCAGCCCCAACACTTTTTGATTACTTCACCCTTCAAAAACATGGTCAATGAAGGAGGCAATACCAATGAGGGGAAGAAACCTAAGATCTCCCGGCTTCGGGTATCCATCTCCGAGAAGGCATATGCATTTTGCCGCCAAGACATCGCAGTGACAAATGATATGTTCCATATGGTCTCCTCATCCTCTCCGCACGCCTCTAAGCGCCTTAGAGAATAAGCGAAAACATCGTCACAACCTTAAATTCGTCGTTGAAACATCGGCGAGCTATCAATATTCGGTATTCGCTAAGGTTATGCCATGTGTCAAAATTAATATAAAAACGAAGGATGCCAGAAGGATGTTACATTTCGTGAGCTCATCGATGTTTTTGACAGCGATGTGACGCTATGAAAATTACAATCCAGCACACCATACAACGGTGGATGGCGGCGAAATCGTAGCAGCATTATGCCTTCTGTCACTTTTCTTTACGAAAAGCACAGAATAGGTAATATTTAGTATAATATAGTAGTAGTATAGTAATAATTTATGGCGTCTGCTATATAGCGTCGGTCTTCAGAACAATCTATTCAAGGTTTAAGCTTAAATGCATTTAATTTAGGGGGTGCTTCAGCCTATCAAACTGAACAACTTTCACTACGACGGGACCAACATTGAAATCGCGAAAAAGAAATCAGCTGTTCCATACAATTTGGGTTGAGTAGCCAATGAAAATGGAACATCAATTTTTTTCCGTGATTTCGATGATGGCTCTATTGTGGAAGTTGTTCAGTTTGATGGGCTTCTTTAAACTTTAAAGCACATCTTAAAATATTGAATGCATTTAAGCCCTCCCTGCATGGTCAACCCACATTTACAGACTGCTGAAAAAAGTTATCATTTCTTATGCGTAATTGATCAGTCCTCTAACAATCTGACCTATCGTAATGTCGTTTGAACAACGCAACGTGTTGGTGGTCTGCCTACTGGCCTCCGTCCCTTGGATAAGTACCATTCTAATACTTACTGGACCTCCGTCCCTTGGATAAGTACCATTCTAATACTTACTGCTTTGGTGCACCGACTGTCGTTACCTCTAGCCAAGTGGCCCATCTCCACCTTAAGTGGGATCACACACGATGACGCATTGACGGAGCGGCAGACGTCAGTCCGTCATTTCTGAAGCAAGGAGTTGTATGAAACCGCACATAGAAGCACACACGGTGACGGATTGAACAAAGCTATATTAAGTTAAATTTGGTTAACCTAGCGTCATCATCACCATCATATCAGCCATTAAATGTCCACTGCTGGACATAAGCCTACCCCAAAATGGGGGGATTTGCCATAATCGCCACGCTTGGCAGGCGGGTTGGCGATCGCAGTTGGATCGAATCAACGTATGTACTCAGAGGATGCTGCTGCCCGTCCTTCAGTAGATCCCTTAGTCGCCTTTTACGACACCCACGGGAGGGAATGGGATGATGCTTTTCTTAGCCGACACCACACGGACAACCAAGCATACAGTGTTTTAATTTTTTCTTTAAAGTTGGTTACATTTAATTTTGTGCACCTCTAATAATATCGGATATTTTTTACATATTTTTGAAATTAAATACTGTCTAGTTCTCGCTCCATAGAAGTTAAGCGCCCTTGTCTGAATAAGTTTCCCCTGTCCCTTAGCTCTAGTATTATATCTATGACATAAATTATTCTTAAAATCTTTTGTGTAATATGTTTCAATAGCTAGTAAGTATTCTATTTTCCTATCTGTCATACCTATTCAATTAAATAAACTATAATTTGAATTTGATATTAGAAATAATGTTGCCAAAGCTGAACAGCATTGTACCCATGAATAGACTTAGGACTGTTCAAGAGATAAGACAGCAATGCAATTCACATTGTCACAACCTTTAATTCGTCTTTGAAACATCGGCGAGCTGAAAATTCGGCAAAAACATTGTATAATAGAATTTTAGCAATTCGGTATATATGGTTATGTCATGCGCCAAAATCTTCGACGAACTGAAGGAGTCGCATTGTAGGTCTGCTATGTAGGGTAGTCACGTGTCGCTCGTCGATTGTTGGTTGCCCCCTCCGGGGCCTACAATGACTTCTAAGATTGTTAAATACATGAACTACCGTACAACATCAAGCACTCTTGCTAAATAAACTAGACATAGTCACAACCTTAAATTCGTCGTTAAAACATCAGCGAGCTCATGTGTCAAACTCATATAAAAACTCCGACGAACTGAAGGATGCAAGAAGAATGTTACATTTGTGAGCTCGTCGATGTTTTTGACAGCACTCTTGGTTTGTCAGGATCGTAGCAGGTGGCTGCTGCTTATACCCAATGGATGGGCGATAATATTCGATTCTGTATAAGTATCGTAGGTATCATTGGCAAATTTGGTGATATATGCACAGAGAATCAGAGATTCTGATGCGAGCCAGCCCCAGGGACCTTTAGATGCATCGTTGTTATTTATAATTATTCGTGTCATAATTATATAATAATATTATTTGATTGAAACTGTTTTCCAATCCAGATAAGTTTATCTACAGCCTTGATTTATAATCCATTTAGTGTAAACATAAAATTTGCAAGTAGGTTTAAGTTATAGTACTCTGTGTTATCATGTTCTAGTTTCAACCACCGACGCGAGTATGAAGGTTGTTATAAGTTTGATAATGTTTGGGGAGCACTTGCATTATTTGACTTAATAATAAATATTTTATTAAATGTAATCTTGAAGGAAAACATGACCAAAATACAAACACGGACAAAAGTATGATATTAAAGTTAGGAATTTCCAAGCCACGCGTCAAATAATTGTTTAATTATTTCTATCTATCAATAATTAGGCTGGTTTTAGAGTTCGACCGACGTCGGTCTCGACAGTTAGATTGGCCAATCAAGGGACCAAAGGCTGGTTTTCCACTAGGGAGAAGCAGTGAGAGGTAGAGATGTGTGGTGGTGGCGAATAGTCAAAGTAACACAATATAAAACTTATAGTACGTAGCATAGGGTCGTTTTTGTCGTAAAGGAGAATCACGCCCGCGCCTCCTGGCAACGTCGCCTGGAGGCGCGGGGGTAATTCTCCAATCGACGCTATGCTACGTACTATAGGTTAATATTATGTTACTTTGACTATCCGCAACTGCCACACATCTCTTCTGTATAAACCGCACCTTTTTAATTTCCTTATGACGCGATTTTTTTCCTCTCTCACAGTCTCGCTACCTAACACACACAATATATGTAAGCTACATCAGAGCTTATCCATGACAACAACGGATTTCAAGCAGTCGGGGTGGTCGAAATCGTTCAGGTCACAAGCAATACCAGTAGATTGAATAATCTGTGGAAATACACTCACCATACAGGAAAACTAGCCCCCCATATGCCTCTAAGGTAAACACTTATTGTTATAATTGACCGTTTATTATAAAGTTAATTAAGATAACAAGTTTAAATTTACAAAGCATATCGGCTTCGTATCAATATTGGACTGTTTTATCCTGGTACAGTTTATGCGACAATTTCAATACCTAAGCTACATTATCCGCACTGGGCCCGCGTGGTGGTGGTAGAGTAGGTATAGGGCACCACATCCACATCTCACCCTTATTCGTAAGAGGTGGCCTTTGCTCTGCAGTGCTATCCTACAGATACTACAGTTATACGGGGTGTAAGTGACAGCCTAGCAAATACTGAAACGGTGAACTCAGACCATCAAACTGAACAACTTTCACTATGGGCCTACCTCAGGAGACGCGAAAAAAATCAGCTGTCCCATACAAAACTGCTATACCTACCCGACTTAAATGTATGTGACAGCAGATTTTTTTTATTTTGAATATATGGGAGAGCTGATTTTTTTTCGCTCGGTAGGTAGGCTCCATAGTGAAAGTTGTTCAGTTTGATGGTCTGAGTTCACCGTTTCAGTATTTGCTAAGCTGTCACTTACACCCTGTATATTGTGTCATGTTTATCGTAAAATAATGATCTATATCGATTGTTTAATATTAAATTTATCTCTCTTTTAAGGTGTTGAAAACCTGTGATACAACTACTAACCAAAAGATTAGCATATTTTAGGGGGATGGTATGTCTTATGGTAGTATAATATTGATTATTAATCTGTGGTAGAGCCATCAGATTTTAGAGTGCGCCTAAAAAACGATGCGAAAGTTTTCATTTTGGTAGTAAAACTGAAATGCACTCTACATACACAGTCTCGCGACTGTAATTCCTTTTAGGGTGGTCAGAGACCATTCTATAATAAATACCAACCACCTTTTATTTAATGCTAATGTTCCAGACTGGAATATCGTATCAAATAGTTATAGGTGCGTAGGCTATCAACCTAAAAACCCTTATACTCAGTTGCAGAATCGCTCATTAAAGTTAATCCTCCATTAAATCTCTTGCTGGCTTTTACTACGTCAACAAGACAAAAAGTGATGGCATGAGATTTAATGGAGGATTTTATTCCTAAATATCAAATTAAAATAAATGGTCGTCTCGCGGAGACGCAACGACAACTCTGTAATTAATTTTTTGGAGGATTAATTTTAATGGGCGTTTCTGCAATTGAGTGCTAGTCACCTCATAGTTATACAACACCCTCGGCATAGTCTAAGAAAGAAGGGACTCCGATATACAACGTTTGAATCCACATCCACATGAAACAGTTTCTCTTTCTCTTGTATGGCACTCAAAATAGATTGTACCTGGGAAAATCCGTGTCCAAAAGCTACTTTGCTGACCAATTGTTACCTTGATATCTCAGTTACTAACAACAGGTAAATCCTGTGTTATTGCACGTGATTTAATATGCGTTGTTACATAAGGTGTAACAACGCATACATAAGGTGCCAGTATGACATTGTATGGGGTGAAATACAACACTTGTTTGCATTTATTAACATACTGTAACATAATAAAATAGTTAAAGCGTAGTAACCATACAACGTGTTATTGAATAAATAAGCGCACCTCAAACACCCCAACTGATTTATAACGAAATAATTTCATTATTTTACGGGCGTTAACCCGCGACTTCGTCCGCACAAATTATATACCAGATTTTAAATCAGATCATAAGCTATCAAACAAAAAAAATTTATTCAAAATCGGTTCAGTACTTTTTGCGTGATGCTCGTTCAAACAAACAAACACAAACACACAAACGAACAGACAGAAAAAAAATCCAAAAATTGGTGATATGGAATCAGGGATACCTAAAAACCATATCGTAACTTTTTTTTCGTTTATATCTTCAATGTACAGACACACTTCTGTTACAGCTTTATAATAGTATAGATAGATAAATGAAAATTTATAGTTAATAGCATTTAAAATTTTCATGCAAAAATGATTTGTTATTATTTCAGAAATGAATGAAAGCGCTGGCGTCCTCGTGGATACATTTTAAGAATCTTGTTTTGGCAGTAAGTATGTGAATGTGCCCGTGTGGTGGGTTGAAATCTTGAACTTAGTCCAAGGTTGAAATCGAGTTCAGTAAATTTTAAACTATACAAGCATTCAAGACATCAAAAATCACTAGATCTAGTGAAAAGTCTCTGAAAGCGTCAACACTGAATTCCGAATCAGGTTTATTCCGGTTATATGTGGCGGACCTAAGGCCACACACAAATACGGAACTGCAATCCAAAATTCCGAATCAGGATTGTGATTTTGAATAGGATTTGACAGCTGCGCAATTCCGAACGCAATTGTGGAGGGGGAAAATCCGTACAAAATCTTAAACCTGATTCAGGATTCCGGATTTCAATTCCGTATGTGTGTGGCGGACCTTAAGGTAATACGGACTGACGGACGGACAGCGCAGCGCGTAGGCTTAGTAAAAGATGTAGTAATAGATACTCTTTCTTATACTGTGGTAAGAGGGTCCTATTGGAACCCTTTTCTGTTAAGGAACCCTAAAAACTAAAACAAACAAATAGACTGGTCAATACCGACCCGCACTTCAGCTAAAGTAATTATACTGTGGCTAAAGCTTGGTGGAGTGCGGATCAGCTCACCGTGTCTTTGCTCTACAATGATTTTATACCAATTATCATAGTTAGCAAACAAATTTTCATCAAAATCGGTTTAGTAGTTTTTGCGTGATGCTCGATCAAACAAACAAACAAACAGACGGACAAAAAATCCAAAAATTGGTTATATGGAATCAGGGACACCTAAAAACCATATCGTAACTTTTTTTTTGTTAATATCTTCAATCTATAGACACACTTCTGTTACAGTTTTATAATAGTAGGTATAGATACCTACCCTCCTTCAGCTTTACTTGTTCTTAATAAGGACAACATATGTACAATAGTTAGATCTGAAAGGCCTCTGCAAATCGAGACAATGCACACACTGAAAGTGAATAACTCGACCAGCTGCAGATTTTGCAAAGAGGAGATGGAAACTCCCTTTTATCTTCTTTGGGGATGAGGCCCATTGATGATGTATCTATCTAGGTAGGTATTTATTAGCGTCAGATGAGATACTTAAACCCTCCCTATTAGAAATCTACTGCAGCTTTTCTACTGCAATGGGAATTGGTAGGGAACTGTAAGGGCATTCACAAAAGACCAGCGTTGATCGCAGTAGCACAGGCGCACGTCTGTTAAGGCCATAATAATACCCTCCTTCCTCTTTCTGGTGCAGTATAATCAGAATAATAAAATTCTTATTACATCTCATAATCAAGAAGACTATTGCTATAACCAAATCAAATTGAAAAATTTGTTTCGGGCGGAACTTGAACCCGCACTTTTCCAAACCGGGGAATTGCGTTATCCAATTTCGCCACCGAGCCCACTACCCAGAGAACGAAATTTTCAATCTGTTGCGTCTTAAGGAGTCGTGAGCGCCATCTACTGGTAGGTTTACAAACTAACCAACCCGCAAGTCCAGCATGCTATAACGTAGGATGTCTATGTCAGGAGATTTCGCTCTGATATTTTCTTTAAATTTTATGTTCTGTAATTCGCCACGAGTATTCGGTTATTAATTAAGTTAAAGTTGATCATTATTCAAAATTAACAGAAAACCCGGTAGATGTCGTGCATGGACTTTAAAAAGTACCCTATGCATGAATCCAGAGAACATAAGTAAGATGGATTCTTTTTAATATCCAGGTTGATTGGTGGGATTTATCTCAAGATACACTCGGTCCCGAAAAAAAACTGCTGTTTCATACAAAACCTCATCACGGGTCATGGGCCTTTATTTCATCTAAGATTTCAAACAGCGTCTGTTTGGATACTACCTACTCGACTCAAAAATGTATGCAACAATTTTTTTTTTCGCGTTTTCAATGGTGTCTCCATACTAAACGTTTTTCAGGCCTATGGTCTCAACCATCACTTTTTGTAGCACCACGTACAATCCACTGACATTGGTGCGTGTTGGTCATTAGTTTATTACATACTGTTCGAATAAAATTATGCACGTAGTTAATTATGATTATAGCGTGATGTAATAATGACTCTTGAATTAATTCCTGCAGCCACTCAAGTAAGAGCCAAGTCACACAACAATCCAATCCACAAAACAAGGGCCAGTCTTAACAACTAGCTTACTACACTACACGACACAGCTACGACACTTCCAGGGTTGCCTGATGTGGTTGTGGAAATTTCCCCAGGTTGAGAATTGTATTTCCCCAAAATGATACGTTTTGAAGAAAAAAACCCCCAAATGACTTTTGATAGAAATAAAATATATGCGCAGAAAACAAACAGTCGATAAACTCACAAACAGACTTTGCTCAGTAAAGTCAACAAAATTGGAATATGTATTGTCTATACTCAATACTCAATGTGTTATTGTCTATACCTGGAGAGCAGACTGCCTTACAACCAATGAAACATGAAAATACTCCTTGGGGGGCGGTAATGTTCGTCTTTCTTTCGTAAATTTCCGTAGTTGTTTCTGACGTCAACTTTGTCCTTTTATAATTCAACGTTGGAGAACTTCAGTGAAATAAAGGTCTTTCACAAGAAAATTATGTAGAGGGACAGGAGGATAACGAGTTTTGGGAGCTCATCAAGATACGTTCGGTTTAATGTGTACAGTGCAAAAATTTTGAGACAGGAGTCAAAAAAATGGCCCTGGTTTTATAATATAATACGGAGATAAAATTCTTTATTAAGATTGAAAAACCCCCGAAATTCCCCACTTTGATAATTTTTTCCCGAACTATTTCCCCAACGATTTCATTTCCCCAAATGTCAAATTTTTCCCCAAAATGGCGTGAAAAACCCCCAATCTCGCAACCCCTGGACACTTCTGCGTCACCGCTGCACTGCGTCGTTCTACATCCAAAACTAAGTGGTATTTCACACGCACACTGGACATGCAACCTGCCAGACGCGGCGGGGATGGACCAAATGAGAGAAGAAAATATACTCGTATATGTGGTGTTACAGTGACCGACCGAATCAAGAATAGTGTGATAAGGGAGCGATGTAAGTTGAAGGATGATGTTGTAACCAAGATTGAAAGAGGTATGCTTAGATGGTTCGGTCACGTATAGAGGATCAGTTGGATCGGTAAATCTAAGTAAAGATCCAATGTGAACGGAACAGTCGAGAGAGGGCATCCGAGGAGAACTTTAACACAACCAAAAAAATGGTCTACTCCGAAAAGGACAAGTGCGCAGTACCCTCAACCGACGAAAGTGTATGAAGAGATGTATGATAGTGGATGAGGCGTGAGAAGTATGTCAGGATCGTAGTGTGTGGCGAGCCGTAGTCTTTGCCTACCCCAGTGACTTGGCTTTTATTTTTTTAACATAGTGTCCAATATTTGATTACTAGCGAATCGATCGATCTATGAATGTGTCAAATGCATTGTTAGTCACAATCAAAAATGTCATTGGGGATTTTCGAAAAATCCTTTCATTAGCTCTGTAGAAAAATATATTCCATCTTCAGCGGTTTAGGCTGTGCGTTGTTTGTCTGTCAGTCAGGCACGGATCTGTTTTTTTATGTATATAGATAGAAAATTTACATGATAATTATACGTGACCATTATTATGACAAGAAAACATGATAAGAAAACAGACCTTGATATAAGTACAGTAGTCACACAGCATTTAGAAACAATTATTAATTTCTTTAAATCATTGAATTTACAATGCAACACAAACAAGACCAAGATAATGTACTTCAGAAACTGCAACGTCGTTATTAGAAATGGACTAACTATAACACCAAATGGTGGATCTCCCATGGAACTGGTCAAAGATGCCAAATTTCTGGGTCTCTGCATCGATTCATGTTTGAACTGGAAGAAGCACGTGGAATACTTGGAGAGCAGACTGAGTAGTTTTTGTTATGCTCTGAAAAACCTCATTCATATATCAACACAGGGAGCGGCTCTCCATGCATATTCTGCATTCTTCCAGTCAAACGTCATATATGGTATAGCTATCTGGGGAGGATCAGTAGACGCGGAAAGGCTATTCAAACTCCAAAAAAGGTGTGTCCGGATATTAGGAAGATTACGCTTCAGAACAGATTCATGTAGGTCAACATTTGTGGCACTTAAAATTCCAACCCTCGCTGCTCTATATACAATAGAGCTTTGTAAACTGGTACGCCGCTACCCTGAAAAGTTCCCGGCAGCTCGCAACTTTGTCAGCAGAAGGCTGAATGTTCTATACGAGCCTCAGTCACAGTTACAACTCCCTAAAGCAAAAACCGCACTCCTTCAACGCACCGCTAGGTACAATGCTGCGAAAACATATAATAAACTGCCAGCAGACCTAAAAGATTTGCCGAACAAAAAATTCCTGATAGAATTAAAAAAATATTCAATTAGTAAGTGCCCATACAGTACAAGTGAACTTTAATTTGGAGTGACATTCGTTATTTTAGTAGGTATTGTTTAATTTCTGTTTTGTGTAGTTTCTAGTCCCACAAATTTTATTCTGACATGTTTCAATTTTATAATATCATAGCTTAGGTTTTTTGACATCATTAAAAGTATTTTATGTTTATAGTACAGAATTTCCTTTTTTATTGCTGATAATGCGTTATTATTTCGTGTGACATTACTTGTTTTCTTTGTGTCATTTACTTTTTAGTCGAAAAAAAATTGTATTCTGACATTTTTTAATTCAATTTCATACTTGTATTTTTTCTGACATATATTTATTTTTCGGTTTAATGTTTCCTGACATTCATGATTGTTTTTTTTTCTTTTTTTAATATGTATAATGTCGAATTTGATGTAATTATTAATTAATATCTACTATTTTACTACGCTTTGTCAAAGCAAATTTACATTGGAACTATTTTAACCCTAACACCATCACTTTGTATAAGAATACCTACATGTAAATTATGGTAAATAAATAAATGAATGAATGAATGACCGATGGGGCCGAAGAGTTCTCGAGTGGCGACCGAATGGACCGACCAACGTGGACCGTGGACCAACGACTTGGTGAAGGCGGCGGGAAACCGTTGAATGAGGCAGCGCAGGACAGGTCGTTGTGGCGATCCTTGGGAGAGGTCGATGTCAAAAGTATACGGAGCGTAAAAAAAAACCTGTTGCTTAAGGTGGTTTCAGTCCATACAAACGTTTGACGCACAATACGCGTAGACGGAATTAATAAAAGTAAAATATTTTATACATGGAAAAATAGTTCAGAAAATCTAGTTGCCGCGTAACAAATAACATTTACATTTTAACATACAATTACGAAGATATACTTAAAGCTTTTAAAATTTTGTATGAAAAATTTCAAAGCTTTATATCTTCGTAATTATTTTATAAATTGCAAATGTTATTTGTTACGCGGCATCTAGATTTTCCAAACTATTTTTGCATATATACAAAATTACTTATATTAATACCGTCTACGCGTATTGTGCGTCAAAATTTTGTATAAAATTGACCCCTCTGCAACCGCCTTAAGCAACCTTTGCTTCAGACCATCAACCTGAACAAATTTCTCTATGGGACCAATATCGAAATCGCGAAAAAAGTCAACCAAAATGTATGGGGCAGCAGATTTTTTTTTTTTTTGCGATTTTGGTATTGGTCCCATAGAGAAAGTTGTTGAGTCGCGCTGCAAGTCTGGCGGAGGCGGACGCGTGCGTGGCATCTGTTAGGCTTGCACGTTGCTCCACGATTTTGTACACTAATTTGAGTTTTAACTATAAAACGTTAACTTGAGATTATAATAATATCTTCAACACTTGATACTGGCGAAATCTTTAAGGAAACGCCATTAAATAAAAATAGAATAGAGAAAGTTGTTCAGGTGGATGTTCTGAAGCTCCCTTAGGGTTTTTTTACACACGGTACGTATCAAAGTACCTAACAACTACATCCGTTGTCTAATGGTTAAGAGCATTGGGCTCTATACACGGAGGTCGGGATTGATTCCCACGGGGGGCACCTAGTGATATATCATTTTGTGCGCTTTTCCCCTGTTGGTTAGGACATTGCAGGCCGAATCACCTGATTATCTGAAAAGAAAGATAGTTTCGTGCTTCGGATGGCACGTTTAGTCGTTGGTCCCGGCTACTACATCTGGTGGTAGTAGTCGTTGAATAAAAACCATGTCAGAGGCCGTAAGGCGGTCTGAAAAAACTCTTACACTAGATAAGAAGAAGAAAGTACCTAACGAGCGATCGACCAAAAAATATCTTTGTACCTAACAATATGTATTATTCTGACTGTAATCTGTTCAGAATATTATGTAAATCAAAAATGTAAAATTTAAAACGCCGCTCGTTTAAGTAAAGCAAAATGTTTAGCGAATGCTTGTGAATTTGCCGTACGAAGACAGTTGGCGTTTTAGTTGCTTTTTGTATGTTGTTGCACTAAGGCCGAATTCAACCCAACGTTTATTTAAAGAAGAGTAACTATACAAGGAACAATTTTACTCGTAGTGTTTACTCCGAAATAACTTCATTTGTCATGTGTTCTTCATGTCATGGCTCGCGAACCTTAAAGAGTGGACAGGCATCGCCAGCGCCGAAGAGCTGTTTCGTTTGGCGAGAGATAGACAGGGATATGCAGAGCTGACTGCCAACCTCCAGTAATGGAGAGGAACCCGAAGAAGAAGAAGAACTTCATTTGTCTTCTACCACAATAAACCCATACTAAAATAACTTTAAAAGAACTTGAGTTAATTCGTCCAAGTAAAAGAACGAATGTATAATCCACCTAAAGAAAGAGGTCGTTGTATCCGTACTTATTGCAATGTGAGGTTATACAGTTTTAATTTGTTAGGTTTCTCCTTATTATTTTTTTGTAAGGATGTGACATTAACATTTCATTAGTCTCGGTATAAGCTTTACACCGTCAAAATTGGCCGTGTAAAATTTACTCTCAACTTATTCATAGATTAGGGTTGGCAAAACGCAAAATCAGTTTACTCTAGAGTAACCGGCGACTTAATCTAAGAATAAAGTTTACTCGCCTTTGGTCGAATCGGGCCTGAGAATAATTTAAAAGATGTCAATTAATAATAATTTAATATGAAAACAACAACAGTGCAAGTACTTAAAAGAAGAAAAGTTTCGTTGCGTGCATGGCACAAGACATGGTCCCATGCATGCTAGCAGCGTTTCTACCGTATAATAGTCAAGCTAATTCGTGGACCAAGGAAGCGGCCAGCTTTATGATCACTGGTGATCTCGTAGAGACGCATCGACTCATTAAAAATACTATACTTTCTCCTCTTAACTGTCTAGAATACCAATCAAAAACATTTCATGTAATTAATTCGCAGACGCCATATTAAAATAATATGGCCTGTCACTCTCACGATTTTTACGAATAGCCCTGTCATTTTATTGTTTAAGCCGGGACTAATTAATAATTGATATTTTTTTCGGTATAATATTGAAGAGCCAATTTGAGCCTAAAAATGAACCAACATTAAAAAAAATCACGTCAGCAACAGTTCCAATTTTAAAATTTTGCTATTATCTCGTTCTAAAAAACCTGATGGTAAATTTTTTTTACAAATATTTAAGGCTTTACCATTATACATACTTGAAAAATGGTATCAACATTTTTGTCTACTTAGAAGGATTTGAAAAATACATTCGAATTTTCTAATAAATACCTCATTTTTAAATTTCAATGCCTATTTTATTGCTCAAAAATAATTTATATTGATAAATTTAAGTCAAATGAGTGCATTTGTATTAATATTATTACCTTTAAAGCCTTCTGGGACACACAATTTTGATTTCTATGTTGCGTAACGAAATTTTTTTTTATATGTTTTAAGATAGTCTTTTTGTCACTAAATGGTGCCGATTACAGTTTAAAAGTCCAATTCATAATTACTCCCTACCCCGCCTAACAAAACTCCGTAAAAGGACTGGGCTAGAATCTAACGACACCTCATAAGTTTAAATCCATCAAGCCGTTTAGGCTGTAGGGCGTGCTAAAGAAATAGACATACAAACATGCATACATACATACTTACGCTTGAAAAACATAACCCTCCTTCTGGCGCAGTCGGGTAAAAAAGTAGAACCCAAAAGGGTTCTCAGCATTTTAAGAGTAAAAACTCTTAAAAAGTTATGAGATCCAACTTTAAGCCAAATCCTGATTAAAGTGTTCACCTCGGTAAAATTAAGATAAAAGGCTGGGCCGCCATCTTCATCCCATGTAGAGATGGATATACAGTTTCAATGCTAGGATTAATTTAAGATTTGTATGGAAATCTATGAGGCACTTTAACGTTAAAACTATACATTTTAACTTAAATCTGGCATCATACAAGCATAGAAATTAGTTTTTAGATTGTTTCCGAAAAAAATTATTGACTTTTGGTTAGTATCGAAAATATAACAAGACTTCGTTTGTATGGAGCGCGCTTCGAATTATATCCTCTTAATATTACACCCTGTATATGTATAGGTACTCACATATGATTTAGAAAAAGGGAAAAGCTCAGGGAGCGACATAGAGAAGCGGCTTATCAGGCTTATAAGAAGAAAGGTCGTGCCGTTCCGTGCATCCCCACAAGACATGGTCCCAAGCATGCTACTATGCCCGGACATGTGAGGGTGCCAAAGTGTCATCTTAGGTGGCGTCCCAAACCAGACACTTTAAACGGTACCAGGGTACGACTTACGATGGACAAGCCGTTCGGTCTTTTGCCGTCTGAACGGGGATAGGTAGAATTTAGAAAAGTGAATACAGCGCTTTCTTTTTCATAGTCCCCCCGATACAAAAGATACGTGAGACGTTTTCTCCTCCAACGTGTGCTAAAGGAATGGGCCGTGGACCAAAGCCGTAAGCTCTGGTCGGATACACCAGGACTGAGGCATGCGAAAGAACTTGTGACCGGCTTTTCAAACAGACATATCTCAGATGCCATCAATTCAAACCGCAACGACTTAACAGGACACTGCAAGTTAAACAAACACCTACACAGAATGGGGCTTGTAGACTCACCCACTTGCAGATTTTGCTGTGAAGCAGAGGAAACGCCCATACATCTCCTCTGCGAATGCGAAGTGCTCATTCACAGCAGGAGTCGCCATCTAGGTGGATACATAATAACACCTACTGACATTAGGGACCTCCCCTCCAAAAGCATAACACGGTTCATGAAGTCCGTGGGCCTAGGAAATGACCTTTAGGTCTAGGGTGACAGCTACAATAGATCTATCTAGGTCGCAGTAGCTATTTGGTCACTGACCAAGCCCTTATAACCAAATAATAATAAATTCTCTCCTCCACTTTTTTTGGAATCAACAGGACGGCATCAACGACAATTCAGGATGGTTTCAAATTTCTAAAAAACAAAAGTGGGACTTTAGGTGGGATCTGATGGAAGAAATCTCATACATTTGGCACGAGTAGATCAGCCGTTTTGTATGGAGGAGCAAATTTTTTTTTTGCGATTTCGTTGCTGGTGCCGTAGAGAAAGTTGTTCAGTTTGACGGTCAAATCATCCCCTTAAAAAAGTGTCAGCATATTAAAAAGGACCCTATATTTCCGTGTGTACAATAAAGTGTTAAATAAATAGGAAAATTTAATAAAACCAGACTAATAAAATTATGTATACGTT
Source organism: Agonopterix arenella (assembly GCA_927399405.1). NCBI lineage: Eukaryota > Metazoa > Arthropoda > Insecta > Lepidoptera > Depressariidae > Agonopterix > Agonopterix arenella. The sequence continues at coordinate 3,375,151 of OV656691.1, forward strand.
TTCACAAGCAATTAGTATTCAAACTATTTACCTACACGAATTAAAATGTAGATAGGTCCAATAAATATGATAATTAGTATGACTCAAAGGTGACCAGACAACCTAATAACCATGATAAATTATGCATTTTGTAGACATCGTTGATATCCCAAATAACAATTTCATGGTCGCGTAGACGTCCTGGAAGTTATATAATTATAGTCGTATAAGTTCCGTAAGAATGTTCATTAGGGACCATTTAATACGGCTTATCGCCCTAAAAGTGACGCGTAACAGTCGTATAAGGACCTATTTGTCACACAGTCGGCATATAAACGTCGCCGATCCGACTTTTGGCCGTGTGCACAATATAACATTTATAATATTTATATGCCGTTATGGTCGTGTAGCCGTCGCTCAAACGTCGCGTCGTATAACCTAATGTACTGTACGAAAGCCGTCTTTTAAATGTGAAACTATTTCCTCCGCAGTAAAAACAAAAACAAATTTACAAAACTGACAGCCATTTTAATTTGTATTTTTTTATTTAATAATATTAAACTATTCGAACAGAACATGTAGGTAAGCGGCAGTCTATTGGGAAGTTAATTTTCTTGATTAATGTGAGGGATGTTTACAACTCATTCTCAATGCGCTTCCGAAATTCTTAAGTTTCGAGTAATTTTAATTGATATTTTAATCAGTGACCAGATTAGCATCACCCTTTTTGGAAGAAAAATAGATAGCGCCTGAAGTGCATGATAAGTATTCTTTACTTTCCTTTTATGCACTACTTCTTTTAATCGTTTTCCACTTGTTTGGATCCATTTTACGAATAATGAAAGAAAATTCAAACACACGGTACAACACAAAATGGTGGAAGTTATAAACAAGGTTTGCAGTACCGCTTACATGATTTTTGTGATATAGCAGTCGTGTTGTGGTCCCTAAAGACGTATACAGGTAACAGTCATACCAGCTACATGACTATTACATAATGGTTACTACACGATTATTCTGCTAAAGCTTGTATACCTGAATCCATACACAATAAATTTCATTTCATTTCATTTCATAAATGTAAATTACACGACTAAATTGACATAACATCGACCTTTATGCGACAATTACGTTAACACGACCAAAGTCATATAAGAACGACGTATAGACGTCGCCGTGAACACCACTATATAACTGTCCTATAAAATACGTCGACAGAACGTCTATATGACATTATTATATAACCAGACGTATAAAACACCAGTACACGACGAAGAGTAACAAAAATTACCGTAATATAACTTTTATACAACCGAATAATCTTATAAATGGTTGAATATACGACCAAATTGTTAGTTGGGATTATTAATTTATTATACACGTGTATAGGTATGTGCAAGCTTAGGGTAAAATAAGGCTTCCAATAAAAAAAAACCAAGACGATTCAATCGATGGTGTTAAAATCTATTATTTATGTTTGTATTTGGTTTAAAATTTACTTAATTTATCAATCAAATTAAAGATTGAAAAATTTGTCTCGGGCGGGAATTGAACCCCACTCTTCCAAACTGCGTTATCCAAATTTCGCCACCGAGCCAACTACCCAGAGAACGAAATTTTCAATCTGTTGCGTCTTAAGGGGACGTGAAATTTTGAATTTGATTTGAAATAGCACAACATGGCTGTAACATGTAAATCAATAATATTTGTAATTTATCAATGTACCTAACGAAAAAACATTCAAAAATAACAAAGGGTAAACAACTTTAGACATACCTAATGTAAAAGAAATATCAGTCGTGAACATACATACTTACACACATTATTGTGTTAGAGTGGGTACTTGTCTTTTTAAAGTCAATAAAATTCGGTCAAGTACGAGTCGGGCTACTCGCGCACCACCACAATACATATAAACTTACAAAAAAAAATTTCTCCTGTTCCTTTAGCCCGAGACCAGCTCACACTAGGCCGTTTTTTATTATTTGTTGTTATACTGTAGATTTTGCACTATAATCTCACAGAGTTTGATGCTTGTATGTATTATCGTTTTTATGATAGAGCGAGAAAAAAAAACGTTGATAAAAACTAGTTTCTTGTATTAGAACCCCCCTTAATTTTTAACTTTTTGACATTTTTATTATTTGTTGGCAAATCCGCCGTAATAAAACACATTCTGTGAAAATTTCAACTATCTAACTATTACGGTTCAAAAGTTAAAGACCTAAATAGGTAGGACAGGGTAATAGGGTCCCGTTTTCACCCATTGAGGACGTAATCCTTAAAATTTTAGGTGTCGTCTGACCCCTTCTTTTTAACATAGCATAACATAACATAAATATTCTTTATTTGCACACCAAAAACATACGACAACAAAAACAGAATAAAAAGAACGTCAGGGTACAAATGCCGGTCTTATCACTAAAAGCGATTTCCTCCACACAACCATGGGATGGAATGGAAGAACTTTTAAATAAAACAAAAACTTGTTATGCCGGTGTACTATGTGTAAGTGACAGCATAGCAAATACTGAAACGGTGAACTCAGACCACCAAACTGAACAACTTTCACTATGGAGTCTACCTCAGGAAAGGCGAAAAAAAACAGCTGTCCCATACATTTTAGTCGGGTAGGTACAGCAGTTTTGTATGGGACAGCTGGTTTTTTTTTCGCCTTTCCTGAGGTAGACTCCATAGTGAAAGTTTTTCAGTTTGATGGTCTAAGTTCATCGTTTCAGTATTTGCTAGGCAAAGTTGTTCGGTTTGACGGTCTGAGTTTATGGTTTCAGTATTTGGTAGGCTGTCACTTACATCCTGTATAAGCTTAGAATAGTTTTTTATCAGCGCATCATGTAGAACTCTTCTACGGAAACATTTGGTCGTGTCCACTTTCGACTTGGACACACTATAGCCGAGATAATGGGACTTTTAATGCTAAAGTAACTTTTAACTGCAGTCATTATTTTTACCGTGAATTCGCAGCACAGCGGTTAGAGCATTTAATTGATTGTATCTCACTCATTTATTGCCGTAGGGAAACATAATTAAGTAGGTAAGGCACATAACTTACATTGTAAGTGAGTCATATAATATCAAAGGTGGCAATATCCAATCTACCTCAATTTCAAGGAGACATCTAAATGTAATTTAAAATGGTTATTTCATTATTTTCGAAAAAAATTTTATTTGAAAAATAGCAAAGCAATATATTGGAACATTTTATAACAATAAAGCACAGTAATAGTGTTAAATAAGCCAGATATTCACGTAAAATTGATGGAGATTGCCGTTTCTGATACATACACTTGGATTTTGCCGTGTTTGTTTTAAACTGACATGGAGAAAGCCTTCTTTGTTATGCCCGTCCGCCATGTTATAGAAGAGATATAATCTTGATACTTTAAAGCTAAAATGGTTTGGATTATATTTTTCTACACTAATATTATAAAGAGGAAAGATTTGTATGTTTGTATGTATGTATGTATGTATTTATGTAACGAATATACTCAAAAACTACTGGACCGATTTCAAAATTTTTTCACCATTAGAATGCTATACTATCCCTGAGTAACATAGGCTATATCAAAGAGAGCTGGGCAGCGGGCGAAGACGTGTGGATCCGCTAGTTTTAAATAATTTTGATATGGTTTAAATCCTCTTTAGACCATAATTTGGTAGACTGCTAAAAAAGAATAAAAAAATAATGTTTTAGCAAAAATCAAAATGTTTTATTATCATTTTTAAGTATCAGTCTCATATTTTTTAATTAGGAACTGTTTCAAAATATAATCATCTTATTTATCTAACAGAAAAACTATCATGACGATAAGATAAGTAGACAGATACTCTTAATACTAGGGATCAATCGTCCATGAAGCAGTTCTTTAAGCTTAAACTATAAAATTATCTTCGCGTGGTTCGCAATCAGCATCGCTCTCCACGTTTTCTTCATCTTCAAAATGTTCTTCGTTTGAAGTTTCAAAGATAATATTTTTGAAAAATTCCATGCTTTCTTGACTTTCCCAATCATCACCAAAATGGCTACTTAGCAGTTTCTGGACATCATGAACTTTGGCAGGTTTCAGTTTTACTTTGTTTATTGGGACGACTTCAAGGCTTATATCGCTGACCTTCTTATTTTTTCGTGTAATTGCTTTCATAGCAGTATGGGTACTGTTATAATTTATCTCGCCTTGAACACAAACATTACCAGCTTGAGACCGACGGCGCTGTATAAAAAATCTCTTGCATTGTTTGAATTGAAAGTGCCACGACCCAACAGCTTTCATTACTGTGCCCAAACCTTTCTTGAAGTCAAAAACTTCACAATCACGCCCCAAATTAACAATCGTACTACGTGAACCAATAATTTTTAAGTAATCTTGCGGCAAAATAATGCATTCCAATTTTCTTGTTTCTTTTTCTGTATGGGCAAACACTCTGTCTGGAGGGATGAAAGAATGTCCAACAACAGGAAAAACGATTTCCACAACTCTCACATTTTCTGGAGCAAAATCGCATAACCATTTTGAGCACATAGCTATCATTGTGGAGTTTTTATTTTGTCCTGGACAACCGTCAGCTATTAAACGCACTGTATTAATACCAGTAAGATCTGTGTTTTTGAGTCGGTGATATACTATAGACGCAATTTCATTAGAACCCTTAGAATACTCATTTTCGGTCCAGCAATATGCGAAAACGTTTTCTTTTGTCAGAGGAGACTTTGAAGAACCTTCAACAACCGTGCAGTTGTATAAATAAAACTGACGAGAATAGTACGTGATTTGATCAGGGGTTTTGGGTAAAGGCAAGTTTTTTTCACAATCGAAAGAAAAAGTTTTTAAGTCCGCTCGTTCTTCTTTAACCAGATTGAAAAATGCTTTAGCTTTTAATTTGTGGACTCTATGTTGAACTCGAAGTTCTTGCTTTCGTGCTTCATTATTTTCTCTTTTAATTTTTTCGATCAATTGAAGGCAGATTGAACATACGTCAGTCCTTGGACTGCCAAATCCGAGATTGTAGTTGTTATTAAAAATCTTGCGGAAAAGGCCTTTTTTGACCTTTAAATTTTCTTCCATATTTTCTTGATTGTTATACATTTTCCATAATTTATTAATAGAAAGTTCCGCAGGTAAATAGCGCCGTTCGGAATGACCGCGACAGTAATGCGGTTCGTCCACGTGAAACAAGTTTATAAATGTCATTACTGCATTTTTTTTCTCGGCAAATAGATGACTCTTGTGATCACGCCTCTCTTTTCTTTTACAGGCTCACCCCCAGACTGTAAAAATTTTTTGGTGACATATTGCACTCTGTGCTTGGTAATATTTAGTATATCGAGGAAAGCTTTCTGACAAACGGCAACGGTTCGTTTTTGTACGATACTGTATACAGTAAAATTTGTGTGGAATTGTTTGGGCTTATGTTTTTCGTTTTTGGGTCTCTTCCTTTTTGGAACGGCACCATGACAATATTTCAGTAGAAACGCATCTTGAGTTTCTTTGTGTGGATGTTTATAAAATGCTTCGTGAAATTTGATAATGTCCCTCATAACTAAAGATTTACATTGAAATATTCCTTTCCGGTGTTGGCATGTTGGTTTTCTAGGAAGAGTAGCAGCAGAATACCTACAATAGAAGAAATTGTTGTATTCAAAAAGATCCCTTCAGATAATTTTAGAGGTTCTAAACATTAAAAAAAAAACAGTTTACAGGTAGACAGACACATTTAGACGCAGACTGTCGAACTCTCAGAACAATGACTAGGTTGAACTCGAACTGCCACTAGGAAACCGACTTCTATAAAAAAATTAGGTAAATTGTTTTTTGTAAAACCAAAACAGTTGTTTTAACTTTAATTGTATATAGGTGTGCCTATTTTGCGATTTAAACTTTTTACCGACAGCGGAACATTGTGCGCCTACGATCTAACGGTAAGTGCTACATAACATAATTTTTCTTCCACAGTAGTACATAGTGCATTAAAAACTCGTAAGATTATTTAAAAAAAATTAAATGCAAGTATCAAATCTATCCAAGAAATGTGTACATACCGCTCTTTTTTGGCTATATTCCTTTTCCAATTTTCTGGTCTAGCTTTACGATTTCTGGCTTTGTTTGACGTGCTTGGTGATGCTAAACACTCCATTTTCGGTTTCACAATAAAATTTATCCATAAAACGTCTTAAAACTCAACAAAAACAATAAAAAACGGGAATACTTTCGCACTCACTACGCTATTCTACGCCATACTAAATAGTGCCTCCTGATTGGCTGTCATGGATGTTGCCATATTTGATGTAAACACTGAAGAATTAAGCCGGGTTTGCTTTGGACATGTAACTTTTGACAACTATTTACGTAAGATGTTGCCGTTTTTGATATGGAACTGTGAAATCAATAGATTTTAAGTAAAAAAACAAAATAAATGACATAGACAGTTAAATTTTGGCAATGGGTGGACATTGCCGCCTTTGATATTATATGACTCAAGTAATTTAACTTATTTTAATATTGCCGCTTATTCCCGAGGTTTTTTTCTGTAAGAAGAAGAAGCAAGAAATTCTTACAGGTTGTTGTGCTGGAATGTGTCCTGCAGTCGTAAGAAATGAAAGGAAATGAAATCATTTATTTGAAAGACTTTTGGTGGTACTTAGGATGTTAGTAATAAGTTCTCACAGAGACAACAAAAATCTGCCGTGATGGCGTACAAATATTTTGTTAAGAAGCTACAGGATTCTTACATTTTACATTAATTATTCAATAACAAATTTGGTTCAATAAAGAGAACAGTACATAGAAGACAATTTACGTGCAATTTACAAAAGAAAGTCACCATTTTGCATGCAGTTTACATATAAAATATTCTCGATTAATTATATTTATTAGTAGTAATTATCAACATTTAAATCTGACCAAATAAATTTTATGTTATAAGAAATCACAAAATTGTGTTACATATTATAATACCTAATACCTTCATACTTAATATAATGAGTTATTAGTTATCAGTAATTTTTTTTTCTTTTTCAACATTCTAGGTTTTCCAAAGCGGTCCATGAGATATGAGAAATTTTGAAATTGGTCCCGGACTCAAAAAGGTACGAATTGTTGTATAATATAGAGCTAGCTTCAATTTGCGAAAAATTTAAAGCAAAAGAAAGAATTCGGAGGGCAGGACGTGAAGATCAGTCTTAAATCTTTTATTTTCTTTAGGACGAGTCTGAAGACCGCCTGCCGTACAAAGCCAGGTAAATAAAACTAACTTTACTGGTTTGCCCGGTACACAGGTTGTCTCTGGACATCCATCCGTTCGAAAAGGAATAACAACATTTATCCTTATCCGTCCGGTTTCGATATAGGTATTGTAATTTTATCGAGATACTTATTTATAATGTGTATCTACGTATACATATTTTATTTATTTGGCGCACAAAACAGGAAAAAAACCTGATTATTTTATTATTCTCTCATGAGGAATTTAATTATGAGGAACCGGGAATTACAACCTTTATCCTTTCGAACTTATACCTACTCTACTGACTGCTCCTCTTCATAACTTTGCACGTCTATCTAAACCTTTCTTACTTCCTATAATTTTATCACCGATTATTTGTATGCCTAATGGTAGATCACAGAGAACTTTTATATTTTGTACTTAAAACAACTGTAATACCTGTGTGTCACAAATAAAGATTTTGATTGATTGCTTTTATACTGTGAAGCATCACACATGAGCATCGTGAGGAACCCTGCATAAATTCGTGAAGGACCCTCAATACCCCTGGCCATACCCCTGGTGATAGGGTGGGACCCTAACCATAACCTTATAGTAGTGGTAACTGCTTGTATCTACAGGTTTGAGCATTGAGATGTACTAGGAGAGCAGAAGTGTACAAGAAGTCATTAAGTACCGACCTTATCTTTAAGGAAGTTCGAACTCTTGCTTGTACACGTCTGCTCTCCAGGTACATCTCAATGATTTAAATGAGAAGTAAAATAAAGAAGAAATTCTAATGCATATGTACGAAGTCTACCACTAGTACACTCTCCTTGAAGGTAGTCCTGAACCCTGGAGCGGGGCGTGTATATAAGGTCTAACAAACCTAGCTGAAACTATTTTAAGGGGATGATCAGACCATCAAACTGAACAACTTTCTCTATAGGACCAATATCGAAATCTCGAAAAAAAATCTGCTGTCCCATACATTTAGGTCGAGAACGTTTGTATGGAACAGCAGTTTTTTTTTTCGCGATTTCGATATTGGTCCCATAGAGAAAGTTGTTCAGTTTGATGGTCTGATCATCCCCTTAAAATAGTTTCAGCTAGTTTTGTTAAACCTTATATAGGATGTTGATGATTGTTTATTTGTTTATCTTCAAAGTTTACCAACTAAATACATACAGGGTGTAATAAAACACCGTAGTTATACTTAAGGGGGTGCTTCAGATCATCAAACAGAACATTTATGGAGCCAACATCGAAATCACGGGGAAAAAACCCGCTCTTTCATACAAAACTGTACCGACTCGACTTAAATTTTTAAGCACAGCAGATTTTTTTGTTTTACGATTTCGAAGTTAGCTTCATAGTGAAAGTTGTTCAGTTTGATGTTATGTTATTTATTATCGATTATCGTTTAGTTCAATGTTCTGAAACATACATTATTATTAACTAGAGCGTTTTGTTACACCCTGTATATACACTTTTCGAAAAGATTAATGATTTCAGTAATAAAATCTAGATAAATAAAATCAGTCCCATATTCATGTTATCCATAAGACACCGGCTTAGCGTTTTAAATATTCAAGTATTCGATAGGTGAATACTTACTGAGACTTGAATACTTTTTACCTCGAATCATCCAAATAAACTTCTATTACAAGTTTTTACCGAACAGGAATCTATTATTCTACACCAAAAGCATAGGAAAACTTGGTTTTAGTTTAGACCACCAACTGAAAAATTTTCACTACGGAGTCAACTTAGAGAAAAAATAAAAAAAATCTTCTGTTTCATACAAAATTGAAGTGCTCGTACTTTCTCAACTCAAATGTACGGGATAGCAGTTTTTAAATTTGTTTTTTTCGGCCATGTCTCCATAGTGTTAATCTTGAGTTTGATGGTCCAACACTCAGTTGCAGAAACGCTCATGAGATTTATTCCTCCATTAAATCTCTTGCTAGCTTTGCTTTAACCCGCAACATCGTCGGCACAAATTATATACCAGATTTTAAGTCAGATCATAAGCTATAAAACAAAAAAAGTTTTCAAAATCGGTTCAGTAGCTTTTGCGTGATGCTCGATCAAACAAACAAACACACAGACCTAAAAATCCAAAAATTGTTGAAACTGCGTTAACAAGACAAAAGGTGACAGCAAATACATTTAATTAATAGAGAATTATCTTTAATAAGCGTTTCTGCAACTGAGCGTAAACCACTTTAAATATTTTATACTATTATATTTTCCTATACACTTTGTAGTTAGGGTTAAAGACTAGAAAGATTCTGGGTTAAAGCACTTGGTCAATAGCCTTTTGTCTTTGAACTATCACATCCAAGTCAGACTACTTATTCCAATGACCTGATGATATGAAAGTTCCTTCTGGTTTTTACACGATGCTAATTACATATTTAACCTCAATGTTCCTAGATAAGGAGGTTTATACTACTTATATGTCTTCGGGTTTAAATAATTTAAGAGGTTATGCCCTCTAGCTCCTGTAAAAAAACATTGCCCACGTGACATAGTATATTCGTTTCGGGTCGTTTCGCAGCTGAAGAATGTGTATGATCAAAGAACAAATACAAATCGTACGATAGCTGAAATTGTACACAGGATAGGAGGAATATCGTGCTTCTCAAAGAAATGGAAATTACCGTTTTCTACAGAGGCATTTCTTATAAAAGTCAAATTCAAATTTACCAGTTTTGTATGCGAAACGGGATTGGGCACAATGTCTTTTACATATACTCACGCCTGTGTCCCATTAGGATAGGCAGAGACAATGGATCGCCATCGGCTACGACAATATCGCCAATGTCTTTTCATTGAGTTTAATTTGATAATATCCACAATATAATTAAACTTCGTTTGTATGCAGCGCACTCGGACGTTCTGCAAGGACTATCCTCTTAAAATCAACAGATCCTCAAGTATCACGGTTTTGGTAGACAGCACCAGCCCTGCACCATCAGAATTAATTGTTGGAACCTCAACTCTGTTTAATAGCCACTTTGCTTATTTAAAATGGAAGACGACGTGGTGCCTAGAGAAAGACCCGGGTCGCCAAAATCGGTCGCCGGTATTTTAATGGGGACTAGTGTGCAAAGTTTGATAAGCATAGATTAAGTCGAAGTAGTTGCAACATTAATCACATAGTTACTATACAATTTTTATCAAAATAATTGTAACGCATTACTCACTAAGTTAAGTACGTATACAGGTTGTACTTAAACTTAAAATATACTTAATCCATTTAAGTCTTCACAAACTTGGAACAATTAACTCGCTTGTAGCGTCTTTTTACAAAGCAGTATAGTTTGTCCTTTAAAATACCAGTTTCAGAGCAAGATCAGCCCGCGTGCCGACGCGGCCAACGCCTGCGCCTGTGCCGACCGGTCTTTATAAACGACGATAATATTATGGTAAAATGTTATATAGGATTTTACGAAATGTTGTATTTCGAAAGCAATCTTTTAAGGATTCCCAAGCCTGATTTGACGTGCTCTTCACAAGGTATATGGCGGTAAAAAATTGCAGCTTTGCGTGACATGCCGATGATCGATCTATCCTTGTTTTAAAAAAAAAGTACTCTTAATTTTGAGCGCGCAAGCATGAATTGAGACAGAAGCATTATAACGATTTAGTTTTATAGGAATTTTGTTCCATTGGACAAGACCTATACCCAACGATACCTCATTCGATTTATTAAAAAAAAAATTGTTTTTATACACAAAAGGGGTGTCATTTCTGTTTTTGGGTTACTGTTATTAGTCCTCATGCCAAATTTCATTTCAATAGGTGCCAAAATGAGCGAGTAATCAAGGTACAGATATACAGAATGGTAGTATAAGGGTTCCTTGTTTGACTACGGAACCCTAAAAACAAGCATTCTGCACAAGCTTCGTCAAACAAATATTAATATACATATACAAAGAAAGAAAATACTTTTATCACAACAGTCAGAGATCTGCAACATGCTTCGTCAAAACCTTATATAAACAGTCAGAGATCTGCAACAAGCTTCGTCAAAACCTTAAATAAACAGTCAGAGATCTGCAACATGCTTCGTCAAAACCTTATATAAACAGTCAGAGATCTGCAACATGCTTCGTCAAAACCTTATATAAACAGTCAGAGATCTGCAACATGCTTCGTCAAAACCTTAAATAAACAGTCAGAGATCTGCAACATGCTTCGTCAAAACCTTAAATAAACAGTCAGAGATCTGCAACATGCTTCTTCAAAACCTTATATAAACAGTCAGAGATCTGCAACATGCTTCGTCAAAACCTTATATAAACAGTCAGAGATCTGCAACATGCTTCGTCAAAACCTTAAATAAACAGTCAGAGATCTGCAACATGCTTCGTCAAAACCTTAAATAAACAGTCAGAGATCTGCAACATGCTTCGTCAAAACCTTAAATAAACAGTCAGAGATCTGCAACATGCTTCGTCAAAACCTTAAATAAACAGTCAGAGATCTGCAACATGCTTCGTCAAAACCTTATATAAACAGTCAGAGATCTGCAACATGCTTCGTCAAAACCTTAAATAAACAGTCAGAGATCTGCAACATGCTTCGTCAAAACCTTAAATAAACCGTCAGAGATCTGCAACATGCTTCGTCAATTTACTAAACTAAGATCCACCACATGCTTCGTCAAAACAAAAACCAACTTAAAAGCCCTCCGCACCACGGAATGCACCCGGCTCAAAGGAACCCATCACACTAGCAAGAGATAGAGTTTGGTGGTATACCTAGGGAGAAGCCTATGTTTAGCAGTGGACAAGGAAAGGCTGATTGTAATGGGATAGAAGAGGGGAGCGTGGATTTCTCTATGGATAGAATATGTTCTATGTAGAGTAGACCATAGACGAAAAATTTTTCACATAATGTACACTTCAAATTTACATTTGACGTATAACGGGTAAACAATAACAGAGATGTTAAGGAAAATACCTTGTCTATTTTCCTGTTATAGTTTTACGAGCAATATTAGTTCCTATCTCCAATAAGTAAAGATTATTGTAGGCTGCGAATGGTAAGAAAGGAGGGAAAACCGGTTGTTTAAATTTTATTCTTAACGAGCGTTAACCCGCGACTTCGTCCGCACAAATTATATACCAGATTTTAAGTCAGATCATAAGCTAACAAAAAAAGTTTCATCAAAATCGGTTCTGTAGTTTTTGCGTGATACTCGTTCAAACAAACAAACAAACACACAAACAAACAGACAGACAAAAAATCCAAAAATTGGTGAAATGGAATCAGGGACACCTAAAAACCATATCGTAACTTTTTTTTTGTTAATATCTTCAATGTACAGACAAACTTCCTGTTACAGTTTTATAATAGTATAGATTATATTGTGGGATTTTGAAAGAGGAACGTGATATTTGAGATAATTATGTAAACAAAATAGTTTTAATGGTCTTCTGTACAGTCAAGTTCTTTGATATGTACACACCGCACAATATTGAACTTAGTTATATATTTAACGTTAAAACTCTGAAATATAAGTAAATTTAATGAAAAGTTTTTTCATATTTCCTTGTTATTCTGAGCTTGTGACTTTTCAAGTGGGTAGGTACATATTTCAAAGCACAAGCTCAATATTAATAGATTTGAAAGGATTTTAAACAGGGTGTCAACTTAAAAGCGTTACATACTTTAGCTAGAGAATGCTTTAAATCATCAAGACTAATATAGAAGTCGCGAAAATAAAAGCTGTTCCATAAAACAGATAAATGGAGAGTTGCCCAAATTATACTACAGCAAATATTTTTTTTCGCATTTTTTATTGTTTCCATATGTGAAATTTGATCAGTTCGATGGTCTGAAGTATCCTATGTAAATGAAATCAATTCTCTGTACAGGTAAACTTACAGGTACCTATACAGGGTCCTTCTTAAGATGCTGACACAGATTGTTTAGTTTGATGGTCTGATCATCCCCTTAAAAAGTGGCAGCATATATTAAGAAGGACCCTATATACATACATATTACGTTGTAAACCCCTTATGGTCTATTTTGTTTGAATAAATAATCAGAAGAGGGTGGGATTGTTATTTTATCACAAATAATCGGAAAAAAGTCATCTCACTGTAGTATTTGTCAGTATTTTGAAAAAATAGAATATATTTAAGGCTTGAAAATGATATTACCATGATATTACTGCGATGTTTTTTACTTTCACATCTGAATTTTTTTTTTGTTTTGTTGAATTTGCTGTTTGGACTCTGGTACAATTTTTTCCCCTTCGGTTATGGAACCCTAAAACCCATGTATCGACTAACGATTTTAATGAGGCACAACATGAGGCATAGCTTTAATTATCTTGAAGTAATAAAAGTTTTTACACAGTTTCTGCCGCCTACTGCGAAGAGACACCATAAAATATAATATTATAAAATTCAAAGGCTAAAATTTATATTTAAAGTTGATGTAGAACTAATTTAATAATTACGAGCGTTAACCCGAGACTTTGTCCGCACAAATTATATACCAGATTTTAAGTAAGATAAAAAGCTATCAAACGAAAAAAGTTTTATCAAAATCGGTTCAGTAGTTTTTATGTGATGCTCGTTCAAACAAACGAACAAACACACAAACAAACAGACAGACAAAAAATCCAAAAAGTTGTGATATGGAATCAGGCATATCTAAAAACCATATCGTAACTTTTTTTGTTAATATCTTCAATGTACAGACACAGTTCCTGTTACAGTTTTATAATAGTTTAGATCTAGATACGCTTATGTTAATTATCATACTAATATTATAAATGTGAATGTTTATGACGATGTTTAAATGTCTAATCGTAATATGCATAAACGATTGAACTGATTTGGTTAAAAATATAGAGATAGAAAGTGTGTTCTGTATTAACATAATATGGATATGACTGTACCGCCGGCTGTGATAATATTGATAAAGTTATCTAATAAACGTAATATTTTAATTGAGGAAAAAATATGATTTTTTTTCTCGCATATGACTTTTGTTACAAAAAAAAAACTTCTAAATTTTACCCACACACATTTTAGTATTCCTCTCACTTAAAGGTTTCAATTAATCAATCAAATCATCACACAATAACCCCTTGCTGCCAACAACCATTTAACAATTATCTGTGACAGCGCCCTCGAGAACTATTATAATCGTGAGCATAATGCTAATGCCTGCATAAAACATATGAAAAAGAAATTCCCTCCCCCAGGAATAGCACTACAACAACCGACTAGGTATCCTTTTAAACGTGCAGTTGTAGCATGGTTTTGAGGAATACTCGTATTTAGGGTTTCAGGACGGAAAGACATGTCAAGTGCATTGGCAAGAAATGGCAAGCCTTTCTTCATTAAAAAACTGCAAAGACACTCCCTTTAGCCACCTCATACGACACCCAAAAGAAGAAAAAATGGTGTGACCTAAATTCTAAGCGATTTGAGAAAAATAAACATTATTTTTGTTGGTATTTTGTATGGGGAAGAGCTTATTTTCTATGTGCGAATAGAGAAATCATACGTGAGGCCTGAGGGGTGGAATGAGGTGCGAGAGCGCGAGCATGCCAGATTGATTTGGGATATCCTTACAATTAGTCGCGTGCATCCTTAACGATAATTTAATGATGGTAGACACATTAGCTAACAGTTTGTACAATTTATTTAAAAACCAAAATTTGTCAATCTTTTGATTCAAAAAGTTATTAGCAATCACCGCATTAGTAAAATCCGTGACATAATACAAAGTAACTTTTAATAATTATGTCATCATTCCTATCATTCTCCCGCCCACTTAACAAAGTAGGTACTACTACTACTTAATATACTATACTTAATTGATTGATTGAAATAAAATACAAGAACACGAACAAAATAATCTCACTAATATTATAAATGTCAGTTTTGATGTTTAAATGTTTGGATGTTTGTTTACCCAGTAACGCATAAACGGCGCAACAGACGAACTCTTTGGATGAAATTTGGCACGCACATAGAATATGTTCTGGATTAATACATAGGATACTTTTTTTAAAGTCCACGTAGACGGAGTCGTGGGAAACAGTTAGTATCTAATAAATGCGGAGTTAATAGAACCTGTAATATTAATTTATGCAGCCAATAGTTGGCAGAATGCTTCGTCAAAAGGATATATCCCAGTCATTTTACGGAGTTTTGTTAGGCGGGGTAGAGAGTAATTACTAATTGGACTTTTAAACTGTAACCGAAACCATTAAGTGACAAAAGGACTATCATAAAGCATATTAAAAAAGAAATCAAATTGATGTGTCTCAGAAGGATTTTAAATTATTTATATTAATACCAATGCACTCATTTGACTTAGCAATAAAATAGGCAATGAAATTTAAAAAATGAGGTATTTATTAGAAAATACGAATATATTTTTCAAAACCTTCTAAGTAGACAAAAATATTCACACCATGTTTGTAGTATGTATAAAGGTAAAGCCTTAAATATGTGCAAAAAAAAAATTTACCGCCAGGTTTTTTAGAACGAGATAAAAGCTAAATTTTAACATTGGAACTGTTGCTGACGAGATTTTTTTAAATTTTTAGTACATTTCTAGTCTCAAATTTGCTCTTCAATATTATACTGACATAAAATGTCAGTTACTAATTAGTCCCGGCTCAAACCGTAAAATGACTGGGCTATAGTCAAAAATCCGCAGCAGTCTTGTTCAAAAAGATGTGTCATTCCAAAATCCGCAACATGCTTCGTCAAAAAGATGTACAGTGGCATGCTTAGTCGAAAAGATGTACAATCAAATATAAACAGCCTGCTTTGTATGTCTTAAAGATGAACAGTCAAATGGATGTAGGTACAATAATCCGTGAAATTCATCTTCAATAAAATTCAAACTAGACCCACCGAGTTTACGCTCGATATATTGGTCTCGACGCTCAGGGTCTGATGATTGAGCCGGGTGATCAGAAATTTATAGATTAAGGCGTACCTAACTATGATAAAAATTAATTTTTAAAAACAATATTGTGTAAATTTAAGAGGGTACCGAGCCTATTGTGTTGCCCTCAATAGTATTTTTTTATTTCTAAACAAATAAACAACATTTCCACAACAGGCTCGGTGCCCCTTAAGTTTATACAAATTTTATAAACCAAAATTACAATAAACTATTATGTGGCATCGAATCCCAATCGAATATTATACGGAATAATTATAGTGCAATATATAATTCTGGTTTGTTAAACGTAACAAGTGAAGGTACATTATACAGGGTGTAAAAATAAATGCGTTACATATCAAAAAGGTGCTTCAGACCATGAAACTGAACAACTCTTAGTATGGGACCAACTACGAAAACGCGACAAAAAAAAATCGAATGTTTCATACATTTTGGTCGACTAGCTATTTACATTTTCTATGGAACAGCAAATTTTGGCTCCTTGGACCTTGGCTCCATAGTGAAAATTGTTCAGAGCTGTTTAAGATTAATTGTGTAGCTAATAATAATATTAAATACTATATAATTATAGTATTTAATATTATTATTAAAAAATAATAATTATTATTATAAAAACTCCTTTCTAGAAATATTGTAATCTATGCCGTATAGCATAACCAAAGAGATTATAGCTTTAGAATAAAGAGGTCATTGCTCTTGGAGTATAACGAGTATAACCTATCTTTGTTTGTTTAGTTTTTAATTCTTAGTAAAATTGTAATAATTTTTTATATTGCTACCAATACCTGGATCCATCCATTCGATCCACATTCTATCATAGCTACAAGTAGAAAAAAATGGGTAATTATCATAGAGTACCTATAACAATATTAATATAGTTCAGAAATCATCTAGTTAAATAATTCAGATAGTTAGATATTCTATTAGTTAAGTCAACCAAAATAAGACAAAACAAAACAAAAACAATCGTGGTCTACCAAATTTTATAATTGTCACATAGAAATAATAAGCGATTAGATGATAGACTACCTACTATCTTTATAGCTTTATAGGTATTTTGGTAGTAAACAATTTTGTTATTTATTATATTATGTAGTCAAAAATAATCTGGTTTCAACTATACATTACCATTCCGAAGCATCTCAAACTGGAATCCATTCATTCGTTCGTTCATTTGAATGTAAATATAAACAAAAGCGAGGTATCATAAATAATGCATTGCAATTGTTAATCGCTGTGCATTCAAGATGAAGTCGCAGAAAACTGTCAATGTCTCGTTATATTTATTTACACGCGAACGACAATAAATTGTATGCAAATAAATACGTAAGCACGTACATACGTCGTTGCATTAACAACAAAAAAAAAAAATATAGGTAGCTGCCTAAAAATTTGAGTTTTCGTATAGTTTAATTTACATATTTTTAACTGGTTAGCCTTGACTTGAGCGAATTACCAGTTTGACCTGAAGATAAGGATAATGCAGAGATAAGTTTGTACCGCACAGAGTATAAAAGCAATGGCCGGTGTTGAAGCAGCACAGTCAATCAACATGAGACAACTAGTACTAGCTGGGTTGGTGTTAGCACTTTGCGCTTGCGCTTATGCTAGAGGTAATAAGGTCTAATTTAATTCGTCGAAATTGTAAACAAATCTGTTATTATTTTTTGTTTACACATGATAAGAAGCAATGCCAGATATCTAATTAAAGTTACACAAAAATAAAATAAAACGTTAAAAATAAATAAAAGCTGGCGTTTTATCAAAATACTGAATATTTATAACTTGGTTTGTTTTTTTTTAAACATGGACAGGCCTAAAAAAAAATTTGCGCTGTAACGCTGTAACTTCAACTAACAATAATTGACCGATGCATGAATTCTAAATTTTACTTTATTGTGATCCAAGGTGGCGACGGTGCGCCAGGCAGTAGTAGCGGCGCAGGCGCTCCAGGCGCTCCAGGTGGAAGCAGCAGTGGAGGGGATGGAGGAAAGGGAGGCTCTAGTGATAGCGGTACAGGAGGCGATGGTGGTAGCGGTGGAAGGCCCGGTGCCCCTGGCGGCAGTGGCAGCGACGGTGGATCAGGCAGTGGTGGCGGAAGACCCGGAGCTCCTGGCGGATCAGGCAATAGGGGCGGCGGCGGCGGTGGTGGTGGCGGCGGTGGCGGCGGAGGCGGCGGTGGCGGTGGCAAGTAATTGCCTGTAAGTATTAAAAACAGCCATACAAGTAAAAGTATTTACAAATCATGATCGTTCTGTTCTTAAGAGCCTACCGAGCTTATTGTGTCATATGTCTTAATCATATTTTTTATTTCTAAACAATTAGACAACATTTCCAAAAAACAAGAATGTCACATTGTCACAGGAGGGTGGAGAGAAACCCCGCTACAGCTCTTATCAAGGGAGGAATTGTTAGTTTGGTTGTAACTACGTTTACTTTTGGGAAAATTCGGGTCTGATTCACCACTTCTGATAATTATGTTTTTGAGAGCTTAACCGACCGATAATTAGACAAGTTTTATATGAAAGACAAGTCAAAAGATCTGTTAGGTAAGCAATCAAGAACTTTTTTAGAAGTGGTAAAGCAGGCCATTAATTTTTCAGTATGAAATTGTTTCATTTCGTCATTTCATTGGGTAATATCTAAAATTTTGTGCAAAAGTTTGGAAATATATATTAGCTAATTCCTACAGTAAAAATTTTTTTTATTTGATTCTACATTCAGTAAACAAAATATTATTTTAGTGGTTATATTATAGTTAGTAATGATTTTTTATTCCTTTTTTTATATTTCAGATACCCAATAGTCATCTTCAAAACATCCCGTGAGCTCATTGTCCAAGAGGAATTCAACAAAACCTTCGGAGCTGTTCCTGCCTTTATTTAGAAAAAATTCAAATTCAGTAGTTTAGTAAACAACATTAAAACCTTTTTTTGTTTTGTTCTTTTGATTTTTCAAATAAAATTACGAAAAATTACTTTTTTTTTTCATTGTCTTATCTAAAACTAAGAAAAAAACAATATGCAATATACCTACTTACCTATTCAAGTTCACAAAATACTTGAAGACATCTGAAGATCATTTCAGATTGTGATATTTGTGGTTTGTTTCAAGGTACAATATTTGACAGCCTTTGAGACGAGGATTTTATCGCTGATTGTAGTTAAAAATATAATACTTTCTATGATATATATCTTCAATCTATGACATTGCAGATTAACTAATGATTTTTAGGAGACATGATTTAGAAACTAGGCCTGTAAATGTGGTCTGATATACCATGAGTTTTTCTCTACAAATACAATTTTGTATGTAATCATTTATTTGAAATTTTATGGTTAATGCTTCTCTTTTTGGTTCTAATGAATTCTTGTAACTATTGGAATTTCACAATAAAATTTGATCTATCATTGCTGCCACTAAATGCCTTTAAATTCAGAAAATACATTGTAACTATTGTTCTTTGGGCTAAGTACACATTTTAACAGAGCATGCACAGAGAGCACAGAGTTTAACCAACCTGCATAAGAGACCAGCTGATGACCAGGGCACGTAGGTAGCAAAGTTTCTGCCGCCCTGGACACAATTTGACACCGAAAATATCTGATATAAATGTAAAATAAAAAAAAAATTGTTCAGTGGTGGTATATAAGTGTGACTCAGTTATACACGCAAGAAGTACATCTATACGAAGCAATCGCCGTTGATTTGCTATCATTTGATGAGTTTTATTGTGTAGCCCCGAAGCGCGCCATCATAGACTAACTAAAGGGTTAGCCTTCGAAACAAAAAAGAATCATCCATATCGGACAAGAAATGTGACGTACGCGCGTGTGTTTTGCCGGTAGCTACTAATTTAGGGTCTGCGCACACTGATCAGATATAGCTTCCTGCGGCCTGCGGCATATTGTACGAGCACGCACTTTTCAAATCTATTTTATTTAGTTTCGTGTGATTTAGTTCATTATCAATGTATCAATTAAAAGTTTTAATTGATACATTGATGATAAAATTGTTCGTACATTTTGATGGTAGGTACCTACATATACACTGACCCTTCGACGTACTATGACGCTGCGTACATACGTTAAAGTGTTAGGACTTTCTTATTTTAATATAAGTCATACATTTTTTTTATTAACCTGTTTTGTCCCACTGCTGGGCAAAGGTCTCCCCCAAACCCTTCCACGTCTCTCTATTCGGTGCTACATCCCGCCACTCATTGCAGTAGCTCGTCTCGCCTTATTTTCCGGGGTCTGCCTCGACCTCGGCTCCCGTCGTGAGGCACCCATTGTGTGACAATTGATGCCCACCGCTCAGTGTGCATTCTGCAAACATGCCCAGCCCATTTCCACTTTAGTTTTGCTCACTTTTCCCCTACGTCCGCTATTTGAGTTTTGGAGCCCAGTGTTGTGTTCCGGATACGGTCTGTCCGTTTTACACCTAGTATACTGCGCTCTTTGACAAACCTGCAGTTTGCAGTAATAATTTATGGTTACAAAAATGATAAAAGGATACACTTATTGTACTAGACTAGTAAACCTACAGGGTCCTTCATAATTTGCTGACGGTTTTTTACCTGAATAACATTTACTATGGAACCAATGTGGCGATCCTTGGAGGAGACCTATGTCCAGCAGTGGACGTCTATTAGCTGAAATGTTGATGATGGGACAAACATTAAAATAGCGAAAAAAACATAAGATAAGATAAATATTCTTTCACAACAAAATACGCAAAAAAAAAAAAAAACAAACCCATACATTTGGATTGAGTAGGTTAGCAGTTTTGTATGGAGCAGTCGATTTTTTTCCCGATTTAAATGTTGGCCACATTCTACTTCTTCTTCTTATCGTGTGGGCAGAGGCCGGCAGAGCCCTGGTGTCAGAGTTTTTTCAGACTGCCTTACGGCCTCTGACGTGGTTTTTACGACTACTACCACCAGAGATAGTAGCCGGGACCAACGGCTTAACGTGCCATCTGGAGCACGGAATTATCTTTCTTTTCAGACAATCAGGTGATTCATGTCCTAACCAACTAGGGAAAAACGCACAAAGTGACATTTCACTAGGTGTCCCCCGTGGGAATCGAACCCACGACCTCCGTGTCGGGAGCCAATGCTCTTAACCATTAGACCACGGACGCAGTTACTACAGCAGTGGCCACATTGTAAAAGTTGTTCAGTTTGATAGTCTTATCAACCCTCTAAAAAATCGTCAGGTTTATGGCTAAAAGTGAACTTTGCTATATTTGCAATTTGAAATCAACACAAAAGCTGGTTAGTGGTCATAGTTAAGCTTCAGACCATCTCCAAAAGGTTGCAAGGTCATGAGTTTACGTATGTTTAAAATATTTCTTTCTGTTCTGTGACACAAGTCCATACGTCGTAAACGTGGCTAAAATAAAGAAAGACGGTAATGGAAAGACAGGACGTCTTGTAACTTGTTTTGAGTTTCATTATACTGGTCTTAAGTAGTGTTCATACCCGGGCGTCTGCGACGCGGGAAACGGGAAGCGAAGCGGGAGCGTCTACGACGCGAAACTCGGCCTGCAAACCGGCGTGACTGCGACGCGGGAAGCGAATTTCATTTGTTAATGAATAGTCATTAAAACAACACTTCTTTAACTATTTTTGTGGTAATGGATTTTCGTTTTAACTTCAGAGTCTAACTAAATAGAACATTTAGAGTACTTTGGTACTCTTTAGTAGTTTTTATGACTTTTTGGAAGTTTCTAGAACCTACCCAAGTAGTTCTTTTGTTTTTGTTAGTTTTTGGTAGTTTTCAAGTTTTTGTTGTTTTTGCTACCAATATCTACCAGAAATTACCAAAAGAACCAACAATTTCCAAAATCTACTAAAAAGAACCGAAAACAACCAAAATCCGGGAAAAACTACCAAAAACGATCCAAATCTATAAAAAAAACCATAAACTACAAACAAGAACCAGAATGTACTGAAATTTAAAATTTGTAGTTTATTTTGTTACGAGAGTGTAACATTGTACACGTCTGACCACTTGACGCGCGAGTCCCGCGCCGCTGACGCTGCCTTCCCGCGTCCTGGTCGCGTCGGTTTGGGCGACTTGGTGGGACGCCATAAGATTGCATGGGCAGCGACAGCCGCGCGGTAGACGCTCCCGCTTCGCAGTCGCTTTGGTCGTGCGGGTCTGAGCACTCCTTTATAACTACACCGACAGGTTTTTGCCTCTTAAAATGGTGTCTGGTATTTAATTATTATTTTTAATAAAAATTCTTCTTAGGGTACATTTCATAGAGGTAGTCGATAAGTTAAGTATTAAGGTTAGGTATTTCGAGATATCAAAGTCTGTAGGGCTATTGTGTAAGTTACCGATTATATTAATATTTATCGTTTGAAATTGTTTCATTTTGTAGAGTCTTAAGGGTTAAGGCACGATGGGGCTGACGTAACCTCAGGGTTAAAAGCTCCAAAAAAAAAAAAATTATTGTTTACAAGATCGGTAACGTATTATGACTGTACAGTCAGCATCAGGGAAACCTGACCCCTCGTTTTTAATGGGAAAGGGGGTTAGATTTTTCTGACGCTGACTGTACTAGGCAAATCGGTGTGTCATTTTTTTTTGGTATTCATTTCAAATTTTTAACAAATATAAGGCATAGATAATTTTAAGACACGAGTTAATTTTTTTTGGCGATTCATCGAATTTACTTATCAACAAATTATTTAATTTACAAATTATATACCAGATTTTAAGTCAGATCATAAGCTATCAAACAAAAAAAGTTTCATCAAAATCGGTTCAGTAGTTTTTGCGTGATACCCGTTCAAACAAACAAACAAACAAACAAACACACAAACAAACAGACAGACAAAAAATCCAAAAATTGGTGAAATGGAATCAGGGACACCTAAAAACCATATCGTAACTTTTTTTTTGTTAATATCTTCAATGTACAGACAAACTTCCTGTTACAGTTTTATAATAGTATAGATAGATAGATATACATTTAATTTTTGAATTCTGTTGATGCCTTTATTGCAATTGGTTTGTAATTCTATCATTATCAGTCTATATATTATTTCTATATATGTTTTACAAGCGAAGGTATTCAGGGAGCGGTCCTGACTGCATTCCACCTTTTAAAGGCGTGTAAGGATGAGTTCATAAGATAAGACTATCACCAAAGGCTAAGTTAAGCAATGTCAAGATCGGTCAGTCTTCGGATGGGTGACCGTTGGTATTTCATCTTCAGCTCACTTCAAGCAGTTTATCCCAGATAGTTCCGTTAGATAGTGGTACCTTGTAACTAATTATTCGTTAAGCCTGGTCAGAGGCCTATTTATTATAAGAGATAAGTGTACTTTTTGCAACCATCAGCTGCAAGGCTAATTCATTGTTTATGGGGTGTAGAGCATCTCTGTGATGGGGATGGACTAGGTCTGCCTGCATAACTTCAGTCGGTTTAGGAGTTACAGACGTTTAAAGGTCAGTATAAAATTAACTATCAGCTGCAAGGCTGATCGTATGATATTATTGTAGTGTGCACTGTAGCTATGCGAACAGTACAAAAACTGACATGAACTGCCAGTCGGTTTAGGAGATACAGCCGTTCAAAGGCTTATTATTATTATTATCTTTTGTCCTGGCTGAAAATTCGACGGCGGAATCCGGGAGTTGAACGAGCTAACCCTGAGAGCCAAACCACATCCCAGGCACTGCCTACAAAAAACTGGGGGGGAATATATGCGAAACCTTAATCCTGATTCGGAATTCCGGATCGCAATTATTTATTTTCCGTATGTATGTTAGCGCCAGCGTTCAAAACCACTTATTTGATTAAATTGAAATTGTTAAAACCTAAATAATAATATAATTTGCTAATTGTTATTTTGAGTACTTTCTACAGTTTGTCAGCATTTTAAAAACACGTGTTCTTTGTCGACAAATGCGCTCACGCCGCTTTCACTCGAAATAAACGAACTTGCGGAAGGAAGGTACCAACTGAGTTTAAATAATGGACCTGACCTGACCTGGAAGCCTGATACCATGAAGACCTGATAACATGTATGTGACGGGCCTTATACTGTTGCCAAACTGTGGCCCAAAACCATATACATTTTAATTTGTTAAACCCGCAGGAATGAAACAAGCCATACGAAAATACCTATTTTAAGGTGGTAATATAATTCTCTGACGGAAAGTTGACCACTAATTTGCCTCCACTCGTACCTACGAAACTCTGGGAAGAAAAAGAATGGCTGATTCGAATAGCCGGCGAACACCTGGCGAAGCGCAGCATTTTTCACTACCAAACTATATAGTAATAGATACCCTTTCTTATACTGTGACCGAACTTTGCTTTCGTTGAAGTAACATCGAAAATCAACTACTAGTCTCACATCGGAGCGACTTGAAGCGAAGGGCAAGTAATTGATTTACGATGTTATTTCAACGCAAGTAAAGTCGATAATGGTTTGGCCCTTGCTCGGAACCACACCGCTAATAAAAGAAGAATAAACAAAATATGCTAATAATGAAAATTTTTAATAAAAAGTGCTAAAATTTACAATTTCAATTGTGAACGTTATTGAAGGACATCTTTTTTCTTCATATTTGTTAAGTCAGCTGCAAACTCAACCGCAATACCCAGTTCTGAAACAATCAACCGTTACTCAAACCGTTGTTCATGTTGTCCGAGTTGTTCAAATGTCCATGTTCCTTGGATTGTTTCATAAAATAAATGAATTAAGGTGGTTTCAGTCCATACAAAAGTTTGACGCACAATACACGTGGACGGAATTAATAAAAGGATTATTTTTTATATGGAAAAATAGTTTAGAAAATCTAGATGCCGCGCCACAAATAACATTTGCAATTTATAATACAATTACGAACATATAAAGCTTTTAAAATTTTGTATGAAAAATTGCAAAGCTTTATATCTTCGTAATTATATTTTAAATAGCGAATGTTATTTGTGACGCGGCATCTAGATTTTCTAAACTATTTTTCCATATATAAAATATTACTTTTATTAATTCCGTCTACGCGTATTGTGCGTCAAAGTTTTGTATAAAATTGACCCCTCTGCAACCACCTTAAGACA
Organism: Agonopterix arenella; assembly: GCA_927399405.1. Taxonomy (NCBI): domain Eukaryota; kingdom Metazoa; phylum Arthropoda; class Insecta; order Lepidoptera; family Depressariidae; genus Agonopterix; species Agonopterix arenella. The sequence continues at coordinate 3,400,393 of OV656691.1, forward strand.
TGACCACATTATTTTTAAGAAAAATGAAGTTAAGGTAAACATGCATCCGAATATCCGATCTCTATTTATAAGATAAGTACGCACGTGTGAGTAGCACGGAATAGCATGGTCGCTTTAGTGAAATACCCCTGCAGGTCCATTGTAATCACTGATGGAAATCCCACCTATATCATAGTCTCTGACCTGGCATTTAGGTACCTACATTGCCATCTAACGGCACTATCTGGGACAAACTGCAAGTTTTACGTTCCAAACTTTACGAAATAATATCATCTCTTGTCATGTCTTGTATAGAGTGGATGCTGACCTTGGGTTGCTCTTTTGGTGTTCGTTTTCAATAACCAAGTTCCACAGAAAATAACACAAACAACATTTAACATAAATAATAAACAACAATACGACACCAATTTTTTTTGGTTAAATCAATATTTTGCTATTACAATGCGAATTTTACCTAAAATTCTCTTCCTTAGTATCTAGTTCCGAAAAACAAGACAAAATCGGGAGCATTATAAAGTGGACGAAAACGGGTTGAAAATAAGGAGAAAAAAATAAAAATTTACTTCTTAGTTACCTTTTCATTTGTCACCACTTCCACTTCCACCAGGTGATAGAGCTTCAACCCAGCCACCACCGCCTCCGCCTCCACCAGGAGAGCGAGCTACACGATTGAGTCCGTTGCCGCCTCCACCTCCGAATGGAGGTATCCAGCCCCCACCTCCACCTCCTCCAGGAGAGCGAGCTACACGGTTGAGTCCAGGTTTGCCGACTCCACCTCCAATGGGGGGTATGGAACCGCCACCTGCATCAGGAGAGCGAGCTACACGATTGAGTCCAGGTTTGCCGACTCCACCTCCAATGGGGGGTATGGAACCGCCACCTGCACCTGCATCAGGAGAGCGAGCTACACGATTGAGTCCGGTGCCGCCTCCACCTCCGAATGGAGGTATCCAGCCCCCACCTCCACCTCCTCCAGGAGAGCGAGCTACACGGTTGAGTCCAGGTTTGCCGACTCCACCTCCAATGGGGGGTATGGAACCGCCACCTGCACCTGCATCAGGAGAGCGAGCTACACGATTGAGTCCGGGGATTCCACCTTGGCCGTGGGGTGGCCAGTCCTCTCTTCCACTAAGAGAAAGAGCTTCAAACCATCCACCGCTTCCGCCTCCTCCAGGAGAGCGAGCTACACGATTGAGGCCGGGGCCGTGGGGATGTTGGTCCTTATGTCCAGGATCTTGACCTGAATATGGTACAAAACATAAGTTAATGTGAAAATTATGCACAAATGCAAAAATGTGAAAAGCAAATTAGGTGTCTGTAAACGCGATGTAAATGGACGCCTTATGTTTAATCAAAAGAAAATTAATATCACATTATAGCCGCCATTGTTAGAGATATTTTGGACTTATATCTTGGACTTTGACACTGTCACACAAGTTGTCCCATTTAAAGTATGAACGCATCTAGTTCGCTGCTACCGGCATCAAAATATGCTATAATGCAATGTACGATGAAAATTTTACTTATTTTGTTTGATATTTAATTCAGATTACATCTAAACATTATCCTGTGAATAATCTAAACTATTATAAAACTGTAGCAGAAAGTTTGTCTGTACATTGAAGATATTAACAAAAAAAGGTTACGATATGGTTTTTAGGTGTCCCTGATTCCATTTCACCAATTTTTGGATTTTTTGTCTGTCTGTTCGTTTGTTTTGGGTGTTTGTTTGTGTGTTTGTTTGTTTGAACGAGTATCACGCAAGAACTACTGAACCGATTTTGATGAAACTTTTTTTTTTGATATCTAATGATCTGACTTAAAATCTGGTATATAATTTGTGCGGACAAAGTCAAGGTTAACGCGCGTATGAAATAATTGTATACCTGATGCGATGGGAGCGCATACAACAAGTCCGAAGACGAATACAGTTCGTACCAGTTGCTTCATCTTGTTGTACTGTATGGTATCCTTGTTGTTCTATGTATTTATAGGTGTTCACATACAAAGGGGGTGTTTAAACAAACAAGTTTAGTCTTTATATACAATTATAATCATCGAGGAAAAGCATAAGCGGAAAATTTGTACTTGTAAAGTGTTGTTGTTTGGACTTGTAGCTATACTTACGGTAAAGAGAAAGATAACCCTAAGACAAAACACCCTAGTAATACTTAAGGGGATGATTCAAACCATCAAACTGAAAAACTTGGACTATGGAGCCAACATCGGGAAAAAAAAAATCTTTTGCCCGATACATTTTAGTTAAGTCGGTACTGCAGTTTTGTATGGACCAGTTGATTTTTAATTTTTTTTTCTTGTTGGCTACATAGTGAATGTTGTTCAGTTTGAAGTTCTAAACCTATTAATATTACTAGGGTTTTTTGTTACACCGTGTACAGGTTATTACATAATTAACAAAAAAAAACAAATAAAATCCTTCATCGAAGCCAATCAATAAAAAATCCCAACTTTGTTTCAAAAACATAAATTCTAGCGTGTTAATTGTGGTGTCAATTTATGCTACCGGTAACCACGAAGTAACCGGAGGGGGTGAGGTAAAAAGTTGGTGGGAGGCAGGGAGTATCCATACTGTATGTAGTACTGATACTCTTTCTAAAACGTGCCACGGAATTACGATCCGGAATTCCAAATCAGGATTTATTATTGTATTGGATTTGATGCCTCTCCGCAATTGCGAAAGCAATTATGGAGGGAGAGGAATCCATACGAAATCGTAATCCTGATTTGGAATTCCGGATCTCAATTCCATATATTATGTGACGGGAATTATACTGTTGCTAAACTGTGGCTCAAAATGAAAACCATGGATATTAATTTGTAAATCCCGCAGGAATGAAACAAGCCATACGAAATAATAAGAGGCATATTTGAAGGTGGTAATTCTCTGACGGAAAGTTGACCACTTATTTGCCTCCCTTCGTACCTATGAAACACTGGGAAGAAAGAGAATGGCCTATTATAATGCTCCTTGGATCAAAAATTATAAAATATTTTACTGCACTGCACTGCCCTCGCGTTCACACGAGGGCAGCTACGAGGCAGTAGAGAGAAATAGGTGGAGGGGGAATCGAACTGCCCTCGAAGAATAGACTGGCGGTCTATTCACAGCCCTGCTCTAGTGCCATGGCAGTACTGCCCTGCTTCGGCGCGGCTTTGCACACGAGGGCAGTACTGTCCTACCCTCACTGCCCTTCCCCTTGTGTGAAAAGGGTATAAGAACCGGCGCACACCAGGAAAAGCGCAGCGCAGAGCATTTTTTACTACCAAACCATTATCGACTTTGCTTGCGTTACATAAAATAACATCGAAAATCAACTAGTAGTCTAATAGAGCATCGAAGTGACTTGAAGTGAAAGCTGATAATCAATTTTCTGATAATGATGTTATTTCAACGCATGCAAAGTCGATAATGGTTTAGCAGAGAAAAATGCTCTGCTCTTCCCTGCGCTACGTGTTCACCGGCCCATACCTACTCAGAACTACACCGCAAATAAAAGGAAAATAAAAAATATAATACAAATATTGAAAAACTTTAATAAAAAGTGCGAAAATTTCAATAGTGAACGTTATTGAAGGACACCTTGTTTCTTTATACTTATTAAGTCAGCTGCAAACTCAACCGCAATACCCAGTTCTGAAACAGTCAACCGTTAATCAGCAAACAGAAACAGGAGATACAAATAGATTAAGATCCTACAGCAAGTTTTCTACACCCACATATTAAGGCAATGATACAAAATACCAATCGGAGTTTCCCTGCGAGATCGAATCAGAAATGAAGAGATCCGCAGAAGAACCAGAGTAACTGACATAGCCCAAAGAGTTGCTAAATTGAAGTGGCAGTGGGCGGGGCATATTGCTCGCAGAACCGATGGCCGATGGGGCCGAAAAGTTATCGAGTGGCGACCGCGTACCGGAAAGCGCAGCGTGGGCAGGCCCCGCACACGGTGGACCGACGACCTTGCGAAGGCGGCGGGAACCCGTTGGATGAGGGCAGCGCAGGACCGGTCGTTATGGCGATCCTTGGGGGAGGCCTATGTCCAGCAGTGGACGTCCATCGGCTGAGATGATGATGATTATGTCATAATACCAGTGGAAATGTAGTACTTTAAGAGCTACCACTATGAAGCCTGTCGCAACCCTTTTATATTGCCGATGGCAAAAATTTTGTTCCTGTTGTGCTATTTTATTATTTAATAAAACCTTCCCAGAAAAATGGAAATCTCACAACTTGTAAAAGAATCGTCCAAATCAGTCCAATATTTTGAGTAGATCTTCCACATTTGTACGTTCGAATACAATGTGACAACCTTACGTTGCTAACATCATTATTCAGGCAATCTTATTTTATTGTGTAGCTTATACGGTTACCTTCAATTTTCTATATTATTTATTATCTGAACAAATGAGTGTATAGAAAAAAAATAGATATATTTTTTTGGCATCCGGTTGCCAGGAGCTTGCGACAGGCTTATAGTGTGGAATATAGTATCATTGCATTAACAAAGAGTGTAGAAAACTTTCAGTGGGATCTTGAAGTTAAAGGAATAAATACCTATAAAAATTAAGACAATTATTAAGTGTCAAAGTATAATAATTGCTCCATGGCGATTAAAAACTAAAAGCCAAAAAACAAAATTTATGGATATGCCAAAATAAATTAAAAAAAAATTGTTTAAAAAAAGTTTGTCGTTACGGGATGCCTGGCAGATGCGAAACTTTTCCCGATTTAAATTTCGTCACACGAAAAGGTTGGAGATCTAAATTGCAAACCCCTCTCTAAAAATTGTGTAGACCAGTCAGTCGTCAATTATAAAGTGGACGAAAACGGGTTGAAAATATGGAAAAAAATTTACTGCTTAGTTACCTTTTCATTTGTCACCACCTTCTCCTCCGCCAGGTGATAGAGCTTCAATCCAGCCACCACCTCCACCCCCGCCAGGAGAGCGAGCTACACGGTTGTAGCCACCGCGGCCTGGAGTGAGCCAGCCGCCGCCTCCTCCTCCACTGGGAGAGAGAGCTTCAACCCATCCACCGCCTCCGCCTCCTCCAGGAGATCGGATTACACGAATGAGTCCGGGTTTAACGCCTCCACTTCCGTCTGGAGGTATCCCGCTACCGCCTCCAAAACCACCAGGAGAAAGAGCATCAACCCAGCCACCGCCTCCACCTCCTCCAGGAGAGCGAGCTACACGATTGAGTCCGGGTTTGCCAACTCCACCTCCACCTGGGGGTATCCAGCCTCCGCCTCCACTTCCATCATGAGAAAGAGCTTCAACCCATCCACCGCCTCCACCTCCTCCAGGAGAGCGAGCTACGCGATTAAGTCCAGGGTGGCCGCCTCCACCTCCACCTGGGGGTATCCAGCCGCCGCCCCCACCTCCACCAGCTGAAAGAGCTGTATGCCAGACATCACCTCCATCTCTTCCAGGAGAGCGAGCTAAACGATTGAGTCCGGGTTTGTCGACTCCATCTCCACCTAGGGGTATCGAACCGCCACTTGCACCGGCATCAGGAGGAGGTTCAACCCATCCACCTCCTCCGCCTCCTCCACGAGAGCGAGCTACACGGTTGAGTCCGGGTTGGCCAACTCCACCTCCGCCTGGGGGTATCGTAGAAAGACCTTCAACCCATCCACCGCCTCCACCACCTCCAGGAGAGCGAGCTACACGATTGAGTCGAGGTGGCATATAGCTGCAGCCCGGACCTCCAGCAGGGGGTGTACAGTCGAGGCCTCCACCTTCACCAGGAGAAAGAACTTCAACCCATCCACCGCCTCCGCCTCCCCCAGGAGATCTAGCTATGCGGTCCAGTCCTTTAGCCTTGCCACCTCCATCAGGGAACGGGGGAGGTAAAATCCATCGAACATTCCCACCTAAAAATGGTACAAAACATAAGTAGAAATGAAAATGAAGACAAGTGATAATTAAAATAGGTTTTTGTAAACGTGACGTAGTTGGACGTTTTATCATAGGTTATTCAGTAGTTCTTACGTCTTATTTTGAATCAAAAGGAAATTAAGTATCACATTATAGCCATCATTGTCAGCTTTTGCTTGAGAATTTGATCTTTGCGTGCATAGAGAGTAGATACACAAGTTATCTGGTCCCATTTAAAGTACCAGACTCTAGTCCCGACTTGTATATGAACAGCCCATGTCTCACAGAGTCTGATAAACGCATGTTGTTCGCTACTGTCGTCATCAAAATAAGCTATATCGCAATGTATGATGACAATTTTCCTTATTCTATTTGATAGTTAATTCAGATTACATCTACGCATCACCTGTGATTAATATGAAATAATTGTATACCTGATGCAGTGGGGGCGCATACAACAAGTCCGAAGACCAACACAGTTCGTACCAGTTGCTTCATCTTGTTGTACTGTATGGTATTCTTATTGTTCAATGTATTTATAGGAGTTCACATACAAAAGGGGGAGACCCGTGAGCTGTAAATTAACGTATTTATTAGCCTATTTAAAAAAACAAGTCTTTATTATTACAACGAGCTTTAATCTGCGACTTTGTCCGCACAAATTATAAGTCAGATTATAAGCTATCAAACAAAAAAAGTTTCATCAAAATCGGTTCTGTAGTTTTTGCGTGATGCTCGTTCAAACAAACACACGAACAAACAAACAAACAAACAGACAAAAAACCCAAAAATTGGTGATATGGAATCAGGGACACCTAAAAACCATATCGTAACTTTTTTTTAGTAAATATCTTTGTACAGACAAACTTTCTAGTACAGTTTTATAATAGTTTAGATTATACCATGGTGGAAAAGTTATCACAGCCTTGTACCTTGTACTTAGGTACGGTAAAGTGCAGATACAAACACCTCATTGCATAATGTTTTTCAGAAAGTAGGTACTGATAACGGTATTGGCGTACAGCAGGGTACCGAATCAAAGTCTATCCTTTCCTAACACCAAAGAGAGTGATTTCATAAAAGCATCAACTAACACCATAGGGGGGAAGCCGTATTTGAAATAGACAGGTTAGAATTTGACAAAATACTTTTCTGCGAAAAATCCGTTTAAAATTATTAAATGAATCGAGATAAATTGAATTATTTTGGATTTCGGATTGTTTAGGATTCGAACCCGGCACCAGCTGTCCGGGGTGTCAAAGATTGCACTTTCTAGGAGCCACCAACCTACATACTTTCCCGCTACTAAATATTTCGACAATTTGATTGAAGCATAAGCATAAGCATATGCTCACTATAATCCCCGTGGGGGTAGTCAGAGATAGTCTGAAATCTCAGAACATCCACGTTTCACTATAGTACCGAAACTCTGCCCAGTGTGACGGGGAGTGAGCCCGTCGCCACTTGTAAATGGACAGTAGGTACAATAAATGCCTCGAAATTAAAGCATGCAGGCTTCCTCGCGATGTTTTCCTTCACCGAAAAGCCAGTGGTGTTATAAATCGTACATAAATTCCAAAAAACTCATTGGTACGAATTGTCCCGGACAGGGATCGAACCATCGCCTCCTGCACGGCAGGCAAGGTTGCAATTTGATAAAATAAACAGAATAAAGGCTGTCCTAGACTGGTGCGTTATTATCGGCCGATAATTTTGCTAGCGTTTTTGCAATATTTATTTTGAGTAGGTATATTTTGTATTGGGACGCATTGGGACGCATGCGATCTTACACACTGCTAAGCTAATAACGTTAGTAGGACGCAAGAAATAGTTGTGGAGGCTATTGGCATAATATCACAATCTATTCATAATGGATATGGATTTATCATTAGACGAACAGTTTGTACATAGTTGGGTACATTCAAAGTAATGCTTAAAGGATAGCCGTGGTCGTACACCAATTTGTTCTTGGCTTACTACGGTAGGTCTAGCGGTAGTTACCAAAACCACGTCTATCTCTTATACTATGTTCTGTGGTGGGGTGACACATAACGCAATATTGAATACGAAATGCACCAACCGATAAAAACGCGCCTGTGTGGGAGAGCCTTAAAACCGTCTCATTTTCTTTATATTACATGGAAAATAGCTCTGCAAGAACAGGAAAATCTAGAAAATTTGCATTTACCCGCGATAACAAGAGTAGGTAGGTATAATTCTAAAATGAGACAACATCGATAATAAATATCGATACTTGGCAATACCAATCAGGCCTGGCTAGGTTCGATAAAACCAATCCATCTTCTATACTATTATAAAACTGTAACAGGAAGTTTGTCTGTACATTGAAGATATTAACAAAAAAAAGTTACGATATGGTTTTTAGGTGTCCCTGATTCCATTTCACCAATTTTTGGATTTTTTGTCTGTCTGTTTGTTTGTGTGTTTGTTTGTGTGTTTGTTTGGGTGTTTGTTTGTTTGTTTGTTTATCGTGAAGCATGAATTTAAATGTTCTTTTCTTCTTTTACTACAGCCATAGAGGACGGCGTAACTCGTGTGTTAACCGTCCTCTACGACTACAGCGAACTATCTGTTAACTACACTAAAACATCAATTTTGATTAATTGTTACAACTTTTTTTATTTTTAAATTTTGGACACAAACAGTCTTAATAATAACAATAAATCTAAAACTAGTGAACAGATACCAGATTTGGAGGTCCCAAAAATTATTTTTACAGTTTTTATAAAAATACGTAGGTGTTTGGCTTAACATAAGTTTGATTTTAGTTTAAGGATTTACAGTTAGATATAGTTAAACAATTTTGGAAAGTGAAAGTGTTGCCAACCAAAATGTAGCATAATAGATAAAAAATAACATCAGTTTTATGACTTTATATAAATTTAGATTAGACTTAAGATATTACAGTTATAGTTAGACGTAAACAATTTCAGCTTATAGTTAAGTAAATAACTTGGCAGTTAAATATTGCATTACTAATAGAGAAAGATAAATAAGTTTTTCTGGCATTATATGAATTTGGATTAAGGAGTTTACAGTTACAGTGAAAATTTTGCCATCTTGAACATTGGATTATAGAGAAATACATAAGGATTTATACGTAAATTTCAAGAACATTTTAGATTGAAATTAAAAGTCTAGGCGATTAGATATACAGACAGATTAGACAGACAGACAACTAGGTACGGCAAATTCGCCGAACAAAACATTGAATTGCAGGAGTAAATTTATTCGTTTATAGCATACAAAATTTTGCAGGAATTATTTCTGAAACTATTTAAAGTACAGTTGAACATATCAATACCTAGTAGGGACTTATTATACGAGGTGAAGCTGCGTCTGAGGAAAGTGTTTTTGGCATAGTTAGTGTGACAAAAACCAATATTAAATAAAGCACCAGAACGCGAGAACGTACGAGGTATCCTAAAAGTAACCTTACTCAAAAGAGTGGATGAGTCTATTCTACTGTTTACCAATTTATAAAGAAAGCAGGCATCGAGCAAACAACGACGGCTCTTAAGAGATGGTATTTTATGTCGCTTAGCGCTCTCTGCATAACTGTGAAAGAAATTGCCAGTTCGAAAGTCAAGATTTTTTAAGAATTTATTTTGGACTTTTTCAATTCGTGCGGTATGCACTGCATATTGCGGATTCCAGACAACACAACCAAATTCAAGAATACTTCGTACATACGCATAGTATAATATTTTGTGAGTTGAAGCATTATTAAAAACCTTACCAAACCGTAATATCATACCTAAGCGCCTAAAAGCTTTGTTGACTATCATATCTACATGAGCATTAAAATTCAACTTTGAGTCCAAAATAACTCCCAAATCCCTTACTTGATTCACTCGATTAATTAATTTACCGGCAATTGTATAATCATATATTAAAGGTTGTAACTTACGGGAGAACGTAATAGTATAACATTTGTCAACATTTAATTTTAAATGATTTACATCACAGAACCTACATAACTGGTCAATATCTTGTTGCAGTGATGCACAATCAGCAAGAGAGTCTACAATTTTAAATATTTTAGCGTCATCTGCATACAAAAGAAAGCGGGAAGGGTCTATGTAGGCACTAAGGTCGTTGATATACAAGGAAAACAGGAAGGGTCTGAGGATTGAACCCTGCGGAATTCCAGAGCTAATAGGACGAAATTGCGACGTGTAACCCTTCAGTGATATGACCTGACAGCGGTTCTCAACATAAGATTTTAACCACCTATACAGGTCACCATGTATACCGATCACTTCTAGCTTCCTAAGTAATACTGAGTGTTTAATTTTGTCAAAGGCTTTAGAGAAATCGGTATACACGGCATCAACCTGAAAACCGCCATCGATAGCATTCAGAGCAATTTCGGTAAAAGTAACAAGATTAGTATCAACGCTGCGGCCGCGAAAGAAGCCATGTTGTTGAGGCAGTATGTGTCGAGACAATGCAAAGGTTAATTGACCAGTAACGATCTTCTCCAAAATCTTTCCAAAAATACATAATTTCGAAATAGGTCTATATTTTGTCACATCGTGTACGTCACCACCCTTGAACACTGGTGTGACCAAAGCTCGTTTCCACAAAGAAGGAAAACAACCCTCGGAGAGCGATTTAGAATATACAGCATGAAGTGGTTTGGATAATACATCAGCACAACTTTTTATGCGCAGGGGATGGACACCGTCACAGCCTGCGCCCTTTTTAATATCGACTCTTTGTAAAAGTTTGAGAACGTTGGCAGTAGTAAGATTAATTAAAGACAGGTTAATGACAGGTTCAATATTACGCAAATTATTGGGGGCAGGACCAGACATTGTATCCGTCACTGGCTCAAAGACAGAGTGAAAATATTCATTGAACATATCACTTATGGCCTCTCCATCGTTCGAATGATCTTTATTATAGTACTTGTAACTTGGCACACCCTCTGAAGACTGTTCAGATTTGATGAAAGTCCAAAAATATTTTGGATTTCTTCTTATATTATTCTCTGCCGAAGCAATGTAACTATTATAACAATCATAAGATAATTTCTTTTCCCTAGATCTAAATAACCTAAAGGTATCATAATCTCTAGGGTTACTGTAACGAGTCATACTTACCTACTCTCTATAAATTTATATATACGTGGTTAACATAAGCAAACGGCTCTAAAATATTTTTTTTCTCTTCCTCTAAAATCATTGTCTAAATAAAATTAAGGATCAGCATTAGTTTGAGAGTCTGCATTTTTTTGTTGAGATTGTAATGTGAACTTATCTGTCGAAAGCCAGTAATAAATTTGTTAAAGTTGACACGAAATACTTAAAGGAATACTTTGTTCTAAGAATCTGCAAATGCTTGTCGTCCACAGCGTGAGATATAAAAAAAAGGGTGCACTTGAAGCCACGTGCGTATGCGTGCATTCAGATAGCCAAATAGGTAGAGTAATAAATTCGTAAATTTATGGCCACAAAAACAATTGCAATTTAGGAAAAGAAACTAAACTACGTGACGGAGACGGACGTAATTTTGGACGCGGATCGAAACGGTCGAAATTGAGAATCACGCGCGCGACTTCCTAGACTAGATCGATTGATTTACTTGCATACTTACAGTAAAGATAGTGCGCTGTTTTGGTTTTGGGACTTATCGCGAGGTACGGGCGAAAAACCCTAAAAGCGCGCGGGTGTGCATTGTGTGGTATAAGTGCTAACGCGAATTACAGGGTGAAATCTAATTAATTTATAATGTATATATATATTTCTTTTTCTTAAGGTTGACCCAGGACGGATTTACTGTATAATTTGATCGACGCCTGTTGTTTAGCATTCGTAACCTTAGAAATTTGGTTTCCTTCTTTTGACGCGTTACAGTTTAGCTGTTCCCGACGTACGAGCTTTTATTTTGAGCATATACTTGTTTGACTTTTGGATAGGTTTAGATAATGTGTGAAAGAACGAGTGTTAATTAAACCGCGCCTTATAATCGTCGCACGTCGTAAATTTGCGTGTTGCGTAAAAATAAATATTAAATTAAATGATCGGAAAATTTAGCCGCAGAACACAACTTGAGCTTTTATGAAGTTGCCACTACCTTATATCATTGCTTAGAATACAACCTGCCAAGACAAAGTAACTACCTCTCGAACAAACATAATAATGATTGAATAGGTAATGTCAAATTCAGTTGTTTTCACGCTTCCTTGTTAAAATCGAAATCGTGAAGTCTCACGTGGGTTTGGTTTGTATCGAGATTTATAGTATCCACCAGGTAAACGCGTCCATATCAGCTGTTCTGAGATCTGGAATAACTCCTGTTGCACTCCGTCACGTATGAGGCCCGGATGTCAATTGTGGATGCATTAAGTCTTCTATTCAAACCAGATTCGGTCGGGAAACGTTTGTAAAAATAAATACATTACACAAGCTCTCGTTTCCTTGACTAAATATCAAATAATAAACTAAATTCCAATCGCGCAGCGTATGCGAACCATATCATGACGTATGCTTGCGAATAAGTTGATGAAAGGAGCATAGTGATGAGCGGCAAGTGAGTGATGCTTGTTGTGGTTAAATTAGGGTTAATTAGCCGCTAGATCGCCTTGCGTCGGAGGTTTTGTCCAGCACACCGATTCGGAGGACACGGAGAATCTGTTAATGTGTGTAAAGATAGGTATAGTTGTTCGACCAATCTCCCATCCAAGACAAATATCAATTTGTGACCGTGACTAGAAAACTATTATTATTGCGCAATAAAGGACGAATTCCTTGCTTTCTCTCGCTCCCATTTTGTTTAGTCAAAGGTCAACAAAATTATGTTCGTCTCACCCAGGTCTATCGGTAGGGGGGTCTGCTAGGGCAATATATTATTTTCTTTATGTAAATTACTAACATAGCAAAGTGACAATAGTGTGAAATAAAGTGTTATTGGCCAAGAAGAAAGAAAACTACGCAATACGAGTTGGAGCATCCTGAATGAAGAAATCGAGCTAAGTTTGCATGGTTTCTATAAGCTTTTCTAATATTATTAATGTCTTATTCTATGTATTTCCAAAATGTGTTCTCGATTTTTAGCAAGCGTTTCTTAAACTGATTCTTTACATTTATACGAGCTTTAACCTCCCACGGGTTTCATTTACTTAGAAATACTTTACGGATTTTATTAATCGACTTCTCTTTGCGATACAAGTCCTATCTATAACTATAGACGTCCAAATCAAACTTACACAACGTTTAAAGGGTCACTAAATATCTAGACTAGACGATCACATCTACGGGCCGCTAACTTGTATGATAAATAACTAGACGGGTTAAATATAAATATAAATATATATAGGTTAGTAGGCAGGGTGTTACATTACCATACTTTTTCCGGAGAGAATGGGACTTCCTCTTGTCCTTAGCCACTTTAATTACTGTTTTAGTATACCACGGCGGATAACCTGATGAATTAGTAACTCTGCGCAGTGGCACTTAAGGTCCGCCACACACAGACGGAATTGCGATCCGGAATCCTGATTCAGGATTCAGTTTTGTCAACTATGGTTACAAAAAATACTAGAGTGCTGTTTAAAAAATGTCTAAAATAAAAATGTATGAAACGCGAAAAGAATGACAATTGCATTTTTAAGTATTTATTGAAACGAAACAAACAATTTCTATTTATGATAATTCCTATCATGTGAAGAGGTCATGACGTTACGATGATGATTTGTAAATTATATTTCAATATTATTCAACTATATCAAAAGACTATCGATAGTTTTAACATTAGAGATAATCTGCATACAAAATTGCATGAACCATTATCACACAAGCTATTTTTGAGCGTAGGCGATTTCACAACTATACCGCAACGACGTCGCAACTGCATCATCGCGATATGGTATCGTTCCATCAACGCCTACGCTCAAAAATCACTTGTTTGATATGTCTGTAAATCTTTAAAAAATGCCACGTAAGACATCAAAAAATCACTAAATCTAATGAAAAAGTCTCTGAAAGCGGCAACACTCCATCCGGAACCAATTCCGAATCAGGTTTATTCCGTATGTGGACCTAAGACCCCATAACAAGTTTTCTAATAACTATGATACCTGCATACGTATTTTAAATGTAAAACCTAGTTAATTTTTATGAAGGACTAGGTGTGCCTGCCCGGCTTGAGATGCAATGACCCTTTTTTTCTTGACACACACTTGACCGTTTTTTGAAGTTATGCCCTTCACAGCAATGTGTCCTGAACATATTGACCGACGGCGGGCTCATACAAAAAAACCACAATTAGTATAATAATAATTAATTAATATCTTGGACATTGCCACTTTAATTATCTAAGTCGCATAATATAGTGTCGTATAGTAAGGGAACGCGTTAGGCGCCGTTCGCTGCGTCGACGGCGGACAACGGCGGAGACAAAACGCACGTTTAGTATAGGAAGCTTCCTATACTAAACGTGCGTTTTGTATGGGCCCGCCGTTGTTCGCTGTCGGTCAATGTGTCTTAAGCCTAACAGAAATCTACGATTTTTTTATTAAACCAATAGACCTATGTAATACAACATAAAACCTGTAGGCCTCGCATGCCACCCCCGAGAAAACAATAAAAATCGAGATGTGCCACCATCCTTTTTATTTTACGTATGCTAGAAAGAGCGCGCATGACGTTTTTCTCGAATAAACGCTTTGTCGTGGGTGGCATGCTAGCCGTGCTGGAGCGAGCCGAGCGATCTCAAGATTAACTTGAAATATGCTCAGATTATGTAAAATAGAGTTAATTTATGAAGTGAGCTCGAAATTTCGCAATATATTTTGACTCTACTCTGATTTTCTACACTACGCCCTACAGTCTAAACGGATTGATGGATTTTGAAATATGAGGTGTCTATAGATTTGTAAAAATTGCGAGAGTGATCAAGATGACGTCTGCAAATTAAAAAAGAGAGGAATAATCCATTTTTTTTGTAAGAAGTTACAATATGCTGTGTGAAAGCTAGTGAAAAGCAGATTCCAAATATACTACCGTTTTGACACAAGACTAAAAAGTACGAAATATACTAAATTATTAAGAAAAACAAAAAACCCGACTGCATAGAAAATTCATATTCATCGTATAAATATTTTTTTTTTATATTCGAACCCGCGACTCTCGGCACAGCAGGCAAGTTCACTGCAGACTGTGCTACCCGGCCGTCGATAATAAATACCTTGACATAGTATTTTGAGCTTTACTGCACACAGTGTGATAAAGAATGTTATTTGAAAACTGGTAAACATTTTAATACCCCTACAGTACCTACTTACCTTCCTTTATTTGTCTTTTGATTATTTGCTCTACAAGGTGAAATTGATATCATTAGCATCCTTATAAACTGAGAGTCTACCCATCAATCTGAACAACTTTCACTATAGGAGCAAACAGATCGGAGCAAAAAAATAATCAGCTGTTATAACATATAAATAGTCAGCATACATTTGAGTCAAGTAGGCATTTCAGTTTAGTATGGAACAGCTGATTATGTTTTTGCTCCGATCGGTTTGGTCCCATAGTGAAAGTTGTTCAGTTTGATGGGTAGACTCTTAGTATAAAAGGATGCTAATGATATCAATTTCACCCTGTATAATCTAAATTTCGTGTTATTCCGTGATATCTATGAAATTCATGATGTCAAAAAAAGATATGAATGGAGCAAGATGACATATTACGTCGACCGACCGACCCCTCGCAATACGATATGAGCTGGAAGATCTTCGACGCAATTCATTAACTCAATGGCAGGTTTCACTAAAACGTAGGTATTGTGGAGGGCGTAAGTCAGACCTCCTTACAGTATCTACTTAATTCCTGTGGTTCGACAATCGTTATGGGTTTTGGCTTCCTCCCAAATTCTGTGTTGTTTGTCTGTTTTTCAGTTGGTGAAACTCCCCATTGCTGTTACATCTTCCTCAATACAATTAACTAATTAATAATACTACAAAATTTACAAGACAGGAAAACCCAAATTATAAATGCGATAAATCTGACCTTAGACTCTGAGAGTCTAAGGTCAGATTTATCGCTACTATTAATAAAAACATTTCATTCTCTCTCTCTTTCTAATTAGTCTAAGAGCCCACTGTATTAAATTCTGCTTGATTAAACGAGATAATTTCATTGTGTATATTCCTAAGGGCCTACCAACGCTGCGCTTTCCGGTACGCAGTAAGGTAGGCGGTCGCCACTCGAGAACTCTTCGGCCCCATCGGCAATAAGCCCCGCCCATAGCCACTTTAGTTTAGCAATTCTTTTAGCTATGTGCTGTCATACTACTCTAGTTCTTCTGCGGATCTCTTCATTTCTGCTTATGCCATTGCCCTTTGAGTTACTTTCAGCCTTTTTATGAGGCCTTGAATGAGTCACTCGCAATACACACTGGTCAAAGACTGCATAAAACCTCCGCTCCGAGAGTAAATGCAATCTTATTGGTTAATATTTCTCCGTTTCTCCGCTCCGCCGCCTATCTCAGCGTCAATGGACAGGCACCCTTAAGTTCGGAGTTCTTCCGAAACTCGGCCACAATCCCGTTGTCACCCGGCACCTTGTTGTTCTTTAGCTGTTTGAGAGCCATTCTAATCTCGTACAGGCTGACGTCCGGAATATTTTCTGTATAGTGCCGGATCAATCTAGCTCTGGGGTCGTTAGCCAGACGTGTGTAACTATACATAGAATTTCTCAACCTCTCTCAGAGACTCTGGCTTGGACGATACAATTCTGTCATCTTTGGTCTTCAGCTTTGATGGCTGGCTTAGCCCAATGGCTTGGCCCAATGGACAGGTCCCTTGCAAAGTGAAAGAAATTACTGAAACTAAAGACGAATACACTGACATAGTAAATCCAGGAGTAAAAGAAAATGAAACACATAAGGTAGATGCATGCCCGCGTAATTAATCTAGTAAGTGTCTCACAGAAGAAAGTACAATATCTAATATATCCATAAATAGAAAATTTATTGCAAAAAAAGACTAACACTCTAGTATCACAGTCCTGATTATAATGAGTTATAGGCAATGCTAGTCTCTAGTAATTTAAGATTTTAGGAAACCAAAAGTCTCAAAAACTTCAAGTTTTCAATATGAGGAAACAAATAGTGTCCAGAGAATTTAAATGTTAGAAGAAAAGATGAAAGCACAGTAAATCCACGAAAGTTGGAAAATCGTAATGTAGGTAGTTTATTTCAAGCTATTTCGTTCAGTAGCTCGTTGAGGAGAGATCACCATAATGATGATTGACAACTCGTTGATTATATAAATAAATAAATAAAAGTTCCCCAAGTGTCCCACTATGATCCCCCGCTAATAATGTCATCTCTTTTCTGAATTATATTTTTAAGTCTTGCCCTGGATCTTTTAAATACCTCTGAGAAAGAGATTGTTGCTATTGTAGCTTGCACTATAAACATCTATCGAATGATCTATCGGAAAATATTGATAACCCTTATTAGAGCCACGCTTTTAGATCCTATAAAAGAGGTTACAGAGAGGAGAATGCACAGTCTACCACGATGAAGCGACTCGTACGAACTGCATTGGTCTTAGGCCTAGTCGTGTGCGCCTACTCTGCACCATGTAAGTATATTTATCTTTATATTCTATTCATCTTCGATCAATTCATTTAATAAACTAGCTTTTTTATAGGCTACAGTATTTTCACCAATAATATTATTTTTTTTAATTGTGTATTCTGAAAAGTGGTTAAGCTTAACATACAAAAGTTTTCCATCATTCATGTTCTAGTTATTCTTCATTGTTTGTTCTCCTCTTTTTTCGTGTCAGCATGAGCTATATCGCATGACAAATTAAAATAATATTATAAATACCTAATATTATTTAATAAAACTGTTTGCTAAAAGAGAATCTTTCATCAATCATTGAAGAAAAACTATAAACCCAAACTTATCGAAAATGCATTCCATAATAACAATTTTCACTAATTGTTTTATCATAACATTGAAACGAAGTGAGATTATTTTGCTAGAACATAGTGTTCTAATCAAATAAGATCTATAATTATTATTGTTTGGGAAAATTATAATAAGGATACAATATTATTCCAGTGAAAAAGTCATCATCATCACTACACAGTATAAAACTAAGTCGTTTCCCGATGTCTGTCCCAATGTATGCTTAGATTTTTGAAACTACGCAACGGATTTAGATGCGTTTCTTTAAATAGATAGAGTGATTTAAGAGGAAGGTTTATATGTATACAAATACATCAGCATTGCACCCGCGCGAAGCCGGGGCGGGTCGCTAGTAGTTTCTAAAAAAGGGTTGCCGTCCTATGGCCGCCTTGGCAGCCGAATGCAATAATGATTTTTTGATGTTTATCTCTTTTATTCAAGTTTTAATCTCTTTTTAACCGACTTCAAAAAAGGAGGAGGTTTTATTTATTTATTATTTCAAAATGGTAGGAAAGTTTTACTAAAAATGAAGTAATTTATTTAATTCATTACATCAAATAAAATGCTCTTAGGACAGCCCAAATTGTAGGTTGCTGGTGCAAGTCCAACCGATGATAAAATTTTTTAATCTTTAAATTGAAATAAAATTAACTTTTCTATTATCTACAAACTGATATTAACATGTCGTTAGGCTACATAGTAGAATTAGGTTGAGAACAGAGTAGACCTTCCTGCGTTACTATAATTATTTAGTTATCAGATACGTACGTAAACGTATGCTGCTGATGATAATTGTTGTTATAGTTAAAAGAATAGCAGACTTATGAGAGGTGAGGAGTACACCTTACTAATTCATAAAATTTTCGCAGGTGGCTGTGGTCGATGTGGTGGCGGCGATAAGTACATCATTGAAGATGCCGTACTTGGAGGCGGCGGCGGTGGAAGCTTGGAACTTCATCGTGTAGCTCGCTCACCTGGCGGTGGTGGTGGCGGAAGCCTAGAAGCTGTGATGGGTGGCGGCGGCGGTGGAAGCATTGAAGAAACTCTAATCGGCGGAGGCGGCGGTGGTGGACTCATTGGTGGTGGCGGTGGTGGTGGCCTTCATCGTGTAGCTCGCTCACCTGGCGGTGGTGGTGGCGGAAGCCTTGAAGCTGTGATGGGTGGTAGTGGAGGTGGAAGCATTGAAGAAGCCGTACTTGGAGGCGGTGGTGGTGGAAGCTTGGAACTTCATCGTGTAGCTCGCTCGCCTGGCGGTGGAGGCGGCGGAAGCCTTGAAGCTGTGATGGGAGGCGGTGGAGGTGGAAGCATTGAAGAAACTCTAATCGGTGGAGGCGGCGGTGGGGGACTTATTGGTGGAGGCGGTGGTGGTGGCCTTCATCGTGTAGCTCGCTCTCCAGGCGGTGGTGGTGGCGGAAGCCTTGAAGCTATGATGGGTGGCGGTGGCGGTGGCAGCATTGAAGAAGCCGTACTTGGAGGCGGTGGCGGTGGAAGCTTAGAACTTCATCGTGTAGCTCGCTCACCTGGCGGTGGAGGCGGCGGAAGCCTTGAAACGTTGATTGGTGGAGGTGGAGGTGGAAGCATTGAAGAAACTCTAATCGGTGGAGGCGGCGGTGGGGGACTTATTGGTGGAGGCGGTGGTGGTGGCCTTCATCGTGTAGCTCGCTCACCTGGCGGTGGAGGCGGCGGAAGCCTTGAAGCTGTGATGGGTGGCGGTGGAGGTGGAAGCATTGAAGAATCTCCTCAATAGTAGAGGGCGGCAATGAGAAGTAAACTGTGCTAGATACTCACCTATTTAAAACTTAATTTAAATAATTAAAAAAAATCGTTATTTCTAATATTTGTTGTTTCATTAGTTTTAGTCGCTGTAAGCCTTCTGTAAGCAGATCATAGTTGTCAGTCCAGAACATTGTGAACATTCTTAAATTTAAGTTCAACGTATTGTCAATAACTGTCGAGTTAATGATAACGCGCTCGAGCAACTTTTGTCTCTGCAACTAATTTGTCTCTCACAGGGTTTGTATGAAAAGTCGCGTCGTTAAATGCGCGCACTTTCATAAAAACCCGTAGACTTAATGTGAGAGACAAATTAGTTGCGGAGACAAAAGTTGCTCGTGCGCGTTATCTCTAAATAGATAATAAAGATAATACATCTTAATATAATATATCTTAATTTTTGGATTTAGTATTTATTTCCTCGATCTCATTTCTTGAATATATCAGTAAAGCATAATAGAGTGTATATTAAGAGAATTTGAACGCCCAATTCATCTGGTCGAAAATTTTCATCTTTTTTCTAACAAAAGGCATATAATTTTGTGGTGTGTTATAACGGTACAGGGGCTTTGTAACAGCGCTGCGTTTTATCTCACCGATCGGCGATCCCCGCTACCCAATCCACCGCGCTGCGTAGCCCCAACAACGTCCTATGCCGAGGTCCTCCGAGGACCCCTCTGGGTGCCCCTAGGTCGGTTGCTTATGTTCATTCATTTGGTTCGGTAGACTTTTTCAGATCCCTCCAATATTCCGCACTAAAAAGCAGTAGTTACTCCCTGAGCAGAGCTGTAATAGTCATCACAAAAAAAATAACAGTGATTTAAAATTGTAGTTTGTAATTGGTAGACCTATGTAATACAACATAAAACCTGTAGGCCTCGCATGCCACCCCCGAGAAAACAATATAAATCGAGATGTGCCACCATCCTTTTTATTTTACGTATGCCAGAAAGAGCGCGCATGACGTTTTTCTCGATTAAACGCTTTGTCGTGGGTGGCATGCTAGCCGTACTGGAGCGAGCAGAGCGATCTCAAGATTAACTTGCAATATGCTCAGATTATGTAAAATAGAATTAATTTATGAAGCGAGCTCGAAATTTCGCAATATATTTTGACTCTACTCTGATTTTCCATAACCACATTGAGCTTCTTCGACTTTTCCAGAAAATATGTATATTTAACTATATATGTCTATACTTTTTGGTTCTTTTTAATTCTGGGGTGGACCGTAGACCACTTGCTACGCCTATGCCCTATCGCTTTCAGAATGCTGCAAGGGCTTCTCTTAGCTAGGGTGATTTTGCAGCAGGTCTGGCATGTTCACGGACGCTCATGTCGATCGACTTCCTACTACTCTCCGCAAACAAAGGTGTGCGCAATGATCACAATGTGTGCTGCGGAGGGTTCAAATCATCACCAATAGCACCCTGAATATAGTCTCAAGTCGATACTGCGGCAATGATTTTATTAAGCACTTGATCAATCTAAACTTAAGTGTTTATACTAACATAGCTATTTAAGTGTGATACTAACAGAAATATGTATGTAATGTCTGAAAAATAACAGATATTAATTTGTGGCGATTTGTAAAGAGTCTTAGCATAGGCAGGCGTAACATAATGTATATATGTTGTACATAGGGTTCCGTTCCGAGTGAAAGATCAAGTTCATTATTTGATAAACCAATGTATTGCTGGAGGTGCCCAACTGGACTGAGATGGCACAGAAAAGAGGTGAATGGCGTGCTTTGTTGTCGGAGGCCAAGACCCACTTCGGGTCCCTGAGCCAGCATAGTAAGTAGTAAGTAATGTATTACTTACATTCTTATCTTGATTTTGCATGAGCACATTGGTGAAACTCTTGTATCATCATTCTCCTGCCCTTATCCTATTATTTGAGGCCGCTGCAAGTATCGATATCGTAGTACCTGTCGCCAGTTCTCTTTTTCGTTTTTGATCTCCACTAAATGAGCGACACGAGAAGTTACCTTAAGGTCCATGGGACATTGCTATCGCTCCTTAAGTAGTTGTCAGTTAATGCTTAATGTTGACCTTTGTTTAGATTAGCTGTGACATACCAATCCAAAGTACCCTCATCACAATGCAAAAATATCAAATCCAATTATAATGTAATATTTCGCAGTATTCACTCTTGCAGTTAAATGTTTAAGCTGTTGTTTCCGTGCCTTCAGCATAAGTAAGTGTTATGGACACCTTGTAGCGAGTGGTCACGTTAGTATCATCTCTGAAGGTAATTATTATTATGGTTGAGCAAATCGTTAGATCACTGTGTTTATCAATATGTTTATTCCTTTCAAAGATAAGCAGCAGTCAATCAGAATGGTTCATGCGCATCTTGTGTATCTACACTAAGTGCCCCACGTGATGCAATTGACATTGCAACAAGGTAATTAATAATTTGCATTCTAGCTAATCTCTACCAATTAAAGTAATAATTTGAAATTGATTTATGCATAATTTACTAGTTTCGCTATCTGCATTTGACCCTTCATCTTTTAGAGTTCGGTGGATTCCAATATAATCTTTACTCTCTATTATGAAACATCTTGAAGCTACTATTTTGATTGATGAAACGGCAGAAAAATTACCTAATTCGTTTTCATGTACAAAATGGCTTTCTACCTACATATTTTTAATTATCATTTCAAAAACACCTATCCCTTTATGTTTAAATAATAAAAAAGTATGTTTAGGGCATAGACTTATATATTACTAGCGTTTTAGGGTGTTTATTTAAGAGTATTTAACGCCCAATTCATCTGTCCCAAAATTTTCATCTTGTTTATATCTGATAAATCTTGTCTATGTCAAATCTTTATCTTGTTTGTATGTTCTGTTTTAGTATGCAATAAAGTATAATTGATTGATTTATTAACAAAAGGCATACAATTTCAAATCGCTGTTATTTTTTTTGTGTGACTACTGCTTTTTAGCGCGGACTATTGGAGGGATCTGAAAAGGTCTACCGAACCAAATGAATGAACATAAGCAACCGACCTAGGGGCACCCAGAGGGGTCCTCGGAGGACCTCGGCATAGGACGTTGTTGGGGCTACACAGCGCGGTGGATTGGGTAGCGGGGATCGCCGATCGGTGAGATAAAACGCTGCGCTGTTACAAAGCCCCTGTACCGTTATAACACACCACAAAATTATATGCCTTTTGTTAGAAAAAAGATGAAAATTTTCGACCAGATGAATTGGGCGTTCAAATTCTCTTAAATATACACTCTATTATGCTTTACTGATATATTGAAGAAATGAGATCGAGGAAATAAATACTAAATCTAAAAATTAAGATATATTATGTTAAGATGTATTATCTTTATTATCTATTTAGAGATAGCGCGCACGAGCAACTTTTGTCTCCGCAACTAATTTGTCTCTCACATCAAGTCTACGGGTTTTTATGAAAGTGCGCGCATGTAACGACGCGACTTTTCATACAAACCCTGTGAGAGACAAATTAGTTGCAGAGACAAAAGTTGCTCGAGCACGTTATCATTAACTCGACAGTTATTGACAATACGTTGAACTTAAATTTAAGAATGTTCACAATGTTCTGGACTGACAACTATGATCTGCTTACAGAAGGCTTACAGCGACTAAAACTAATGAAACAACAAATATTAGAAATAACGATTTTTTTAAATTATTTAAATTAAGTTTTAAATAGGTGAGTATCTAGCACAGTTAACTTCTCATTGCCGCCCTCTACTATTGAGGAGATTCTTCAATGCTTCCACCTCCACCGCCACCCATAACAGCTTCAAGGCTTCCGCCGCCACCACCGCCAGGTGAGCGAGCTACACGATGAAGGCCACCACCACCGCCTCCACCAATAAGTCCCCCACCGCCGCCTCCACCGATTAGAGTTTCTTCAATGCTTCCACCTCCACCGCCTCCCATCACAGCTTCAAGGCTTCCGCCGCCACCACCGCCAGGCGAGCGAGCTACACGATGAAGTTCCAAGCTTCCACCACCACCGCCTCCAAGTACGGCTTCTTCAATGCTTCCACCTCCACCACCACCCATCACAGCTTCAAGGCTTCCGCCACCACCACCGCCAGGTGAGCGAGCTACACGATGAAGGCCACCACCACCGCCACCACCAATGAGTCCACCACCGCCGCCTCCGCCGATTAGAGTTTCTTCAATGCTTCCACCGCCGCCGCCACCCATCACAGCTTCTAGGCTTCCGCCACCACCACCGCCAGGTGAGCGAGCTACACGATGAAGTTCCAAGCTTCCACCGCCGCCGCCTCCAAGTACGGCTTCTTCAATGATGTATTTATCGCCGCCACCACATCGACCACAGCCACCTGCGAAAATTTTATGAATTAGTAAGGTGTACTCCTCACCTCTCATAAGTCTGCTATTCTTTTAACTATAACAACAATTATCATCAGCAGCATACGTTTACGTACGTATCTGATAACTAAATAATTATAGTAACGCAGGAAGGTCTACTCTGTTCTCAACCTAATTCTACTATGTAGCCTAACGACATGTTAATATCAGTTTGTAGATAATAGAAAAGTTAATTTTATTTCAATTTAAAGATTAAAAAATTTTATCATCGGTTGGACTTGCACCAGCAACCTACAATTTGGGCTGTCCTAAGAGCATTTTATCTGATGTAATGAATTAAATAAATTACTTCATTTTTAGTAAAACTTTCCTACCATTTTGAAATAATAAATAAATAAAACCTCCTCCTTTTTTGAAGTCGGTTAAAAAGAGATTAAAACTTGAATAAAAGAGATAAACATCAAAAAATTATTATTGCATTCGGCTGCCAAGGCGGCCATAGGACGGCAACCCTTTTTTAGAAACTACTAGCGACCCGCCCCGGCTTCGCGCGGGTGCAATGCTGATGTATTTGTATACATATAAACCTTCCTCTTAAATCACTCTATCTATTTAAAGAAACGCATCTAAATCCGTTGCGTAGTTTCAAAGATCTAAGCATACATTGGGACAGACATCGGGAAGCGACTTAGTTTTATACTGTGTAGTGATGATGATGACTTTTTCACTGGAATAATATTGTATCCTTATTATAATTTTCCCAAACTATAATAATTATAGATCTTATTTGATTAGAACACTATGTTCTAGCAAAATAATCTCACTTCGTTTCAATGTTATGATAAAACAATTAGTGAAATTTGTTATTATGGAATGCAATTTCGATAAGTTTGGGTTTATAGTTTTTCTTCAATGATTGATGAAAGATTCTCTTTTAGCAAACAGTTTTATTAAATAATATTAGGTATTTATAATATTATTTTAATTTTTCATGCGATATAGCTCATGCTGACACGAAAAAAGAGGAGAACAAACAATGAAGAATAACTAGAACATGAATGATGGAAAACTTTTGTATGTTAAGCTTAACCACTTTTCAGAATACACAATTAAATAAAAATAATATTATTGGTGAAAATACTGTAGCCTATAAAAAAGCTAGTTAATTAAATGAATTGATCGAAGATGAATAGAATATAAAGATAAATATACTTACATGGTGCAGAGTAGGCGCACACGACTAGGCCTAAGACCAATGCAGTTCGTACGAGTCGCTTCATCGTGGTAGACTGTGCATTCTCCTCTCTGTAACCTCTTTTATAGGATCTAAAAGCGTGGCTCTAATAAGGGTTATCAATATTTTCCGATAGATCATTCGATAGATGTTTATAGTGCAAGCTACAATAGCAACAATCTCTTTCTCAAAGGTATTTAAAAGATCCAGGGCAAGACTTAAAAATATAATTCAGAAAAGAGATGACATTATTAGCGGGGGATCATAGTGGGATACATGGGGAACTTTTATTTATTTATTTATATAATCAACGAGTTGTCAATCAACATATGGTGATCTCTCCTCAACGAGCTACTGAACGAAATAGCTTGAAATAAACTACCTACATTACGATTTTCCAACTTTCGTGGATTTACTGTGCTTTCATCTTTTCTTCTAACATTTAAATTCTCTGGACACTATTTGTTTCCTCATATTGAAAACTTGAAGTTTTTGAGACTTTTGGTTTCCTAAAATCTTAAATTACTAGAGACTAGCATTGCGTATAACTCATTATAATAGGGACTGTGATACTAGAGTGTTAGTCTTTTTTTGTAATAAATTTTCTATTTATGGATATATTAGATATTGTACTTTCTTCTGTGAGACACTTACTAGATTAATTACGCGGGCATGCATCTACCTTATGTGTTTCATTTTCTTTTACTCCTGGATTTACTATGTCAGTGTATTCGTCTTTAGTTTCAGTAATTTCTTTCACTTTGCAAGGCACCTGTCCATTGGGCCAAGCCATTGGGCTAAGCCAGCCATCAAAGCTGAAGACCAAAGATGACAGAATTGTATCGTCCAAGCCAGATTCTCTGAGAGAGGTTGAGAAATTCTATGTATAGTTACACACGTCTGGCTAACGACCCCAGAGCTAGATTGATCCGGCACTATACAGAAAATATTCCGGACGTCAGCCTGTACGAGATTAGAATGGCTCTCAAACAGCTAAAGAACAACACGGTGCCGGGTGACAACGGGATTGTGGCCGAGTTTCGGAAGAACTCCGAACTTAAGGGTGCCTGTCCATTGACGCTGAGATAGGCGGCGGAGCGGAGAAACGGAGAAATATTAACCAATAAGATTGCATTTACTCTCGGAGCGGAGGTTTTATGCAGTCTTTGACCAGTGTGTATTGCGAGTGACTCATTCAAGGCCTCATAAAAAGGCTGAAAGTCACTCAAAGGGCAATGGCATAAGCAGAAATGAAGAGATCCGCAGAAGAACTAGAGTAGTATGACAGCACATAGCTAAAAGAATTGCTAAACTAAAGTGGCTATGGGCGGGGCTTATTGCCGATGGGGCCGAAGAGTTCTCGAGTGGCGACCGCCTACCTTACTGCGTACCGGAAAGCGCAGCGTGGGTAGGCCCTCCATAAGATGGACCCTTGGGAGAGGCCTGTATCCAGCAGTGAACCTCCATCGGCTGAGATGATGATGATGACACATGAATGTGTAGGATACGAATGTCGGTGTGTGTTCGAACTTCAATTTCAATTTACTTTGTGCGTTCTGTATAAATTTAATCGGTAATTAATCTGTTAGGAATATACACAATGAAATTATCTCGTTTAATCAAGCAGAATTTAATACAGTGGGCTCTTAGACTAATTAGAAAGAGAGAGAGAATGAAATGTTTTTATTAATAGTAGCGATACATCTGACCTTAGACTCTCAGAGTCTAAGGTCAGATTTATCGCATTTATAATTTGGGTTTTCCTGTCTTGTAAATTTTGTAGTATTATTAATTAGTTAATTGTATTGAGGAAGATGTAACAGCAATGGGGAGTTTCACCAACTGAAAAACAGACAAACAACACAGAATTTGGGAGGAAGCCAAAACCCATAACGATTGTCGAACCACAGGAATTAAGTAGATACTGTAAGGAGGTCTGACTTACGCCCTCCACAATACCTACCTTTTAGTGAAACCTGCCATTGAGTTAATGAATTGCGTCGAAGATCTTCCAGCTCATATCGTATTACGAGGGGTCGGTCGGTCGACGTAATATGTCATCTTGCTCCATTCATATCTTTTTTTGACATCATGAATTTCATAGATATCACGGAATAACACGAAATTTAGTAGGCTGATTCTGATTATACAGGGTGAAATTGATATCATTAGCATTTTATACTAAGAGTCTACCCATCAAACTGAACAACTTTCACTATGGGACCAAACCGATCGGAGCAAAAACATAATCAGCTGTTCCATACTAAACTGAAATGCCTACTCGACTCAAATGTATGCTGACTATTTATATGTTATAAAACAGCTGATTATTTTTTTGCTCCGATCTGTTTGCTCCTATAGTGAAAGTTGTTCAGATTGATGGGTAGACTCTCAGTTTATAAGGATGCTAATGATATCAATTTCACCCTGTAGAGCAAATAATCAAAAGATTTTATTAAAGACAAATAAAGGAAGGTAAGTGGGTACTGTCGGGGTATTAAAATGTTTACCAGTTTTCAAATAACATTCTTTATCACACTGTGTGCAGTAAAGCTCAAAATACTATGTCAAGGTATTTATTATCAACGGCCGGGTAGCACATTCTGCAGTGAACTTGCCTGCTGTGCCGAGAGTCGCGGGTTCGAATATAAAAAAAAAATATTTATACGATGAATATGAATTTTCTTTGCAGTCGGGTTTTTGTTTTTCTTAATAATGTAGTATATTTCGTACTTTTTAGTCTTGTATCAAAATGGTAGTATATTTGGAATCTGCTTTTCACTAGCTTTCACTTGATACCCATATTGTAACTTCTTACAAAAAAAATGGATTATTCTTCTCTTTTTTAATTTGCAGACGTCATCTTGATCACTCTCACAATTTTTACAAATCTATAGACACCTCATACTTCAAAATCCATCAATCCGTTTAGACTGTAGGGCGTGACAAAGAAATAGACATACAAATACATACTACAAAACATAACCCTCCTTCTGGCGCAGTCAAAACTCTTACCTGTTTGATAATCACTATCATCTGGTTTGTTAATTGACTATCAGTCATCGTCAGCAATGATCCTATTTTCATTTTTGAGTGGGCTATTGCAAGCATGGTTCGGGTAGGTGTATTGCTGATCGTTTGTGTTCGCCCCAAGCTCGCCAATTTTAATACCTCCAAACATTTGGTATTTGTGCCGATTTATTCATACATATTTTAATCAAATCTCGAGCTCGTGTCGCTCGCACCTGATGATCGTATGGCGACAACCTTATCTTACTTGCAATCCAACCTAGCATGCAACGTCAAATTTAAGTCTTGCCGTGGTCTTGCTACCATCAGTGGCAGTTGATGAGCTGGCTGGCCGGATGCTCCCCTTAGGAAAAATCCCTAGCTACGCCACTGCAAATGGTGATCAGGGTTTGATGATGGAACCGGAAGATCACCACAGGATCTCCGCAGTTGTCAACGTAGACCCACCGAGTTTGGGCTCGTTAGATTGGTCTCGATGAGTAGATGGCTTATAGTATTATGATAGTATTAATAATAAATACAACCGTACAAAAATTCCATAGAACTTAGTGGTACAGTCAGCAGCAATAAGTTATATACATTTTAGTAATACGACGTAGAGCTAAAGTGTATACAACTTATTGCTGCTGTCTCTACAGGCCAGGAGTCTAACCGCCACCTCGTAATTTAGTTGCTGATTAACTCTCTTCCGTATGACTTATCACTGATCCTAGGCCGGGTGGCATAAGCCAGCTTTTAATCCCAATCTGAAGCTGATGAGCTTATTAGGAGAAGTACTGTCCAATTTTTGATTATTTTGATAAATTTTAATTAGATAAGTTGACAAATAAGTCAAACGAGACCATACAAAAATAAAACCGGTCAAGTGTGAGTCGGGGTGGAGTCGGGCTACTCGCGCACCGAGGGTTCCGTACCACTCCATGACACAAAATAATTATTATAAACGTACAAAAAAGTTTTGTTTTCAACGGGACCTTTAGCGTGAGACTGACTCACACTTGACCGGTTTTTAGGATTCCGTACCCAAAGGCTAAAACGGAACCCTAGTACTAAGACTCCGCTGTCCGTCCATCTGTCACCAGGCTGTACTAGTATCTCATGAACCGTAATAGTTAGACAGTTGGAACGTTGAAATTTTCACAAATGATGTATTTCTGTTGCCGCTTTAACCACAAATACTAAAAGACAGAATAAAATATAAGATCTTTTGCCGTTTTTTGCTCGATAATGATGCGGAACGCTTCGTGCGCGAGTCCGACTAGCACTTGGCTGGCTTTTATTATTTGTTGTGATATTGTATAGTTTGCAAGTTTGACATTACTATAGAGCGACAAGAAAAAACTTTTATAAAAATTTGTTTATTGTATGAGGACCCTTAATTTTTAACTTTTTGAAATTTGTATTATTTGAAATATTATTGATTTTTAAACATGTTACAGCCATGATGCCATGTTTGTATTATTTGTTTGCAAATAATAATAAAGCACATGTTTTGGAAATTTCAACTGTCTAGCTATTACCGTTCAAAAGCTACAGCTCTAAATAGGTAGGACAGACGGACGGATGGACCGACGGAAGGACGGACAACGTAGGCTTATGAATAGGGTCCCGTTTTTACCCTATGGGTATGGAACCCTAAAAATACAGCAGTGCGTCAACAGACGTCAACTACGCGTGCCACTTGTTATTATTATATGGGGTTGGGATCCTTTGACAGGCACCTTTTTGCACCTTTGTGAAAGCCCCTATAAGTTTCATATACAGATCACAAAAACTAAAGGGAGATGTGAAAAGGGGGCGGAGCCAGTGTCGTAGCAATATGCGCAAAAACGGAACACATTGCTCGCGACAGTATGGATTGAATATATTATGAGGCTGAAAGCCCGTCGAGATATTATGTGTAATTAGTTTACAATGTTTGCGTAGTACTAAAGATTATTCGAACGTTGAGTTCTGATACCGCAATTGATAATGAACACATTCAAGCTAACAAAATACTTGCTGTTGCGTGTTGTTATGTAATTAAAGATGATCTTCAGTGGTATACGCTATTCATTTCAGTATTTACAGCTGCTTAATATTAGTAATATCTTCTTAGCTCCAATACAAGATGTCTGAGGTTCGAGGTTATATTTCCAGCTTCCCCTAGACCGTGACACTGACAGCAACTGTCAGTCTGCTTTGACTTGCGTTCTGTTATTACTACACTTGCGACACTAGGTTTCGCACTCACCGCGTTGGTTGGCATTTCTCTAGATCTCTATGGTCTCATACTTATCCCTACTGCAGTTAAGAATCGTAGTAATTTCTGGCTCGGAATGTATCTCATCTGTGGCCGTTGTGTTATGTAACGCACGATAAGGCTATATCATCTGAAGCCGTAGCATGCTACACGTGATACGGCTGTATCACGTCTTTTATCTCGTTCGTTCGCGCACAAATAGAAAGAGAGCGAAAGTGTGATAGCGCTGTATCACGGTAGCTTGCTACCCATGCTGATCATCTTATATAACATCTCGTTCGTCCGCAAATAGAAAGAGAGCTAAGGCGCGAAAGCGCTATATTACGCCGCCATACTACGGCCACTGGTGTCAATACTTGTCTGCCTAGATGTGTACTTCTTTTGTGTATCAATGCCATTTGACAAATTATCTAAATTCGTAGGTTTTATTTTTGACACTGGCCTACAGTGGCAGGATCATGTAGAATCATTATGTCAAAGTTTGAATGCGGCGTATTACGCAATCGCTAGACTAGTACCAACTCTTAGTAAAAAAACTTACTAACAGCCTATTACGGTTATTTCCAGTCACTTGTGATATACGGAATAGATCTGTGGGGCCTTGCTGCTGATAGGGACAGACCATTTATAATTCAAAAACGGACCATTCGTCGAATAGCCAGGGTTCCCCCTTACACACCGGCTAAGCAGTTGTTTATAGACCTTGGGATACTAACAGTGCCATCCATTTATATATTGGAAATAGCTAAATACGTTAGGCGCAATCTGAATGATTTCCCAACACTCGAATCGCTACAGTGCAAATATAACTTGCGGAATCCGAACAAACTACTTTCGGTACAACATAGACTGTCAAAAACGGGCAATTCTCTAATGGTGATGGGTCCGCGCATCTACAATAAAATATCGGACGAAATAAAGAATGCAAAGTCAAATGCCATCTTTATTTGTAGACTCAAGCGTTATCTCATATCAAAAGCCCACTACTCTGTAGATGAATCCCTTTCGGATGGCTGGTGAATGTTTCAAAATAACCATATCTGCAATAATAAAACTATTGTTTTGAAATTTTAATTCTATTATATTTTATTGTTACGCAATTTATTTTAGATAAAGACCAGGTATACTTATGTATACCTCGGTTCGAACATTTATGTTATACTTAAAGAATCTTAACTTAATCATAATATGATTAGTCTATTTAAGTACCTACAGACATTGTAATTTAATATTATAATTGACATGTACCTACTACGACCTTAATTCTAAACTATTGACATTGTAAACTCATTTCTGAATAAATGAATATGAATATGAATATCAGGGGGCCACAGTCACATAGAAGGTGCAGGGGAGTTTCCATCTGCACCTTGCAACATCTGCAGCCGGTAGTATCACTTTCTTTCATTGTATTGCATATAGCCCAGTCATTTTAAGGAGTTGTGTTAGGAGAGGTGGGAAGTAATTATTAATTGGACTTTTAAACTGTAAGCGGCACCATTTAGTAACAAAAATACTATTTGAAAAATTTTTAAAAAATCGCTTCTCAACACAGAAATCAGAATTGTGAGTCCCAGAAGGCTTTTAAATTAATAATACTAATACCAATGCACTCATTTGAATTCAATTTAACAATATTAACTATTTTTGGGCATTTAAATTAAAAAAATGCGATTTTTACTAGAAAATACAAATGTATTTTTCAAAACCTTCTAAGTAGACATCAATATTTACACCATGTTTGAAGTATGGATAATGGTAATGCCTTAAATATATGTAAAAAAAAAATTACCATCAAATTTTTTATAACGGAGATAATAGCTAAATTTTAAATTTGGAACTGTTGCTGACGGGATTTCTTTTTAATGTTGGTTCATATCGAAGCTCAAATTGGCTTTTAAATACTATACCGAAAAAAAATTCAATTATTAATTAGTCCCGGCTCAAACCGTAAAATGACTGGGCTAATATTTATTTTATTTGCAGTGGCCTGTGAGTGACCTTGCTAATGCAAAAAATTGATCCTTGCTGAGAGCAAGGAGACTGTTCGCAAGCTTGCGATTATAGCCTTTGATAAGTGCTTTTTAACACTGACACATGCCTGAAGTGTTCGCCATAGCTTTATCGCCTCTCCAAAGCTGGCTTTATTCAAATAATAATGCCTTAGGACCTTTAGGGATTCCGAAAAATGGTTCGGGGCTTATGAAGTGGCCTTTCTAGCTATTTCATCCGCAAAGCCAATCTACTAAGTAAGGAAATACTAATTTAGTACGGATGTACCGAATAACTAGTAGAATTTTCGCTATATAGGTACTATGGCTAGCTATTACTAGCTATAATAACTATTTATAACTAATTAACTATTTATATTATTAGTGCTAATAGCATTTT
The DNA here is from genome assembly GCA_927399405.1 of Agonopterix arenella. Classification (NCBI taxonomy): domain Eukaryota; kingdom Metazoa; phylum Arthropoda; class Insecta; order Lepidoptera; family Depressariidae; genus Agonopterix; species Agonopterix arenella. The sequence goes on from OV656691.1 coordinate 3,433,238, forward strand.
AAAGTATCCATATAGCTTATAGTTTCATAGCTAAATTCAGATTTCAGATTGGTGGAAGGGAATCGAATAAATAATGATTTCATAATAATTATTGTAATAAAAAATAATTTATTTAATGATGAAAATACTTTATAAATTTTAACTATAATAATATGAGGATTTTCAACTGTGTTTTCTTTGTTGACGAAGGTGTTTCCTACAGTTTGATTATTTGATGGCGAGTTGTTCCTGAAACAAAAGAAAAACTACTGTAGGACGAATAATACGAAGGGTTATCATAAACGTAATAATTTCGGTAGACAATTACATACCTGATCTAATTTCACTAGCGTCCACCGCCACCACCGCCGCCGATAAGGCCACCGCCGCCACCTCCGCCAATAAGTCCACCGCCGCCTCCTCCTCCAATTAGACCACCGCCACCACCTCCTCCTACGAGTGTTTCTTCAACACTGCCGCCGCCACCGCCGCCAGGTGAGCGAGCTACACGATGAAGCCCACCGCCGCCGCCTCCGCCAATGAGTCCACCACCGCCGCCTCCGCCGATTAGAGTTTCTTCAATGCTTCCACCGCCGCCGCCGCCAGGTGAGCGAGCTACACGATGAAGTTCCAAGCTTCCACCGCCGCCGCCTCCAAGTACGGCTTCTTCAATGATGCAACTATCGCCGCCACCACATCCACCTTTGAAGTCACCTGCGAAAATTTGATGAATTAGTACGGTGTACTCCTCACCTCTCATAAGTCTGCTATTCTTTTAACTATAACAACAATTATCATCAGCAGCATACGTTTACGTACGCATCTGATAACTAAATAATTATAGTAACGCAGGAAGGTCTACTCTGTTCTCAACCTAATTCTACTAAGTAGCCTAACGACATGTTAATATCACTTTGTAGAGAATAGAAAAGTTAATTTTATTTCAATTTAAAGATTAAAAAATTTTATCATCGGTTGGACTTGCACCAGCAACCTACAATTTGGGCTGTCCTAAGAGTATTTTATTTGATGTAATGAATTAAATAAATCACTTGCCGGCGCCACCGCCGCCAGGTGAGCGAGCTACACGATGAAGGCCGCCACCGCCGCCTCCGCCAATAAGTCCACCACCGCCTCCTCCTCCAATGAGACCACCGCCGCCTCCTCCTCCAATGAGCGTTTCTTCAAGACTGCCGCCTCCGCCGCCGCCAGGTGAACGAGCTACACGATGAAGGCCACCACCGCCGCCTCCGCCAATAAGACCACCACCGCCTCCTCCTCCAATGAGTCCACCGCCGCCTCCTCCTCCAATGAGACCTCCGCCGCCTCCTCCTCCAATAAGGGTTTCTTCAAGACTGCCGCCGCCGCCGCCGCCAGGTGAGCGAGCTACACGATGAAGGCCACCTCCGCCGCCTCCGCCAATAAGACCACCACCGCCTCCTCCTCCAATGAGACCACCGCCGCCTCCTCCTCCAATGAGACCCCCGCCGCCTCCTCCTCCAATAAGGGTTTCTTCAAGACTGCCGCCGCCGCCGCCGCCAGGTGAACGAGCCACACGATGAAGGCCACCACCGCCGCCTCCGCCAATAAGTCCACCGCCGCCTCCTCCTCCAATGAGACCACCGCCGCCTCCTCCTCCAATAAGGGTTTCTTCAAGACTGCCGCCGCCGCCGCCGCCAGGTGAACGAGCTACACGATGAAGGCCACCACCGCCGCCTCCGCCAATAAGACCACCACCGCCTCCTCCTCCAATGAGACCACCGCCGCCTCCTCCTCCAATGAGACCACCGCCGCCTCCTCCTCCAATAAGGGTTTCTTCAAGACTGCCACCGCCGCCGCCGCCAGGTGAACGAGCTACACGATGAAGGCCACCACCGCCGCCTCCGCCAATAAGACCACCACCGCCTCCTCCTCCAATGAGACCACCGCCGCCTCCTCCTCCAATGAGACCACCGCCGCCTCCGCCTCCTATGAGCGTTTCTTCAACACTGCCGCCGCCACCGCCGCCAGGTGAGCGAGCTACACGATGAAGCCCGCCGCCGCCGCCTCCGCCAATAAGTCCACCGCCGCCTCCTCCTCCAATGAGAGTCTCTTCAAGGCTACCGCCGCCGCCCCCGCCGATTACAGCTTCGATGCTGCCGCCGCCACCACCACCAGGTGAGCGAGCTACACGGTGAAGTCCGCCACCGCCGCCTCCGCCAATAAGACCACCACCGCCACCTCCGCCAATGAGGCCACCACCACCGCCTCCGCCAATGAGGGTATCCTCAAGGCTGCCCCCGCCACCACCACCTGAAAAAAAGTGATAGGTATGATTAAAACGTAATGGACTTTATAATTTACCAGAGTTAACCCGCGACTTCGTCCGCACAAATTATATACCAGATTTTAAGTCAGATCATAAGCTATAAAAAAAAAAGTTTCATCAAAATCGGTTCAGTAGTTTTTGCGTTATGCTCGATCAAACAAATACATACAAACAGACAGACAAAAAATCCAAAAATTGGTGATATGGAATCAGGGACACCTAAAACCATATTGTAACTTTTTTTTTGTTGATATCTTCAATGTACAGACACACTTCTGTTACAGTTTTATAATAATGTAATAATAATAATTTATTTGCTGGCATATGATAATTCATGTAATTTTTTTCTTTTGCAGAATTTAAATTAAAAAAAAAAGATTATTTTCCCCAGTCCACAAACATTAGGCAGGTACAAATTAAATAGTTCTTATAAATAGGGACTTTTTAAATTGTTTGAATATTTACGGAGAAATACAATGTGAATGAAATATTATTTATTTAGACAACAATAAAGTGTAAAAAATAGAGTATTACTTTAAAAAATGAGAAAAAATAAAATAGTTGAATTAATGATACAACAAAGGATTTAGAGGTGAATTATATGAATAATTAGTAAAAGATATAAGTACCTGGGGCGGCGTAGGCGCACACGATGAGTCCAAGGACCAGGGCAGTTCGTACTAGTCGCTCCATCTCGTTGGACTATGATTAGATCTAGGATCAACCTCTTTTATATACATATTATATGAGCGTAATGCGTAGCTGTAATAAAGGTTATCAATGTATCACAGTGCAAAATAATGGATAATCTTAACAGAAACGACATTTCTGACCTAATGATGCACATGTTTTCCTCATCGGAATAATTGAAAATGCATTGGGACATTCGTTTGTAATATTTTGTACTCATTTAAAAAATTATGTTAAGAACAGTTTTTATAATACATTATACACTTTTTTGGTGAAAAATTTCATAGATCATGAGGGTAAAAATCTACCAAATTTCATAGATCATGAGGGTAAAAATCTACCTGTTTCTACTAAAGATACTCTTAAGGTTATAGGTTAGTATCATGCTTATAGGTTAGTATTATGGTTGATTTCAATATTTTATTTACAAGAACGGCACGTTTCAAAATGCACACGAGTGAAATCGGAAAATCGGATTAGTATAACTAATAAATGATAATTATATTTATTGCCTGGATGTTTATGTTAGAACCGAGGTCAAACAGTTCTGGTTGTATTGAATATTAAACTCTATCTGTACGTGTTTGGTGATACAAAAGCATAACACAACTTTAATGTTGAACTTTAGCCTGTATTTCCTAAGTATAGATACTTGCATCATCTTGACTGGGAATTCAAGGCGAATGAAAGAAAACTGATAGTCTGTTTTGATAGCCATCTTCCTCTTTAGTTATTACTTTCATGAAAGTTGATCGAGTAAGATTGAATAGAACTTTTGAATGAGTAGGTAACAGCGAATCGTTCGACGAGCATGTTAGTTTAACGTTTTTGTTAAATTTAAATTAACCATAATGATGCCCAATACAAAAGTTAAATTGTATGACAAGGCTGATCTGCTTTTAATCAATTCGCATGTGATGAAGACAAATGTTATGACAAATGATTGCTCAAAGGGCTTGAAACCTGAAAGGAGCGAACAACAGAAAACAACCCTTTGGTTTGAAATAACACCTGTAAAAGCCCAATAAGAATTATGATAAACATAAATTTCGAATGGAATAGATTTTGCCGAAACAATAAAAAACCCTAGAGAGCTTGAATCAGTGCCAGAACATAATTTTTCGTGAAACACTTGAACTGCTCTATCTAAAACAGTTTTAGGTGGAATAGAACCCTGCACTGAACTTGAAAAAATTACGATCCTCAAAAGATGACGGTACAATGGAAGAAAAACTGGATTTGTTAAAGAATTTATCAGTATTGGTTGTGTTATAGCCTAAAGTGTTACCTACAGTGTTGTGAAACTAGTAGAAAATCGTTAAAAATTGGTGCAGAAAACATACAAAGTTTACTATCAAATCTACGATGGATATTGTTCCTATGTATAAAATAATGTGCTCAATGATGACCGATGTATTCTCCCGAATCTGATAGAACGGGAAACCTCCACGAACAAAGAAGATATTAAACAGTGACATTAACTGGTATCCGCATATGGGCTGGTGCCCAAGAATTGCTGCCTATATTACCGGGACGGAATAAAAACCTCATTACAATTCCTGGAACTTATTTTATAAACATGACAATTGTGACTTATAATATTTTAGGGGAAATGTCCCCTTGAGGGGTTATTGGGGATATTACCGTTGGCGCGCTCCATACAAACTATGTTTGGTCTATATATTTGGGATATTAATAAATTAAACTACCTAGAAACCGTGCCGGGTCATACCTAGCCCAACGCATATCATTTGCGATTCAACGCGGACATTCGGCCAGCATTATGGGCACCTTCGGGCCAGGTGTGACCTGGGGCGGGCTTTTCGACTAAGTAGAATTAGTAAAATTTGTAGTTTAGAATGCTTAGAATGGTTTAAGTTTAGGGTAAGTTTTATTTGTGCTTTTACTATTTTATTCCTTTAAATAAATACGTCCTAGAAATCAATATCTGTGCTTTACATTTATAAGATTTCCGTTAAAATATATCTACAGGGTGAAATTGATATGATTGGCATCCTTTTAAACTAAGAGTCTACCCATAAAATTGAACAACTTTCACTATGGGAGCAAACCGATAGGAGCAAAATAATAATAAGCTGTTCCATACTAAACTGCAATGCGAACTCGACTCAAATGTATGCAACAGCTGATTTTTTTTTGCTCCGATCGGTTTGCTCCCATAGTGAAAGTTGTTCAGTTTGATGGGTAGACTCTTAGTTTAAAAGGATGCTAATGATATCAATTTCATCCTGTATATCTATACTATTACTATATAATATCTAAACTATTCTAAAACACATTGAAGATATTAACAAAAAAAAGTTACGAAATGTTTTTTAGGTCTCCCTGATTCCATATCAGCAATTTTTGGATTTTTTGTCTGCCTGTTTGTTTGTGTGTGTGTTAGTTTGTTTGATCGTGCATCACGCAAAAACTACGCAAAAACTAATGAACCGATTTTGCTGAAACTTTTTTCTGACTTCAAATCTGGTATATAATTTGTGCGGACGCGGACGAAGTCGCGGGTTAACTCTATTAGTTTATAAATATAAAATGTTCGTGGCTCAAAAATCAATCAATCAATTATACTTTTCTAAAAAAGAAAAAAAAAAAAGAAAAAAATTCCATACCAATCTTAAGTTAATCCTAACATTGAAACTATACTAAGTAGGTATATATTTTTTACGGAAATCGGACAAAATAATGTAAAGCACAGATACGAGTATTGGTTTCTAGATCTTGTCTAAAAATTTCATTTATTTTAATTGGTTAATATTGAAACTATGGATGGAACAACGTTAGTATGCAGCGCGAATAGTACTGTAGCCCCGGGACTTTTTATTTACCAAAAAAGTTACCGATTTCCGTTTTGAAATTGTTATCTATATATACTATTATAAAACTGTAACAGGAATTTTGTCTGTACATTGAAGATATTAACAAAAAAAAATGTTACGATATGGTTTTTCGGTGTCCCTGATTCCATTTCAACAATCTTTGGATTTTTTGTCTGTCTGTTAAAAATGGTAAAATTAAATGGGCACTTACTTAAAGGGGTGCTTCAGACCATCAAACTGAATAACTTTTACTATGGGACCAATATCTAATTCGCGAAAAAAAAATCTGGTGTCCCATACCAAACTTCAGACATATAGTAAGTCGACTGAAATGAATGAGATTTTTTTTTGCGTTTTCGATATTGGTCCCATAGAGAAAGTTGTTCAGTTTGATGGTCTGAAGCACCCCTTTAAGTAAGTGTCCCATTTAATTTTTCACTTTGTATTATTTTGAATAAAAGTTTTGCGAGTTTGTAAAGTGATAATTAATGTGGTTTTGATGCAAATAATGCGCAAATTATATTTACATCGTCTTGTTTAAGATAGTTTACCTCAAAGGTACTCATACAAATTAAACTGTCATTACATTGCAATTGATTAACAAAAGCTGAGTAATAATTATGATGTGATAAGACGCAAGATCTCCATTTTGACGATGTTATTTTCATACACACACGACTATAATACTCCAACTTTCTTTCATGATCTACCTACTCCCTTTGATAAGTTATATGTCAAGATAGACAGTCGAAGCTACGAACGATAAACACTATGACTAGGCACGAATACAGCGATAAATTGTGTGACACCTCACGCATACCAACATAAGAAAGTTGGCCCGTTTGTTTTAGTACGTTATAAGCATGAAGCTCTATATTGATATATAATTAATCAAAACCTACTACTTAATTAAGAGGAAATGCGGGCGGCGTTTATTCCATACAATCGTTTTCCCTTCTTGTCCCAGGGTACTGACAATGGGAGAATGACACGAGAGCAAATATTTTTTACCTCTCATGAACTCATAAATTACTAAAAATCTTCGAAAATGCCTAAAATTCCAATTTATACCGCCGTTTTCTGTTATCCAACTATTTGACGACTGAAGAATGACGACAGCTGTTGACGAATATAAAAAATGGTATGAAATGATTAATATAAAAATCCAAGTCTTAAAGATCACAACCGTCGTCGTAACAGAAAAAAATTAATAAAATTGTCTTGAATTTTTTAAATTTCGATGTTACCTACCGTTTTTTTTTCTGTGCTCTTCACTTTAGTTTAATACCTATATGTAGGTAGGTACCAGATGAAAAAGTAAATTTTGATCGGTCTTTAAGGCTTTGAATGGCAACTTTAGATAGTCTTCCTATTATGTATGGGTATTGAGCTAAGGTGAAGAAAATTACAGTATAGAAAAAAAAACGGCTACCTCGAAATACAAAAATTTAAGACAATTTTTTTTTGTTCGTTACTGCTGGTTATCATCTTTAAGACTTGGGTTTTTGTATTAGTAATTTTATACCTTACGAGCGTTAACCCGCGACTTCGTCCGCACAAATTATATACCAGATTTTAAGTCAGATCATAAGCTATCAAACAAAATAAGTTTCATCAAAATCGGTTCAGTCGTTTTTGCGTGATACTCGTTCAAACAAACAAACAAACAAACACCCAAACAAACAGACAGACGAAAAATCCAAAAATTGGTGAAATGGAATCAGGGACACCTAAAAACCATATCGTAACTTTTTTTTGTTATCAATGTACAGACAAAATTCCTGTTACAGTTTTATAATAGTACGAACGTTAACACGCGACTTCGTCCGCACAAATTATATACCAGATTTTAAGTCAGATCATAAGCTATCAAACAAAAAAAGTTTCATCAAAATCGGTTCAGTAGTTTTTGCGTGATACTCGTTCAAACAAACAAACAAACAAACACACAAACAAACAGACAGACAAAAAATCCAAAAATTGGTGAAATGGAATCAGGGACACCTAAAAACCATACCGTAACTTTTTTTTTGTTAGTATCTTCAATGTACAGACAAACTTCCTGTTACAGTTTTATAATAGTATATAGATATAGATATATAGATAACAATTTCAAAACGGAAATCGGTAACTTTTTTGGTAATTAAAAAGTCCCGGGGCTACAACTCTGTATAAAATATAGCTAACTCTGTATAAAATATAGCTAACGTTCTGACGTCATTTTTATGGTTCCTTAGTCAAACAAGGAACCCTTAACTATTGTATTGATTTATCGATTTATTTATTTATAGATTACTTGTGTAAATGGCCAATGTGCTCCTGTTATATGTGATTTGTATTTGAATGTGATATGATTTTCAGTGTTCCATAATATTGTAAATGTTTAAATATGTATACCTACTGTTGATGTGCCATATTAAATAAAATAAAATAAAAATAAAAAAACCCTTATTCTTTCGTCCATTCTGTCTGTCGTTATTGCACCTATTGAAATGAATTTTGGCATGAAGCACGATAACAGTAGCCCTAAAGAAAAACAATTTTTTGACCCCCCTTCCCATACAACGAAAAGGGCATTGGCAAAAATTAGTTTTTTTAAATCTAGTGAAGTGTTGATGGATAGCTCTTATAACGTGGAACAAAACACCCATACAAACTAAGTACTTCGTTACAATGCTCTTATCTCCAAATAAAACAGAGCCTCTGACTTCTAAAATACAGGAGTAAAAAATCTGAAAAACTTCTACAATATAGCGTTTTGTAAGTACTTTCAATGAAAATTATAACGGATGCTTTAGCTCAACCAGTTTCTGAAAAAACCTGTATAGTAGATTTGTTCTCTGATGACAAACTAGATTGCGAAATTAAATCCCGCTAATTATAGTGTTTCAGAAATTTCTCTTATGTAAGATAAACGGATTAATAATTTTTCTTCTTATTCTACTTATACAATGGTTACGGAACTCTATCATAGGCGAGTCCGACACGCTATTGACCGGTTTTTTGGACATTCAACAACTTTCCTATGCAATGAAAGAGGCGTTGGAAAAATACACCTATGCAAACTAAAACGTTATAATGCTTCTGTCTCGAGATATCAGTTAAAAGTTTCGGAGAAATGCGTGGACAAACATACATACATACATACACCTTTAAAATTTTGTGGATTTGCTTGGTAGGCTTAATAGATTATCATTATGTTAATATATTACAATTCCAACGATATTACATACATAATATAAAATATGTGCAATAAATAAATTTTTAATATTTCTTAATTTTAAATCTTAACTTTTTTTTTTTCAACTATTTTTCTTTCTCTGACTACCCCCTCGGGGAATATAGTCGTGAACATATGCTATGCTTGAATTTTAATACGAATCGAATTGACAACCTTCTTTTTTTGAAGTAGTTAATATATTATGTGGTGGTGTGGTACGGAGCCCTCAGTGCAATTTCCTCGCTGTAGTGAGGTGAAAAGTTGTGTGTTTCGCCCGGCAGCAAAGTTATTCTGCGGCTCGTACCTTTGGAACCCTCGCAACGCTCAGGATTATGAGCATATAATAGATATTTATGCATTTTCAGTGGACTAGCGGTAAAGAATAAAACCGGTCAAGTGCGAGTAGGGCTACTCGCGCACCGAGGGCTCCGTACCACACCACCACGTCCACCACATAACATATTAACTTTTAAAAAAAAAATCGTTTCTCCAGGAGGTTTTTATTTGATTTCTCCGACACTAATCGTGCAACAGCGTTAACATTGCCAAATGCTTTGATTTTTTAACCGAGCTCAAAAAAGGAGGTTATCAATTCGATTCGTATGTATGTAATATATTTGGCCTTGTAATATATTCACTTAATGATAATCTATTTAGGCTTCCAAACAAATATACAAAATTTTATAGATGTATGTATGTATGTACTCGCGTGTCGAGGGCTCCGTACCACACCACCACATAACATATTTACAAATATAAGGGATATATAACAAAGGCCATAAGGCGGTCTGAAAAAACTCTGACACCAGGGCTCTGCCCACACGATAAGAAAGAAGAAGAGGGATATTTTGAACTCGCTTGCTCAGGTTTCAATACAAAAACTCGCGCCAAAAAACAACTTTCCAGCCTTACATGAAAAATAACGATTGTTCGAGCTGTTTTTCTAAGGAGCAGTCGACCTACAGAATGTCAATTTGTTGGTAATACGTAGCATAGCATAAGCATAAGCTCACGACTATGTTTGCCGAGGGGATAGTCAGAGGCATTTTATAAACTCAGGCCATCCACGTTAGCGCGTTAGATATTAGTTTTAAAAATTCCGGTACCCAAAGGGTACCAACGGGACCCTATTCATAAGCCTACGCTTTCCGTCCGTCCGATTGTCCGTTCGTCTGTCTGTCAGTCTGTCCTACCTATAAAGGGTATCTTTTGAACTATAATAGCTAAACTGTTGAAACGTTCACAGAATATGCGTTATTATGGTAGATTTGCTAAAAAATAATTATTAAAAATGCACATGACTCCATGCAAGAAAAGTGGTTTTTTTTTCAACATTTTTTATTTTTGCTCTCGCGTAAAAACGGTAATACCTAAACACAAGCATAAAACTTGGTGTGATTGAAGTGCATGCATACTCTAAAATAAAACAACTAATAACAAAAACCGGTCAAGTGCGTGTCGGGCTTCCGCTTAGGATCCCGGAGGAAACCAAATTTTTTGGTAATATAGTGTAGTAGTACAAAATCCTCCTTACGCAAGTCCGACTCGCACTTGGCCGGTTTTTTGGTATTATTTATTATGTTAGTCATCAAAATTAAATGAGAGTCAGTCAGATAACAAAAAATTAAAACCGCCTTCAAAAAACTAAAAAAAAATAATATAATATTGCAGCCGATGACTTTTTCGTTCGCATCATAAGAACATTAATTTGTTTTATCGAAGTCGCTGTCCAGCCGGTACGATTCGCGACAGGGCTTGCATTAGTTTTTTGGCTTGGCTTGACACCGACTTCTATAAATCAAATTAATGTTCTTATGATGCGAACGAAAAAGTCATCGGCTGCAATATTATTTTTTTACTTTTTATATTTTTTGAATGCGGTTTTAATTTTTTGTTAAAATTTTGTTTATTTCACAATTTTCAGTGGTGAATTCATTAGTTCAATTTAATAGTAGTGTTTTAAATTAACAAAGGCACTAGCCGGCACTACGATTTTTAAAGGTTCCCCTCGATTTCTCTGGGATGCCATCATCAGATCCTGGTTTCCTTATCATGGTACCATCCTTGGAATATCTTCTTTCCAATTAAAAAAAGAATCATCAAAATTCTCTTGTTCGCGGATAACTTCATCGTTTATGAACCGTCATAAACGACGAAGTTATCCGCGAACACACATAAAAAAAATGTATATATACAGAGTGGAAAAAAAGGCCGTGGTTGGAGGGAAAGTACCCTTAATATTTTTGATGGCAAATTTTACTGAAAGGAAACATTCCTTTATTTTCTAATTTCATTAAAACTGCATTTAAAGATTTTTGAAAAATCATCTGCTTGAGCCGGGAATCGAACCGGTGAAACGTGAAAAAAAAAACAACCTGTATTTTATGATACCAACCGAAAGAGTCATTCATAAGGATCAATTTCTTTTAAACAACATAGTATCTTAAATTAAAGAAAGGCCAAGAAAAAATTATTTTTTCATTGTTAAACTTACTCACTATCTAAAGAAAATATTTAAAAGTATGTATTCTACGACTGAACTCTCTACGAGTCGTGTTTAAAAATAATTTTTTCTTGGTCTTTCTTTAATTTAAGATACTTACAGTTTTAATTATTTTTGAAAATAAAGGAATGTTTCCTTTCAGTAAAATTTGCCATCATAAATATTAAGGGTACTCTCCCTCCAACCGCGGCCTTTTTTTTCCACCCTGTATATATTATATATATATATATATATATATATATACGGTCGAATTTAGAAACCTCCTCCTTTTTTGAAGTCGATTAAAAAGTAACTAATGTTTTTCACGCTTGACAACGAATTTACAGGAAGTCTTTATCAGCCTGCGAGGTCAGTTACCATAAGGAACATTGTGGAAACTGGATTAATTAACCTCATTTAATTAAAATTGATAAACAAATAGACATTTATAAAACCCAAGTTGAATGATTAGATAATCCATAGTAAGGTCACAGTGGGTCGGGTCTTATTTATAAATAATAGATAGCTCATCATCATTATTATCAATAAGGAAAATCATAATATATACCGTAAAATAACTAATAATTTTCCTGCATACAAAATTACAAAGGTATTTCCATAAGAATAAGAGCCGACCAGGAAAATAAAGTGTTATTGAGGAAAATAGACTTAATTTCACATAACGTAGGTAATAAAAAATAGATCACATATACATGAGAATTAAAATAATAAATATACATAATATTCATACATACATATTCTCGCGCCTGTCTCCCACTAGGGTAGGCAGAGACAACGGAACGCCACCAGCAACGATCCTGAAAAACCTCTCTAGCTTCCTCCCCATTTATTAGTCCTTTCATGCATGCTCGTCGGTTTCTGGCAGATATGACCTGGCCCCTTTGACTGCTTAATTAAAATTGTGTTTTAAGTTTGTTTTGTTTTATCATTATCATTTGCCTATATACTTCTCCACTGCTGGGATAGGTATCTTGTTTCATTTATTATATTTAAAAATATAAATACATGCCCAACTGAGCCCAAAACCTTGCGGCAATTCAATTCAATTCATTTATTTATCCAAAAGACATTACAAAATGGTATCTTTACATTAAATCTGCCAAACTGCATGACAGTTTGTTGGCAGATGTAAGCTCTCATTTTTTATAGGCCTTGGTATGGCTGACTGCAAACTAATTAAATACATGCACACACTGAAATTAAGTGACTCGACTGCGTGCAAATATTGCAGGGAGGATATGGAAACTCCACTGCATATTCTTTGTGAATGTGGTCCACTGATGTACAAACGAAGTACTCAGTGCTATGGAAAATTATTGACTCCAGATGAGATACAAAACCTCCCTGTTAAAAACCTACTGCTATTCCTTACTGGAATATGAATTATTAGGGAACTGTAAAAGGGGCGTTCACAATAGACCACCGATGGTCACAGTGGCTCAGGCACAAGTCTATCAAGGCCCTAAACTACCAATAATAATAAAGGAGTGGATATATTTGACTCGTTTTGCGGCTGGTATTCGGGCACAAGATACATTCCAGCAAGAGTCTCGCCGTAGGTTCGCTGCAATCACACTGCGTTAGGCTAGCTGTTACTAACATCTGCATAAATTCAGTCTGCAGTGACCAATCTTAGTGCGTGAAGCCGATTCAATTCGAGGACTACCACACTGGCCAATGCAGATCTTGCTTGAGATGTAAGTAGTTGTTCCTGGGGGAATGAATTCAACTAGTGTTTGTATGTTTTGGATCATACTAGGTCCAAACTAGTTATTTAAGGCGGAAACGCTGCCAACATTATGGGAGCTTTTGAGCCAAGTATGACCAGGCTTTTTTAAATAAGTTTTTTTTTAATTTATTTAAATTCTTAAGACTGTTATAATAAAATACAAATTCGCCAAACTGCATAACAGTTTGTTGGCGAAGGTTGGAAGTGGTTGGGGTGGTTTTTTGTTGGACAGTTCTTTTTACATACATACTTAAACTCAGGACAGTTATGCCTTTCGGATGCTTAAATCTATTATTGTAAACATAATTTGCTTATACCTAATGTTAATGTCAAAATTTACTTTATGGGAAATCTAAGAAGGACCGCCATCTTGATTTTCAAAAGTAGTTAAAACTTATCGAGTACCTACATAAACTAATTTGTACAGTTCTTCTTCTTATCTTGTAGGCAGCAACTAGCAAGCCCTGGTGTCAGAGTTTTTTCAGACCGCCTTACGGCACTGACGTGGTTTCTATGTAACGACTACTACCACCAGAGATACTAGCCTGGATCAACGGCTAAACGAGCCATCCGAAGCACGGAATCAACTTTATCGTGGGAATCGAACCCACGACCTCCGTGTCGAGAGCCCAATGCTCTTAATTTTTTAAGCATTTGTACAGATATTGGCAAGAAGTAAATAAATTCAAATCACCATGAAAGTCCCAATTTCCTTGCCGTTCTTTATCATGGATATTATTAGACGTTATTGTAAGATATACAATGTAGATATATGGATAATCGATGTACGTAATTACTCGTAGGTAATAGACAAGAGTATATATAAAGAGAGATCAGTATGCAGGAAATAGTTCATTTCAATATGTCTCGACTTGCACTAGCAGTATTTGTCTTAGGACTCCTTGTGTGCGCTGGCGCAGTACCAAAAGGTTCGAGTATAAGAGCATTCCCTTATATTTATATGTTATAAGGATAACATAATAGAAATCTTATCCTTTTATTAAAGAAACGCAACAGTATTTCACATGCGTTATAAGAAACGAAAGTTTATGTTTCACTAATTCATTGACGCATTGCAACACGGTTAACCCATATCGGTCTATGAATATTCTATAGCTAAGGGGTATCACATACAGAAGGAGTCGAGGCGCAGGCGCGCGACTTAAAGACTTTGACATACGGTCGGTAATTGTTATATCATACCAATCCAAGCGGCACGCCTCTCGGATTCTTGTATACAATTATCGACCTTATGTCAAAGTCGCCAATGCGCCCCCGCGTCTCGACGCCGCCTCGACTCCTTCTGTATGCGATACCCCTCAAACCCCTTTTTAAATTCCAGTAGGTATGATAGAGTAGTAGTTTATCGTTATGACTTATGACTGACTTCTAATGGTAGTTATGGTCTTCATTGTCATCTTTTGTACCGGGAATAAGACTACTGCTACCGAATCATGATCATATCAGAATATAAAATGTAAACTAAATACGAATATTTTGCAGGACCTTGTAGACCGGGAGCTCCCGGCGCTCCTGGTGCTCCCGGAGCCCCTAATGCTGATGGAAGTCCAGGTACTCCTGGCACTCCAGGGACGCCTGGGGCCCCAATCTGCGATGGACAGCAACCGGGAGGTGCTGGCGGTGGCGGTGGCGGAGCGGGCGGCAGGCCCTTTGGATGAGATCTACAGTAAAATAATTTTATAATAATTATTATTACTAAAGAACTGTCCGCGACTTCGTACGCAAAAACTATTGAAATACGTTCTCGAAACAATTTTCATGTCATATCTTTTGATTGATAGAGCCGATCAAGTTCATATAGAAACAAATTTTTCAGTCACGCGGGCGACACGAATTTTACGTAAATGGCTGGTTACATTCGATGTATAAAAAGAAAACATTATACGAAGCATTCAATGTAAGACATACATCGGACATCTTGTCCGCACATCTCACCCGCACGTGGAACAGCAAGACTGGAAAAGTAGCCTAATTGCCTAGTAGCCTAGTGAGCCGATGATAATTATGAAAGCTAGATGTCACTTACTTTATCCTTTTCTGAAAACCCCATCTCGATTTGTTCATCCATTTATAGAAAAACATATAAACCTTTGAAAAAGAATATGTCTAGAAAGAGCCTTATGCTTCTACCGTATAAAACAAAAGGGGCCAACTTTCCTAGGTTGGTGTGCGTGAGGCGCCATACTAATTATGTCTGTGTGCGTGTATATGGATAGGGTTTAGACGCCAATACTGATTACAATTTTTTTCTACGTTTTGTAGCTTCGATTATCAATCTTGACATATAAATTATCCAAGATATAAACATAAGCATATGCTCACGACTATATTCTCCGAGAGGGGGTAGACAGAGTTATTCTGAAACCTCAGAACATACACATTCACTATACCGAAACTCTGTCAAGTGTGACGGATAGCGAGCGAGCCCATCGCCACTTGTAATGGGATGTGGGTGCAATGCATGCCTCAAAATTGAAGCATGCAGGTTTCCTCACGATGTTTTCCTTCATCGAAAAACCTGTGGTGTTACAAATCGTACATAAATTCCGAAAAAACTCATTGGTACGAGTCGGCCTGGACGGGGATCGAACCATATGCCTCATGCCTTCTGCACGGCAGGCAAGGTTACTCTCCTCTGGACCACCACTGCTTATTAGGTATAGACAAACAGACAAACCGAAAAAGATTCCAGAAATGTACGTATACCTACTATTTACGTATATGTGGATATTAGGAACTCGCGCGTCGACGTTGCAGTTTAGTATGGAACAGCAGATTTTTTATTTGTTCCGATCGGTTTGCACCCATAGTAAAAGTAGTTCAGTTTGATGGATAGACTCTTAGTTAAGAGGATGCTAATGATATCAATTTCACCCTGTAGAGGCGCATACTGTCTTAAAACAACCAAAACAAAAATTGATATATATTATTTTTGATTGATGGGAAAATAGGACCAAAATAGATTACTGACGATGATTATGATGAACATAATTATATTTTCTTGTTTCAGATTAAAATTGATATAATATACAAGCTAGAAGAACACCTTATAATCAGTGATATTTCATGTTTAATGTTTATTATATTATTATGTTTTTTAATTATCTAAGTGTAATTTTGTTTCGAATAAAATTTATTACTTAAACAAAGCTTATTTTAATTTATTATCAAACTATCGGCGCCCGTGACTTCGTACGCGCAGACCATCGACTTTAAATACTCATAAATTCTGATGGAATTAACCGATTGCGATAAAATGAAGTCTAAATGTTAAAACAAACTAAACACTATGCTTTCATAAAAACCCCATCAAAATCAATTCAGTAGTATTTGAGTAAGGTCCGCCACATACATACGAAATAAACCTGATTCGGAATTGGTTTCGGAAGGAGTGTTGCCGCTTTCAGATACTTTTTCACTAGATCTAGTGATTTTTTAATGTCTTAGGTGGCATTTTTTAAAGATTTCCAGTCATATCACACAAGTGATTTTTGAGCGTAGGCGTTGATGGAACGATACTGTATCGTGATGGTGCAGTTGCGACGTCGTTCCGGTATAATTGCGAAATCGCCTACGCTCAAAAATAGCTTGTGTGATTAATAGTTCATGCCATTTTGTATGCAGATTATGTCTAATGTTAAAACTATCGATAGCCTTTTGATATACGAGAGTTGCATAATATTGAAATACAATTTTCAAATCATCATTATAACGACATGACCTCATCACATGATAGAAATTATCATGTATAGAAATTGTTTGTTTAGTTTCAATAAATACTTAAACTTGCAATTGTCATTCTGTTCGCGTTTCATACATTTTTATTTTAGGCATTTTTTAAACAGCACTCTAGTATTTTTTGTAACCATAGTTGACAACACTGAAACTTGAATCAGGATTCTGGATCGCAATTCCGTCTGTGTGTGGTGCACAAACAAACAAATTCTAAAAATGGTCTCAATACCCATTACGTATCCTAGGCACCTCCAATTAATATTTTTGTAAATATCTTCGCCAAGTTTACAATTTTATTAAAAGTATGTATAGAAGATAGATACATATAGAATAGATTGGTCTTCGTATACATAATATACCTATAGGTATTTACGAATAATTGGAATTCTTTTCCCTCAAGCCTGTCATCTATGAAATATAATTATTTTAATAAGTAATGGTTATAAATTAGACAGCTGTAATTCAATCTAATTACTTACCATTATAACCTTTCATCAGTAATGTTTATGAATCATAATAATGATTTTATAAATCTTGTTTTCCCACGCTAATAGAAAATAGAAAGTAGGTATAGGATAGCTAATAAATATCGTATGTATGTATATACTTATCTTTATCTATTGTTTTGTATTTACCTAAACTACACTGACCTTTTTTCTAAACTATAGAAATTAGAGATTTAAAATAAAAAACGTATTATAGCAAATGTTATCAGCTTTCTTTGTAACTACTCTTTTTAAATTAAACTCTTTTTCGAGTCCTTTTTATTTTGAAACTAAAATTTATGTACTTAAAAGTTATTGCAATTTTAAAAGTGTGATACTTAGTTTTGCAGGCCAGTGTATTTAACTAATTTCATTTAAAGGAGATGTTGATAGAAATTGTATATGAACATTATTTTATTAAAATATTTGATACAAAAAAAAACTTCGATAATCAATGACGTGACATTCTGTAGGCCTACCATGAGTTTTCACTGTACGTTTACTGTAGTTGCGGCGCGAATAGGGTATTTTAAACAATGTAAGAAAAAAAAATCGAAAAAGTAAACGAGAAACGTCGATATTTATTCATAAAAATATAGTGTAAATTTTATAATTCAATTTTAAAATCGTCTTTTTTTATCTGTTTTTCAAATGTCTAAAACGCAATTCGCCATATTGGATTCCGTCACTATCGGAGTGACGTCATCACTCTGATATGACACTTCACAAATCTTGCTACTTTGATCTTTCGCAGTCGTATTGTTTACTTACGAATTGACGTCACGAGCGATACAGCATGGCGGCTAGCGTTTCCGTGCGAAAATTCAAACTCGTAAATAAAAAACTGTTTTTAAGGCATTTTTCGGTTTTATAAAAATAAAATAAAAATTCTACTAGTTCATTACGATCTCGGGATTACTTTAAAACAGTTTTCAAATAATGGTGTAATACCCTATTTTGTATGACAGAATCAGTTATCAACCAACGTAACCACTAGGAACGCTGTACGAAATTCAATAAAAAAATTGTAGTTCACTACAGTAATTTTACTATAGTATACGACAGCGTAAACTCATGGTAGGCCTACTGAGTGCGTCTGCGTCGACAGTTGTCTATCTGTACAAGGTGTAACTAAGATGTTTTTTTATATTCGTAAAACGTCATTGAGGTGTAAGTGTCAACCTAGCAAATATTGAAACGGTAAATTCAGACTATCAAACTGAACAACTTTCACTAAGGAGCCACACTCAAAAAACGTGAAAAAAATTAGCCTATTCATACATTTGAGTCGGGTAGGAGCAGCTGTTTTGTATGGAGCAGCCGATTTTTCCTCAGTGTGGCTCTATAGTGAAAGTTGTTCAGTTTGATGGTCTGAATTTACCGTTTTAGTATTTGCTAGGCTGTCACATAAAAGATTTTTTAATTTAATTTAATTTTTACACCCTGGATAAAACAAAGTTAGGTTAGTTACACCATCATTTTTAATTATAACTCAAGAACGGCTGGATCGATTTTATGATCTTTGATTTGTTGAATTCCCTTCGAGTTGGTCTCTTTCCGAATAGCACAATAACTACCAAAACTTCAATTCTTCAATTTTTCCCGAATACCAAAAATTCACAAAAAAAAATTAATCAAGATTATTCATTTTATCAGGGGTAAGTGTTGAAACGACGGCTAAGAGAGATGAATACAAGAGGATGCTATATTGCGCTGACACCAAATAATGGGAGATTCATTTTCTCATACATTTTGTATGGAACGGCGAGAACGGATTAACTGAGTCTGAGGAGGTGCGAATTTCGCAAGCTTACCTAGATATTATTATACGATAAAACTACAAAACGGATTCAGACCTATTTCTCACTGAAACTGGGCTTAATTTGGAAGGAATGAAATTGACATTTAGTTACTATAATGAATACTTGAAGAGTAAACATTGCTTTTACTGCACGCTCAAGAATAAGGGTTTCTTACCGCCCCTAAGCAGATCAATAGTAGATTGCTAACCAAGGGATGAAAGTCACCCATTTCACACGAGATGTTTGGCGCCATGAACGAATGTGAGGGGCGCCCATATTTCGCGTGTGAAATGGGTGTCTTTCACCCGAGTTAAACACTCTGCTTTTCATTTCGAATACGAGGAAAGTAAACTAAAGCCAGATATAATATGCAAAATCAATTTCTGAATCGCTTGACCAATTAATATTAGACTAGGTACGTTTCAAAACGTTTGAATAAATTTGAAATCACTCCGGGGTTCCAATGCTAAAGAGAAAAAGCATACGAAGATATATGTATGCTAGAGTGAGACAGATAGACTTCCAGAGTGATTTTTACGCGTTTTAAAACGAATCCTTACGAAAAACTTAGCAACATCTCGCTGTAAAGCCCTTTTTCTTTTTCGCGCAACTATATGGCTTTTATATTTTTCAAGCCAGCACGTTTTTTTAGGAGGTTTTAATGGGATCACTTTTCCGCCCTAGGGAAGAAAAGTATCACTTTCAACCCGCTTCTTAGATAAACAATGACATTCTTTCAGAGTATGAGGGATGAAAAATGAGTTTATGAACAATGTTCTTGTCGCTTAAAATTTACTTCGTCTGTGACTAATATAATTACAGTAAAAATGTTGTCCTTGTTTCACTTTATCCTGTTTATCCACTAACGTAACTCTGGGATTTGGGAAGGCCAAGCTGCGTGCGATAAGAAATTAGTACTGTATAAAAGCATGTTGATGTGTACGGTTGGTACAGTTTAACAATGGCACGACTTGTACTAGCATTGTTCGTTTTGGGGGTTTTTGTGTGCGCTAGCGCAGTGCCACGAGGTACAGTATTCTTTATTTTAAAATGTTATTTCAAATATGACTAAATTAGATTTTAGACTGATTTGAAATTGCTAATTTTAGGCTTTTGTAGTTTGTTCTTAATTTTTGTATATTAGTTCGAAATACGATAGGTAGAAAATAGAAACAAGATCATCATAATATAAGGTCTAACAAAATTTGCTGAAACTATTTTAAGTTTATGCTCAGACCATCAAACTGATCAACTTTCTCTATGGGACCAATATCGAAATTGCGAAAATAAATTTGAAGTCCCATACAAAACTGCAAACACAACTTGACTCAAATGTATGGGGTAGCAGATTTTTTTTTCGAGATTTCGATATTGGTCTCGTAGAGAAAGTTCTTCATTTTGATGGTCTGAGCATATCCTTAAAATAGTTTCAGCTAATCTTGTTAGACCTTATATAACCAGAAATAGAAACAAATGAAAATATTATTTAACTGTCTATTAACTACCTTAAAAATGATATATGCCTATCCTATATGTAATTGATAGTTGCAGCATACTTTAGAACCACCACTAAATGGCACACATCCTTGATGATAATTATGTAAATATGTTTATTCACACGGCAACAGATCAACCTAAATTGAACTCTATGTTCGTGGGCACAGAATTCAACTATGGATAGGTTGATCTGTTAACGTTTACAATCAAGAGAACAAAATAACAATACGTAACACAAAGGTTTAAAGAGCGCCTTTTTTAATATTTTGTTTGATTGCATAGGACCATGTGGACCGGGAGCTCCTGGCGCGCCTGGGGCACCTGGAGCGCCTAATGCTGACGGTAGTCCTGGCAGACCTGGCACACCAGGCAGTCCAGGCAGGCCAGTGTGCGTAGGAGAGGCTCCAGGAGGCGGTGGTGGCGGTGGCGGAGGTGGCGGTGGTTGGGGTTGGGGTGGCAAGTGAAATGAACAAGGATTGATTAAAAGTAAGAAGAAATTGTATACTTCTTAAGAAGAGCGAGAGAAGAAGTAAGACGTGGAATCATAGAGATCTAGAGAGATGCCAACCAACGAGCCGAGTACGAAACCTAGTGTCTCATCACCACCAGTACCACGCGATAGAAAGTATTTTGTTAGCTTGAATGTGCTCATTATCCATTGCGGTATCAGAACTCAACGTTCAAATAATCTTTAGTACCTACTACGCAAGCATTGTAAATTATTTACACGTAATATCTCGACTGGCTTTCAGCCTCATAATATATTCAATCATTACTTTCGTGAGCAATGTGTTCCGTTTGTGACACTGGCCCCGCCCCCTTTTCACATCTCCCTTTAGTTTTAGTGATCTGTGCGTGGAATAAATGAAATTATAAAAAGGAACCAGCGGCCGTAACATGATGCGCGCGATAAAGCTATATCACACCTTTTAGATCGTTTGTTCGCGCGCAAATGGGCGTAAATTAAAATAGCAGAAGTGCAATTTTTGAATGGAGATTATTAGGAGCATGATTCGACCATGATTTTGAACGTGTTTTAAAAATCGCCCTCCATGAGGTTTGATGACGCGCGACGCATAGATAGAGACTCGATAGTTGAATCGAAGCGCGTCGTATGAAACAAAATACGACAGCCAGCATTATTATTATTAGCGAGCATAATTATCAAGATGCCTCACATAAAACTGTAAAATATAGATTTTATTTTTATTATTTGTGTTCTCATACAAAGTTGAGTAATTTTGTATACCACCGTAATATTTCGATTAATGTTTTTTTTTTATTTAACACAATATCAGTACTTACTTAAGTACATTTAATTGAATGTGGAATTAATTAATTTTTATGTTATTTCAGGTACAAAAGAGAACGAACAACGCAATCAAGCTAGAAGAAAACCATGTATTATTTAAGTAATTTATTTTATTAACTTTCAAAATTATCTTAATAAAATATACAATAAGTAATTAAAATAAAATTAAAACTAACAAGTTGAAAGTTAATAAAACTAAACATATTTCTCTAAAAGTAATTTATTTTAATAACACAGTATACCTAAATACGTATAATTTGATAGATTTGTAAGGAGTTGTTAATTTTAATAAAATTCTTCAAGGCAAATTCGAAATAACTAGCCTAGTTATTTTATTTTATCCCAGTTAATTTTGATATTTTTAGTGAAATTATGCCCTATTTTAATCGGTCCCTGGCTTAAAATCAGCATAGCGTTAGCTGAATAATGCTCGTTACTATATTCTCTGAGGGGGTGTGTATTAGATCCTCGGTAACCTGATAATCACTTGCCTATGTCCAACCACTTTGGTCTTATAGCCCAGTCATTTTACGGAGTTTTGTTATGCGGGGTAGGGAGTAATTACTAATTGGACTTTTAAACTGTAACCAGAACCATTAAGTGACAAAATAACTAAGCATATTAAAAAAAAATTCGCTACACAACTTAGAAATCAGAATTATGTGTCCCAGATAGATTTTAAATTATTAATATTAATACCAATGCACTCATTTGACTTAGATTTAACCATGTAAATATTTACACCATGTTTGTAGTATGTATAATGGTAAAGCCTTAATAAATGCAAAAAAAAAATTACCATCAGGTTTTTTAGAACGAGATAATAGTAAAATTTTAAAATTGGAACTGTTGCTGACGTGATTTTTTTTTTATTTTGGTACATTACTAGGCTCAAATTGGCTCTTCAATATTACACCAAAAAAAAAATATCTATTACTAATTAGTCCCGGCTCAAACCGTAATGAAAAACAATTTAAACGAATTTTGAATTTTAATATAGGTACCAACAAAAGAAAAAAAAAATTAAAGGATTGTACAAGGTAAAGCGACAATGATAATATATCGGTATAAAGTACGTTCATAACAACTTGCTGCTTGCTTTGCTCATGCCAATTTCGTCGAATGTGTCTAAGGTGTACGATTTTGTACACCTCAGTCTCGGCTCTCTAGTATGATTTCCCAATTTTCGCATTACTCACCTTTTTTTTCAATACCTACTAAGTAGATGTCGCGCAAAGGGGTATGGCCTTTTTAAAAAAAAAACATTTTCAATTCTTTTAGTTAGGTTCTAGAAGTAGGTAGTTCTGATTTCAAATATTATTGAATTTTAAACATGTTACAGCCATGTTGTGCTATTTCGAATCAAATTAAAGATTGAAAAATTTGTCTCGGGCGGGACTTGAACCCGAACTGCGTTTGTCTGTCTTGAAAAATTTGGAGTCCGGGATAGGTACCTAATAAAACCATATCCTAATCTTTCTCATGCAAATATCTTAAATGTACAGACACACTTCTGTTCCAGTTTTATGTTATTTGAGATTACAAACAGTAATATATTAAACGAGCGTTAACCCGCGACTTCGTCCGCACAAATTATATACCAGATTTTAAGTCAGATCATAAGCTATCAAACAAAAAAAGTTTCATCAAAATCGGTTCAGTAGTTTTTGCGTGATACTCGTTCAAACAAACAAACACACAAACAAACACCCAAACAAACACACAAACAAACAGACAGACAAACAATCCAAAAATTGGTGAAATGGAATCAGGGACACCTAAAAACCATATCGTATCTTTTTTTTTGTTAATATCTTCAATGTACAGACAAACTTCCTGTTACAGTTTTATAATATACGAGCGTTAACCCGCGACTTTGTCTGCACAAATTATACACCAGATTTTAAGTCAGATCATAAGCTATCAAACAAAAAAAGTTTCATCAAAATCGGTTCAGTAATTTTTGCGTGATACTCGTTCAAACAAACAAACAAACACACAAACAAACAGACAGACAAAAAATCCAAAAATTGGTGAAATGGAATCAGGGACATCTAAAAACCATATCGTAACTTTTTTTTTGTTAATATCTTCAATGTACAGACCAACTTCCTGTTACAGTTTTATAATAGTATAGAATCGTAACTTTTTTTTGTTAATATCTTCAATGTACATTCAAACTTCCTGTTACAGTTTTTTAATATACCAGCGTTAACCCGCGACTTCGTCTGCACAAATTATATACCTACCAGATTTTAAGTCAGATCATAAGCTATCAAACAAAAAAAGTTTCTTCAAAATCGGTTCAGTAGTTTTTGCGTGATACTCGTTCAAACAAACAAACACACAAACAAACAGACAAACAATCCAAAAATTGGTGAAATGGAATCAGGGACACCTAAAAACCATATCGTAACTTTTTTTTTGTTAATATCTTCAATGTAAATTCAAACTTCCTGTTACAGTTTTATAATAGTATAGATTAAATTAATTATCGTTCACGCAATTGCAAATTTCGAATGTTCGGGTACATGCCAAGACTGGTGGCCCGGCTCGTGTGTGGCAAGCTTAAGGCTCCGTCTACACGCTTCGTCATGTGCGCGCGCTTACTTGCGCAGTCCAGTTTGCGCAAGTAAGCACGCGCGTATGGACGGCAAGACGGAAGCATGCGCAGTTCTACAAGCGCGGCTCGAACAATCATTGACATGCTGAAGATTGAATTGCGCCGTTTTCTGTTTGCACGGTTTTACTTGTGTGTATGGACGGGCAATAAGAGGAATAGTCCTCGCATAACGCTCGAGCGCGCTGCATAGAAACGAAGTTAGATCCTATCTTCAATACTAACCAATTAAAGTCAATGCCTGTGGTGTGTCCGAATTCCGTTAAAAATACAGATTATAAGTATTTGTTGACTACAGCGCAGAGTTTCGGTACTACTATTGAAACGTGGAAGTTCTGAGGTTTCTTAATATCTCTGACTACCACTCTGGGAATATAGTCGTGAGCATATGGATGGATGTTGACTACAGCGACAATTTTATGTATCGTTAACCCGCGGCTTCCTCCGCACAAATTATATAGTTACCCGATTTTAAGTCAGATCATAAGCTATCAAACAAAAAAAGTTTCATCAAAATCGGTTCTTCACTTTTCGCGTGATGCTCGATCAAACAAACAAACTTCTTTTTTTAATTTACAGTTTTGTAATAGTAAGATTCATAAACTAGCTGGAAAATCTTGCTTCGCTACGACTTAATTTTCACTAGACGAATTTCTAAATAATCATTTATTCGTTAGAAGCCAAAAGAACTTGCAAAATGAATGATGTTGGCTTGATAGTTCTGGATATCTCGTGATTTGGTGCACCGTTAGATGTAATAAGAAACTGCTATTTTTTGTAATTTGGGTTTAATAAATCATTGACTGGATGGCCTTGATAGTTCAAAAACCCACTTACAAAAATATTAAACAAAAACATCATTAAATTTAATTAAGTGTTAGAGGACAACAACGCATACTACTATAAAAGCATGATCTGCTAAGAGGAAACACAGTTGAAGAAAATGTCTCGACTGGTATTAGTAGTGTTTGTATTTGGGCTTCTTGTGTGCTCTTCCTTGGGTGCACCACGAGGTAGGTACTGTAAGGAGGTTATACAGCCATAGCTTGCTGGCTGGTTTTTATTTGAATTAAAATTTGGAACATCGTGGATTCCCGTGGCGGATTTCAATTATTATTGGAGGGTCGAGAGTGGAACATCGGTTCTAAGGGCGAAAAGCAAAATAATTCAATAATAAATTACTAAACAAACAGTAAAGCTTTATTTTAAACTACCATCTGAGTTGCGTCTCCACAGTACCTACCTACTAAAGCGCCTTTCAGTCAAACGCCGGCAGGAGCGGGGCTTACTAAGATTTTTCTGTACTGTTTATATCGATATATATTGTGTAATATGTCTTAACATATCAGACTGAATACCTACAATGAAGGAAACAATTACAAACTATGGTACCGCCCGTTCCCGATCTGCCTAGCGACGTAGCGACTATGCTCACTTTGATCTACTCAAAGTGATTCATCATCATCATCATCATATCAGCCATTAAAACGTCCACTGCTGGACATAAGCCTCCCCCAAAATGGGGGATTTGCCATAATCGCCACGCTTGGCAGGCGGGTTGGCGATCGCAGTTGGATAGAATCAATGTGTGTACTCAGAGGATGCTGCTGCCCATCCTTCAGGAAATCCCTTAGTCGCCTTTTACGACACCCACGGGAGGAGATGGGATGGTGCTATTCTTAGCCGACACCACACGGACTAAGGAATTGTAATCAAAGTGATTACAATTACTAAAATCAGTATTGACGTAACTTTTCTAATCTTATGCTTAATGTTGATGATTATAAGTAAATATTATTATGCTTGACGTTGTTTGGCTATAAATATTTGTTGATTTCAAGGATTATTTTATGTACAAAAACAAACACTTGAGTAACGTACATATTTAAATGTATCAAACATTGATCTCTTACAACTATAAGTATCAAATAATAACCAATCAATCAATTATACTTTATTTGACACCAAAAAAACAGAGTATACAGAGAGCAATCTATCAGGAAATACAAATGGCACAAAAACAGGCGGTCTTATCGCTAAAAAGCGATTTCTTCCAGACAACCTTAGGGTAGAGGAAAAAGTGAAAGAAGATTGGTAGGCGGTGTAGATCACAATGACACAATATAGATAACATACATAAATAAAGTTAATAAATACATATTACGAATACATATTCATACCTACAAATACAAAAGAATCATACATAAAAGAGTACTAAAACAACAATTATTTATTGAGGATAATGTTATAGGAGATAGGCGTACTTTTTGTTATCATCAGCAGCAAAGCTGATTCAGTATTAATAGAGTGTAGAGCATCTCTGTGATGGGGATGGACCAGGTCTGCCTGCGTAACTCCATTCGGTTTAGCAGTTACAGCCGTTCAAAGGTCAGTTATGGTTGCAAAAAATGAATATGCAGGTATTATTGCAATATGCACTGTAGCTATGCGAACAGTACAAAAACTGACATATGATCATTAAAGACCACTTCAGTTTTTGTACTCTTCACAAAGGTACCGTGCATATTACAATCAGCCTTGCAGCTGATGGTAAATATTTGCTGACCTTTGAATGGCTGTAACTCCTAAACCGACTGACGTCATGCAGGCAGACCTGGCCCATTCTCATTACAGAGATGCTCTACACCTTATGAATATTGAATCAGCCTTGCAGCTGATGATAAAAAAAAGACGTCTATCTCTTATACTATTATATTTGCACAGGTCCCTGCGGACCAGGAGCGCCTGGGGCACCGGGTGCACCTGGAGCCCCTAATGCTGACGGCAGTCCCGGCAGACCTGGCAGCCCAGGTGGACAAGGCAGTCAAATCTGTGTCGGGCAGGCTCCGGGCGGTGGAGGCGGCGGCGGCGGTGGCGGCGGCGGCTGGGGCTTCGGCAAATGATTACAATAAGATTGAGCGCTTTGTCATACAATATTATGTTTTTGGCGGCATACATTGCGCACCACATAAGTTTCTCTGAGAATGGATATTATATTAAAAATAGGAACGTACTTTATTAAAGGGGGCACCAAGCCTATTAATTGTGCTTCACTCAATCGCATTTTTTTTCTTTCTATAAAATTAAACAACATTTAAAAAAAAACAAGAATGTCACATTGTACCTAGTGATTGCGGATTTGTTTTTTTAATATTTGTAGGTACTATCTTTAAAACCGCCAAAAGTTGATAATAGTTATTAAGAATATATTATTTATTTATGTCTTAAGGGAGGGACAGAATAGCAGTGGCAGTCAGCAACCCCGACTGTTATACTGAGTCCTTTACCATTTTGTCTCTGTTATTTTTAAAACCGTGCTATATTTATTATGTACTTGTGTATAAATAAGAGACAAATAAATACTTTTTAATTTTAATAATAGCTACAAGCATAAAACATAATAATCCATAATGATTCGATAAATTGAAAGCCAATCAGGACTACAATAATAATAATAATAATAAATATCTTTGACATTGTCACACAAATTATCTAGTCACATTTAAAGTACCTGGACTTGTAGTATGATGACTAGACAACGATATAGAATACATATATAGATACAAACATCCATGCTTCGGGTACAAATATTCATATTCATCATATAAATATTTGCCCCTTACGGGATTCGAACCCGCGACCCTCGGCACAGCAGGCAAGTTCACTACAGACTGTGCAGGAGTCGCCATCTAGGTGGATACATAATAACACCTACTGACATCAGGGACCTCCCCTCCAAAAGCATAACACGGTTCATGAAGTCCGTGGGCCTAGGAAATGACCTTTAGGTCTAGGGTGACAGCTACAATAGATCTATCTAGGTCGCAGTAGCTATTTGGTCATTGACCAAGCCCTTATAACCAAATAATAATAAATACAGACTGTGCTACCGGGCCGTCTACTATGTAACATTCACACATTCTACACTACAATGTGACATTCTTGTTTTTTGGAAATGTTGTTTAATTGGATAGAAATTAAAAAAATACGACAGAGAGCAGCACAATAATAATCATAATAATCATAATCATTTATTTATTTCATAAAGATATTTTTACATGTCAAATGCACTCCTTAACTACTTATAATTATATTATTTTTATTACAGTCCGGTTACATTCTAATAACATTAGGTAAAAAGTTATAAAATTTATTAATGTCATAGAAAGCACGATCTATAAGCCATGTTTTTAATTTATTTCAAAGGTAAGCTCGGTTCCATCTAAAGATACTGTGAATCTACACTGAATCAATTCAGAATTCAGGAGAAGTGTATTAGTGCCTTTAATTAAGTTATTTTAAGGAAATAAAATGATGTTCTGTGAGCAGTCAATAAATCAGTGAACCCTCGTTATAGAGTTTTGATCGCAAACTCAGCTTTCCTTTTTTTAGGGTTCCGTAGTCAAAAAAGGAACCCTTAAGAGGCTATTCTTCAAAGGGTCATATATCATGAAGTACTAACAGTAGGAGTATGATTAGCGGATATGTGTAAATTGAACTTATAATCGAAGTTTAAGAACGATTAAGACACATTTTCTCGGTAGAAAAACAAGCCAAAGTAGCCTCCGTCTTTATCGATAAACGCTTGGAACTGCTAAGCGGTGAATAATAGAAACACGAGACTTGATTTAAAAAAAAAGAGATTGATATTTTACAAATTTTGATTAGAGCACAATTGAACTTACATAAATGGTACAATCACAATTAAATAAAGTTTGTTTTACGCTTGCGTCGTTTCAGGCGAGCGCGCTGCCCCATCTCTTTCTCGCGCATCAGGCGGTAATATAAGCTATCACACGCCCAATTCGCTTCAATTATTTTTTCGACATAGGCCCTTAACACGTTCCGGGACAGTGACCGGCTATAGCAGTGATAACAATAAAAGTTCTATTGTGTCTCGTTCACCGCCCCGGAAAATGTTAAGCTTTTAAATAAATTTTTATTCGGGAATCCAACAGTCAAATTAAAAAGGAATGGCGGTCGTTGAGGCGGCCGGCCAAGCTTCAAATGAGACTTATCATTGCAAAGCGTCTAGTAAAGCTTGTACCTGAATCCTTCTGAAATACAGTTCTCGCACTTGGCCGGTTTTTTATAAATAATTAAAATTTTATCCCCTATCTATAGGGTCTTTCTTAATATGCTGACACTATTTTATGGGGATGCTCAGACCGTCAAACTGAACAACTTTCTCTATGGCACCAACATCGAAATCGCGA
This sequence comes from Agonopterix arenella, assembly GCA_927399405.1. Lineage (NCBI taxonomy): Eukaryota > Metazoa > Arthropoda > Insecta > Lepidoptera > Depressariidae > Agonopterix > Agonopterix arenella. The sequence goes on from OV656691.1 coordinate 3,463,192, forward strand.
AGAAAAAAACAGCTGTTCCATACAAAACTGCAAACTTACTCGAGCCAAATGTATGGGACAGCAGATTTATTTTTCGCGATTTCGATGTTTGTCCCACAGAGGAAGTTGTTCAGTTTAATGGTCTGATTATCCTTTAAAAATAGTGTCAGCATATTAAAATGAGAAAGATATAAGAAAGTATATTAAGCTCAGTGGTTATTATTATCTGTTTTCAAGGCAATTTTTCAAACTATATAAGGAGGATCCCGATAGTTTTGTCCATTCTGTCTGACTGGCCCTAATTATACTCTCTCATTTTTATACAATCATGTTGAAAATAAATGGACTACAGAACCCTTAAAATGGATGCATTCAATTATGTTGATAATGTAATAAAAACTCGTTCTACTTATCTACAGTTGTTATAAGGGGAAAAATGAAAAAAAAAACTTTTAGGGCAATAATTTATTTTATTAAAGTAATATTAACATAATATTTTATTACCATATTTTATTCGGTGTGTCGGAGTCCACCGCCACCACCGCCGCCGCCACCGCGTCCACCCCCACCGCCGCCGCCGCCGCCGCCTCCTCCACTAGGTGAGCGTGCTACTCGTACAAGTTCCTCAAGTCCGCCTCCACCGCCGCCGCCGCCTCCACCACCAAAACCGCCACCGCCGCCGCCGCCGCCTCCTCCACTAGGTGAGCGTGCTACTCGTACAAGTTCCTCAAGTCCACCTCCACCGCCGCCGCCGCCTCCACCACCGTGGCCGCCTCCACCGCCGCCGCCGCCGCCTCCTCCACTAGGTGAGCGTGCTACTCGTACAAGTTCCTCAAGTCCGCCTCCACCGCCGCCGCCGCCTCCACCACCAAAACCGCCACCGCCGCCGCCGCCGCCTCCTCCACTAGGTGAGCGTGCTACTCGTACAAGTTCCTCAAGTCCACCTCCACCGCCGCCGCCGCCTCCACCACCGTGGCCGCCTCCACCGCCGCCGCCGCCGCCTCCTCCACTAGGTGAGCGTGCTACACGTACAAGTTCCTCAAGTCCGCCTCCACCGCCGCCGCCGCCTCCACCACCGAAGCCGCCTCCACCGCCTCCGCCGCCGCCTCCTCCACTAGGTGAGCGTGCTACTCGTACTAGTTCCTCAAGTCCGCCTCCACCGCCGCCGCCGCCTCCACCACCGAAACCACCACCGCCGCCGCCGCCGCCTCCTCCACTAGGTGAGCGTGCTACTCGTACTAGTTCCTCAAGTCCGCCTCCACCGCCGCCGCCGCCTCCACCACCGAAGCCGCCTCCACCGCCTCCGCCGCCGCCTCCTCCACTAGGTGAGCGTGCTACTCGTACTAGTTCCTCAAGTCCGCCTCCACCGCCGCCGCCGCCTCCACCACCGAAACCACCACCGCCGCCGCCGCCGCCTCCTCCACTAGGTGAGCGTGCTACTCGTACTAGTTCCTCAAGTCCGCCTCCACCGCCGCCGCCGCCTCCACCACCGAAACCGCCACCGCCGCCGCCGCCGCCTCCTCCACTAGGTGAGCGTGCTACTCGTACAAGTTCCTCAAGTCCGCCTCCACCGCCGCCGCCGCCTCCACCACCGTAGCCACCTCCACCGCCGCCGCCGCCGCCTCCTCCACTAGGTGAGCGTGCTACTCGTACTAATTCCTCAAGTCCGCCTCCACCGCCGCCGCCGCCTCCACCACCGAAACCGCCACCGCCGCCGCCGCCGCCTCCTCCACTAGGTGAGCGTGCTACTCGTACAAGTTCCTCAAGTCCGCCTCCACCGCCGCCGCCGCCTCCACCACCGTAGCCGCCTCCACCGCCGCCGCCGCCTCCTCCACTAGGTGAGCGTGCTACTCGTACTAGTTCCTCAAGTCCGCCTCCACCGCCGCCGCCGCCTCCACCACCGAAACCGCCACCGCCACCGCCGCCGCCTCCTCCACTAGGTGAGCGTGCTACTCGTACAAGTTCCTCAAGTGCACCATCACCGCCGCCGCCGCCACTGCTGTCTCCACCTCTGCCACCTGAAAGATAAAAAAAATTAATTTATATGTTCGCTGGATTATTCGATGTAACAACATAAAAGAAACAAAACTGTTTAAGCGATTTATTTAAAAAGAAAATGTTACTATTCTCTTATATGCCATCAATTCAAACTGCAACGACTTAAGGCTCTTAGTACGAGCCTTAACAGGACACTGCAAGTTAAACAAACACCTACACAGAATGGGGCTTGTAGATTCACCCACTTGCAGATTCTGCTGTGAAGCAGAGGAAACGCCCATACATCTCTGCGAATGCGAAGTGCTCATTCACAGCAGGAGTCGCCATCTAGGTGGTTACATAATAACACCTACTGACATTAGAGACCTCCCCTCCAAAAGCATAACACTGTTCATGAATGACGTCAAAAAGCTATCTGTGTGATATTATTTTGAATAAAAAAATTTTGAATTTTGAATTGAATTTTGAAGGCCGTGGGCCTAGGAAATGACCTTTAGGCTAGGGTGACAGCTACAATAGATCTGTCCAGGTCGCAGTAGCTATTTGGTCATTGACCAAGCCCTTATAACCAAATAATAATATTAGAATTATAATACTTAGTAGCATTATAGTTACCTGGCGCGGAGTAGGCGCACAGAATAAGCCCTAAGAGCAACGCAGTTCGCACGAGTCGCTTCATTGTGCTGAACTGTGCTCTCTCTTTGCCAATCTAGCTTTTATATACAAAACCCTTCAGGAAACGTAATCTTAATTTGGGCCGTTTTAAGAATTGCGTGCAATGTTTTAAGGTCTTTAAAATAATTATTATGGTTTATTTTAAAGACCTTGGTTTATAAAATATTTTTACGTTTACATTGTTTTTAGAATAATGATTGTGCATCATTTTACCTGCCATTTGCTAGGGAGTAGCAGCGGCTAAATGTTATGAAATAACTTGCATACCAACTAGGTAGGTTAGTAACCCCAGGCCAGTTATTACAGAGATTTGTAACCCCCCCCGTCAATAAACTTTAAAATGTTTGTCAAATTATTTTAGTTTTACTAATGAACATAATTATTCTCCTAGGTAGTCAGAGATATTCTGAAACCTCAGATCATCCACGTTTCACTAGTAGTACCGAAACTCTGTTCAGTGTGACGGCGAGTGAGCCCGTCGCCACTTATAATGGACAATGGGTATAATACATGCCTCGAAATTGAAGCACGCAGGTTTCCTCAAGATGTTTAACTTCACCGAAATGGTAGTGGTGTTAGAAATCGTTCATAAATTCCGAAAAACTCACTGGTACGAGTCGGCTTAATGGACAGGGATCGAAACATCGCCTCCTGCACGGCAGGCAAGATTACTCGCCACTGGACCACCATAGCCGGTTTGGTGTAACTGACTGCAATCTAAACAAACACGTGCACACGCTGAAATTAAGTGACTCGACCTGCAGATATAGCAGGAAGGAGATGGGCACTCCCCTGCATATTTATTGTGAACGTGGTCCACTGACATACAAACGGAGTACTCATATAGGGAGACAAACTGGGTCCAGAAAACCACTACGATTCCTGACTGCAGTAGGGATTAATAGGGAAACTGTAAAAGGGGCTTACACAATATACCCGTGATGTTCGCAGTGGCATAGGCGCAAGTCTTTATGGGCCTCAAACTACCAATAATAATCCTGAGGACCTCTACCGAAAATAAACTAAGTATTAGTAAGTACGTACAGTACGACCAGGAAAATAATTCCGCTCATCAATCTTCTGAGTCCCCGTCAAAACCCGAAGACATTTTAGTTATCAAAGGGTGCAAAGTCGGATAGCAGTGAAAAGGGCGCGAAAAAACTAGCCAATAGAGGCAAGGTATTGACGGTTGCACATCGCTATATCATTTTGCGTGCTATTAAAATTTTTCAACTGCGCAGGTACACACGGCGACACATCAAGCTATACAAAACCAAAGTAAGCTGGGCCCCGTTCAATAAACGTGACAGGTCGACATATTTGTCAAAAACCGACATAATTGTCGAATTGTCGCGAAAAGGCTGTTCAATAAAGACGACAAATAAGTCAGAAAGCGACATAATTGTCATGGTAGAATTGTCATCGACATCGACCGTGTTTAATAAAACTTGACAATTGTCAGCCTCAAAAATAATTGTACTCGACAAATTTGTCATGACATATATGTCGTGGTACTTGACAATTGTCAATATCCGACATTTATATTTATTATTAAGGAGTAGTATGAGGGTAAAATTAAAAAAAGTATTATGTGAAGTGCTAAGATGTTTGCGATGGATCATAATAATAAAATAACAATTTTAGGCCAAATTCATGACAATAAAGATGTGTTATTCGGAAAATTTAGTGAAAAGCTCACACACGAAATAAAAATTAAAAAATGGAAGGAATTGGCAGAGCAACTTAGAGCTATGGGTATTTATAATGCGCATCTGCAATAACATGGTATTGCGAACCACAACCCAACCAATGCAACACGCATAAAATTTTTTTAACAGGTGTAAGGGCTGCATTCCTCATAGTGTTATGTTCAAGTTGATGACCAATCTTGGTTACCAAATATTCGACGGTAGTTTTGCTTACCCGAAATTTTTCATTAAATTCTTAGTCGGTTACACTAAACGAAAAGTTGATTCGGTTTTTAAAACGCCGTTGCCGACGCTGTTCAATTTCCACAAAATATTCATCGTCGCTGCTTTCACTGCTAGATGATAACACCATTTTTCTCTAAAAATTTCAATCAATCCTTGTTTAACCAATTTGTAAACGTTTTGACACACACCTAGGTCACCTGTCGCGATTTTTTGACAATTCTACAAATATGTCGAATTGTCATGACAATTTAGCGTTCAATAAAACAAATATGTCAAGTTTTTCACGACAAATTGTCACATGTCGCCTGTCAGGAGAAAATGTTTATTGAACAGAAATATGTCAAATTGTAGTGACAATTCGACAATTATGTCAATTTTCCACCATGACAATTATGTCAATGTCAATTTTTATTGAACAGCAAATTGTCGAATTGTCGAATTGTCGCCTGTCGCCTGTCACCTGTCATTGTCACGTTTATTGAACGGGGCCCTGGTCTCGCGTAGATCGAGTAACGTATAACGTCGCGCGGCCAGCTTATGTTGGGTGTGTATAGCTTGATGTGTCGCGGTGTCTACATTTGTAAAACTTAAAAACCTGGTACTATTGTAAGCAGTAGCAAGGTTATAGAGTTGGCTCACATGTGACTCGAACATATTTAGTGTAACCTATGTTATTGTCATAAAAAAAACTGATAAAAACAAGTCCAGTAGTCTAGAATTCTGTTAAGTTATATTGAGGCGACTGTTAGAGTCGGGATCCATTATTGGGAAAATTTGATCAAGTCGAGAATTGTCAATGGGTCCTGACCATAGAGGACAATATAGAGGACGACGTGCTGTTAAAGTCACTTCAATATTATTAACAGAATTCTAGACTACTGGATTTTTTTTATTTTCGGTTTTTAATTCAGTTCACTTTTTACGCAGTCGGGTTTCTATATTTTTTAAATAAACTTTTTGATTTCACACTTTTCAGTTAGAGGTTGCTAAACTACTTTAAATCGTTATAGATCCTAAATGGTCATTCGAAATGAAAAATGATAAGAGGAACCTAAAGATAATTTTTAAATACCTATTCAATGATATCCCACTTAACATAGTTCGTCAACTTTTTTCTTTTCCCAGTATGGTTATCGCCATATTGAATAAATTTTGATTACTTTTATGTCTTTAGTGATACTGATTTAAATCGATTGACGTAAGAATCATCAAAATCGGCCCACGCGTTTGGTCTCTAGAGTGCCACAAAGGAACAAAGGCATACATAGGCTGATAAACAATTACCCTTCCTTTGCGTCACGCAATTGAGTAAAAATATAGTTTCAAATTATATGGTCACGCCATCTTGTTTTTCAAAAGTAGTCGAGTAGGTACATGAAACTTTATTGCTCTTATTTGTACAGTTACTGTCGGGAACTGGTTAACCATGAAAGTCCCAATTTCCTCACTGTTCTGTTCCTCATTTATATTGTTAAGAAGGCACTTCACTCTCGCGAGGAAATCTCGGCGAGAACTTTCAAGGAAAATTACTACGGCTTATGGCGCCACGAGAACAATGAAGGGCGTCCACACTCTCGTTCTCGGCTGTTCTCGGCGAGAATGAAGTGCCCGCTTTAGAAGTTAAGATATACAATGTAGATATAGGGATAATCGATGTACTTAATTACTTATAGGTAGGTAATAGACAGAGTTAGCACATGACTTTCTAAATATGCTGAGACTTTTTTTGGGGATGAAAAGACCATTAACCTAAACAACGTTCTCTATGGGACCAACATAGAAATCGCGAAAAAAAATCTGCTGTCCCATACATTTGGCTCGAGTAGGTTTGCAATTTCGTATGGGGTGGCAGATTTTTGTATAAATCTAATCGAAAAAAACCATAGTCATACCTCAGTATTCTTGGATAGTTTATCTAGTGAAATCATAAATTGAATACACGATTGGAATTCACTCGATAGAAAATCGTCACAGAGATGACATATTTGCATGTATTTTTAAACATTTTAGAAGAATTTAAAACAGTTTCCTACTCCTTTTGCTACAGAGTTTTATACTCACAATATTCACCATTAGTTTTTCTAGTGAAATCATAACGGAATAGATGAAAAGTACTTTTTAAAATTCTAATTGAAAATACTTTTCTCACATTTCGGAGGGCTGAGCAATCGCGCTTCTTATAGCAAATATTCGTCTGAACCTATTAAACATATAGACTAAGAGATAAGTGTACTTTTTGCAACCATCAGCTGCTAGGCTGATTCAGTGTTTATGAGGTGAACGTCCGACTGAAGTTATGCGGGCAGACCTAGTTCATTCCCATCGTAGAGATGCTCTACATTCCATAAACACTGAATCAGCCTTGCTGCTGGTGGTTGCAAAAAGTACACTTATCTCTTAGTCTACTAACTTTAAGAGCGTTATAATAATTTACATATAATATGGACATTTAATTTATATAAGGTCTAACAAAATTAGGTGAAACTATTTTAAGGGGATGATCAGACCATCAAACTGAAAAACTTTCTCTATGGGACCAATATTGAAATCGCGAAAAAAAAATCTTCTGTCCCATACATTTAGGTCGAGTACGTTTGTATTGAACAGCTGATTTTTTTTCGCGATTTCGATATAGGTCCCATAGAGAAAGTTGTTCAGGTCTGATCATCCCCTTAAAATAGTTTCTGCTGGTTTTGTTAGACATTATAAATATTAATGTTTATTTATAATATTATTCAAATTCTTTTTACACTTTCTTCCATAACTATTTTTCATTTGTACTTACAATTACCGGTTACCACCTGTAGTCTTCGATGGTATATGCATACCCTACAGTACTACTGTTAAAAACTTGGGCATTATCTTCGATAACACGCTTTCCTCAGGTCGCTGAAGTCAGTAGGAAGATGTTTGCTGCTTATAGCTCTTTAAAACGACTACGCAATTTTCTACCCACTAGCACCAAGATTGCGCTTGCACAATCCCTCCTATTACCCATCCTCGACTACGCTGACTCCTGCTACCTTGACCTGACTGTGGAGCTACTTAATAAACTCGAGCGACTCCAAAACCTGTGCATTAGGTTTATTTTTGGCCTGCGTAAGTACGACCATGTGTCGGAATTCCGCCCGACTTAAGTGGCTCCCGATCAAACGTCGTAGGGAAGCTCACATCCTTAACCTTCTCTACTCCATCCTCTTCAATCCCATGACCCCTAATTACCTCAAGGAACGCTTTGTTTTCTCTTCCTCCACCACTGGCCGTCATCTGCGTTCCTCTAAAAACCTCTCCCTCAATATGCCCATCCACTCCACTAATTTCTACACCTATTCCTTCTCCGTGCATGCCGTTCGGCTTTGGAACTTGTTGCCAGAGTTGATCAGACGTGCACCTTCCTTGAATGTTTTTAAGTCGAAAGTTAAGTCTCATTTCCTTGACCACTGAACTGACCCTCGATCTGTTTTCCATAGGTACATCTTTTCCTATGTCTGTGGTTCATGTTTTCCTATGGTATTTTGTTGTGTAGTAGGCGTATTTATGTATGATGTATGTGTGTATATATATATATATATTTATATGAGTATGTATATTATATATGTATTTATAATTGGATTATTTTGTATACTTACTTTTTGTTTTTACTAATAACTGCTGATTTATGATAATTTTTTCTGAAAACACCGCCTACCTTTCTTCTTTTCACCGTTTCCTCTACCCTAAGGTTGTCTGGAAGAAATCGCTTCTTAGCGATAAGACCGCCTTATTTTGTGCCTCTTGTATTTTATTTCTGTATTTTACTGTTTATGTTTTTGGTGTAAAATAAAGTATATTTGATTGATTGATTGATTGACTTACTTATTTATTATCACTCATTTCATTGGTTGCTGCGTCCGACTACTACTAAAAAGTTTCATCCGAAAAACAACACCCTGCTTTCGGGCAAGGTCTATGTTGAGCTGGGACCTATTTGCTGCTGTAGCATACAATAAATAACATGTTGTTCTATTGATGTTTCGTTGTATTCTTGTTTTGTAAACTTGTTTTGAACTGTAATATTATGTGTGTGTTACTTAATAAATTGTTTTTCTTCTTATCGTGTGGGAAGAGCCCTGGTGTCAGAGTTTTTTCAGACCGCCTTACGGCGTCTGACGTGGTTTTTATGTAACGACTACTACCACCAGAGATAGTAGCCGGGACCAACGGCTTAACGTGCCATCCGAAGTACGGAATCATCTTTCTTTTCAGACAATCAAGTGATTCAGCCTGCAATGTCCTAATCAACTGGGGGAAAACGAACAAAGTGACATATCACTAGGTGTCCCCGTGGGAATCGAACCCACGACCTCCGTGTCGAGAGCCCAATGTTCTAAACCATTAGACCACGGAGGCAGTTAATAAATAAATTGTTTATCTATCTATCTATCTATTCAGACCATTAATCTTTAAAACTTTCCCTAAGGAACATGGGTCGAAAAACGAGAATTTTTTTGGACCTCCCATAGAAAATCGATCAGCCGATCCACACTTTTCTTAACCGAGGCGGTTTATACACTGCACATATATTCACTTTGAGGCCGTGCCTAGTTATAACTTCACCTGTTAGGCATTCATAAAAAAGAGTACTAATTTTAAATCTGGAAAAATCGGGATCGGAAAAATCTCGAAAAGTATGGGTTCAGCGAGATGAAATAAAAATAAAAACAATACAATACAATTTTAAATTGATGTCTCCGAAACATACTTATTTATACTTATATGTGTATATGTTACTTATTTATATATGTTTGTTTACTGTAGTAATTCTATGGTTAAAGCTTGAAAGGTAACATGAAAGTAAACTTTCAAACAAAATAATTTTCCTACAATATTGTGTGCTGGGAGACCCTATATGGCGTACCGTACCTATTTTGCTTATACGCCGTAGACTCCTGCATAAGTTTTTGGGTTATTATTATGTATCGGTTAAAAGGCATCTTTTTTCAGCATGTGTAAAACTGAGAGAGTAAATTGAAGTTTGGCTACGGAACTCAAAAATGAATGCATGTTGATGAATTGATGATGCAATAAAAACTCTTTCTTTAGGGAAAAAAATTAAAAAACTTTTTAGGTGGTAATAGCAATAATTTATTAAATACTATGGCAAGGAATGTGTTGTATGTACTAGGGAATAATATATTATTTTTTTCCATAGACAATAAAGGAAGCCTAGAAAACTTGTCTATAAATTTTTCACACGCTGATTCCTCTCGATGCTAGTTGATAATTTGTAGGTAGCTGAAACAAATGATAACAAACATAAGTAAATGCGTCGGTTGCGCGTTCTTACCTCTGTATGAACGCTCAATGAGGGTTCGAGTTCGAATCCGCACGGACGATATATGCCAAGGAGGCAATAAGTTTTTTAAACATATGTACCTATACGTAATACCGATTGTTTTTAAAGAGTCAACGAAAACATCGTGAGAAAACCTTCTTACACTGAAGAATAAAATCTGATGCGTATTTTTGATGTTTTATTTCAAAAAGTTATTACACCATAAAAGAGTTTTTTGATGATAAAATAAACTAAATTTACCAAATGCACAAGGTTTTTTTGTTTTTTTAATCTTTATTGAAGAGCTTGGCCTGAGGCTATGTCGCTCTGTGGGATTTTCTATTGGGTAAGTTCACAGACATTATAATAACAATAAAAAACTAGTAACTACACAGTGAAGAAATAGAAAAATAAATAACTACAAATTTAAGGTTTTCTTGTAGATGGAGTACAGTCCCTTGGCAGCAACCGACGTAGGTGCAGCCAAGGCACAATTACAACGCCCGATATTAAGAGACGGCAAGACTTTTTGATGATAAAATAAACTAAATTTACCAAATGCACAAGGTTGATAAAATAAATATTTGATAGATGAATACATATAGAATTGTGAATATATAAAATATAAATAAATAAATAGCTTATTATAACATTATGAATCCACTTTTATTGGAATGATTTTTTTTATTTTTATTGTGTTGTAAAGTATAGTTTAATGGTCATTTTAATTTAAGTAACTGTCAAAATTTATGTGAAATGTTACCTATTATAAATTCTACTGTTACCCAGCTATAGTAATAATTCGATTAATCTAAACTATTATAAAACTGTAGCAGGAAGTTTGTCTGTACATTGAAGATATTAACAAAAAAAAAGTAACGATATGGTTTTTAGGTATCACTGATTCCATATCACCAATTTTTGGATTTTTTGTCTGTCTGTTTGTTTATGTGTTTGTGGTTTGTTTGAACGAGCATCACGCAAAAACTACTGAACCGATTTTGATGAAACTTTTTTTGTTTGATAGCTTATTATCTGACTTAAAATCTGGTATAATAATTTGTGCGGACAAAGTCGCGGGTTAACGCTCGTATTGTTCTAATTGTAGTAATAATTTCTGTTTGTTTGCTTTCTTTTCTATATTGTTATGCCCTTACAGGGTGCTCCATTGTATAATTATTAAGACCTATGTACAATTCCTTGACTATGTACTACAATGTGGCAATGTAATAAATATTTGAATTTGAATTTGAGTTTAATCCGCATTGGACACGGGTAGTGAACTAACGCCCTTATTCTCTTTGTGGGTAGGCCTGTGCCCTCCATTGGAACGTTAATCTGATGATGATAACAAGACAGATAACACGTTGCTAAATCTTAACTATGTTTCATATTTAGGGCGTCTGTCTTCCCAACGGTGGAAAAACTCACTAATATTATAAACTAGCTGTTGCCCGCAACTTCGTCCGCGTGGACAATTAATATTATAAACAGGAAAGATTGAATTTTTTGTTTGTTTGTTTGTATGTATTGAATAGGCTCCGAAACTACTGGACTGATCTCAATAATTTTTTCACCATTAGATTGCTACATTATCCGTGATAAACATAGGCTAAAAAGAAACGGCCAAGTGTGTGTCGGGATTTTATGGCGGTACGAAGTTCGCCGCGGTAATCTAGTTACAAATAATTCTTTTACAAAACCACATGAAAATTAATCATTTATCTATATCTATACTATTATAAAACTGTAACAGGAAGTTTGTCTGTACATTGAAGATATTAACAAAAAAAAAGTTACGATATGGTTTTTAGGTGTCCCTGATTCCATTTCACCAATTTTTGGATTTTTTGTCTGTCTGTTTGTTTGTGTGTTTGTTTGGGTGTTTGTTTGTTTGTTTGTTTGTTTGTTTGAACGAGTATCACGCAAAAACTACTGAACCGATTTTGATGAAACTTTTTTTGTTTGATAGCTTATGATCTGACTTAAAATCTGGTATATAATTTGTGCGGACGAAGTCGCGGGTTAACGCTCGTACTTAATATAATCCTAAAAAACAGGAGGTAAATTGAAAAGATTTATACTTATATTGTTATTTTTACATAAGTAGGTACCTAATATATTTAAGATCACTTACCACTGAGATTGAATGTATTATTGCACTGCCTTAATGGAAATAAAGTTCGCTTCCGGATACCAGCACTAAATTTTGGTATATTGTTAGGTATGTTCTCTAGACCCCAAAACTACCGGGAGACAGTCTCTAAGGTGTCAGGGTCTCCATTTATGACGTCATAATATTGTTGGATGGGATTAAAAAAAAAAATGTTCTGAAACCTATCTTATGGGGTATCAAATGAAAGGGCTCCATGAGCCGGTTCTAAAAATATACTACACTATTACCTGTCCGCCACTTTTAAAAAGAATACGAAAAGTATTTTCAAAACATATCAAGTTTGGGTTCCTCCAGGTAGGAAACGGCTGAGTAAATTTTTGTGAAACATACGCCAAATGACTTATAATATCTTCATATCAAACTTCAATAAAGCGATTTCTAAAATGTTTATGTTTACTATTTTTTTTTAATTTTTTCATTAAATATAAAGTTGAAAAGAATAAAAAAATATTATAAAAAATAGTAAACATAAACATTTTTGAAATTGCTTTATTGACGTTTGATATGAGGATATTATAAGTCGTTTGGCGTACGTTTCACAAAAATTTATTCAGCCGTTTCCTACCTGGAGGAACCCAAACTTGATATGTTTTAAAAATAATTTTTGGATTTTTTAAAACAATTGACTGAAAGGTAATAGTGTAGTATATTTTTAGAACCGGCTCATGGAGCCCTTTCATTTGATACCCCAGACGATAGGTTTCAGAACATTTTTTTTTTAAATCCCATACACAAAATTAATGACGTCATAACTGAAGACCCTGACTCTTCAAAGACTGTCTCCCGGCATTCTTGGGGTCTAGAGAACATACCTAACAACATACTAAAATTTGGTGCTGGTATCCGGAAGAGAACTTTTTCAGCCTTTTTTGACCGTAAGGCAGGCACTATATAGAGATAGTACGCAAACAAAATGCATGCGCTATGAGCGGCAGCCTAGCCGGTGAGGGGAGCGGGGGAGCGTGCTAAAAAGATGACAGAGAGAGGGACAGACAGAGAGATAAAAGAAAGTAAAAATTAAACGCGCGAGAAAGACAAAAAATTATGTTGCTAAATTAACGAGCTAATAAATAAACCAAATAAATGAATAAACTTTGCTTACTTTCGTGCACACTAACTAATATTGTCTTCTCTTTTTCGCGTATAGGTTTGTCCTTCACTATAATCTATAACTGTAGCAACATCTCTTCTCTTCTCTTTTTTGCATATAGGTTTGTCCTTGTTTGCATTTGCTTAATATATTTTTGGAGGGTGGGAAAAAAATAATATTGAAAATTCTTTTTTAATAATTAATTCATCTTGCTTACCTATGAAAAGTTATTTTTCGTGAATTGTTTGTGCAGTATCTCAGTACACATCAAGGCATTTTTTATGCGGATTCGATTTTTTTAATCAAACTGCTACACGTGACTGCAGTGAAAGAGTGACTAAATGCAAGAGTACTATATCGCCGCAGTTGAATGGGACAATGGGAATCATGAAGGGCGGAGTTAACTCTATACATTCAATCTCAGTGTCACTTACACATTATGTAGGTACCTACAGGGTAGTCGCCTACTCGTTTTTAGGGGTTAGTTTTGCTCGCTCTCACATTCAAGAGTTTTCCTGGTGCGCTATTTGATCAAGATCACCGTACACACTATGAATCAGTTCCTCAATAGATGGTACAATTTGACACAGAGACTGTGGCAGTTGTACCAGTCCGTTGGTGTTTGGTAATTGTCCTTCTCCGATCTTGAGCAGCACGTCGGCAAACTCTTCAGCGGATGGACCCGCATATTGCGTAACCTTTTGGCATTCCTAGATTCCTGGGAAAGATTTGATCTTTTTATTGCTGGCATTGTATGGTAATAATTTGTGCACCGTTTCCGTTAGAAAAATGGATGAAGCCTTTCCGTCGCAACCCTTTTCACGAAATCTGGATAAAAATTACGTGTTTGTAAGTATACAATAACTTGTCAGCAGACGTAGCAAAGAGAATGCAACCAAGGAATATAATACTCCCTAGGTGGGAGAATGCAACTCACTACGTTATAAGAGTCGGGACTTTCATTATCCATACTAAAAACTGGTCTAGACCGATATCAAAGAATGTATGAAACAGGTGCGACCGTTCAAAGTAATTAAATGGCAGCGGTGCACGTTTCATGTAACATTTTTTGTTAGAGAGTTGCGCGTGCCTGATACTTAGTACTTCCTATGTCTATGGTCAACATTCTTTCTATGGATATAAAACTTCTTTGAGAGGTTTTCAACTTGAAAAAACGTAAAAACAATTGATGACAGCCAACATTGTTAAAAATACGCTGAGCTCTTTAAGCTATGAAAAATATAAGGCGACAAAGATCAACTCTGCTGGTTTTAGTGGATCTCTGAGGCATACTGACTTTGTACTGTAACAGAGGTTTTGTTGCTGGTTTACTATTTCTCGGTCATTTTTCGAGATGTTTTTTATATATTATCTTATTCCGGGTTATAGACTGTCACTATACAAAGTTTCGTCAAAATCCGTTCAGTGGTTTTTGCGTGATGAGCGTTCAAACAAACAAACAAACAAAAAATTTAAAAACCTTTCTAACATGTTCAGTTACTGATTTTAAGTCGCAACAGTTAGTTTTTTTTTCAAATATATTCAATGTGAAAGTTTGTGACGATGTTTGTATGTTTAGATGTTTATGGTTCAATAACGCATAAACGGCTAAACGGATTTGGTTGTTCGGCTAACAGATGGAATACTTATATTCTGGATTAAAATATAGGATACTTTTTTAAAGTCAATGCAGACGAAGTAAGGGGCAATAGCTAGTTGCTCTATAAAGGTAATTGAACATCTGTCCGCGCCGAAAAAATCTATGTTTTTTAGGCCTGCACACCTATGCGACTTCGACGAATCGGACCAATCGCCGGAAGAGTTACCAACGTTTTATATTTCTAAAGTGTTGTCATGGCGAACAATCGGTACATTGTGACGGAATCTGATGACGTCAACCGAATTCGTCGGGGATTTGAGAACCTTAAAATTGTTCTGACGATTTATATGATTCAGCGCGGAAAAGCGTGCGAGGTATAAATTACATACAACTAATTCTCAAATTAGATTCTTTCGCCTGTTTTGGCGCGTTCGCAGCGGACAGGTTGCAAATTTTCTGCTCAACCCGAAACAGAAGATGTTAATTGATTTGTGTATGTACCTATAAAATGTTGTTGATTTCATAATACATTAAGAACAATTTTTGCGATCCCATCATCCCCTTTCTTTCCTGATAATAAGCACCACTGCAATTTCAATGAAGAAGATGTTGCTTAAGGTAAAGTGATAGTTATTAATTTTTACCATATTCTATGCGGTGTGTCGGAGTCCACCGCCGCCGCCACCGCCACCACCTCCACCGCCGAAACCGCCACCACCGCCGCCGCCGCCGCCTCCTCCACTAGGTGAGCGTGCTACTCGTACAAGTTCCTCAAGTCCACCTCCACCACCACCACCGCCTCCACCGCCACCGCCGCCTCCACCACCGCCGCCGCCTCCTCCACTAGGTGAGCGTGCTACTCGTATAAGTTCTTCAAGTCCGCCTCCACCGCCGCCGCCGCCTCCACCACCGTGGTCGCCTCCACCGCCTCCGCCGCCACCTCCTCCACTAGGTGAGCGCGCTACTCGTACAAGTTCCTCAAGTCCGCCTCCACCGCCGCCGCCGCCTCCACCACCGTGGCCGCCTCCACCGCCTCCGCCACCGCCTCCTCCACTAGGTGAGCGTACTTCTCGTACAAGTTCCTCAAATTCGCCTTCACAGCCGCCGCCTCCGCTCGGTGACCATGCTTCTTGTACAAGTTCTTCAAATCCACCTCCACCGACACCACTGTCGCTTCCAAAGAATTCTATAAGTCTACCGCCGCCGCCACCACCACCACCGCCGCTGCCTACGCTTGGTGACCATGCTTCTTGTACAAGTTCTTCAAATCCATCTTCACCGTCACTACAGCCGCCACCGCCTCCATAGAATTCAAATAGTCCACCGCTGCCACCTCTACCGTCTCCGCCGCCGCCTCCTCCACTGGGTGAGTATACTGCTCGTACAAGTTCTTCAAGTCCACCTCCACCTCTACTTCCACCGCCTCCATCTCCTCCACGGAGATACTGTTCGAGTCCACCGTCGCCGCCTTCACCACCGCCATCACCACCGCCTCCTCCACCACCGCCGCCTCCACCACCGCCGTCTCCACCACCGCCGTCTCCACCACCGCCATCACCACCACCGCCATAACCACCGCCGCCTCTACCTCCACCGCCTCCATCTCCTCCACTGAGCGACTGTTCGAGCCCACCGTCGCCGCCTTCACCACCGCCATCACCACCGCCGCCTCCACCACCGCCGCCTCTGCCTCCACCGCCTCCATCTCCTCCACGGAGCGACTGTTCAAGTCCACTGTCACCGCCTTCACCAACGCCGCCTCCACCACCGCCGCCTCTACCTCCACCGCCTCCATCTCCTCCACGGAGCGACTGTTCGAGTCCACCGTCGCCGCCTTCACCACCGCCATCACCACCGCCGCCTCCACCTTTGCCGCCTCCACCACCGCCGCCTCCACCACCGCCGCCTCCACCACCGCCATCACCACCGCCGCCTCTACCTCCACCGCCACTACCTCCTCCGCCACCTATAGGATAAAAAATTGTATTGTTTATGTCTTCCCTGGAATTTGCGATGTACCTTATAAAGCAAAATAAATTAAATTGTATTTATTTTTAACAAAATGGTACTACTCGTGTGTTTTGATATCTATTTTTTTTTATTATAGAAAGGTATACTTAGTATAAACATAGTTACCTGGCGCGGAGTAGGCGCACACAATAAGCCCTAAGAGCAACGCAGTTCGCACGAGTCGCTTCATTGCGCTTGACTGTGCCCTCTCTTTGCCAATCTAGCTTTTATATACAAAACCCTTCAAATAACGTTATCTTACTTTGGGCTGTTTAAATAATTGCTTGCACTGTATTAAGGTCACTAAAAAAATAAATTTTATGGTTGTAAAATATTTTTACGCATACATTGATATTGAATATAATTATTGTGAAACGTTGTACCTGCCATTTGCTCGGAAGCAATAGCTAAAATTATATAAAAATAATTGTCAACATACTTGCTTGTAAAGTGGCTCTTATTGCACCGCTTATAAGGTACATAATGAAGCTTATAAATCACGCGTGCTAAAATGATTACTTTTGTTCTATAGTTTGTTTTTAAATCTCAGCAAAGAGCTTATTATGTATAAAAAATTCTTTTTTTGAATAAATTAATCTGTTTTAGTTGAAATATGATAAATAAACGCCTCATTTCATCAAAAAATTTATTTTAGTTAACAAATTAACATTAATTTGTGTTATAAATTAAATATTAAGTTTGTAACGTTTTTAATATTAGGTTGTTTGCAACTAACTATCGTTGGTTGAATGTCGGTTAAAGTCTTTGCCTCTTCGCCGACCTGCGCACGCATAGCTATCTCAACCAAAGGCACGGAACGCAAAAAAAAAGAACCCCAGCGCCATTTTCCAAAAATATTTAAGTATCTTAAATTGTTGTATTTTACGAAATTTTATTACTTTTTCCTCGCAAGTATGTTGAACAACGTCATATGAAACGCGTGAGTATTAGTCATTACAGCCCTCTGCTAGTATGCATCACTCGCCAGGCGGCTTGTGATCCAATCCCGACTCGGCTGTAATGGCCAACTTTGCTCACTTTTATCGTAATGCATACACAGATAAACTCGTCGATAAACTTTTAACTTTTAGAGAAAACATGCTCACTACTATATTCCCCAAGGAGGTAGTTAGAGATATTCAGAAAACTCAGAACATCCACGATTCACTGAATGTACCAGAACTCTGTCTACGAAATTGAAGCATGCAGGTTTCCTCACTATGTTTTTCTTCAAGGAAATACCAGTGGTGCTATTAATCGTAGTACATACATTTCGAAAATCTCATATGTACGAGTCCGCCTGAACGGGGATCGAACCATGTGCCTCCTGCACAGCAGTCATGTTTACTCGCCACTGAACAACCACGCCCGGCATGAACGAATAATAGATGCGTTGCCCTAATATCCATATAACGTTGACGTTAATCAAACATTAAATAAACAAAGTATTATTTACTAGCTGGTGCCCGCAACTTCTTTTGCGCTTCGTCTGGACAATTCACACAATATCTTTATAAATTGAAGCCTATGTGTTATTCTGATGTATAAGCTATATTATTGTAAAGTTTCATTAAAATCCATTCAGTAGTTTTTACGTGAAAGAGTAACAAACATCCATCCATACTTACAAACTTTCGCGTTTATAATATTAGTAGGAAGTAGGATGTATTGCTTACTTACCGCGTATATAATTAATCGCTTTTGCCCGCGACTTCGTTTGCATGGAACACTGAAAAACTGAAAAGCTAGATATTGTAGTATACATTAATTTCATGTGCATCCATGAGGTACTCATCATCATCATCAGCCTATCATCGTCCCCCGCTGAACATAGGCCTCTCCCAAGGCGCGCCACAAAACTCTGTCCTCGGCCTTCCTCATTCAGTCGCTCCCCGCTACTTTCGGGAAACTCCGTCATATATTTTCCTCGGCTCTACCACAATGCTTCAAAACGAAGGTGTTCGATCCGTGCGTCCTGCCACTAATGACCTATGGTGCGGAAACAGGGACCCTGACGATAGGACTAGTTCATCAATTCTAGGTCGCCCAGCCAGCTATGGAGGAGATATACTCGGTGTTTCTCTGAGAGATCACATCAGAAATGAAGTGAAACGTCAGAGAACTAAAGTGGTTGACTTAGCCCAGAAAATTAGCAAGCTGAAGTGGCAATGGGCTGGTTATATCTGCCGAAGAACTGACAACCGGTGGGGTGTCAGAGTTCTCGAGTGGAGACCGCGAACTGGTAGGCGTAGTATGAGACGCCCTGCTGCCCGCTGGACAGACGATCCAAGAGGCCAACGCACGCCAATAAAGCAGCCAACCAGTGCTTTTGAAGTGAAAACTTTTTTAGGATCGTTGTGATTTAAACAAAGAATTTGAAACTCGATTAATCGAAAAAGCGACACTAAACAGTTTCTAACTACGAAGGTTTCACTTCTAGCGCATGTGACTTGTAAAATGTATTTTATACAATTTTATTCGACTTCATATTTAGATTTCGATCTAAAAATAATATTTATCAAAATAAAATATACTTTTTATACAACGTCCCTGACGTAGCCTTTGTTTTTTAGGAATTCTGTCAATGAAAGCATTTTTACAATCGATTCAGTAAGTTACAGTGATTACATACACAAACAGAAATCTCTTTATAATATTAGTGTAGATGCATAGATTACATATGTGTTGGTAGATTTAGAACTAAAAAATAATATTTAACATAATTAAATCATTTTGTTTTTTAGGAATTCTGTTAGTGAAAGAATTTTTAGAATCGATACTGCAAGTTCCAGCGATTACATACAAACAAAAACCTATTTATAATATATATAAGGATTGCGTCAAGAGGGACCTAACCTCTTTCGGAATCGGCCACGCAAATTGGGAAGAGCTCGCGGAAAATAGAGGAGGGTGGAGAGGGAAGACAAGAGATGGTCGGACTACTCATGACGAGGCCTGGTTCACACACCTGGCAGAGAAACGTGACAAAAGGCATAATGCTGTCACAATCCCACCTCTGCCACCGGCGGCGTACGGTTCTATTGTGGAGGCTATGGACGTGAATCCGGCTCTGGTATAGGACTTTACAGCCATGAGAAAAAGTGCCTCTCCAAAAACACTGCTTAAACCATCTGCAACAGATGTAAAGGCCGATGATGATGATGTAGATGCATAGATTACATATGTGTAGATATAATCATCTTTCGTTTTAGCTGTAAGTTAAGCAAGGTTAGAGGAATAAGAGGCCCATTGAGGTAGCATTATATCTTAGTAGTCAGATTTTTGACGAGCTTGATAGCGGCTACTGCAAACTAAACAAACAGATGCACATACAATTAAGACTTGACCGGCTGCAGATTTAACAGGAAGGAGATAGAAAGTCCCCTGCATATTCTTTGTAAACGTGGTCTACTTATGAACAAACGAAGTACCTACTCAGCTAGGTAGTCAAATATTGACACCAGAAAACGACTACGATTCCTGACTGCAATAGGGATAAATAGGGAACTGTAACGCACACAAACACAGCACACCAGCTTACACATCATAAAAGCGATGGTCGGAGTGGCACAGGCGCAAGTCTATCTAGGCCTCAAACTACCGATAATAATCTTGAAGAGCTCCACCGGAAAAATAGGTAAGGCATTAGAGGTGATTCACATGTGACTCGCCAATAACCCCAACGAGGTTTGAGATATTCCAGTATTCAGTATTTTATCTCCCTGGGATGTAAGTAATAGTTGTTCCTGGGGAAATGATTTCAAATGGTGTTTGTGTGTTTTGGGGTCATACTAGGTCCAATGCGTATCATTAGCTATTCAACGTTAAACAGAAACACTGCCAGCATTATGGACGCTTTTGGGCCAGTAATGACTAGGGGCGGTTTATTCAAGTTTGTGACGTAGCTTGTTGTCGATTTGTTATTTACATACATAAACTTACGACCATTTTCGGGGTAGTTAAATTTATTATTCCCTATATTAGTACATACCTACTCTAAATATGTTTTTTAACATGAACAGTATACAGGAAGCTGGCATGGTATTGTCTATAGGTACCTAAAATCCTTAACAGTCGTAGAAAATTTTGTCATCTATCTTGACAGTATACTTTTTAGTTTATATATTTTGTGGTTTAAACTAGGAAGGACACGACATTTTAATTTTCAAAAGTTGTTAAAACTTGTCGAATATACGACACCATAATGTACTGCCGGGAAGTAAACAATGATGATAAAAAATAACTTTCAAATCACATAATACTGACTGGTTAACCATGAAAGTCGATGTTGTCGATGCGTAAGGAAAAGTATCATTAACCTTTAAAAACCACATACTCTACCCATCAAACTGAATAACTTTCACAATCGGAGCTCTCAGAACAAAAAAAATCTGCTTGTTTTGTTCGTTTGAGTCGAGTAGGTATTGCAGTTTAGTATGGAGCAGCTGATACTTTTCTGCGGTTCCATGTAATGTTCTTATCAGGTGTAAACATTATAGGTGGCAATATAATTTTATAGTTTTTTTAGTTCTGAAGTCGATTTTCATTTTTTGTTAAAATTTTTCAGTACCTACTAAACTCCATTCCAAATAACAACGAAAATTTAAGTGAATTCGGTAATTCAAAATAGCCTTAAATTTTTGGAAAAGCTCTTTTGAAACAAATAGAATCGGAAAATCTTTTCGTCCTTATTTGGAATTAAGTGTAGGTACACACGGCGACACGTCAAGCTACGCAAAACAAACATAAGCTGGCCGCGCGACGTTTTACGTTACTCTACCTACGCGCAGCCAGCTTATTTTGGTTTTGCGTAGCTTGATGTGTCGCCGTGTGTACATGTCGCGGCAAGCACAGCTTTCGCTCTCTGAAAAGCTCGCGAAGAGATTATTTTGTATGCAGCAAGTGCGTTATAATCGCGGATGATACGTTTGAACGCTGGTGCAAGTAGGTAAATATGATTAGTACTTGCGCAAGCTACTGCGCATCGTCTGCAGCGGGCATGTCGTTCAGCGATCACGTTTAGTAAGCAAAATATGTTCACACGACGAAATTATATGTACAGTGGTAGTACTTTCGCAAGCTACTGGGCATCGTCTGCAACGGGCAATATTGTGACATTTATCATCTAATTTGCGCACCGCGTCAGTTCTCCGCGTTGTAGCTTTTTCAATTTTAATTTAAGATAACAAACAGTAATAAACAAACATAATTAAAGAATTCATTTACTAAATTTGGAATTTGTGTTAACAAAATCAAGTTTATTTCTTCAATATTCAACTTTGAAGTAACTTACGGCGCGCAGCGCCAATAGCCGACCTATCTGCCCAAACGGGGGCTCCATAACACATGCACCCGAGGTATGTTGCGGAGTATATTATTTTAAGTGTTTTGTAGCAAAGACCCCATGTCGAGGTGGAAATACGCGCTAAACTCAAAAAATTACTTTTGGCTTTCTCTCCTATTGTCTTGATATGATTTACGAAACTAAAATTACGTTCTAAATGAAAGCCTAAATAGGAAACAGAATCTTTACTTTTAATATTAATGCCTTAAAATTTTATTCGTGGTGGTACATTCAAGTTCCCTTTGAGCAATAGTTGGAATGTTTTATGCGGGGCGAACTGAAGACGATTTCTGTATCCCCAATCTGTTATTTGCTGCAGGCAATTACCAGCCAGTCTTTCAATACCTACTCTAGTATTAGAATGTATGAGCAGGAGACCATCATCGCTTCACAAATGATCTTTAAAAATGACGGACTGACGTTTATCGCTCCATGATGTGTCATCGAATGTGATTCCACTAAGCCGGAACAATTACACCAAAACAAAAAATGTACATCAATAAACTGCCATTCTATACGCTCTTTACATAGGATGGAATTTTCAAAAATTCGTTCTTTTTGTCTCGTGTTTCTTCCAGCTTCAGTCATCAAAACGTTTCCCTCTTTATTATAATTTATTAGACAGTAGGTACGTAAAAGGGAATCGCGTAAAAGTACGTAAAAGAGAAAGCGCCTCTAAATATGCAGGAAGAAATCTTGTCTAAGATAATCTCGTTCTTAGTTATGTCCATGGTCATTTATAATCAATAACCGGCCAAGTGCGTATCGGGCCACGCGTAGGGTAGGGTTCCGTAGTTGCCCGTCACAATATTATTATAATGTGAACTTAGAAGGGGGCTTTTTGTTTTATACTACGGTTTGACGGCTAATAAAGTCTAAAAAGTATATCCATTTTATAAGTTGGTCGACTATTACTCGTAAACTTGTAAAGCCTACTAAGCAGGGATAGTTTTCCTTTCAATTTCGTTATTTATATACTACTGCCATGAATTTTTTCACTTTATTATCCAGAACCAACCGTTTAGCTAGCAGGGGGGGGGGGGGGGGAGGTAGGACACTTGACTCCAACAAAAATTTTCACTTTAAAGCCTAACTAATTTCGCACGAATAATGCCCTATTTTTTACTTTAAGCGCAGATATCTCGAGACAGAAGCGTCGTTATAGCGATTTAGTTTCTATGGAGTTTTGTTCCATTGGATAAGACCTATCCAACGACACCTCAATCGATTTATTAAGTAAACAAATTTTTTCCAACCCCCCTTCTCGAATGCATCTTCCAATGGTCGAAAAAAATTAGTTTCTTTATAACTACTACATTTATTTTTTAAGTTACCTACTCTGTCTTCATGCAAATAGCGATTAAATAGGTGCAAAGGGTTTATGGAAGTAAATTAATGACGGTTTAATAAAGTATCTGTGTTTAAGTGATTAATAAACTAAACCTAAACGAAAAGGTGCAAAGTGAATGTTCTTGGTGTGCAAACAATATTTAGGTTATGTTAAGTGCGAAAATATAATTATTTGATTTTATGACGTGGTTATTAGGTAGTTTATTTTACATAAGATACGATTTGTTAGTAATTTACATAATGTAAGCAATTTTTTCATGGAATAAAATTTTCTATCAAACATTCCGTAAAAGTTGATTGAATCCATATGTTTCTGTATCTTTGTTTATTGATTATTTTACGTCTTATGAATCCAATACTTATAAAACACATTTAAAAAAATGTCTACTTTTAAATTAATAAGTATTTGCTTATTAATAAAATTATGGTCAATTTCGAGCCAACGTACAAGTTTTGAGTGAACATAGTGCCAACGGAATAACACTAAGAAATGGAGGCTTAAAAATGCAGTAATAAATGTGTAGCCTACTATTGCACTGACGCCAAGAACAAAACTTTAGACTGTAAACCGCAAGTCTCCCGACGTAACCCACCAACACTAAACATTTTCGGATGAATTAAAATGCATCTTTTATTATTAATACCGAAAAAATATTCATTAGAAAAAAAGGGATAATTTGTAAATAATTTGTAGATTTTAACAAATACTCGCTCTATAAACTTGTGTGACAGTTATTACCATGAAGAAAGTATTTTTTCTCTTCCCATCCCAACCAAAAGTATTAAACTTTCTACAGTCCCTTTTACGCCCATGGAATTATTCAAGCTTCAACCATGGAGACAATAAATTGCCCTACAATAATTGTGTGTCGGATACCCTAATGGCGTAATTAAGTAGTATTGCTTATAATCCATAGATTCCTGCATACGTTCTTGGGTTATTATTATGTATCGGTTTAAAAAAGCTTATTTTTTTAGATTGTTTGTAAGTAACTCAGAGAGTAAATTTAGTTTTGCCTACGGAACTCAAAAATGGATGCATGTAGTTGGTGCAATAAAAACACTTTCTTTAGGAAAAAAATAAAGAACGTTTTAGGTGGTAGGTACTAGAAATAATTTATTTTAAAATATAAATTAAGAAATACAGCAAGGAGTGTGTTGTGCGTAAAAAGGTTTTTTTTCAAAGACAATAAAAAAAACTCGAACTTGTCCATAAATTTTTCGCTCGCTGATTTCTCTCGATGCTATAGCTGACAATTTGTAGATAGCTGAAACAAATGAAAACAAACGTAAGTGAATGCGTCTGTGGCGCGTTCATACTTCTGTATGAACGCTCAATCATGAGGGTTCGGGATCGAATCCGCACTTACAATTTACGATTAATTATGCCAATGTACCAATGAGTTTTTCAAACTTATTAATACGTAGTACCGACGGCTTAGCGAATGAAACCGCTGAAGAAGAAATTCTGATGCGTATTTGAAGTCTACCAATCCGTATTGGGCAAGCGTGGTGGACTAACGCTATACATCCTCTTTGAGGGTAGGCCTGTGCCCTGCAGTGGGATATTTATAGACATAGACATATATTTATTGATAATTTTCATAACAGGTCATTTTAGGCTGATGATGATCATAAGAAAGAGAACGCGTTCCTTAATCTGAACTGTGTTTCATATTTAGGGCGTCTGTCTTCCCAACATTGAAAATGTGACTAATATTATAAATGTGAATATTATGTTTGTATGTTTAGATGTTTGTGGCTCAATCACGCATAAATAGCTAAACGATAAAAAAATTCTGGATTAAAACATACGTATTGAAAGTCAACGCAGACGAAGTCGGAGGCAACAGCTAGATAAAAAAGTAATTGCACATCTATCCGCGCCGAAGGAAACGAAGGTTACTTATTAATTTTTACCATATTTTATGCGGTGTGTCGGAGTCCACCGCCACCGCCGCCACCTCCACCGCTGAAAAAGCCACCGCCGCCGCCGCCACCACCGCCGCCTCCACTAGGTGAGCGTGCTACTCGTACAAGTTCCACAAGTCCGCCTCCACCGCCGCCGCCACCTCCACCACCGTAGCCGCCTCCACCGCCGCCGCCGCCGCCTCCTCCACTAGGTGAGCGTGCCACTCGTACAAGTTCCTCAAGTCCACCTCCACCGCCGCCGCCGCCTCCACCACCGTTGCCGCCTCCACCGCCGCCGCCGCCGCCTCCTCCACTAGGTGAGCGTGCTACTCGTACAAGTTCCTCAAGTCCGCCTCCACCGCCGCCGCCGCCTCCACCACCGTAGCCACCTCCACCGCCTCCGCCGCCACCTCCTCCACTAGGTGAGCGTGCTACTCGTACAAGTTCCTCAAGTCCGCCTCCACCGCCGCCGCCACCTCCACCACCGTAGCCGCCTCCACCGCCGCCGCCGCCGCCTCCTCCACTAGGTGAGCGTGCTACTCGTACAAGTTCCTCAAGACCGCCTCCACCGCCGCCGCCACCTCCACCACCGTAGCCGCCTCCACCGCCGCCGCCACCGCCTCCTCCACTAGGTGAGCGTGCCACTCGTACAAGTTCCTCAAGTCCACCTCCACCGCCGCCGCCGCCTCCACCACCGTTGCCGCCTCCACCGCCGCCGCCGCCGCCTCCTCCACTAGGTGAGCGTGCTACTCGTACAAGTTCCTCAAGTCCGCCTCCACCGCCGCCGCCGCCTCCACCACCGTAGCCACCTCCACCGCCTCCGCCGCCACCTCCTCCACTAGGTGAGCGTGCTACTCGTACAAGTTCCTCAAGTCCGCCTCCACCGCCGCCGCCGCCTCCACCACCGAGGCCACCTCCACCGCCTCCGCCACCGCCTCCTCCACTAGGTGAGCGTGCTACTCGTACAAGTTCCTCAAGTCCGCCTCCACCGCCGCCGCCGCCTCCACCACCGTAGCTGCCTCCACCGCCGCCGCCGCCGCCTCCTCCACTAGGTGAGCGTGCAACTCGTACAAGTTCCTCAAGTCCACCTCCACCGCCGCCGCCACCTCCGCCACCGTAGCCGCCTCCACCGCCTCCGCCACCGCCTCCTCCACTAGGTGAGCGTGCTACTCGTACAAGTTCCTCAAGTCCGCCTCCACCACCGCCGCCGCCACCTCCAACTCCACCGCCTCCGCCTCCGCCTCCGCCTCCGCCTCCACCTCCGCCACCTATAATTTAAAAAGTTGCTAAATTATAATTTGTTCGCTCAAAACAAATATGCAGTTTGCGTTAGATATTTAATTTTAACGAAATGTTACAACTCGTGTGTTTCGATATCTTTTTCTTAAGTATGTACTTCAGCCAAGTTATACGTTTCCTACCATTTATAATAGAAAATGAGATCTTTAATAGTAAAATCATTTACTTTGTATAAATCTAGCTAGTTACCTGGCGCAGAGTAGGAGCACACTATAAGCCCTAAGAGCAATGCAGTTCGCACGAGTCGCTTCATGACGTTGGACTGTGTTCTCTCTTTGCCAATCTTGCTTTTATATACAAAACCCTTCAGGCTGTTTCAAGAATTGCGTGCACTGTTTTAAGGTCAATAAAAAATGATTGTAAAATATTTTACGTACAGTCACGAGTAATTATATATAAGGTCTAACAAAATTAGGTGAAACTATTTTAAGGGGATGATCAGACCATCAAACTGAACAACTTTCTCTATGGGAGCAATATCGAAATCGCAAAAAAAAATCTGCTGTCGCATACATTTAGGTCGAGTAGGTTTGTATGGAACAGCTGATTTTTTTTACGCGATTTCTATATTGGACCCATAGAGAAAGTTGTTCAGTTTGATGGTCTGATCATCCCCTTAAAATAGTTTCAGCTAATTTTGTTAGACCTTATATATACGTTGTCACATTTTCTAAAATACCTTAACATCTACCATCCAAAAAATATGTGTACGACAATTTGTTCTAAATTACCTAAACATGAAACTGTGTCAAAACTAGGTATACATTGGTTTCACAGTAATATAAACAATACAAAATCAGTAAAAAGTTTACAATTCCAATGTAATTTGTATGTATCTATGACAATTTATATAATATGTATACAAATTTTTTATACTTGTAATAGAAATTGTCATGGATACATTAAAATGACATTGAATGAGCATACTTACTATTTCCTGTTTTTGTTAAGTTTTCTCGTATACCGTTATGCGATGAATACAATACAGTTTTACAGCTGGTTGGTTACCCCAATAAAACAAGAGCTTAAAGAATCAGTTTTGTAATTTATTAGTGTAGCATAAATTAATATTGTATCTGGTTGTGGGTAAATTGATAATAAATCAGTCTGAACTAAGCCATCTTGTCATTTACTACATGGTGACAGCGGTAAAGCTAATTAATATTGTTTTTACGATATTACGGAACAGTGAAAGGTGAAAAGTGTTCGAAAAGCTAGAAATTTACGTTGTTTACCTATAAACATGGAGCATGCGCGCCCCCCGGCCGAGTTATCGTTGGTAGGCGGACCGGCTTATCTGGCGGATACGTGGCGAAAGTGGTTAAAAAAATTTCAAGTGTTCATCAAGGCTTCAGGTGTACATAAGGAACCAGACGACGTACAAGCCAGTTTGTTGATAAATTTAATTGGATCCGACGGGTACGACATTTATTCGACGTTTAAATTCAGCGACGAAAAGGACCGGGAAGATATAAAGAAACTGATTCAAAAGTTCAGCGATCACTTTGGAACGAAAACAAACACAACTATGACTCGGTTCAAGTTTTTCACTCGTAACCAGGAGGTCGGAGAGAGTATCGATGAATACGTCACGGCGTTAAAGTTAATAAGTCAACAGTGCGAATTCGAACACCTAGAAGATGGCTTACTACGCGATCGTATCGTATGTGGTGTCAAGGACGGCACGGTACGCGATAGATTGCTACGGACGGATGACCTAAACTTAGAAAAAGCAGTCAAAATCTGTCAAGCGAACGAGATATCTAATGACGAGGGGCGGCAGATTGAGAATGTTAAAAGTGAGGGGTCGCATAGTTTGGACGTCGTCGTGCGGAGTGCCCGACGAGGTACAGGAGGCGCCGGCCGTAGCAGCGGCGGTGGTCGCGGGCGGGGCCCGTGACACGAAGGCTCGATCTTTTTGTGGCAATTTTGTGGATGTTATTGGATCGTGTCTGATAAATAGTATGTATAAAAATAATACATACTTATTAAAATTTGTTATTTGTGAACATAATTGTCAAAGTATCTTAGGAAAAAATGCACTGGAACACTTAAATATGATTAAACGCGTATACTCATTAAATATAGAAAGTTATAATGATTTGTTTGAAGGTTTAGGCAAATTACCTGGGCGATACAAAATCCAAATAGAAAAGGATGCCATACCGAGTGTGTGTCCTGTCAGGAAAATTCCCTTTGGAATTAGAGAGCAGTTGCTAGTCGAGCTCAGCTGGATGGAGGAGCTGGGAGTTATCAGAAAGGTGAGCCATCCCACTGCATGGGTAAATGCAATAGTAGTGGCTGCAAAGAAGGACGGTAGCTTCCGTATCTGTTTGGATCCACTACCACTTAAAAAAGTGATCCGGCGCCAACACTATCCGCTACCGACACTCACGGAGATGGCGACCAAGCTAGAAGGAGCGCGTTTCTTCAGTAAACTGGATGCCAGGTCAGGCTTCTGGATGGTGCAGCTGGATGACGAAAGCGCAGACCTGTGCACCTTCGGTACCCCGTTTGGGCGGTACCAATTTTTGCGGCTCCCGTACGGCATTAATTCGGCGTCGCAGGTGTTTTACGCCAAGGTAAGACAGCTGCTGGAAGACCTGGAGGGGGTCGACTCATTCGTCGACGATATCATCGTATGGGGAACTACGGAAGCCGAGCATGACAAGCGGCTTCAACAATTGTTAGAGAGAGCAAGGTTAGTAGGCATTAAGTTTAATGGAGCTAAATGTGAGTTTAGAATGACCGAAGTGATGTATCTAGGTCATACCTTCAGCGCCGACGGAATGAGAATCGACGAGTCGAAACTGAAGGCAATCAAAGAGATGCCGAGTCCAACGGATAGACCGTTTCTGGAGAGATTCCTAGGTATGATAAATTATTTATGTAAATTTATACCTAACTACTCGGAGAAGGTAACTCCGCTTAGAGGCCTACTGAAGAAGGACAATGAATGGTGCTGGGGCTCGCACGAGGAGGGCGTGGTGGCGGCGCTGAAGCAGGACGTGTGCAGCGCGCCGGTGCTGGCGCTGTACGACGCGCGGCGGCCGGCCACCGTGTCGGTGGATGCGAGCGCGCACGCGCTGGGCGCCGTACTGCTGCAGGCGGGCCGTCCGGTCGAGTTCGCGTCGCTCACGCTCACCGACACGCAGCAGCGGTACGCGCAGATAGAGAAGGAGTTGCTCGCCATAGTCTTCGCACTCGAGAGGTTCCACCAATACATATACGGTAATCGTAGAGAGACTCGTGGAGACGGACCACAAACCGTTAGAGGCATTGTTTAAAAAGTCGCTAGACAAGGTGCCGGCGCGATTGCAACGTATGATGCTGCGAATACAGAGGTACGATTTCACAGCACAGTATAAACCAGGAAAGTACATGTACGTCGCAGATACATTGTCTAGGGCACCACTCTCAGAATTGATGCAGGATAAGGTCACCGAGGAGGTAGAAGGTCAGACTTGTTACCTGTTGAGGAATGTTAGATTTAGTGATGATAAAATCAACTTGATAAGAGAGTACACGGTAAGCGATGTAGAATGTCAACTGTTGATCAATTATTTAGCAAATGGTTGGCCGGTAAATAAATACGAAGTGGATGAGCGAGTCCGGCCTATGTGGGAGTGCAGAGCGTCATTTGAGTACGCGGAAGGAGTTTTGTTTAAAGACAGTTTAGTCTACGTGCCGAGCGGTTTACGAGCGGAGATGTTGTCCCGGGTTCATGAGGGACACCTGGGAATAGATAAGTGCAAGCGACGCGCGCGGGACGTCATGTACTGGCGCGGCATGTCGCATGACGTGGAGCAGGCGGTGCGGCGCTGTCGCGTGTGCAGAGAACGCATCTAGACCGCAGCGAGAACCCATGATACCACCCACCATACCCAGCGTGCCCTGGATGAAGGTGGGATCGGATATTTTTGAGTTCAAAGGAAAATATTTTCTCATTTTAATAGATTACTTTTCAAATTTTGTTGAGGTATCTCCTATAAGTACATTAACATCAAAAAGTGCAATAATAGCGATGAAGGATCAATTTGCTCGTCATGGGATACCTCGGGAATTAGTTACAGATAATGGTCCGGCATATGTTTCGAGGGAATTTAACTTGTTTCGTAGCAATTGGGGTTTCAGGCATGTAACGTCTTCGCCTCATTACCCCCAGTCCAACGGTAAAAGTGAGCGCACCGTAAGGACAATCAAGTCACTGTTGGTTAAGGCAGAAAGTACCAACACTGACTTCTACATAGGATTATTGAATTACAGATCCACTCCAAGAGACGGTGTCGCAAGTCCAGCGCAACTCTTAATGGGTGGAGGTTAAACACGCGCTTACCCTCGCACATAGTTAAGCTACAGCCGGACCGGGAGAACACAAAAGATTACGCAGGCATCTTGCGTAATCAGGCAAGGAGCAAAGGGTGGCACGACGAGCGGGCGCGCGAACTGCCCGAGCTGGAGCCGGGTGACGAGGTGGTGACGGCGGACGGGCAGCAGCGACGCCGGCTACGCGTTGCGGGCTGCGCGCCAGAACCTCGATCTTACGTACTGACCGACGCCCGCGGTCGACAGTACAGGAGGAACAGAAGGCACATCGTAAAGTTGCCTTCTCACACTCCGTCTCCGATATCATCTCCTACGGACGATGGTAGTGGGAGTGAGGGCAGCCTGTATGAGGAACCGTCGGAGGGCATGGATGATACGGAATCATCCTACGGAGACAGGTTGGTGGAACCACATAGATATGACATTCCAGATCCTCCAACGGCAATGGCTCCTGTACGTGTAGAAAGAGCTGCAGCCCTTAAGGCAAGGGAAAAGTTGCACAACATTTTTAAGTAACAATTAATTTTATAAAAAACGTAACAAGTCATATCTAAGTTGTGACAGTGCACATGTAAAGCTATGCTAGCAATGCAAGCATATGTAGTTAAAATAGATAAATACCTACGATTACATGTTAGCTTATAAAATATGTAAGAATAGAATATAAAAACTGTACCTAAAGATAGTAGGCTATAAATACATTTGGTATAGAATTTGGATAGATGTACCAATCATTATAAAGCATAAAATACATATAAACATGAACATATACATATAGTTAAGTAACGAAGTATGTAAGTAAATGAATTGTCACTTGTTTAAAACATAAGATAAATTAGTTTGTTACTTTGCATACCTCCCTAAAATAAGCGTCAGCTGTTTGTTTAGAAAGGGAAAGATGTAGCATAAATTAATATTGTATCTGGTTGTGGGTAAATTGATAATAAATCAGTCTGAACTAAGCCATCTTGTCATTTACTACAATTAGCAAACGTACCTAATCATTATCAATTAAAGCTAATGATTAAAATAATCAAGTTATTATTTTTAATAATAAAAACATTTAAACCAAACGTTAATCACAACATTTTAATGCAATGTCTATGGTTGATTTTAAATCACAATTTAATCAAGTATTTGTAAATAGTTATTGAGTCACTGTCGTTTCACATAATCATTTTCAATTAACCCCCGATACAATAAGGGGGCTAAGTTTGGCACCTATGTCGTCGGTCTGTCTGTTTGTCTTTCCGTCCGTCCGTCCGTCTGTCAAAGGGATTTTTCTCAGAGACCGTGAGATATAGGAAGCTGAAACTTGGCAAAGATATAGCAATTAGTGGTCCAATATCATAAATGAAGTCAAAAAAACTTAATTTTTATATTGGGCGTCAATTTTGGGAGGTAGAAAGGGAAAAAACAACAAAAAAATTCCTACAATGGGTATCAATTGAAAGCTTAAAGAAATGCGAGTCTAAAAATCTAATTTTCAAATTTTTAATTTTTTGCTAATCTATTGTTAATAATAATTTGATGAAATTGTGTAGTTAATTTTGACACAATTTAAGGTTTACATAATTATTGGGCACAGCTTAAAATACTGATTTTTGCGATTTAATTTTGCTATCATGCATTTGAATTTTAAGGGTGTTTCTATGTTATTGCTCGTGACTGTACCTATACAATGTTTTTAAATATATACCACTAGTTTTTAATTACTAACATAACTTTAAGGGTGCATTCAAATAATGAAACTAAACAACTATCCCTAAGGAACATGGCCTTACGGCCTTTGGATTTTTGACATGTTTTCATCTGCGGCCAAAATCGATCGGCTGATCCAAGGATCGGGTAGGAGGTCCAAACAATTTTCTCGTTTTTTGACCCATGTTTCATAGGGAAAGTTGTTTAGTTTCAGTGTCTAAATAGACCCTTAAAGTAATGTTAATAATTATAAACTAGTGGTGTGTAAGTGAAGGAAAACATCGTTAGGAAACCTGCATACGCTGAAGAAGAAATCCGCATTGGGCACGCGTGGTGGACTAACGCCCATAACCTTCCATGAGGCCTACCCACAGCCCTGTGCTCTGCAGTGGGGATGTAAATAGGCTTGATGATCTTAGCAGAGCCTCCGAACGAAGCGGTCTGAAGATGAACATTGACAAGACACTACGAATTTCACGTCAAATGTTCATGTTGTACCTAACCCGGTAAAGATCGGAAACTCGGCGCTCAGAGTTCTTGACGATTATATGTGTGTTTCGGTTCTAACTTGTACTTGTTAAGAAGAACTACGTGTGTTGCTATTGATTCAATTTATTTATTGTTCTAAAAAAGTTCGATCAACGTCCAGGCTGAGTAGTACCAATGAGTTTTTCAGTATTTATGTAGGGTATTTAACACCACTGGCTTGGGCAAGTGCCAGAGTGGGCTTTTCGGTCGGGGAAAACATCTTGAGGAAACCTGCATGTTTCAATTTCGAGGCATGTATTTTACCCCCTGTCCATTATTATAAGTGGCGAAACGGGCTCACTACCAGTTTCGGTACTAACCACTAGTGAAACGTGGATGTTCTGAATATCTCTGACTTTTTAGCTAGGTAGTCAAATATTGACACCAGAAAACCACTACGATTCCTGACTGTAATAGGGCTAAATAGGGAACTGTAACGCACACAAACACAACACACTAGCTTACACAATATAAAAACGATGGTAGAAGTGACGCAGGCGCAAGGCTATCTAGGCCCCATACTACCGATAATAATCTCGAAGAGCTCCACCGGAAAAATAGGTAAGGCTTTAGTGGTGATTCACATGTGACTCGCCAATAACCCCCTTGAGGTTTGAGATATTCCAGTATTCAGTATTTTATCTGCCTGGGATGTAAGTAATAGTTGGTCCTGGGGTTAATGATTTCAATTGGTGTTTGTGTGATTTGTGGTCATACTTAGTCCAATGCGTATCATTAGCTATTCAACGTTAAACAGAAACACTGCCAGCATTACGGACGCTTATGGGCTAGGTATGACAAGCGGCGGTTCTTTAAAGAATAGTGAAGTAGCTTGTTGTCGATTTGTAATTTACATACATAACCCTACGACCATTTTCGGGGTGGTTAAATTTATTATTCCCTATATTACTACATACCTACTCTTTATATTTTTTTAACATGAACAGTATATAGGAAGCTGGCATAGGTACCCACCAAACAATATGATCGTATTAGGCCTCTATTTATATGACTATTTTGACATATAAAAGTTATAAAACTGTAATTTCGTCATATGCTGGTGCTTTATGCGTCTACTGTTCGACTTTACAACACATATACAACCAAATCGTTTGTTGCGTATAGTCTATACCTAAAATCCTTTGATAGTCGTAGAAATTTTTTCGTCTATCTTGACAGTATTCTTTCTTGTTTATAAGTACTAAGTTAATGTCATATTTTGTGGGTTAAACTAGGAAGGACAAGCCATTTTGATTTTCAAAAGTTGTTATAAAACTTGTCGAATATACGACACTATAATGTACTGCCGGGAAGTAAACAATGATGTTTAAAAATAACTTTCAAATCACATAATACTGACTAGCTAACCCTAAAAGTAGATGTTGTCGATGTGTAAGGAAAAGTATCATTTACCTTTAAAAACCACATACTATACCCATAAAAAAAATAACTTTTACAATACGAGCTCTCAGAACAAAAAAAAATCTGTTCAAATGACGGACTGATGTCTGCCGCTCCGTCATGCGTCATCGTGTGTGATCCCACTAAGCCGGAACAATTAGACCAAAACAAAAAATGTTAATCAACAAACTGCTGCCACTCTACTTTAGGGTCGAATTTTCGATAATTCGCTCTTTTTGTGTCTCTGTCCCGTGTTTCTTCTAGCTTCAGTCATCAAAACTTTTCCCTCTTTATTATAATTTATTTGATAGTAGGTACGTAAAATAGAATACACCTTTCAATCTGCAGGAAGAAGTCTTATTTGAGATAAGCTCGTTCTTTTTATCATGTCTATGG
The DNA here is from genome assembly GCA_927399405.1 of Agonopterix arenella. Lineage (NCBI taxonomy): Eukaryota > Metazoa > Arthropoda > Insecta > Lepidoptera > Depressariidae > Agonopterix > Agonopterix arenella. The sequence continues at coordinate 3,498,224 of OV656691.1, forward strand.
TAATTTATAATCAAAAACCGGCCAAGTGCGTATAGGGCCACGCGCAGGGTAGGGTTCCGTAGTGTCCCGTCACAATATTATTATAATATGAACTTAGAAGGGGGCTTTTTGTTTTATACTACGGATTGACGGCTAATAAAGTCTATAAAGTATATACATTTTATAAGTTTGTCGACTATTACTCGTAAACTTGTAAATCCTACTAAGCAGTGATAGTTTTCCTTTCAATTTCGTTATTTATATACTACTGCCATGAATTTTTTCACATAATTATCCAGAAACAACCGTTTTGCTGTCGGGGCGGGCGGGACACTAAACTTTGTTGATTGATTATTTTACGTCTTATGAATTCGATACTTATAAAACACATTTTCTACTTTTAAATTAATAAGTATTTTCTTATTAATAAAATTATGATCAATTTCGAGCCAACGAACAAGTTTTGAGTGAACATAGTGCCAACGGAATAACACTAAGAAATGGAGGCTTAAAAATGCAATAATAAAGGTGTAGCCTAGTATTGCATGGACGCCAAGAACAAAACTTTAGACTGTAAACCACAAGTTTCCCGACGTAACCCACCAACACTAAACATTTTCGGAAGAATAAAGATGCATCTTTTATTATTAAAACCGTTAAAATATTCATTAGAAAAAAAGTGTTATTTGTAAATAATTTGTAGATTTTAACAATTACTCGCTCTTTAAACTTGTGTGACAGTTAAAACTATGAAGAAAGTATTTTTTTCTCTTCCCATCCCAACCAAAAGTATTAAACTGTCTACAGTCCCTTTTACGCCCAAGGAATTATTCAAGCTTCAACCATGGAAACAATAAATTGCCCTACAATAATTGTGTGTCGGATAGACCGTAATGGCGTAATTAAGTAGTATTGCTTGTAATCCATAGATTCCTGCATACGTTCTTGGGTTATTATTATGTATCGGTTTTAAAAAGCTTATTTTTTTAAGAATGTTTATAAGTAACTCAGAGAGTAAATTGAGGTTTCCCAACGGAACTCAAAAATGGATGCATGTAGTTGGTGCAATAAAAACTCTTTCTTTAGGGAAAAAAATAAAGAACGTTTTAGGTGGTAGGTACTAGAAATAATTTATTTTAAAATCTAAATTAAGAAATACATTGGCAAGGAGTGTGTTGTGTGTACAAAGGTTTTTTTCAAAGACAATAAAGACAACCTGAACTTGTCTATAAATCTTTCGCTCGCTGATCCCTCTCGATGCATGCTATAGCTGACAACATGTAGAAAGCTGAAACAAATGAAAACAAACGTAAGGGAATGCGTCGGTGGCGCGTTCATACTTCTGTATGAACGCTCAATCATGAGGGTTCGGGATCGAATCCGCAAGGACAATTTACCTATAATTATGCCAATGTACCAATAAGTTTTTCAAATTTATGAATACGTACTAACGACGGCTTAGCAAACGAAACCGCTGAAGAAGTAATTCTGATACATATTTGAAGTCTACCAATCCGTATTGGGCACCCGTGGTGGACTAACGCTATTCACCTTTATTGAGGGTAGGCCTGTGCTCTTCAGTGGGACATTTATAGACATAGACATATATTTATTGTTAATTTTCATTACAGGTTATTTTAGGCTGATGATGATCAGAAGAAAGAGAATGCCTTGCTTAATCTGAAATGTGTTTCATATTTAGGGCGTCTGTCTTCCCAACAATGGAAAATGTCACTAATATTATAAATGTGAAGATGTTTGTATGTTTATGGCTCAATCACGCATAAATGGCTAAACGGATTTGGTTTTTCGGCTAACAGATAAAAAATATTCTGGATTAAAACATACTTATTGAAAGTCAACGCAGACGAAGTCGGGGGCAAAAGCTAGATATAAAGGTAATTGCACATCTATCCGCGCCAAAAGAAACGAAGGTTACTTATTAATTTTTACCATATTTTATGCGGTGTGTCGGAGTCCACCGCCACCGCCGCCACCTCCACCGCCGCCGCCGCCGCCACCACCGCCGCCTTCGCCTCCACTAGGTGAGCGTGCTACTCGTACAAGTTCCTCAAGTCCACCTCCACCGCCGCCGCCGCCTCCACCACCGTAGCCGCCTCCACCGCCGCCGCCGCCGCCTCCTCCACTAGGTGAGCGTGCTACTCGTACAAGTTCCTCAAGTCCGCCACCGCCGCCGCCGCCGCCTCCTCCACTAGGTGAGCGTGCTACTCGAACAAGTTCCTCAAGTCCACCTCCACCGCCGCCGCCGCCTCCACCACCGTAGCCGCCTCCACCGCCGCCGCCGCCGCCTCCTCCACTAGGTGAACGTGCTACTCGTACAAGTTCCTCAAGTCCGCCTCCACCGCCGCCGCCGCCTCCACCACCGTAGCCGCCTCCACCGCCGCCGCCGCCGCCTCCTCCACTAGGTGAGCGTGCTACTCGTACAAGTTCCTCAAGTCCGCCTCCACCGCCGCCGCCGCCTCCACCACCGTAGCCGCCTCCACCGCCGCCGCCGCCGCCTCCTCCACTAGGTGAGCGTGCTACTCGTACAAGTTCCTCAAGTCCACCTCCACTGCCGCCGCCGCCTCCACCACCGTAGCCGCTTCCACCGCCGCCGCCGCCGCCTCCTCCACTAGGTGAGCGTGCTACTCGTACAAGTTCCTCAAGTCCGCCTCCACCGCCGCCGCCGCCTCCACCACCGTAGCCGCCTCCACCGCCGCCGCCGCCGCCTCCTCCACTAGGTGAGCGTGCTACTCGTACAAGTTCCTCAAGTCCACCTCCACCGCCGCCGCCGCCTCCACCACCGTAGCCGCCTCCACCACCGCCGCCGCCGCCTCCTCCACTAGGTGAGCGTGCTACTCGTACAAGTTCCTCAAGTCCGCCTCCACCGCCGCCGCCGCCTCCACCACCGTAGCCGCCTCCACCGCCGCCGCCACCGCCTCCTCCACTAGGTGAGCGTGCTACTCGTACAAGTTCCTCAAGTCCGCCTCCACCACCGCCACCGCCACCTCCAACTCCACCGCCTCCGCCTCCGCCTCCGCCACCTATAATTTAAAAAGTTGCTAAATTATAATTTGTTCGCTGAAAACAAATATGTAGTGTGCAGTAGAGATTTTATTTTAACGAAATGTTACAACTTGTGTGGTTCAATATCTTTTTCTTAAGTATGTACTCCAGTCAAGTTAGACGTTTTCTACCATTTATAATAGAAAATGAGATCTTTAATAGTAAAATCATCTAGCTAGTTACCTGGCGCAGAGTAGGAGCACACTATAAGCCCTAGGAGCAACGCAGTTCGCACGAGTCGCTTCATGACGTTGGACTGTGCTCTCTCTTTGCCAATCTAGCTTTTATATACAAAACCCTTCAGATAAACGTATAATCATACTTTGGGCTGTTTCAAGAATTGCGTGCACTGTTTTAAGGTCAATAAAAAATGATTGTAAATTATTTGACGTACCTATACAATGCGTTTAAATATATACCACTAGTTTTTAATTACTAAATAACTTTAAGGGTGCATTCAAATAATGAAACTAAACAACTATCCCTAAGGAACATGGCCTTACGGCCTTTGGATTTTCGACATGTTTTCATCTGCGGCCAAAATCCATCGGCTGATCCAAGGGCTTTCAAGGGTCGGGAAGGATGTCCAAACAATTTTCTCGTTTTTTGACCCATGTTTCTTAGGGAAAGTTGTTTTGTTTCAGTGTCTAAATAGACCCTTAAAGTAATGTTAATAATTAAAAACTAGTGGTGTGTAAGTGAAGGAAAACATCGTTAGGAAACCTGCATACGCTGAAGAAGAAATTCCGATGTGTATGTAATTCTACCAATCCGCATTGGGCACTCGTGGTGGACTAACGCCCATAACCCTCCATGACGCCTACCCTCAGCCCTGTGCCCTGCAGTGGGACGTATATAGGTTGTGATGATGATGATAATAGGTATGGCGATGACTTAGTCATCTTGCCGGAGACCATGGAGGAGCTTGGTAGAATGCTTGATGATCTTAGCAGAGCCTCCGAACGAAGCGGTCTGAAGATGAACATGGACAAGACACGACGAAGATCATGTCAAATGACCATATCTAACTCTGTAAAGATCGTAAACTCGGCGCTTGAAGTTGTTGACGATTATATTTACCTGAGAAAAACTATTCCAACTTCGAGAAATAGAACAACCGTCCAATTTAACTCCGTGTGTTGCTATTGATTCAATTTATTTATTGTTCTAAAAATGTTCTATCCCCGTCCAGGCCGACTTGTGTCGACACAATCACAACACACCAGCTTACACAATATAAAAACGATGGTCTGAGTGACACAGGCGCAAGTCTATTTAGGCCCCGAACTACCAATAATATTTTTGAAGAGGTCCACCGGAAAAATAGGTAAGGGTTTAGAGGTGGTTCACATGTGACTCGCCAATAATCCCCTTGAGGTTTGAGATATTCCAGTATTCAGTATTTTATCTGCTTGGTGTGTAAGTAACAGTTGTTCCTAGGGGAATGATTTCAAATGGTGTTTGTGTGTTTTGGGGTCATACTAAGTCCAATGTGTATCATTAGCTATTCAACGTTAAACAGAAACACTGCCAGCATTATGGACGCTTATGGGCTAGGTATGACTAGGGGCGGTTCTTTAAAGGTTAGTGAAGTAGCTTGTTGTCGATTTGTTATTTACATACATAAACTTACGACCATTTTCGGGGTGGTTAAATTTATTTTTCCCATTATTACTACATACCTACTCTTAATAATTTTTTCAACACGAACAATATACAGGAAGCTGCCTTGTCTATACCTAAAGTTCTTGACAGTCGTAGAAAAATTTTTCGTCTATCTTAACAGTCTACTTTTTTGTTTATAAGTACTAAGTTAAGGTCAAAACATATTTGGTAAAACTAGGAAGGACACGAAATTTTGATTTTTAAAAGTTGTTAAAACTTGTCGAATATATCATCATAACGTACTGCCGGGAAGTAAACAATGATGTTAAAAAATAACTTTCAGATCACATAATAGTGACTGGTTAACCATGAAAGTCGATGTTGTCTATGTGTAAGGAAAAGTATCTTTAACCTTTAAAAACCACATACTGTACTCATCAAACTGAATAACTTTTACAATGAGAGCTCTCAGAACAAAAAATCTGCATGTTCCTGCAAATGACGGACTGATATCTGCCGCTCCGTCATGCGTCATCGTGTGTGATCCCACTAAGCCGGAACAATTAGACCAAAACAAAAAATGTACATCAATAAACTGCTCTCACTCCACTTTTGGGTCGAATTTTCGATAATTCGCTCTTTTTGTGCTCTGTCCCGTGTTTCTTCTTTTTCCCTGTATATTATAATTTATTTGATAGTAGGTACGTGAAATAGAATATACCTTTCAATCTGTAGGAAGAAATGTTATTTGAGATAAACTCGTTCTTTTTGTCATGTCTATGGTAGTTTATAAACAAAAACAAGGTCAAGTGCATGTCAGGCCACGCGCAGGATAGGGTTCCGTAGTTGCCCGTCACAATTTTATTATAATATGAACTTAGAAGGGGGCTTTTTGTTTTATACTACGGTTTGACGGCTAATAAAGTCTAAAAAGTATATACATTTTATAAGTTGGTCGACTATTACTCGTAAACCTGTAAAGCCTACTAAGCAGTGATAGTTTTCCTTTCAATTTCGTTATTTATATACTACTGTCATAAATTTTTTCACATAATTATCCGGAAACAACCGTTTAGCTAGCAGAGCGGAATGGGGGACACTAGACTCCAACAAAAATGTTCACTCTAAAGCTTAATATTTTGCTAACGGATCCCTTAACCGAAAAATGGTTTTCCCAAACCCATAATTATATTTTTAAACGACCTATCCAATGATACCCCACACCACACCATAGGGTAGACGAGAAAAAAAATATCCATTTCCACTTCGCGTGTAAGGGATGTACCCTAAAAAAAATATTTTTTAAGATTTTATTTTACCACAAATTACAGCATTCTAGTACTAAGCGTCACTGAGCTAAGCCGCGGATAGACGGACGAAAATGGCTTCAAGGCCCTGAAAATGATTTCAAGTTCAACAAAACGTCGAAATAAAAGTAACTAATTTCGCATGAATAATGCCCTATTTTTTACTTTAAGCGCAGATATCTCGAGACAGAAGCGTCGTTATAGCGATTTAGTTTCTATGGAGTCTTGTTCCATTGGATAAGACCTATCCAACGACACCTCAATCGATTTATTAAGTAAACTAATTTTTTCCAACCCCCCTTCTCGAATCCATCTTCCAATGGTCGAAAAAAATTAGTTTCTTTATAACTACTACATTTATTTTTTTAGTTACCTACTCTGTCTTCATGCAAATAGCGATTAAATAGGTGCAAAGGGTTTAGGGAAGTAATTAATGACGGTTTAATAAAGTGTCTGCCTCCGTGGTCTAATGGTTAAGAGTATTGGCTCTCGACACGGAGGTCGTGGGTTCGATTCCCACTGGGGACAGTGATATGTCACTTTGTGCGTTTTTCGTCAGTTAGTTAGGACATTGCAGCCTGAATCACCTGATTTTCTGAAAAGAAAAATGATTCCGTGCTTCGGATGGCACGTTAAGCCGTTGGTCTCGGCTACTATATCTGGTGGTAGTAGTCGTTACATAAAAACCACGTCAGAGGCCTTAAGGCGGTCTGAAAAAACTCTGACACCAGGGCTCTGCCCACTCGATAAGAAGAACGAACCTGTGTCCTTTATCTGTGTTAAACAAAAAGGTGCAAAGTGAAAGTTCTTGGTGTGCAAACAATATTTTGGTTATGTTAAGTGCGAAAATAACATTATTTGATTTTATGACGTGGTTATTAGGTATTTGATTTTACATAAGATACGACTTGTTAGTGATTTACATAATGTAAGCAATTTTTTCATGGAATAAAATTTTCTATCAAACATTCCGTAAAAGTTGATTGAATCCATATGTTTCTGTAGCTTTGTTTACTGATTATTTCACGTCTTATGAATCCGATACTTATAAAACACATTTAAAAAAATTTTTTCTTTTAATTTAATAAGTATTTGCTTATTAATAAAATTATGGTCAATTTCGAGCCAACGTACAAGTTTTGAGTGAACATAGTGCCAACGGAATAACACTAAGAAATGGAGGCTTAAAAATGCAATAATAAATGTGTAGTCTGCTATTGCACTGACGCCAAGAACAAAACTTTAGACTGTAAACCGCAAGTTTCCCGACGTAACCCACCAACACTAAACATTTTCGGATGAATAAAAATGCATCTTTTATTATTAATACCGAAAAAATATTCATTAGAAAAAAAGGGATATATTGTAAATAATTTGTAGATTTTAACAAATACTCGCTCTTTAAACTTGTGTGACAGTTATTACCATAAAGAAAGTATTTTTTCTCTTCCCATCCCAACCAATAGTATCAAACTGTCTACAGTCCCTTTTACGCCCATGGAATTATTCAAGCTTCAACCATGGAAACAATAAATCGCCCTACAATAATTGTGTGTTGGATACCCTAATGGCGTAATTAAGTAGTATTGCTTATAATCCATAGATTCCTGCATACGTTCTTGGGTTATTATTATGTATCGGTTTTAAAAAGCTTATTTTTTTAAGAATGTTTATAAGTAACTCAGAGAGTAAATTGAGGTTTCCCAACGGAACTCAAAAATGGATGCATGTAGTTGGTGCAATAAAAACTCTTTCTTTAGGGAAAAAAATAAAGAACGTTTTAGGTGGTAGGTACTAGAAATAATTTATTTTAAAATCTAAATTAAGAAATACATTGGCAAGGAGTGTGTTGTGTGTACAAAGGTTTTTTTCAAAGACAATAAAGAAAACCTGAACTTGTCTATAAATTTTTCGCTCGCTGATTCCTCTCGATGCATGCTACAGCTGACAATTTGTAGATAGCTGAAACAAATGAAAACAAACGTAAGTGAATGCGTCGGTGGCGCGTTCATACTTCTGTATGAACGCTGAATCATGAGGGTTCGGGATCGAATCCGCAAGGACAATTTACCAATAATTATGCCAATGTACCAATTAGTTTTTCAAACTTATGAATACGTAGTACCGTAGTACGGTAGAAACCGCTGAAGAAGAAATTCTGATGCATAATTTTGAAGTCTACCAATCTGTATTGGGCACGCGTGGTGGACTAACGCTATTCACCCTCATTGAGGGTAGGCCTGTGCTCTGCAGTGGGATATTAAAGACATAGACATATATTTATTGTTAATTTTCATTATAGGTAATTTAAGGCTGATGATGATCAGAAGAAAGAGAACGCGTTGCTTAATCTGAACTGTGTTTCATATTTAGGGCGTCTGTCTTAACAACAGTGGAAAATGTCACTAATATTATAAATGTGAATATGTTTAGATGTTTATGGCTCAATCACGCATAAATGGCTAAACGGATTTGGTTTTTCGGCTTACAGATATATTCTGGATTAAAACATACATATTGAAAGTCAAGGCAGACGAAGTCGGGGGCAAAAACTAGATATAAAGGTAATGGCACATCTATCCGCGCCGAAAGAAACGAAGGTTACTTATTAATTTTTACCATATTTTATGCGGTGTGTCGGAGTCCACCGCCACCGCCGCCACCTCCACCGCCGCCGCCGCCGCCACCGCCGCCTCCGCCTCCACTAGGTGAGCGTGCTACTCGTACAAGTTCCTCAAGTCCGCCTCCACCGCCGCCACCGCCTCCACCACCGTAGCCGCCTCCACCGCCGCCACCGCCGCCTCCTCCACTAGGTGAGCGTGCTACTCGTACAAGTTCCTCAAGTCCACCTCCACCGCCGCCGCCGCCTCCACCACCGTAGCCGCCTCCACCGCCGCCGCCGCCGCCTCCTCCACTAGGTGAGCGTGCTACTCGAACAAGTTCCTCAAGTCCACCTCCACCGCCGCCACCGCCTCCACCACCGTAGCCGCCTCCACCGCCGCCGCCGCCACCTCCTCCACTAGGTGAGCGTGCTACTCGTACAACTTCCTCAAGACCGCCTCCACCGCCGCCGCCGCCTCCACCACCGTAGCCGCCTCCACCGCCTCCACCGCCGCCTCCTCCACTAGGTGAGCGTGCTACTCGTACAAGTTCCTCAAGTCCGCCTCCACCACCGCCGCCGCCTCCACCACCGTAGCCGCCTCCACCGCCGCCGCCGCCGCCGCCTCCACTAGGTGAGCGTGCTACTCGTACAAGTTCCTCAAGTCCGCCTCCACCACCGCCGCCGCCTCCACTACCGTGGCCACCCCCACCGCCTCCGCCGCCGCCTCCTCCACTAGGTGAGCGTGCTACACGTACAAGTTCCTCAAGTCCGCCTCCACCGCCACCGCCGCCTCCACCACCGTAGCCGCCTCCACCGCCGCCACCGCCGCCTCCTCCACTAGGTGAGCGTGCTACTCGTACAAGTTCCTCAAGTCCACCTCCACCGCCGCCGCCGCCTCCACCACCGTAGCCGCCTCCACCACCGCCGCCGCCGCCTCCTCCACTAGGTGAGCGTGCTACTCGAACAAGTTCCTCAAGTCCACCTCCACCGCCGCCACCGCCTCCACCACCGTAGCCGCCTCCACCGCCGCCGCCGCCGCCTCCTCCACTAGGTGAGCGTGCTACTCGTACAAGTTCCTCAAGACCGCCTCCACCGCCGCCGCCGCCTCCACCACCGTAGCCGCCTCCACCGCCTCCACCGCCGCCACCTCCATTAGGTGAGCGTGCTACTCGTACAAGTTCCTCAAGTCTGCCTCCACCGCCGCCGCCGCCTCCGCCACCGTAGCCGCCTCCACCGCCTCCGCCCCCGCCTCCTCCACTAGGTGAGCGTGCTACTCGTACAAGTTCCTCAAGTCCGCCTCCACCACCGCCACCGCCACCTCCAACTCCACCGCCTCCGCCTCCACCTCCGCCATCTATAATTTAAAAAGTTGCTAAATTATAATTTGTTCGCTCAAAACAAATATGCAGTTTGCATTAGAGATTTTATTTTAACGAAATGTTACAACTTGTGTTTTTCGATATCTTTTTCTTAAGTATGTACTCCAGTTAAGTTAGACGTTTCCTACCATTTATAATAGAAAATGAGATCTTTAATAGTAAAATCATTCTAATCATCTAGCTAGTTACCTGGCGCAGAGTAGGAGCACACTATAAGCCCTAAGAGCAACGCAGTTCGCACGAGTCGCTTCATGACGTTGGACTGTGTTCTCTCTTTGCCAATATAGCTTTTATATACAAAACCCTTCAGATAAACGTATAATCATACTTTGGTCTGTTTCAAGAATGGCGTGCACTGTTTTAAGGTCAATAAAAAATGATTGTAAAATATTTTACGTACCTATACAATGTGTTTAAATATATACCACTAGTTTTTAATTACTAAATAACTTTAAGGGTGCATTCAAATAATGAAACTAAACAACTATCCCTAAGGAACATGGCCTTACGGCCTTTGGATTTTCGACATGTTTTTATCTGCGGCCAAAATCCATCGGCTGATCCCAAGGGCTTTCAAGGGTCAGGAAGGATGTCTAAACAATTTTCTCGTTTTTTGACCCATGTTTCTTAGGGAAAGTTGTTTAGTTTCAGTGTCTGAATAGACCCTTAAAGTAATGTTAATAATTAAAAACTAGTGGTGTGTAAGTGAAGGAAAACATCGTTATGAAACCTGCATACGCTGAAGAAGAAATTCCGATGTGTATGTGAAGTCTTCCAATCCGCATTGGGCACGCGTGGTGGACTAACGCCCATAACCCTCCATGACGCCTACCCTCAGCCCTGTGCCCTGCAGTGGGACGTATATAGGCTGTGATGATGATGATGATAGGTATGGCGATGACTTAGTCATCTTGCCGGAGACCATGGAGGAGCTCAGTAGAATGCTTGATGATCTTAGCAGAGCCTCCGAACGAAGCGGTCTGAAGATGAACATGGACAAGACACGACGAAGATCATGTCAAATGACCATGTTGTAAATAACCCTGTAAAGATCGGAAACTCGGCGCTTGAAGTTGTCGACGATTATATTTACCTGAGACAAACTATTCCAACTTCGAGAAATAGAACAACCGTCCAATTGAACTCCGTGTGTTGCTATTAATTCAATTTATTTAGTGTTCTAAAAAAGTTCAATCCCCGTCCAGGCCGACTTGTACCAATAAATTTTTCGGTATTTATGTAGGGTTTTTAACACCAATGGCTTGGGCCAGTGCCAGTGGGCCTTTCGGTCAAGGAAAAAATCTTGAGGAAACCTGCATGCTTCAATTTCGAGGCATGTATTGTACCCACTGTCTATTATAAATGGAGATATGCTCAGTACCCGTCACCTAAACAGAGTTTCGGTACTAACCACTGGTGAAACGTGGATGTTCTGAGTTTTCAGAATATCTCTGACATTTCAGCTAGGTAGTCAAATATTGATTCCAGAAAACCACTTCGATTCCTGACTGCAATAGGGATAAATAGGGAACTGTAACGCACACAAACACAACATACTAGCTTACACAATATAAAAACGATGGTAGAAGTGACGCAGGCGCAAGGCTATCTAGGCCCCATACTACCGATAATAATCTCAAGAGCTCCACCGGAAAAATAGGTAAGGCTTAAGAGGTGATTCACATGTGACTCGCCAATAACCCCCTTGAGGTTTGAGATATTCCAGTATTCAGTATTTTATCTGCTTGGTATGTAAGTAATAGTTGTTCCTGGGGGAAAGATTTCAAATGGTGTTTGTGTGTTTTGGGGTCATACTAAGTCTAATGCGTATCATTAGTAATTAAACGTTAAACAGAAACACTGCCAGCATTGTGGATGCTTTTGGGCTAGTTATGACTAGGGGCGGTTCTTTAAAGGTTTTTGACGTAGCTTGTTGTCGATTTGTTATTTACATAAATAAACTAACGACCATTTTCGGGGTGGTTAAATTTATTATTTCCTATATTACTACATACCAGCTCTTAATTTTTTTTAAACATGAACAGTATATAGGAAGCTGACATAGGTACCCAGCAAACAATATGATCGTATTAGGCGTCCATTTATATGACTATTTTGACTTATAAAAGTTATAAAACCGTAATTTCGTCATATACTGGTGCTTTATGCGTCTATTGTTCCACTTTACGACACCTATACGACCAAATTGTTAGTTGGGTAAAGTCTATACCTAAACTCCTTTGACAGTCGTAGAAATTTCTTTCGTCTATCTTGACAGTATACTTTTTTGTTTATAAGTACTAAGTTAATGTCATATTTTGTGGGTTAAACTAGGAAGGACAAGCCATTTTGATTTTCAAAAGTTGTTATAAAACTTGTCGAATATACGACACCATAATGTACTGTCGGGAAGTAAACAATGATGTTTAAAAATAACTTTCAAATGACATAAAACTGACTAGTTAACCCTGAAAGTCGATGTTGTCGATGTGTAAGGAAAAGTATCATTTACCTTTAAAAACCACATACTGTACTCATCAAACTGAATAACTTTTACAATGGGAGCTCTCAGAACAAAAATCTGCATGTTCCTTCAAATGACGGACTGATATCTGCCGTTCCGTCATGCGTCATCGTGTGTGATCCCACTAAGCCGGAACAATTAGACCAAAACAAAAAATGTACATCAACAAACTGCTGCCACTCTACTTTAGGGTCGAATTTTCGATAATTCGCTCTTTTTGTGCTCTGTACTGTGTTTCTTCTTTTTCCCTCTATATTATAATTTATTTGATAGTAGGTACGTAAAATAGAATACACCTTTCAATCTGTAGGAAGAAATGTTATTTGAGATAAGCTCGTTCTTTTTATCGTGTCTATGGTAATTTATAATCAAAAACCGGCCAAGTGCATGTCAGGCCACGCGCAGGGTAGGGTTCCGTAGTTGCCCGTCACAATATTATTATAATATGAACTTAGAAGGGGGCTTTTTGTTTTATACTACGGTTTCACGGCTAATAAAGTATAGCGTTTATGATAAATAAGTTATAGCGACTTAGTTTCTATGGAGTTTTGTTCCATTGGATAAGACCTATCCAACGACACCTCACTCGATTTATTAAGTAAACTAATTTTTTCCAACCCCCCTTCTCGAATCTATCTTCCAATGGTCGAAAAAAATTAGTTTCTTTATAACTACTACATTTATTTTTTAAGTTACCTACTCTGTCTTCATGCAAATAGCGATTAAATAGGTGCAAAGGGTTTATGGAAGTAAATTAATGACGGTTTTGGTATTGGCTCTCGACACGGAGGTCGTGGGTTCGATTCCCACTGGGGACACCTAGTGATATGTCACTTTGTGCGTTTTTCGTCAGTTGGTTAGGACATTGCAGGCTGCATCACCTAAATTTCTGTGAAGAAAAATGATTCGGTGCTTCGGATGGCACGTTAAGCCGTTGGTCTCGGCTACTATCTCTGGTGGTAGTAGTCGTTATATAAAAACCACGTCAGATGCCTTAAGGCGGTCAGAAAAAACTCTGACACCAGGGCTCTGCCCACTCGATAAGAAGAATAAAGTGATTAATAACCTAAACCTAAACGAAAAGGTGCAAACTGAATTGTATGCAAACAATATTTTGGTTATGTTATGTGCGAAAATATAATTATTTGATTTTATGACGTGGTTATTAGGTATTTGATTTCACATAAGATACGACTTGTTAGTGATTTACATAATGTAAGCAATTTTTTCATGGAATAAAATTTTCTATCAAACATTTCGTAAAAGTTGATAGAATCCATATGTTTCTGTAGCTTTGTTTACTGATTATTTCACGTCTTATGAATCCGATACTTATAAAACACATTTAAAAAAATGTCTTCTTTTAATTAATAAGTATTTGCATATTAATACAAATATGATCAATTTCGAGTCAACGTACAAGTTTTGAGTGAACATAGTGCCTACGGAATAACACTAAGAAATGGAGGCTTAAAAATGCAATAATAAAGGTGTAGCCTAGTATTGCATGGACGTCAAGAACAAAACTTTAGACTGTAAACCGCAAGTTTCCCGACGTTACCCACCAACACTAAACATTTTCGGAAGAATAAATATGCACCTTTTATTATTAATACCGAAAAAATATTCATTAGAAAAAAAGGGGTAATTTATAAATAATTTGTAGATTTTAACTAATACTCGCTCCTTAAACTTGTGTGACAGTTATTACAATGAAGAAAGTATTTTTTCTCTTCCCATCCCAACCAAAAGTATTAAACTTTCTACAGTCCCTTTTACGCCTATGGAATTATTCAAGCTTCAACCATGGAAACAATAAATTGCCCTACAATAATTGTGTGTTGGATACCCTAATGGCGTAATTAAGTAGTATTGCTTATAATCCATAGATTCCTGCATACGTTCTTGGGTTATTATTATGTATCGGTTTTAAAAAGCTTATTTTTTTAGAATGTTTATAAGTAACTCAGAGAGTAAATTTAGGTTTGCCTACGGAACTCAAAAATGATGCATGTAGTTGGTGCAATAAAAACACTTTCTTTAGGAAAAAAAATAAAGAACGTTTTAGGTGGTAGGTACTAGAAATAATTTATTTTAAAATATAAATTAAGAAATACATTGGCAAGGAGTGTGTTGTGTGTAAAAAGGTAATTTTCAAAGACAATAAATAAAACTCGAACTTGTCCATAAATTTTTCGCTCGCAGATTCCTCTCGATGCTATAGCTGACAATTTGTAGATAGCTGAAACAAATGAAAACAAACGTAAGTGAATGCGTCGGTGGCACGTTCATACTTCTGTATGAACGCTCAATCATGAGGGTTTGGGATCGAATCAGCACGTACAATTTACGAATAATTATGCCAATGTACCAATGAGTTTTTCAAACTTATTAATACGTAGTACCGACGGCTTAGCGAACGAAACCGCTGAAGAAGAAATTATGATGCGTATTTAAAGTCTACCAATCCGTATTGGGCACGCGTGGTGGACTAACGCTATAGCATATATAACGCAAAGAGGGTGCTCTTTGAGCGTAGGCCTATGCCCTGCAGTGGGATATTTATAGACATAGACATATATTTATTGATAATTTTCATTACAGGTCATTTTAGGCTGATGATGATCACAAAAAAAGAGAACGCGTTGCTTAATCTGAACTGTGTTTCATATTTAGGGCGTCTGTCTTCCCATCAGTGGAAAATGTCACTAATATCATAAATCTGAATATGTTTGTATGTTTAGATGTTTATGGCTCAATCACGCATAAATGGCTAAACGGATTTGGTTCTTCGGATAACAGATAACAAAAAATCAGGATTAAAACATACTTATTGAAAGTCAACGCAGACGATGTCGGGGGCAACATCTAGCCGCGCCGAAAGAAACGAAGGTTACTTATTAATTTTTACCATATTTTATGCGGTGTGTCGTAGTCCACCGCCACCGCCGCCACCTCCACCACCGCCGCCGCCACCACCGCCTCCGCCTCCACTAGGTGAGCGTGCTACTCGTACAAGTTCCTCAAGTCCACCTCCACCGCCGCCGCCGCCTCCACCACCGTAGCCACCTCCACCGCCGCCGCCGCCGCCGCCTCCTCCACTAGGTGAGCGTGCTACTCGTACAAGTTCCTCAAGTCCGCCTCCACCGCCGCCGCCGCCTCCACCACCGTAGCCGCCTCCACCGCCTCCGCCGCCGCCTCCTCCACTAGGTGAGCGTGCTACTCGTACAAGTTCCTCAAGTCCGCCTCCACCGCCGCCGCCGCCTCCACCACCGTAGCCGCCTCCACCGCCGCCGCCGCCGCCGCCTCCACTAGGTGAGCGTGCTACTCGTACAAGTTCCTCAAGTCCACCTCCACCGCCGCCGCCGCCTCCTCCACTAGGTGAGCGTGCTACTCGTACAAGTTCCTCAAGTCCGCCTCCACCGCCGCCGCCGCCTCCACCACCGTAGCCGCCTCCACCGCCTCCGCCGCCGCCTCCTCCACTAGGTGAGCGTGCTACTCGTACAAGTTCCTCAAGTCCGCCTCCACCGCCGCCGCCGCCTCCACCACCGTAGCCGCCTCCACCGCCGCCGCCGCCGCCGCCTCCTCTAGGTGAGCGTGCTACTCGTACAAGTTCCTCAAGTCCGCCTCCACCGCCACCGCCGCCTCCACCACCGTAGCCGCCTCCACCGCCACCGCCGCCGCCTCCTCCACTAGGTGAGCGTGCTATTCGTACAAGTTCCTCAAGTCCGCCTCCACCGCCGCCGCCGCCTCCGCCACCGAAGCCGCCTCCACCGCCTCCGCCCCCGCCTCCTCCACTAGGTGAGCGTGCTACTCGTACAAGTTCCTCAAGTCCGCCTCCACCACCGCCACCGCCACCTCCAACTCCACCGCCTCCGCCTCCACCTCCGCCATCTATAATTTAAAAAGTTGCTAAATTATAATTTGTTCGCTCAAAACAAATATGCAATTTGCATTAGAGATTTTATTTTAACGAAATGGTACAACTCGTGTGTTTCGATATCTTTTTCTTAAGTATGTATTTCAGTCAAGCTAGACGTTTCCTACCATTTATAATAGAAAATGAGATCTTGAATAGTAAAATCATTTACTTAGTATAAATCTAGCTAGTTAGTTACCTGGTGCAGAGTAGGAGCACACTATAAGCCCTAAGAGCAATGCAGTTCGCACGAGTCGCTTCATGACGTTGGACTGTGCTCTCTCTTTGCCAATCTAGCTTTTATATACAAAACCCTTCAGGTAACGTATAATCTTACTTTGGGCTGTTTCAAGAATTGCGTGCACTGTTTTAAGGTCAATAAAAATGATTGTAAAATATTTTACGTACCTATACATTGTTTTTAAATATACACCACTAGTTTTTAATTGCTAACATAACTTTAAGGGTGCATTCAAATAATGTAACTAAACAACTATCCCTAAGGCACATGACCTTACGGCCTTTGGATTTTCGACATGTTTTCATCTGCGGCGAAAATCGATCGGCTGATCCAAGGGTTGGGTAGGAGGTCCAAACAATTTTCTCGTTTTTCGACCCATGTTTCTTACTTAGGGAAAGTTGTTTCGTTTCAGTGTCTGAATAGACCCTTAAAGTAATTAAAAACTAGTGGTGTGTAGGTGAAGGAAAACATCCTTAGGAGACCTGCATACGCTGAAGAAGAAATTCCGATGTGTATGTGAAGTCTACCAATCCGCATTGGGCACGCGTGTTGGACTAACGCCCATAACCCTCCATGAGGCTTACCCTCAGCCCTGTGCCCTGCAGTGGGACGTATATAGGCTGTGATGATGATGATGATAGGTATGGCGATGACTTTGTCATCTTGCCGGAGACCATGGAGGAGCTTAGTAGAATGCTTGATGATCTTAGCAGAGCCTCCGAACGAAGCGGTCTGAAGATGAACATGGACAAGACACGACGAAGATCATGTCAAATGACCATGTTGTACCTAACCCTGTAAAGATCGGAAACTCGGCGCTTGAAGTTGTTGACCATTATATTTACCTGAGAAAAACTATTCCAACTTCGAAAAATAGAACAACCGTCCAATTGAACTCCGTGTGTTGCTATTGATTCAATTAATTTATTGTTCTAAAAATGTTCTATCCCCGTCCAGGCCAACTTGTGCCGACACAAAAACAACACACCAGCTTACACAATATAAAAACGATGGTCGGAGTGACACAGGCGCAAGTCTATCTAGGCCCCGAACTACCAATAATAATCTTGAAGAGCTCCACCGGAAAAATAAGTAAGGCTTTAGAGGTGATTCACATGTGACTCGCCAATAACCCCCTTGAGGTTTGAGATATTCCAGTATTCAGTATTTCATCTGCCTGGTATGTAAGTAATAGTTGTTCCTGGGAGGAATGATTTCAAATGGTGTTTGTGTGTTTTGTGGTCATACTAAGTACAATGTATTTCATTAGATAGCTAGCAGAATCACTGCCAGCATTAAGGAAGCTTTTGGGCTAGGTATGACTAGGGGTGGTTTTTTAAGGTTGTTGTTGAACAGTTCGTTGTTACTCACATAGGTACATAAACTTATATTAAAGATGGGCGATTGTTACTGATTCAAATATTCGAATGGTTTGATATAACTAATATTAACAGTCGAATACAAAAACAATCGATCGCTAGTTCGCAAATTCGAATAAAACCACTAGTTCATTCATTCACTTTGCCATGCAAAATTGGGCTATTTCGTCGTATAATAAAGTCTACTTTTAATTGATATTCGTAGTAATAAGTAAATAGTTTCTAGTACTTAGTTTGCGAACCGCTAATTCATTTATTCAGTTTGCCACACAAATATAAGCGTTTTTCTGGTAAATCAATCAATGTGTAAAAATTACTTTTAGTTGATAACAATAATTAGTTATTAATTTATTATTAATATATTTCTTTCTCGCTTACACTTGTTTCATTTAATATCTTTTTATTCCCTTGTACACGTTAGGTTTTACAATCAAAATAGTTTCTAATTAGAGCGCAATTAAAACTTCGATTAAGTTCGATGGTTGAATGATTCAGTTTGCCACACGAAATTGGGTATTTTTTCTCAATGAATAGAGTTTACTTTTAGATGATGTTACGGATATTCGAATAAATAAACTAGAAATAATGAAATTTGAATCGGGAGGAATGAGACGACGTTATTCATTCTTATTTACTTCACGCTTTTTTTCAAATTCGAATTAGATGTAAGGTTATTCGAATAATTTGAATGACTTCTACAATCGAATTATTCGAATAATTTCATTCACAATCGCCCATCTTTTACTTATTATTCCATATAAAATCTACTCCTAATAACCTTTTTTAAATCGATCATTTTTTGTACCTAAGATAATGTCAAAATGGTTAAACTAAGAATTAACTAAGAACGACACACCATCTTGTTATTCAAAAGTTGTTAAAACTTGTCGAGTACACGAAACCAACAATGTTCTAATTTGCACAATTACTGTCGGGAAGTAAACAATGCTCGTAATTAATAACTTTCAAATGACATAATACTGACTGGTTAACCATGAAAGTCCCAATTTCCTTGCTGTTATTTAACATCGTTGTTGTTACACGTAATTATGAGATATTTATAATTTTTATGCAATTACTTGTAGGCGGAGTATATATAAAGAGAGATCAGTATGCAGGAAATAGTTCATTTAAATATGTCTCGACTTGCACTAGCAGTGTTTGTCTTAGGACTCTTTGTGTGCGCTTACGCACTGCCACAAGGTAAGCGTATAGAGCATTTCTTTACTTGTTATGAAAAAAAGCTCCGGGCGCGTCTGGGTTCCGCAGTCCACAAGGAGCCCTTATAGTTTCGCCATCTCCATCTGTCCGTCCATTTGTCTGTCTGTTCCCTGCTTATCTCAGAGACGCTTAGTTCTAGAAAACTGTCATTTTCCATGGGTATTACACATATTAATCACTACGATAAAGTGGTTAAATAAAACCATTTTTTTGGGTACCTTACACGTAAAGTGGGGATGATTTTTTTTATCTTCTATTACAGCTAAGTAGGCTTTACAAGTTAAGAGGATACGCGGGTCCGGTTTTTCCACACAATCGTATTCCCCTGTTTCCTCCCTGGATAATGACACTAGAGCAAAACAAAATTTACCATATAGTCTGTGTTACCTCTGCTATGTCCCTATGTTTTGCTTTTTTGCTTTAATCAATTACTGTAAGAACTAGGAACCTTCGAAAATGAACAATTCAACCGCCCGTTTTCAGACATCCAGCAAACAAATTTAACGAATATAAACAAAAAAAGCAAAACATACCGACATAGCCTAAGTCTTTCTCATATTATTCTTGAAAGAATGATTAAAATTGGTTTAGTTTTGGAGGTGGAAACCAGGGGAATACGAAATGCTGATTATGTCGATTTTATGTCGATAAAATCGGTCCGAGCTACAGTTGTCTCTTTCGCGCTCTAATCGGCAGGGTTTTTGGGTGGGGCGGATCGGAAAAATACGTATAAAGTAGGAAAAGTGAACTATTCTCCAAATTACCATTTCAGCCCGACTATCCTCTTAACGAGTAATAGTCGGCTAACTTATAAAATCGACTTGTGTATATTGTGACGGGCAACACTACACTGCGCGTGGCCTGAGACGCATTTGTCTGGTTTTATTTTATTACGAGCGTTAACCTGCGACTTCGTCCGCACAAATTATATACCAGATTTTAAGTCAGATCAAAAGCTATCAAACAAAAAAAGTTTCATCAAAATCGGTTCAGTAGTTTTTGCGTGATACTCGTTCAAACAAACAAACACACAAACAAACACCCAAACAAACACACAAACAAACAGACAGACAAAAAATCCAAAAAATTGGTGAAATGGAATCAGGGACACCTAAAAACCATATCGTAACTTATTTTTTGTTAATATCTTCAATGTACAGACAAACTTCCTGTTACAGTTTTATAATAGTACGAGCGTTAACCCGCGACTTCGTCCGCACAAATTATATACCAGATTTTAAATCAGATCAAAAGCTATCAAACAAAAAAAGTTTCATCAAAATCGGTTCAGTAGTTTTTGCGTGATACTCGTTCAAACAAACAAACACACAAACACCCAAACAAACAGACAGACAAAAAATCCAAAAAATTGGTGAAATGGAATCAGGGACACCTAAAAACCATATCGTAACTTTTTTTTTGTTAATATCTTCAATGTACAGACAAACTTCCTGTTACAGTTTTATAATAGCATAGATTTCAGTTTCTAATAAAAAATAATTTGATTTAATCACACAGGACCATGTATGCCGGGAGTTCCTGGCGGGCTTGGGGGACCTGGAGCGCTTAATGCTGACGGTAGTCCTGGCATACCTGGTGCACCAGGCATTCCAGGCAGGCCCATCTGCCCGGGAGAGGCTCCGGAAGGGGGTGCCGGCGGCGGAGCAGGCGGCGGTGGTTGGGGCTGGGGCAAGTGAAATGAACAAGGATTGATTTAAAGAGTAAGAAGTAATTTTATACGTTTTAACAAGAAAGAGGAAAAACTTAAGCGCCTAGATATATCGAGGCGCGTCGCATAAAACAAAAGACGAAAGCACTAGTAGCAAGTAGCAAGCATAATGGGACGAGCGCCTTACGAAGTTTGAATGCCATATTTATTGTAAAATACATACAGGGTGTCCCGTAAACCGACGTCAACCCGGCGGATGCGGATAGGTTAGGTCATGACTAAGCAGAATATCAAAATTTGATTTTAATAAAAGTTTCTTAGTTTTCGAGATATTGACAGTTTTAACACAGATACTACATATAACATTTATAGCCGTGGCACTCAAAATTGTGACTAAGGTAAAGAGTTTCACGAATTTCATAAAACTGTCCTTATCTTGAAAACTAAGAACCATATCCTATAGAAAAATGTTGACAGATTGATTGATTGACTTTTTTATTTTTTTTTATTTTAGTTTATTCTGGTTAAGCATGTACTAACCTATCAGCATCCACCGAGTTGACGTCGGTTTACGGGACACCCTGTATATAAAAACATGAACGCGACATTTTCATGTTCTCATACAAAGTTGAGTAATTTTGTATACCATGATACCATTGTAATATTTTAGAAGGTACATACCACTTAAGTACATTTTCATTGAAAATGGATTAAAATAATTTAATTGATTTTTGTGTCGTTTCAGGTACAAAAGAGAACAAACAACGCAATCAAGCAAGAACCCCATTTATTATTTAAGTAATTTATTTTATGAACATTGTATACCTAAATACGTATAATTTATTAGATTTGTTAGGAGTTGCTAATTTTAATAAAATTCTCCAAGGCAAATTCAAAATAACTTAGTTATTTTATTTTACACCAGTAATTTTTTACATAAAACATTTTGTTTTGTAAAAGTAGGGCAATTTAATCTGTTCCTGGCTTAAATCAGCATAGCTTTAACTAAAGGATTATTAGAAATACTATTGGAATGGATTATAAAACGATATGGCTATGTGCACGACACTAGCGTCCCTAGCGGTTTCAGACAGCCGTGAATTATTTCAAGTAAATTGTTTGTTAAGAGGTTTACATTTTATAATAAAATTATGTAAAAAACATAACCCTGCTTTTGGCGCAGTTGGGTAAAACTAAAGAAATAAGCAACATTATCGATATTAAAATACCTATTCGCTAGAATCCACGATTTTTGCAGTGGCAATTTCCGAAAAAACTTTTATCCCGATTTGTACACCTTAGGGGGTTAATGAGCACCTAGATGCCAATAGAAGCATCCATGCCAAAATTTTAACTTTGAAGTCTTTACAGTTTTGGATATTTAAACATAGATTCAAGCATATTTTGCACAGCTTGTACGACAAAAGCACAAATTTCTTCCACCCCGGGCGCTGCGATCGACTTGACAGCTCCCGTCACCTACTTTGCATATAGCCAATACTTTCAAGACGATTCATAACAATTTGCTGGCTTCTGAATTGACTTACCAACTAATGTAAGTCAATGGGCTCATGCCAATTTTTGACAGGCGTCGAGAAGGCGAGCAGAACTGCCACGTGGGCTGCGGAAGATCATTCTATGCAGACGCTGACTGTCATTGAGGTAGTTGCGGACCCAGGAAGCGGTGTGAAGACAGCTGCGATGGACCTGGTGCGGCTGTTTAGAACTTTAGAACATCAAACTGAAAAACTTTCACTGTGAAGCCAAAATCGAGAAAAAAATCAATAATCAGCTGTCCCAAACATTTTAGTCGAGTTTTTTATTTGCACTCGATGCTGGCTCCATAGTGAAAGTTGTTCAGTTTGATGGTCTGAAGCACCCCCTTAAGTATTACTAGGGTGTTTTGTTACACCCTGTATGTGTAGACGAATTGTGTATCAATTATTAATATTTGCACAGGACTATGTGGACAGGGAGCGCTTGGGGCGCCGGGTGCACCTGGAGCCCCTAATGCTTTATTAATTTTTAGGGTTCCGTTTTCATTCTGTCTGCCTGTATTATCTTATTTAAAAATTAATCATCTTCTTATCGTGTGGGCAGAGCCCTGGTTTCAGAGTTTTTTCAGACCGCCTTACGGCCTCTGACGTGGTTTTTATGTAACGACTACTACCAACGTGCCATCCGAAGCACAAACAGTCAGAAGTCAGATTTTCGTTAAAATAAACAGTTTTAATTAATTAGGATTAATTTAAAATTTGTATGAAAAAAAACCATTGCATTTTTAATCTGACTTCATACAAACATAGAAATTAGTTAATCTAGAAATAAACATTTTAACGGGTTCTTTTCTTCTTTCTTATTAAAACTATAGAATAATAAATGTATAAAAATTTCATTGACTTTAATTGGTTAGTGTTGAAAATATCACCAGACTTCGTTTGTGTGGAGCGCGAAGTATAGAAGCCTGCCTTAAGAATATTGCTGTAGCAATTCAGGGTGGAATGACGTGTCAAGTGGTGAGAGGTAGCTAGCCTTTCACCCAGTGTATATGAAAATTTCTTTAATTCCTTAGTCGCCTCGTATTACCCACGAAAATAATTGTACGGGCCCATTCTAAGCCGGAACTACACGACCAAAAAATAAATTTCCATGAATAAACTTTAATCCCCTGTTATTACGCTCTTTAAGGCCAGGCCACACTGAAGCGGTTCCGGAGGCGGTCCGGAGGCGGGATTTTTTGTAATGTACGAATTTATATGCACCCTGCCACACAGAAATCCGGGCCGGGAGCGGCGCGGTACCGGGCAGAACGCTATGATTACAGCGGTGTGGGGCCGGGAGCGGCGCGGAGAAGGCCGCAGCTCTGTATTCCATTATAGTCAATGCAAGGTGTCACACAGAGCGGAGGCGGGCGCGTCGCGGTCCGGAGGCGGTATTTACCGCGCTGTCATTTTGTATTTTTTCACGATTTTTTTTAATAATATGCTTTACGGCACTGGATTCTAGTCCTTTTGTGCCACTCGTATTATTTTATTTTCCTTTTGTTATAGTTTTTCAACAGTGTTGTTTATAAATTGGTCCAAACAGTTTCACAATAGATAGAATATCCGTCAGATCCCGAGCCACAGCTGCACTTCCGTACACTTTTGCAATTTAGTCCACAAGCACGAAACGGGCAACTCCAAAGACTTTTCAAGCAGTACTGCCACCTTAGCGCTTTCGGCGCTAGATCTAGCGCTTTTTTGGTATCTTTAGCGCCGTATCTCAGAATTTAGCGCCTAGCGGAGAATATAGCGCTTTTTTAACTTTTAATAAATCACCATTTTGTTTGATAATATTCATAATTACTTTAAAGTGTGCACTATATAGAATCTTTTTTTCCTTCTTTTCGTCACTATCTGGAATGGAGAAGTTAAAATAAAACAATGTCGCCGGTAGTGATATTTCGCAGAGAATTCGTGTCATGTCGCTAGGAGTAGTACATTACGTTTATCTAAAGAGTGTCTGAGACAAAAATGAGGTAAGAATCATAGGAATTTAATGGAAAATTATTGATTGTTATGGAGATTCTAAGATTTCAAAAGATCGTATGTTTTGCGTACGATTTCCAATATGAGATCGTACATCGTATCAGGGTCAAAAAAGTCGTATAAATACGATTTAAATCGTACGGTTGGCAACACTGCCGCCGCTTTCTATGTCACACCGGCCGCCTCCTCGCTTTCCGCAAAACCGCCGTCGGCACGCTTTCCCGCAAAACCGCCTCTGTGTGGCCTGGCCTTTAGGTCGAATTTTCAAAAAATTGCTCTTTTTGTGTGCCTGGTCATGGAAGGAATCTACTGTCTCGTATTTCTAGCTTCAGTCAAGGAGGCTTCCCTTTTTAGGGTTCCGAAGTCAAAATGGAACCCGTATAGTTTCGCCATGTCCGTCCGTCTGTCCGTCCATCTATCCGCGGCGTAGCTCAGAGACACTTACTAGAAAGCTGTAATTTGGCATATCTATACATATTCATTCGCGCCGACAACGTGGTGAAATAAAATCTTGAAAAATATTTTTTTACGGTACCTCCCCTCCCCTGCACGTGAAGTGGGGATGACATTTTTTTTCTCATCTAACCCATGTACTGGGGTATTGTTAGATAGGTCTTTTAAAAATATTGTAAGTTTAGAAAACCATTTTTCTATTAAAGGATCCGTTAGCGAAATATTAAGCATTAAAATGAAATTTTTTGTTAGAGTCAAGTGTCCCCCCCCCTGCCAGCTAAATAAGGTTGTTTCTGGACATGTGAATAAATTCACGGCAGTAGTATATTTTAACGAAATTAAAAGGAAAACAATCACTGCTAAGTAGGCTCTATTAGCTGTTATCCCGCAGTATAAAACAAAAAGCCCACTTCTAAGTCCATATATTGTGATGGGCGATAGATAGTACGTAAATAAAATAAAATATGGGCGTCTCACAACCTGCTGGAAGAAATCTAGTCTGAGATAACCTCACTCTTTATCATGTATGGTAATTTATATTAAAACTGTTTCCAGTTCAAACTAAACGTCGAAATGTTTTATTTCAAAATTTTTAATTTACTGCTTTAAAATGCAAAATTTTTAATTTAAATTCTATTTTATTGCTCAACTACATGCAAGATAGCTGTAGTTGTACGAATGTTTCTGACCACCCCGGATGGGATGAGTGAGTTTATGTACGAGTATGTATGTAGGTTGGTTAGGTACCTATAAAATTCATATTTTTCTTGTTTATTTATTTCACTTTCAAGCCTCAACTTTTGAAACAATCGACCGGTAGGCCTACCATGAGTTTTCACTGTCCGTTACTACTGTAGTCGCGGTGCCAATTTTGTATGACAGAATCAGTTCTCAACGTACTAGGAGCGCTGTACGAAATTAAAAAACAGACGTTTCCTACAGTAGTTTTACTGTCGTTTACTACAGTGTAAACTCATGGTAGGCCTACAGAAATACTGTAATGTACTGTAGTGTAATGTAAGGACAACCATTTTGGATTATTATTATCCGTTTTTAGGTCAGTTTTTTTTTCAACATGTTTATATAAAATGATAGATTACATTGTAGTGGGCCATACAGACAGAATACAGAAAATAGCATACTCTCTCATTTTTATGCGAACTTGATGGAAATAAATGGACTACGGAATGCGGAACTCAATTTATAATAAAAAATAAATAAATAAATATCTTGGACATAGTAACACTAATTATCTAGTCACATTTAAAGTACCTGGACTTGTATTATTATGACTAGACAACGTTATAGAATACATATATAGATAGAAACATCCATGACTCGGGTACAAATATTCATATTCATCATTCATCATATAAATATTTGTCCTTTACGGGATTCGAACCCGCGACCCTCGGCGCAGCAGGCAGGTTCACTACAGACTGTGCTACCGGGCCGTCAAATTTATGCATTTAAATATCTTGATGATGTAATAAAAACTTTTGCTTCTCCACAGTATTATTAGGGAAAAAAATTAAACAACCTTCTAGGTGGTATGGCAATAATTTATTTTAAAATCTAAATTATGAAATACTGTGGCAAGGGGTGTGTTTTGAGTACAAAAGAATGTTCTTTCTTCCATAGACAATAAAGAAAACCTAAACTTGTCTATACTTTTTTCACACGCTGATTCCTTTCGATGCTAGCTGTTTGTAGCTGAAACAAATGAAAAAAACATAAATGAACTAGTCGCTAAAATGTTGCTAAACATTAACTTTTATCAAAGTGTACCTAATTATTTTATGGGAAATGTCAAGCACGTGAGTGTACGTATGAAGTAGGTACATTGCCTGTACAATAAGTCGTGCAATGTATTCAAACACTCAAGTCCAATCGTGTCTTAGAAGACCATCATCATCATCTCAGCCGATGGACGTCCACTGCTGGACATAGGCCTCCCCCAAGGATCGCCATAACGACCGGTCCTGCGCTGCCCTCATCCAACCGGTTCCCGCCGCCTTCACAAGGTCGTCGGTCCATCGTGTGCGGGGCCTACCCACGCTGCGCTTTCCGGTACGCGGTCGCCACTCGAGAACTTTTCGGCCTCATCGGCCATCGGTTCTGCGAGCAATATGCCCCGCCCACTGCCACTTTAATTTAGCAATTCTTTGGGCTATGTCAGTTACTCTGGTTCTTCTGCGGATCTCTTCATTTCTGATTCGATCTCGCAGGGAAACTCCGAGCATAGCCCTCTCCATTGCTCTTAGAAGACCAATACGACCTAAACAATAATAATCGGATACGCACAACCAGTAAAATTACTATCCATCCCCTTTTATTAGGTTCTGACTCAAATAACATGAAACCTTCATTTGATATAATAGGTGTGCATTGCTACTACTACTACAAAAAAAATGTTGGTTTGTTAAAGCAAAGTTTCTGATCAACCCGGAAAAGATGATGTTTGTTGGTTTATGAATATTTGCATGCTATAGTTTCAATGTAGAAGACGTTACTTAGGACTGCACCGAGCCTATTGTGCTATCCCCAGTCGTATTTGTTTATTTCTTAACAATTAAACAATATATCCTAAAAACAAGAAAGTCACATCGTAGTCATTGCTGATTTTTAATGTATTGGGTCACTGCGGATCTGTTTTTATAATGTTTGTAGTTATTATAATAACATAAGATAGTAATAGCTACAAATAGGAAACATAATAATCCGTAATGTTTCGATAAATTGAAAGCCAATTAGGACTATAAAATGTGATATTCTTGTTTTTTTGGAAATGTTGTTTAATTCTTTAGAAATAAAGAAATACGATTGGGGGCAGCACAATAGGTTCGGTAGGCACTTAAGGTATCATAATAATTTATTACCATATTTTATTCGGTGTGTCGGAGTCCACCTCCACCGCCACCGCCGCCGCCACCTCCACCGCCACCTCCTCCACCTCCTCCGAGGAGTGACTGTTCGAATCCGCCGCCGCCGCCTCCACCACCGCCAGAGCCGCCTCCACCACCACCGCCTCCACTGGGTGAGCGTGCTACTCGTACGAGCTCATCAAGTCCACCTCCACCGCCGCCGCCGCCGCCGCCTCCACCTCCGCCGCCTCCACCTCCACCGAGGAGTGACTGTTCGAGTCCACCACCGCCGCCTCCACCACCGCCAGAACCGCCTCCGCCGCCGCCGCCTCCACTAGGTGAGCGTGCTACTCGTACGAGTTCATCAAGTCCACCGCCGCCGCCGCCGCCGCCGCCGCCGCCGCCTCCACCTCCGCCGCCTCCACCTCCACCGAGGAGTGATTGTTCGAGTCCACCGCCGCCGCCTCCACCACCACCTCCGCCGCCTCCACCTCCGCCGCCTCCGCTAGGTGAGCGTGCTACTCGTACGAGCTCATCAAGTCCACCTCCACCGCCGCCGCCGCCGCCGCCTCCACCTCCGCCGCCTCCACCTCCACCGAGGAGTGACTGTTCGAGTCC
This sequence comes from Agonopterix arenella, assembly GCA_927399405.1. Classification (NCBI taxonomy): domain Eukaryota; kingdom Metazoa; phylum Arthropoda; class Insecta; order Lepidoptera; family Depressariidae; genus Agonopterix; species Agonopterix arenella. The sequence continues at coordinate 3,526,580 of OV656691.1, forward strand.
ACCGCCGCCGCCTCCACCACCGCCAGAACCGCCTCCGCCGCCGCCCCCTCCACTAGGTGAGCGTGCTACTCGTACGAGTTCATCAAGTCCACCGCCACCGCCGCCGCCGCCGCCGCCTCCACCTCCGCCGCCTCCACCTCCACCGAGGAGTGATTGTTCAAGTCCACCGCCGCCGCCTCCACCACCACCTCCGCCGCCTCCGCCTCCGCCGCCTCCACTAGGTGAGCGTGCTACTCGTACGAGTTCATCAAGTCCACCTCCACCGCCGCCGCCGCCGCCGCCTCCACCTCCGCCGCCTCCACCTCCACCGAGGAGTGACTGTTCGAGTCCACCGCCGCCACCTCCACCACCGCCGGAACCACCTCCGCCACCGCCGCCTCCACTAGGTGACCGTGCTACTCGGACGAGTTCATCAAGTCCACCTCCACCGCCGCCGCCGCCGCCGCCTCCACCTCCGCCGCCTCCACCTCCACCGAGGAGTGACTGTTCGAGTCCACCGCCGCCGCCTCCACCACCGCCACCACCACCGCCGCCTCCACCTCCGCCACCTACAGGAAAAAAAAATTGTTATATTGATATGGCAGCTGGAGTTTTCAATGTAAAAACACAAGAAATAAAACTGTTGATGTTAGTATAGTTTACAAAATGTTACTACTGTTTGATATCTATTCTTAATTAAGTTAAACTCGAAAACGAGAATTGCTGTCAACTAAGACCAGTTTTAAAAGGTTCAAAATCATCAGTAATTTGAAAAGTCGTTTAAAAATACTTTGTGCTTGACATGATCACAAATGTAGAGAATTGTACGCGAGTATACACTAGACAAAAGATCTTTAATAGTACAATAAATTAGTATAAAATATAGTTACCTGGCGCGGAGTAGGCGCACACAATAAGGCCTAAGAGCAACGCAGTTCGCACGAGTCGCTTCATCGCGTTGGACTGTGCTCTCTCTTTGCCAAACCAGCTTTTATATACAAAACGCTTCAGATAACGCTATCTGTCTTTGGGCTTTTTTAAGAATTGCGTGCGCTTTGAGGTCCTTAAAATAATTACGTTTATGAAAAATATTACTTTCTGGTTAACTTTTGTTCAACACAATGATTTTGTTTCTTACGCATTTGCTAGGAAGAAGCGGTTTAAATGTTATAAAAATAACTTGCATACTTGGCAGGTCAGCGACCCCAAAAGCGTGTCCAGTTATACATTGTTGTAGTCCCCATAAAAAAACTTTCAACTTTTTGCGACCACATTTACAATTGATGAATTGCCCTAATAGTGGTATGAAAAATATCATGCGACAATTGTCGCAATTGGTAAGTTAACGTTAATCTAACGTTAAATAAACAGGTATGTAATTGGGTCCCTAAGTATAACATTATTAGAGTGCATTTAATGCTTACTTACCGCATTTATAATTAAGTTAATATAATAATTTTTCGTTATAATTATATCTATTCGGCAAGGTCAGAGGACTCAGAGGCCTATTCAGGTAGCATAAAAAACAACACTTGGTCAAGCTCCTCCCTTTTAATACTGATTCATTATACTAATGTATACCTTAGCTTAAGAATTTATATTGGAGTAGTTTATAAGAAGTGTTATGTTGTAGAATTTCTGGTCTCATCTTCTCCACAGTGATAACTAATAACAGGTTCCGATGCGGTAGTATCTTAAAAACCAATTGTTTTGTTTTCATTCTATTTTTTTAAAGGTACTTTTATACAAAATGTTATGTACATGTCAGTCCCATCGCACCTTATGTCTAGTTTTTACCTACTCTAACAAAAAAAAAAAATATGACATTTAATATGTGGTCTGTAATTCACAGTATGCTTGAACGTAATTACCTAGGTATTGTTTATTTTTTATTTATTTATTAGACATGCCAATGGTACACAAGTAGAAACAGTATATAAATAAATGAAGAGGACAATATTCTAACTTATGTGCTGTAAGTGTGAGTTTTGTAAGTGGGCTTCAAGTTCCTATATTAAGTAAAGTTATTGTGATGTGGAATTCAATTTTACTAGAAATGCAACAATTATCCTTCTTCCCCTAAATTAATTCCCCAAATGTTTTTGTAAGGAAATTTGCATACGCAGAAGAAGAAATGTCCAGCAATCTTTGGGTGAGCGCGATGGTCTAACGCTCAGACACCCTCCTTGATGAATGGGACTGATGTTTTCTTCTTGATTTCTATGTTGATCCCATAGAGAAATTTATTTTATGGTATAAATATAGTCTTAAAAATAGTCAGCGTATTTAGTTGGACCCTGTATAAAGAGTCTTCTTTGCAAGAATACTGTGGTCAATATAGGGTATAGGGGACAGGGCATCAGGCCATCAAACTGAACAACTTTCACTACGGGATCACTGTAAATATCGCGAAAAAAATTATTGTTCCATAGAAAATGATTGGAGCTTATTTTTTACGTTGTTCAGTTTGATTTTATTATATTTGGGGAGCCTACAGCTATAAAATAAATAGTTCACAAATTAAGTCAGCTATAGGCCAATTACATGCTTTCACATTATAGGTTTCTATTTAAAAAAATTTTAAAACGCTTAAACGCTAATAAACACTTAAAGTTAACCTCTGTATTCAGATGTTAATGTTAATAGTTGTTGATACTACTTAATGTTAATAATCGCTGAGTTGATCTATAAATTTTCTTATAATAGAATTGCGTAAGCTGGAGGCACTGCTACAAAATAAGTCAAAGTTGAAGTCGTCACAGAACTCATTTAATTCTATTATAATTATAAAGCAAGCAGCAATTTTCTCAAGCATCTCTTTAAAGATACGTCAAGTTTACAGCTATTTTATTAGTTCATAATAATTTTTAATTATAAATTAATACTAATTATTTTAAATACGAATTATTTTAAAATAGGCTGCGATTTACAGTTTTGTATACCGCTGAGACTGTGCTCTCTCCAATAATGATATCAAGCGTGGGTATATACTTGTAGGCATGCATGTACTCTGGAATCTAGATTGATCATCTGTTTTGTTAAAACCACGTCAGTTTGAGTCTCTGATTCTGAGAATTCTTGCACGTAAGGTATTATCGTCTAGTATCAGTACCCAATACGGTAATAAGTTATAAATTGACTAGAAACTCAAGAACCTACCATCACGAACCATCTTATTCACGTTTTTGTTTCGTGCGTGAATAATCACATGAACATTGATATAACATCAATGTATTCAAAAGATTGCAGACAATTAGCTATACAACAATAATTATTGAAATGTTCCGTTGTTATTTACAGACGTAAACTCCATATTCATATTATGATGTGAACTGAAACTTTGCAACTAATTACAAACTAGTTGCTGGGTTCACATAGCCGAGGAGTTATGTTTTAGACCAGATTACCTAATAGTTACATAGGATGCATTACACATCAAGCTATACAAAACCAACATAAGTTGGCCGCGCGATGCTATACGTTACTCGACCTACGCGCGTTCAGTTTATGTTGGTTTTGTATAACTTGATGTGTCGCCGTGTGTACATACCCATTCCCAATACATTTGTGTGCCCCTGGCAGTGGAGACGACTGGAACTTTGGGAGGACGATCTGGGTAGGAGCATGGTTGAGAATTGCATGGATGCCAACTCCAGGTCGTATCTGGTTCAAAGGATTTCTTTGGCCATCCAACGCTGCTAACATCATGGGATCCTTTGTGCCGGGTACGTTTTATGACGAAAAGGTAGTTTAGAGTGTGGATTTTTCACTGTACTTTCTTATAACGAAGCTTTGTAGTGGATTTTCGATTGTTCATTGATAAAGATGAAGCATATGTTAATAATTTTATAATTAACTAGCTGGTGCCCGCGACTTCGTCTGCGCTTCGTCTGGACAATTCACACAATATCTTTATAAATTGTAGCCTATGCGTTATTCTGATGTATAAGCTATATTATTGTAAAGTTTCATTAAAATCCATTTACTAGTTTTTAGGTGAAAGAGTAACAAACATCCATCCATACTTACAAACTTTTGCGTTTATAATATTAGTTTGATTAGTAGGATAGGATAGGATTATTCTGTTGATCGTTAAGTAATACAAATACGAATATAATATCTTTATTAGCAAAAGAGAAATTCAGTACACATGATACAATAATGGACCCCGAATGCGGCAAGCCAGAATCTCGGGAATCCTCTACGATTCGTCAGGAACATAATTACTAATTTTAGTACAGAGTGAGCGAAGTTAAATGATTACGAGATTTAACATAATCGTAATCATTTTAATGTTGCTTTTATTTTTGTAATTATTTTGTCATTTTCTTTCAAAGTGGTAATAGGTGGGTACTAACTGCTACACTCACTAAAAAGTGGTTCAGTTTGAACGCTCCTTTTTCTGCAGAGTTGATGGAATTCCATTGGGTTTGACTCTAACCACTCTCAAGTTTGACCTCACTCAGATTACGGCGATGAAAATTAGGTACACTTCATCCATGACGATTCGTCTACCATTTATTTAACCTAGGCTTCCAATAAGTAAAATACATTCCACCATTGGTTCATTTTCCCTTATATTTTAACTAGCCCAGTCATTTTACGATTTGAGCCGGGACTAATTAATAATTAATATTTTATTTCGGTATAGTATTTATAGTCTAATTAAAATGATTTGCGGTAATAATATTGTAAAGTTAAAAGCCTTCTGGGAGATACAATTTTGATTTCTATGTTGCGTAGCAAATTTTTTTAAATATGTTTCCAGGCAGCATTTTTGTGACTAAAGGGTGCCGGTTACAGTTTAAAAGTCCGATTAATAATTACTCCCCACCCCTCCTAACAAAAATCCGTAAAATGACTGGGCTAAACATCAATTGAGTTAAATTGTATCTTAAAATAAAAATTCTTATGATGTAAGTCTGTATCATGTTTGTTATTTAGGTACGTATGCCAAAAAGTACTTTTCTCGTTTTGTCGCTTTGACGCGGGTGAAATGCTAGTCGTGCTGACGACAGAACTCAAGGAATAATCAGTGACTCAAGATAGAATTTAGATTAGCGACATCTCGTATCAAACTTTATAAACAAGACGCAGTACTCTTTAATGCCACTACACTTATTGAATGTTCAAGTCGCAGGGTCTGGTGAACCTCCTATTTTTGTACGCGAGGTCAAAAGCACCCAAGAGACTAACCTAACCTGTCTTAACTTCTTTCGATCCCGTCTTATAAGGTTTATATAATATTTATATGCATGAGGTCGTATACCTACATTACAACCTCATGCACATATTTGTTTGTATACATAGGAGTGCGGGATTCACTATGTTGACTTAATAATACTTTTAAGTGGCATAATAAAAATTAAAAATACAATATAATTTTGTTTAGATGTTGTACACATATTGCACTTGACTGTACAGTTTTTTTTACTAGCCTATTTCATCCCAATGCTGGGCAAAGGAATGTACAGATATAACATAAATATACTTCTTATGACTATATTATTGTTTGGGTTTTTATGCTGCTCTTACAATCTTGCTAGAGTATCGCCACGCACTATTTGTATACAGGGTGGCTCCCTTATAGCAGTCCAAAAATTAGGTCCAACATAGAGTTTGGTAAGGACTCATTTTAGAAGAGATTATTCTTTTCGAGAGTTATACAATATTTAATTACACAAATCATTCAAAATAAGTTTAAAAAGTCATAAGTTCTAAATGAAATAATTTATTCATAAAAGCATTAAGATTCATTACAAAAATAAAGCAGTTAACACAAGCGTCGTCAAACAAGAATACACAAACAGACATAAATCAGCAACAATAATTATGTCTCGTCAAAACAATGAAATATAGGCAGAGATCTGCAGCATGCATAGTCAATATAGAAATCTTAAATAAAACACATCGGCCCAATTAAAGCCCAAACTTGCGCAGTCTTATTAGACTGCAGATTGACAAGGGGCGGGTTATTACCCGCCCCTTGTCAATCTCAGCGCGAAGGTGCCCATAAAGCTAAGCAGCGTTGCCACGTTGGATCACTAATTAGCTTCTGCACCAGAAACGACCCACAACTTCGCTCCCTCAGTCGACGGCAAATCTCCGCAACGAAGCACTTACCCTCGGCACCCCAAACCCCCGTGGTCTCAACGGTGGAGTTCTTAACGCGGTGCGGGCGAGCGGCGCGGCGGTTTATGCTAAAGAAATTTTTATTTCAAAGTCCTATAAAAAATGTTTGGACCACTAAAAACGGCCCACCCTGTAATAATAACAGCTAAATTTTTAATACTTACTATACCTAAGAGCACAGGATACATAAAACATAGGTAGGTACTCCCCTAGAGGAGGATTAAGAAAGCACTAGAGCTTGAGTTTGGTTGACTAATTATGGGCATTAAAACAGCCCGGTAGAAAATTGGCACGCAATCGGTTTTATTATATTTCAATAATGACGACGCATGTTGCTGAAGGGGTATTTGTAAGCAATTTCGACGACACATGTTGCTGAAGCAGATTCTGTTACAATATAAATTATTTTTGATTATTTAATAAAAAAAAAAAAAAAAAAAAAAAAAATTGAATAATTACTTACTACTAATTACTAAAATAATTTTACGATTTTCTTAACATCCTTGAACCTAACACATTTATGTATGGGCAAATTGAACCATCTATCTAAATCTAAACTATTATAAAACTGTAACAGCAAGTTTGTCTGTACATTGAAGATATTAACAAAAAAAAAGTTACGATATGGTTTTTAGGTATCCCTGATTCCATATCATCAATTTTTGGATTTTTTGTCTGTCTGTTTGTTTGTTTGTGTGTTTGTTTGAACGAGCATCACGCAAAAACTACTGAACCGATTTTGATGAAACTTTTTTGTTTGATAGCTTATGATCTGACTTAAAATCTGGTATATAATTTGTGCGGACAAAGTCGCGGGTTAACGCTTGTTCTTTCTAAATCTGTAGGAACCGTTTAATGTGTTTGTAAATCAAATGAATTCCTTCCGGTCTAGCCTAAAAGAGAGTTGGCTCGAGTGGAAAAACTACTACATGTTATACAGTAACTTTTGAATACATTGACCGAAATTCTTAAACGTTCATTCAGAGGTCATCGACTTTGCTTTCTTCGCTAACGATATTTATTGCTTTTTTATACAATCTGTACCCACGAGCGAAACCACACGCAGACTACTGAAATTAGTACCGTTGCCGAATTAATGAGCATTTTTCTTTTCTTTTCTAATTTTACTTGCTAAAAACTCAACAAGTGGCATGTTCATCGCTCCATAGAGAAGTGTGCCAAATCATGTCAAAATTATTTAAATAATGTGCCTGCTTTTTTAAAGAGAAGTATGCCAAATCATGTCAAAATTTTTTAAAAACTGTGCCTGCTTTTTTTAAAGTTCAAGGGACCGAGCCCATGCAGCTAGGTCAGACGTAAAAAGTTTAAAATTGTTTATTAAAAGCATAGCATAGCATAGCATAGCATATGCTCACGACTATATTACCCGAGGGGGTAGTCAGAGATATTCTGAAACCTCAGAACATCCACAGCCACATCCACATCCACATCTATAGCCGTGGTGGTCCAGTGGCGAGTAACCTTGCCTGCCGTGCAGGAGGCGATGGTTCGATCCCCGTCCAGGTCGACTCGTACCAATGAGTTTTTCGGAATTTATGTACGATTTGTAACACTACTGGCTTTTTCGGTGAAGGAAAACATCGTGAGGAAACCTGCATGCTTCAATTTCGAGGCATGTATTGTACCTACTGTCCATTACAAGTGGCGACGGGCTCACTCCCCGTCACACTGGACAGAGTTTCGGTACTACTAGTGAAACGTGGATGTTTATTAAAATGATTCGTTAATATCCGTTATATTCTATTAAGAAATAACTAGGCCATCTTTTTGATCATCTTTTCCAGTATTTTTACGGTTTGAGCCGGGACTAATTAATAATTGATATTTTTTTTCGGTATTGAAGAACAAATTTGAGCCAAGAAATGTACCAAAATTAAAAGTCAGCAACAGTTCCAATTTTAAAATTTAGCTATTATCTCGTTCTAAAAAACCTGATGGTAAATTTTTTACGGCTTTACCATTATACATACTTCAAACATGGTGTAAATATTTTTGTCTTCTTGGAAGGTTTTGAAAAATACGTTCGAATTTTCAAATAAATACCTCATTTTTAAAATTTCAATGCCTATTTTATTGCTCGAAAATAATTAATATTGTTAATCTAAGTCAAATGAGTGCATTGGTATTAATATTATTAATTTAAAGGCCTTCTTTCACAATTTCGATTTCTATGTTGCGTAGCGATTTTTTTTTAAATGTTTTAAGATAGTCTTTTTGTCCCTAAATGGTGCCGGTTACAGTTTAAAAGTCTAATTAATAGTTACTCCCTACTCCGCCTAACAAAACTCCGTAAATTGACTGGGCTAATTCTTCAGAGGCCTAGTTGACCACTAACTTGCCTCCACCAATCTGACCTGGACCAGTTTGGTGAAGTATGGTCCACTCTCGCTGACCCTTATTCGTGAGAGGAGGCCTTTGCCCTGCAGTGGGATCCTACAGGCTTTACTTTAAGACACAGTACCTCTATAGTATAGAGGTATAGAGTCTATACCAACTAATAGATTTGAGGCTTATTAAAAACGAGCGTTAACCCGCGACTTCATCCGCATAAATTATATACCAGATTTTAAGTCAGATCATAAGCAATCAAATAAAAAAAGTTTCATCAAAATCGGTTCAGTAGTTTTTGCGTGATACTCGTTCAAACAAACAAACAAACACACAAACAAACAGACAGACAAAAAATCCAAAAATTGGTGAAATCTAATCAGGGACATCTAAAAACCATATCGTAACTTTTTTTTTTGTTAATATCTTCAATGTACAGACAAACTTCCTGTTACAGTTTTATAATAGTATAGATAGATATATTTTGACTCTAAAATTCTGAATGCGTTTTAAGTGTTACGTAGTAAAATTTCTCAAGCGGAACACTTAAGGAATTACCTCGGTATTTGTCCATCCATTCGTCAGTCACAAGCGTTTTTCTTCGAGACCGTTACATTTAGGCATAAAAATGGCCCACCCAACCTATAGTTTTCTTTTAGTTTTCCAGGGGATTAATAGATGGCGCTACGGTCTGCGCGAATAAAGGTCAAAATATCAAAAAGCGTTTCTTTTAAATAATAAAGCGGGAAAAGATGATCAAAAAGATGCCAACACATCTTTTAATGGAATACTTAATTATTTACGAATAATTTTAAACGAAAATATGGCATTGTTTACGGCTGACATGGTTGTACGGGCTCGATCCCTTGGCCTTTAAAAAAAAGGCAGGCACAGTCTAGACATGATTTTGACAGGATCTCGCGAACGTCTCTACATAGAGATAGAAAGTACTACGTCTCTATGGAGCGATGAAAATGCCATCTGTCGAGTTTTTTAGGAACTAAATTTAAAAAAGAAAAGAAAAAATCTCATTATTCAAAAGACGAATTGAGACCGTCTGTGGTGCGTTGCGGAAAGATTATAATTATAAATATGGACACACAATCATGATGTTTGGATGTATCAATGAGTTTTTCTAACTTATACAACGTGTCAAGCGCAAAACATCATACACCCCAACTGATTCACAACGAAATAATTACATTATTTTTATTAATTAAAATTTAAAGTAATTCACATTTTAAGTTTTCATGCAAAAACGAATGAAAGCGCTCATGGATATATTTTAAGGAGTCTAGTAGCCCGAGTGGTGAAAGAAGCTGCAGCGCTGCCAGCGCTCGCGCAGTACGCTGCAGAACCTTCCACTCCTAGCGTCGAGGATTCCACGTATGAAGATTTGTTGGCTACTGCTATTTTGAATCAGGTATGTTTAAGAGGCTATGTGAAAAAAATGAAATTCTTCAAAGTGTCATATATCATGAAGTACTAACAGTAGGAGTATGATTAGTGGATATAAGTAAATTGAACATATAATTGAAGTTTTGACAAGAGCCGGTAGGTCGGTTTGGTTGTGTAACCAAAATAGTTCTTGTGTAATCAGATCTTCAGTTACTATTTGTGAATAAATATTTAGATAGTTCGTTCGTTTCGATCGCCGAGCCGATGGCCGATAGGGCCGAAAAGTTCTCGAGTGGCGACCGCGTACCGGAAAGCGCAGCGTGGGTAGACCCCCACTCGGTGGACCGACGAACTCGTGAAGGCGGCGGGAACCAGTTGGATGAGGGCAGTGCAGGCCTATGTCCAGCAGTAGACGTCCATCGGCTGAGATAATGATGATGATGATGATTTAGATCATTCCCGTTAATTCTTGTTAGTACCAGGTACCTACGGAACACTTATTTTCTGAGTCCCAACTCTCATTGCTCCGGCCGGTCGGCTTTTTACTTCATTTTGTCATGAACTGAAAATGTTTGAGAACCCCTGGAGAGTTATGATTATGTCAACCGCCATTCGATGTTAATACAAGGCTATAGTGTATGACGGCTACGGACAAGATAAATTAAAGACCAGTTCCAAAACAAGTTTCGGACCAGCCAAGCGGCAAAAAGAAAAACAAGACATTGTTTTTTAATGTTTTGTTTATCGCTTTATTACATTCGTAAACTGTTATTTTTGATTAAACAACTATCGATGAAGCGAATATATAAGGTCTAAAAAAATTAGCTGAAACTATTTTAAGGGGATGATCAAACCATCAAACTGAACAACTTTCAGTATGGGACCAATATCGAAATCGCGATAAAAAACAGCTGTCCCATACAAAACTGCAAACATAACTCGACTGAAATGTATGGGACAGCAGATTTTTTTTCGCGATTTTGATATTGGTCCCATAGAGAAAGTTGTTCAGATTGATGGTCTGATCATCTCCTTAAAATAGTTTCAGCTAATTTTGTTACACCTTATATAAGGTCTAACAAAATTAGCTGAAACTATTTTAAGGGGATGATCAGACCTACAAACTGAACAACTTTCTCTATGGGACCAATATCGAAATCGTGAAAAAAATCTGCTGTCCCATACATTCGAGTTGAGTTATGATTTGCAGTTTTGTATGGGACAGCTGATTTTTTTTTTCGCGAATTCGATATTGGTCCCATAGAGAAAGTTGTTCAGTTTGACGGTCTGATCATCCCCTTAAAATAGTTTCAGCTAATTTTGTTACACCTTATATAAAGGGGGTAACCAGAGAACACTGACTACTACTGTAGGTGGGCTTTCATCCCTCAGCCGTAGGTACCGAGATACCTAAGCACCTACACTTTGACGCATCGTAAGCGATGCGCTTACTAGATTTCTGCGCACTGTACGATGTAATAACAACGCTGATTCAAGCTTCATACATACATACATTACATACATGATACATTCTTGCTCGTACCGACTGGGAATAGGCTCGTAACGTTTAGTCGCGGTAAAAGGGTAAACTTAGGCATATACCAAAATCAAAATCAAATCATAATAATATCCATAGATAGCTTTTTGACGTCATTTTTTGACTCTACCACCGCGTCGGAAGGTGTTCCGTTGAGAGAAGATGCGGCCAGAAACTCTACAACACACATCTTTTAAACAAAACAAAATATACAAAGTACAATTAAAATATAATATTGCATTACATAGAGTAAAATTGTCAAGACCAGACATTTTGGTCATTCAAATAGTCATCGAGTTTATAGTAGCCTTTTTTAAAGAGGTCTTGTTTAACATGGGACTTAAACTTTTTTTCTGGCAAGTTTAGAATATCCTCTGGTATCTTATTATAATAGCGTACCACAATAGGTATAAAGCCGTAGGGATTTATCTTTTTCTTGATGTATCTGTTAGGGGTTCGCATACAGAAGGAGTCGAGGCGGCGTCGAGGCGCGGGCGCGCCTTGGTGACTTTGACATATGGTCGATAATTGTACATCAACAACGACCGAGCGGCGCGCCACTAGGATTGGTATTATAGACAATTACCGACCGTATGGCAAGGTATTTAATGCGCGCACCCGCACCTTGCTATGTTATCTTAGTACAAACTAAGTGGAACGCTGATTTTCCATAGACAGCTTCCGCCATCTATCGGTTATGTTTCGAAGCACTATGTGATGAACTAGGGTTCATATCGGAGCGACAGCGCGCTACAGCGGTGACTCTGCGCTGTAGTAGCGAGAGATTTCGCCCATATCAATCACTGTCTTGTTGGTCTAGCGGGCTAGACAACCAGCTCACGACCCGGGTAACATGGTTCGATCCTGGTGTCGGCCGTTCGTCTTTTTCAATTTTATTTCATTATGTGGCTCCCCCCAGCGCTAATAAGCGACAACGCTAATAATATCTATTTCCAATATACGTACTAATCTATGGCCCGCGCCTCGACGCCGCCTCGACGCCGCCTCGACTCCTTCTGTATGCGATACCCCTAACGTGTATCTTGTAATCTGTTCTACAGGGTGTACCGGTAAACAGTTGCATTAAAGAACCTTTAGGAAATTCGCAAAAGAACCTATTTTGTATTAAAGAGCGAAAAAAAAATCCTATTTAGGGAAAGTTGTTTATTATAGTGGCATGGGTGCCATCACCCTCATCTACCCTTAAAATGATGCAAATGTTTACCCTAACACCCTGTATAGGTGCTATCGCGGACGTTCCGCGTCAAATATCACTTTAAAAAATATTCGCATAATTTTGCGCATAATTAATTGTTTGGAAACTATTAATTCATTGGCCTATTCATCAATAGGGTGGGGCTAGACAGCGCTTTTATTTTTTAGTATGCAAGCAAAAATGAGCCTAATGGTGGTCGGGTGAAAGAGTCCGCAAAATGCATTTTTTTTCTTCTAAGTAAACGTCCGAAAATAACGCTAAACTGTAATTTTCAGTAAATTTTTAGGTACGTACATAAACTCACGACCATTATCCCTTTCGGCGTGGTCAGAAACATTGCTAGAACTACCAACTTTCCTCCTTTTAATAAACTATAAAACCGGTCAAGTGCGAGTTGGAAAAAATTCCCTAAACAATAGGTACCCTAAAAAATCCCCTGGACATGAATAAAATTCATAAATTAAAAGAAGAAGTGCCTTAAGGTCGTAACAGTAAGGTCAACACATCTTTCATGGGGCACTGTATACGCTATTATAATAAGATACCAGAGGATATTCTTAACTTGCCAGACAAAAAGTTTAAGTCCCATGTTAAACAAGTCCTCTGTAAAATAAACTCGATGATTATTTGAATGACCAAATTGTCTGACAATGTTACACTATGTAATGCAATATTGTATTTTAATTGTACTTTATATTTTGTTTTGTTTAAAAGATATGTGCTGAAAAGTTTCTGGCTGCCTACTCACTGGCCTGTAATGAAGCAATTTCGGGATGGCAAAGTGTGTGTTTTTGTACATTAAATTACAAATTTATAAAACCTCAACGCCAAAAACAAATATTTAAAAAGTTAATATACTAATTCGGTCACCTATTATTTTTAATGTTAGCAAATGTATGTTTTATCTCTCCTTAAGATATTTTAATGGTATGAAAGAACCATTAATTTTTACAATCACTTGCGGTCCCCGACACATAAATTCACCTAAAATGTCCTTTTATTAAATGTTTGTTTTTGGTGTTGGTTTATTTTTTTTTTGTATTTTAATGTTATTTCATAAATTTTTAAGTTACATGAAAACTGCTGAACCGATTTTCATGAAACAAAGGTAAGAACACTCTCTTAGCTTTCTATTAAAAAAACCGAATCCCCCATTAAATCTCTTACTGTCACTTTTTGTCTTGTTGACGTTTCTAGCAAGAGATTTAATGGAGAATTGACTGTAATGAGCATTTCTGCAACTGAATGTAAGCAACGCAATATAATTTTGAGGGACGGTAACGCAGTAGTTATTTTGTTGAAAAAAACATTAATAAATGTAAGAAGTAGCAAAAAAACATCACTACAAATGTCTTTAATGATTACTGTAACAAAAAGAAAATAAAAAAATAAAAAAAATAAAAAAATAAAATTTTTATTTTTTTTTTATTTTTAAATTGTATCTAAATTGTACACACGGCGACACATCAAGCTATACAAAACCAATGTAAGCTGGCCGCGCGACGTTATACGTTACTCGACCTACGCGCGGCCAGCTTATTTTGGTTTTGTATAGCTTGATGTGTCGCCGTGCGTACACTGAATACAATAATGGCCCCAGAATCTATTTTGCAGCATATACAGATTCTCGATGGTTCACGATGTTTTCCTTCACCGTTTGAGACAGTCGGTATTACGTATATAAGTTGAGAAAAATCATTGGTACATGGCGTGTTCTTATTGCGAATTCAAACCCGGATTGAGTGTCCATCCGCAATGCGCCACCGTTATCATTTTGATGATTTCAGGCTAGAATAAAAGGCATCGGGTGGCAGGAAAGTAGCCTGTCGCTCACAGAAACGCTGCCCATCTAACAATTTGTCGTATAGGTGTCGTATAGTTGAACATTAGACGCAGTATATGACCAAATTACAGTAATATATATATATATATAAGGTCTAACAAAATTAGCTGAAACTATTTTAAGGGTATGCTCAGGCCATCAAACTGAACAACTTTCTCTATGGGACCAATATCGAAATCGCGAAAAAAAAATTTGATGTCACATACAAAACTGCAAACACAACGTGACTCAAATGTATGGGGAAGCAGATTTTTTTTTCGAGATTCCGATATTGGTCCCGTAGAGAAAGTTGTTCAGTTTGATGGTCTGAGCATACCCTTTAAATATTTTCACCTAATTTTGATAGACCTTATATATATATATATATTTTTTTTTTTTTTTTTTTTTTTATCTTTATTGGAAAACTAATAACTCAAAATAGTTCATATAAATGCGGGCCTAATACGACCGAATTGTTTGCTGGGTGCATAATAAACCTTATCCCTTAGTCGCCTTCTACAATACCTAGGAAATAAAATGATATGGATAATAATAAACGGTACTTTATAGTTCAACCAAAGGCTTTAATAATCATTAGATTTATTCGTTGCATTGTGGACTCTAATCTTGCTACGGCGTAGCACTCGTAGCGCTACAAGCTAGCGTTGTAGCGATTCGATATGTAAAGTTCTTCTTTAGGGTTCCATACCCAAATGGTAAAACGGGATCCTTTTACTAAGCCTACGTTGTCCGTCAGTCCGTCCGTCCGTCCGTCCTACCTATTTAGGGCTATTGAAATTTTCAAAGAATATACGTTATTACGGCGGTTTTGTATACAAAAAAATAAAAGTGACAAAAAGACAAAAAAGGGGTGGATGTTAAAAACGATAATACCCATATATACAAGCACAAACTTGGTGTGTTTATAGAACAAACTTTACATTATAACAAATACTAAAACCGTATATCTGTTTGGCTGTTTGTTTGTGCACGTATCACTTAAAAACTACAAAACCGATTTGGATGGGGTTTCCACGAAATCATAAAGCTTAGTTTTGATAAACATTTAGGCTTTATTTCATTGCAATCAATTTCTATACTTAATCAAAAGTATTTAAAGAGTCTGCTGGTCTACGCGTACGAAGTCGCTGGCGCCGCTAGTAATAATTGAACCTATTTTGTCTGTTTTCGAACCGGTTTTTGATAACCAAATTATTACATCTATATACTATTATAAAACTGTAACAGGAAGTTTGTCTGTACATTGAAGATATTAACAAAAAAAAAGTTACGATTTGGTTTTTAGGTGTCCCTGATTCCATTTCACCAATTTTTGGATTTTTGTCTGTGTGTTTGTTTGTGTGTTTGTTTGTTTGAACGAGTATCACGCAAAAACTACTGAACCGATTTTGATGAAACTTTTTTTGTTTGATAGCTTATGATCTGACTTAAAATCTGGTATATAATTTGTGCGGACGAAGTCGCAGGTTAACGCTCGTTATTATATAAGGTCTAACAAAATTAGGTGAAACTATTTTAAGGGGATGATCAGACCATCAAACTGAACAACTTTCTGTATGGGAGCAATAGTGAAAACGGGAAAAAAGTCTGCTGTCCCATACATTTAGGTTGAGTAGGTTTGTATGGAACAGCTGACTTTTTTTTCGCGATTTCTATATTGGTCCCATAGAGAAAGTTGTTCAGGTTGATGGTCTGATCATCCCCTTAAAATAGTTTAACCTAATTTTGTTAGACCTTATATATAGTTCAAATAATAGTGTAGATACGTTCTTCAAAACGTTGAAAACACCATTCTATTAAATTTTCTCTATAGAAAAGAGTAAGTTCCAGTAACCAAAGTAAGTTCGATTTCAGATTATAACAAGTTTTACAAGAATCACCATACACCATTTCTTCTGAATATACCATCAAAGGTAAGGTAGGAAAGGTAATTAATTATAGCAGTGATTCTACCCGATAGTTTTTATCCCAAACACATGAGAGAAAAGATATTAATGAAAAATACGTTTTTTCGCGATCTTGCTTTCAATTGAAGCGGGATGGCTATTTGCAAAAGTTTTCTTGTTAGAAAGAGACGCTTGCACTAGGAATTCCAACAAACTATACTTTTTATTAAGATAAGAAAAGCACTTTATAGATAGGACGGATCGACGACATATGTTTATAGGCACCCTTTAGGTATATAGAAACCGTAAAAGAAACGAATGAAAAATGTGTAAAATGTTCGGTATTGAATGGTTTAATTAATAAATATTGAAAAAAGTTATTAATAATTTTTATAAAAGTAGTTTAATTTTATTAACTTAATAATTACTTATAACGCAAATTCCGTTGTTCCCAGATAGTTCTGTGAGATTGTGGTCAAATGAAGGTGAAACTAAACAATACAGAGACGTTCAGCACATCATTGCATAATTTCCCTGTTTATTTTGAGCTCACAGAAAGTACCGCATGGCAACTGACTCATGCCGCAGTGTTTTAAAGTCTCTTTTGCATCTTACATCTTGTTCATAAAAACAGGCATACAATTTTAGAGCGCTAATCATAAAACTCCTGAACGTTCTGCTCACGACTATGCAGGGTGTTACAAAAGTTAAAATAAATATTTAAAACTATTAAGGGGGTTGTTGAGATCATAAAACTGAACAACTTTCACTATGGGACCAACACCGAAATCGCGAAAAAAAATCTTTTGTCCCATACATTTAGCTCTAGTAGATAAGATAAGGTAAGATATATATACTTTATTTGCACACCAAGAACATAGATCGAACGTAGATCTGTAGTTAAGTATGGAACATCACAAACGCATCGCATCATGGCGATTATGGAAAATCTCCCCATTTTGGGGGAGGCCTATATCCAGCAGTGGACGTCTATCGGCTGATATGATGATGATGATGATGGAACATCCGATTTTTTTCGCTATTTCGATATTGGTCCCATAGTGAAAGTTGATCAGTTTGATGGTCTTAACCACCCCCACAAATGGTTATTTGAATTTTTGTAACACCTTGTATTCCCCGAGAGTCAGAGATATTCTGAAACCTATAATTCACGTTTCACTAGTACCGAAACTCTGTCCTGTGTGAAGGGGAGTGATGCCTCGAAATTGAAGCATGCTGGTTTCCTCACGATGTTTTCCTTCACCGAAAAGCCAGTGGTGTTACAAATCGTACATGAATTCCGAAAGTTGTATTACGAGTACGAGTTGGACTGGACCTAATTTCCTAATATTTTGAACCCATTATTTTTATTATTACGAACAAGTTTATTATGCATCTTGGAATTCACTATAATGAATCAAGAAAAGGGTCACGAGTCTTGTCATCATTCTGAGAACGAACTTCACGATGCAGTTGAATACTATCGCCATTATTTTCAGCCTCCTCAAGCCCACTGAATCCCGCTACGTCTTCACAACAGGGACTTTATCTACCACCGCCACCTCCGCCTCCATTGAGTCCACCATCAGGGGAACCAGCTTCTCGAATTTGACCGCCGGCGACATTTTCTGGGACTGAAAAAAAGTTTAATGTATCCTATAACTATAACTATATAGTTAGTTACCTAGTTATAGTAAACTAATAGGGTAGACAAAAAATTTGCTTCAAATACCAACCAACTTATAAGGATGCAAACGATTTAAGTGAAGTTTAAGTCCATTTACAAGAAAATTTCGTTATTAGATGGTGGAAAGTGGCTAAAATAAAAAAGAGGTCATCAAAGCGATGATGCAACCAAGAATGACACACTCACTTCAGAAGGATGTAGCTTGGGACAATTATTGTTATTCAGTTTATTCCTTATATACACTAAAAAAGAGTAAAATATCTGAAACTGTCTCACTTTCTACAGGAGAACGAGCTACACGATGGTCACCAGTCTTGCTATCAGTGGGTGAACGAGTTTCTAGATGCAGCTGTGCACTATCGCCATTATTTTCAGCCTCTTCAAGCCCACTGCATCCCGCTGCCTCTTTGCAATAGGGATGCCTTTCAGCTCCGCCGCCACCGCCGCGATCAGGGGGACCGACCTTTTCGAAGTTGACCGCCAGTGATATTTTCTGGGACTGGAAATAAGGGAAATGTATCAGTTAACTATTAGGGTAGATAAAAATTTGCTTCAAATACCAACCAACTTATGAGAATGCAAAAGTGAATGAAAAATTACGTCCCTTAGTTATAAATGTTATAATGCTCCTGGACGATTATAATAATAGCGCTATAAATTTGTATGCCTTTTCGTAGCCCATAAGAAGAGAGCTAGCGCCTCAATCATGAGGCCGCGGTTCGATTCTTGGCCAGTATGACTAAGTTCTTCAGAATTTAGGTACGGTTGTATTTATCATTTATTAACTCGGCGGTGAATGAAAATATCGTGAGGAAACCTGCATTCCCGAGAATGAAAAAGAAAATACCATAAGTTCGGAGGTATGCGTAAAATATGGGTGAGCTTGGGGCGAACACAAAGGACCAGCGCTGGTCTCAGTGTTTTACTGCATATGTTATTTGTTTTTTGTTATATGTTGTTTGTGCGTAACGGTCCTTGCTTGCAATATTAAAGAGCAAACCCATTTTTAATAAAAAAAACTCTCTTAACACATTCGCGGACAGTGACCGGCTATAGCAGCGATAACAATAAAAGTTCTATTGTGTCTCGTTCACTGTCCGCGAATGTGTTAACACATGACGAGACGACAACGAGACACAATAGAACTCTTATTGTTATCACTGCTATAGCCGGTCACTGTCCGCGAATGTGTTAAGCTTCACCTTGTCACAGAATAAATACTAGTACTACCCGTAACCTAGTACTCAAAACGACGTGAGTGAAGCGGTGAAACGTGAAAATACTCCTTGGCGGTCGGTAATGTTCGCCCTTCTTTCTTAAATTTCCATCGTGTCAACTTTGTCCTTTCTAATCCAACGAGAAAAATTTATAGAAAGGGACAATGTAAACACGTTGGAAGCGTCGATGACGCAGACGTACGAAAGAAGAACGAATATTACCGACAGCCATGATCAATTTTCGTGTTTCCCATGCTTGTAATTATGGATCCATTGGTTATAACCAGTCCAACATTCAGTCCAACTGACTGTTGTTGTAGGTACCTGGATTTGATTGTACTTGTTGTACGGCGCACACGATGAGAGCTAAGATCAACGCTGTCCCTACGACTTGATTCATCTTGTCAGACTGTGATAAAACAATTACTGAACTTATATTTTATACTCTCAGTTTGTCAACAAATCAATAAAAAGAGGAGGAAAACGAAACTTATAGCTTAACTGATTTATTAGAGCAATTTTAATAAAAAGGAATTTTTGCGTGATCATTTATAAATGATAGATAATACATATTTTTTGGTTAATTTTCCTGTTATTAAATATACTATTCCGACCACTTTTACAGTAGTAACTTCGTACGCGCTGATCACTGAAATAACAAAAGAGAAAAAAAAAGAAATATAATGAAAGAAAATGGAAAGGTAATGGAAATAGAATGCTCGCCCTTTGTACATGTTTTATCAACTTTGTGTATTATTATGTCCGTGTGTACAATAAAGTGTTATAATAATAAGTGGCGAGTGGCCACCTGATTAGCCGCTGGAGACTGAAATGATGGTCGTTTAAAGTCCAGAAGCACGTCTCCACTCTAAGCCGCTCAGGAAAGCCGTTTTCGGGGGCCCATTCATTTTGAGTTGGCGAGTCACCGACTGCCATTTTTTCCGTGTTTATACATTGGTCAGCAGGCGCCATAGTCCCGTTCAAAACCTAGTTACCTGTTCCATTAGCACCCAATAGCCCAGATTTTGTTTCTTTCCACTCCTTACAATAGTCCTACTATTTAGACCAAATTGTCTGACGGGCCTCTACGTGTTGGTTTCGGCCCCACGCACGCCTCCCAAAGGTCCGGGACACTTATGTCCCGAGATAAGGAAAAGACATACTATAATAATATATCCCCCTTGGAGGAAAAAGTCACTAACTGTAATTTCTGCCCAAAATTAGTTATTAACACCACCATACTCAGAATAACCTGCTCTATATTTCTGTCTCACTCACGTTTGAATGTATGTCATACTTTACAAGATACGATGGTGGAAAAGTCACTAAGTACAGCTTTTGTTTTGAATTCAAATAGTAAAAATAACCAAATCGAATACTATTTAATAACTAATAAAAAAATAATGAAATTATTATTTCAATGTAATTATTTCGTCATAAATAAATCAGTTGGGGTGTATGAGGTTTTGCATTATTCATTTTAATGAACGTTAACACGTTGAATTGTTTAATTGTACACACGGCGACACATCAAGCTATACAACACCATCATAAGCTGGCCGCGCAAAGTTATACGTTACTTGACCTAGGCGCGGCCAGCTTATGTTGGTTTTGTACAGCTTGATGTGTCGCCGTGTGTACTATCAGTTTAAAAATTAAATTAATAAGAATGTGCATGACCTTGAAAATTTCATAAATAATTTAATTTCATTTGGTTGAGTAGTTTGCATTAAAAATACTTAGACAAATCTATCGTAAGCAGCACATTTACGAAAAAGTCCACTAATAAATAATTTTTAGTAGGGAAAAAATAATAAAAAACAAATAGCTAGCGTTTTTTCAAGGTCATGTCATTGTTTTTTTAAACTGATAGTACAGTCACAGAGTACTACAGGGTTATATTGATATCATTAGCATTCTTTTAAACTAAGAGTCTACCCATCAAACTGAACAACTTTTACAATGGGAGCAAACCGATCGGAGCAAATAAAAAAATCAGCTGTTCCATACTAAACTGCTATGTCGACGCGCGAGTTCGCGAATAAATGTATGCAACAGCTGAATTTTTCTTTGCTCCGATCGGTTTTTGCTCACATAGTAAAATTTGTTCAGTTTGATGGGTAGACTCTTAGTTTAAAAGGATGCTAATGATATCAATTTCACCCTGTATAATTACTAACAGTCATTGTAATTATTGTTTAGCATGTATGCATTGCATACAGTGTCCTTCTTAATATGCTGACACTTTCTTAAGAGGATGATCAGACCATCAAACTGAACAACTTTCTCTATGGGACCAACATCGAAATCGCGAAATAAAAACAGCTATCCCATACATTTAGCTCGAGTAGATTTGTAGTTTGGGACATCCAATTTTTTTTCGTGATTTGGATATTGTTCCCATAACGAAAGTTGTTTAATTTGATATTATAGTACTCTGTGGTTTGATGGTCTGGATAGATCCTATATTATGTGAATGTGATTGAGGTCCGCAACCTCAAAACATACAGAATATGGACTATGTTCCGCCACATAACATAACATAACATAAATATTCTTTATTTGCACACCAAAATATACAGTAACGAAAACGAATAAAAAGAACGTAAGGTTACAAATGGCGGTCTTATCACTAAAAGCGATTTCTTCCAGACAACCATGGGATGGACGAACTCTTAAGTAAAAAAACTTGCTATGGCGGTGTAATAAGATATAAAATATATAAGGTCTAACAAAATTAGGTGAAAGTATTTTAAGGGGATGATCAGACCATCAAACTGAACAACTTTCTCTAAGGGACCGATATTGAAATCGCGAAAAAAAAATCTGCTGTTCCATACAAACCTACTCGACCTAAATGTGTGGGACAGCAGATTTTTTTTTCGCTATTTCAATATTGGTCCCATAGAGAAAGTTGTTCAGTTTGATGGTCTGATCATCCCCTTAAAATAGTTTCACCTAATTTTGTTAGACCTTATATAGCTTACAATGCATTTCAGGTATATAATTATATATAAATATACACATACAAAATATCCAATAAGTCTAATGGATCAAAGTGTCATATTAATAATTTAATAACAATGAATCAAAGGGCGAGATAGTGATCCCTTACTCGTTTTTTAAAAACGGGCAGGGAGGGAGCTTGTCTTATAGTAAGAGGCAGGTCATTCCATAATCGAACAGATTGCACTGTAAACGAATTATCATAGGCGGACGATGTGTGACGTGGAATAGCTAGTAACAAAGTTTGAGCCACACATAGTTATAAACCTAAATTGGTTTTTACGGCACTATTTTGTCAATTTATTGTAATGTTTTTTCAAAAATAAATATATAATACAATACAATAAATACACATAGACGGACTTGCGATCCGGAATCCTGATTCAGGATTCAGTGTTGTCAACTATGGTTACAAAAAATATTAGAGGGCTGTTTAAAAAATACCTAAAATAAAAATGTATGAAACGCCAAATGAATGACAATAATTGCATTTTTAGGTATTTATTAAAACAAAACAAACAATTTCTATACATGATAATTACTATCATGTGATGAGGTCATGACGTTACGAATGTTACGATGATAGTTTGTAAATTGTATTAATGCAACTATATCAAAAGACTATCGATAGTTTTAACATTAGACATAATCTGCATACAAAATGGCATGAACCATTATCACACAAGCGGTTTTTGAGCGTAAGCGATTTCGCAACTGTGCCGCAACGTTCCATTAACGCATACGCTCAAAAATCACTTTGAAATATGCCACCTAAGACATCAAAAAATCACTAGGTCTAGTGAAAAAGTCTCTGAAAGCGGCACCACTCGGTTAACGTCTTTGCCTCTTCGTCGACCTGCGCTTGCATAGCTCTCAACCAAAGGTACGGAACGCAAAAAAAAGAAGCCCAGTGTCATTTTCCACAAATATTTATCTTAAACTGTTGTATTCAAATTTTATTACTTTTTCCTCGCAAGTATGTTGAAATACGTCGTATGAAACGCGTGAGCGTTGGTTATTACAGCCGTCGGCTAGTATGCAATTATGCATCACTCGCCTGGCGGCTTCCGCTGCAATCCCGCCTCAGTTGTAATGACCAACTTTGCTCACTTGTATCATAATGTACTATTTTTTGAAGTTGTCTTCATAGCGAAAGTTGTTCAGTTTGGTGGTCTAAAGTCTAAACCACCCCTTTAAATACCTACAGGGTGATAGGGTAAAAAGTTGCATTACTTTAAAAGGGGTGATAGTACCCATGATACTCAATATCTTTCCCTAAGAAACCTATTAACTTCCAAAAAATGTCCGACTTTCCATACTAAATGCAATCTGAGTGCATCTGTTTACGCTAAAAACCTGTATAACTAGGGCGTACTGTTACACCTTGTATCAGTGACGGAATAATAATAGAATTACTTCGGTATCTACCCTATCGTCTATCAATTTTGGTACAGAACACTAATAAATAAGGATAAATTTTAATAGCCACCTATATTATCTTTGGCACCAAATCACAAGGAAAAAACAATTGAACATTTTCCTGTTTCGATTCAAATATTCATTATTTATGATAACGTTTTTTGGCAAACTTTTAGTATAAAAGGCAAGTGTATTAAGATAACGAGCACAGTTTAACATTATGAAGATTCTAAGAACGACGTTAGTCCTAGGACTAGTTGTGTGCGCCTACTCCGCTCCAGGTACGTGCCTACTTTATTATACAGGATGTTAGGGTAAACAGTTGCATTACTTTAAGGGTTGATTATACCCATGATACTGAACAACTAGAAAGTGCATTTGTTCAGGTCTGTTATTCTGTAGAACCATTGTGTTGTTGAGATTAGTCAGCCTAGATCACTGCGTTACCGTGACCTAGCTGCTTCCAGGGTGCGCCGCGGGGAGGCTCTCTACATGCACCCCAAAGATAAAACGATTATTTAAGTAACGTATTTTTCCAGGTGGTGGCCGCGGTGGTGGTGGCCTACTCAGTGGTGGAGGTGGAGGCGGTGGACTCGAAGCTGTCAGTGGAGGTGGCGGTGGAGGCGGACTCGAAGCTCTAAGCGGAGGCGGCGGCGGTGGTGGTCTGTACCGTGTAGCTCGCTCCCCCAGTGGCGGTGGCGGTGGAGGTGGACTTGATGAACTCAGTGGAGGCGGCGGTGGAGGCGGACTCGAAGCTCTCAGTGGAGGCGGCGGTGGAGGTGGTCTTGAAGCACTGAGCGGAGGCGGCGGCGGCGGTGGTCTGTACCGTGTAGCTCGCTCCCCCAGCGGTGGCGGCGGTGGAGGTGGACTTGATGAACTTAGTGGAGGCGGCGGTGGAGGTGGACTCGAAGCTCTCAGTGGAGGCGGCGGTGGAGGTGGTCTTGAAGCACTGAGCGGAGGCGGCGGCGGCGGTGGTCTGTACCGTGTAGCTCGCTCCCCCAGCGGCGGCGGCGGTGGAGGTGGACTTGATGAA
Source organism: Agonopterix arenella (assembly GCA_927399405.1). Taxonomy (NCBI): domain Eukaryota; kingdom Metazoa; phylum Arthropoda; class Insecta; order Lepidoptera; family Depressariidae; genus Agonopterix; species Agonopterix arenella. The sequence goes on from OV656691.1 coordinate 3,551,282, forward strand.
CTCAGTGGAGGCGGCGGTGGAGGCGGACTCGAAGCTCTCAGTGGAGGCGGCGGTGGAGGTGGTCTTGAAGCACTGAGCGGAGGCGGAGGCGGCGGTGGTCTGTACCGTGTAGCTCGCTCTCCCAGCGGCGGCGGCGGTGGAGGCGGACTTGATGAACTCAGTGGAGGCGGCGGTGGAGGCGGACTCGAAGCTCTAAGCGGAGGCGGCGGTGGAGGTGGTCTTGAAGCACTGAGCGGAGGGGGCGGCGGCGGTGGTCTGTACCGTGTAGCTCGCTCCCCCAGCGGAGGCGGCGGTGGAGGCGGACTCGATGCTCTAAGTGGAGGCGGCGGTGGAGGTGGTCTTGAAGCACTGAGCGGAGGCGGCGGCGGCGGTGGTCTGTACCGTGTAGCTCGCTCCCCCAGCGGAGGCGGCGGTGGAGGCGGACTCGAAGCTCTAAGCGGAGGCGGCGGTGGAGGCGGTCTTGAAGCACTGAGCGGAGGCGGCGGCGGCGGTGGTCTGTACCGTGTAGCTCGCTCCCCCAGCGGCGGCGGCGGTGGAGGCGGACTTGATGAACTCAGTGGAGGCGGCGGTGGAGGCGGACTCGAAGCTCTAAGCGGAGGCGGCAGTGGAGGTGGTCTTGAAGCACTGAGCGGAGGGGGCGGCGGCGGTGATCTGTACCGTGTAGTTCGCTCCCCCAGCGGAGGCGGCGGTGGAGGCGGACTCGATGCTCTAAGTGGAGGCGGCGGTGGAGGTGGTCTTGAAGCCCTGAGCGGAGGCGGCGGCGGCGGTGGTCTGTACCGTGTAGCTCGCTCCCCCAGCGGAGGCGGCGGTGGAGGCGGACTCGAAGCTCTAAGCGGAGGCGGCGGTGGAGGCGGTCTTGAAGCACTGAGCGGAGGCGGCGGCGGCGGTGGTCTGTACCGTGTAGCTCGCTCCCCCAGCGGTGGCGGCGGTGGAGGTGGACTCGAAGCTCTCAGTGGAGGCGGCGGTGGAGGTGGTCTTGAATCACTGAGCGGAGGCGGCGGCGGCGGTGGTCTGTACCGTGTAGCTCGCTCCCCCAGCGGCGGCGGCGGTGGAGGTGGACTTGATGAACTCAGTGGAGGCGGCGGTGGAGGCGGACTCGAAGCTCTCAGTGGAGGCGGCGGTGGAGGTGGTCTTGAAGCACTGAGTGGAGGCGGAGGCGGCGGTGGTCTGTACCGTGTAGCTCGCTCTCCCAGCGGCGGCGGCGGTGGAGGCGGACTTGATGAACTCAGTGGAGGCGGCGGTGGAGGCGGACTCGATGCTCTAAGTGGAGGCGGCGGTGGAGGTGGTCTTGAAGCCCTGAGCGGAGGCGGCGGCGGCGGTGGTCTGTACCGTGTAGTTCGCTCCCCCAGCGGAGGCGGCGGTGGAGGCGGACTCGATGCTCTAAGTGGAGGCGGCGGTGGAGGTGGTCTTGAAGCACTGAGCGGAGGCGGCGGCGGCGGTGGTCTGTACCGTGTAGCTCGCTCCCCCAGCGGAGGCGGCGGTGGAGGCGGACTTGAAGCTCTAAGCGGAGGCGGCGGTGGAGGCGGTCTTGAAGCACTGAGCGGAGGCGGCGGCGGCGGTGGTCTGTACCGTGTAGCTCGCTCCCCCAGCGGCGGCGGCGGTGGAGGCGGACTTGATGAACTCAGTGGAGGCGGCGGTGGAGGCGGACTCGAAGCTCTAAGCGGAGGCGGCGGTGGAGGTGGTCTTGAAGCACTGAGCGGAGGGGGCGGCGGCGGTGGTCTGTACCGTGTAGTTCGCTCCCCCAGCGGAGGCGGCGGTGGAGGCGGACTCGATGCTCTAAGTGGAGGCGGCGGTGGAGGTGGTCTTGAAGCCCTGAGCGGAGGCGGCGGCGGCGGTGGTCTGTACCGTGTAGCTCGCTCCCCCAGCGGAGGCGGCGGTGGAGGCGGACTCGAAGCTCTAAGCGGAGGCGGCGGTGGAGGCGGTCTTGAAGCACTGAGCGGAGGCGGCGGCGGCGGTGGTCTGTACCGTGTAGCTCGCTCCCCCAGCGGCGGCGGCGGTGGAGGCGGACTTGATGAACTCAGTGGAGGCGGAGGTGGAGGCGGACTCGAAGCACTAAGCGGAGGCGGCGGTGGAGGCGGTCTTGAAGCACTGAGCGGAGGCGGCGGCGGCGGTGGTCTATACCGTGTGGCTCGCTCACCCAGCGGCGGCGGTGGCGGTGGAGGTGGACTTGAAGCTCTAAGCGGAGGAGGCGGCGGTGGTGGTCTATATTGAGGCTCGGGTTGTCTATAACTAGATTATTAACAATGTCGATGATTAACAAAATTATTGTGATATACCATCTAAACTAGGTTATAGCACCGTAAAATTGTAGATAAACATTTTTTGTGCCAATGATTAGCCTTCATTTTAATTTTATTGTAGTCATTGGCGTGTGTTGAAAAGATTATGTAATTTTAAATCAATTTTAAAATTATAATATTACAGTTCAATATTATAGTAAATAACTTTACTGTCATCTATTTATTAAGATAATTAAAAATTTACTATTAAAATAAATAATCTTTCATACTTATCTGAACTCCTTACCTCAAAACATTAAAAAAATCATTCTATATTTATAACTATAGTAAGAGTAAAATTATAAGCATTATAAATAACGAGCGTTAACCCGCGACTTTGTCCGCACAAATTATATACCAGATTTTAAGTCAGATAATAGCTAAAAAACAAAAAAAGTTTTATCAAAATCGGTTCAGTTGTTTTTCCATGATGCTCGTTCAAGCAAACAAACACACAAACAAACAAACAAAGAGACAGACAAAAAATCCAAAAATTGGTGATATGGAATCAGGGATACCTAAAAACTATATCGTCCTTTTTTTTTGTTAATACAATGTATACACGGCGACACATCAAGCTATAAAAAACCAACATAAGCTGGCCGCGCGATATTGTACGCTAATCGACCTACGTGCGGCCAGCTTATTTTGGTTTTGTATAGCTTAATGTGTCGCCATGTGTACAGACAAACTTTCAGCTACAGTTTTATAATAGTTTAGATGAAACCCCATCCAAACACGGAACACAATAATTACGTTTTACGATTTTTGTACAAATTTTCCAAAATATTGAGAATATTGAAATTATGGACAAATTTTGATAAATTAATTAGTTTCACCTTTTTCTGCTAAGCTCCTAAAGTCAAGTAAACCGCACATTACATTTTCACTTCAAGAAAGTTTGGAAGGAATCATGGATAGGCGGGCTGAAATGGAAATTTGGAGAATAGGTCACTTTTCTGACTGTATACGTATTTGTCTGATCCGCCCCAGCCATGACTAGAGTGAAGAAACTGCAGCTCGGACCGATTTTATACAGGATGGAATTGATATCATTAGCATCCTTTTAAACTAAGAGTCTACCCATCAAACTGAACAACTTTTACTATGGGAGCAAACCGATCGGAGCAAAAAAATCTGCTGTTGCATACATTGGAGTCGAGTAGGCATTGCAGTTTAGTATGGAACGGCTGATTCAATTTTTTGCTCCAATCGGAACTACAGAATGGATTTTAATGAAACTTTACAATAATATAGCTTTATACATCAGAATAACACATAGGCTACCATTTATAAAGATATTGTGTGAATTTTTCAGACGAAGCGCAGACGAAGTCGCGGGCACCAGCTAGTTGAAAAGAATTGAGAGTTGGAATTGCGTACTCTTACATTGACGTATTGCGTACTATTGGATAAGAGTACGCAGTACAAATTCTGCCGAAAAACCCGTGCCTACATTACTTGCAAAGATCAGAAATAAAGTTTATTTGCCCATCAACCCTGGCGCATGCCACCACTAGCCACTTTTTAAACATCCTAGCCAGTCTTCCAATACCAATTACCTATGTTACCCAGATTATACGTAAATTTCAACACCTGCTGGACATTATCACGTTTTTTCAAATATTATTGATTTTTAAACATGTTACAGCCATGTTGTGCTATTTCGAATCAAATTAAAGATTGAAAAATTTGTCTCGGGCGGGACTGGACTCACGTCCCCTTAATACGCAACAGATTACAAATAAAAAATTAGATAATGAAATAATGCACAATTAAATAAAACTGAACACTCACACACACACACACACACACACACACACACACACACACACACACACACACACACACACACACACACACACACACACACACAAGCACACATATACACATACACAACACACACACACACCCCTCAATCATACTTACCAATTATTTTTTATTTTCTTTTCCTTTTAGCAACACACTTCTTTTTTTCCACAAAAACAGTACACGTATTTTAATAGTATTTTAATAGTACTTTGTCTGTGCTACTGGAAGGTTGCTGGTACTCAAAGGACAGGTTTCTTTTTTGAGTATCAGCGGACATCTGTTTTGTAAACCTGATTTATCATTATCACATGTAAGTTTGTATTTTGTAAGTTTGAACTGTTTTTTTAATACCCTATTATATCTCACTTAATATTGTTTTCGCCACTATTTTGGATAGATTATCTTGAGACCTTGTTGCTTCATATTTTTTGTACTTAGTTTAAGTTGCAATTTATAAGTCACGCTGTGTTTACTTGTAAGTAGTTATGCAATAAGATAGATATTATTGTGTTATTTTTGGTCATGCAACATTGTAATAACTGTAAGTAAACCTTTCAAAATAAATAAATAAATAAATAAAAATAAAACCTAATGTGTACTCTATTATGACAATTTTTTTTTTTTTTTTTGTAATCCTTGTTTTTTGTGAAACAATAAATTTATTTTATTATTATTATTATTATTAGATTGAAAATTTCGTTCTCTGGGTAGTGGGCTCGGTGGCGAAATTGGATAACCCAGTTCCCCGGTTTGGAAGAGTGCGGGTTCAAGTCCCGCCCGAGACAAAAAAAATTTCAATCTTTAATTTGATTATCACGTTTTGTTTTTTGATGTTTTCTTCGGCACTTTATGAGGTTTCTTAGTCTGTTTAGAAGTTGGTTTTAGAACCCTTCTTGGGACTTACTTTAGTACTTGCTTTGAAGTTGACGCCTTCTCGGGGCGGCGACGGCGGACGCTGCTTCCCATACTAAATGACATTTTTGTATGGGCCGGTCGCCGTCGGTAAATGTGTCTCAACCCTTAACACGTTTGCGGACAGTGACCGGCTTTAGCAGTGATAACAATAAAAGTCCTATTGTGTTTCGTTCACTGTTCGCGAAAGTTTTAAAGGGAATAATTATCATCAATCATTCTTGATCAGTCAATCTGTGACCGGTCCTCCCAGATTCAAATGTATACTTCATTTTTCCAAACTAATTGTTGTCTTGTCGCAAAAACATAATTTTGAAAATGATGAAAATAGGTATTTAAGAAAACGTGTAAAAATCTTCAAACTAACCTAATTTCTGTATTTAAACTTAGTTTTAGTCAAATTTTTCGTACAGTACTTTTTTTTTTTTATTCGGGCATAGGCCCACCACACATTCCCACCGATGTAACTCCTGTAAGCCAGGATCAACTTCTCACTCATCTCGTTCTCTCTTCACTCTCATTCGTACAGTACTTCTCACTCACTTGTACTTTAAAACAGCACTGAATCGCGAAAAACATCATGGCATTGCGTACTCTGTGTGTGTATGGCCGTGTGGTGTCGGCTAAGAATAGCACCATCCCATTTCCTCCCGTGGGTGTCGTAAAAGGCGACTAAGGGATCTACTGAAGGATGGGCAGCAGCATCCTCTGAGTACACACATTGATTCGATCCAACTGCGATCGCCAACCCGCCTGCCAAGCGTGGCGATTATGGCAAATCCCCCCATTTTGGGGGAGGCTTATGTCCAGCAGTGGACGTTTAATGGCTGATATGATGATACTCTTATCGGATGCGTACAGTTAGACCAGCCTACCCTACGTACATCATGCTTTACTATCGTGGACTTTTCCGCCTGATCACTTAAAATTTTTTTTTCACATAATTTCGCTCATAATTCATTGGTCTATTCATTAATAGGGTGGGGCTAGACAGCGCTTTTATTTATTAGTATGCAAGCAAAAATGAGCCTAGTGGTGATCAGGTGGAAATGTTCGCGATAGTGCATACACTTGAGTCAGATTTATTTGGGCTTAACGATTAGGATAAGTAGGTAGGTACTTGCCTTTTGCACAACGCTGTTGAGTCTAGATCTCTAGATAATAAACACCTAGCTACTTAGAACCAGGCGTCTAGCCCAGTCATTTTACGGTTTGAGCCGGGACTAATTAATAATTGATTTTTTTTTCGGCTTAATATCGAAGAGCCAATTTGAGCCCAGATATGAACCGAAATTTAAAAAAAATCACGTCAGCAATAGCCTTAAATTTTAAATTTAGCTATTATCTCGTTTTAAAAAACCTGATGGTAAATTTTTTTTTGCACATATTTAAGGGTTTACCATTATACATACTACAACCATGGTGTGAATATTTTTGTCTACTTAGAAGGTTTCGAAAAATACATTCGTATTTTCTAATTAATACCTCATTTTTTTAAATTTCAATGCCTATTTTAATGCTCATAAATATTTTATATTGTTAAATCTAAGTCAAATGACTGCATTGGTATTAATATTATTAATTTAAAAGCCTTCTGGGACACACAATTTTGATTTCTATGTTGCGTAGCGAATTTTTTAAAATATGTTTTAAGATAGTCTTTTTGTCATTAAATGCTGCCGGTTACAGTTTAAAAGTCGAATTAATAATTACTCCATAACCCGCCTAACAAAACTCCGTAAAATGACTGGGCTAGTCTCCAAACAACGGCCACGAGAAGAAAGTAGGTACCCAAAAAAAATGCTCTACAAGATTTTAGTCTACCACTTTATCGTTGTGTTCAATATGTATACCCTTGCCAAATTACATAGCTTTCTAGTACTAAGCGTCTCTGAGGTAAGCCGCGGACAGACAAACGGACAGATGGACATGGAGAAACTTGGTTCCTTGTTGACTACGGATCTTTTTTCTTTTTTAAATTTATTTAACTCTTTTCATGATTAGCATAAAATACAAAGCGGTCGACGGTGACGTCTTTGCCACCCCGATCTAGACAATAAAGAAAACAACAGCTTTATTTTCTAATGAGTTCTTGACCCGCAACTTCGTACGCGTGGATTATCCCTTTAGGGGTCGATTTTCGAAAAATCTTTTCTTAGTGCACCCTTACATTTTCTGTAGAATATACATTCAAAATGTAAGTTCTTCAGCGGTTTCGGCAATGCGTTGTCAGTGAGTCAGTTACGGAACTCTTATAAGTATGGGTAGATTAAGGGCTCCCACACAAAACTGCGATGCGATGCGACGCCGCATCGCAGGAACTTGCGATGCGAATTGCTGCGATACGATTTCGTGCGGTAAAGCGCAAGGTTCAGGTGACCATACCCAGTCTAGCGCAACTAGGGACAAAAAAAATTGTAGGGAGTTTACATGGCAATTAATGGCGTATACTGTCGTCGCACTTACTCATTACAGTTTCTCTTTCTTCTCATAGGTTCCGTAGGTAGTGGAGCGGTGCAGGAGGGTTTGAAATCCGCTTCGCTCCCCTAAGGAACTTACGCAGTTAACATTAAACCTAATACAAGGGTAAATTAAATGTGCACACAAATAAAAATGTTAAATTTTAAAGATAACTAGCGGCGTATTTCCCCTACGCTGTTTCAGCGGAATAAGTTGTCAAAAAGTGTGATGTAGATCGGAGGTTCATTGGAAGTGCATTCGTGCGAGCTCGCAGATATTTGCGATGGGATGCGATGTCGCAGTTATGTGTAATAATAATTAAAAATTGCACTGATGCCTTGCCTTACCTTTTAGCTTATCTTCGGGTGATCGAATTCTAAACAGCTGATTAATAATGTGTCCTAATCTATCTATCTATACTATTATAAAACTGTAAAAGGAAGTTTGTCTGTACATTGAAGATATTAACAAAAAAAAAGTTACGATATGGTTTTTAGGTGTCCCTGATTCCATTTCACCAATTTTTGGATTTTTTGTCTGTCTGTTTGTTTGTGTGTTTGTTTGTGTGTTTGTTTGTGTGTTTGTTTGAACGAGTATCACGCAAAAACTACTGAACCGATTTTGATGAAACTTTTTTTGTTTGATAGCTTATGATCTGACTTAAAATCTGGTATATAATTTATGTGGACGAAGTCGCGGGTTAACGCTCGTTTTTAATATTGTGGTAGTCAGGATCAGAGGTCTTCTTGTGTAACAAACCGTTTTAATCGGTATGAAATCGACAAGGTGTTTTTGGCAGTTCTTAGCAAATTGTTCAGTTTGATGGTCTAAACCGCCCCTTTACATATTACAAGGGTGTTATGGTCTTCTTCTTATCGTGTGGGCAGAGCCCTGGTGTCAGAGTTTTTTCAGACCGCCTTACGGCCTCTGACGTGGTTTTTATGTAACGACTACTACTACCAGAGATAGTAGCCGGGACCAACGGCTTAACGTGCCATCCGAAGCACGGAATCATTATTCTTTTCAGACAATCAGGTGATTCAGCCTGCAATGTACTAACCAACTGGGGAAAAACGCACAAAGTGACATTTCACTAGGTGTCCCCCGTGGGAATCGAACCCACGACCTCCATGTCGAGAGCCAATGCTCTTAACCATTTGACCACGGAGGCAGTGGTGTTATGGTAAACAGTTGCATTACTTTTATGGGTGATCGTACACATGATACTGAACAACTTTCCGTAAGAAACATATTATATAGCCCAGTCATTTTACGATTTGAGCCGGGACTAATTAATAATTTATATTTTTTTCGGTCTAGTATTTAAGAGCCAATTTGAGCTTAGAAATATATCAAAATTTAAAAAAAAATTACGTCAGCAACATCCCCAAATTTAAAATTTAGCATTTATCTAGTTTTAAAAAACTTGATGGAAATTTTTTTTGCATATTTTTAAGGGTTTACATATTTCAAACATGGTGTTAATATTTTTGTCTACTTAGAAGGCTTTGAAAAAATACATTAGTATTTTCTAATGAATACCTCATTTTTAAAATTGCAATGCCTATCTTATTTTTCAAAAATAATTTATATAGTTAAATCTAATTAAAATGAGTGCATTTGTAATAATATTATTAAGTTAAAAGCTTTCTGGGAGATATAATTTTGATTTCTTTGTTGCGATGCAGATAGCGATTTTGTCACTAAATGGTTACAATTTAAAAGTCCCATTAATAATTACTCCCCACCCCTCCTAACAAAACTCCGTAAAATGACTGGGCTAATAGGAAGTAAGCAAATAATCATGTTGGAATTTCCAAACTAAATGCAATCAGCTGATCCGCAATGTAATTCTCTAAGCGCAAACATCGTCACAACCTTAAATTCGTCCTTAAAACATCGGCGAGCTGACAATTCGGTATTCGCTGAGGTCAGGAAGGTGGCATAGGTATAAATCCATGGCTATGGTTATGACAGGTATTATGGTATTATGACTGTGTCGAACTCATATAAAAACTTCGACGATCTGAAGGATGCAAGAAGAATGTTACATTTGTGAACTTGTCGATGTTTTTGACAGCGATGTAACGCTTAGAGCGCTTGCAGAGAGATTGCACTCCTGTGCCTATAGACAAAGTAACATTTCTATTAGCGTAGACGCTAGTAGAAATTACAGAATGTATGGATTTGACATTGGCGATCGAAACATTGTGACGTTTGCTTTCTCCACCATACGTCAAGGCGTATGGCCTTGATTTTTTATATTTTCTACTGTCGTTAACGCTAATCGAAAGTATGCTTTGTGTAGGGGCCCTATTCATCATCATCATCTTATTTAAGTGCTACGGTCTTGTCGGTGGAGTTTCCCCAATCCGGTCTCTTTTCCGCTAGTCTCTTGAGTTCTTGATACGATACGACATCAACCTTTTCCTTCATTTGGGCCAGATAACTCTGTCTAGGCCTTCCTCTGCCTCTCTTCCCCTCTTTCTTCCCTTCCAGTATGGTTTTAAAGAAATTGTCGTTTCGTATCAAGTGTCCGATCATTTTTCCCCTGTTGTATCTGATAAATTTTTTGCGAATTTCTTTTAATTTATGTTCATTTCGGAAAGTTGTTCAGTATAATGAGTACAATCAAATCACCCATTGAAGTAATGCAACTGTGTACCCTAACACCCTGTAGGTATCTAAATATTCCAATCCAAATGTCATGTTTTTATTTTTATTTTCAATTATTTAATTCGATTGTTATTTTTCGGTCAACATGGAACTGTTTTTTTTTGCATGTTTTGATTGATCTTACTTGGAAAGTAATAACTTGGTATTTTTTTAAATTTAATTTCCTGATTATTATGATAATAGAGATTCAAAGCCAAAAAACTCAGCGCTAAAAATATAACACGATACTCTAGATAGAATATCAAATGAACAATTTTATTTGGTCTCCGCTGCAGTTAGAAACAATTTAAAGAGCAACAAATCCGGTTATTTGTCATACCTTATACCCATAATATTATTTTTTTTTACGTTACCGGTATTACCTAATTTTATAAATGTTATAGGAGCGTTAAAATATTTTTGGGTTCCCTAGTCAAACAAAGGACCCTTATTTTAAAATTTCTACTATAAGCTCTATAGATTGCTAGCTTCACATTCCTCTTAACTTAAGGATAAACATAATAAATAATAAGTCGTTAAATAAATTAGGCGGTAGTTAAATTTATTTCATTCAATTAAATTACAACAATACATCTAATCACACTATGGCATACAGTTTTTTGTACAGTGAAAGTTTTTTACATGCCGATTAACTGTCTAGGTTGACTGTCTTCACTCTGACTCACATTAACAACTGAAACAAAAGAAACAAGTTCTATTAATGCTTCAAATTAAACGTTGAAAAATTGTTTGTACTTGACAGGAGTTGAACCCGCAACCTGCCAAACAAGAACTGTGTTTTTCTACCAAATAAATAGGCTTCATGTTTTTTTGCACTGAAGACGAAGAGTATAAAAAAAAATTCGATCAAATTCGGGCAATTATTACCTATATTTGGATTTATTGGAGACCGCCGCCGCCTCCACCACCACCAAGAAGGCCGCCGCCGCCGCCGCCTCCACCTCCGAGAAGGCCACCGCCGCCGCCGCCGCCGCCTCCAAGAAGACCACCGCCGCCGCCACCTCCGCCGCTTGGTGAACGAGCTACACGGTGAAGGCCACCGCCGCCGCCGCCTCCCCCTCCGAGAAGGCCACCACCGCCGCCTCCGCCTCCGAGAAGCCAACCACCGCCGCCGCCGCCGCCTCCACCGAGAGCTTCAAGTCCGCCACCACCGCCGCCGCCGCCGCTTGGTGAGCGAGCTACACGGTGAAGACCACCGCCGCCGCCGCCTCCACCTCCAAGAAGACCACCGCCGCCGCCGCCTCCGCCAAGAGCTTCAAGTCCACCACCACCACCGCCGCCGCCGCTTGGTGAACGAGCTACACGGTGAAGGCCACCGCCGCCGCCGCCTCCACCTCCGAGAAGACCACCGCCGCCGCCGCCTCCACCTCCGAGAAGACCACCGCCGCCGCCGCCTCCGCCAAGAGCTTCAAGTCCACCACCACCACCGCCGCCGCCGCTTGGTGAACGAGCTACACGGTGAAGACCACCGCCGCCGCCGCCTCCGCCTCCGAGAAGACCACCACCGCCGCCGCCTCCACCTCCGAGTAGACCACCGCCGCCGCCGCCTCCGCCAAGAGCTTCAAGTCCACCACCACCTCCGCCGCCGCCACTTGGTGAACGAGCTACACGGTGAAGGCCACCGCCGCCGCCACCTCCACCTCCGAGAAGACCACCGCCGCCGCCGCCTCCACCTCCGAGAAGCCAACCACCGCCGCCGCCGCCTCCGCCGAGAGCTTCAAGTCCGCCACCACCGCCGCCGCCGCCGCTTGGTGAACGAGCTACACGGTGAAGGCCACCGCCGCCGCCACCTCCACCTCCGAGAAGACCACCGCCTCCGCCGCCTCCACCTCCGAGTAGACCACCGCCGCCGCCGCCTCCGCCGAGAGCTTCAAGTCCACCGCCACCACCGCCGCCGCCGCTTGGTGAACGAGCTACACGATGAAGGCCACCGCCACCGCCGCCTCCCCCTCCGAGAAGGCCACCGCCGCCGCCGCCTCCGCCCCCGAGAAGCCAACCACCGCCGCCGCCGCCGCCTCCGCCGAGAGCTTCAAGTCCGCCACCACCGCCGCCGCCGCCGCTTGGTGAGCGGGCTACACGGTGAAGGCCACCGCCGCCACCGCCTCCACCTCCGAGAAGGCCACCGCCGCCACCGCCTCCACCTCCGAGAAGACCACCGCCGCCGCCACCGCCTCCACTGAGAGCTTCAAGTCCACCTCCACCTCCGCCTCCACCTCCTGAAGGAAAAAAAGTAGATTGATAAATAAAATCCTATCAGAAATATTAATGTGAATAAATGGGCCAAGTTCGGTAAGGAAAACTGGTTTCACCGATAAAAGAATTATTATAGTATTCTAATTCTAAAAGAATTAATATTTTAATTATTCTTTAAAAAAAATTTACTCGCTAGTAAAGCCTAGACTTTTTATAAATGATAAAATGCTTTAAAGTTATATTCTACATAGATGAGCATGATGAGTATGAGAGTGTAGCTCAATAACCCTACGAGTAACTCTATGTCAAATATCAAGTTTTTAAGACAACTGGAAAAGGTCTAGGTTTTAGAGGAATGAGTCAGTAATTGTAGTAATATTCGTAAGGTAATTATCGCAGGACCTAGTTGAGTTTCTTTTATTTTTGTGGGATTGTGGATGACTGACTGAGTCTATAGTTGAACAAAATTAGAAGTTTACAAACAATTTCTTTAGAGTTGATTTTACAAGCGGGTTGAAAGTAGCTCAAAATGGTTCGGAGGTAATAGGTAATTATAAACAAACGGTTAGTGCATCGAGCTTTTTTTTAAACTTGGCTGACACACTGCCGCGTGCAGATTGTTTTTAGATGATTATTTATTTACGGCAACATTAATTATTTTCGCAGTTTATTTAATTCATTTCTTCGTGTTACCTACCTGGTTTGGAGGAGGCACACACTACCAGTCCTAAGACCAATGCTGTTCGTACTAGTTGCTTCATGACGCTACACTGTGCTTGTTACCTGCCTGAGCTTGCTTTTTATACTCAATGCGTCTCGATAAACGTTATCACATTTAGGTTTTTTTTAAATGTGGCAGGAAAACTTTGGCGTATTCTTACGGCGCGGCGCTTTGTAACGAGGAGAACAAAATACGTCCTGAGAATAAAAAATAAATACTTGTTTAATGGTAAAATGCTTTTAATAGATATTACTAGTTCGAATCTATAAAGCATTACGGATGATCCTTCGTAGCGTGATGATGCAACGTTTTTGTTTAGTTAGGTACCTTTCAAAACTGCAGTTTCTTTTCAGAGTTATTAATTATGTACAAGGTGTTACAAAAATACAAATAAACATTTAGGGGGTGGTTTAGAGTTTTAGACCATCAAACTGAACAACTTTTACCTTATGTGACCAATATCGAAATTGTGGAAAATAAAACTGATGTTCTATACTTACAAATTTACTCGAGCTAAATTGTACAGGACAGCAGATTTTTTTTTCGATTTCGATGTTAGTTCCATAGTGAAAGTTGTTCAATTTGATGGTCTAAACAACCCCCTTAAGAGTTTTAAATGTTTATTTTTACTTTTGTAACTCCTTGTATAATAGTTGAAATATTATAAAGCGGTGAGGAAAGATGGTGGTGCCATTCATGTGGTCGCATTGTGGGCAGGAAAAATTGAGAATGACATACACCAGAACCAGGGCATCGACTCTATAGAAAATGAGTTATGTAAAGGAATTGTATGAAGACGGATAAAAAAAGTAATTTACAGTCTTTAGAATTCCACAGTAGGACATAAGGCTCCTATTACGAATAAGGGTAGACGGGAGTGGGTGATTTTCAATCACGCGGAAACCACTGTCTGATTTTATATTTTGTATACATATTTTAGACTTTGTCATTCTGGATTTCTTTCTTTTGAGCTACACCGCCTACCTATTTTCGTTTGTTAATTCCTCTTCCCTGAGGTGTCGAAAAAATCTCTTTTTAGCGACAAGACCGCCTTATTTGTACCTTATTTTAATTCTTTATCTTTATTCTGTTTTGGTGTGCCATAAAGTATAATTGAATTGAATAATTGAATATAATTTTTATGGCTTAATCATTTCGAAGCTTATTTATCCGCAAAGTTAAATATTAAAATAAATGGCTAGTTTTGCAATGTTACCGTAACATAGTATTGTATCGGACCCCGGCGGGCGGAGTCTTGTAACACAACCTGTTTTACTTGATTTTGATAAAACAAATTGTAGTAAAAATATCATCTTCACAAGTGTTTTTATTTAACTTTTCAATATAAGGTGATTTTTATTACATTTTCCTCATGCAGTACCTCGTGGTTTTCCTAAATAAAAACCTCTATACAGGGACCAACAACTTTCTGCATGAGACCAAAAAAGAAATCGCGGAAAAAGTCAGCTGTCCCTTACATTTGAGTCGAGTAGGATTGCAGTTTTGTATGAAGCATCAAATTTTTTTTCGCGATTACTACTAAAAAGTTTAGTTCTTCAGTATTATAATCTAAAAAAGCGTCAGCATAATTATTAAGATTATCAAAACGTCGTATATTCTCAAAATATAATACTTTTGTTTTGTTTACTTATGATTTTATTAGACGATCAATTAAACATACTTAATAAACTCACGCTCTCAATCCTCTTTGGGGTGGTTAAACCATTAAATTGTTACAACTATCAGCTGGCCTGCGTGCGTTTAGCATGTTTTTTTTCTTAGCCTATTTCATACCACTGCTGGGCATCCCCCTTTGTCCTCCATGCATCCCTGTCCTGAGCCAGTTCCATCCACACTTCGTCGAATGTATCCAGGTCGTCTGTCCATCTCTTTCGGGGTCGACTCTGACGGCGACGACCATTCTCTGGGATCCAAGGTGTTAAGACTTTGGCCCATCTTTCCGGGTGCAATCGACAGACATGGCCGGCCCAATGCCATTCCTACTTAGCGGTTTTTGAAATGACGTGAAAATTTTGACGAGGCTAGATTTTCGCCCACAAAAACACTTTACAAGTAACTATTATCCTTTTGTAACCTCGTACGACACCCTTGGCCTATTTCGGCAACCTAGGTCTTTTTTTTTGTTTTTTTTTTTTTTTCAAGACATTTTCTGAGTAGGTCATATTCTAGGCAGGTCATTAGGGTTTTGATACAGTTGCTATTATATCAAAATATTGCTTAACGTAGAGTAGGTCGTGAGTTCAATTCTTGCTTGAGGTAAAAATACACATCAAATGCTGCTATGTAAATTGGTAGGTCAATCCATCCTAGAGTCCATTACATGGAATGGGGTGAGTTATTGAATGGGTTATTTCGCATTTTACATGAAATTTAGGGTGTGTGGTAGTTAAAATGCGTTCCTTTTACGAGGATGATCAGACCATCAAATTGAACAACATTTAATACAAGGCCGAAAACCGCGAAAAAAAATCGGCTTTTCCATACAAAACTATACAGTACTGCAATGTATTAAACAGCTGTTTTTTTTGCGACTTCGATTTTAGTATGTTATTTAGTTTGATGGTAAGGCGGTCTTATGACTACAAAACTATTTCTTTCAGGCAACCTTAGGGTACAGAAACTCGTAAATGATTTTTTTTAGCAGTTTACGTGTTAATACCATGTTGATAAATACAAAAACTCTTTACAAAAACAAAAAGTGGTGTAAGATGTGAAACTCCGTAAGAATATCAAAAAGGAAATAAGGATAGGAAGGGTTTTTGTGTGCAATAAAATAAGTAGGTAAGTTATCGATTCTACACAAATGCATTTATTTTTAATTACGTTTTACTTATACCTATCAAAATAAAGTACTACACACGTCGCGGCGATAGATCAACCTACCTATTGTTGGACTCTATGTCTAAGAATATAGAGTTCAACTATGGTTAGTTTAAAACACATTTTCCTTATTATAAAATCAAGCATTCATAAAAAAAAGAAAACACGGTAGGCCATTGACTTTTTACTCACAGAAGACGGTACATCGAGAACGGATGATGACCTTAATAATCTACTGCAATTGGAACAATAACATTGACTGTTGATTACAAGAACAGGATGACTACACAATGTTACACCACTAGTTTTTAATTACTAACAAAACTCTAAGCGCCTTTCTTTCTATCTTTTTAACTACTTCAACAAGACAAAAAGTGACGGCGAGAGATTTAATGGAGGATTAACTTTAAGGCCAGGTATCCTTAGTGCAAGCATCTCTTTCTTACAAGCAAACATTTGTAATTAGCCATCCCGCTTCAATTGAAAGCAGGGTCGCAAAAAAAAAAAAAAAAAAAACGTATTTTTCATCAATATCTTTTCTCTTGGGTGTTTGGGGTAAAAACCATCGGGTAGAATCGCTGCTATAATTAATAACATTTCAAATGATGGTATATTCAGAAAAAGATTGGTGTATGGTGATGCTTGTAAAACTGGTTATAAATCTGAAATTGAACTTACTTTAGTCCTCTTTTCAATCGTGACAATTTAATAGAATCGTGTTTTCAACGGTTAGATTCACTGCAGAAAGAACGTACCTATCTCACTATTATTTGAACTATATAATATATTGAATGTAATAATTTGGTTATCAAAAACCGGTTCGAACCCCCTTAACTACGTGAACAAGACAAAAAGTGACAGTGAAAGAGATTAAATTGAGGATTAACTTTAATGAGCGTTCCTACAACTAAGCGTCAAACAATGAACTAAACAACTTTCCCATGGATCGAAACACGAAAAAACAATGTTGGACATCTCATAGAAAATCGGTTATCTTATCCGCACTTTTGTATGGGAAGTCGAACTTTTCTCGTTTTTCGACCCATGTTCCTTAGAGAACGTTTTTTAGTTTCACAGGCTGGATACACCCTTAAAATTTTATTAGTAGTAATTAAAAACTAGTGTAGTATATTTACAACAGAAACAAACATCTATGACTTGGGTACAATTATTTCCTTTGCAGGAAATAATTGTACAGGAAGTAATATTTACAACAGAAACAAACATCTATGACTTGGGTACAATTATTTCCTTTGCAGGAAATAATTGTACAGGAAGTAATATTTAAAACAGAAACAAACATCTATGACTTGGGTACAATTATTTCCTTTGCAGGAAATAATTGTACAGGAAGTAATATTTACAACAGAAACAAACATCTATGACTTAGGTACAATTATTTCCCTTGCACGAATCGAACATGTGATCCTTTTGATCAGCAGATACTACCCGTTCGTTATTGAAGTTTATAAAATACACATACAGGGTATAAACTTAAATGCGTTACATCTCAAAGGGGTGCGTCAGACCATTTTTTTTTCTATTTCGGAAATAGTCAATAGACTATTTTTAAATTTAATGTTCTATTGTTTTATTATTATTTTTATTTTGACATTGCTTTTCTTATTTTATTGTATTTTATTTTATTGCAAGCTAGCATGCCACGCACGACAAAGCGACAAAACGATAAAAACGTCATGCGTGCTCACTTTCGCATACACAAAGTAATAAAGACAGAGGCACGTCTCGATTTTTGTCGTTTTCTCGGGTGTGACATGCTAGAGAGTCTGAACTATACTTTCACTATGGGACAAACATTGAAATCGCGAAAAATAAACCCTAAACCGCGTTACTCTCAAATAGTACTTACGCGATATTGTATGATGAAGTGGTTACCCGACTCCATTAAAAACCCGTTGGTAGTCGTTAATTTAACGACAGTTTCATTCTAAACGACTTTATTCATTTGGTTTACCTACTATTACCAAATAATACAAAGAACTAGAACTACCAATGTTAAAGGTTCATGACCAATGCATTGAGAAATTGATCCTTTGTGTCCATATATCTTAACTACAATTATTTATCTTATGATTAAGAAAACAAGCTGCTCCCGCAACTTTGTTCGCACGGAAATAAAATCTGTAACAACACTCTTATTTTGTTGACTTTCCTTAGAAAACTAGTTGTAACGATAAGTCTTGTCGATACAACTAAAATATACTTACTTACTAGTTAAATACATACACAAACTCATGACCGTAATTCCCTTTTGAGGTGGTCAGAAACAGGAACGTGTGTTTCAAAAGGAAAAAATTTCTAGTAAATTGGACTAGTCAGCCAAAAAGCAAAACGCATCCATGAAAGCTACGAGATTTTTCATCGAAAATGATTAAGTATTATAAGAATTATACATATTATTACAAAAAATACTTAACAATATATATTTATATTGTTAAGTATTTTTGGTCGTAACGGATTGTTTTTTTTTATTAACGTGAATTTTCTTTGAAATAAAAACCATATTTAAAATATGTAGTCCACACACTTGATTCAAAAGGTACAAAATTTCTACGGTCTTTATTGTTAGTTTTATTTCACTCTACACGTATTTCTGAGTTTCATTTATGTCCCTCTAAGACAAAAATAACATGTACATCCGCCATTCTTCTATGAATATTCCTAATACAGGATGTTACAAAAATACAAATAAACATTCAAGATGGTGGTTAAGACCATCAAACTGAACAACTTTCACTATGGAACCAATATAGAAATCGCGATAATAAAATCGGATGTTCCATCATCATCATATCAGCCGATAGACGTCCACTGCTGGACATAGGCCGCCCCCAAAATGAGGAGATTTGCCATAATCGCCATGATGAGATGCGTTTGCCATGTTTCATACTAAACTACAGATCTACTCGAGCTAAATGTATGGGACAACAGATTTGAATTCGAAATTGGTCTTATAGTGAAAGTTGTTCAGTTTGTTGGTCTAACCCACCCCCTTAAAAGTTTTCAATTTTTATTTTTACTTCTGTAACACCCTGTATGCTAAATAAATTATGACATTTATTCATAGGATACAGGGTGACTGGTAATTCGACCTATTCCTTGAAAGGGGTTATACTAGAGTTCATTTGCAACAATTTTGCCCCAGTTAACTGGGGGTCGAAAATCGCTTGTTTTCGAGTTATCTCATTTTTAAGATTTTTTTGAAAAAATCCATTTTTCCACCTAAAACTGACAATTGTGAAAAAAATACTCCACTCTCTGCACTAAGTAAGCATTTTTCTAATAGCTGATGAATGAGCGACTACATTAAACTAAAATACATGTGTAAAATACCCGAAACCACTGAAATAAAAGGTTATAAACCGCACGACAAAATTTTTTTATTTGGATTTCGTTTCAATCCAAAGAGGATTACTTAAAAAAAATGTATCACACTTGGCGTACAAATTACGGAAATAACTTCCTCAATTCCTAAACTTTCCAAAAAGGTGCAAATGTTGTCTACTTTGACAAGAGTTTGAAAAAAATTGTTAACAATGGCAGAGCAGGTAGCGGATTTCCTAGAAGCGAACCTTACAAGATGCCGATTTGCTTTTGTCTCTTTCATTTTATTGCTTACATTGTTTCTCTTTTGTAAGTATTCGGGAATGTTTGTACTAAGGTTCACAATCGAGGCCCACTCATTCGCTCAATTCATTAAGTAATCAGTTAGTTTCAACCATCTTGGAGTTCGGACGTGTCGTTGTTAACTAACTTAAATTCTGCGCTAAAACAGCTTCCTTTTCAAATGGCTGCTTACCAAAATGAAGAATACGCGGATATCATGTATTGTTACGGGTTTTGTGATGGTGACGCTGCTGCTGCTCGAAGAGACTATCAAAGACGTTTTCCTACCCGCCGTTTACCTGATGTCAGCGTGTTTGGTACGACATATCGGCGCATTTGAGAAACGGGATCGGTTCGACGTCGCCAAACCGACGCTGGTAGACCTAGCGTTAGTGATCCAATCGAAGAGGAGCAAATTTTGCAGTGTTTTCAAGCAGACGGCACTACTTCAACAAGAATTGTGGCTAGGCAGCTTGGTATGTCTCAGTGGAAAGTCTGGTTCACTCAGCACACAGCACGGCAGTATCCATTCCATTACACGCCAGTACAAGCTATCGAGGAGGGAGATCCTGTCAGAAGGATGGATTTCTGCAGATTTCTAATAAATGCAGACATTGAAGACCCTGAGTATCTAAAAACAATCTTGTGGACAGATGAATCGAACTTCGACCGTGATGGTATTACAAACTATCATAATCTGCATTTTTGGGCCCCTAAAGGTCAGAATCCGAGAAAATCTAACGAAGGAGCTCACCAGCACAGATTCTCACTTAATGTGTGGATGGGAATCGTGCACAATAATTTAATCGGGCCATTCTTTCTGCCGGCACGCCTAACCGGCATCGCCTATGAAAACTTTTTAAGAGAAAAGTTACGTCCGCTGCTGGAGGATGTGCCGCTTACCACAAGAACAGCTTTGGTGTATCAACATGATGGCTGCCCAGCCCACTATTACCGGGGCGTGCGACAGTGGATGGATGAGAACTATCCACTGAGATGGATTGGTCGAGGCGGCCCGATCCCTTGGCCGGCTAGGAGTCCCGATCTAACCCCATGCGACTTCTACATTTGGGGTCATATGAAGACATTGGTGTATCGTACACCTATCTCTTCTCAAGAAGAATTAAGAGAGAGGATTTTGGCAGCTGCCCAACAAATTAAAGACACGCTTTCAACTCGAGTGACAGTAAGCGAAGTACGTCGCAGGCTTCGTGCTTGCATACGTAACGGAGGAAGACAATTTGTTGCTCAAAGAGTCTAGCAGGCTAAGGAAGGAGAAGTGGCCCCTGTGACGAATATCGGATTTTTATAATGTCATTTGTTGGCTATCTCATAATATAGAAACACCCTAACTTTCAGCCCCCTATCATGAACCGTCACCGAGATACTGTCAAAAACGTCATTTTATGGATACATTTTTCTAAGTCGTTTTTCTCCTGATCTATATAAGGTAGAGCAATCAAACCAAATCATGGCTACAAAGGATGGGTGGGAGTATAAGTTTGATTTTTTAAAATATTTAATTCCATGAAAAAATATTGATTAAAATGTCAGAGAAATTTTTGACAGCACTTTTCAACACGTATTTGTAAAGGTACAGCTATGGAAAAAATCACATAAACCGTTAATAGTATTAGCTAGTACCATGCGAAAAATCAATTCAATATAATTGGTGCAACATACTTAAAAAAAATGTTAAAGAAAGTGTTTCACTTTGCATTTTCAGTTTATTTGATAGCTCTAAACCTCTTCGATACATACGTATACGTATAAATTCAAAATAAACATTCTGTTGCTAGGCAACGAAATTAAACCTCATTGGATCGCAAAATCTCCTTCAGAATGAAAGACTCATTTAACGCTTTCTTTGACATTTAATTTTTTTTAAGTATGTTGCACCAATTATATTGAATTGATTTTTCACATGGTACTAGCTAATACTATTAACAGTTTATGTGTTTTTTTCCATATCTGTACCTTTACAAATACGTGTTGAAAAGTGCTGTCATAAATTTCTCTGACATTGTAATCAATATTTTTGCATAGAATTAAATATTTAAAAAAATCAGAGTTATACTCCTACCCATCCTTTGTAGCTATGATTTGGTTTGATTGCTCTACCTTATATAGTACAGGAGAAAAACGACTTTGAAAAATGTATCCATAAAATGACGTTTTTGACAGTATCTAGGTGACGGTTCAAGATAGGGGGCTGAAAGTTAGGGTGTTTCTATATTATGAGATAGCCAACAAATGACATTATAAAAATCCGATATTCGTCACAGGGGCCACTTCTCCTTCCTTAGCCTGCTAGACCCTTTTTGATTTTTACTTGTGATTTTTAAATGTAAAACTTTAAAACAAAATTTGTAATTTCATATGATTAGGTACTAAACATTATTATTTTACTCTTTTTTTTATTTTCACCAAACCAATAACTTTTTGAATAAAATTCACATCTGCGTGTTTAATAAGGTTTATTTTCCAAACTTGAACTAAAGTACACAACTTTTGCATCTTTTTGGAAAGCTTAGGAATTGAGGAAGTTATTTCCGCAATTTGTACGCCAAGTGTCATAAATTTTTTTTGAGTAATCCTCTTTGGATTGAAACAAAATCCAAATAAAAAATTGTTGTCTTGCGGTTTATAACCTTTTATTTCGGTGGTTTTCGGTATTTTTCACATGTATTTTAGTTTAAAGTAGTCGCTCATTCATCAGCTACTAGAAAAATGCTTACAGAGTGCAGAGAGTGGAGTATTTTTTTCACAATTGTCATTTTTAGGTCGAAAAACGGAAATATTCAAAAAATTCTTAAAAATGAGAGAACTCGAAAACAAGCGATTTTCGACCCCCAGTTAACTAGGGAAAAATTGTTGCAAATGAACTCTAGTATAACCCCTTTCAAGGAATAGGTCGAATTACCAGTCACCCTGTATAATAAATTTATATTTTAATTTGGTGTACCTCCAACTCGGGGAATATAGTCGTAAGTATAAGCTTTTGCTTAGGTACGAATATTTTATATTTTAGTACACAATGCAAAGCGGTTAACAACAGTAATCTTCATTCTACTATCTAAAAGGATAAAAATAAAGGAGATAACCTTTCCTGAACTTGGAATTCTCATTGTGCAAAAAGCTTTTAATTTGTATACACTACTTATTTTGATAAGGATATGACCCTAGTGCATCACTTGGTCTTATTTTATAAAAATAAGAACAGCAGATAAAGACAAAACAGGAAAACATTTGGGCTGCTTGACAACCAAGAGAATAACACTGCTATTAAGAGGAGAACGAAAAACAAATCCCATCAAAAGCATTTTCGTGTAAGTTTATTTTCAAATATAACCCGCACTTTTCCAAACCGGGAACTCCGTTATCCAATTTCGCCACCGAGCCCACTACCCAGAGAACGACATTTTCAATCACGTCCCCTTAAGACGCAAAAGATTGAAAATTTCGTTCTCTGGGTAGTGGGCTCGGTGGCGAAATTGGATAACGCAGTTCCCGATTTGGAAAAGTGCGGGTTCAAATCCCGCCCGAGACAAATTTTTCAATCTTTAATTTCATTTTATTTTATTTATGGTCAAAACCAACAGCGTTACAGTGGGGAATATAAAATTAACAATTTGTGTAGGTAGTATAGCCAATTATAGGTTTCCTCATGTTAACATAATTATAATATTTTGTTATTATAGTAATCTAAACACTAAAATTACTTGCTTTAGTAATGAGATGTGTAATTATATTTATAATCAACATACATAACACGGAATATAAATATAACGAGCGTTCACCCGCGACTTCGTCCGCACAAATTATATACCAGATTTTAAGTCAGATCATAAGCTATCAAACAAAAAAAGTTTCATAAAAATCGGTTCAGTAGTTTTTGCGTGATACTCGTTCAAACAAACAAACAAACACACAAACAAACAGACAGACAAAAAATCCAAAAATTGGTGAAATGGAATCAGGGACACCTAAAAACCATATCGTAACTTTTTTTTTGTTAATATCTTCAATGTACAGACAAACTTCCTGTTACAGTTTTATAATAGAATATATAGATATGTAAAATTTCGATACAGCATACACATCCTCTGCAACACACTATTAGATTAGACTTAGATTTTATAGCCCATAGGAGGCTATAAAATCTAAGGCTAATTATCAACCTACAAGATATGCGATTTCATGTAGAGCCAAGCCTTAAATTGAAAGGCTCTTTCGAAGAATAATAGAAAATAAGCATAACTCCGTAATGTACAACAATCTGCTCTTGTCTTCAGAGAATGAGCTATTTAAAGAAGAAAAAGAGCTGCTGGGTTTTGCTTATTTGTCATAGCTCCGATAAATGATTTGCTTGTTCATTTGCAAAAGAAACATTTTTTAGAAGATAAATGTAATTATTTCGATTAATAAGGGAGTGACCAGACCGTCAAAAGTTCTCTATGGGACCAACATTGAAATCGGGAAAAAAAGCTGCTGTCAATTGCTGATTTTTTTTCGCGATATCGATGTTGGTGCCATAAAGAAAGTCATCCCCTTAAAAAAGGACCCTATATGCGTCCACGAACGCCAAATAAAAATTGTTGGTTGTTCATATTAGAATAGCATGAATAAAACGAACATTGTAGATACAAATAATATAAGTTTAATAAAATAAACGGCACTATAACAATCTACCTAAAAACTCTTGAAAAACGTGAAAGTTTAATATTTCTATCGACGCAAAAGCTTATTATTATCTTGTACTTTTTATTGAACAAATATACAGGGGGTCTTATACACAGGAAAAAAGTAAATGAATATCCTTTAAGCAAAACACCTCATTTTAAGGCCTCACCTTGGGGCACCGTACCCAGTAGGCTGGCAGCATTCCCCCTCTGGATTGCTAGGCTTACCCGCTGCCGGAGGAAGCTGCCAGCTCTTCTGTCGCCTGTGCACTCATCTAGGCGTGAGGACAGCTCTAGAAGTTTTGCTTGCGGTCCCCATGGACCTAGGGTTTCTACCCCACAAGGCATGTTATATTAAGCCTGTTGTCTTGTTATATTGTTACGTGGAAAAATAGGAAAAAATTACACACGCTTCTTTTGAGAGTTACAATAGTCTGTTGTTACGGCTTTTTGTCAATTATAACATTTTAATTCTTGCATGTCTGTAAATAATCGAAAAAAAACAATCTTTCCTTAAGTCCAATATTTTATGCTCGTAACTGAAACTAAGTACCTTACCTATTGATACAACTTAGAATCTGGTCTAGGCGCTCCGTACGCAGTTGCATGGCTACTGGCTACACCACCACGACCGGTGCTGTATGCATTGGCTACGGCCGTTGCGCCACCAGGAGGCCCACCTCCAGCAGACCTACCCCAACCGAAGAACATGGGGAAGAATGTTCCTTGCGGCATCTTCGGCGCGTAGTCATCATCATCCTCTTCGTCTTCTACTGGTTTCTTAACTTGTTTCCTTTTGGATACTCTCTTTCTAGGCTTTTGAACTTCAGGTTCTACTTCCTCAACTTCAGGTTCCGTAAGCTCGGGAACTACTGTTCTTGCAGTAGTTGAAGTTTCGGTCCTTTCTGTAGGTTCAAAAATTTCTGTTTGCTCTGTACCGACAGGTTTTTCTGGAACTTGTGGTTGAGGGTAGAAAACTTCGTTTTCTTGCGGAGGAGGTACAAAGTTAGTTTCTGGGGGAGTTTGGCGACGTCTGTCTGGCAAGTAGTACTGGCTTGGCTGAACCTGAGGCTCTTCGGGTTGTCTGAACATGAATGCCGCCATGCCGCCGCCGGCGCCGGCAGCTCGAGGGTTGTAATACGGGTTGTAGTAACGGCTTAGTGCCATTCCACCGCGACTACTGTCACTGGCCCCGTATGATACTGTAAAAGATATTGCTCTTTTTTATTTATGCAATAAGACTGAAAATCTCGATCAGTAACTGGTTAATTATTGAAGAAATCCTTTATTCATTGTAATATAATTACAATTTAGTTTTCAATTACGAATTAAGTCACCGATAAGTTGATTTTTTCAGGCATTCATACAATTTTGAAGATATCAATACAGTTCAAATGAATAAATCAGAGAAACTTACTCGTATCCATATTTCCATAATAGGGATAGTACGGGTATCCCTTCGCCTCCCACAATACGCAACTGAATAGCACTAAAGAAACTACTTTCATTTTGCTTTATTTGTAACACTATTCCCTTTGTTCCAAAGGGTGGTGATTGTCCAGCAGCTGTAGAGTCAGTGTGTGTTAGAAACAATCGTCGGGTTTTATAGTCCGGTCCGTATGTTCTAATTGGGATTCAGGACACGCCAGCTGACCTGCGCCGACGTTGTTCTTACGAGCATTTTGCACCATTCGACGATGTTCCCCGTTATTGGCTACTGAACATCCTAGTGAAGAACTGGTGAATGCTTGACACGTAGTTCATCCATTAGATGGACCGTTGAGCTTTTTGTTTCGGCGTTTTTTTACTCAATACTATCTCGGAGTTAAGGTGAGTCAGAGACGCTGCAATTGCATATAAATTGAGACATTTCTATGATTTTTATATACGAGGTAAGTGCTGTTAGAATTAAAATTTAAGCAGCAGTTTATTATCACACATTCATTGTTTCATACCAGTAAGGTACTTATAGAATGTCCTGTGTTTCCAGAAAGTTACAACCTCCCGGTATAAATAAAATTAAGGTCTGGGGTGAATTATTACGCTTCTATTTTATGTAGCTCTTAGGGTTCAACCATCTAGATTAGGCGCTAGGGTTTTCATTTTTTTGTTTTTGGTGAGATTTATTAGAGCAAATTTAATTTAATTCCATTAGATAGGTATGATACACTTTCGATCACGTCGACACATCCCATTAGAAAACAGAGCCTGCCTATTATCGATAAATATAAAAAAAAGCTTTCTAACTAATCGCTTTTCTTATTTTTTGATTAACAATAGATTGTTACTGAAAAACATACTAATACGAGGGCAATAATATAATGTGCATTATGTGAAAATTTAATCAACATTGATTCGATATAAATTAAGAAGCTTTTATTTCCTACGCAACAGATGCATTTTGCAGGTACTTGTTATGCCACATTCATTGTTGAGCTGCATAAATTTTATCCTACGTGGAATGATATAGAAGCTCATTCATGTCAATCTAAGCCACTATTTTCCTCTCCAAGATTTACTAAGCTTTCAAACTATTCTTGAAAGCGTGTGTTGGAATCGTAACTTTCTAGTGAGTAGGAAAATAAGGCATGTCTCTTAAAAATACTTTTTGGGAAACAGATTATGAGAAAATTCAAAAGCTTTAGTTATGGTTTTAACTCCGAGAATATCTTAATTTGATGAAGGAGAAAAGTCATGGGTAATGACAGATCAAAAACATAATTGTTGTACTTTAATTTTTTTTTAAATAGTCATTTTTATTGGAACAGTTTAAAGTAAACGAGACCAGGCAAATCAATCAACCGATCATTTATTTATTTCAAGTAACATTTACAAAAGCAAAGCATCAAACATTTTCAGACAACTTTTGCTGTATGAATTAAAAATAATCGACATGCTTGAAAAACATAAGTATTTCACCAATTTCATCGACACCTTTCTTATCTTATCAAGCATGTCATTGATCCTTTTAATGTTCCTATTTTCGAGCAAGTTATTCGTTTCAATCTAGTCGTCTCATTTTGCTTGAATACTTTATAAAAATTCTCACGATATTGCTGGACTTCTTTATTATAACTATAACCATTATTTTGTACAGGGACGAAATTCCACATTCTCTTGACCAGGTGCTGCGGTCAAAACCAAGCCGGCATCAGCACCCTGATCACGTATTTACGGCACGGCAAATCAACCGTGACAGATCGGATCAGTCCTACAATCTGCCTCGATAAAATCTGCACCCACGGCATCAAATCAGCTAAAGTGGTCATAACAGTCACATTCACTGGATTTGCGTTAACCATTTACAATTCAGACTTAATGTTCATGACTTTAAAATGGTTTTCTAAGTCCAAAAGCTGCAATAGAAGTGGTAATACTGGAGTTTACATATTTTTAAAATACCTGTAACCAACAGATTACCTAATATGGTATACCCTAATGCAAAATAATTACATTCTTTTGTGATTTTTTGGAGCTAAAATAAAGTTTCCAAATATTATTGGCTATTAACATGTTATATTATAAGCCATGTGCTGTTTAGATCGAAAAATTTAGGTATCAGACGGGACTTAAACCCGCATCGTGCCAATCCAGCTACCCTGTACTATAAAACCTAATGATATAAGAGGCATAATGGACTGGCATTAGCTACATACGTCCCACTGGTTGAGCACAGGCCTACTCTCAGTGAGGGTGTATGGGCGTCAGTCCACCACGCGTCCTCAATACGGAGTGGTGCACGACACATACGCATCAGAATTTCTTCTTCAGCGTATGCAGGTTTTCTCACGATGTGTTCCTTCACCGTTTGAGATATAAGTACGGGTGTAATAAAATAAATGACTTTTTGTAATCGTATCATTTCTGTTTTCGTGTACATGTATCACTCATTCATGTTCTTATGTTTTGTTCAATGTAAGAACATAATTATGCTTTCAGCAATGTGAAAACTCGTATCACACTGTTCACACTGAACAACAGCAGGAGCAAAGCTCGTGCCATCGTTGGAGCCCTCACTGGACACTGCGCCACAGGTGCGATGATGCACAAAATGAAACTCACCCTAGATCCCAGCTGCCGAGCATGCCGTGAGGATGAAGCGACCTTCTTCTTCCTGCCCTTATCCCATTATTTGGGGTCGGCGCAATATGTAGTCTTCCTCCATTCATTTTAGCCGTCATTTCTGCGCACACTCCCGTTTTACACATGTCATCCTTCACACAATCCATCAATCTTTTCTTTGGTCGTCGTGAGGATGAAGAGACCATGGAGCATATTCTTTGTGACTGTTATGTCTTGGCGGCAAAACGCATTGTGCCTCCTCGGAGATAGATATCCAAAACCGGGAGATCTTAGGTTTCTTCCCCTCAATGGCATTACCTCCTTCATTGACCATATATTTGAAGGGTGAAGAAAGCAAAAAGTATTGGGGCTAACACAAAAGATCTCACTGGTCGAAGTGTTGCTGGCTTGCCAGCCCCCACAACAAGATAAGATAAGAACATAATTATCCATCATCAGAATCTGGTGATATTTTGATTTCAACTGTCACCTAGGACTGACATAACCTCAGGGTTAAAACTCCAAAAAAGAAAAAAACAACGGTCACCTAACGTTTTACGGGTCTACTTGATACGATATTTAAATCCAAGTACGTAGAGCGTACGCAAGTACATGCCGGAAATATTCAAAAAACCATTTGTATGATGGGCAGGCGGTCTGATTCATGCCTGGACTGACTGCAAAGTGTATTTTAAACATCTGTTATTATCATACGCGATCTGAGTTTGATAGTACAAATGAGAACGTTTGGAAAAGAATCAATCCATTTATAGTCCAGTATAAATACGGGTTGAAAGGAATAATTTATAATAAGCAGTTTTTGTGCTAGATCGCTTAAACAAATAATATTAAAATTCTTTATTAACAAATCCAACTAAATTTCCTATTTTTAATTTATTTCTACTAAAATTAATGTTCTTTTATTTATTGCGTTTTTATTGTTTGTTTTAGGTTATGAGTTTATATACACTGTGTTTTGTACTAGAATTGAGTATTTCTCAAAATAGTTCGTAATTTAAAACAAAGTTCCCGTGAAGTTTTTTCTTTGGATTTACTATTATAAAATAATAGAAATTTATTTAACAAATGGAATTGAAAAATTGCTCATACTTTGTAATATGAAATTTTTAGTTGGATTTTTGGAAGGTTATGTGATTCAAGGGTCTACTATGCTCTACTGATCTAGCTAATCAGTTGCTCTTCTTCTTAAGGTGCCTCTCCATTACTGTCTCACTATTACAATAAATGTCTTCAAATATCTTCATCCTAAGCAGAACTCTTTCGAAGAGAGTATGGAGATTGTCTTATTATTGTATGTGGAGAATAATCAATTTTTTATTTTTTTATTTATTTAGATAAACTGTTAGCTCCACTCTCTCTTCTCTATTTTTTTATACTGCACAATTCCACCACAACTTTAATATACCCAAATTTTAAATAACACAGAAGCTCGGTGCTTCTGATTTTTAATTATAGAATAGAAATATAGAATAGTAAGACATCAATCACGCGTTGTTCATTATCAAATGGTTCTGCAATCCTTCCTCGTGAGATTCTGTGAAATAAATCGGAGGATTCTTCAATGACAATAAAACTATATTGTATTTAAAAATATATTAAGAAAATATCACAGAATTTGTAATTTGCTATTAATTTATTTCAATGTAAAATAGCTGCCCTAAGTTAAGTACTATGTAAGTATGTTATTTTAAGGATTATTTGAGGAAAATCTTACATAATATAATACGTTTACCTGTCCTACATATTTGAAACTTGACTTGTCTATAAATTGATTAGAGTCTTGTTGCGTTTAATTAAAATTCTATGAAATTGTATTTTATAGATATGGGGCTAGTTAAGCATGTAATTCTAATAACACACATTTCTGCCACTTTTTGCGGGGGGCGAGGTAACATGAAATCCGTAACATTGGATTTTATTCTCATAACTTTAGATTCTACGAGCGTTAACCCGCGACTTTGTCCGCACAAATTATATACCAGATTTTAAGTCAGATCATAAGCTATCAAACAAAAAGTTTCATCAAAATCGGTTCAGTAGTTTTTGCGTGATACTCGTTCAAACAAACAAACAAACAAACACACAAACAAACACACAAACAAACACACAAACAAACACACAAACAAACAGACAGACAAAAAATAAAAAAATTGGTGATATGGAATCAGGGACACCTAAAAACCATATCGTAACTTTTTTTTTGTTAATATCTTCAATGTACAGACAAACTTCCTGTTACAGTTTTATAATAGTATAGATTTAATGTTGAACGTTAAAAATCATGAAAAGTAGTCTCGTGTGAACCCCAAACATTCAAAGTTCGAAGTTATTGTTCCGCAATTACAGGCTGTCTCGTTTAGAGATAAGGTATAAAATTGAATGTAAATGCACATGATCAATTGTTCTTATACCGTGGCAGAGGGGAAATGCTACCGCTAGGCTAGTCCTTATAATAAATAGTCAAAGGCAGCATACGACAATACGTGAACGTTCACATACGAGAATGAGCGGATTGATTTGGTCGAAACATAGCTGTGGATGTAGAGGAGTACTAGCCACCTCGAGCTTGTATGAAGCTGTTCATATTATGAAGCTGGCTTTCTGGTAGTATCTATTCGGCGCATTGTGTTGTTGGTTGGCTATGACATACATATGCAGGGTGTAAGGAAAAGTTTCATTAACCTTCAAACCACATACTTTACCCATCAAACTGAACAACTTTTCCTATGGAAGCAAACCTGTCCGAACAAAAAAAAATCAACTGTCTCATACATTTGAGTCGAGTAGGTATTGCAGTTTAGTATGGAACAGCTGATTTTTTTTTGCTCTGACAGGTTTGGGCCCATAGTCAAAATTGTTCAGTTTGTTGGATAGAGTATGTGGTTTAAAGGTTAGTGAGGGATACTTGTCCTTACATCCTGTATACACATATACAGGGTGAAATTGATATCATTAGCATCCTTTTTAACTAAGAGTCTACCCATCAAACTGAACAACTTTCACTATGGGAGCAAACCGACCGGAGCAAAAAAATTATCAGCTGTTCCATACTAAACTGCAATGCCTACTCGACTCAAATGTATGCAACAACTGATTATTTTTTTGCTCCGATCGGTTTGCTCCCATAGTGAAAGTTGTTCAGTTTGATGGGTAGACTCTTAGTTTAAAAGGATGCTAATGATATGCTTTGCTCCCATAGTGAATGCACCCGCATTCAAAAAGCCCCCAAGCCGCTGTGTATATAAAGTGCGCGTCACAATTACTTAAAAAAAAAACTGTTCCTGCGAACAATAGAGGAGAAACACGTAACTCGTGTCAACGCCCCGGGAGGAGTAGGTATTGTTTGTTTCTCCATAGAACATTTTTCTCCCATTTTTTGCAGGGGGGGGGGGGGGAGGAACCGTTGCTATGACAATAACAGTAAAACGCATCGAATTAAGTAGCCCATCGGGGCTAGGTCGTGTCCGTCGCGGGGGTGAGACTTTGACCGAGTGGAAAGTATGGGAAATTATGCATAAGGCCACTCCTCTCGGGGTACGAGTTACGTGTTTCTCTATGCTACTATGTAACTAAATTCTGTCAGCGCTTCGCCCGTCAGATTGAGCGATACGCAAACCAGATAGCTGATAATCATTCCAAATGGTTGAACAAAAGAACTTCGAATATTAATATCACTGTTACTTCGACGTAATTTCTAAGAGTGTCGTGAATAGGAATGTATATTATCTAAACTATTATAAAACTGTAGCAGAAAGTGTGTCTGTACGTTGAAGATATTAACAAAAAAAAGTTACGATATGGTTTTTAGGTGTTCCTGATTCCATATCACTAATTTTTGGATTTTTTGTCTATCTGTTTGTTTGTTTGTATGTTTGTTTAGGTGTTTGTTTGAACGAGTATCACGCAAAAACTACTGAACCGATTTTGATGAAACTTTTTTGTTTGACAGCTAATGATCTGACTTAAAATCTGGTATATAATTTGTGCGGACAAAGTCGCGGGTTAACTCTAGTAGTTAATATAGTTATGGACCAATAGACTGTGTCCTGGAATAGGTTATGAGTTCACAAGGGATGTGCTAACAACTGAAATATTATTGTTCAAGTGACTCTAGTTTGCTGCTGTAAGAAAAGAAGTGATTGTTAGTGTTTGTCACTATAACAGAGCCCGTATAGGTAGCATTGAAATTAAAAAAAAAATTCTTATCACCTAATTTCATTTGTATTACAGAAATACAAATTAACATTTAAGAAGGTGGTTTAGACCATCAAACTGAACAACTTTCACTATATGGGACCAATATCGAAATCGCAAAAAAAATCTAAATCTACTCGAGCTAAATGTATGGGACAGCTGATTTTCTTTTCCGCGATTTCGATGTTAGTCCCAAAGTAAAAGTTTTAAATGTTTACTTTTACTGTTGTAAAACCTTGTATAGGTACTAAAAATAATCAATTTATCGACAAAATGAAGTGCGGTGCGTCATGTTAGTTTGGAAGGTGGGCTGCTTTCTAGGAGTCGCGCTGCAAGTCTGGGGGAGGTCAGAAGCGTGCGTATTGGCATCTGTTAGGCTTGCACGTGGCTCCGCCATTTCGTAAACTCTTTTGTGTTTTAACAATAAAACGTTAACTTGAGATTATAATAAACTACTTGACATTGGCAGAAATGCTACTAATACTTTTCCTACGTGTACTCTCCATATAACGGGACATTGGCACAATTGTGATAACGCATCGGACGCCATTAAATAAAAATAGAATAGAATAGGGCTGCTTTCTATGCACTGACAGAATTGACGGGGACAGGTATCACAGTTATCAGCTTTACCCTCGAGTTTACCAGTGCGATACAAACAACCCTAAACTGCTCTGTTGCTTATCAATATTATGTACATACAGTTTTTGAGAGTTACGCGGTAATTATTTAATCTAGAATTAAACATTTTAACGGAAACAAATACAGGGTGAAATTGATATCATTAGAATCCTTTTAAACTAAGTGTCTAGCCATCAAACTGAACAACTTTTACTATGGGAGCAAACCGATCGGAACAAAAAAAAATCTGCTTTTGCATACATTTGAGTCGAGTTGGCATTGCAGTTTAGTATGGAACAGCTGATTATTTTTTTGTTCCGATCGGTTTGCTCCCATAGTGAAAGTTGTTCAGTTTGATGGGTAGACTCTTAGTTTAAATAGATGCTAATGATATCGATTTCACCCTGTATAAGGAACTCGAATATACCAAAACGCGGTAAGAATCCGTTAAAATGTTTAATTCTAGATTATGTGTATATTCAGTTATAAAACAGACTTCCGCGGCATGATTAAAGATACATAGTCAGTGACGTCATGCCGCACCTTTCATTGTCTGGCTTTGGTCTGGCGATGTGTCAGACTATTCTATGCATATCAGTTTTTAGTTTGACGTCAATCGGCGGCTGGTTTGGTAGGGTTGGTTCAAATGTTTTCAATGTCTTATGCGGTCTGTCTCCGAATTTTGTTCACTTGACTTTAAATAACATAAATATATATTCTTGTGGTTGCAAATAATTTACAAAATATTATAATAATTTATGAGCTAAAACCAAATATAACAAAAAAGTAAAGCAAAACCAACATGATTGATTACCAGAGAAGTAATGTCCAGTGTACCTTAAAGATAAATGTCAGATTATCCTTCATAAAATCAGGGGGGGGGGGGGGACATTCTCAGGTAAAATCATTCCCAGATCATTGAACTTTTTGAGAGACCCCCAATAATTTTGAGATTTTTCAAAGTCATGCACTCTCTTTTGTTTTATTTATATTTACAAATCTTAAAATTGCAATTCAGTCCTTAACTTCGTCCTTTTAAGACTCAAGACGCATAATTTTGGACTCACGCTGAGAAAGATTTAATAATGATTTTCAAATGTTTTCGTACATCTGCAGGTTTACTTTCTTGTTGAATAAAGAACCGGTTGTGCTTTATTCATTTGTTTAACCTTCTAAGTAAAATAGTGCCAATACAGTGCGCTATTTTCAGGTTGACATGTTATCAACAGTCTTTCGACTTTTGATAACATTTGAAATTTTCCTTACTTCAGTCACTTATAGCGGAAAGGGCAAAGGGTACCCTTTGCCCTTTCCCTTACTTCTATCTTGCACTTCAAAATATCATGCGTACTGCGTACTGAGTGCTTTTCTATTGGGAATTGGGAATTTCATAGACAAAAAAGTTTCGTTTACGCTTTCTAAGAATCATCCAACGATCTACAGTCTATGTCAATGCTTTCATCCATGTTTTTATAATTTTTCTATATATTCGATAAAATCATAATTTTGCTATTTGACATTGACATTTGGCCACAATAACAAATTATTGTGTGGTCCAATGTGCACAAACTAACTATACAATTCTCGTTTTTTAGCTACTGATACTGGT
This sequence comes from Agonopterix arenella, assembly GCA_927399405.1. Taxonomy (NCBI): domain Eukaryota; kingdom Metazoa; phylum Arthropoda; class Insecta; order Lepidoptera; family Depressariidae; genus Agonopterix; species Agonopterix arenella. The sequence goes on from OV656691.1 coordinate 3,585,992, forward strand.
TATATTTGAATTCCTTGTTTTTGGTCAGACTTTTTAAATGTCAAGAGGTAAGAAAAAACAACTTGTTGATTTCCTTTAAAATTCTTACTGAACATTACTTACACACAAACTTACGAACCATATTTCTTGTCTTAGTAGTTAAAAAATGTCCTTATCCAAAAAATGATGTAGGTTCTCTAACTTAAAACAATATCCCATATCAATTAGTTAATCTTTATTTAAGTATTATAAAACTTGTTTGTTGTATCACGGAATTACTTCACCTTAAAAAGGGTTTTTAGATGGTGAATTAACATAGATTTTTAAATAATTAGGTGGCGTTACTATTGATATAGCAGCAGTGGACGTCCATCGACTGAGTTGATGATGATGACTATTGATATAATGTGACTTGGCGTTATAAATTTAATGTAATTATAGCGTACCTACGTCGAATGTAAAATTTATAATTAATGCTTATTAAATTCCGTGACTGTCTGACTGACAGAAAACGCACACGCACAGCATAAACCGCTGAAGATAGTAAACATAAATTTAGAATGTAGGTATATTTCTTATTGACGCGGACGATGTCTCGGGCAAAAGATTGTCTATAAGAATTTTTCACAGCCCTGCGCATTTTCTCCTCATTTTCCTGTTCTCCTATTGTCTGAGTGTTATTAACATTCGCGCATTGCGTTGAACGTGACGTTCACAACATGGACATTGATTTGTTAGTGCCGATTGCAGATCAATGCTTGTTGTGCATTCTCAACATTTTTATTCTCATTGTGTATCTCAATAGCTCAATTAATCACTTTCCTTACTGAATTGCCTAATATTTATATATATACCTTACTACGTTCTAAATTTTATTTTTTTCATTTATGGTTGTAGGTCGGTTAGATAAAAACATATATTTTTAGGTAAATGTACATCATTAATATAGGACATAATTATTTCTGTTTTGCTTTCATCAGAATCTTGTGTAGTTTGGTCAGTCTTTGGTTCAATTTGTGTGTTTGATCAAGTTGTCGTCCATCTTGATTGATAAAGAAAGTTGTAGGTATACGATAGTGATTATAATCTTAATATTTAATAGACAACATTTTTTATGGCGTCCTAAAGAACTTGCCTATCGAAGCGTAGAATAGTGACTCTTTGCCCCACAGTGGGCCAGCAACGGCTGGTATAATGGGATCGGGTAATTTGTGTAATAATGTCCAAGATATTTATTAATTTTATTATATGATACACAGGGTCATCCTTCAATGCCGATACTTTTTTAAGGGGATGACCAGACCATCAAACTGAACAACTTTATCTATGGCACTAATATTAAAATAGCGAAAATAAAAATCTGCTGTCCCATACATTTGGCTCGAGTAGGTCTGCAGTTTTGTATGGAACAGATGATTTCTTTTCCCGATTTCGATGTTGGTGCCATAGAGAAAGTTGTTCAGTTTGACGGTCTGATCATCCTAAAAAAATTGTCAGCATATTAACAAGGACCCTATATGATATTTATAATTTAGTAGGATTAATTTTATAGTGTTTTTCTTAATGTACCTGTGTTGTAAATCATCATCATCATCATCAGCCTATAAACGTCCCACTGCAGGGCACAGGCCTACCCTCAGGGAGGGTGTACGGGCATTAGTCCACCACGCGTGCCCAATGCGGATTGGTAGACTTCACATACACATCAGAATTTCTTCTTCAGCGTATGCAGGTTTCCTCACGATGTTTTCCTTCACCGTTTGAGAGCAGTCGGTATTAAGTACATAAGTTAGAAAAACTCATTGGTACATGGCATGTTGTCCGTGCGGATTTGAACCCGGACCCCTATAATTGGGTGTCCATACCTCTCCGCAACGCGCCACCGACGCTCGTTGACGCTCGTTCGCACGTGTTGTAAATAAACAACATTAAATTATTTTATTTCAATAATAAAAAGCTTTTATGATCTATGCGGATGTAAACACCCACATTAAATTGTTGTATTTACTTAAGTTGTTTTTAGATTAAGTTGTAAATTATCCTCATTTTCAAGGACTTGTTCTCGAATGTAATTTTGTTAATATTTGCATCATCATTGAGGAAGCATGTTTTCAGTAGTACTTATTTAAAAATACGCAGTCATTAATGATCAAGATACCATAATCATAGATTTAGATTGCACTTCTTTTTGTATTATGTCTTGCCTCGAACCTACTATAAGAGATACCTATAGTTGGCTTACTTGCTTCGTTCATATTGCTCCCCGTATCTCCCGCGTGAAAGTTTCCAAGACAGATTTTAGAGGCATCCTCCGAGTTCGATCTTCTTCTTATCGTGTGTACAGAGCCCTGGTGTCAGAGTTTTTTCAGACCGCCTTACGGCCTCTGACGTGGTTTTTATGTAACAACTACTACCACCAGAGACAGTAGCCGGGACCAACGACTTAATGTGCCTTCCGAAGCGCGGAATCATTTTTCTTTTCAGACAATCAGGTGATTCAGCCTGCAATGTCCTAACCAACTGGGAAAAAACGTACAAAGTGACATTTCACTAGGTGTCCCCCGTGGGAATCGAACCTACGACCTCCGTGTCGAGAGCCAATGCTCTTAACCATTAGACCACGGAGGCAGTCCGAGTTCGATGGATGTCATTGTCTTGTGTCGTGATAAGTTGCCGCTGTTGATAAGATAAGATAAAATATTCTGCCGCAGTTGATCCTGGATATACAGGTTTTAAGGGGGAGGTTTAGACCAACAAACTGAACAACTTTCACTATTGGACCAACAACGAAATCAGGAAGAAAAAAAAATTTTATACATTTAGCTCGAGTAGATCTGTAGTTCAGTATGGAACATCGCAAACGCATCGCATCATGGCGATTATAGCAAATCTCCTCATTTTGGGGGAGGCCTATGTCCAGCAGTGGACGTCTATCGGCTGATATGATTATGATGATGATGATGATGATGAGGAACATCCGAACTTTTTTTCGCGATTTCGATATTGGTCCCATAGTGAAAGTTGTTCAGTTTGAAGGTCTTAACGACCCCCTTAAATGTTTATTTGTATTTTTGTAACACTCTGTATACTTTGATCCTGGTTTACATGAGTTACAGGTTGTGAGAGTGTGGGGTGGGCCTGTAGCCGATAAACAAATAAATGTTCTTATAAAAGCGAATTTAAAAGATATCGGCTGTAATATTTGTTTTCTACTTTTTAGGGTTCTGTAACCAAAGGAGAAAACGGGACCATATTCATAAGCTTACGCTGTCCATTCGTACGTCTGTGTATTTAAGGCTGTAACTTTTGAACCGTAATAGCTAGACAGTTGAAATTTTCACAGAATTTGCGATTTGCTAACTAATAATGAAAATGTCAAAAAGTAAAAAATTAAGAGGTGCCCTCATACAAGAAACTAGTTTTTATCAAAGGTTTTTCTTCTCGCTCTTTCGTAAAACCGGTAATTCAATTCAATTCAATTTCTTTATTGCGATAAATTACATGTTATTGTAGGATGTGATTTAGAATACAATAAGATTGTCACAATGTAAAATCGTGCAACGAATCAAGTCAATTTAATTACATGTCAGTTTAATCCCCAATGTAAATTTTAATTATTATTTTGTATTATTATATTAACTACGTACTAAAATCATAATTATAAAATTCGTTTAGGTCATACGGACACATATTGACTAGCACAGATTTCAGTTTATTCAGGAACTTTTTGCCTGAGAGAGCTTTAATTTCAGGCGGTAGCTTATTATAAACTTTAGCAGCATTGTAGGTTGGTAATACATACAAGCGTCAAACTTGGTGTGATTATAGAGCAAACTCTACAGTATATAAACAAATAATAACAACTGGTCAAGTGTGAGTCAGTCTCACGCTATTGATCCCGGAGAAAACAAAACTTTTTTATATGTAATTATGTTGTGTGGTACGGAACCCTCGGTGCGCGAGTAGCCCGTCTCGCTCTTGACCGGTTTTTAATTACCTTTGAAGCCGGTTTGAATTTTTTTTTGTATGGACAAACCGTCGCATCGTCACCAGTCATCAGTCATCACCAACGATTAGTATGTGACCTTTCCACGTCACTTTATTGATCTGTTTACAATCAGTCGCAATACAGCACGGCGTTACGACATGTTTGTTTACAAAACAAACTACATGTGCTAAATCAATGATTAACACGTTTGCTTTAGATAATGAACACTAACTTCATTGCTATAGGACTCAATATTGTTTGCCGAAGGTCGTTGTGGACAGAAGTGCGACAGAGTCTTAAGGAAAACGGTGTAAAATACAAACCGGTCTTTCTGGTGCGAATAATATTTGGATTTTACTGATTGAGGAAAATGGTTATTCAATAATATTTTCTGTCGATACCTTAGCTACTTATCTTTATAATCTTAGGTAGGTAGGTAGTTTGTAAACGTTGACTAGCCCTGATTAGAGACTTGTCTATTTCTAATCATTTACGTGTTTATTCCTAGCATTATAATCATAGCTTTGATATGTAGAAGTAAGATAATAACCGTATTTGGGATAGTGAAAAACTTTGTCTCAATACGAAAATCTAAAATGTTTGTACCTCGCTTCTTTGACGACGCGGTTGGTGTAATGGTTACCACGCCGGGCTGCCAAACCAGGGTCCTGGGTTCGAATCCCGGTTCGGTCATGGATGTTTATATGTTTGTGCCGTTGTTGTATGGTTTCCATAATAAACAGCCTATTAGTGCTTTCTTGGGATCATTACAATGTATGTGCCTGTGAGCGTTATTTATTATTATTATTATTATTTATTCTTATCGTGTGGGCAGAGCCCTGGTGTCAGAGTTTTTTCAGGCCGCCTTACGGCTTCTAACGTGGTTTTTGTGTAACGACTACTACCACCAGAGATAGTAGCCGGGACCAACGGCTTAACATGCCCTCCGAAGCACGGAATCATCTTTCTTTTCAGACAATCAGGTGATTCAGCCTGCAATGTCCTAACCAACTGGGGAAAAACGTACAAAGTGACCTTTCACTAGGTGCCCTCCGTGGGAATCGAACCCACGACCTCCGTGTCGAGAGCCAATGCCTATTATGTACCCCGCTAAAACCTTACAGAAATCTATGGTTTTGGTCTCATTTGAATCAGTGTTCTGTGTTCTAGGTTTATAAGTTCAGATTTTATTTTAAAGTAAATTTTTGTGAAACAGAATTTTAATTATTTTGTCTTCTCCTCGCTACGAAATTCCCACACAAACTTTCACCCCTGTGTTTCACCCTCTTAATAGGGAATGAATTTCGAAAAATCATTTCTGCCCGCAATGCGTAGACTTAACATACGCATTGGAATTTCTACTTCAGCGTATACAGGTTTTTTAAAATTTCACCTGTAGGCCTCGCATGCCACCCCCTAGAAAACGACAAAAATCGAGATGTGCCTCCATCTTTATTATTTTACGTACGCCAAAATGAGCGTGCACCGACGTTTTTCTCGTGTAAACGATTTGTTGTGGGTGGCATGCTAGCCATGCAGGAGTGCGAATTTTGAAAGTCACACGGTCAGATAATAAACAAAAAACTAGTTTGACAGCTTAACGGGAAAATAGCAGTTAAAAACTTAAGGTGAATCGTCACTGGTTATTTTAGTACTTTGATCATTTGAAAAGTTAAAAGATTAAGGTAATCTAGGTATTTATTTATTTCATAAAAATACAAAGTGCGTATCCACGACAGGCTTCGTCAACGGCCACTCACAAGACAAGATAACACATATGATTAAAATACCTATTACATTTAAGAAAATTGGTTTTAGTCGAGAAAAAGACCTAAAAAAACATAAAACTATGAAGAGCAGTGATGTGAATAATATTTTATGTTAATGATGATTGTATAGATATAAGATGGGAAAAGGTTATGTAATCGGATTATAAATATTATACTTATATAATACCTGTTCTTTATCTTCAAATTGGTGCCATTTAAATTCATATTATATTATGTGAAGATTTACCTTAAGCGCAAAAGAAGCTTAATTACTACGCAGGTTTTAAAAGTGCAATGCGAATTTTTATGCCTTGTTATAAATAAACACAATGTTTATCGTCAGTTAAAGATCGTACATTTATTATACCAGTTCCGTCGGAACCTTGAACTTGATCGTGAACGATGGAGACCAGTTTATACGCTGGCCCTTTCAATTGTGTTCTTTTTTGCAAGGTTTCTTACAAGTTAGGTTCGTTCAGTTCAATTTTCCTACTCAGAGGTATTTGGGCTTAAGTCCATCCAAATTAAATTGGGACTGATGACCTTAAATGCGTACTGAAACGCACGAGGGCGCCAATGTTATTAGGATTTCGATGAATAATTTAGTCAACAAAAGAAGAATTTTATCTTTCTTACAATGTGTATGAATGTAACAAATTTTAACTGGTTAGATAGAATCAATATTTGGGTAAAGGTAGGTAAAACATTTTGAAATTAGATTTTTTTCATATCTAAGCGACCGACTTGATACATTTTGTAAACAAGATATTTTTTACTTCATACCTCAAAATGGCAATTATAAAATCTCATGTTGTCTTGTTGTTGATTTATTCATTCTAAAAACGTTTTGTAAATTTTTTTTATTCCTATCGTTAGTTTAATGTGAAGGAAATAATTAATAAACAACAGACTATTTGATAACCATTAATTACATTTTTGACAACTATCTCTAAAGTTTATAGAGTTTTGCTGTTGTGCCTACATAATTGTCTACTAGCTGCAACTCGCGTCTCTGTCAACTTTGAGTTTTTATGCCTGTTTCCTTATCCAGAAATCAACTAAGCTACACCTAAACTAAATTTCATCTAAATCGGTTTAGCTGTTAAACCGTAAAAACGTAAAAGGCAGTCAAACTTTCGCCTGTGACCCGCCCCAGCTTCTTATCTATAATTCCGAAAGAAATTTTGTAAATGACAGTGAAAACCGTGTCAAAATCCGTTGCGTGGTTTAGAAGAAATGCGGGGAGAAACAGAAATGATGAGGACAGACGTGGATATATTAACTTTGTTTTATTTTTGTTTTAAGAGAAGTATTGATGATTACTTGTTGTGATGTTACACCTCTAGACGTGTGCTAAAGGAATGGGCCGTGGACCAAAGCCGTAAGCTCTGGTCGGATACACCAGGACTGAGGCATGCGAAAGAACTTGTGACCGGCTTTTCAAACAGACATACCTCAGATGCCATCAATTCAAACCGCAACGACTTAAGGCTCTTAGTACGAGCCTTAACAGGACACTGCAAGTTAAACAAACACCTACACAGAATGGGGCTTGTAGACTCACCCACTTGCAGATTTTGCTGTGAAGCAGAGGAAACGCCCATACATCTCCTCTGCGAATGCGAAGTACTCATTCACAGCAGGAGTCGCCATCTAGGTGGATACATAATAACACCTACTGACATCAGGGACCTCCCCTCCAAAAGCATAACACGGTTCATGAAGTCCGTGGGCCTAGGAAATGACCTTTAGGTCTAGGGTGACAGCTACAATAGATCTATCTAGGTCGCAGTAGCTATTTGGTCATTGACCAAGCCCTTATAACCAAATAGTACATTGATGATTAGCTTTTACCCACGACTTCGTCCTCTTCACCCCTACATTCTCCGTACAATATGTATTAAAAATTCATGTTTCTATCCTCATCGGTGTAGGCTGTGCGTTAGTCTGTCAGTTGGTCACTAAACTGTTTTACAATAGATGTTGATTTGCTATAGTTAAATGAGTGATTACGTAAACCGAATGACATTGTTTATTCATAGCTAATTAACTAGCGATTGCTATATTAGTCTTGACTTATAACCATAGGTCAAAGATATCGTCTATTGATAAAACTTTGTCAACTATGAAGTTTACAAGTCATAAGGAAAATAAGCACGATTTTATTCTTCACAAAAACCTTGTTAGTAAAAAAACTTGTTCTTGCAATGGACCAGTAACCAGATTAGAAAAGTTAAAGTGCTTCGTCACGAGTCGTGCTACTTACAAACTCAACATAAACGTAGTACCGCTTTAGAAACATATAAACATAATGCTAGTTCATCATGCAGGAATTCCTAATAGTTTTTAATAATAACTATCTACCTAAGAAGCAGTATAATTTCTTAAATATTTTTCATATTTTCCTATAATTTTATGGTATATTAGATATCACACTCTTACTTTATAATGAATTGTGTGGAATAACTAATAATTGTTGTAAATATTTAACACGTTCCGGGACAGTGAACGAGACACAATAGAACTTTTATTGTTATCACGGCTATAGGCGGTCACTGTCCCGGAACGTTTTAATATTCACAAAGTATACAAAAAGTTCTGGGCATAACAAATATTGGTCAAAGAAAATTGAATACCTAATAATTTTATGTTTCTGCTGTAACTTATTTTTAATTTTAAGCTGTGATGAAGATAGTTGTGAGCATAATATGATTATCCTGTTGTTTGTATTTATCCTTTTATAACCCGGGACAACCCACCTTAAGACTTGTTGCTGTGTATTCGTACTTATGGTCATGGCGCGGCGTGGGCCAGGGATAACATTTAGAACCAGTTTTGATTTTCTCGCATCCCTTTTTAGTCCTCTCTTTGATGAGCGATTACAAGTTTGCGATCATCAATATTGTAAGACAATAAATTTTCGAAAAAGTTTTTTTAATTTTTTAGCTACATCCTACATTGTAAAGACTAACCATCGCAATAGCAATTTAATATGTAAATCTAGCCTAAGAATGAAAAAAAAGAAATTAGTAATTCCTTAAGAAAACTGATTGAATATTATAATCTATTTAGGTCTGAGGTAGCCAGAATTTTTTCACGTTCAATTCGTTATATACAGTCATATATAGTGCGCATTTCTAGGTAGGATAACGTCATCATCATCATCAGCCTATCGTCCACTGCCGTTGACTACTTATATAGGGACTAGCCACGCGTGTAATTTTACTAACAAACATTTCTGCCACTTTTTGCGGGGGGCGAGGTAACATGAAATCTGTAACTTTGGATTTTATTCTTCATAATTTTAGATTCTAATTTTGAACATCAAAAATCATGAAAAGAAGTCTCGTGTGAACCCCAAACGTTCTAAGTTCGAATTTATTGTTTCGCTATTATAGGCTGTCTCGTTTAGTGATAAGGTATAAAATTGAATGTAAATGCACATGATCAATTGTTATTATACCGTGGCAGAGGGGAAATGCTACCGCAAGGCTAGTCCTTGTAATAAATAGTCAAAGTCCACTGCTGAAAATAGGCCTCTCCCAAGGCGCGCCACAAAACTCTGTCCTCGGCCTTCCTCATCCAGTCGCTCCCCGCTACTTTTTTTTAGGTCGTCTGTCCAGCGGGCAGCAGGGCGTATCACACTACGTCTACCAGTTCACGGTCTCCACTCTAGAACTATGACACCCCACCGGTTGTCATTTCTTCGACAGATAATGACCAGCCCTTTTAACCGTAAGGATAACGTAAGCTTTAATAATATGATCCCGTTTTCACCCTTTGGGTACTAAAAAACAGATGAATTTTTTGAGAAACTCCTTTTTTAAAGTCCATTAAAAATCGATAACTCTTTTTACCTATACAGAGTGAAATTGATATCATTAGCATCCTTTTAAACTAAGAGTCTACTCATCAAACGGAACTACTTTCACTATTGGAGCAAACCGATGGAAGCAAAAAAAAACTATTGCATACATTAGAGTCGAGTAGGCATTGCAGTTTAGTATGGAACAGCTGATTATTTTTTTGCTTCGATCGGTTTGCTCCCATAGTGAAAGTTGTTCAGTTTGATGGGTAGACTATTAGTTTAAAAGGATGCTAATGATATCAATTTCATCCTGTAAATCAATGCTAGCTACGTGTCACTGAGTGAAAAATTCAAGACAACGTAATACAACTCGTATACATACGTACGGAAGCAACATTTAGATTCTGTTCTTGTTCCCAAATTTTTATTTATGGCTCCATTCATAGATAGAGACTTCAATGTATTAAAATTCGAGATGCGTTTAGCAAATTTTATTGTCTTTCCATGAAATAAATCCACTAAGAACAGCTGCAAATTATTATGGAAGGATTATAAATTCTATTTCGAGGTCGTTACTGAATTTTTAAAGATAAAGTGGATCTTCTGCTATAAATTGCAGTTTTGAACACAATGGATCGGAACGAGCAATTAAAATGAATATTTTATTAGTTGTTTTAAAAAAATCCGCATAATGCACATTAATTAGGTTGCGTTTTATTTTTTGGTTTTAGGTTGTGTTTTATCTTTTGCGTTTTATTTGGTTTAGTTGTCGTATTAAGGCCCGATTCGACCAAACGAGAGTAAATTTTATTCTAAGATTAAGTCACCGGTTACTCTAGAGTAAACTGATTTTGCGTTTTACCAACCCTAATCTATGAGTAAGTTGAGAGTAAATTTTACACGGCCAATTTGGACGGTGTAAAGCTTATACCAAGACTAATGAAATGTCAATGTTACATAATTAAAAAAATTCAAGAAAAAAGAAACCTAACAAATTAAAACTATATAACCTCACAATGTTTATTCGTGCACAATGCAATAAGTACGGATACAACGACCTGTATCTTTAGGTGGATTATACATTCGTTCTTTTTAGTATGGGTTTAGTGAGGTAAAAGACAAATTAAGGTATTTGGGAGTAAACGCTAAGAGTATAATTGTTCCTTGTATAGTTAATCTTCTATAAATCAAAGTTTGGTCGAATCCGGCCTAAGACGCATATAATAGCGGTTTAGAGTCACATAATCATTATCATCGACGAATCATTAGCTACTAGCTAGGCACAAAATATATCATCTCACGAATACCCATACTGGTGTGACAGACTTAGGTACTAGACGGGCTCAGCTTTGGTTGGTGGAGGCAAGTAAGAGATTGCCTTACAATCAAAACCTTTTTAAATACGAATTCTTTAAGTATAAGTTCACATAAACTTTTAATTATAGCCTAACCTAGTCTTGAAAAGTTACATTGACCACAGAGTAGGTACTATAATTACCACCCACAGACCACAAAAACTAAAGGGAGATGTGAAAAGGGGGCGGGGCCAGTGTCGCAGCAATATGCGCAAAAACGGAACACATTGCTCGCGACAGTAATGATTCAATATATTATGAGGCTGAAAGCCAGTCGAGATATTATGTGTAAATAGTTTACAATACTAAAGATTATTCGAACGTTCAATTCTGATACCGCAATGGATAATGAGCACATTCAAGCTAACAAAATACTTTCTATCGCGTGGTACTGGTGGTGATGCGACACTAGGTTTCGTATTCAGCGCGTTGGTTGGAATCTCTCTAGATCTCTATGTTACCACCACATTGACAATAATTTTGTTTGTTTACCAGGCTTATGAGGCAAAACTATAGACTATATAAAATCTATAAAACCAGCTTTTGCTTTGATCTATAGCAATAATTTATTATTTTTAATACCTTCGACGTGCAAAATGCAGAGTCAAAGCACTTATTTTAATTATGCGACGATTCAAGCACTGTTCTATCTAAGTGAATATTCATGTACAAAACTATTTTAGACAAAATCCTACTCTATCATAGATACACTTAGCGTTGATTTCACGTACACTAGTCTTCTGCAGTTGCGGTTGATGGTTATAGAAATTTGATCTCTGTGCTTTTCGCATTAAGGATGCGCTATTTGTAGAGCGAGTCCCTGACTATGATTCCAGATTATCCCCAGCCATTCCAAGTATATAACTTTAAACTTTGCATCAAGGTTAGTCGCAATAACAACCAGTTCCATCAGTACTTGTTTCTTAGCATTTTCTATTCTAGGAACCCAACTGTAGGAAGGGTGTGGATATAGTAGATTTAACGTGTATGGCCGAGTGAATTTAGGATGGACCACTTCCTTTCTTCTCGCGTCAAAGGGATAAGGGTTTCTAGTAATTTATTTATTTCTCAGATTACTAACGTCCAACGTCACTAACAATGAAGTTGTTTAGTTTCGTTATCTGAATACGGGAGTGTATTCAAACGTTTTATGTTAAACATTTTCTAGTAATTATAAAATAGGAGTGTATAGTAATACTTCGAATCACGTAAAAAATGGTACGGTCAAATTGAACAGCAGACGATTAACCTCTATTTATACCTACTGGAAGGACATTAATGCCATTAACTTACGGAACCGATTGTAAAAATTATTCCACTAATAGAAAGCTACACTCAGTAACAAGTATTTCATTTTGATACGCGAAAAAAGTCGCGGGCAAGTTAAAAGGAATCTCTATTGTATGAAACCTCGCACCACCTCGTACCATCAAATAGACAGGTAATTTGCTGCGCATTTGACCGTAGGCAGCGCTCTTTTCATTATTACCTGTATATTCTTTGCTAAAGGTTAACCATGCTCACAGATTACCCCCAATAGATACCGCATACAAGGCCGCCGACGCGAGGCACACATCTATGATTTTGCACTGATATAAACAACGCGAGTGAGCGAGCTCAAAGTAGTGCGACCTTGAAATGTCCAATCAAGTTGCATTGTTTCGTGCCCCGCTACCCGCACCTACCGCCAAAATGGTGACTTCGGGTCTGTACAAAATTTTCATCATGCGGTATTGATTGGGGGTAATCTGTGACCATGCAATATATTTCATGTTGTTTTTATCAGTAACTTAACTTTCAAAGTGACAACCCTGATGCCAATTGTAACGGTGGCAGCTGATCCTAGTTTGCAATGGATTGTATTCAAATTTTTTTTTTCTAAGTAGTTTAAATACATGGTGTAAGAAAGTTGATCATTATAACTAATAGGTTATTTATTAATATTTTATAGCCATTTTGGCCATTTCTCATCATGTCTTCAAATCTCTTGACCACGATGGCAAATCGAACTAAAAGAGAGCTTTAGCTCATGCTATGCGTGCGATATGTCGCATAACAATCACTCATGCTGTATTGTAAGGATTATCTAGTCTGCAATAGTCATGTGTGCCAAATGAACTTAGTTGTTTGTCACACGGAGTCTCCGTGTTCCACAGTTGCCGACCCTAAAATTTTCCGCCCTGCTTCGAGCTGAGTCAGCTTTCTGACGTCATTTTTTGACTCTGCCACCGCGTCGGAAGGTGTTCCGTTGAGAGAAGATAGCGGACAGAAACTCTACAACACACATCTTTTAAACAAAACAAAATATACAAAGTACAATTAAAATACAATATTGCATTACATAGAGTAACATTGTCAAAACCAGACATTTTGGTCATTCAAATAGTCATCGAGTTTATAGTAGCCTTTTTTACAGAGGACTTGTTTAACATGGGACTTAAACTTTTTGTCTTGGAAGTTTAGAATATCCTCGGGTATATTAACATAATAAGCTCCGGGTAAATCGGCCACTGCACAGAGAGGCTTTTTCTTTGCACCCCGAAGAAGTACCCTAGTAATCATACAAAATTTGCTTGTATAAAATAAAAATGTTAACTATTTGCAAAGATATTATCAAAGATAGTTAACAACGTAGTTCTGTTAATAGAACGCGTTGTGGAAATTAAGATACTATTCTAATACTTGTTAAACATCTTTTACTTTGCGCGCTACTTTGCACTTTCTACGAGGAATTCCCAGCAAAACAACTTATTGGAGGAAAAGTTGTATTAGTAATGATAATTGTACATGTTACCAATCGCAACTCCCGACTTTAATGCTTTCAGAAACTCCCAACCAGCCGTGTAAAAAATCCTCAAGATAAATCTATAAATATCCAGCTTACACTCTGGAAGTTCCTTTGTTAATAGAACAAGGTCATTGTTGCCAGAAAGGTAAGAATTAAGAAGGTTTATCTCCAACTGGACTACAAAGGGTGAAATTGATATGCTTAACATCCTTTTAAACTGGGTACTCTACCCATCAAACTGAACATCGTTAACTATGGAATCAAACCGATCGGAGCAAAAAAAACAACTGTTCCATATAGTATATAAAGTAGATTTTTTTTTGTTCCGATCGGTTTGCTCCCATAGTAAAAGTTGTTCAGTTTGATAGGTAGAGAAAGGACGCTAATGATATCAATTTCACCCTGTATAATATGTCGGTTGAGGATAAATCCTAACGAAGACCATATGTAGACACATTCAGATTTTTGTTTAATTTTTCTATTTAATTTATGTTTGATATAAATTGTGATTCTTTATAATTTCAATTATTTACGTTTACACACACACATTTATGGAATTTAAATTATACACATTAATATTGTATGCGTGCATACAAATTTTGTACATAATTGAAATTATAAATACGTTAATGTTAAGTACTATTATTGTATACGAGCTTTATCCCACGACTTTGTCCGCACAAATTATATACCAGATTTTAAGTCAGATAAAAAAAGTTTCATCAAAATCGGTTCAGTAGTTTTTGCGTGATGCTCGTTCAAACAAACAAACAAACACACAAACAAACAAACAAACAGACAGACAGACAGACAAAAAATCCAAAAATTGCTGATATGGAATCAGGGACACCTAAAAACCATATCGTAATTTTTTTTTGTTAATTTCTTCAATATACAGAAAAACTTTTTGCTACAGTTTTATAATATTTTAGATAAATATGAACCATAATGTGTAACTTTACACGTATGTCTGTGTGTTTGTGTACGTTTTGTAATTTTTTTTTATTTTATTTTATTTATTTATGTTACCAGTTCTGACAACAAATATTCATCTAATTCGATTTAATCTTCGGGGATTATTGTAAAGAATTTTAAATAAGCCTTGCTACATCTGTATACTCAAAGACTACAGTTGGTATTTGTAGCAAAGTTTCAGATTACCCCGAAAGCCTATGGTCGTCAATTGATGTATAATTATGTATAATGTTAGGAACGTTATCCGTCTATCACATTGTCTTTCTATCAACCGATTCCATTACTAATTCAACACCCTGTACAGATCCACACGCAGTCCTAGTTATGCGCGTCGCGTGCGCATCTCATTGTCATGTCTGTTAGATCGCACCATGAATAACGTTAGTGGATTTAGCACTTTTTCATCTATCATACACCGACGACCGGCACTAGGACGCCATTTGCTTAAATAAGTAGGTAAAGTATCGAGGATTGTTTCGGACTCTTTCAAATCTGACTAAAATAATTAACTAAGTGGTTACTCGTGGCTTCTTGGCTGGTCATAATACAGTATAACGTCTTCTGGCGCATTTTAAATTGCATTTCAACTGACTGCTGGGTTAAGAGCCTGCCGAGCCTATTGTGCTGCCCCCAATCGTAATTTTTTTATTTCTAAAAAATTAAACAACATTCCCAAAAAACAAGAATGTCACATTGTAGTTATGATTTCTCTTTCAATTTATCGAAACATTACGGATTGCTATGTTTTATGCTTGCAGCTATTATCGTTAAAACCGCCAAAAGTGGCCACTTTTGGCGGTTTTAAAGATAATAACTACAAACATTATAAAAACAAACCCGCAGTGACCCGATAAATTGAAAATCAGCAATGACTACAATGTGACATTCTTGTTTTTTGGAAATATTGTTTAATATTGTTAAGAAATAAAAAAATACGATTGGGGGCAGCACAATAGGCTCGGTGCAGCCTTAAGGTCCGCCACATACATCCGGAATAAACCTGATTCGGAATTAGATTCCGTATGGGGTGTTGCCGCTTTTAGAGACTTTTCACTAGATGTAGTGATTTTTTTTATGTCTTAGGTGGCATATTTTATCAGGCAGATTATGTCTAATGTTAGTCTTTTGATATAGTTGCATTAAGACAATTTACAAACCATCATCGTAACATTCGTAACGTCATGACCTCATCACATGATAGTAATTATCATGTATAGAAATTGTTTGTTTTTTTTTAATAAATACCTAAAAATGCAATTATTGTCATTCATTTGGCGTTTCATACATTTTTATTTTAGGCATTTTTTTAAACAGCACTAGTATTTTTTATAGTTGACAACACTGAATCCTGAATCAGTATTCCGGATCGCAATTCCGTCTGTGTGTGGCGGACCTAAAGCATTTTCCAGTTCTAGAGCAAGTTTTGGCTACCTGCCTAAGAACGTATTAATGGCATCTTCTACCATCGCCATATCTTTTTTGGTCGTTCTGAATCAAATCAAATCAAAATTTTTTATTCAAAATAATATCACATAGATAGCTTTTTGACGTCATTTTTTGATTCTGCCACCACTTAGAGAAGATTCAATGATGAAGAATGAGAGAAGGCTTTTCAATGATCCAAAATTCAGCATAATGCTCTTTTCTTTACTTTTCGGTACTGCAATGCCTTTTATTTAAATGTTTATATATACTTATGTAGGTATGCATATACAGCAAAGCAGTGGGATAGAAGCTTATGTAAGCTACTATCCCACTGCAGGGCAAAAGCCTCCTCTCGCGAATAAGGGTGAAAGGGAGTTTGGCCATACTCCATGACATAGGTCTTATCCAAGGTTTCCTGTAGGCATCTGACATAGCCAACAGAAATTCTGCACATTATAAGTTACTGTTATGATTTCCGCGTTATGCTGATCATTGCAAAACAGACATAAAATAATTATAGACTAATATTTGAATCCTAATGTAAAGTTCTAGCTCAGACTTTCTGGTTGCACTTCGTTCCATACATGTTCGTTCTTTTTATTCGTTTTTGTTACTGTATATTTTTGGTGTTCAAATAAAGAATATTTATGTTATGTTATGTTATGGAACAAAATATCAGTGACAGCCGAATGGAATGGTTGAAAGGGATCGCCCTAGGCGCACGTACGCTGACCAAATCGGATGCGTACTGAAGAAGGTCCAAATAAAATGTGCCCGGAACCGACGAGCTTGTATGGAGAAACTTATGGATGTTGAGGAGGAGAAAAATGTGTGTCACAGTCGTAGCATAATGGAGATCTGTTGTCTGCCTACCCCAGTAGTGGGACATAGGCGTGTGCATTATGTATGTATGTATAGTCTACAAAATAAAAGGGTTGTCACAGATATTTTATCCGTGTATAACAATTTAAACATAATAACGATGCCTATTTGGCTTTTTGGCCAATTCTCAGGAATTATAATAATATTATAATTATAATATTATATGTAGGTATGTTTAGAAAAACCATAAAAACCTTTAAGAATGTTTCTGCGATTTTAAATAGTCGAAAAATAGTTATCTAGAACTAACTCATATGAATGATATACAATTATTATATAACATCCATGACTTGCATACGAATATTGGAGTTAATGAACACTCTGTACACAAGTCGCATGCATTTATTTTCCCATAAAAGTAGAAGGGGTGTTTTAAAATGGACATACATAATTTAGGTCCGGTTTCACCGGCCAGGACTTGTGGAACCAGTTTTAAGCAAGTAATGGAGGAAGAGGTACAAAAACGAATAAAAATATTTTTTCACCAACTTCAAAAGAAGGAGGAAGGTTTTGATGATTCTTTTTCTGTTGTGCAGTGCTATTTTTGAATCGTGAGACTAGATAAAGATAGAAAGATAGATTTGGTACAGTATTGATAAAGTGCTTCGGAAATAGACAATGAAACTCTTTATGTTGAATATAGATATGCGAATTTGATCGATATTTTTATTAGTTTCTACTTTTTAAAATCCGTATAAATTTTTTGCATAATATTTGTTATAGCCTACAGTCATACCATCTTCGTAGTTTGCCTACTACCTTATGCTCAATGTTTGTATCAAAAAATGTGTAGCTTTTTTATGGAATTTGTTCGGGTCTATATAATATACTTACCTATACATATATTATATAGGCCCGAACAAATTCCATACAAAAGCTACACATTGTTTTATATATTGGTATTTTATTTAGGTAGGTATATATTTTGTCTCATACTACAGGCTACCTCTTTTCCAAAATGAATTCTTTTTATTATTATACCTAAGTAAATGGTGCGTGTGCGTTTATTTTTTATTTTTGCAGCATCGTTAATCTTCTTCTTATCGTGTGGGCAGAGCCCTGGTGTCAGAGTTTTTTCAGACCGCCTTACGGCCTCTGACGTGGTTTTTATGTAACGATCTTTGAACGAACTGCATCTTTAATGATACGATGAAACATGGGGTAGGAATCACATTTAGTGTTCTAGAAATACATGGAACAACTTATACTATATAATGTATACCGTCGTTGTTTCTTTAGCCGTAAAATACTATACTACGAAAGAAAAGTTATCGGTATACAAATATTTGTGGTTACTAAAATTGTTGTTATCCATTAAAGTGGGACAGTCCATATTGTATTATTTATTGTCAACTTAATTAAAAATCAATTAAAATTCGCACGTGTCAATAAAAAAACTGTACCTAATTGTTTTTTAAAAATCTGTCCATTAAAATTAATAGCTAAAATTGGTATAATGCCACTTTATGAAATTCCCTGCTAATGTTTGAGAGGTAATATAATTAAATTATTGTTCGTATCTCGTGACTAACATTTTCATCATCATCATCATCATCATCAGTACTGTTCGAAAAGAAACCTGAAGTCCAATCTTGAGGATTGTAGGATAGGTAAATATTAAATACAACTTCACAGTTTTACATACAAATATAATACATAATGATATGTGTCCAACTTAATAATAATATTATGCAGACGGATTTTTAAGAGTGTCATTCTTTATGATAAATGCTTTTTAAGGAGATGATCAGACTATCAAACTGAACTACCTTTTCTATAGGACTAAATAGAAAAGAAAAATCTTCTATTGCTTTTACTCCAGAACTGGCATAGCGGACGTGGGGCGTAAGACAGCTCAGCTGAAGTGGGACTGGATTGGACATGTCTGTCGCATGCATTCGGAAAGATGGGTCTAAATCACCACAGACTGGGTTCCCCAGGATGGTAGCCGGCGTCGAGGCAGACCCAGAAAAAGGTGGAGAGACAACATGGATGCTTTCTTGGAGAGTTGGCCAGAAGTTGCACACAATAAAGAGGACTGGAGAGTAAAAGGGGAGGCCTTTGCCCAGCAGTGGGACATTGAACAGGCTACGTAAAAAAAATTGCTTCTGTATCGAGTAGGTTTGCACTTATAGAAAAACTGTTTTTTTGCGATGATAGTCCTACAGAATCCTACTAGTCTTCAGTGTTACAGATCTATATTCTATAGTGATACTTAAAGTTGTTTAGTTTGTTGGTCTGATCAACCCTTCAGAACCGCGAGTATATTAAGAAGGACCCTATATCCCTGTACAGGGTCCTTCTTAAGGTCAGGTCATTAGCATATTATTAAGAAAGACACTTCTTTTTTAATAATATGGTTTGGCGGATGGAAAAACACTGTACAAGAAACCAAATTCCTTAGTCACCTTGTACGACATCCACGGAAAGAAATGTGATGATCCAGCCTATTCAAACACCACAAATAATGGCTCTATTACCTTTTGACTGCGTACTCGTTAGCATTAAATGGCAAAACACTTCTGGTTTTACCTTATTCGACAATCAACCTTGAATTGGGTGCAAAGTACTTTGGAATCGACCTACTACCGAAGTAAATAAACAGTTATAAACAAAGTTAATCTGCGTTTAAATTATAAAATACACGTGTTTAGTTTTCCGGTTCATCCACCTGATGGAAACTAAACAACAAACATGCCATCCACACGTGCGTAAAAAAGCGTGCATAAAGCAAATGTAGACGAATGAGCACTCCACACCTCGTCGTATGCGCATACTAGCTTAATGTGTCGCCGTGTGTACAAGTTAGAATAAAAAAAAACTTATGGGCCATGAAGTTTGAGGTGAGGTGACCAAGGCCCAAGGTCGTGATATTTCTTAATTACCATACTTTTTTAAGTACCTATGCGGCCGAATAACGCGCGTAATAAATAGAAATAACATAATAAAGTTGCTTGACATAATTATGTTTACTTAGTCATCACCGCCTCCACTGACACCTTTAAATAATCTCAAATTCAAGGAAAAAGTTTGTCTTTTATGCAGCCTTTTCAGTACTGCAAGAAAAGAAGAAGGAGGGCGTGCCAGGAAAGAACCTCCGCGATTGACAAAACCTGAGTTTCTCTGGCGCACCTTGAGGAATCTGTCTCTAATTTGACCATTTCTGACAGCCAAATTATTCCACTTGTCATGCGATAAAATACATGCTGAAACGTAAAGAAGAATTGTCTCACTGCTCGGAAAAAGCCTCCAATCTCCTTCTCTAATCCCTTCTGTAATGTGTAAACCTTGAACGACCCTCCAAGAAGGCATCCAGGTTATCTCTCCCTCTTTTTCTGGGTCTTCCTCGACTACGACGACTGACCGTCCTGCGGAAACCAGTATCTATGGAGATATTGGCCTATCAAACAACGGAAGCATGCAATGCAACAGATATTCCCGCACATTGCCCCTGCAGTTAAGCTGTTAATTGTATCCTACGTTGGCCATAGAGCGCATTTCTGTGTTTCCATAAGCTTCACACCTAAAATTTTGCGCTCTTACAATTGTTGGCAGACCATGAGACAGGACTTCTGGATGTAGTCAATGACCAAATTTGATAACCGTAGGATAGGATAGGCAAGATGCAAATGACAACGAGATTTCTCTTCAGTGTTAATAGGAAATTCACTCTTCACAGGCTCCTTCAGAGACCATCAGTAGTTCCTCCAGGCTTACCGGTCCGTGAAGGAGGTTTCAAATAACCTGATTACTCTGAAAGGGACTGTAGTCGTGAGAGTATGTATGTGATGAGCATTCATTGAATTCGTTAGAAAACTCATGTCCTTGTTATTTATGTTTATTGCTCAACAAAAAAACTGCTTCGCCAGTTTTTGTTTTTATTTGCAAACGTTTTTTTACTGAAGCAGTCGAATGGATAATAAAATTATACAAAAATTAAAAAACAATACTATAAATCAGATCGTGATCTGCAGACTTAGATTGGGAAAAATATAATTTGGTTACAAAAAAACCGCATTGAAATCGGTCTCCCGTTTCGCCGTGTGGGTGACCACGGATAGACTGACACACACACAGACATAACTTAAAATAGCCTTCTTTTTTGTATCTGAAAAATAAGGAACCTATCTCAGTTTTGTATTTAATCATATCTGTTGCCTTAATCAGAAGACAGAGTACCTATACTTTTTACCCGACTGCGCCAGAAGGAGGGTTATGTTTTATCATCTACCTATCATATCGTCCAGTGCTGAACATAAGACTCTCCGACCTCCGAAGGTACGCATAAAACTATCCAGGGTCTTCCTCAACCAGTCGCTTCTCACTACCTTTCTCAGGTCCCGGTCAAGCGGGCCACAGGGCGTCCTCCCACACCCTGAATGTCAATTCGTGGTCTCAATTCGAAAACATGGACTCCCCATCGGTGTCCTCCCCACCACCACCTAAACTTTAAGTTTAAATATGGCAAAAATACTGAAGTTAGTGGAGCAGGCGTTCTACACGGCTAAATTAGGTGAAACTATTTTAAGGGGATGATCAGACCATCAAACTGAACAACTTTCTCTATGGGACCAACATTGCAATCGCGAAAAAAAAATCTGCTGTCCCATACATTTAGGTCGAGTAGGTTTGTATGGAACAGCTGATTTTTTTTTCGCGATTTCAATATCGGTCCCATAGGGAAAGTTGTTCAGTTTGATGGTCTGATCATCCCCTTAAAATAGTTTCACCTAATTTTGTTAGACCTTATATAGATACCTATGATGAACAATAATGTAAATAGATAATATAAAATTTTGTTAATTGAATGTACCTATATTTAATTTAATGACATATTGTAATAATATTGTAATAATCTAAGACACGTAATAAATTTGTAATTTAATATACAAACTGATGTATAAAATAACAAAAAACGATGTTATACTTAAGTATAATAATAGTGTTTGTAAGTATGACCTGTAACACCTGTTACCAATAAATTATGTCTATATCTATATCTATATCTACAGTAAGTACCAATTGTACGTAGTACTTACTATCTTTATGGTACCAATATACCTACTTATACTTTATGTTTTCAATAAATATATACATATGAAGAGTTATATGAATCGTAATAATATAAATAAGAGGCCATTTCCTGGCGTCGAAACTTAAGTCGATTTTCTAAACCGGTGTGAGGGACTTTTTATACTCGATTAAAATTTTTGAATTTGTAATTCGGCGCCATTATAATTTTTGGTGTCCGTTTTCCTCAAAATGCTAATTCAATAACCGGCTGGCAATGTTTTTATACGTATTAAAAAACTAAAAGACGTTGCTAACAAGGTCACATTTTTAATCAATTTTGAGTATGCAAATATAAACGAGATTAAAAATTAATTCCGAAGTCGGTTCTCGTCCAAAGATGTCATAACAAAAGCTGCGCTAAAAAGAAAATGGTATCCTGTCACATTTTAACACTACAATCATCACTAGACCACACCCTGGATACTTCATACAAATGAGCTCGCACTGACAAGAAGAGGCAAGCATGTATGCTAAGTGAGTGTGAGTGAGAGAGGAATACACCACAGTTTACTGTCGTCAAAATCATGTGCCACCGAGGGGGTTATGATCCAAATTGGCAATTGTTGGAGGCATGGAACAGTTTCTACAACTAATAGTAGTAATTCATGAATACGTTAAGATAAAAGTATGTAAGCATATCCTGGGTTTATTGGATTAATTAAATTTACGGACATAAGAGCAATTGCAGCAGATAAGTTCATGATGAGATAGGTACTTAAATAGCTTATATTTTAGGAAAATATAGTATATGTAAATACATAGGTACATATATATTATTATCATCCTGTCAAAAGCACACCGCCTCCACTGGCTTGGCCACATGGAAATAATAGGTGATCGGAATGTCAAGAGATCATAATCTTGGTGGGTCGACCTACTGACCGACAGCTACGTCCAGTAGGTCGGCCAGCAGGTGGCACCAGGTATTGCTAGATAGTGGAGGCTGACTTACCAACGGCAAAGAGAGCTTTAGCCCAGCTATAACTCGATAACTGGAACCTCTCGAGGTTCCGCAGGATCAGGAAAAGTGGCGCTATCTCATTTCGGAAGCCAAGACTAACTTTGGATCGCTGAGCCAGCGGAGTTAGTTAGGTGGGTGATTCTAATCTCACACCTAAAAATCGTTACTGATACATTTTCCTATTAACTTTGGTTGAGAAGAAAACTAACTGGTATTTTACCCAAGGGTCTAATCTATAAAATACATGTTCGTACTTTTATGAAAAAATAAAAAATCTAATGTTTTGAGTTTTTGAATACATTAATGTCATCTTCTGTGTACCTGTTACTGGTGGGAGTTGGCAATTTTGATACCGAGTTAAAAATAGTGAAATTGCTATAATAGTTTATTTTAATTTTATTTGTTTCTAGCAGGTTGGTGGATTAACAATAAGTCGCTTAAATCTTCATTTTTGCACAAGAAATCTTGGATATGGGTATAATTATGGTATCAAATGGTGTGCTTAAATGAGAAAAAAAAAATTTTCTTTGGCCCTCTTTATGACGTCACAGTTTGTACCCCCACAGGTAGAGCGCTTGTCATCTCATATATTCGTAATCAGGAGGTCATACTGAACCTATTGACACCTGAAGACACCATATCCGAGATGACTTGAACGGAATCTTATGAGAACCCCGAGTTAAATACTTCTTTTTTAAGAAATTATCAATGAGAAAAAATATTTGACATTTTTTTTTACTTTATCGTGCATTCTCACCATGTAACTGAAATTTTATTAATCTATCTATATAAATCTCTGTGTAGTGTGTACCACCAAAGTTTTTGAAATTTTGTAGGGGCAAACATGGTTTTTTTTTTACCTTACTTCGTCCCACTGCTGGGCGAAGATCTCCCCTAAACTCTTCCATATATGTCTATCCAATGGAATAATAGACTAAATTTTTAATATTGGCAACATTTAAGTACTTATCATTTAATGCTGACTTCGAAATGTATAATAATATTTAGTATCATTCTGTGTACCACATTTTTTACATTATGCCATTACAAACATTACAGATCAACCTCAGTGTTGGTAATTAAATTAATATTAACTTAACTTACTATATTATTTACGGGTAAAAAGTATATATACAAATATATAATATTGAGACTAAAAAGTAAGTAAGTATGTACAAATTTACAGTCTTAATAGTAGGTAAGTATAATATAGAGATTTACAGGGGGCCACCGCACAGTGTTATTGTATTTTATAAAACCCTTCATATAATGCATATTTTAGATTAAAAATATAACTAGGATAACAACTTTTTATGTTTTGTAATAATACTACCAAATTAGATAGAATACGAATAAATAATTTTATATTTGTATTTGAATTAGAATGACCCAGTTATGCGTTACATTCGCAAAATGCTCAAAACGCATTCTGGCCTGAGATGCATTCGAAACATACTTACGTTCTTCTTGTGGTCAGCTCTATGGCTGACATTAGTTGATAACAGTCATCAGAGATAACAGTCACCAATGACATTAGTTGACAATTACTTGGTAACTATTTGTTTTAGTTCTATTATTGTCTACTTAGATGTGAATTTCTATTTATTATAGTTATTTTGTCTGTGTCTAACTAAAACTGACATGAACTGCCAGTCGGTTTAGGAGATACAGCCGTTCAAAGGTCGGACCTTTGAACGGCTGTATCTCCTAATCCGACTGATGAACCATGTCAGTTTTAGTACTGTTCACATTGCTACAGGCTACAGTGCACACTACAATAATATCAGCTGATCGTTAATTTTTTACTGACCTTGAAACGTCTGTAACTCCTAATCCGACTGAAGTTATGCAGGCAGACCTAGGCACTGAAACAGCCTTGCTGCTAATGGTTGCAAAAAGTACACTTATCTCTTAGTCTACTACTACATGTCAGAGCTTGATCAGAATAAGCTCAAGAGTAAGCTAAAATTTTAATATTAATATTTAAACTGCGCTACCTATGTGATCCACCACCGTAGTCATAGCCATCTTTGTTCTTCCTTTATCCCTTTACCTCCCTCATACGCGATATTATTGCACCAACCATAGTTTATCTGGTTGCAAGCGAAGGTAGCACAACATTTATAGGTACAAAAATAAAAAAGCGAAGACTTTTTTTACAGAAATCTATGGTTTTAGTGTCATTTGATTTAAAACAGATTATTTTGTCCTCACTATGATAAAATTGAAATGCTCATGGTCATATATACAAACCAATCATAAAAGAAGAACCACCACGTCTCATACATTCGTTTACCGGTCAAACTATTTCTTATTTAGTTGAAGTCGTATAAGACTCAAAGGTTAAAAGTATACCGTTAATATTGATATAGGAAAACTATAGGTTGATTCATTTTAAATCCGTAATAATTTATTTTAATTTGATAATGAGGAATAAAAGTTATACACGTTAAGAGTTGTTAAATTATTTAACAGGTAAAAAGTAGATATCCTTCTTTGATAAAGCATCAATAGGTAATTTATTTTATCGTAATATTTAGGGATAACATATATACATGGCGATAGGTAGACAGGAATATGTAGAGCTGAATGCCAACCTCCAGTAATGGAGAGGAACCCAAAGAAGAAGAACATACACACGACCGTACTCACCCTTTCTGGGTGGTCAGAACCATTTAATACAACTTCCAACTTTCTGTTTAAGAATGTAGTTGTAGCAACGCTTCTATTTAGCAATTTAAGTTTCAGGATGGAATGACGTGTCACGTGGTGAGGGTAGGCCTTTTGCCCTCATAAACACAGCATAAGAAACTTAATCTCTTAGGCCCGATTCAACCGAACGCGAGTAAATTTTATTCGTAGATTAGGTAGCCGGTTACTCTCGAGTAAACTGATTTTGCGTTTTACTAACCATAATCTATGAATAAGTAGAGAGTAAATTTTACACGGCCAATTTTGACGCTGTAACCTTATAACGAGACTAATGAAATGTCAATGTCACATAATTAAAAAAAAAATTAAAATAAAAAGAAACCTAACAAATTAAAACTGTATAACCTCACATTAAAACCTCACAATAAGTACGGATACAATGACTTCTTTCTTTAGGTGGATTATACATTCGTTTTTTTAGTTTTGAGTGGTAGAAGACAAGTGAAGTTATTTCGGAGTAAACACTAGGTGTTAAATTGTTGCTTGTATAGTTATATCTTCTATATATAAAAGTTTGTCCGTGTCGTGTCGGCTAAGAATAGCACCATCCCATTTCCTCCCGTGGGTGTCATAAAAGGCGACTAAGGGATCTACCGGAGGATGAAAAGCAGCATCCTCTAAATACAAACATTCAATCCAACTGCGATTGCCAACCCGCCTGCCAAGCGTGGCGATTATGGCAAATCCCCCCCATTTTGGGGGCCTATGTCCAGCAGTGGACGTCTATCGGCTGATATAATGATGATTATATCTAAGTTTGGTCGAATCCGGCCTTAGTCGCCTCTATCCCACCCACGGGAAGAATTGAGGTGTTCCAATTTTAAACGAAACCACGCAGCATTTAAGGGAGATTTCTAGCTTCATAGTTTTATTGAGATTGAATCTAAACTATTATAAAACTGTAACAGAAGTGTGTCTGTACATTGAAGATATTAACAAAAAAAAGTTACGATATGGTTTTTAGGTGTACCTGATTCCATATCACCAACTTTTGGATTTTTTGTCTGTCTGTTTGTTTGGGTGTTTGTTTGTTTGAACGAGCATCACGCAATAACTACTGAATCGATTTTGATAAAACTTTTTTTGTTTGATAGCTTATGATCTCACTTAAAATCTGGTATATAATTTGTGCGGACGAAGTCGCGGGTTAACTCTAGTAGATAATATAATATGAACTTACGACTGTATTTAGCTGCCAGAGTGGTCAGGAATTATGTTACAACTAAGTATACTCAATTTATGTTTTCTTTAATCATGCAGTAATTATGGTGAAATTCATCTGTAGAGGGTTCCCTGTTCATTCAGGGATTTAATTATGACTGTCAAATAGTCATTAAGTTGCTTTATTCCCAGAAAAAAGTATACTTAGAAAATGAAATTATTTCGTAGATGCTTCAAAAACTTATTTGATTAAATAAAAACCAGCTGCTTGATGAAAACCAAAAGAAAATTTAAAAAATCTTTTATTTTTGTACGAAACGATAAAAATAGTACATGCCGTTTTCAGTTTATTCCAGAATATTGTTTAAAATATCATCAACCATTTTTATTTAACATCAATAGAAAAGGTTCCGGTCTCAAAAATACAATTTTGTAATTCATCAATATCTATCACAAAAACAACTCAATAGCAATAGCAGGTTTATCATTAGATATCACTGATCAAATATGTAATTGTCACTCGGTTTTAAATTCTTATCTGAACTGTCTGCCGATGCCATCCTTACTACTGCATTTGAAGCTGGATCTGAAATTGAGAAAAAATTACATAAAGTTACGTGTGAAAAACCTTTTTTGTTCCAGTGTTATTGTGTTTTGAGCTAGCCTTGATGTTTTGAACCAAAAAAATGTATCAATCCAGACAATAAATCAATATAATTGAACATGACGAAGCATGTCGCAAATATTACTTTTATTCTTATTGAACATTCGTTACATTCGATGTTGGTTCGGAGACGACCCTGGCTAGCTTTATATCGTTTACAAGATTGGTCATCACCATCATCACAGCCTATACAGGGTGAAATTGATATCATTAGCATCCTTTCACTAACTAAGAATCTACCCATCAAACTGAACAACTTTTACAATGGGAGCAAATCGAACGGAGCAAAAAAAAATCTGCTGTTGCATACATTTGAGTCGATTAGGAGGGATTGCAGATTGCAGTTTAGTATGGAACAGCAGATTTTAGCAGCATAGGCCTACCCTCAGGGAGGTATGGGGTTTACAAGATGGGTAACGTAATATGAGTGTACAAGGGCATTTTTAATTAATAGTTGTTTCTGTGATCATCGTTATCCATTAAGGCTGAAATTAACTTTCCCTGAGAAACAATGGGTCGAAAAACGAGAAAATTTGTTGAACCTTCCATACACAAGTACAATAGAAGAGCGAAAAGAAGGATGTCCACTTTTTACCTGTCAACTAATTTAACAACTATTAACCTGTATAACTTTTAAACCCCTATTATCAAATTAAAATAAATTACTACCAATGTAAATGGAATAACCTATAGTTTTTCTATATCAATATTAACTGTATACTTCAACCTTTGAGTATATATAAGACTTCAACTAAATAAAAAAATAGTTTCACAGGTAAACGAATGTATGGAAAGTGGTCGTTCTTCTTTCCTTATGGAAAGTTTTATAACCTGTTTAAAATTAATAGAATTTGACACGGTTTGGCTGATTTCGATGAAACTTTGTTGGGTTGCTATGCCCATACTTGAGAAGGAAAAAAAAGAAAATAAAGTATTTCATTTTATTCTGTTCTACACTACTAAAAAAATTCTAAAAACATACAAGTAAATAATAAATTACATAACGCTCACACCCAACTAACAATTTGGTCGTATAGGCGTCATAAAGTACCAGTATATGACAAAATTACCGTAATATAACTTTTATAAGTCAAAATAGTCATATAAATGGGGGTCTAATACGACCAAATTGTTTGCTGGGCAGGCACGCACTATTGTAATGATGCCAAACGTAAACTACTAGGTTTTTAATATGGAAACATGGAAACCATACAACAACGGCACAAACATACAACATCCATGACCGAACCGGGATTCAAACCAAGGACCTCTGGTTTGGCAGTGTACGCCGCGGCGTGGCCAATTTTATTAAGTACTAGCGTTAACCCCCGACTTCGTCCGCACAAATTATATACCAGATTTTAAGTCAGATCATAAGCTATCAAACAAAAAAAGTTTCATCAAAATCGGTTCAGTAGTTTTTGCGTGATACTGGTTCAAACAAACAAACAAACACACAAATAAACAGACAGACAAAAAATCCAAAAATTGGTGAAATGGGATCAGGGACACCTAAAAACCATAACGTAACTTTTTTTTTGTTAATATCTTCAATGTACAGACAAACTTCCTGTTACAGTTTTATAATAGTATAGACTATGCACGTGGCGCATTAAGTTTGTATGTCGCATCGCCTCTAGTACGTAGTAGTACATTATAGCTCAATGGTGATAAATGAAGACATCATTAGCATCTTTTTAAACTAAGAGTTTATCCATCAAACTGAACAAATTTTACTCTGGGAGCAACCGAATTTTTTTTTTTTGGGAAGACGTATACCTGATAGAAGAAGGCCGTCCTGGCTTAAAAACCTGTGCGAATGGTTCGATGTGGACACAACCTCACTGTTCAGGGCTGCAGTCTCAAGGGTCCAAATAGCCCTATTGATAGCCAACCTCCGATAGGAGATGGCACCACAAGAAGAAGAAGCAACCGAATGGAAAAAAATCTGCTGTTTGCAAATGTTGCAAATGTATGCAAGACCTAATTTTTTTATTGTTCCGATCGGTTTGCTCCCATAGTAAAAGTTGTTCAGTTGGATGGGTAGACTCTTAGTTTAAAAAGATGCGAATGATATCAATTTCACCCTGTAGATATAGATGATCTATACTTAAAGTTGTTTATATGTTAGGGGTGTTTTTAGGGATTTATATTATTTTGATGGCCACCACGAAAGGGATTGCGGTCGTGAGTTTATGTACGTATGTATATTATTTTGATATGTGAAAAACTATACCGCATTTCATATGAAATGCGTTCTGACAGGACTCTTATGTTAAGAAACTAAGTACGAAAACTGCTTGTTTCACGCATCTTCCTATGTGAAACGGAGTACCTATAGTAAATCATAAAAACAAAATTAAAAATCATTTATTTTAAACAGCACTGAAAGGAAGTTACATTATCGATCATTACATAATTAATTTGACTGTTTGTTTTTAATAAATTATATTATAATTATATAAGGTCTATCAAATTTGGGTGAAACTATTTTAAGGGGGTGATCGAACCATCAAACTGAACAACTTTCTCTATGGGACCAAAATCGAAATCGCGAAAAAAAAATCTGCGATTCCATACAAACCTACTCGACCTAAATGTATGGGACAGCTGTTTTTTTGGTGTCAAATAAAGTATAATTGATTGATTGATAATTATTATTTCTTTCAATTTCATACGGTACATCTCATGAAGTCTTAAGTGGCCTCCCCACTGGAATCGCAATGCCTCACATGCCTGACGCGCTACAGCAATGCAATTCTCTAAGCGCAAACATAGTCACAACCTTAAATCTTTCGTTGAAACATCAGCGAGCTGACAATTCGGTATTTACTATGGTTATGTCATGTGTCAAACTCATATAAAAACTCCGACGATCTGAAGAATGCACGAAGTTACATTTGTGAGCTCGTCGATGTTTTTGACAGCGATGTGATGCTTAGTGAATTGCACTCCATGAGACGTGGCAATCCCAACAACATTCTGAAAGTGTGATTATACTAGACCTTAGACCATAAAATAAGGGACAAGACTCGCATTAGCATTCCTATCTGCCAAGTTACAGGATTAATTGATCATTTGCATTTACATACAATTTTATAACTTATCCCTAAACGAGACAGCCTATAAATTCGGAACAATAACATCAAACTAGTCTGGTTTGGGGTTCACACGAGAATATTTTTTACAATCAAAATTAGAATCTAAAGTAATGGAATAAAATCCAAAGTTGCGGATTTCATGCAACCTCGTCTCCCGCAAAAAGTGGCATAAAAGATTATTGGTAGAATTACACGCGTAACTCTTCCATTATAAGGTCTAAGTACTTTTTTTTTAATCCATGTCAGAGGCCGTAAAGCGGTCTGAAAAAACTCTGACACCAGGGCTCTGCCAAGACAACAAAAAAGAAATATTTTTAATTTTTTGTAATAAATAGTCTTTTAGAGCTTTAGCTTGGAATCAGAACATTGTACAATTGTTGAAATGATCTGACTCGTCGTCGTATAGCCCAGTCATTTTACGGAGTTTTATTAGGCGGGGTAGGGAGTAATTACTAATTGGACTTTTAAACTGTAACCGGAACCATTAAGAGACAAAAAGACTATCTTAAAGCATATTTAAAAAAAATCGCTACGCAACATATAAATCAAAATTATGTGTCCCAGAAGGATTTTAAATTATTCATATTAATACCAATGCCGTCATTTGACTCAGATTTAACAATATAAATTATTTTTGAGCAATAAAATACGCAATTAAATTTAAAAAATGAGGTATTTGTTAGAAAATACGAATATATTTTTCGAAACCTTCTAAGCAGACAAAAATATTCTCACCAAGTTTGTAGTATGTATAATGGTAAAGCCGAAATATGTGCAAAAAATAATTTACCATCAGGTTTTTTAGAACTAGATAATAGCTAAATTTTAAAATTGGAACTGTTGACTGCTGACGTGATTTTGTTTTAATTTTGGTACATTTCTAAGCTCAAATCGCCTCTTAAATACTATACCGAAAAAAAATATCAATTATTAATTAGTCCCGGCTCAAAACGTAAAATGACTGGGCTAGTAGTGGAACTTTGTTATTGGAAGCGATCACCGAAGTTAAGCAACGTCAGGACCGGTCAGTCTTTGGATGGGTGACCGTTTAGTATTTCATCTCGACCGGTACCGCAGGCAGAACTATTTCTGCATTTCACTGATATTGGTGCAGTAGTTTACTGGTATTCTGAAACGTTTTAGTATGGATGGAATTGATTTAAACACACCTAGTGTCCAGGTTGGCCTGGTTGTCCCGGGTAGCCGCCGTATCCACCGGAACCTCCCTGTCCGCCATAGGGGCCATCGTAATAGCTGCCTCCACCATTCCCGCCCTGACCGCCCTGGCCCGGTCCTTGTGGTCCGCCGCCGTAACCGCCACCCCAACCGTTGGGGCCACCACCGCCTCCGCCGTTAGGGCCGCCACCGCCCCCACCGTTAGGGCCGCCACCGCCCCCACCGTTAGGGCCGCCGCCGCCCCCACCATTGGGGCCGCCACCACCACCCCAACCGTAAGAGCCACCTCCTCCGCCACCTTGTCCGCCACCGCCATGCTGAAAAATTGGTTAATCAACCATTAATTTACAAAGCTACATGTACCGAATAAATTATCGTTGCCGATGTTGACTACAGCGATTGCATAATTAGGAACGTCTCTGATCAAATCGATTTCCTGGTCCTTCAGGGCCTCTAGTTGTCTTCGCAATTGCGTGACTTGCGTAACTTCGCAATTGCGTGAACGTTTTCGTTCCCGTGTCAACTTAGTACAATGAAGTTGGGACGGAAATGGTCGCGATATATCGATGATCGAAAGTCCGGGTACAGGGCCAGATTCGGGAGGTAAGGACGAGAGAGTCCATAAATATTATGCTTAGCGCATGTAATGTATAATGCACTACCATACCGATATGATCAGAGACATTCAGGCATCATCATCATCTCTAATGCTCTAACCGTATACGTGTATTCGCCTCTGACCCCATAAGTTACTCTAGATTTAAACTAAGGTAAGGATTAATTATTCCGCAGCCTGTTAGTTAGCAACACTCATAGAAATCTAGAGAGATGCCAACCAACGCGCTGAGTACGAAACCTAGTGTCGTATCGCCACCAGTACCACGCGATTGAAAGTATTTTGTTAGCTTGAATGTGCTCATTATCCATTGCGGTATCAGAACTCAACGTTCGAATAATCTTTAGTACTACGCAAGCATTGTAAACTATTTACACATAATATATCGACTGGCTTTCAGCCTCATAATATATTGAATCCTTACTGTCGCGAGCAATGTGTTCCATTTTTGCGCATATTGCTGCGACACTGGCCCCGCCCCCTTTTCACATCTCCCTTTAGTTTTTGTGATCTGTGGCAACACTGCTTTATCTAGGTGGCATTGTGTAAATAATATTATAATCCAACATTTTCCATCCGTTTATTACTATTGCTACTGTAGGCAGAGCTTTATATTTGCAAAGAAATTGATAAAAATGTCACCGAACAATTTTCGAGTAAGTCTGAGGTGGTTTTGCTGCGGCTATGGCAAAGTCCATCTCCACAGATTACTTGTAACTACGTCCGCTTCCATGCTGTATCAGTGTGCTTTAGCGATGCTAAATTATTAGTCAAGCTATAGAGTATTTTCAAGCCACCTCTTAATAGGCTTCTGACTTGGCTCAATTACAAAGTGATTACATTTTCCTTGTTTTTTATGAGACAACCCATTAAGTATATGCCAAACAAACCAAGTTAAATAGCTCAATTTCCATTTAATTGTATTTTATATTTCTTTTAGTGATCGCTTTACTTTTCATTATTTCACCGTCTGCTTAAAAATAAATTTTTATTGCATTTGGAGTGTGGAGTCTATTATTTATTATTTGTTTATAAGGGCTTGGTCAATGACCAAATAGCTACTGCAACCTGGATAGATCTAGCTGTCAACCTAGACCTAAAGGTCATTTCCTAGGCCCACGGACTTCATGAACCGTGTTATGCTTTTGGAAGGGAGGTCCCTAATGTCAGTAGGTGTTATTATGTATCCACCTAGATGGCGACTCCTGCTGTGAATGAGCGCTTCGCATTCGCAGAGGAGGTGTATAGGCGTTTCCTCTGCTTCACAGCATAATCTGCCAGTGGGTGAATCTACAAGCCCCATTCTGTGTAGGTGTTTGTTTAACTTGCAGTGTCCTGTTAAGGCTCGTACTAAGAGCCTTAAGTCGTTGCGGTTTGAATTGATGGCGTCCGAGGTATGTCTGTTTGAAAAGCCGGTCACAAGTTCTTTCGCATGCCTCAGTCCTGATGTATCCGACCAGAGCTTACGGCTTTGGTCCACGGCCCATTCCTATAGCACACGTCTAGAGGTGTTGCGAGAGATGCCGCAGTAAGGAGTGTGGAGTCTATCTCGACTAATGTACAACCAATAATTCCCGGTCTATTAATTCTTTCACAAAATCTATCGTACAATGTTTTAACCGAAGCTACAAAGCTTTTTTATGGCACCCATATGGTCATGGCCCCCTCGGGGATTATAGTCGTGAGCATATGCTTATGGCCATGGTCAAAACGGCATTCGAATCCAGAAAGACAGGAGTGGTATGTTTCTATTTGACCAATTAGCGGCCGTAGCATGCAGACCAGCGAGCGATAGCGTTATAACACGTTCATCTGTCAAATTTTGGTGATACAACCGCCACGTCATATTATTAGCGTTTGACAGCAAAGCCCGCTTTTTTTTACAGTTTAGCGTGAGAGGTATCGACCACGAAGTTAAACGTGATGAAATTAATAGGAGTGATATCAGTAAAACTGAGAAGAAATTGACTCCCACAATCTTCTTTTATCGAGTCGATGGCAAGTCATTCTAAATTTTTCCAGCCCAGTATTTCGCCACACTGATAGTCTTTACTCCGGTCGACCTGAGTCGGAGTCCATTATATACTCCCACAATGTAAAAATATGAATGTTATCGTACGAGTTGAATAGAAGAATTTAGTTTTGTGATGTAGTAAGCTCCCAAGTCCCGTCTGTCTTAATTTGTCAATCTTTCATTTGATTTGAAATAAATATTTTTATAATTCAACTTACTCCTCCACTACCGCCGTAGCCGCCACCGCCATTGCCACCATTACCACCTCCTCCGCCGCCCCCTCCGCCACCGCCCCCTCCGCCCCCTGAAATTAATAAACACAAAATTCAAAAACTTAATCATCATTGATGATTCATCACATTATTGGACACTGCCGGCATATGGACACCGAACACTTAGCTGTAATTTCATACAAACGGGGAAAACTAACGAGAAGGGGTAGAGTATGTGCGATACTTATTGAGATTGAGCGGGAGAAATTATAAAAATTATGGCATTTTTAATTTTTAACAATTTTTTACGAATTTAAATGAAAATATGCAATAATGTTTCATAGACATAGACTCTACAGTACCTACATTAGTATCGTTGGTTATAGGTAATACCTACCTGACATAATTGATAGACGATACAGTATAATTACATCGCACTAGTCGTGATACCAACTTACATTGGTATTTCAGTATACATAGAAACAGAAGCAATCTCGTATTGAAAATTCCCAGGTAAATTATTCAGCAAGATTTTATCTTTGTATTTATTGATAGACATAAATCTATACAGATTCCTTTGATTAATTAGTTACATTACAGGTTATGATTGTATAACAATAACGATTTTATAATTATATGTAATTAAAGACTTTATCTATTCAAGCATAGACGAAGAATTTTTCGCTTACGCTGGTATTCAAGCCACAAAATATAAATAAAAAGAAAATATTTTATATCAGATAACTTATAGATAGTCCATACAAAAAATGTTAGCAGGTATAATAATATGCATCTACAGAGCAATTACGTATGATCTATACTATTATAAAACTGTAACAGGAAGTTTGTCTGTACATTGAAGATATTAACAAAAAAAAGTTACGGTAAGGTTTTTAGGTGTCCCTGATACCATTTCACCAATTTTTGGATTTTTTGTCACTCTGTTTGTTTGTGTGTTTGTTTGTGTGTTTGTTTGTGTGTTTGTTTGTGTGTTTGTTTGTTTGTTTGTTTGAACGAGTATCACGCAAAAACTACTGAACCGATTTTGATGAAACTTTGTTTGTTTGATAGCTTATGATCTGACTTAAAATCTGGTATATAATTTGTGCGGACGAAGTCGCGGGTTAACGCTCGTAAAGAGAATAAATCAATTCAGATATTTTGTTCCTGGCTGAAAATTTTAAAAACATGGAAACAATATTTTTATGTACCCAAAGAGTTTTCATTACAACCAATAATAATTAAATAGAATACCGGCGGAATAATAGTTTATGAGAAAAAAATTACATTTAGACTGTGGTTTAGACATTGTGTCCAAAAAACGTAGTACTCTCTATTAAGTCTGTGTGTCCAAATCAAAAATTAAAATGATTTCATCCTTTTCGGTTTAATGGCGATTGACAATATTTTTTTCAAGCCATATTGTCAGTTCACTTCTAATAATGGTAGAATTAATAAAAAGTTTTTATTCATGCACAATATTTTTGTTAAAACTATGTAATAAAATCTCTTCAGTGACTCTATCTATCTATCTATACTATTATAAAACTGTAACAGGAAGTTTGTCTGTACATTGAAGATATTAACAAAAAAAAAGTTACGATATGGTTTTTAGGTGTCCCTGATTCCATTTCACCAATTTTTTGATTTTTTGTCTGTCTGTTTGGTTGTGTGTTTGTTTGGGTGTTTGTTAGTTTGTTTGTTTGAACGAGTATCACGCAAAAACTACTGAACCGATTTTGATGAAACTTTTTTTGTTTGATAGCTTATGATCTAACTTAAAATCTGGTATATAATTTGTGCGGACGAAGTCGCGGGTTAACGCTCGTTTTTTTATATTTTTACTATGGGCGCCGGGCTTGCGCCGGGCTAGTAAGCCATCAACAAACATTTCGAGGGTATAAAGTAACTACATTGTAAAAAGTTTACTAAGGAAGCTTGGATTAACTACATCGATTTTTATACAACGTGTTATTGAATTAACGCAAAACTAGAAAGTAGTTTATTTAGAATCGAGAGCAGAATCGAATTATCATGGTTTCAACATAGGTAATTTTTATCAAAATATTAAATAATTTGTTGGTAAAATTTATAATTTACTGAACCCGATGTCAACCCACCGCACGGGTACACTCACCCTACTTACTACCAAAACAAGATTATAAAAATGTAACCATGAGTACGTTAGCGCTTTCATTCATTGCTGAAATGATAACGAATCATTTTTGCCTCAAAACTTAAAATGCGAATAACTTTAAATTTTAAGTATCAAAATAATGAAATTATTCTTTCAATCTAATTATTATTAGACGGCCCGGTAGCACAGTCTGTAGTGAACCTGCCTGCTGTGCCGAGGGTCGCGGGTTCGAATCCCGTAAGGGACAAATATTTATATGATGAATATGAATATTTGTATCCGAGTCATGGATGTTTGTATCTATATATGTATTTTTCAACACACTTGCTCATGAAATGGCCCTTATTTCACCGCAATTAGGCACATAATGACACCTTTAATCAAACTGTGACTTTTTCATTACTATTATTCACAAGTGAGTTATAGGTTTATTTTTTATTGGTTGAGTTCAAGAAGTTTAGATAGTAGGTATCTAAACTTCTTGGTTGAGTTCTTGAGTTGCTTTGTTCTTAAAAAAGTTTCGATACAAAAAAGATCATATTCACTAGCACAAATAAATTCTCTAAATAAACTTTTTATTTACTAAATAAAATGATTTTTTATTATTATTTTCTTCACAAGTGTGTTGAAAAACGTCTTATGATACACGTGTGTATTGATGATTACCGTCCTCGGCTCTCTTAAGACCCTCGCCTACGGCTCGGGTCTCAATGGCGCCTCAGCGGTAATCACCAACATTACACACTTGTACCATAATGTACTATTATATCGTTGTCTAGTCATCATAATACAAGTCCAGGTCCTTTACATGTGACTAGATGATTTGTGTGACAATGTCAAAGATATTTATTTATTTTGTTATAAATCAGTTGGGGTGTATGAGGTTTAGCTCTTATTCATTAACACGTTGTACAT
The DNA here is from genome assembly GCA_927399405.1 of Agonopterix arenella. Lineage (NCBI taxonomy): Eukaryota > Metazoa > Arthropoda > Insecta > Lepidoptera > Depressariidae > Agonopterix > Agonopterix arenella. Next base: position 3,623,703 of record OV656691.1, read on the forward strand.
GTAGCAATAGAATAGAATCATTGAATAGAATAGAACCAATTTCAGTCAACTATTGTTAGGTATATATACAATAAAAGCAGTGGCGTAGCGTGCCTTAGAGGGGCCCTGTATCAAAATTTGTTGGGGGGCCCAAATGAAGGGTAAACATTCTTCCACAAAAGGAAGAAAAATTCTCTCTCATTGAGTTAAAATAATTATATATTAAATAGACGTTATTACTGACAATTAATAATCCCATGAACTAAGCTTGTCAAACAATTAAAATCAAATAAACACTTTTCTTGCCTTTTGTTCGGCGAACTTATTTATTAAATCATTTATAGACGATAAGGATTTCAGTTTTTCTAAATGTTCCGCCTCTATAGACAATAGTGACAAGTCTGATTACCTTTCCTGTCCCATTGAAGTCCGTAGACAATTTTTTATTAGTTTAAATTTTTGGAGTGTAAACTTTAGGCACGTTGGGCACTTTTCATGATATGATTTTTTTTCTCGGGATGTTGAGGCCTAAGAGTTTAAGTGACATTGTGGATAACATTTTACGAATTTTTGTTATACATGTTTAGGGCCCCTGTAGCCCGGGGGCCCCGTATCATTGATACGGCTGATACGGCGGTAGCTACGCCCCTGATTATAAAAGCATTGTTGAATTCTGTTCTTATGTTAAAACCGATTTAATCCTGTCCTGATGTCCTTGTGGACATCATTTAATTAACTAACTGTTATGATAATTAATTCGTGTTAACCCTGTGACTCCCGGCTTGAAATTATCATTTTTATCAGCTTAAACTACGGTCAAACCAGATACTCTCTTTCAACTATAAGTACCTACATCATTGGCACTCCATACAACTTATTATTTCCCCTTGTATTTTGTTGCACCATGTATAGTTCTAAGTATATTATTTTATTTGAGAATGATAGTTATATTATTCGACATTATCTTGGACGTTCTATTCTATTTTTTTAACCGACTCCAAAAAAGGAGGACGTTTCTTAATTCGATTATATTTTTTTAAATATGACTGCCATCTTGGTTATGATTATTTTGCCAATGTCTAGTTTATGTAGCGTCTATGTGCTTGACGTTGTACGGCAGTTTATGTATTTTGGTGACTTCAAGGATTGTTTTTCGAAAAGAACACTATCTTGAGCCACCTCTGGAGCTTCGTTGTAGGCCCGGGAGGGTAAACAACAATCGACAAGGGACGCGATTACCCAATAGCAGACCTACAACGCGACTCCATCTTAGGCGTTATTATATCTTTACGTTACAAAAAATGGTAAGACCAATAGCTTAATTTTTTTTATCTCCGATCTGGTTTTCAATACCGTTTCGAAACGAAATAAAGAAAATAAAATTAAAAGATCGATGGCATGGATCGTTGACCTTAGTTCAGCAAATATATCTTGTTTTCCAGTTAAAATTAAACTGCATTACAGTGCAATACAGTTCATATTTTTAAGCGCGTCGTAAAAAGACTTTGGTAAACGTTTCATTTAAAAGTTAAAGCACGAATGAAGTTCAATATCATTTGAATTGCGCAGCGCAGCGTTCCAATGTCATGATCATGATCATGACGAGAAGTTTATTCCGAAATATCCCGAGCGGGCTGCATACAAGTAAACGAAATTAGATAATAGATTAAACTATTTATTTGCAAAGTAAGTTGAGCGTAGGCGGCTCAAAATTAGCTTGTGTGATAATGGTTCATGCCATTTTGTATGCAGATTATGTCTAATGTTAAAACTATTGATAGTCTTTTGATATAGTTGCATAATATTGAAATATAATTGACAAATCATCATCGTAACGTCATGACGTCATAATTATCATGTATAGAAATTGTTTGTTTCGTTTTAATAAATACCTAAAAATGCAATTGTCATATTATTTGGCATTTCGAACATTTTTATTTTAGGCATTTTTTAAACAGCACTCTAGTATTTTTTGTAACCATAGTAGTCAACAATGAATTCCAAATCAGGTTTATTCCGTATGTATGGACCTTAGGTGACGAAAGATACGTGCAGCGGCAGCGAAACGAACAAGGAAAATAGCAACAAAATCAAATAAGTAATGCAGAGAACTTTCTAACGGTAGAAATCGAATACCAGTATGACAAGTATTTTTCTAACATCCTATCTAGTAAATGCTGTAGAACTACATATTTTTAAATGAAAACGCAATATGTCAGTTTCATAAGTGATCTGATCACTGATCAGAGAGTATGAACATTTGAATTTTATGTACCTATAATTATATGTTATACAAAATGTTACTTTGGATATACAGGGTGTAAGTGACAGCCTGGCAAATACTGAAACGATGAATTCAGACCATCAAACTGAACAACTTTCACTATGAAGCTCAGGAAACATGAAAAAAAATTAACTGTTTCGTACAAAACAGATGTAACTACTTAACTCAAATGTACGCATTGCAAGCAATGCATGCATGCATTCAATGCATGCTAGGATTAATTTAACATTTGTATGGAAAACGTTGAGCTACGATAACTTTGAAACTATACATATTTTAACGAAAATCACCGATATTGGTTTCTAGATTGTATTTATAATTTTTTTTTTAGTTAACACTTAGTAACTAAAACGTTACTAAATGTTCAAACTAGGATGCAACTTCGTTTTGTATGGAAGGTCGTACGAACTGTTTGCTTGTTGTTTAGGTTAGGGTTGCGTGTTTTGTAGAAGGTATCTTCTCGTTATTTGAAAGACATACAATTTAATGAAAGATAGGTATAGCAATGATCTTCAATATCTCTGCTTTATCAGTCATTGTTCATTTTTCATATTTTTTTATAAAATACATAATCATGAAACCTGTGTTCAAAGGAAACCCTAAATCTAAATATTTGAATTAGTCTGTATAAAGAGATCAAGAAATGACAATTAAAAATATTTTTTATGAGTTACTTCGATACTTTTAAAATTTGGTGCGAATTCTTATGATTTTCGAATTTTATTGCCTTGGATTAGAAGGCACCACAGTGACATAACGAAAGACAAGCCCGTCAAAAATAGGTATATCTACTAAAATGACTTAGTCTAGCAGAGGTGAGGTGATTCGGAAAGGGTCAAGGTAGTTCAGTGGGGGATACGCCTTAATATGACAGGTCTACCTGTTTTCAATAGTACGAAACTTAATATTTTGTTTTTGAAGGTAGGCTAAGGCAAGTTGACTGGTGACGAGGGTCAAGTTGCCACATTTGACGCTATATTTTGAAGTCATTAGAATACTTGTTTTCGAGCTACTCTTAATTCTTATCGACTTTTTCCTTATTCAATATTATGTAAATTAATATTTTTGTATACGTCCGATAATTATTGTTTATGTAATAATTAATAATAAAGTCATGTACATATTGAAAATTATCTATTCGGTTTCTACGTAGGAAAATTATTGTTTTTATGCGAAGTGCATTTAATGCTTACATCATATGTTAAGGGGTTCTTTGGACCATAAAACTGAATAATGTTTACTATTCAACTATTTCATACATCTGAGACGAGTAGATATTTACTTTTTTTATGGAACAACGACTGACGACGTTTTATCCGCTAAACAGGGTCCTTCTTAATATGCTCACACTTTTTAAGGGGATGATCAGACCATCGAACTGCACAACTTTCTCTATGGGACCAACATCGAAATCGGGAAAAAAATAATATCAGCCGTCCCATACATTTGGCTCGAGTAGGCAGTTTTGTATGGAAGAGCTGATTATTTCGCGATTTCAATATTGATGCCATAGAGAAAGTTGTTCAGTTTGATGGTCTGATCATTATCTTAAAAACCGTCCACATATTAAGTTGGTCCGTATAGGGCTCTTACAAAAGCTACTTCAAGATGCTTCAAAAGGCTAAACTTGAACCTGATTTCACTTCCTTGTAGTTCTCCACGAAATCACAATATACTAGTCACGCAGTATCAGCACCTAGATCTGGTGAGTTTCGTGAGATCTAAATCTGAAGATCAAGATCATTTTAGTTACAATCGGTAACATTAATCATTACACATGCAACACTCATAGATGTGCTCACAGATGATGATGAAGAACGCTTCATGAGCTTTCGTACAGTGCACGAGATCACTCATGCACCCGTATGAATCGGGCACACGTAACACTGATGATAACATATAATTGCTTCATAACCATCATCATCATCAAAGGTCGCTTCTAAATCGTGCTTCTTAACTTTTAACCTCGTCAATGCTACCCTATTTAATAAACTGATAATTCGGGGTACATTACTGAGAATATTAGGACATTATGTCTGCTGACTACGTGTTTAGCGTCATTAATAACCAGCAATGTACCGAGAATCGTCATTGTAAATTACAATTTTGTCATGTTAATTAAACCTGCAATTTACTGCAGACTTTTTCTCAAAGCCAAATCGTCACAAATCGCAAATTGAAAGGCAGATCGCACGATCGCAAAACCGTTCTAGGCCAGTAAGGATAGCGTGTACTTCTCCCCTCCACCAGCTCCACCGTTCTTTTTAATTTGCCCTTGATCATTAGCTTGCGATCAATTTGCACGCATCAGCACGTCACACACTGCTTGCCAGTCAGTAGTCTTTACTCGACTGTATATACAAAATTAGCTGAAACAATTTTAAAGGGATGCTTAGACCATCAAACTGAACAACTTTCTCTATGGGACCAATATCGAAATCGCGGAAAAAATCCGCTGTCCCATACATTTAGGTCGAGTACGATTGTATGGAACAGCTGATGTTTTTTTTTCGATTTCGATATTGGTCCCAAAGAGAAAGTTGTTCAGTTTGATGGTCTGATCATCCCCTTAAAATAGTTTCAGCTAGTTTTGTTAGACCTTATATACGATCGTTTTCCCTACTGCTTGATTAATGTATTGGGACGTAGACTGTATGGATGCATGTGTGTTTGTAATCTTGTTTTGTAGAGAGAAGAGTCGTTAAACTTTATGTTCCGCAGGGATATTGGCTGGACAGGTTTTTGTATGCATGAACAAGACCTTTTACGTTGGAACATGTTATGAATATGCAATATTTATCCTGGTCCCGAGTGGCCTAGGTCTGAATACTTATTACCGAAGGGGATGCCGATAAAAAATGTAGGTAGATAATAAAATTCAAAAATAATATAAAATTTGCAAAAAATTTCCAAAATTAAGATTAGGTAAAAGACAAAGAGCAAGATCAAAAAATCTAACCGGTTTCTTCTTTTAAACAAAAACTTTCAATCACACAATAAAATAACGTAAAAATATACCTAATAGATAATTATATAAAAATCTAATTACCTCCTTAATAATTTTGAATTCTTAGAGATCACAAATATGTAAAATTAAATGGGACTGTTACTTAAGGGGGTGCTTCAGACCATCAAACTGAACAACTTGCAGTATGGTACCAACACTGAAATCGCAAAAAAAATTCCGCAGTCCCATATAACTTTATCATAACTCGACTGAAATGTATGGGACAGCAGATTTTGTTTCGCGATTTCGATATTGGTTCCATAGAGAAAGTTGTTCAGATTGATGGTCTGAAGCACCCCTTTAAGTAAGTGTCGCATTTAATTTTACACCCTGTATACAATTAACTAGGAATGTTATCGACTTTTCAAAATTTGTTGTTAAAGCTTTACTAAACCGTAAATAAATTTATTAGCTATGATATTTTTATGTAAGGAAAAAAAAAAACTAACAGAAATTTAAACTCAAAATTGCAATAGTACGATTTAACATTTACGTATTACATTACGATTTTCGTTTAAAAGTCGAGTCATTTCGTATTTCGTAGTCATTTAAAACGAAAAATGAAACTTTAATATAATTTCCAAGATACTTTTTTTAAAAACCTGTCTGTATGCATGAAGAACTTCTTGTTATAATTTCTTTCAAACCGGTTCCAATACGGTAGGTACTAAAAGGTAACCAACATTATTTGTAATCAAATTAATTACTTAAAGGTAGCATATTAGCAGTTATGTGTAATTTTTTACCCAGGGGAAAGTTGTTTAGTTTGCTAGTCTTAGCATCCCCTTAAAAACCTGTCATGTGTTCAAATTAACAGAAAATTCTAATCCGCGACATGGGCTTCGTCAATCTAGATTTACATCTTTTATATAGCGGATATACCAGCTTCGACAATGGCAAACTTTAAATTAATGTATCTAAGTTATATTTACCTGCGAGAGCAGATGCGCAAACGCTGAGCGCCAAAGCGATACACACTAACCGCGCCATTCCTATGTAGGTACTGCCCCAAGTTGGTCTGGACAATGCTTTTATATGCGAACAAATTAGAGGCTAGGCTAGGCGTACACTTTTGGTTCCGCGATGGATCCAATGCTGTTAAAAATTTTTAACCTTCATAGTTTTAAGTCATTTTCACTTTATGTTAAAATTATATATATATTTTTTTTAATTAGCTAAGAAAATAAAGTTCAATTCAATTCAAATATACTTTATTTTACACCAAAACATAAACAGTAAAATACAGAAATAAAAATACAAGAGGCACAGAATAGGCGGTCTTATCGCTAAGAAGCGATTTCTTCCAGACAACCGTAAAAAATTGTAAGAAAGATACCGGGCTTTCCATTAGAAATACAGTCAGACTTTATGTGTGATAAGAATAAAGAAAAATTATGAAAGTTTTACAGTATTAAATTGTCTAAAAGTTAAATAAATAAATGCAGTGGAAGTCAAGTACCGTACCTTTACATGGCATTTAAAGTATATTTACTCAGGTACTCTGGATCCAATTACCACAACAGAAAAGTTTTATACCTGAACTCTTAAATAAGGATTAATAGAGCAAGTTTTGTATTAAATTAAAAACATGTCTTAAAGTGATGTCGATGCCGTCAGCGTTAAACCGAAGATCGGATCCGGTTTGGCAGCAATAAAAAGGAAAGATGCCAAAAATAAAATGTTCTCCAAATTCAAATCATCATTTTCAAAAATCGTCTGCTATACTACATGTAAAATTTCCAAAGTACCTATTATACAGGGTGTCAACTTAAATTCGTTACATAATTAAAAAGTCTTCCTAAATATGCCGACCGTCAAACCTAATAGTACTCTGTGGCCAAACTGAACAACTTTCTCTTTGGGACATACAGAAACTTATTCAGTTTGTTGGTCTAATCATTCCCTTAAAAAACCGTCAGCATATTAAGGAGGACCCTGTATCCATCAATCTGAACCAACCACCAACTGCTGAGAGTACCTTCCGAAAGTTGCTAGTGAGCCTGCCTGCATAGCCGAGGGTACGGCCAAGTTGCATAATATGCACCCACCCATCCACTCAGATATACATTATTATATTATATTATGTTATATTTTTATTATATTATATTATATTATATTATATTATATTATATTATATTATATTATATTATATTATATTATATTATATTATATTATATTATATTATATTATATTATATTATATTATATTATATTATATTATATTATATTATATTATATTATATTATATTATATTATATTAATTATAATCAATCAATCAATTATACTTTTTTTGGGAATTTTCTATTTGTTTCTGAGGGAAAGTTGTTCAGTACCATGGTTAGAATCATCCTTTAAAGTAGTCCAACTGTTTACCCTAACACCCTGTAGTACTCTGTGATATTATTTATCCGAGTAGGAGTCTACGCATAGGTAAGGGCGTACGTCGTCAGTCCCAATTTAATTCGGCTGGACGCAAGTCCAAATGCTGAAGATTTGTATGAAGAATACTATTATTTGCAATGAGTAGACAACTGCATCTTTTTATTTATCTATTATTATTATAGTCTATAGAATTTGATAATATGGTCCTTCTTACTATTTTGACGGTTTTTTAAAGAGATGATCAGACCATCAAACTGAACTTTCTCTATGGATGTTCAAAATTGCAAAAAAACTTCCAATCAATTACAAAACTGCAAACCTACTCGACCCGTGACGTCCCAAATATATGGGACTATGGGCTAAATTCTTTTTGAAATTTTCGATGTTGATCCTGTTGAGAAACTTGTTCAGTTTGATGGTCTGATCAACCCCTTAACCGTCAGCATTATTAAGAAGGACCCTGTATTTTATATTTATTTATTTCTTTTACCTGAATGTCTGCGGTCTGCCTAAAGTAACAGAAAGGATGTATAATTTAACATTTTAATTTATTCTTTATCTGTACGATTTAGATTCCACTTTGCGTTTTTTTCTTTCCATTCTCATGGCTCTAAAACAAAGCTCCGCATAGTAATTTATAAAGTGTTTTGTTTACCCTGTAACAACGCTAGATTTCGTAAGTAACATATATCAATATAATATGTATTATTTTATTACCGAATTATGCAGTAAAAACCTTGAACTAAATTAATAGGTAAGTGTTAAAAATTAATTACTTTAAATTTATTCTACATTAAAACTGCAAAAATACAATCGATTAATCCCTTAAAATATATAGGTACCTACTGTTAAATAATTAGGTTGCAATTAATACAATTAGTTGCATGGACACGTAGCTAGGCGAAATGATGGTAGGTGGAGCATGCAAAGCCTTAACAGAGTGGGAGGTTAGGCAAAAGAGCAGAGGGTCGTCCGGCAAGGCAGGCTGGATAAGTATCGACAAGACCTGGATGCGACTGGCACGAGAAGAATGGCAAAATAGGGAGGAGGCTCTGCTTTTACTTCAGTATTATAAAAGTACTCCTTATTTGTAACTTTCGAAAATATTGCAAGAAAGAAATATTATTTAACACGTTCCGGGACAGTGACCGGCTATAGCAGTCATAACAATAAAAGTTCTATTGTGTCTCGTTCAACGCCTCGGAACGTGTTAACGACTTTAGTCTCTAAGGGTGTTTTGTAACATTTTCTTCTTCTTGTAGTGCCATCTCCTATATGGAAAATTTTACAAGCCCTATCCAAAAACACCTTTGGAGTAGAACTACCACTTTTCTACAGTGTCAGAGATCACATAACCCAAAAACTATATCTTTTTCATACCACAGAAACATTTTGTGATTTTAGTAGAGTAGATTTCCCCCTTACCAGGATTAGGAACCGATATGGTTCAAACAATGGAATGATGTCACTAAAACCAATTCATATCTCAAGCACGCCTTGCTTTATGTTATGATAGCCTTCATTGCAAATATTTACTCCAAACACGCGTTACTATTTTTTTCCACACATTCTATCTTCTATCACTCATTCAATTCTATCTTTTCAAAAACTGTATTACATTCTATCGCATCCCATTTTACCACCTTAGGGGTTCAATTTCTTACATTATAAAACTGCAGTGAAATCAGCAATAGAGACCTTATATCATGATTCAAAAATAGCACTTTAGGCCAAGTGCGAACCACACAAAGTGTAGGGTTCCGTACTTAGTAATTTTATTTCCACTGCACTGAGAGTTCACACCATGGCCCTCTAGGTCCCTAAACTCGGTCTTCCAGACCGGACAGTTCCACAGAATAGGTAATTGTACATACAGTGTAGAAATTACAGGGGGCTCGCATTGTAGCCAAATTTTTAGCGAGGTAATTCAACAGCTTAACAGTTTTTTTTTTATTTATTACTTTATTTCAGACAAAACGGTACAAAAATTTATTAGAACAGGCCCATATTATAAATACCTTAACATGTAATGCAACAAAACATGCAACAAAACAAAATTATTAAAACACAACACTACTCCCTAGGGTTTTTGTCCTCGCTAAGCGTCTAAACACGACTCTGGTATGGCCTAGTTCGGTGATCAGGAACGACTTCAGGTGAGCGACGACGGGGACTTTGAAGACGGGGAAAAAGGCCTTAAAATCTGTAGACCTGCTCTCCAGTTCCCGTATGGTGAGGATCACCGGGAGAGGCCCGTCATCCTTAGAACGCTGGTGCTGAACGGTAACTTAGGATATCGTCCGCAGTTGTTGTCTTACTGTCCAAGTGAGAGATGTATACCCGAGTCATCGTAACAGCTTTTTATGCTGGATAAAAAATGTACCACACTGCTTAATTTGACGATATCCAAAGCCGGAGATATGGAAAGCCTTACGGACGGACGGACGGACTGGACGAATTTGTAAGGACTTAGGGAACCCAAATAGAGGCTAATGAAAAGCCATAGGTACAAAAATTTTTCATTCGATGACGGTATGTAGTAAACCTGCACTTATGCAACTGGATATTTAGCCTCGAACGATACATGAACGGTGTGCTATTAAATAACATCTGCATACAATTAAAATGATTCAATAGACCTATTGTACTCCTTCGTGTCTTTACCCTTAGTTCAAACTTTGTAACTGATCTATAATGAGCTCTATTACTACGAGAGTTAAGAAGATTATCCAATAATTTATTCGTAGAACCACTACTGATGTCAGCTGGTACAACGTGAACCTTATGACGGATAGAATTCTCAAACAATAATGGTTCATAAATCTAAGAACCTTAGAACTGTTTCAGGATGGCGTTTAAGATAACGGGAAAAGAGATGTATTTTCTTGTAGAACTTTCCTCAATATAAATGCATAAGTTGTGATGTTCAAACTAAGCACTAGAATACCGTTAGTACAGCTAGTTCCAGTTATAAGGAAGTTACAGTATTCTTGAAATTTAGAAAAATCTTCACTCAAGAATATGTGTAACATAAACAAACATACCTTAGACCCATTTGTATTCTATCACCTTTTTTTTTCCTTGAAATTTGTTACAAAAATTGGAAACATCTTGTATATGACGTGGAGGGAACCAAGCAAACACTATTACCGCTAGCCGATTGTCCAGGGACAGGAATACCTTTTACATGCGCGTGCACATATTATTATGAATTTATGAGCACACAATTTTGAACAGAATAGAATTATTATTTATCTGTGATAGAACTTTGTCTTCAATTTGACTTGACTTGAACAACATGTTAATAACCAATAATATTTGGGAAAAAGAAAAGAACTTACGGTAGTAATTATAGTAGTCTGTGATAGAACGTTGGACGTACGCGGAGAAAAATTATAATTTATAAACATTAATGTATATATATTTGAAGAAATAAATTTCATTTATTTATATTAAAGCACATAACATTAACCTAAAGAAAACAAAAAAAAAAAAAAAAAAACAAAACTAATACTACTTACAAATAAAAAATGTCCTCGAAATTTCTGCCGCTTGGCGGCAGGGTGCCCAGGAGGCTGGCAGCGTTACCTCTTTGTATGGCCAGGCTGATGCGCTGACCGAGGTAGCTGCCAGCCCTCTGGTCACCGGAGACCTCGATTAGGCGCGCCGATAATTCTTTAAATAATCGGCGCGCCTCTGGCCCCCACGGACCCAATGTCTCGACCCCAAACGGTGCAAATATGTAAGCCTCGCCGAGGTTTACATATAAGCGCCGTTTGAGGTTTTCCGCGGTAGCCGCCGCCGCACCCGCATTGGATGAGGTCGCATGGACGTGGGACGGTGCCAGTGTATCTACACAGGTAGCGTCCCAGACCAGCGACCTCCCCAATTTCTATGGAACGAGCGTTATTCCGTCGGGCCTCTTCCCATCGCTCCGTATTAGACCTCTAGGTTCTAAGATCGCGGGTACATTGGCAGTAACAAGGGCTCGACGGATAACGTCGTTCAATGTTGCGTGGCGTGACCAGCGGCCAGCGCTCCGGGAGCAGGAGAGTCCGTGGTGGCCGAGTTCGTTGATGGCCTCACCGCATTGGCAGCGGTGAACTCTACATGTCCGAACGCCCAGACGGAGACCAACTAAAACTGACAGGTATGAGTTGCTCAGTAGGGTGCCCAGATTTGGGGAGGGTAGTGCCTGCAACCAGTAGCCTGACTCTTTCTCAGAGACAGCGAGTAGGCGAGCGCGGTCCGTCTCGTTCTCGGCAGTCGATAGAAGATCGCGCTATTATATCCCCTATTCATGTTGCACTATTAGGCAAAGGGCTCCTTCCGTTCTCTCCAAGAGTCTTTGTTATGCGCTTCGATATGTCGGTTCATAAGTTAGACATAAATTTCGTCCCACCTTCGTCTAGGACCGCCGATTTCGTTTCGTGTCCTATATAATAGAAATTACATTGCTGAGAATGCTAGGACACATGAAGCACTGCAAGTTTAGCGTCATTAGTTGCCAGCAATGTACTCTGAATTATCATTGTTAATTTTCGCGTTTATTAAATAGGGTTCAGTTTGTAGTTGTTTTGGTCTATAATAACAGCATATTATGTTATATCTGGTATACGGCAGACATTAATAGCCCGAACTCACATTAAATTGGCAATTTTGGTGGCGACATCTATCACATGGGTTCTGGAGCGAATGAAATAATTTCTGATCCTGTCGATCAGTTTTAAGTCTGGAATGCTGCGCTCCATATAGCTCTCTGGCTTACCTTGAGACTGGACTTCTGATCGTTGGTCAAAGACAAAGAAAGAGTTTGAGCATCGTAGGTGAGAACCGACAGACAGATAGATAGCTATAACCAATTTATAATCATAATTACCTATTATACTTTTCCGTTTTATGGATAAAAAATGACAAAATAACACACATTTTATTTTATCCCAATTTAATGTTAAAAATAAATTTTTACATTATCAGGGAGTTTTCTCTTTTTTTTTATAAAATATAAAAAAAATATATACATAATAACTCAACATCAGCAGTATTTATAATAAATGAAAGCGCTTGGTCCAGGTGTAAAGTGAAGTCGTGATTTTAAATCTGAAACAAAGTATACATTTTATTTTATTTGATAGTTATATCATTACTAAGCATTGAACCTTAGTTTAGTTACGAGTTAGTTAGATGTTTCTCCGGGTACCTATGTAAAATGTATTTCATTAAATTACATATCTATACTATTATAAAACTGCAACAGAAGTGTGTCTGTACATTGAAGATATTAACAACAAAAAAAGTTACGATATGGTTTTTAGGTGTCCCAGATTCCATATCACCAATTTTTGGATTTTTGTCCGTCTGTTTGTTTGTGTGTTTGTTTGTTTGAACGAGCATCACGCAAAACCGATTTTGATGAAACTTTTTTGATTGATAGCTAATGATCTGACTTAAAATCTGGTATATAATGTCTGTTGGTAGTTGTAGCCGAGCTTCTGATCACCCCGATAGCAAATGGTCGTAAGCTTATGTATGTCTTTAATTAGTATATTTAAGTTTGATAAATAAATAAAAAAAAAAAAAAAAAAAAAGGGCTGAAGAGCTTATTTATTGCTTAACAGGGATTTGTAAGGAATTTTGATGAAGCATGTTGCTGAAGTAGATTTTATTTCTCTGTAGTTCATTGGTTATGTATAACCTTTCGACATAAGACTTAACTTAGTATATACCTATTGTCCTTAGTATCCACCACCACCACCCCCTCCATATGGCCAACCGCCACCACCGCCGCCCCCATAAGGACCACCGCCGCCGCCTCCATATGGACCGCCCCCGCCGTATGAACCATAGCCCCCACCGAAAGGACCACCGCCGCCGCCTCCATATGGGCCACCGCCACCACCGCCTCCCTGTAAAAGATACCAATGGAATTAAGAGGCTAGACTAGTACACATTTTTCCATACAAAGGTATTCCCGTTTCCTCCCTGGATAATGACACTAGAACAAAAAAAAAATATGCAATCTATGTTACCACTGCTATGTCCCTATGTTTTTTTTTTTCATAAATTAATTCCCAAATTTCTTCGTGAGCCCGCCTAACCTCTTAATGCTATAGTATAGGTAGTAGGTATGCCCGGTCAAAGGTATAATCACCTAATCATTCATCATCTTATAAACATCCCACTGCAAGATATTGGAGATACTCTTTCTTATACAGGGTGTTACAGAAGTAAGAATAAAAATTGAAATTTTTTATGGGGTGGTTTAGACCAACAAACTGAACAACTTTCACTATGGGACCAACATCGAAATCGCGAAGAAAAAAATCTTTTGTGCCATACATTTAGCTCTTAGAACATCGCAAACGCATCGCATCATGGCGATTATGGCAAATCTCCTCATTTTGGGGGAGGCCTATGTCCAGCAGTGGACGTCAATCGGCTGATATGATGATGATGATGGAACATCCGTTTTTTTTCCACGATTTCGATATTGGTCCCCCCTAGTAAAAGTTGTTCAGTTTCATGGTCTTAACCACCTTCTTAAATGTTTATTTGTATTTTTGTAACACCCTGTGTAGGGAGTCAGTTGCCTCAAGGTAGACCAGTTGTTGTCAAGCTGGCCTAATTTGACAGTCATTCAGATGTGCCCACTTGTGGGGTAAAACAAGCAAGTAATAAATGATAAATAAAATAAAAAATAAAAAAAGCCTTTTATTTCTTGCTCCTTATTAAATTCGTTAACAAAGATATTATAATTCAATTAGGCACTATACTTATACTAAACTCATATTAATTGTCAGATTTAAAAAAAAAAAAAAATATGATACTGTAGTAATAGTGTCCTCTCACAGAAAAAGTTAATAAGCAGAGAGCCATCTACTCCAGCATGCAGGCCCAGTACGGATTGGTGGAGGCATAATAAAAAAAAAATTATTGTAAAATAAATATTTACCATAAAGACAACTTTTTATTTTTATTTTACATTAATGTCATGTTTGTGAACAAATTGCTCATAAGTAAGTACCATAGAATTTTCAAGGTATACCATTATAATGGTATCCTCAGAGTACCTGGTACACCAATGAGGAAAATTCAAAAAATTATTTCGTGCAAAAACAATCCTATATTATCAATACTTAAAAAAAGTGGTTACTCAATAAGTACAACTGGTTATGTTATGGTTCGGTGAAAATAACAAAAAATGTTTGAACAATACATTTTTTGCGTGTTAAATCACGTCAATATTATGATGTAATATTTTTTTCAATACAACGTTTTTTATAAGTTGAATAGTTAAACTACACGTAGGATAAGTTCACGTGTGTTATCATTATGATGTTAAATGTAATTAACGATGTTTCTGAACCATTGTTGTGTAGTAACTACACTGGCCTGCAAAACTAAGTAACACACTTTTTAAATTGCAATAACTTTTTCAGTACACAAAATATACTTTCGAAATAAAAAGGACTCGAAAAAGAGTTTAATTTACAAAGAATAGTTACAAAGAAAGCTGATAACATTTGCCATAAAACGTTTTTTATTTTTAATCTCTAATTTCTATAGTTCAGAAAAAATTGAAATATTAAAAGTGAAGTACTTAGTTTTGCAGGTCAGTGTATTAAATAATGTATTTAATGTTATTTAAGTTTACTTCTCAATATAAGTGAAATGTAATTTCTTTTTGAGAATAACGATTTCTTTAACCACATAATCTGTGGTTATATGCTATTAAAGCCTAGGTACTATGAGTTTGTACTGTATGTACCATAGTATAAGAGAGACTATGGTAGGTACAGTCAGGTTCAGAGAAACCTAACCCTTCTATCTAAATCTTTATAAGCGTAAGAGGGCTAGATTTCTCCTACTGTCGTTTTTACCCGCATTGTGTATATCAAAATTAGTTCTCAAAGGAATTTATAGGACGGTACGAAAATCTGTTTAGAAATTGGTGTTAAACTTCTTTATTTTCTACTGTTTTGTCTATTCTTGTCATGGCAGGTGAAATGGTGCACAAGCAAAGCATCTTCCTCAATGGAACTAATATCAAAATATCGTAAAAATCCGTTTATTATTCCCCGTAGTAGTAGAAATAGTTCCGTGGAACTACTGGGAATTATCTGCTACAAATAAAACTGCAATATCTACACGACCCAGATATATAGGATAGGCAGCTAATATTTTTTTTGCTATGTTCTACTTACCCAGCCTCCGCCGCCACCACCACCTGAAAATAAATAATCAATTTAAATAATGTTTTCTTAATAGTAACTTTTATCGAGTGGTTACTAGTTTAATGTTTGTTTTCGAGCTGAAAATAATGATTAAAAGGCTTTCCCATTATTTCTCCGAGGAAACTGAATGAGGTTACTGTCTACGGATATATAATATACGAGCGTTAACCCGCGACTTTGTCCGCACAAATTATACAGGGTTACAGGAAAAGCCGTGCTAGATCCGTTAAGGACGTGTAGTACTCATCATTTCTGACTTATTTCACTATGAAACACCCTACCCCAAACTTAACCGTTTCCGAGATATTCGAATTGCCGATTTTTTTGCTATTAAATTATTATTTTTTTATTTTGCGTCTCTTACTACTATTATTATTTGATTTTTAGATGTAGGATAAGATGCTTTATGACGTTAGTTATTAAAATCATACATAAGCTAATTAAATAGGCCGTAGTAGACGAGTGAAAGTTAAGAAAATTAAAAAAAAATTAGAAAGTTTATTTTCTTCTGAGGGATATCTAAAAAAATTATTACAGCAGTTGTTCTGCAGATGAGCTTTAAAATATCTACGTTTCATCAGCTATCTAACGAGGTATAACAATCTAGGGTTTTATTTAAATTCATAAAAAAAACGTAGATTTTCGGCGACAGGGGAGACGAAAAAGTGTAAATTTACTCCTTAGTCCTAGAAAGTAAAATAAAACAATAGGTAAGCATGAAATGACATTTATTAAAGGTTTCAAATTTCATGTTCTACATGTCTGCCTCTGTTTCAAATACATCTTCGCATTATTCTACGAAGTTCTTTTTACTACGCCAGTGGTCAATGTTCTTCTCATTTCATTAGCTGCATTCACAATCCTTTGTCTCAATTCTTCCACAGACGAAATTTGATTTGGCTCGCTATAGACCTTTTTCATTATAAAATTAAAATTCTAATATCTCGGAAACGGTTAAGTTTGGGGTAGGGTATTTCATAGTGAATAAGTCAGAAATGATGGGTACTACGCGCCCTTAACGGATCTAGCACGACTTTTCCTGTAACCCTGTATACCCGATTTTAAGTCAGATAATAAGCTATAAAACAATAAAAGTTTCATCAAAATCGGTTCAGTAGTTTTTGCGTGATGCTCGTTCAAACAAACAAACACCCAAACAAACAAACAGACAGACAAAAAATCCAAAAATTGGTGATATGGAATCAGGTATAACTAAAAACCATATCGTAGCTTTTTTTTTTTGTTACTATCTTCAATGTACAGACAAACTTTCTGATACAGTTTTATAATAGTTTAGATATCAGTATATATTACATTATATTTTTCAATATAATATCCGTATGGATAAAAAGCTAGCAAGCCTCAAAACCTTAAATCTTTAAGGTGAACCTGCCCAAACACTAGAGTCCTTTTACCGTTTAAAGGCCCTCATCGATCACAATATTAAATAATTTCACAAGAGAAAGATAAAAGTTGTTCCATTTCACTTTGTTTTAAGTACTTGTTTTACTGTTACCTATATGAAATAAGCATTTCTTTAAAAACATCAGCCCACTCTTTGTTTGAAACTTGTGTGTGCATTGACCCCTTCTTTACAATCAGTAGTCACAATAGATCAGTGTTGTTCGTTTCAGACGTGTCTTGACTCTTAATTTGTCTTTGTACCAGATTCTTGTTTGTTTTGTTGTTGCCCAGTTCAAATCCACCTTTTATACCTACATATTTTAGGAAAATAGTCGTGAGCCTATGCTATACGCTATGTTATTCTTCGTGGAAAAGTAATCTCTTTACGAGAAAAATTTATTAAATCGCTACAGATATAAGGATCACCACCCGTCCCCAGGCTTTACACTTAGCCTGGCGGAAGATCTTCCCTTTTCAATGGAGGAACCTTCCAAGTAGTTTCTCCACATAGATTGATTGTTTTCGACAAAAAACATGCATTAGCCAAATGCCCGCGACTTCGTTCGCGCAGATTTTGGATTTTCGAAAAATCCTTTCTTTGTGCACCCTTACATTGGTTGGTTTTCTATTACAATTAGTATTAAAGCTTCTTCTTCTTATCCGCAATCATAATGATGATGATAATTATTAAAAAAAAGATTAATTTCAATAAACACATTATTTACATCTTTCTTGTTTAGTTTCGTAGTTTCGGAAAAGAATCGGGCCAAGAGACATTCCCTTAGTGACTCGTTTTTGTTATTTCTGCAACAGATTATTTGATCAACCAGTAATTATTTTGATTTTCCATAATCACTTTAGATAACTGAACATACAGCTTTCTGTATTTTCTTGAATTAGTCAATCAATAATATCATTAATACGTTATTGTACACAAAAAAATACGCTGTATCAGGGACGCAGCCTCAGTGGAGTACGTGAAATGTCTTGTACCAAGTAATGGCTTATATCCTCTAAATAATGGTAGTAAAATAATGCCCGTAGGTACTTCCTAAGTAATAAGCGATCTTGTCATAATAATATGGTTTTTGCAAGTGACCTACTGACCGAAATGAAAGACGTTTCAAGTCAAAAGTGAATTTTCAATAGTTTTAAAAAAGCATGGCAAAGCCTACGTAAGCCCTCAAGTATAGGTTAAGTATAAGTACAGAAATAAAATAACAAAAGGTTAAATAAACGATATTACCTGGCGCAGCGAAGGCGCTAGCACAGAGGCATAATGCCACGACAACAATCACTAGCCGCGCCATATCGATAAAGGTACACTGTGCAAAGATGCTCTGGACAATGCTTTTTATACCTGAACAATTAGGTTTGAGGCTAGGCTAGGCGCACACGTTATGAATCATGCATTTCCGCGTGGGCTTCGAATCAATAAAACACAATTTTCCTCTTCAGTATTGGGAAAATGTCTGCAAATTATAAGCTCTGGCTAAGCGAACAGCAAAACTAATGAATATAATTAAAAAGTGCATTCGGTTATTAGTAAATAAATATTTTAGGCCATCCCATGGTAGGTAGGCAATTATCGTTCTTTTAAAATAGCCAACTATGATCATAATGAGGTAGTTAAGGTTATCTGCTGCCATTATAAATGTACGAGAAAGTTGTCCGAGTTGACATTAAATTTCACAGATCTCGTGTCTTCCACGACCTTCGGTTATATTGAAAATGAATCTGCCAAATGAACTGAATTAGTTTTGCGCGTTTTAAAGGTACGACTTCTGAATAACCCATCAGTGATACGCACCTTTAATTATTTTTTGAAATATAGCCTTAAGTTATAGGTTTTTTTTTTTATTTTTTAAATATTTCATTTAGTTTTCGAGTTATGCATATTTTTTGCAGAAACCGACCGCATTTTTCACATTGTTTTGATTTTCAAAAAAAGTATATGAGTTTTTAACATAACTTTTTGCTTTTTGTAGCCCTTTTTGCAACGAGTAATGTTGTGGTGCAAAACCCACGACACCAGCCCCTGTAACATGACAGGGGTGAGAGCGACACAGGTCTCTTCTAATACTCATAGAGATAGCGAGTACTACGGAGATACTGTGGAGATTTATCTAACCGCTATCGCCATCTCACATAAATTTGACGTTTAGAAGTGACCTGTGTTGCTCTCACCCCTGTCATGTTACAGGAGCTGGTCGATATCGCGGAGCGGCGCTGCAGCGTCCACTAATTAGTGTTTAAAATTTAGGAATAAACTTCTCTCAAGACGCTATGTAAACGCTGGCCCGGGCAATATTTTGCTTCCTTTTAGAAGCCATCTTCTCGTTTAATGAAAGAAATACAAATTAATGAAAAATATTTCAATGATTTTGAACATATCGGCTATATTTGTTACGAAGTATATTTCTTTTTTTTTTTTCTATTAAATACATATGAAATCATGAAATGTTCATGGGAAAGCTTGAACATTCGAAAAAATCTGTTTTACGTCCATCTTCTTTATAAGTAGAAGACACTTGTACTTGCGACACACCATTGTTTAGACAATATTATGATCTAAAATTTTAATTTTTTTTACACCAATACTTAACGAGTAATTATAGTTAGATACTTTTAAAATTTCGAGGGAATTATTATGATTTTCAAATTTGATTTCCTTGGATTATAAGACTTCATAGTGACATAAATGAAGGACAAGCCAGTCAAAAATAGGTATACCGAGGCGGCTCTTATTACCTGCATCAGAGACTCAGCCAATCAAAGCACGTGTCGTCCCCTCAACACCCTAACTCAGCAATCACAGCTCTGACATTCTTATTGGGATTATTATAATTAAACAGATTTCGGCTAGTAAACCTATAATCTCTGACAGGGTCTAGTGTTTCCAGAGATTTACAGTGCAGACTCAGTAAATAAACTTTGATCGCATTTGGAACGTTAATTGAGGAAACGAACCCATAATGATTGATAGCTGCTAATGCAAAGTTTTGTAACTGAACCCTTTTTTTAGGGTTTTTTATTCAAACAAAGATAAGGGTTCTTCTTTTCTTTCGTCCATTCTGTGATCTATCTGTCTGCAGTTATAATCTATTTAATATATCATTGGCGAGTCCGACACGCTCTTGACCAGTTTTGTTGCTATTTCTATCGTTCATTGCTTTGTCTTATGTTATTTTATAGTGAACGAGCGTTAACCCGCGACTTCGTCCGCACAAATTATATACCAGATTTTAAGTCAGATCATAAGCTATCAAACAAAAAAAGTTTCATCAAAATCGGTTCAGTAGTTTTTGCGTGATACTCGTTCAAACAAACAAACAAACACACAAACAAACACACAAACAAACAGACAGACAAAAAATCCAAAAATTGGTGAAATGGAATCAGGGACACCTAAAAACCATATCGTAACTTTTTTTTTGTTAATATCTTCAATGTACAGACAAACTTCCTGTTACAGTTTTATAATAGTTTAGATGTTGTATTTGCTAAATTATGTGTTCATTTACTATAGTGAAGACTATAGCAATCTCTAAACAAAAAGCAAAATCTTTTCACTCCACTAAAACCATAACAAAAATGTATAGTTTTAAAAACGTTTTCTCTTCTTGTATGAGAATTAAACTGCATGTTTGCTGCTTGCCTAAAGTAGAAAAAATATTAGCATAACCAAAAGACGTAAGTATGTAATTACAAGATACACTTTTTGTGTGCCGACAACGAAATCAAATATTATAGAGTTGTTTATTATTTTGTTGGATAGTCAAAAGTACCTAATTGTACCTATTGGTAGATAAGTATCGACCTAAGGAAAACCAGTCGAGTTCAATACACAGCAATAGATTTTTTTTTAATTTTTTTTTAACTTGTGTTTTGTGTTATGATTTTTTCATCAATCTCGTGTCTTGTTTTTAAGCTGTGCCCAGCATGCGTTACGAAGCGATTTTTTTGTTTTTTTTTTAGTGCTATCCTTCGTGGGTTCTCGTAGAACAAACTCACCAAAATCAATAAATCTCAATCGGATGAAATATAAATAAACTGGGCAACAATGAAAACGGGTCACCAACATGCATTAATATCTCGGAAACTAAGAATGATTTAGCTTATTCAAATAAAAAGTATTTCATAGACTATTTAATACTTCTTAAATGAATTGATAACATTTTTAGTTTTCATTTGTTTCACTTAATTAAAATACATAAATACAAATACGTCAATTTAGTGTGTCTTATTTTAGTGTGTTTTAGTGATATAATTACCACATTAATAATAAATGTTGAATACTAAAAATTTGAAAAATAATTTATTTCGTTTTTCGCCTTTTTTATTGGCATTACTTTATAGCAACCAGAAATTTTATTAATTTAATTAGTAGTATTAAATTGTCAATAAATTTTTTTTTATTTGAATAAGCTATCATTCTTAGTTTCCGAGATATAGGTTTATGTTGTTGGTGACCAGTGGTGACCCGTTTTCATTTCTGTCGAGTGTATAAAGACTTTATTTTCACTTCACAAATATACATTACAATGACATTGACGACAACGATAATTGGTATACTTAATTAATTTGTAAGAGACTGGTGGCTGTGTTAGGTACATCCTGAAAGGAAGACCTGTTTGACAGCACCCCAGGTCCTCACCATTCCAGACCTGTGCTGGCTTTACGAATACGTTCGCAATCAAAAATATATACAGGGTGTAAGGAAAAGTATCATTAACCTTTAAACCACATACTCTACCCATCAAACTGAACAACTTTTAGTATGGGAGCAAACCTGTCACAGGAAAAGAAAAAATCGGCTGCTCAATACTAAACTGCAATACCTACACGACTTAGAATGTATGAGACAGCTGACTTTTTTGTGCTGACAGGTTTGCTCCTGTAGTAAAAGTTGTTCAGTTTGATGGGTAGTTAATGATACTTTTCCTTACACTCTGTATGAGAACGCATGCTTTTTATTTTTATACACGGAATAACTTAACTGCGTTACATATTTTACAGGGGGCACCCCCTGTAAAATATCAAACTGTGTTCAGTTTGATGGTCGGAAGCACCTTTCACTTTGAGACCAACATAAACAACACAGCAGTCATTTTCTGTCGGTTACCCTAGCATGACATCCACAGGAGTGCAATTTTTGGAAGTCGGTTCAAATCAGCAGTAGAAAATTTCAAAATTACTATGGAGATTATTCATCATTCGATCATGATTTTGAAAGTGTGCAATTCAAAAATAACATTTCAGGTACTGGTAGCATGCACATTTCAGCCTGCTAATCTCAACATAGACTTCAAAAGTTCTCATTTTTAACCGACGAAATAGGAGGAGGTTCTCAATTCGACCCGTATGTTTTTTTTTGTATCTTACGCGATTACTCCGCCAATTATGGATTGATTTTGATGATTCTTTTTTTTTTGGTAGGTCATACTTCAGACGTGGAATGTTTAGCAAATCATCGGCGATTGAAATAAATATTTCGTGTTGATGTTCCCCTTGCATGTACAGCGGGTATGTCGACCCAATACTAGTATAATACCAAAACAAAAAATTTTGAAATAAAAAATTTTTAACAAAAAATTTAAATTGACTTCAAAACTAAAAAAAGTACTAAAATATTTAAATAACCAGGGTCTTTTTTCGCGTCTCCTGAGGTAGGCTTCATAGTGAAAGTTGTTCAGTTTGATGGTCTGAGTTCACCGTTTCAGTATTTGCTAGGCTGTCACTTACACCCTGTATAGGCAGTGCACCTATTAGCGGACTCTTCTTTATTGATACAGAGCGATCTAGACAGAATAAAACGGTGGTGGTGGTGGTGGTACTAGCAACGGGATGATTCTCAATACCAACAAGAGTTTTCACATTAAATATATGAGGAAACCACAGTACTGTCAACCGTATCGCAAATGCAATACACGCTTGACGATGTTAAATTGGAGGAAATAAGATGCGCGATTTACGAGTAATCATAGGACAAAGAACTGCAATTTACCTCCCACATTCACCTCATTGTGAAGAAATCAGAGCGAATGCTTGGCTTTCTCAAGCGTAACACGAAGGGATTCCGTATGATAAAGAAGAAGAAGAAGAGAGGAAGAAGAAAATAGGAAGGAGAAGAAGTAAGGCGCGTATGATTCTGTACAATGCATTTGTTCGATGTCACCTTGAGTATGCCTGTACGGTGTGGAATCCATTCTACATTTTTCAGTCTCAGCGTGTTGAGAGCAGACAGCGCGCGTTCACGAGATACTTCATGCTTTCGGGTATCTGTCACAGGTTTCCTTACAACTAGCGGTTGACCTTCTTTAAAATGCTTTCTTTCCGGAATCAGGATGTAATCTTCTACACAATGTTACAAATGGCGAAAATGATTTATTATCATTTCAGTAATGAATGAAAGCGCTAACATACTCATGGATATATTTTAATAATCTTGTTTTGATAGTAAGTAGGGTGAGCATGCCCGTGGGGTGGGTTGACATCGGGTTCAGTAAATTTTAAATTTTACAAACCAATTATTTAATATTTTGAAAAAAATTACCTATGTTGAAACCATGATTTGATTCTGCTCTCGATTCTAAACAAACTACTTTCTAGTTTTACGTTAATTCATTAACACGTTGTATATAATAAATAAATCAATAAAATATCTAGTTATATATATCTAATATATATATATATATTAGATATATATAACTAGATATTTTATTGATTTATTTATTTATAGACAAAAAATCGAGTAAAAGTAAATAAGAGACAACATATTTTGTTTTATTTCAGTTTAATGAAAAACTAATATCAGCATCACCACCGAATATTTTTCTTCTTTTTCTGTTTGTCTTAAAACTATATTAATAAAATTTGTAATTTAATCAACGTAATCTTTGTCGCAATAGTTTGATAGGGGTCCGAGGGTCATGCGCAGTCGTGGTTTTATATCTGAGAATGAAAAAAAATTACTTTTATTAAATACACTGTAAAATTGATCTATCTATAAACTAGGATTCCTCAGATTTGATATTTTCAAATGCGGTCTGCATTTGAAAATATGTCAAATCTGAGTATAGAAAAGAAACATTCTTAGAAAGAAAGAAATTCAAGTAGATTATCAAAACTTTACTTGTTCCGCTATAGGTCCAGCGCGAGCGACATGGAGCCGCGATAAACGCCTTTTATCTTTCTTTCCGTCGATAACGCCTTGTAAAATACGATTGAAGCGCAATAAAACGTTTATCGCGCTGCCATGCCGCCCGTGTAGTTGACCATATTTAACGTAAACGTTCTGTTAGTATTATCTCACAATATTTTTGATGTACTAATCAAAAACATTCATATAAATGATTTACGAAAAGATTGCTAATATAATACAATATACAAGGTCTAACAAAATTAGGTGAAACTATTATAAGTGGATGAACAGACCATCAAACTAAACAAATTTCTCTATGGGACCAATATCGAAATCGCGAAAAAAAATCAAGTGTTCCATACAAACCTACTCGACCTAAGTGTATGGGACAGCAGATTTTGATTTCAATATTGGTCCCATCGAGAAAGTTGTTCATTTTGATGGTCTGATCATCCCCTTAAAATAGTTTCACCTAATTTTGTTAGACCTTATATAATATCTAAGTAGTGAAATAGCGAAAAGTTTGTTAATCTGCCACTTTTTAAGTTTATAATTTTTTTAAGTATACCTGCCTACTGGATACATAAATATCCAATACGCCAATGCATTCGTATCAGTAAGTTCTCAACGTGATATTGAATCAGAGCGTACCTACCTATTTTCCAAAACCGCCGCCGCCACCACCGCGACCACCGCGACCGCCACCGCCTCCGAATCCTCTGCCGCCACCGCCTCCGAATCCTCTGCCACCACCGCCTCCGAAACCTCTGCCGCCACCGAATTGTCCACCATTTCCTCCCTATAAAATGTATATTAAAAAAGATACATTTAATTTCAATTATACTTATCATTTTTTTATTATTTGTCATTAACTACAATATTAATGATACGTATCCTGTGAAAATTTCAAACGGCTTCTTATTTCGGTACAAAAAAAGATGCACCCCTTTGAAGGACGGACAGAACGGACCCGTTTGCACCCATTGCGTACGGAACCCTAAAAATCCAACCACTGTAATATGCTTGCTAGAAATTATTATGGGCTTTGTTCCCTTTGCCCTTCGTCAGGATACATTTTACAATAAAATAGAACAGGCTTGCAAAGTGATAAGCCAATAAATAACGTGTTGCTATAAGTGGTTATGTAATGAAACGACCGGGGAAAATTTATAAAAAATTGTAAACAAATATTGCCTCATACTTGTGAATCATGATGTAATTATTGGTGCTAATTTTTTACGTGTTCAATGACGAGATAAAACCTTTTCGGGGTTCCGCACCTGAAGGGTGCCTATAGGACCATTATTCATAAGCACTCGCTGCGATATCATCTATCTATGTCTGTCCCTACCTACAAGGGCTATATCTTTTGAACTATTACTTAATAGCTAGACGGTTGAAATTTTCACAGAATGATTATGCGATATTACAATAGCGGATTTTCTACGTGTTTTTTCAAACATTTTATGTTTTTGCTCTGTATCGCAAAAACGATAATACATACAAGCGTCAAACTTGGTGTAATTATAGTGCATAATCTAAGGTTAAATAAAACAACCAAATCCAATCAAATCAACCAATAACAAAATCCGGTCAATATTTATCCCGGAGGAAACATATTTTTTTGGAGATATTGAATGGTGGTACGGAACCGGTCATGCGCGAGACAGACTCGCTCTTGGCAGATTTTTATTTATTTAGTGATTTTTTGTTCAATAAGTGATTAAACTACACGTAAACTTAATCTTCTTAAAGATTATACTGATGATGATTGATGATACGCAAATGTTTCTTTCGTAGCCCTACCTAATGTTTTGCTGTCACCACTTATCACCACGTGACACGTCAGTCTAATATGAAGCTTGTTAAAAGGTAATCTCTTCGTACAGTTCTTTCTTTCTTATCGTGTGGGCAGAGCCCTAGTGTCAGAGTTTTTTCAGACCGCCTTACGGCCTGTGACGTGGTTTTTATGTAACGAATGAGTTTTTGTCATTTTAATACACTGTGGAATCGCGGTCATTTTGAAGCCGGAACAGGGTGCTTTAGAACGTCAAACTGAACAACTTTCACTATGGGACCAAAATTGAAATTGCTAAAAAATACCGCTGTTCCATAGAAAACGTCAATGGCTTCTCTACCCAAACAGCGAATAATTTTTTCTGGATTTCAATGTTAGTCCCATAGTGAAAGTTGTTCAGTTCGATGGTCTAAACTTCTACTCTAAAGCACTCTTTAAAGTATACAATCCTGTATAAATAAGCTATGTCGGTAAATTTTTTCTTAAAATTAAGTAATATTTTCATTTTTGTGAAACAAACTATTTTGGCATCATTTATATTTCGCTGACATAACGTATTGTACCAAAGATCTCGTGGAGCTGGAGGTGCCCAACTGGACTGAGATGGCACAGAAAAGATATGAATGGCGTGCTTTGTTGTCGGAGGCCAAGACCCACTTCGGGTCCCTGAGCCAGCATAGTAAGTAAGTAACGTATTGTGGATTTTTATGTCGGTATACTTTCATGTGACGAAGTTTGACGTGGATTTTTTGACTGTACATCCTTTGGACGAGGCATGTTGGCAATTATTTAGTAATGGTTTAATATTAATTTTTATGGACAGTACAATATTAGACGAAGTTTGGAAGTAGCACCTGTTTTTTTTACCAGCCTATTTCTTTCCACTGCTGGGCAAAGGCCTCCCCTTTAATCCTCCAACCATCTCTGTCTTGGGCATGCAAGTAGCACCTATGACGGAAAAATTGCAGAGGAATAGATTATCGTGGTATGGGCATGTGACGCTGAGAAACGAGTGTCATGTTACGAGACGAGTGTTAATGTGAATGGCTGTGGTAGGAGAGGAAGGCCGAAGAAAAGATGGATGGATTGTGTGAAGGACGATATGTGTAAGAAAGAAGTGAGTGCTGAAACGACGGCCAAGAGAGATGAATGGAAGAGGATTACCGACCCCAAATAATGGGAAACGGGCAAGAGAATGATGATGTAAACCAACCAATCAATATTAATTTTGTAATTATGTTTCCGATTATAAACGTTTCTGGTTTTAAGTAAATTGAAATAATAATTACACAACTTATAAAAATTTAAACAATGCTGAAATTCGAAAAATCGAAAGCCTCAAACCTAGTTAATCATACAAATAACATATGAAGATATTTAAAACACATTATTGTATGGGGGTAGAAAAATGATTTCTCTTTTCGTATTGAATGGATACTACTCCTGATTATCACGAGAGGGGAATATTATTAGATTTCATCCCACTCAACTGTTTTTAGGGAAAAACTATTTTAGAGTTAAGCTCGCCTTTGTACATCACGACTTATTGTAATCTTGCATTAATTATGTTGTTTCTGCGTAAATCTAAGAATCTATGGAAAGGGTCGTGAGTACTACATTGTCCTAGATAGACAAAATGGAGGGTTTTCCAAAGCTGTTCATGATGAAACTTACAAAGCCACCGCCGCCGCGGCCACCGCGCCCTCCGCCTCCACCGCCGCCGGCTGAAAACATGAAAATAGTTATCTTATCTTATCTTATCTTATCTTGTTGTGGGGGCTGGCAAGCCAGCAACACTCCGACCCAGTGGGATCTTCCCTTTATTTTTGCTTTCTTCACCCTTTGAGGGGAAGAAATCTAAGATCTTCCGGTTTTGGGTATCCATCTCCGAGGAGGCACATGCGTTTTGACGCCAAGACATCACAGTCACAAAGAACATGCTCCATGGTCTCTTTTTCCTCTCCACATACTCGCAGCTGGGATATAGACTGAGTTTCATTTTGTGCATCATCGTGCCTGTGGCGTAGTGCCCAGTGAGGGCTCCGGCGATGGCACGAGCCTTGCTCCTGCTATTGTTTGGTATGAACTTTGAGACACGAGTTGTCACATTGCTGATAAATTTGTTAGAGATATGGCCTGCAAGGCTAGACCACTCCAGCCTGTGTGTTTTATCAGCCCCATCCCCAATGACCATTTTTATACTGCATGCCGGGATTCCCACACTTGGTGTGGGAAATACGTAATGTGAAAATAGTTACAAAGTAATAATTGTCTCTGCCTGTTACAAGTCCCACAAGAGGATCGTTACGGGTAAGGGCACGAGTACGTGAGACTTATAACCTAACAAAATAATACTCTTTCTTTTTTTTTTGTTAACGTTCACATGCACATACATTGTAATGATCCCTTAGGCTGTTTTTTATGGGAATCATACAACAACGGCACATACATATAACATCCATGACCGAACCGGGATTTGAACCCAGGACCCTGGCTTGGCAGTCCGGCACGCAAAAACATAATTGACCTTTCTAAGTTTTAGATTGCTGCCAACTTTCAGTTAAGTATTATCAACAGGCATTCAATTTAACTTAATGAGTCTAATTTGGTTTGGCAAATTTTTTTACCTTTGGTAGACATCTTTTTAAGAAACACCGTTTTTTTCGAATAATCGAGTTGGTTATTCATAAACAATTACACATTTTGAAATTCTTTGATCTGTAGCAATTTTAATAATAAAAAGCCTTTCACTTTAAAATCTCTAACATATAAAATATTTTTATATTGAGACATTTATCTCGGAATGGTTTTCGATGCAGCCCTCCAAAAATAACTTGACAAACTGAATTTGCCTTGATAAATCTTGTTTTTTAATAATTTCATCATCAGTTAAGAATTAAATTAAAAGTAAAGGTACTGTCTACGCACAGTAGTACCTTTGCAAACTTCGGTAATATAACAAAAATCAGAGATTTTTCTTTTTAACACATTTAAATCCATTCATTCGAAAAAAATATTGATTGTTACATCTCAGTCAATTATCAATGATTGACTGATATCACAATTGGTACTGATTTATACCGGCCGATTAGCGATCGATCGATCTAATCGTTTTCGAGAGATTTAACATTGACTTAGTGATTGTTTTTTTGTCGTTTCGGTACAGGCCCGATTTTCAGCGAAAGTGCGACATCGCCTTGGTCTCGTGAGTTTTGGGACTACTTTACTGATTGGGGTGTCAAAAGACGCGTCTCAATGACTCCTACAGTAAGCAAAAATTTATGAAAAAAACTCTTTTTTTTTTTTAAATCGAAAAACATGTAGAAAATGCGGTTGTTTTTCGCCCAGCCCGAGAAATTAAACAATCTTCCAGGGATTATGACTGGACAATATTAAAAAAAATATTGGAGATGCGTATCATTGATGGGTTATTCAAAAGTTGTGCCTTTGTGACGCGTAGATAAAAAATTTTTCAGTTCATTTGGCAGATTCATTTTCAATGTACTAGTACCCGAATGTCGTGAATGAAACATGATATTATGTGAATTTTTTTATGTCCCAAGACTTTAGGGTTATAATAATTACGACAATGCTTTATTCATAAAGAGTGTTTGAATAATCTATTATTATCCAGATTACAATTAAGGACACGTTGAAAAAACACAATTTATAAATTGACGTAGGTAATGTTTACCCGACAAAAATAGTTCCCTGTTCCACACGAGAAACCAGAATTGCTGCAAGTTCGGAAAATAATCGAATAAATAAAATATAAATTGTAAAAATACCTGGCTCAGCGAAGACTGAAACGATAAGGCATACAGCCAACAAAATAAACACTAGTCGTGCCATATCAATACAAGTACTGTGCAACGTTACTCTGGACATTGCTTTTTATACTTGAACAATTAAGTTTGAAGCTAGGTGATGCGAACTCGTCATGAATCATTGGATTCTACGTAAGAAGGTTGAAGGGTCCCATTGAATTATTAGTTGCTAAGTGCACGTACCACGTGTTTGAATGAAGCTATTGTCGTTAAAGCAACGAATACGAATGCTGTGGTTTGGATGTATCGAAAATATGAATGAAAATCGACTTACGAATCAGATAACTAATAATTATGATGGATTCCTAGTCGATTTTGACTGCTAGTTGTTCAGTGTCATGACTACAATCCCCATTAAAGTAATGCAACTGTCTACCCCAACACTCTGTAGAAAGGCAATCAAGAACGCTGGATATTTTTAAAGTGCATAAGTGTACGCGCTGCACTCTCTCGTCTTTACTCTCCTATGTCTAAAGGAATGGGAGACCGATACGATCAGAGGTGGGTTTAGACGCAGTGGCTTTAAATGGCAGCCACACGGTTTGGGCGTCGCCTGAAGAGAGGTCGTCGCTAACGACACCCTACTGTGTTGGTTACGAAACAGATAAATGAGACGTGCAAGGAAATATAGGTAAAGAAAGACGTATCCAGATTGGGGATGTCATTAGAAAATGCCATTTGAACATTCCACTCGGTCATATCACTACGAACTGTGTTCATCCAACCAGTTTTCGGACGTCCTCTTGGTCTCTGTCCAGGAAACGACAGTTGCAGTGCCATATTTCTTATGTATTCGGGTGGCTTTCGTTTCACGTGTCCAAACGACCTAAGTCTATGCTCCTGAAGCTTATCTGCAATGTCACGAACACCAAGGCTACCTCGCATATACTCGTTGCGGATTCTATCGCGCCTCGTGACAACGCACATCCACCTCAGCATCTTCATTTCAGCTGTTTGTACAGTGCGGACATTGCTTTTTGTTGTGGCCCAAAACTCACTACCGTACATGAGGACTGGTCTTATTATGGACTTATAGACCAGGCCATTCATTTGGACCGGCATTTTCCTGTCACAGGTTACACCAGTGACTTCCCGCCATTTCAACCACGCGGCTGCTATTCGGTGCTGAATATTGTGCTCAATGTTGCCAGATTTGTGCATCATGCCACCCAAGTATCTGTAATGTTCGCATTTGTCGACTTGTTGACCGTCGATACAGATTGAGTCGTCACCTGCCTGATGATGTAAGAAAGATGTAAAGTTTATTATTTTAAATCTAATTATTTTCTTGAGCTGCACTGACACCTTCTTAGCAGCGATGCGAAAAAAGACAGAATTTGTGGTAGTAGCAACAGCATCCTGAAGACAATTACCAAAATGGTATGATAGTCCAATTGTCCAAGTTGTCCTAGTTATTCATGTTGTCAGTCAATCAATCAATCAATCAATTATACTTTATTGCGCAATAAAACAAAACAAGACCCAGGACCCGGTTGTCCTAGTTATTCAAGTTTTCAAGATCAAAGTTCTTGTTGGTACAGAGACAGAACTTTGTTTTGTAGAACGTCAGTGCGCGGTATGTTACATGATACTGCATGCTATGGCTGCTAGAATGCATAAATTAAATAGGGTTAAACATAAATGCTTTACATACTCAAGGGAGTGCTTCAGATCATCAAACCATTTGGGTCGAGTCCCCATTAAAGTTTTACATGAAACAGCTTATAGTTTTTTCACGTTTTCAATGTTGGTCACATAGTGATTGTTGTTCTCTTTGAAGGTCTGAAGAAAACAATTAGAGTGTAATATTCTGGGTAGAATAAAATGGACAGCGGGTTTCTTATTTGACTTCAGAGCCCTTAAAGCCTTAAACAAAATATTATGTAGGTAAATACTTACATATAGCGCTTTTTGTTTGCCAAAACCAAACATTAAAAATTCTTATTTTTATTTATCTTTTTTTGTTTAGCCACTCTTTAATTGAAAAGCTTTTAGTAAGTAATGGACATATAAAAAGAAAATTAACTTTAATACGTGTGTAATTTATAAAATATGTAGGTAAGTACATATAGGTACGCTTTTTGTTTACCAAAACCAAAAGTAAAAGATTCATATTTTTATTTATCATTTTTTGTTTAGACACCCTTTTTTTGAAAACCTTATTGTAAGTAATGGATATAAAAAGAAACAGTATGGTTTCTCTAGTATAAAGAATAACATAACATAGATATTGTGTTCTATTGGAAAATTAAACGTTTTAATATAAAAAATATCGTTTAAATCATTGCTGTTTATTCTGGTTTCACAGAGGGACTCAAAAGTCGAATCATTGCTAGAGTGCGATAGACAATCATAATTCAACAATAAATCACGTATCGACAGGACTAGACTAAATTAGTTCGGAAAGTGACATTTTCATCTACCAAACTTAACTTCGTCTAAACGTAAGTGCATATTGCTACGGGTCGCATCGATCGTGACAAAGCGGGCTGCATCGCAGCGGAAAATGCGTACTTCGCACACTCATTGACGGAATTTTTAGTTTAGACATAATACTGCAGACTTAGCGCAGGACCGGTCGTTGTGCCGATCCTTGGGGGGGACCTATGTCCAGGTCCAGCAGTGGACGTCATACTACAGACGTAAAAAGTTAGTAAGTATACTTAATCCTAGACGACCCGGTTGATGTAGTGGTAACCACACTGACCTGGGTTCGGTTCCCGGTTCGGTCATGCATATCATTTATGTTTGTACCATTATAAATAGCCAGTGTGCGTTTTTTCGTATTAATTTATGTATTTATATTTTAATCGTGTCATCATTTCATCATCACCTTAGCCAATAGACGTCCACTGCTGGATATATTATGCCTCCGCCACGGATCGCCACAACGACCGGTCCTGCGCTGCCCTCATCAAACGGGTTCCCGCCGCCTTCACCAGGTCGTTGGTCTACCTTGTGGCCGTACCCACGCTGCGCTTTCCGGTGTGCGGTCGCCACTCGAGAACTCTTCGGCCCCATCAGGCATCAGTTCTGCGAGTATGTGCCCTGCCGATTGCCACTTTAGTTCAACAATTATTTGGTCTATGTCTGCTACTCTGGTTCTTCTGCGAATCTCTTCATTTCTGATTTGATCTCCAGGAAAATCCGAACATAGCCCTTTCCATTAAATTGCACCAATTTCCTGGTACTGGTACAGTTAATCCAAACTTAGAGGTATGAACAAAACTGAATATACAATACCTATTTTCGGTTTGCACGTGTTTTAGGAAAGTAAATAAATATATTTACTATTAATAAAAAACCCGGCCAAGTGTGAGTCGGGACTCGGGCACTTAATATTTCGTATTGCCAGTTGTTTAACATGGGTCATTGATGACGGCCAATATCATCATCACCATCATGGGCCTTATTTCATTAAATGTTTCAACAGCGTCTGTTTCAACGTTCGTGGCTGTATAAGGGCTCTTACAGACGAGAGACACTTTGCGGTCGCCATGGGTCGCAGAAACCGGAAACCGCATAGTGTCGCTCGTCTGTAAGAGCTCTAAGCCAATTCTTAACATCACATAGTAACTGAAGATCATTACACTGGTGGTTGTTTTAAAGTATATTTGATTGATTGATTGATTGTTTTTTGGGTGTAAAATAAAACTATCCAAGTTAGTGCCAGCCTGATATTTTTCCACCATCTATAGGTTACTTCAAATTTTCATGATTTCTTTTCAGATTTTATATGGCTATATTTTTGAATGGAGGTGGAAATATTGAACGAAGTTTTACTAAAAAAAGTTGAAAGACATATTTTTAGACTCGCATGGTCATAAGCTTTTAAATTGATACCCCGATATTGTAGACAAAAAAATTTGTTGACTTGCTCTTTCTATCTCCCAAAATATATTAAAAAATTCTTCAAAATATTTGGCTTTTTTCACTTCATTTATGATATTGGACCTTAAATTTCTATGCCTGTACCAAGTTTCGCTTCCAATATATAAGGTCTAACAAAACTAGCTGAAACTATTTTGAGGGGATAATCAGACCATCAGACTGAACAAGTTTCTCTATGGGACCAATATCGAAATCGCGAAAAAAAAATCAGCTGTTCCGTTCAAAACTGCAAACATAACTCGACTTAAATGTATGGGACAGCTGTTTTTTTATTTGCGATTTCGATATTAGTCCCATAGAGAAAGTTGTTCAGTTTGATGGTCTGATCATCCCCTTAATATAGTTTCAGCTAGTTTTGTTAGACCTTATACAACGTGTTAATGAATTAACGCAAAACTAGAAAGTAGTTTGTTTAGAATCTAGAGCAAAATCGAATTGTCATGGTTTCAACATAGGTAATTTTTTTCAAAATAATAAATAATTGGTTTATAAAATTTAAAATTTACTGAACCCTATGTCAACCACCCCACGGGCATACTCACCCTACTTCATATCAAAACAAGATTATTAAAATGTATCCATGAGTATGTTAGCGCTTTCATTCAATGCTGAAATGATAACAAATAATTTTTGCCTCAAAACTTTAAATGCGAATAACTTTAAATTATAACTATCATAATAATGAAATTATTGTTTCATTCTAGTTATTTTGTTATAAATCAGTTGGGGTGTATGAGGTTTTGCGCTTATTCATTAACACGTTGTATAGGGTCCTTCTTAATATGCTGAAACTAACTTTCTATGTGGCACCAACATCGAAATCGCGAAAAAAATCATCTGTTCCATACAAAACTGCAAACCTACTCGAGGTTTGCAGTTTTGTATGGAACAGCCAAATGTATGGGACAGCTGATTTTCTTTTTTTTTTGTGTTTCCTGAGGTACGCTCCATAGTGACAAGTGTTCCGTTTTGCCAATTTTGGTACAAAATATTAAAAACAGACGGACTGTGATAATCCGCTAAACACATTTTATTTATGTAACAAAACATATACATAATTCAAGTTACCACGAATGAAGAAACCTCTTTATTAACATAGTTTTGATAATAAATTTAGCTAACTGCTAATTAGTCGTATTATAACTTAAATGACTTTGCTTTTGTTTTGATAAGATAATAATTATAGACTCTTAAACACAAGACGTTATTCCGGTATATCTTTTTAATTTTTTAATTTGGAATCGAAAACCATTTTGAGATTTGTCTCTATGTTTAGAGGCCAGTGCTGGTTGCAATTTTTTTCGACGCGTTCGTAGCTTTGACTTTCTATCTTGACATATAAGTTATCAAAGAAAATAAGACGTAGACGATTTTTTTTTTCGCTTACACTGATAGACTGAACCACAATGTAACCACGTATGAGACAGCGATAGTCATAAAATCCAATAAAATTTATATGAAGCTAGATAACTGACTCCGGAGTCAGACAACTGTCGTAGTACAAAAAAGTCGTTACGTCGATAAGGACAGCAATAAGTAGCGATCTCCTCCTTTAACTAGAACGAATTTGCTATGTGCATCTCTTATTGATGAATATGACAAGATACGTGTTTCATTCTAGTACCTTCTCTTTCTACGGATCAAGCACGTCACACGACGACCTGTAAACTCCTTAGTAAACCTAAAATCATCTAATATACTGGCCATTAAGAAAAAAAATATTCCCATTGTCAGAATTTGACATTTGATGTTGCCTTTTCTCTTTCCAGCATACAGTTAGAAAGAGGCAGGTGATTTTTATTCAATCAAGCGTAAGCGAAAAATTCTTCGTCTATGAATCAAGCACAGATTTTTCTCCATGGCGTTTGAATGATTTTCTCGCGTATACTTTTGCACTTAGAGATTATGTCTAATAACTTAATGGAGATTACAGATCGAATTCATTTAAAAATTAAATTTATATTGATAAACTCAATGAATGGCAAGAAAAATTTAATTCGTTCCTTAAAATGACTTCTTCTATCCGTAAAAAATATAAAATTAAGACCAAAAAACTTGACACACCGAATTATGCTAAAAAAGCTTTGGGCATTATTCGCCCCAGTCGTTCAAAAAGTTAAAACACACGTAAAGCGGTTTTCCCCTGAAGCATTTTTTTGCTAATAAATATTCATTGCCGGATGAATAAAATAATAAACCAAAAAATTGACGTCACTACCAACAATCGAAAACATAGCGATTAAAATGCATAGCATCCAATATACCTAATAGGTATTTCCATGAAATAATAATCGATTCCTTACATAAACAGTTGCATGCTTAAGCTTACTGCCAATTAGAAACAATTATGTATGAAGCATAAGTATAAAGATAATTAAGTAATATGGAATAGTTAAGATCCGTAAGGATCGGCATCCGTCAAAGTAGACATGTGCGAAGAGATGCGTTAAAAATAATAGCTGGATAGCGGAGACTAGCGCAGATATTGATGCGATGAAAGCTTGGAAGTTTTGATATAAGTACTAAGGTCCGCAACATACATACGGAATAAACCTGATTCAGAATTAGATTACGGGTGGAGTGTTGCCGCTTTCAGAGACTTTTCACTAGATCTAGTGATTTTTTTTGTCTTAGGTGGCACTTTCAAACAAGTGATTTTTGAGCGTAGGCGTTAATGGAACGATACCGTATCGTGACGGTGCAGTTGCGACGTCGTTGCGGTATAGTTGCGAAATCGTCTACGCTCAAAAATTGCTTGTGTGATAATGGTTTATACCATTTTGTATGCAGATTATGTCTAATGCTGAAACTATCGATAGTTTTTTGATATAGTTGCATAATATTGAACTAAAAAATACAATTGTCATTAATTTGGCATTTCATTCATTTTTATTTTAGACATTTTTTAAACAGCACTCTAAGTCATTTTTGTAACCATAGTTGACAACACTGAATCCTGAATCAGGATTATGTATGTGTATGTATGTGGCGGACCTTACACTGTTTTGTGAATTCTAAGTCTTAAAGGAAAACGGTCAATCCCGTTTCGCCTCAAAACCGGTACATTTTAATTTTATAAGAAATGCCACGATAGAAAAGGATAATTTCCATTTCCTTGGGAAATACGATTTGTATGTGTTCTTTGATCACAACACATATATCAGCTGCAACACGACCCGAAACGAATACACTTCGTCACG
The DNA here is from genome assembly GCA_927399405.1 of Agonopterix arenella. Taxonomy (NCBI): domain Eukaryota; kingdom Metazoa; phylum Arthropoda; class Insecta; order Lepidoptera; family Depressariidae; genus Agonopterix; species Agonopterix arenella. The sequence continues at coordinate 3,660,852 of OV656691.1, forward strand.
TGGGCAATGTCTTTTATAGCTCTGCGAGCATGCCACGCATGACAAAGCGATAAAACGCATAAACTATCATGAGCGCTTTCGCATACTCAAAGTGATAAAGACAGAGCAGAGGCACGTATCGTAGGGTTAGGCCCACTGGTAGTCTACCCCATTTAAAGTCAAGAGAAGTATAATAAATCTTAGAAACAGGGTCTTTCTTGATATCGCACATCTAGTTCTTTAAAGTCATAAATGTAGAAAAATTCAAAATTACTGTACTGTAAAATTGAGAAAATGACTTTTACGACTTTAATGAACTAGATGTGCGATATGGTGATGGTTTTTAGGGTTCCGTAGTCAAACAAGAACCCTTATTATTATACTTTCGTCAATTCTTAAAACACGCTATCGGTAGCTCGCTGAAATTTCGATAAGTAAGAAAAACTATTTAATTAAAAGTGTTCCTACTTATACTAGTTCAATGGCTACGGAACCCTATCATGGGCAAGTCCGACACGCTTTTGGCCGGCTTTTTTAGGAGATCAGACAAACAAACTGAGCAAACTGAGGGACTAAAATCGAAATAGCAAAGGAAACTCAGAGTCGAGTAGGTTTGCAGTTTTATATGGAACAATGGAGTTTATTCGCTATTTCTATGGTAGTACCTTAAAGAATGTTGTTTAGTTTTATGGTTTGATCATGCCGTTAAAAAGCCGTCAGCGTATTAAGAAAGACCCTACATTAGTAACGCTTTTTTTGGCACCGGTGTGAAGTTGGCAGCCAAAACTTAGCTGCCAAATTACCCTGCCAAATTAAAATGTCATTAAATTAAGTGCGCTTGACTACTACCAAATGCACCGAACCATTATTCCCTGTATTGTTTAGTCCTTATTCTACCCGTTTGTACGATTGACATCATCGAATTCGATTTTATAACTACCTTTTTCATCGACTAAAGTTAGCGGCTAAATTATCCGAAATGCCACCTCTTAATTTTTTTTCTACTACTAGATATGATTTGGTGAACATCCACTCGCAGCTTCAATCCCTTAATTGATAGCATGATATTAGTTGAATCTAAATTAAACTTTTTTCGTTAGTAAAAAGCAGAAGAACCCTTTAAGTATCAACGGTCCAAGACGCATTAATCAACCTGACATTTCAGCTGTCCATGAGCGTAGAAAAGCTCCACCATTAGAATCGCATAAAACTTATGACGCGATCGAAAAAGCGATTTATTTATTTGTGGCTTATTTCCTCGCTCATCATCGTGGACAGCCAGCCTAAAGGGTCTAGAGTATAGGTATGGGATATTGTGACGTCAAACACGGTCAGCATTTTAATCGATAACTGGAATCTTTCAAGCCTCGTTGCGCTTCGAACAATTAGTGCTTCCTTTGTCGTTCGGTACGTTGCATCAGGGCTGCAATTTTACTACGTACGAACCGTTATTTGACTACGTACCATTACGTACGTACGAGCACCGCAATCGCGGTACTGCTCTTGACAGCAGTTAGAGCCGTTTTGACAGTCAGTTACATAGAGTTTAGCGCGATGCGGAATTCAGCATATTAATTGGATTGCAATGTGATTAGAACTGAAATTGGATAAGAATAGAACTTCGATGTTTTAACTTAGATAGTCTGCCGTAGTATGGCACAGTGATTTTCGCTATCGCACCTTCGGTCTCTTCCTATTATTTGCGCGCGTACGTACAAGGGCTGTAACTTTTGAACCGTAAAGTTGACATTTTCACAGAATGTGCGCATTTGCTAAAAAATAATAAAATGTGAAAAATATAAGAACTAAGGGGGGTCCTCATATCAAGAAACTGGTTTTTGTCAACGGTTTTCTTTCGTAAAAACGGTAAATTTAATACAAACAAGCGTCAAACTTGGTGTGATTATAGAGCAGAGTATTAAAAAAAATAATAAAAACAGGCCAAAATTGAGTTGGTCTCGCGCTAAAGGTCCCGTAGAAAACAAAACTTTTTTGTAACTTAAGTAATATTTTGTGTGGTAGTGTGGTACGGAACCCTTCGTGCGGGAGTAGCCCGATTCGCACTTGACCGGTTTTATTTAAAGTTTCAGGATAGTATGACAATGATAAATATCAAGTGTTTGTAGACGGCTAGCCTTTCGCCACGACGAAATTGAATGGGCCTCTTAACAGGAACCACACTGCGAGCAAGCTGTAGTCGATTTCTTTTTTTTTTGTTTTTTTTTTACGGGCTGTGTTCCCCAGAATGGTTACCACAGATTTCTTAATATCGTGTTTTAAACATGAACGGAGGGATTGCCCTAAGTCTGTAACTGCAGAACGCGCTTGACCTTAACCCTTCCTTAAGTCATACGGCTAAAAATAATTGCATCTTATGAATAAGGCATGACACGGAAGGTGTCTCACCGGCCGGCGCATTTATATTTGTTTCGGAATTTATGTAGGATTTGTAACACCACTTTTTGGTGAAGGAAAACATCGTGAGGATGCTTCAATTTCGATGCCTGTATTGTATATACCCAATGTAGATTGTAAATGGCGACGCGATGGGTTACGCCCTATGGCTACTCCCCATCACACTGGACAGGGCTTAGGTACTACTATTGAAAAGTGAATATTCGGAGTTTTCAGAATATCTCTGACTACCCCCTCGGAGGATGCTTATGCTTATTTTTAACATTACGATTCGCCAGGTACTGCGCAAGGCTGTGCCGCGTTTATGAATTAAAATTACATGAGAATAATGCCGGTAGCCACATTACCACCACCACTAACACTATACCATCGTCACACTTTACAAGGTGAAATTGATATCATTAGCATCCTTTTAAACTAAGAGTCTACAAGTGAACAACTTTTACTATGGGAGCAAACCGATCGGAGCAAAAAAAATCAGCTGTTCCGCACTAAACTGCACACGCCGCCGCTGCCTACTCGACTCAAATGTATGCAACAGCTGATTTTTTTTGCTCCGATTGGTTTGCTCCCATTGTAAAAGTTGTTGAGTTTGATGGATAGACTCTTAGTTTAAAAGGATGGTGGTATCAATTTCCCCCTGTACACGTCCCACTGCAGGGCACAGGCCTAGTATAGGCACAGACCTACCTCCAAGGTGTACAGACAAATACTACATTGACTTCATAAGAATGCCATGAATCTTAGTTACCCCATATTTGATTTAATTTTAAGATTTTATTTTATAACTTTGTTTGTACCTAATGTTAGATTAAGATGTTTAGAGCAGTTATTTATTTTATCTGCGTTCACTTCCTCATCTCCCACTCAAGACCTTAGGGAGAAGGGAGGGGCTGAAAATCTGCGAGGGTTCAACCCTGTGCCAGCACAGGCTGAGCCTCGACCTTCTGCCTCAGTCCTGTAACTCAATATTATTTTGTACTTTAGATTGTAAAAAAATAAGGCAATAAATGATTTTTTAATTAATTTAATTAATAGATTTTTAATCTATCACCAGTAGAAAGAATTGTACTAAATAAACCATATAAATTTAAGAAATCCCAACCCAAGTCATAATACTTGTTATGGCTATAGGTAATTAAGTAAACAGGTACGCATTCTATAGCATATCTACCCGTGAGAAGTTTTTTAATCGCCCGTGTTCGTCATCAACCAGTATTATGACTGTTTTTACTTTTTAGGGTTCCGTACCCAAACGGTGAAAACGGGACCCTATCACAAAGCCTACGTTCTCCGTCCGTCCTACCTTTTAAGGGCTGTAATTGTTGAACTGTAATAGCTAGACAGTTGAAATTTTCATTGTTAAAAATGTCAAAAAACTAAAAATTAAGGGTCCTCAAACAAGAAACTAGTTTTTACCAACCTATTTTTTTCTCGCCCTATCGTAATACCGGTAATACCATGAAGACAGAGAAACTGACATGAGTTGTCAAATGAAAACGTCTTTGGAGGTTTTCAGGAGATTATCGGCAGGCAAATGCACTGTCTATAATACGGAGTCAAACGTGAAATCGTGGATTATTTTTAATGAAATAGTGTTAGTATATTTCACAAAATTATCTACGATTTCACTTTCGATTTGCAATTATTCACAGAAGCCGAATTTTTACCCTGCGATCACATCCCCAAAAAAGGTTCTTTTGCCTCGCGTCACGTATCTCTTTCCATTTCACTGTGGTACATCTCGCTCGCTCAGCTGTCAGTTCCTCTATTCCATAAGGTATAAAAACTTTATGGGTCACAAGCGTTAACCCGCGACTTTGTCCGCACAAATTATATACCAAATTTTAAGTCAGATCATAAGCTATCAAACAAAAAAAGTTTCATCAACATCGGTTCAGTAGTTTTTGCGTGATGCTCGTTCAAACAAACAAACAGGCAGACAAAAAATCCAAAAAATGATGATATGGATCAGGGATACCTAAAAACCATATCGTAACTTTTTTTTTGTTACTTAATATCTTCAATGTACAGACACACTTCTGTTACAGTTTTATAACATAGATAGATACATACAAGCGTCAAACTTGATGTGATTATAGAACAAACTCGACAGTATAACAACAAATAATAAAAATTGGCTAAGTTTGAGTCGGTCTCGCGCTAAAGGTCCCGAAGAAAACAACACTTTTTAACACTAAAGTTAATGTGTTGTGTAGTGATGTGTTACGGAACCCTCGGCCTCTGTTCGCGAGTAGCCCGACTCGCACTTGACCGGTTTTTTTTATTTATATATTACCTTGAACTTCACTCGATTAGCATCCTTATATGTATTGCCTGATCCTGAGCCTGCATTGTACATGATCAATGGATTAAGGGCCTCAACAGCTGTACGATTTTGATCTTGTCGTCTGAGCATCAGTCGAGATTGGAAGATTTAGTCCTTTTTTCGCCGGATTCCTTATTAAAGGGATTCCGCTTTACCCAGTTTCTTGTTCGCTCAAAATTCGTTTTTCACTGAAAATGTATCTATATCAAGATATTCAATATGAGAATTCCAGTAAAGATACTCTTATCAGTCCTGAGTCCCTGTATCTGATTTTGTTACTTGACCATCATCGATATTATTCAGATCAATCTACCTACATGTTCATAGAGATCTAGAGAGATGCCAACCAACGCGCTGAGTACGAAACTTAGTGTCGCATTACCTACCGATATAGTACCACGCGATAGAAAGTATTTTGTTAGCTTGAATATGCATTATCCATTGCGGTATCAGAACTCAACGTTCGAATAATCTTTAGTACTACGCAAGCATTATAAACTATTTACACATATTATCTCGACTGACTTTCAGTCTCATAATATATTGAATCATTACTGTCGGGAGCAATGTGTTCCGTTTTTGCGCATATTGCTACGACACTGGCCCCGCCCCCTTTTCACGTCTCCCTTCAGTTTTTGTGATCTGTGTATATGTTTATAATTTTAGGATTGATTTGAACAGTATCGTACCTTTCTAGTTAATTATCTTCATCGTGTGAAATTGCCAAGGAAATAATTAGAACCTCCTAATTTATTTCACTGGCGTATTTTCGTCGTTCGAACGCCTGCATTAGACTTAAATTGTTGTATCAAGGCACTCGCACTACACAATGCGTTTAATTGATTTCCTTAAGAAATCTGATCTTATCAGAAAAGTTAACAGACTGATAATAATCTTATAATAATTAAAAATGTGAACTTTGAAGACAATAAAAAATCTGAATAAAAAAAGCTCTTTATTTGTTTTGTACACAAATACTAATTATTATATTATACAGGGTGAAATTGATATTATTAACATCCTCGTAAACTAAGAGTCTACCCATCAAATGAACAACTTTTACTATGGGAGCAAACCGGCGGCGGTTGCAGTTTAGTACGGAACAGCTGATTTACTTTTGGCTCCGATCGGTTTGCTCCCATAGTAAAAGTTGTTCAGTTTGAGTGGTAGACTCTTAGTTTAAAAGGATGCTACTGATATCAATTTCACCCTGTAGATATTTATCCTTTCGCGGTGGTTAGGCATTTTAACAACAGCAAACCGATCCTTTTCAGAAGTTTGGTATATTATACGACACGTTTTATGTTAAAATTGTATAGAATACAGAGTGTCATTTCAGTTCTTTGTACTCAAAGTCTCTATAAAAATGTGTCTATCTGGTATTCATTAACAGACCCACTTGCGTCAATCCGGGTAAAATAGCTCTGTCAGTTTGTTATTCCATAAAAAAAAATTATGGGTTACCAATTTATTGCTAACCTAGCTAGATTGACGCTTGTTCAACCTTATTAAGTTTGCCCGTAAGCCCTACTTATTGGCTTACGGGTAAACCTAATAAGGTAGAAAGTTACTAAAATATGTATAGGATGAAATTAAAACTGTATTTCTGTCTTTTTTGGCGCTTACGATTTTCGTCCTGAAGAAAATAGTGTATTGTATATTTGTATAGTTGTGACAAAGTTTATAAAATTGAAATATATTTATTGAAGAGAAAGATAGTAATGGTTAATATTAATAGTATAAAAAAACATAAATATGTATAAAAATCTAAACTATTCAGAGAATCCGCCGCTGTTCGTTTCTGGCCTAAACGAGCCTATGACGCTTGCGGCGTTACCCCGTTGGATGGCTAAGGCAATATTTTGGACCAGAAACAAACCAGACCGGGGATCCCGCATCCGGCAACCCAACTCTCGAGCCAGATTCTTTGCCTCAGCGCTCCAGGGACCACCCGTCTCAACTGCGAACGGTACGAATAAATAGTTTTCCTTATAAAGGGTTAGCTGATTGCTCATTGATTGATTGATCATTTTCTATAGGGTGCCACGTGGAAACTTGTTCAGTATTATGAGTAGGTACAATCAATCTTTAAAGTAATTCAACTGTCTACATCTACCTGTAAGTATAAAAACAGGGTGTAAGTATTACTAGGGTGTTTTGTTACACCATGTACAAATATTGATATAAATTTATATGTTACGGTCACGGTAATAAATTGGAAATTATAAATAATTACCGCTTAAGGTGGTTTCAGTCCATACAAAAGTTTGACGCACAATACGCGTAGACGGAATTAATAAAAGTAATATTTGATATATGGAAAAATAGTTTAGAAATCTAGTTGCCGCGTCACAAATAACATTTGCAATTTATAATATAATTACGAAGATATAAAGCTTTGAAATTTTTCGTACAAAATTTTAAAAGCTTTATATCTTCGTAATTATTTTATAAATTGCAAATGTTATTCGTGATGCGCCATCAAGATTTTATATACTATTTTTCTATATATACAAAGTTACTTATATTAATACCGTCTACGCGTATTGTGCGTCAAAGTTTTGTATAAAATTCACCCCTCTTAAGTTATAGAGAATTACCAACTATGAAGGTTGATGTGATAAATTAATCACATTGGCCGGTTATTAGTAATATTTTTAACAGTCGTGGTTAAAGTAATAAAACATATGAAATGATTCATAAATTGTGTTTTCCTTATACAGGGTGAAATTGATAACATTAGCATCCTTTTAAACTAAGAGTCCATCAAACTGAACAACTTTTCAAAAACAAAACAAACAAACAAAATCTGATATTGCACACATTTGAGTCGAGTAGGCATTGCAGTTTAGTATGGAACAGCTGATCTTTTTGTTGCTCCGATCGGTTTTCATTGTAAAAGTTTCAGTTTGATGGGTAGACTTATAGTTTAAAAGGATGCTAATGATATCAATTTCACCCTGTATATGTTACAGTCAAAACTCATAACTTTAGACCCCAGATCCAACTCAGTCGTTTAGGTTAGCCAGGAAAAATGCGACGAGTATGTTAGGTTTCTTGCCAGAACCGAATTGGGACTGTTTACTCGAAAATATAATTATGACTCCTTAGCAAATTTCATATACTTATATTACTTTAACTTCTCTCTACTTTTAATTTCTCTAGGTCATTATAAATATTAACCGGTAATTATTAATACTAACTGGATGTATTGTATTGACCGTAACATATAAGTACGCACGGCGACACATCAAGCTATACAAAACCAAAATAAGCTGGCCGCGCGTAGGTCCAGTCCAGTAACGTATAACATCGCGGGGCCAGCTTATTTTGGTTTTGTATACCTTGATGTGTCGCCGTGTGTACATCCCTATGACCTTCTTTCCCCCTCTCTCAGCTTTCGTAACAAACTCGTAAAAGTGTAAACAAAGCCCCACTCCTATTTCCCATTTTACCTTATTCGTTCGGTTGATGCAGTGTCATGAAGGTGCAAATATCATAAAGTCCACTTTGTGTTAACTCGATACAAAATAAACGAAGTAGTTAGCAATGCCAATTTCGAGAACTACTTTAGTACCGTTTATTTACCTTTAATGTGTGAAGTGAATTGACAATTTTCTGACAATATTGTTACGGAAAACGAAACGGATAATTTTAGATTGATTACGAAATCGATTTCAAAGAAGGAAAATGTTTATTAGATCTTTAAATATTATGAGTGCTAACTATGAGTACTAATTTAATCTGTTTGTACGAAAATGTTATTTATTTATTTATTATTTTATTTCAGGCAACAGTACAAACTTAATCATAACGGGTGCATATTATAAATACCTTAATCTAGAATATACTTAACATTATAAAAACAAAACAAACTTAATTACACACATCGTATCGTATTACATTTTTCATTTTGCGAGATTGGTCCAGTCATTTCCAGTGGCCAGACTAATTAATTATTGATATTTTGTTTCGGTATAGTATTTAAGGACAAATTTGAGCTTAGAAATGTCAAAATCGCGTCAGAAACAGTTACAAATTTAAAATATTGCTATTATCTCGTTATTAAAAACCTGATGGTAATTTTTTTGTACATATTTAAGCATAGCATAGCATATGCTCACGACTGTAATCTCCGAGGGGGTAGTCAGAGATATTCTGAAACCTCAGAACATCCACGTTTCACTAGTAGTACCGAAACTCTGCCCAGTGTGACGTGAAGTGAGCCCGTCGCCACTTGTAATGGACAGTGGGTACAATACATGCCTCGAAATTGAAGCATATATATTGATATTTAAGGCATTACCATTATACATACTTCAAACCATGGTGTAAATATTTTTCTCTACTTAGAATATTTTAAAATATACATTCATATTTTCTAATAAAAATCTCATTTTTTTAAATTTAATTTTTATTTTACTGCTCAAAAATAATTTATATTGTTAAATCTAATTCAAATGAGTGTATTGATATTAATATTATTAATTTAAAAGCCTTCTGGGACTCACAATTTTGATTTCTATGTCGGTTGTTATGTTTGTTGTACTATGTTTTTTTTAATATGTTTTCAGATAGTCTTTTTGTTACTAAATGGTGCCGCTTACAGTTTAAAAGTCAGTCCAATTAATAATTACTTACTACCTCTCCTAACAAAACTCCGTAAAATGACTGGGCTAAGATTACGTTTTGTGCTTGCTTTGAAGGGTTTAACGGAATCCTGATTATATGACGCATTTAGAATTAAAGTTATAGTAGTATAAGCTGTGGTATACCTAAATCTATTTTTGCGATATATTTCTTTATTCTTTATTTTTATAATAGGAGACTTCGAAGTCGGGGACTTTTTTCTGGAGTATACTTCCCTTCCCACAAATAATACATTAAGTGATTTTTATAAGTCTACGAGCGTTTACCCGCGACTTCGTCCTCACAAATTATATACCAGATTTTAAGTCAGATCATAAGCTATCAAACAAAAAAAGTTTCATCAAAATCGGTTCAGTAGTTTTTGCGTGATACTCGTTCAAACAAACAAACAAACAGACAGACAAAAAATCCAAAAATTGGTGAAATGGAATCAGGGACATCTAAAAACCATATCGTAACTTTTTTTTTGTTAATATCTTCAATGTACAGACAAACTTCCTGTTACAGTTTTATAATAGTATAGATAGATAGATTCCAACGTTAGTTTCATTTTGATGCATTTGAATGACATACGCTGGACATACCCGTCGTGTTGCATGAAAGAATATATAAAAAAATATGATAATCGTATATTCGACAACTTATCCAAGGATGACGATCCTAAAATTTTAATTAAATAAGAGGATTTAGTTTTATATTTACAACGTGTCATCGTGATTTAGTTTTAGATGTGCGATAAGTGTCGTGTAATAAAATATGTTCTTCGATTAAAAAACGTTGGGTCCTTGGGGCCCAGAAGCCAAAAAATGTATTAAAAAGTTGTCGATGCGTCTCCGCGAGACCACCGGTGACGGTTCCTTGGCCAACGACTCAGCTTGACTATTCAAAAGGAACGCTGCCAGCATACTTGACACCATGTCTCGCGGGGACATGCACCCGACGATCTTTTTTGTCTCTAAGATCTCATTTCTATACCTTTTTGTTGTTTTCATTCATTCTGATAAATAAATTATAATTAGGAACCTATGTCAATTAAAAAAAATTGAAGGTTTAAAAAAAATATAATTGTATTCGCTTATTAGAAATAACCTTTATTCAATCACGGAACAGGATAACAATTTACGCACATACAATTTACCTTAATGTCAGTAATGCAATTGTTTGTAAATATGCAGTAATTAATGTTATCAATATCACATCTCAAGTTATGAACAACATAATAATGATTAGTCCCACCAACAATGTGCTAGGAACAATTTAAAATAAAATTTTCCTGTTATTCTATACAATGGTTATACCAAAGCTCCTTGTTCATTGTCCGTGACTCATAAACTTGCAAATGTGTTAAACAGGTAGGTGAAAACTGATGTCATCGGTAGGTACCTACGGGTTGATGAACAAAGAACTTTGAACACCAAGGCTATTCGAATTTTGAAGAGCACCTTTTCAAAACTAAGTGTATGCATATTACGTGCAAACTCGTGAGCTTCTTGGTCTAAAAGTGCGTTTCAAAATTATATTAAGGTACAACACCGCAGGTTCCATAGTAAGGATGACGAGCCTCTCCCTTCCGATAGGGATACGGGAACTGGAAAGCAGGTCTATAGCTTTCAAGGCCTTCAAATCAGATTCAGCGAGCTATGGACACAGCTATGCTCGTTGTTTCTCTGAGAGATCATATCAGGAGGTGATACCTCACAGAACTAAAATGGTTGACAAAGCTCAGAGAATAAGCAAGCTGAAGTGGTAATGGGCTGGTCTTATGTGCCGATGGTGTATCAAAGTTCTAGGCTGGAGAAAACAAACTGTCAGTCGTAGTTTGGGACGCCCTGCTGCCCGCTGGACAGACGACCTGAAAAAGGTAGCAGGAGGAGACTGGATGAGGAAGGCCGAGGATAGTTTTATGGCGCACCTTTGGAGAGGCCTATGTTCAGCAGTGGACGATGATAGGCTGATGATGATGATGAATCCCTGATCCGTCTCGCACACCAAAAAAAGTTTCAGATCCCGACCAGTGGCCCACCGCAGTCGTGTTTAAGTGCAAGGAAAACTAGGACAAAAAACCTTAGAAAGATTTAATTAGGATTTAAATAGTTTTTTTTAGTTTGTGATTTGCATTTTAGATTAAATTTGTTTTTGTGCTACTTAAAGATTAACAGAGATTAAGGTATTTATTATATGGGTCTCTGTTACTCTGTTACAATATTGTACTGCTGCATACATGAATATTAAATATGCTCACGACTATATTCCCCGAGGAGGTATTGAACGGTTACCTGAAATAAATAAATTAATATTATTAGGTAGATACATAAATTAATTTGCCCAGCCTCAGTAAATGCTGGTTGAAAAATCTTTATACCACGATGGCAAACTCAATAACATAATTATATGCCATCGACTCTACTACGTTTGAGTGAGTTCCTGCCACAATTTACATAAACATAACATAACATAAATATTCTTCATTTGCACACCAAAAACATACAACAACAAAAACAGAATGAAAAGAACGTAAGGAAAGCAAATGGCCGTCTTATCACACAATACACAAGAATATTTTATGACTTTAGGTTCGTGACACCGCATATGACACATAATTATAATAATAATTTACAATATAATAAACATTTTATTTATGTATTAATACTTATTTATAATATTATTCAAATTCTTTTTCCACTTTCTTCCATAACTATATTTCATTTGAACTTACACTTACTTATTTATTATCACTCATTTCATTAGTTGCTGCGTCTGACTACTACTAAAAAGGTTTCATCTGAAAATCAACACCCTGCTTTCGGGCAAGGTCTATGTTGAGCTGGGACCTATTTGCTGCTGTAGCCTACAATAAATTACATGTTGTTCTATTGATGTTTCGTTGTATTCTTGTTTTGTAAACTTGTGAACTGTAATATTATGTGTGTGTTACTTATGCAAATAAATTGTTTATTTATCTATCTATCTATCATATGACCAGACATTTTGTATTCTACTCGTTGACATCTTTTATAATTAATATTAATATGCGTTTGGTTTAGAAATAAATACAAAAAATAGATGTCTTTTTTCATACAACATTGTATGTTACCAAGGCAAGTCTCTTCGCTTTCTTAGCAAATAATTATCAAAGGATTTCCTCATATTGATAGCGTGACCTCTATTTTAGATAAGGGAAATATAAATAATATTATATTATAAGGAGCAGATAAGATACAATAATTACGAACAAAACATAATTAAGTTAGCTGTCTCATCATCGTTAGCCTGTCATCGTTCATTGCTGAAATAGGCCTCTCCCAAGGCGTTCCACTAAACTCTATTACTCGGCCGTAGGTATGCATGATTCGATAATCGTTTAGCCAGGATGCCGAGTGATGGGAAGTGTAGCCTTTCTTCGTCTTTTCTTTATTCCATAGATTAATATGTATATTGGTTCTTTATTTTCTCCTTAGTATCGAGAATAACTCTGTCGAACCACTGTCGGCCTCATCAATTTAGAAGCACAAAAATATTGAATAATGACAATCAGGTACCCAGATAACACCAGTAAGACGAAATAGATAATCTAGAATTAAACATTTTAACGGGTTAAACCCCGAGTACCCAGTTTTGGGCTACTATTATACGTCCTACTGCTTCTGCCTGACGCCAATGGTAGCGTAAAGTAGATGGTCTACTTGCTGAACCCGGAATTCCGGACGGATCAAACCCGAGCGGAAGAAGGCGGATTTAGTACAACCGGACGACGGCTGGACGTCACACGCATTACCAAGGCAGTGTATTCTACTTTAAAGTGTTCTGACAACTCGTACAGTGAATTGTACTCAACCCCTCTTAGTCTATTTAATTAAATTGTAACATAATCTCTTTTTATTCTTTCAATTCTACTCACTACCAGTAACACTAAACGTTACACGTCAAAAATTGTATTACGAAGTAGATTTTTTTTTTAATTCTTTTTTTTTTTTGGAGCTTTTAACCCTGAGGTTACGTCAGCCCCATCATACCTAAGAATTACACAGTAGATATATTATGGAATCACGATAGCTCCGTGATTTAGTGTCTACCGCATTGCCGCTGGTTAAAATTCCATCTGAATTTTGAAAAAGTTTTCTGTTTCGATAAAAGACCTTCTTTCTACTAAATCCACTGTCTTTTGCAAAATGTAACCTTTATAAAAACAGTTTATGCAATAACATACGATTAACAATCGGGTCTCTGATTAAGTAATCTCGGGTCAGGAAGTCAGCAGACTTGGCATTAATTTGATTTATTTTACAGTTTTCCTTATTAGCCCAGACATTTTACGGTTTGAGCCGGGACTAATTAATAATTGTTTTTTTTTTTTGGTATAATATCGAAGAGCCAATTTGAGGCAAGAAATGTACCAAAATTTATAAAAAATCACGTCATCAACAGTTCCAATTTTAAAATTTAGCTATTATCTCGTTCTAAAAACCTGATGTTATATTATTTTTTGCACATATTTACGGCTTTACCATTACATTACATACTTCAAACATGGTGTAAATATTTTGTCTCCTTAGAAGTTTTTGAAAAATACATTTGTATTTTCTAATAAATACCTCATTTTTTAAATTTCATTGCTTATTTTATTGCTCAAAAATTATTTATATTGTTAAATCTAAGTCAAATGAGTGCATTGGTATTAAAATTATTAATTTAAAAGTCTTCTGGGACACACAATTTTGATTTCTATGTTGCATAGTGAATTTTTTTAAATATGTTTTAAGATAGTATTTTGGTCACTAAATGGTTACAGTTTAAAAGTCCAAGTAATGATTACTCCCTACCCCGCCTAACAAAACCCCGTTAAATGACTGGACTATACTTTCTGCTCAAGAGGGATTTACGCTTAATTAGAATCTTAAGCACGATCTCTGGACCTAAGCCGGACCTCACGATTGTCCATTTGTAAGGCAAGTTAAGCTCATCTAAGGTTCTGATAATATCACGACTGATTTTATTAAATTATGTTATGAATGTAATGCTGAACGCGTCGTGTTGAGGAAAAGGGAAGATTTTATTTGGTATTGCTGATACCAGCCGAATATGTAGGTAGTCTACCAGTTTTTTTTAGTGTGGACTTAGTACAGTCAACACCGCACAAAAGTAAACGATCTTTCATAATTATTAGGTATTGTCAGTCGGGGCAAGTGCCTCTACGGGGTAAGTGCCTCCCAGCTTCAAAATTTCGAAAACTGGACATATATTTAACTAGGAATATAGTCGTGAGCATATGCAATAGTTCAGGCCTTGACGTTTAATGGCGGTATGTCTAAATATAAGTATGTCTAGACTGACTATATCTGAAACTATAGGTATACTAGTAAAGATGATTTAAGGTACTCTCTTTTAAAATTTTAAAACTATGTAAAATTACTAGTTTGTTCAAGACTTTGAATAACTCTAAAGATCATCGACTTTTGCTGTATAGTAGGTACGATAGATTTTTGTTGAATTAATACAACCGTCCGTTAGGACAGTCGGTATGGAACCTGCCTGCTGTGAGAGGGTCGCGGGTTCGAATCCCGCTGTGAAACAAATATTTGTATGATGAATGATGAATATGAATATTTGGAGGAATTCGCGCTACGGCTACTTCGCTCTACGGGCACCGTGCACCCGAGTCATGGATGTTTGTATCTCTATATTATTTTATTCTATATTGTTGTCTAGTCGTTATAATATATGTCAAGGCTAGATTATGGCACTTTAAATGTGACTAGATAATTTGTGTGGCAACTTATTGTGGTAATGTCCAAGATAATTAATTATTGCATCTTTTCAATTTTCTTTTCAGATTTAGGTCATTTTCGATGTAGTTTCCTATCGTTTGATAGCCTTGGAATACTTTTAGATTGATTTCCCTGCCACGGCTGCCTAGTATTAAACACTTTCTTCAATGTCTACACCTACTTCGAAAATTCGAGCTCGCTTCGCTCGCTCATGGGGTTATTCGTTTGATTCCCGGATTCCACCGTGTCGGTCGAATCTGCCAGGGCACTCGTAGGCTCTATAGTCTGTTCCAGAATACCACAGTCGCACATGGGTGAGCTTTTTGTGCCGCATTTGTGATCGATGATGGTAGTTACACCGAACGTCTTATTCTGTTCAGGCTAGCCCAAGTTTTTCGGTCTAAGCCAAAGATTTTCGGTCTATGTAACTAACTCAATTAAATTTATCAATAGAACATTATTATATCAGCGAGCTTTTGACCCTCGACTTTGACCGCGGGGATTACCCCTTTAGGGGTCGATATTAGAAGCATTCTTTCTTAGTGCACCTCTACATCAGTAGGGTAAAATTGGCGGACCTGGCTCAAGGAGCGCCAGGTGCCGCCAATTTCACCATTCGATCTATTCATTATTCATCTATTCATTGATCGTCTATTCATTATCTATCACTGATCAATATACATACCTACCTACCTACCTACTATTCAACTTTATCATATTCGCTAATCGTTAGCGTGCCCATATCCACACTGTTATTATGTTTGAAGTACCATACTTCACACGCTTGCGTGAGCTTAGGCTAGTTCGCTGTACATCCACAATTTTATAAAGTAAACTAGTAACAATCGCTTTACAGACAAGTCGATGTACAGCAGACTTGTCTAGGCTTGCGCAAGCGTGTAAACCACGCATAATGAATGAACACTATTATGAACTCTTGGATTAATAGTTTTTATTATACATCATTATAAATCACGAATATGGTACTACGCTGCCGCTGTAAGGCAGATGTTCTATTAATTGAAAAACATACTATTATTATTATTATAACTAACGAGCGTTAACCCGCGACTTCGTCCGCACAAATTATATACCAGATTTTAAGTCAGATCATAAGCTATCAAACAAAAAAAGTTTCATAAAAATCGGTTCAGTAGTTTTTGCGTGATACTCGTTCAAACAAACAAACAAACACACAAACAAACAGACAGACAAAAAATCCAAAAATTGGTGAAATGGAATCAGGGACACCTAAAAACCATATCGTATCTTTTTTTTTGTTAATATCTTCAATGTACAGACAAATTTCCTGTTACAGTTTTATAATAGTATATAGATATAGATATAGATTGTTAAATAATTAGGCCGGCCAAAAAGTATTTAGGATTAAACGTATTAATTAAGGATCGCTGTCTCTGTTTTTACTGAATAAATGTACTTCTTTAAACACTATAATATATTTTTTTTGTATACTTTCCTATATATCAAATGTACATACCTACATACATAAACGTCACGCCTATCTCCCGGAAGGATTGGTACAGAACACCACCTGCTATGATCCTGACACATGTCTCTCTATTCACCTACATACTACATTTTTCATTTTAAAATATTACTTACAACATTAATCCAAGAGTTCACAATAGTGTTCATTCATTATGCATGGTTTACACCAAAGAGTAATATAAGTATATAAGAAAAGAGAACCCACTCGTGGCAACATTATGCATCCACCTTATGTCAAATTGAAGGCTAGCTAGCGCCATCTATGTTTCACCGACAATAATTCAACCTATACTATACATACCTACTTATATCTACTCATACCGATGGATATTATTGTTTTGAATGCTAGTTTTCGTTCAATCCCGCACCGATTGAGTGAAATTCCAGTATCCTTACTATTCCTGTAATCTAAACATTGGTAAGAGAACAACAGAAACTCCAGAACATCACTAAATCGTCACGAAATTGAACGAAAACTACAAACAACCCGCACATTACGCAAGATAGGTAGCCATTTTGTGAATGAGTCAATTTGACATTGACATAGACAACCAAATCTTTTTTTTTCATACTTCTGCGAAATATTTAATAGATGGCAGGACATTCTATGCAAACTGAATCGGAAAAAGCCACCAAAAGGCGACTGTCCTCCGCCTGGTTTACACGCTTGCGCAAGCCTAGACAAGTCTGTTGTACATCGACTTGTCTGTAAAGCGATTGTTACTAGTTTACTTTATAAAAGTGTGGATGTACAGCGAACTTGCCTAAGCTCACGCAAGCGTGTGAAGTATAATACTTCAAACATAATAACAGTGTGGATATGGGCGCGCTAGCGATTAGCGAATATGATAAAGTTGAATAGTAGGTAGGTATGTATGTATATTGATCAGTAATAGATAATGAATAGACGATCAATGAATAGATGAATAATGAATAGATCGATGGTGAAATTGGCGGCACCTGGCGCTCCTTCAGTCAGGTCCGCAAATTTTACCCCACTTACATCCTATGTAGAATATACTATACCTATTCCAAGTTTCATGTTTCTATGTTCAGCGGTTTAGGCTGTGCGTTGTCTGTCAGTCAGTCAGTTAGTCATGGATAAGTCTTATTTCAAACGTAGCGTAGGCTATCAATTTTAAACCGACCCCGCTTAAATTCACTTTTTTGTACATTATCGACTCGTTAATTCTCAGTTCAGACAGATCTGACGTCATAAGAGACCTATTACAACAACTACATACCTACTTAATTTCATGTTATTACAGCCAGCTCGGGAATTATACAGATTTATATCATCGTGAGTCGTATAATTGTAGGGTAAGTCCGGGATAGTTGGCCGTAGTTTTTGAAAGAATCAGTTTATATAAAACATGTTTGTAGATTGTAATTATGATTTTTAATTAAACTTTAAATGTTACACTATAGGAAAATTTACAAAAAAATAACTTATTTTGATGGGATCAACCTTAAAAATAACTTTTAAAAAAATCACGATTGGCCATCTCTCCCTTAGTGTCCGGGAGAGATGGCCTCAGTAGTATGGGACAGTTGGCCAGTACTTAATTCTACTGTTTTTTCCTTTTAACCGTTAATTTGTTTGAGTTTTAGTTTCTTTTTTTTTTTAATTTTGAACAGATATCGTCAAATTGAGAGCCATTTTGGTGCACCAAAAGTTGAAAAAAGATATACTAAATTCAATCTTCAAGACGTGTTACGAATGGTTTTCTCCACAGAAAATACAGTTATTTTCTTCTCTTCCTTTACCTTTTTCATCAGATGCATCGCATAAAAGTGTTTGTTCGTTATCGTCCATTAAATATGAAATTATTTCGAAAAATATGAAAATTTTTTAGGCATCTCACCCTGACTAATTGTGGTCATCTCTCCTAATTTTCAGGGAAAGATGGCCACATCAGCCAAGTGACAAAATGTATGAGCCCTTGTGGTTATTTTGAGGTAATGTTCAAGTATGGTTCATAAGCCATTCCGAAAACCCTTCAAAACGCATAATTTTATAAAAACTACACAACCACAACTTTTAACATGAACGTCTTATAAAATATTCACACTGTGCAAAAGTAAAAAGGTGGATTTAACATATTTCTTCGTATTATATTCGCAAAGATTTTTGTGCCCAGGTGTTCGTACGTACGACTAGAAGCGAACTAAGTGATAGCTAGCGACACTTAACAAGTGTATGTCGATTTTTTTTGAGTTTGCTATCTCTCCCTTACGGCCATCTACCCCGGACTTACCCTAGTAATAATGTGTCTGTGAGACACACCCACATCGCTTACTAGTAGGTAAACATGTGGAATCATGAACACTAGACTGAGTTTGGGCACTTCTAGTGAAATGTGATTATTCTAAAGGGGTATGTGTAAAGTGCGGCCACTGATAGAAGTACTGAAATTTGGATGAGGATACTAAAGGAAACGCACTTAATATGACACGCATATAGCTAAGTAATATCGGGGCTGAGATATACAGGGTAGAATATTTTGGACAGGGCAGTACGGTAGGTACCTTAACCGCTGTAGATACAGGAAAATGTTCATAGAAGACTATCCTTAACTTTTTGAGACATTTAGACCTGCATACACAGATTTTGAAAAAATGTACTGTCATCAAGAAAATGGTCAATTTGCACAAACACTTTTTTAATGCCAATCGATCCTGTTTCTTGTAAGGATCAAAAACTCTAATGAACCAACTCAGGTTAGTGCGAAATTGCAAAAAAAAACTTTTTTCATACATTTCGTAGAAAATGAGACTCCAACATACCTAAGAAGAAGGACGTAAGGAATTTGTCGTTTTTCGTACTGTATCCTCGGTTGGTCTGATAGAGTTTTTTGATCCTTATCAGAAACTGGATTTTTTTTTTATCTGTGAATGCAGATCTAATTGTTGCAAAGGGTTGAGGATAGTCTTCTAAGAAAGCAGAATCGGCGCATAGTTATTAATGTTATTATCAAGGAA
Source organism: Agonopterix arenella (assembly GCA_927399405.1). NCBI lineage: Eukaryota > Metazoa > Arthropoda > Insecta > Lepidoptera > Depressariidae > Agonopterix > Agonopterix arenella. The sequence continues at coordinate 3,680,481 of OV656691.1, forward strand.
GCATAGAGAAACACGTACTTAACTCGTACCCCGAGAGGAGTGGCCTTACGCATAATTCCCCATACTTTCCCCTCTGTCAAAGTCTCACCCCCGCGACGGCTCCGACCTAGCCCCGATGGGCTACTTAATTCGATGCGTTTTACTGTTATTGTCATAGCAACCCCCCCCCCCCCCTCCCCCCCCCCCCCTCCCCCCGCAAAAATTGGCAGAAAAATGCTCTATGGAGAAATAAACAATACCTACTCCTTACGTGTTTCTCTATGCAAGGAAGCTATTGGTTTGAAAATTATCAAGCTGGCTTTGCTGGAATAAGTCATACAGTCTAATGATCGAAATCATGTTGGAGTTAGATCCAATTTGAGCCTTTCATTATATTCTCTTTGCCAATGTCAAAAGCTTGATCGTGAAAATGATCAGACTGTGAAAAAAATTTGCTTTCTCATACATTTTGAGTCGAGTAGGCATGCAATTTTGTATGTAACAAAACTGCAATACAAAGCCTTGCGCGTGCAAGCGTCACAAACAAACCATGAATTGAACTCAGGCAATAAAAAAAACATCAATTATTAATTTTATTACGGCAACAATTTATTGTCTAAACAATGTTTTTATTTAAATTTTGAAACATTTTTCACTCTTTAAGCTTTCATATAAATCTCAGATGGGTTCCATGGGTGTATCATTTTGAAGCATTTCCTGTAACAAAAATAAGTTTTATCATTAATTCTAAAGCAACAGGCTGAAGCTAAACAGGGTGAAATTGATATCATTAGCATCCATTTAAACTAAGAGTCTACCCATCGAACTGAACAACTTTTACTATGGGAGCAAACCGATCGGAGCAAATAAAAAATCTGCTGTTCCATACTAAACTGCAATCTCGACGCGCGAGTTCGCAACTCAAATGTATGCAACGGCTGATTTTTTTTTACTCCGACCGGTTTGCTCCCATAGTAAAAGTTGTTCAGTTCGATGGGTAGACTCTTAGTTTAAAAGGATGCTTAATGATATCAATTTCGCCCTGTATACTTAGGTACACCGTGTTTAGGATATATAATCATATCATTATCTTCGTGCGATTATTATTTTAATTCTTTACAAAACAAATAGTAAGTACCTACCTATACAACCAGTAATTAATTTACAAGAATTTTAGCATCTATCGAGTACATACAGGGTGTAAGTGGTGACAGCCTAGCAAATACTGAAACGATGAACTCAGACCATCAAACTGAACAACTTCCACTATGGAGCCTACCTCAGGAGACGCGAAAAAAAATCAGCTCTCCCATATATTTAAGTCGGGTTTCGGGTTTACTGGGGTAGGCTCCATAGTGAAAGTTGTTAAGTTTGATGGTCTGAGTTCACCATTTCAGTATTTGCTAGGCTGTCACTTTACACCCTGTATACATACGGTACTGCCTCCGTGGTCTAAATTTCATGGCCAAGACTTAAAAGCATTGGGCTCTTGATACGGAGGTTGTGGGTTCGATTCCCACGGGGGACACCTAGTGATATGTCACTTTGTGCGTTTTTCCCCAGTTGGTTAGGACAGTGCTTCGGATGGCACGTTAAGGTGTTGGTCCCGGCTACTATCCCTGGTGGTAGTAGTCGTTACATAAAAACCATGTCAGAGGCCGTAAGGCAGTCTGAAAAACTGTGACACCTGGAGTCCAATTCCCTAAGCGTCACATCGCTGTTAAAAACATCCATCAGATCGTCAGAGATTTTATATGAGTTTGCCACATGAAATTGAAAGCTGGCCGATGTTTTAACGACAAATTTAAGGTTGTGACGATGTTTGCGCTTAGTAAATTGCATTGCTAGGCCTGCTGTACACACGAGAAGAAAATACAGCACGAATATTTCCCGCCCCCCACCAATTTTAACCTCACCACTACTTGGTAGGAAGCGTGGCGGAAAATGTTGGCAGTAAAATATCTCTGTCTCGCTTGCACTTAGTCAGTACCGCACATGCTTACCTCGTCTTGTAAATTTTTCCCATTTGTATGAAATGACAGCTATTATGTTCAAGGTGAAAGCCAATGTGCTCTTATGTAGTACTTCCTATCTCTATGGTGCTTATAAATGTAATAAATAAAAAACAAATAAAATAAAATCTATTTATTTCAGACAAATGTCCATAGCGATAGTTCGTAGATTGTTTTATTTAATAGTTTATTTATTTATTTGATTCAGGCAACAGTACAATATAAAATCATCACGGGCCCATAATTATAAATACCTTATCCTAAAATACAGCTAGCTAGCCTAGCTTATGATCTGAATTAAAATCTGGTATATAATTTGTACGGACGAAGTCGCGGGGTAACTCTAGTGCATAATAAATCGATTTCTAGAAATAAACAGAGTATAATTTTTAAACAACGCTCACAGGCACAGCACACACATTGTAATGATCACAAATGTAAACTACTAGGCTCTTTATTGTGAAAACCATACAATACAATGATAATAATAAGGTATTTACCTACCTCACTTGCCGCCCCCGGCGCCGGCGCCGCCACCGCCTCCAGCACCACCGTTGTTACCTCCACCGCCCCCACCACCGCCGCCATGACCGCCTCCTCCACCACCTCCTTGTGGAGAGCGGACCGGACGGTGGAATTCAAGTGTGTCTACCGCAGAAAGAAAGTCTGCGACTTCATCGATGGAAGAAGCTTAAAAATAGAAAACATTAAAATCAATATAACGTAACGATACTGCAATTGATCGAAAAAATAAAATTATTGTACCAGCTAAAAAAGCAGGGGAGCAATTCAAGTTATTGCAGATTCTTTGTTTGACATAATCGCTAGAGTCTAAGTCAATGTAAACAGGTATATTTTGATACATTTCAATACTGCAACTGATCGAGAATATAGAGCAACTATTCTATGTAAAATTATGATACCGGCTAAAAAAGCATGGGAGCAATTCAAGTTATTGCAGATTCTTTGTTACAAACTTGTAAACAGGCACTGACAATTAAGTCAATGTAAACAGGTATCTTTGGATACATTTCATATGATATAACTTCACACAAATATATCACGAGATGAGTATTTAAGTACTCGAGAATGTGGTTGGATGAATGTGGAAAGGAGAAAAAGTTTGACACACCGCATAGATTGTGTGAAAGATGATTCAAAGACCCACAATTATGGCATACTTGATGGTGCCCGCGACTTCGTCTGCGCTTCCTCTGGACAATTCACACAATATCTTTATAAATTGTAGCCTATGTATTATTCTGATGTATAAGCCATATTATTGTAAAGTTTCATTAAAATCCATTCAGTAGTTTTTTTACGTCAAAGAGTAACAAACATCCATCCATACTTACAAACTTTCGCGTTTATAATATTAGTAGGATACGGGCAAGAGAATGATGATGATAACTTCACACAAAAATGATAAAAAAAGTTCACGACCACACAATTTTAGAAGATAAATTGAGTCTACGATAATCATCATTGCAATAGCGAAGTTTTCCTCCATTGGTGTATTTGCCACAATGAATCGCTAAGTAAATCACAAGGTTCTAAGAAAATCCAGTGCTAGTATACCCAATTAAACTATCTATTGTAACAAGACAAATAACACACTGCTGATTCTTCAACGGCAACGTTAATTGCAGATCACGATCAAGAACGAAACAGTCAAGGATTGTCCTTTCCAGATTGTATTTAAAGACTATTGTAATAAAGTCCCAAATCTAAATAATCTTATAACTCGACATAGGATCATATTTCTTTTATATAATGTTTTATTTCTATATTTACCTGGTGCTGAGTAGACGCACACAATAAGTCCTAGAACCAGGGCAGATAGTACAAGTCGAGTCATCTTGTAGAACTGTATTGTCTCCTTTCTGAGATGTCGTTTATATTCCGTCAAGATAGGGAAAACTAACTAATAGATGCATATATGCAACTGAATTATATAGGTACATAATAAGTATAATAAAATTACAAACTAAGTGTGTATGTAGATATACATAGAAAATATTTGCAAAACAATTATTGGAGGCTAAAGGATACATTTATATAGAATGCACTTTGCACTAAGATCGTTTTTGGAATATTTATTTGTTTTTGCACGCGGTTTAAAAAACATTGAGAAGTATGTGTGGTGAAACTGTGATGGACAATTTGAAAAATAGTTTAATTAGAGAACGTTGTTGTCTGAACGAGGATGTAGTGACAAACATAGAGAAAGATATGTTGAGATGGTTTGGTCATATGGAAATATAAGAGCAGATTGACGAGTGCAATCTATAAGGCAAGCGTAAGTGGAATTGTTGGAAGGGGGCGATCTAGACGTACATTATATGGATCAATTGGAGACGTGCTTAAAAAGGGCCAGGTCAGATCTACCCGAAACCGACGAGCGTACATGAAAGGAGTAATGAATGAGGAGGAAGCTAGAGAGGTTTGTCCGGATCGTAGCAGGTGGCGTTCCGTTGTCTCTGCCTACCCCAGTGGGAGACAGGCGTGAGAATATATATGTATGTTTAAAAAACCTTGAACCAATCAGAATGATCAGTTTTAGTAGGCTAACAGTGGCTAGCATCGAAAAGTATTTAGGCATAAACATGATGATGATGATGATGCTTAAATATTATGATGTCCTGTCATCAGTACGAGCATAATGAGAGACTGAACCATTCCAAAATAGTTTTAAGTCTGAATACTTTTCAGTGTAAGACATCGTTATCTTGGACTTTGAAGTGACATTTTAGTCTATATTTCATAGCAATCGGCTCATTCAATCAATTGTTTTTTTAGATCTTAGTACCTATCTACGTGTTGAAGTAGTCTGTGTAAACGAAGACGCACGCGTCTCTAGTACCTATAGATAATACTAATTATTCTAGAACTCTCGGTCAAACAGGAAAATGGAAAATATTATTTTCTGAATGAAAATCGATGTACACAGATTGTGTATTATTGTGCGAGCACACCCATACGTACATGTTTCTTACATAAATCATAATAATAAGTATTTACTTGCAAGTTCATTAGTAGATAATTTTGTATCATTTGTAATATGTGTGGACTTGTAATTTGTATCTTATATTATTATAGAATCTCCTTCTTTGTACATTATGTATCGGAGACTTTTCGAAGGGAATCCAGCGCATGGTTCGGAGCGGATATGTACCGTAAAATTACATACAGGTTCCTTCCTAATATGCTGACACTTTTTAAGGGGATAATCAGACCGTTGAACAACTTTCTTTATGGGACTTACATCGAAATCGCGAGAAAGAATCAGCTGTCCCAGCTGTAGGTTTGCAGTTTTGTATGGACGAGCAGATTTCTTTTTCGCGATTTCGATGTTGGTGCCATAGAGAAAGTTTTTCAGTTTGACGGTCTGATCATCCCCTTAAAAAGTGTCAGCATATTAAGAAGGACCCTGTATAAACCCGCAAGCCGTATTAAAGTGGTAGTGTTAGAATTTTTCAAACATTTACCTACCGATAACAAAACCTAATATAATATAGTTCAAACCATGACTGGATCCGTATGAGGTTTGAAAATTTGTGAGAGGGTATGAGTTGGTATCAATTTGATATTTAATAATATAGTAACACTATATTTATTGCTATTTTCTGACTATTTTCAAAAGAATAATTATTCAATGTTTTTTTCATCTTTGTGAAACTTCAATCTAGGTATCTAGTGCTGATTAATATGCAATATCATAAATAAGTAGCCCACGAATAACAACAAACAACCAACGTGAACTCATAGCATACAAAACTAAATGTATGCGGGGAATTCGTGGCTTAAAACAGATGGATACATGTAAACCTTATTTTAAAGAGCTCAGAATACTAACATCTCTATATGAACGTAGCACTATTTGTAAAATGGTTCCCTAAAGTCCTAAGAGCACGCCGCAGCGACTAACACTCAGTGCAGAAACGCACATTAGACTTAATCCTCCATTAAATGTCTTGCTAGCTTTTACTAGACAAAAAAGTGACAGAATTAATGGAGGATTTACTTTAATGAGCGTTTCTGCAACTGAGCGCTAGTCTGCAGTAGAGCGGGCAAAACAGCATTGTTCAACATACAACATTACAAAAGCATCTTAGTAATGGCGCCCAAAATTTATAACAAAATTCCAAAACTACTAAGAGAATGGCAAGACGGAGGATCGGTGAGCATCGGTGCAATTTCTCGATTTGTTTCAATTCCTGACTAATTAGCAGTTTGTAACAAATTTTGTTTGACATTTTCTCAATTCGTACAAAAGTGAGGTGAATAGCGTTATCTTTGAAATTCGTAAAATTTATTGTTTTGTACAAAATCAGCAATTTGTACAATCACTAAAAATAGTTCGAAATCATCTGAATGAAAAATTATATTTTACTCAATTAAGGAATTTCTCGAGACATGAATTCATAATCCTCAAAGTCATTAATAACTTATTATGTTTAAATTTTATTTCAAAACGGTGCGTGGCAATTTTTTTTATTTGTGTTTTTTTTTAATTTTTATTTTATATTTTTATTACGTATGGAATCTCAAATTTACAATTATGACATGTATTATTATTATGACATTGATTTTAGGTACAATTTTGATATTATTTACTTAAATAGTTCAATTATTGATTACAGGTATAACAATACCTATTTTCTTGTATGCCTTTTGGTAGGCCTCGGAGATACTTTCTACTACCTACTGTAATATCATATTTTGACCTGTGTGTCACAATAAAACAAATTTTTATTTGTATAAAGAAATCTTCATTCGTAGTAAGTCATAAACTGGTAATATTAAGTTTATGTAGTAATTAGCTCAAAGTTTTAGCTTTATACGAATAGAAAAGCAGATTACTGAAGTCTTTAGTCAAGATAGAAACATCGACAATAAAATCCCACAGATAAAGAACTGAAGTATCAATAATTTATATACATACAAATAATATCATAAAAAATACGAAAGTGTCTGCTGTGTCTCTATCGATTTTGATGAAAGGTTTCAATACAAAAGTTCCACGTGAGTTCCACACAGACAAAGTCGTAACTTAAAATAATACACAAAAACAACCAATTTTATTTTGAAATTATTTTTATTTATCACAATTTAAATAAAATTATTCTATTACAATATAAATGAATCAAACGCAAACTGGTTCTTCAAGCCAGTCTAGAAGACTGGCTCTTCTAGTAGAGATTTCCTGAAACAAAAGAAAATGTTTATTTATTACTTATGATTGTGATTGTTATTTAACTATTATGGTAGGTATAGCTATACTTCAAAATACCTAGAAATATACACTCTTTTTAAAACATTTGAGTCGAGTAGGCATTGCAGTTTAGTATGGTAAGTTGATTTTTTTTTATGATTTCAGGTTTGCTCCCATAATAAAAGCTGTTCAGTTTGATGGTCTGACCCTCCCCTAAAAATCATCAATGTCGCCTATAGATGCTAGATATAACTTAAATCAGTTTTAACTAGAATTATTTTTAACCTCCTGGCCACATGACAGGGCGAACTACGGCGCAAATTGCGATCTTAGAATACACTGCCTTGCCTATGCGCCGCTGCTTGCTTGCTTGCGTAAACAACGCGGGACACAACGCTCAGTGTATTCTAAAATCGCAATTCGCGCCGCCTTTCGCCCTGACCCGTGGACAGGTGGTAATTGTTTGCACATATTTGATTCTGTTCCTACCGATTATTCTGTAGGGGAAAATTGTAGGGAGACGAATGCCTGGTAGAAGAAGGACTTCCTTGCTTAAGATACTTTGTGAATTGTTAGATACGAACACCACATCACTACTCCTCTGAGTGTTTCGCTGCAGTCTGTCCGAATAGCCCTTTTAACAATAGCCAACCTCCGATAGAAGTTGTTACCCAACGATATTAACGTACTGTGTGTAAGTCAATGATGTTTCCAAAAGAAGATGAAGAAGTACCTAATGTTTAGCGCCGCCGCCGCCTCCGCCACCTCCGCCGTTATTGCCACCGCCTCCGCCACCCCCGCCGCCCTCACCTCCGCCGCCTCCCCCTCCTCCAGGGGAGCGGGCCTGGCGGGGATGGGCGTCTACTGCAGAAGCAAAGTCTGCGACCACGACATGGTCATCTACTTCATCGATTGTGGAAGCTGAAACAAATTATAATACATTTAAATACAAACATTTTTATCTCTCAAGAGCCTACCGACTACCACCGAGCCTATTGTGCTGCCCGCAATCGTATATTTTATTTCTGAACGATTTAACAATATTTCCAAAAAACAAGAATGTCACATTGCTTTAAATTTATCGAAACGTTACGGATTATTATGTTTTATGCTTGTAGTTATAATCGTCAACAAAACATTATAAATTGAAAATCAGCAACATTACAATGTGACATTCTTGTTTTTTGGAAATATTGTTTACTTGTTAAGAAATAAAAAAATACGATTGGGGGCAGCACAATAGGCTCGGTGCAACCTTAAACCGATTGATTTATTTATAGGTACTGGATGCTCAATGTGTTATATTTTGTGGGTGTTTCAGAACACTTTCACTATGAAACGAACATTCAATAGCTACCATATACATACTCAACCCTGACTATTGACTGTAAGTAAATAAAGAAAAGTTAATTTTTTTGATAAAACTAGGTAGAGACCTTTTTATTTATTTCGACAATTTAACAATGTAATAATAAACATTTTTGTAATATTTTTGGTATACGATTGTTTTTGTGTTTTGGAACTCTCAATGTCAAGGGGCATTCTCTCTCAGCTAGTTTAAATGTACATAGTTAAATGACTCGATAGATGGCGACGTGACATGGCTCCGAAGACCTAAGTTATGCTAAGAATAAAAGAAAATGTCATGCAAGGTTTTCCCCTTCATTTCAGAAACAATTTATTCATTTTATTTATTAGTGATCTGGTTGCACTGCCGTATGGCATAAATGCTATATGTTTCTTGTTTTCTTTATGTCTGGCTTTACCCTGCTACCCTATTTTCATTATAAGTGACTAAACTAGTAAACAGATTAATAAATTTCTAAACTGAATTATAATTTAGGGATCTCAAGGTCTGTAAGTGTATAAAATCTAATTTTAATGTTTTTTAAGTGACTGTTTGTTTTTCAATCAATAAATAAATTAAAAAAAAAACACAATATTGTAGCAATTGGTAAATAACTCGTAAACAGACTTTTCCTATTAATAACATATAAAAAACACAACACGGTTTTTCTTAAAGGTACCTTAACTTTTTTCAAGTTTTTTCATTAGGTATGTAAGAAAATTAGTTCTGAAACTTCACACTCAAATAACTAAAAATTACTACGATATAGAATGGTTCGTTTTGGCATAACTAAGTCCAAAAGATATTTATAAAGGAAATAAATACTTGAAAAATCTGAATTATGGTCCCAATAAACAAAATGTCTTGTAATAAAATATTTCAGTATTTACCTGGTGCAGAGTAGACACATACGATGAGTCCTAGGACCAGGGCAGATAGTACAAGACGAGTCATCTTGTAGCACTGTATTGTCTCCGTCCTGAGATGTAGTTTATATTCCGTCAAGATAGGGAAAACTAACTAGTCTAAGTATGTACAACACAATAGTTACTACGTCTAGAACTATCGATCATAAAGGACAGGAAAACGCAAAATAGTACGAAATTAATATTTATAAAACCACCTTCAAAAAACCTAAAAGGTTAAAAAATAATATTTCAGCCGATGACTTTCTCGTTCGCATCGCAATATTATTTTTTAACCTTTTAGTTTTTTTGAAGGCGGTTGTAATTTTGTTTATTTCACAATTTTCAGAGGTGAATTCATTGGTTCAATTTAATAGTAGTGTTTTAAATTAACAAACGCACAAGCCGGCACTACGATTTTCAAAAGTTCCCCTCGATTTCTCTAGGATGCCATCCTCAGATCCTGGTTTCCTTATCATGGTACCACCCTTGGAATATCTTTTTTCCGACAAAAAAAGAATCATCAAAATCGGTTCATAAACCCCGAAGTTATCCGTGAACACAGATAAAAAAATATATATATATGACGGCGCCTGGCGCCATCTCTCAAGTTACAACAGAACGAGATCGCACACTCATGTCATGACGGTGCCTTACTGCAGCGCCTTCTGGTGTCGGTCTAGCGGAGACCGACAGCCATGTCAAGAGGAATTCGGTTGAAGATTTGAATAGCAATGGCTGAACCACCGCATGACTCGACGAATCGCTATAGTTCTGTTTAATCTCAATTGCTTTGTAATTAACTGTGATCTGTTTGTGAATTAAACCTATCTTCTAAAGTTATATTGAAATGATTACGACGATTGTATTACGCTGTGATGTAATTCTAGACAATACAATCGATGATGCAGATATTGGAGTGTTTTGCCCTTTGATCACCTATTCCCTATGTCTGCTCCTGACGAAGGCCCTCCTGAGCCTATATCAGAGGTGGGAGACAAATTTGCGCCCAAAAGAGGAATAAAATCATCTGAGAAAAATGTTCACGAAAATTTGACAGCTAAAATTAGCTTTTGTTTCAAGACCTGATTGATGATCATGAAACGTCTATGTCAATGGATCGTGATGATAATTTTATCTTGAGGTTCCAAATTGATGCGAAAGAAACAGCGGCTGAATCTGCATCTGCTTCAATCTGCATTCTATATACATGGAACATGATCGAACGTATACCTGCCTACCCAGATGGCTAGTGGCAGTACGATGGGAAAATAATATTCAAACGTAGCTACGGTCACGTAGCGACAAGCTGACGAATGATTTACAGTAAAGTTGACGGATACATCACACAGTTCGTACATAACGAGTATGGTACTATTACATAGACAGTACGGACACTCCCTGCAATTCTTCGCGGAAGACTACTGCGTAAGAACATTAATTTATTTTACCGAAGTCGCTGCCAAGCCGGTAAAATTCGCGACAGGGCTTGCATTAGTTTATTGGCTTGGCTTGACACCGACTTCTATAAAACAAATTAATGTTCTTATGATGCGAACGAAAAAGTCATCGGCTGCAATATTATTTTTTAACCTTTTAGTTTTATTGAAGGAGGTTTTAATTTTTTTGTTAAAATTTTGTTTATTTCACAATTTTCAGTGGTGAATTCCTTGGTTCAATTTAACACGTTCCGGGACAGTGACCGGCTATAGACGTGATAACAATAAAAGTTCTATTGTGTCTCGTTCACTGCCCCGGAACGTGTTAATAGTAGTGTTTTAAATTAACAAACGCACTTACCGGCACTACGATTTTCAAAGGTTCCCTTCGATTTCTCTAGGATGCCATCATCAGATCCTGGTTTCCTTATCATGGCACCACCCTTGGAATATCTTCTTTCCGACAAAAAAAGAATCATCAAAATCGGTTCATAAACCACGAAGTTATCCGCGAACACAGATAAAAAAAATATATATATAATATATACATATATACCGTTGAATTAAGAAACCTCCTCCTTTTTTGAAGTCAGTTAAAAATGAATGAAAATTGCACTCGATGAGTACAGTCATGCATATTTTTCCAATGTAAATCACAATTACTTCTGGATTTTACCGGCGAGTTTGTCTTTGTGGACATTTTTTTACCCAACTCTTGTAATTATATCATAATATTAAGGATAGTAATGTTTTTAATTTATCTGAACTCCACGGGCTCTGCTCTGTAGTAGTAGGTATACAAAATCAACAAAATATTGAAAATTATTTATTTTTGTCTTATTTAAAAAAAACATTATTCTATTAAAATCTAACTTATAATAATAAAAGCATGAACTGGTGCTTCTTTTAAAAACTTCCTGAAAAAAAAAGAATCAAAAATTAATTTCACAACAGTGCATTCCGCTGCATTTGTAACTTGCTTTTTTAGTTCACTTGCAAAGTTTCACAAAATGTTACCAGAAAAATCAATATCTTGTTATTATAATTAATTAATTATCGTCATATTATCGTACCGTCATCACATCATAGGTAATTAATTATCTTCTGATAATTATCATCATCATCATCATCCGCCATGTCTACTGCTGAAAATAGACTTTTTCCAGTAGAGCTAACACACAACAAAACGATAAAACCATCATGCGCACTCATTTTGGCAAGCGTAAAATAACAAAGACAGAGGGTGTAGATTTTTCTGGTTGTCGGGGTTAGCATTCGTTAAGATATAGAGCGATGATAGCCCCTACGGAAGAGAGCTAGCGCCTCATTCCTGAGGCCGCGTTTCGATTCCTGGTGCCCGATTGCGCTAATTTAAAACATCGAAGTTCTATTCTTATCCAATTTCAGTTCTAATCACATTGCAATCCAATTACTATTCAACTGTGCTGAATTCCGCATCGCGCTAAACTCTATGTAACTGACAGCCAATAACGTCTGAGCGATCTGTTAAAACGGCTCTAACGGCTGTACCGCGATTAGCGCAATACCAAATGTGTCAAAAGTTATGGTTCGTACGTAGTCCCATAACGGTTCAATCACCAAATATTTACCGCGATTGCAGCCCTGGCCTGTACCACTACGTTCTTTGGAGTTTATGTACGGTTGTATTTATCATTTACTAGCTCGGCGGTGAAGGAAAACATCGTGAGGAAACCTGCATTCCCGAGGATGAAAAGAAAATACCATAAATTCGGAGGTATGCGTAAAATATGGGTGAGCTTGGGGCGAACACAAAGGACCAGCGTTGGTCTCAGTGTTACAACAACCCTTGCTTGCAATAGCCCAACCACAAATAATAATAATAGCATTCGATACGACAGCTACTAATAGGTACCCCCCTAGGAAGCTTGCGTTTGTACTAATATTGTCTTACTATGTTTCGAATTAGCTACCTACTAAAAGAACACACCGTTTATTTGCCTACTTAATTCAATAGTAAGTTTATTATTTTTACTATAACTTTAAATTCACCATTAAAATCACAAGAAAACTTAAAGCCTCCTATCCTATATGCAACAATTGACGCGCAACACGTGACGCTTCACATGTTCGGCAACGTTGCTAAACAATGCGCGACGTTGCCAAACATGCTGTGGCAAACTAAGTTGAAGTTCCGCTGTTGCCAAGTGGATACGAGGCTTAACAGATTAAGTAGGTACCTACCTAATGTTTCTTATTCCTTTTGCGACCGCCACCGCCGCCACCTCCACCACCTCCGCCACCACCACCGCCGCCTCCACCTCCGCCTCCACCTCCGCCTCCACCTCCGCCTCCACCTCCGCCTCCACCTCCACCTCCACCTCCGCCTCCGCCTCCGCCTCCACCTCCGCCTCCACCTCCGCCTCCACCTCCACCACCGCCTCCGCCTCCGCCTCCACGTTTAGGGGATCGAATCTGGCGGTGAAGTGCTTCTACCGCAGACACAACGTCTCCGATCGCGAGGTGCTCATCTTCGTTATCGCTAGAAGGAGCTGAAAAATATCAATAGGCAGATTTTTAATCACTAAACAATTTGTTCCAATCAGATCGGTGATCGGGGCAGAGATAGAGGTCTCTCAGAGCGAATCTTTCAGTCGTGTGACGAGTGTTTTAAAAGCTACTATATTAGGTTGGGGAAAAAGTTTCTTCGCATTTTTTAAGAAAGTTCAAAACAATTTTTAATATAGTTTATTTACATTTAACTAAAGTATGTAGGTACCATTTTGTTCGAAAACTTTTTGCCATCTTGTAGATAGGGACATGATCCCATTGCTATAGAAATTTTGGGGCTTCTGATCAAAATACCGCGACAAGTAGTTTTGGCAGTCCTCTCGTGATGTTAACCTGACACTGCCTAAAGAATTCTGAAGAGACCGAAACAGGTGGAAACCTGAAGGTGAAAGGTCAGGACTATACGGCGGATACATTAACACCTCCCAGCCAAGCTCTCTTAATTTTTGCTTAAAGATGTGTGAGCCTAGCGTTATCATGATGAAAAACCACACCCCTTCTGATGATTAATTCCGGCCGCTTTCTCTCAACTACTTGCTTTAATCTCACCAGTTGTTCGCAGATGAACAACAATAAGCTTCATTCCCAGCAGGACATTTATGAAGTTATAATTTTTTTTATTTATTTCCTTTTTAGAGCACTTACAGCTAAATAACAGTTTGATTTCTACAAAGACAAATTGATGGTCATATGCCGACAACAAGTTCCCAATAATGTTAGTAAATCTGTAGGTTTTCAGTATTAACCTGGTGCAGAGTAGACGCACACGAAGAGTCCCAGGACCAAGGCAGCTAATACGAGTCGAGTCATCTTGTAGCTCTGTATTGTCTCCTTTCCAAACAGCCATTTATATTTCGTCAAGATGGGGAAAACACACCGCTTGATACATAAATTAAAAACCCGATGTATCTCTGCTTAGCGAATTCTCCGTAAAAGCTACGTCATTAGCGAATAGAGATTTAACATTTTATTTTACTTTGTACCTGCACATAGTAGCTACCTACTAAGTTAGGCAGGTACTGTGTTATCTGATTTCCCTCACCTCTTCTCCAGGTCATACTCTTTGTTCAGTGCAGCTTGTCAGATAGATCTTAAGAGGATAGACCCTGCAGCGCGCTCCATACAAACGAAGTTTCTTTCTATTTTCAATATTAACCAATTATATTTAATGATTTCTTTAAAACACAATTAAGAAACTTGCATCGTTTGGGGTTGAGACATTGGATCCGTGGGGGCTAGACGCGCCGATTATTTAAAGAGTTATCGTGGCTCCTAATCGAGGTCTCGGGTGACCAGAAGGCTGGCATCTACCTCGGCCAACGAATCAGAACAAAGAGGCAACGCTACGACGCTGCCAGCCTCCTGGGCATTTAAATTTAGAAGATATTTTTTATTTGTAAACTAAGTTTTCTTTCTTATTTGTTTTTTCTTTAGGTTAAGGGTTAAGGTTTACTTTTCTGTTGTTAATAAAAATATAGCCATGTTTAGTTTAAAAAAAAATACGAATCTTCTGTATTTTGTCAGATTTCCTTTAAATATTTCAAAGTTACAATGCCTTGAAGATTTCCATACAAATCTTTAATTAATCCTGGCATTGAAAACTTGACTTTAATTGGTTAATATTGTAAATAGTACCAAACTTCACCCTGACGGATATATCCTCTTAATGGTCTACCTACTTGGTCACAGAGATATTCATAAAGCCATAAAACAAGTATTTCGATTCAAAAACATACTAGCTTCTTGTCATTTTTTGTTCGTCTTAAAATACTTACCTACAAAGTTTTAGTCATTATTATAATTAAAAACTCTAACCCTAACTCCTAACAATGGCATAAAATTAATTTTATGGACAATAATTATCTGAAATGTTATAATTTGTATTGTTGGTAGAACTCTATGGTAATTAATCCCTTAAAACTACAATGAAAGTAAGTAATTCTCTGACAAAGTAAACGCACCAAATTTACATTAATACAATATTGCTAATTAAAAATTGTCAGGAACTAAAGAATTGAAAACAGAGTAGAAAATGAAATCCAAAAATCGGTCAAAAGCGTGTCGTACTGTCCACGAGCCGCCTTGTCTTTTCTGACCAAAACCACAGTATAAGAATAAGTATCTATTACTAGATACCAAAACTGCTATACAATGCCGAGCCGAGTTACGCGTAGGAAGCGTCCCCCCTGGAACCTGGTGGACCTGGTCTCCGGGGTCAGTCTGCCCACCAAGCGAGCCGCAGGCCGAGCGATAATTGAGAAAAAAAAATTATAGGTAACTATGTACCGAAGTTGATAGTAAATAAAAAAAATGATCAAGCTCTCATTGTAAACACCAAATCTTCCAGAATTTTTAAAAGCTTAGCTTTGGTTTAGGCCTGTTGCAGGTAATATACATATTAATATATGCAGGTAATAGTAGATTCAATAGGATAATTACCTAGGTCCTAAAATATAGTCTTTTGCACCATCATTATTCTTCATTATTGCATTCGTTGCAAGAGTCCGAAGTCAATAATAGTGCGTAATACTTAATTATAAAATATTACGTTCATCAACTTAATCTCAAAACGTGTCATATATTACAGGATCATAATGTTATCACATTGTATCGTCACTTAGATAAGTTTATTATTTTGACCTAATTTCCAGAAACCTTCGACCAACATTGAAATAAATTAATGTTCTTACTAATGTTTTTAATGTGAACTGTACTACACGTACCACCGAATATTATAAGAGGGGTTAGAAATGCAATGTAGCGCTTTTGCTTCGGAGACGGCTGTCGCCACTTGTCTTCCCGCTCACGCTGCTACAATTACTCATGCTCTCTCGCTCGCACCACGCCGCGCGCCTTATGGTGTTATGCAAATCGTTGCATAACCTGTGGCGATACGTTTCACGCCTACTTTGCACTTCTAATCCCTCGTATAATGTTCTATGACAAGTACCTAATGTACATTTTTTAGAACATGTATTTAAATAACTAACATAAGGAAAAAAAGGTTATTCTAAAAGGTCGCTTCTGGTCGTACCTGGACCTTTTGGTG
The DNA here is from genome assembly GCA_927399405.1 of Agonopterix arenella. Lineage (NCBI taxonomy): Eukaryota > Metazoa > Arthropoda > Insecta > Lepidoptera > Depressariidae > Agonopterix > Agonopterix arenella. The sequence goes on from OV656691.1 coordinate 3,696,978, forward strand.
TCCATTATGATGGCGGCATTCTTAGTAGTTATTATCCTACTAACATTATAAATTGGGATTTAGTCCTTTTTCGCCAGACTCCTTATTGGACAGATTTCTTTTTCACCAGAAATGTATACAGAATTATTATAATGAAGCAGAGTAACGTGATTCTATAACAATCATACTATTTTTAAAATCGCGCAAAACCTTTCCTACGTGACGTTTTACGCGTCAGGTCAGTAAGCGCCTGTTTATGAGCCAGGCCAGATAATTTTACAAAATAGAGAAGTTTAATTAAAAAAAAATTCTGTGACCCTGGATGGATGGATATGGATGGTGTTACAATTTTAAAAATTGTGCTGTTAGATCGATAAATAGTGTTCCCCTGTTTTTCTCGAATCCCTTATCCCTTCGTATGTGGGTATTCCAGACACAATAGAATATCTATTGTCTTTGGGACGGATCCGTAACATACACAGACGAAAGGTTATTTGATAATTAATTTATGAGATTTTGATGGTTTCAATGTGAAAGACGTATTGATACTTTGAATTGATCTACTTTTTATGCAGTTGATGTTCATTTATGTACGAAAAGATGTTATTGCGTATTTATTGGTAATAAGCAGTTTTAGGTCCGCCACACACAGACGGAATTGCGATCCGGAATCCTGATTCACGATTCAGTGTTGTCAACCATGGTTATAAAAAATACTAGAGTGCTGTTTAAAAAATGCCTAAATTAAAAATGTATGAAACGCCAAAAGAATGACAATTGCATTTTTAAGTATTTATTAAAACGAAACAAACAATTTCTATACATGATAATTACTATCATGTGATGAGGTCATGACGTTACGATGGTAATTTGTAAATTGTATTTCAATATTATGCAACTATATCAAAAGAATATCGATAGTTTTAACATTAGACATAATCTGCATACAAAATGGCATGAACCATTATCACACAAGCTATTTTTGAGCGTCGGCGATTTCGCAACTATACCGCAACGACGTCGCAACTGCACCATCACGATACGGTATCGTTCCATCAACGCCTACGCTCAAAAATCACTTGTTTGATATGACTGTAAATCTTTAAAAATGCCACCTAAGACATAAAAAAATCACTAGATCTAGTGAAAAACTCTCTGAAAGCGGCAACACTCCATCCGGAACTAATTCCGAATCAGGTTTATTCCGTATGTATGTGGCGGACCATACTGGCAACACTAGTTAATGTCAATGTCAGTTAATAATCAAATTACAGACAACCAGTCTTTTTTAATTCACCTTTAAATCAAAGAGAATGTAACTCACTACGTTATAAGATTCGGGACCTTACGAAAAACTGGTCGAACTTGGTCGGTTCAAAGAAATTTAATGGCGGCGGTGCACGTTTCATATAACATTTTTTTGTTAGAGAGTTGCGCGAGCCTGACCGTTTTTAATCTTATTCTGCTGATTTTTAAAAACACACTGACACTGTTTTTTCAATCTTTTTTTAATGCCCTTAGAAAACGCGTCATTGATGTAGAATCACAACGACGCGTTAATAGGATTAGGTAAAGGCTCATTAAGTATTATATTATATTATTTACGCAGCTGAATAAAAACAAAAAATATATTTTAAAATTATTACTATTTAATACAAGATAAATAATTTTTTTTATGTTTGGATGACGTCATATTCCATCCTCTCGTGCACCGGGCCGTCTCGTTTGGATTTTGCCCTATTAAACAAATGAAGAAAAAAATTATTAGTATTTATTTGAAGTAACGTTTTTTTGTACTTATGGACATTCTGAATACACCCTTGACTTACAATTACATCCGTAAAGGTGCTGAATGAGAATATATGATAACACGAAAAATTACATAATTATGCACCTACGCAAAATGACACATAGGTACGCATAATGACACACGCGCATAAAGATACACACGCATAATGACACATACACGTAATGACACAATGTCAGGCAAAATGAGACATACGCGCAATGACAAATATATATATTTTATGTATAAAGGGTATAAGGGACAGCCCTCCGCAGACTTAAACGGAGAACTCAGACCAACAAACTGATGAACTTTCACTATGGAGCCTACTTCATGAAATACAAGAAAATCTGCTGTTTCATACAAAACTGATGTACCTACCCGACTGAAATGTATGGGACAGTCGACAGATAATGACATTAGTTTATGTCATTGAGGACAGCAGATTTTTTTTCACGTTTCCTAAGGTAGGCTCCACAGTAAAAGTTGTTAAGTTTGGTGGTCTGATTTCACCGTTTCAGTCTGCGAAGGGCTGTTCATAACACCCTGTATTAAGGTACTGAATGAAAATAAAATAGAGGAGTCTTCAATATTAATAAACTTACCCCATTATTTATTTACCAGCCGCCGCCGCCGCCTCCGCCGCCGCCGCCGCCACCGCCACCGCCACCGCCTCCGCCACTTCCACCTCCACCTCCACCTCCACCTCCACCTCCACCTCCACCTCCACCTCCACCTCCACCTCCACCTCCACCTCCACCTCCACCTCCACCTCCACCTCCACCTCCACCTCCACCTCCACCTCCACCTCCACCTCCACCTCCACCTCCACCTCCACCTCCACCTCCACCTCCACCTCCACCTCCACCTCCACCTCCACCTCCACCTCCACCTCCACCTCCACCTCCACCTCCACCTCCACCTCCACCTCCACCTCCACCTCCACCTCCACCTCCACCTCCACCTCCACCTCCACCTCCACCTCCACCTCCACCTCCACCTCCACCTCCACCTCCACCTCCACCTCCACCTCCACCTCCACCTCCACCTCCACCTCCACCTCCACCTCCACCTCCACCTCCACCTCCACCTCCACCTCCACCTCCACCTCCACTTCCACCTCCACCTCCACCTCCACCTCCACCTCCACCTCCGCCTCCACCTCCACCTCCACCTCCACCACCTCCACCGCCTCCACCGCCTCCACCGCCTCCACCTCCAAAGCGTCCACCTCCACCGCCTCCGTCCGGGGAGCGGGCCACACGGTGTTGTAAAATACTGCTTATTGCAGAAAGGTCATCTGAGGCTGAAAATGAAAGATTAATAAATACTTATCTTAATAATTTTATACTATGCCTATGCTAATCCTATGCTAATACTTTCACTATGCCACCAACATCGAAATCGCGAAAAAAAATCAGCTGTCCCATACATTTGGCTCGAGTAGGTTTGCAGTTTTCTTTGGAACAGCAGATTTTTTTTCACGATTTAGATGTTGGTGCCATAGAGAAAGTTGCTCAGTTTGACGGTCTGATCATCCCCTTAAAAAGTGTCAGCATATTAAGAAGGACCCTGTATACGTGCGACTGCAGGTCCTAGACCTATCCTCAGGAAGGGTGTATGGGCGTCAGTCCACTACTAGGATTGCCCAATTCGGATTGATACACTTAGTAGCAACAGAATTTCTTCTTCAGCGTATGCAGGTTTCATCACGATGTTTTCCTTCACGGTTTGAGAGTATTATGTACAATTTAGAAAAACTCATTGGTACATGGCAAGTTGTCCGTGCGGATTCGAACGCGAAGAACCGCCATGATTAAGTGTCCATACCTCTCCTCAACGTGCCACCGACGCCGCTCTCTATAATTTCTTATACTTATAAATGAAAGAATCGAGTCATCAAAATCGGCCCAGTATCTTTTGAAAAATCACGAACATAATACACATTCATACACGCCAAACCAGGGTCCAGGGTTCGAATCCCGGTTCGGTCATGGATGTTTGTGCCGTTGTTGTATAATTCTCATAACAAAAAGCCAATGGCTCATTTGGAATCATTACAATGTTTTTTTTTATTCTTCTTCTTCTTCTTCTTCTTCTATCGAGTCGATGGCATGTCATTTTATATTTTTCCAGCCCAGTATTTTGCCACGCGGATAGCACTACCAGCAGCGTCCATAAGCTCCATTCGCGTGCAAGTTTGCGGGCAGGAAGGGCAAGATATGAGATGGGCCATAGTCTGAGGGGCAATACCACACTCACACCTCAGGTCTGATCCATCGATAAAACCCCATTTGGACAGGTTCTCCTTACTCCGGCCGACTTGAGTTCGGAGCCTGTTTAAAGACCTCCAAATCGGCCTGGGCAGTTCATGTCCTGGGGGAAGGCTTTCCGAGGGGGGGACAAACGGGTCGGGTAGCGTGCTCTTTCTTCGCCAGAGGTCACATCTAGCTCGAGGACCATTACCAATACCTTGTATAGGGTGGACACACTTCAGGAAGTTTTTGCGGCTCTTGAGCCTTTGAGGTACTGTGGAGTATCTGAACATAGGATGCCATGGATCAACCTCGAGTTTTGCTCTTTCAATTGAGCTCGCAACGGCCCTGCGGACCTCTGGTGGCGCAATCCCAGCCAATGGATAGAGCATTTGTACCGGAGTCGGTTTGAGGCAGCCTGTAATGATTCGACAGGTTTCATTTAATGCTGTATCCACGAGCTTTGTGTGGGCGGAACGACTCCATACCGGGCAGGCGTATTCGCCTGCGGAGATTTTTTTTTTATTAAGTGGGTTTGCTCTCGACCTCAATCTAGTCCTCAGGACGAAGATGGGGTCGAAGATGTAGCGAACTTACCCAAAAGATGCCTATTCTATTCACTCGTACTTTAAAGAAGGAATGCCTGTGAGCGTTATTATTATTACACAATAATTGTTTGAGTTGGTTAAAAAAATACCTGGTGCCGAGAAGGTGGACACGAAAAGACCTAGGAGCAATACAGCTAGCATTAGTCGCGTCATCTTACTTGACTGTGACATATCTTTGTTCGAATTACCTTTTATATTAAAAAACTTAAAAGGGAAAAGGGGAAATATAAAATTTTATACATTTCAAAAATTTTGTATGGGAGATCAATGACCAGACAAATCAAAACAAGTTTTAAGAAAATCGACTGTTCCTGAAAAGGCTCGAAGTACTTCAAGTCAAATAAGTGATTTCCTGGATCTCTGCTCCTGTATCATTTTAAAATGTCTACAACTATCAACCAACATACGTAATATTTTTAAATATCTGCCTTCCTTATTTCTCAGCCAGGTTTGTTTGTAAACAAATTACGAAAACTTGACCTTGCTTTGTTTACTGTCTTCATTATATCGATCTCTGGTAAACCAGTCTTGTTAATACGCAATTATTCAGGTTCGAATTAATAAAATTATCATACTTTATTAGAAATCGCTTTAGGTGTACCCCAGGATGGTGGCATAGGTACTATATCAATGGGTGTACCCAATGACAATTTTCAGAAACAATCTAGATACTAATTTCTATGCTGGTATGCTGTCAGATTTTTGTTAAAATATACAGCTTCAATGCTAGGATTAATATGGAAATCTTTGAGGCACTTTAAAACTATATATAAATATGTACTACGAGCGATAACCAGCGACTTTGTCCGCACAAATTATATAAGGTCTAACAAAATTAGCTGAAACTATTTTAAGGGTATGCTCAGACTATCACACTGAACAACTTTCGCTATAGGACCTATATCGAAATCTCGAAAAAAAAAATCTGCAGTTTTGTATGGGACATCAATTTTTTTTTCGCGATTTCGATATTGATCCATATAGAAAGTTGTTCAGTTTGATGTTCTGAGCATACCCTTAAAACAGTTTCAGCTAATTTTGTTAGACCTTATATACCAGGTTTTAAGTCAGATCATAAGCTATCAAACAAAAAAGTTTCATCAAAATCGGTTCAGTAGTTTTTGCGTGATGCTCGTTCAAACAAACAAATAAACAAACACACAACTAACTACACAAACAAACACACAAATAAACAGACAGACAAAAAATCCAAATATTGGTGATATCTGATATGGAATCAGGGACACCTAAAACCATATCGTAACTTTTTTTTGTTAATATCTTCAATGTACAGACACACTTCTGTTACAGTTTTATAATAGTTTAGATATATTATAACGAAAATCTGACAACATACAAGCTTAGAGATTAGTTTCTAGATTGTTCCTGAAAAAGTTCATTGACTTTAATTAGTTAATATTGAAAATATAACTGGACTTCCTTTGAATGGAGAGCGCTTAGAATTATATCCTCTTAGCCTCCTTATTATGGCACGGGAAACCGATACAACTAGAGGAAGAGTTTTTTTTAAGTGTTAGAACATAATTATTACGGCAATTGTAGAACACACATTTTACAAATTCCTATAAATTAAAACTTGAACAAAAAAAGTGTTATCTGGTACTGATAATAGTTAACATCGTTTGACCTCTTTCTCAAGAATAAATATCGCTTTAATTAATGCATTATATACTTTAATGATGTTTTATTAATAGACCCATTACTTTTTTGCTTGTTCTTGGTGTGCAAATAATAGCCATTTTTTTCGGTATAGTATTTAGCTATTATCTCGATATAAAAAACCTGATGGTAATTTTTTTTGCAAATATTTAAAGTATTACCTTTGTACATACTTTCATACATGGTGTAAATATTTTTGTCTACTTAGAAGGATTTGAAAAATACATTTGTATTTTCATTTTTTAGATTTCTATGCTTATTTCATTGCTCAAAAATAATTTATATTGTTAAATCTAATTTAAAAGCCGGTAATCTGGTACTCGCAATTTCTATGTTGCGTAGCGATTTTTTTAAATATGTTTTCAGATAGTCTTTTTGCACTAAACGGTGCCGGTTATAGTTTAAAATTCCAATTAATAATTACTTCCCACCTCTCCTAACAAAACTCAGTAAAATGACTGGGCTATAAAGAATATTTATCTTATCTTATCATTATATATATTTTATTTTGCTTGAACGAAATACTTTATTCCCTAGCAATCTTCTTTGACCTAACCTGACCTGGGCCGACCAGAAAAGCCTCCCCGAGGGAGACTTCTGAACTGGGCAATTAGTGAGATGAAGAAATCTGCCAACAAGTAGGATTGCGTTTGCTTATCATCGTTGGATGAACTTAATGAAGTCAACAAAGACATGGAATAAAGATTACTCCACCTAGCGCCTACAGGAGTGTAGCTCTTAAATCATTATAATATTGACATTCTCATATTCTTTATTATCTCCCTTAATCATCTTTTCTTCGGTCTTCCTCTCCTACCACAGCCATCCATATATCGAAGGTTTCGGAATGTAATTACGTGTAAATTAGGCAGCGGAAAATGTGATCCCCGCTCCGGTTCGTTCCTGGTGCAAAGGTTGGCCATAGCAATACAACGCGGCAACTCTGCTAGCGTTATGGGCACCTTTGCACCTGGGTCGATACGGGGCGGGCTTTTTGATTAATGTTTATTTTTTGGGGTGAGAATGTTATATGTGTGTTATCTTTAATAAATATTTGCTCATTACGTGTAAATTAGTGATAGGCTATACAGGATGGTCCAAACAAAAACTGACGTGCAACTTTTTTTCGATTCCGTATCCGTATTTTCGGCATATGAAATCCTTTCCCCCTGTCATATCTAAGAAGGTGCCATGCATGATATTAAGTTATTTTTCAATGTACGATTAAGACGCCTTATTTGTTAGTTGTAGCCAAGAGTTTCATCACCGTGAAACGTAAAAAAATTATGAAATACCTACAAGGTGTAACAAAACACCCTAGTAATATTTAAGCTTCAAACCATCAAACTGAACAACTTTTACTATAGAGCCAATACAGAAAAAAAAAATCTGCTGTCCCATAGATTGAGTCGAGCCGGTACTGCAGTTTTGTATGAAACAACTGATTTTTATTTCGCGATTTCGAAGTTGGCTCCATAGTTATTACTGTGGTCTTACACCCTTAAGTACACATACATAATATTGAAAAACACAGCTAAAAACCGTGAGGAAACCTGCATGCTTCAATTTCGAGGTATGTATTGTACCTACTGTCCATTACAAGTGGCGACGGGCTCACTTCCTGTCACACTGGACAGAGTTTCGGTACTACTAGTGAAACGTGGATGTTCTGAGGTATCAGAATATCTCTGACTACCCCCTCGGGGAAAATTAATAATTTAAAGAGTAAAAAATTATTCGGGTATCATAATATTTGTGGTGTAGGTTGCCGATGTTAATTTTACTTATAACTCAGGTAAAGTTGGTAAATGAGTCAAAATACAATTAATAATTTCGTTCGGGATTATAATTATAATTACGATTTACGGACACAAATGGGTTAAAATACTAATAATTTTCTCGGTATTTCGGTTAACGACGTTCGACATTTATATATGTAATAAGGCATTAAAATACAATTTACCGAGATAGGTACCAACTTAATTACAGTTCTGGTATTTTGCATCATTTGGAAATAGAAAAAAAAAGCAAATTAATAGATTAATTAATTATGAGTCATTTAGAGAATGCCACTTTCTAAATCACTCATAATTCATTAATCTATTTAACTATAGGTTATATTTAAAGGAGTCGGGAAATCTGTCCAACTTTGTCAGTTTCGTTATTTTAGTCAGTTTCCTTTTGTCTATTTTCATCATCATCATCATCAGCCTTTAAACGTCCCACTGCAGGGCACAGGCCTACCCTCAGGGAGGGTGTATGGGCATTAGTCCACCACGCATGCCCAATGCGGATTGGTAGACTTCACATACACATCAGAATTTCTTCTTCAGTGTATGCAGGTTTCCTCACGATGTTTTCCTTCACCGTTTGAAAGCAGTCGGTATTACGTACATAAGTTAGAAAAACTCATTGGTACATGGCATGTTGTCCGTGCGGATTCGAACCCGGACCCCCATAATTGGGTGTCCACACCTCCATTATTTTATAAATTTTGTCTATTTTATAAACATATGGGGAGCTGTTTCGTTTGGCGAGAGATAGACAGGGATATGCAGAGCTGACTGCCAACCTCCAGTAATGGAGAGGAACCCGAAGAAGAAGATAAACTTATAATATCTAATGCCCGGCATGCGTTGCAATGCCCTTTTTTCCCGACACACACTTGACCTTGACATTTAGAAATCTTGCCCGGCTAGTTGCCCGGCCTTTAGGAACTCTTAGGGAACCAACAGAAAATTTTCTTTTATTTCAACTCATGTTTCTCAGGGAAAGTTGTTTAGTTTCATTATCTGAATAGTGAATACACTTCAATTTTTTCTAGTAAATTATGAATAGTGATGTACAAGTCCAGGCAAGATTCTGGTATTTAAATGTGATTAGATAATCTGTGTGACCATGTCAAAGATATTTATTTAGGAATTAATTATCTGTTTTTTTTTTCAAATCAATCTTCATAGTAAACCATGGAGTTTGGTAAAAATGTTTTCGAGTTTCAAAAAAGTTGTTATTTCATGCAGACATTTCAACACTGGCAAATTACATTGCCGCCATTTGTTTCAATTAAAAAGATAACATGATTTCTTCTTTCTGAGTTTATGACTATCGTCAAATTTTTTTAACACCAAGCTGCCTGTCTCCATTCGTATAAAAAAATAGTGACCAAAAAGTTTCTAATGTATAAATATTAAACAAAAGGACATCAAAAGGATTATGATCTTATGAAATTAAATTCCGACTGAAGAGTTGTGTAATAAGGCCTGCCTGATTATTCGAAAGTTAATCATTCGTGCTGAATGAGCGTCATTGATGCTGAAACTATTTTTAGTGATCACTGATCTGATCGACCACACAGGAGACCGTGTCTTCATTTCAACAAAAGCTTGTAAGCTTTTATTTAGATTCAGTTCCTATCGGTATTGCATTTGCTATTTTTATACAGTAATTTGATTGCTACACTTTATGTTTGTTAGCTTCTCTAGAGTTCGTAAGTATAAGGATGCTATATTTCGAATTAGTAAAACAGAATAACAAGAAAAGAAAAAGAAACATTAGGTATTTAAATAATTTTAAAAGATGGTCGTTAATAAATCTGTCACCTTATTATAATGTTTTATACTCGGATCAAGAAATAAAATAATGAATTAAAAAAGTCGCTGGTATGGCGATCGGGCTTTTAATTCATCACTTTTGGCTGGCAAAGTCAAAGATTTGACTGTTTACACGAGCTCTCCATGGCCACGGATGGCCGTCAAATCCTTCCACTGCGCGGCTCCTTCAACTCAGAGTAAAAGATGCGCTTTGCCACTCGCTCCTACGCCATCTGCGTTACGTGACCACACCAACGAAGCTGTCGTCGCATGGGATAAGCTTCAATGCCACCGACATTAGCTCGTCGCAGCACTTCGGTGTTACGAACATATTCCGACCAGCGTATTCCCATTATTTCACGTAAACACGTTCTAGAGTAAGAATATGACGGCGATACCAAACAATCTTTGGGCGATACACGGTCCAAGTGTCACCACCACCACCGTCCACCGCGGAACAGTTCTGTTGTCGTGGCTGCGGACGTGTGTGCCGCTCCCGTATAGGACTGAACAGCCATGAGAAAAGTGCTCCTATTACACCAGGCTTAAATATTCTGTAACAGATGGAAAGGCCTATGATGATGATTATTAAATGCCTACAATACATATGCCTATGCCTTGTTTCTGTACCTTTTTTTGTATTTTGTGTGTGGCAATAAAGAGTTCTTTTTTTTTTTTTTTTTTTTTACAATGCCTATGGCGTAATGATAACAGAATAGTACAACGTAGTTCGTTTTGCGTTGAAAAATTTGGTAGCGCGACCTGTTTTTATACTTGATAAATTATAGCTGATAAGGTGATAAGTCAATTGTGCAGTTGATTTTGTGTCGTTTTGGTGTTTTGCGTATCCGGGGTCGATTTGAAGTCATCCATAATAACTGGTGGTCGAAAATAACTAATCGATAATTGTTACATATACACGTAATTATGTGCAGTGCAGATAAAATAAATCGTCGCATGGTACGATCCTAAATTCCGTGGCTAAATAAGTATTTGTATCTTATTTATTTATTTAGACTCACCAACAGATTACATATTATAACACTCACATACAAAAAAAGAAAATAAAAGAAATCTAATCTAATTTACACATAAAAGAAATATTTATAGTCGATATAGCCCGAAGAATATTCTACTACCCAATACCTATACATTTATAGTCGACATAGACCATAGAAAGAAGAGCTTATCTCAAGTGCAATGCTCGATGACCGATGGGGCCAAAGAGTTCTCGAGTGGTAAGGGCAACGTAGGACCAATCATTCTGCCGTCCTTGGCGGAGGCATGTCCAGCAGTGGGCGTTTATCGGCTAAGATGGTGTTGGTAGGTACTATAAAGACCACAAAAATGGCGGCGTTAAAACGACCATCGAAATGACCCAGGCTACGGAGATGTTGAAGATGCCTGAAGAGGTGCCTCGTAATCACACGGCATAGGTACCTTGCCAATACTATACAGGGTGAAATTGATATCATTAGCATCCTTTTTAACTGAGAGTCTACACATCAAACTGAACAACTTTTACTATGGGAGCAAACCAATCTGCTGTTGCAGTTTATTACGGAACAGCTGATTTTTTTTTTTGCTCCGATCGGTTTGCACCCATAGTAAAAGTTGTTCAGTTTGTTGGGTAGACTCTTAGTTTAAAATGATGCTAATGATATCAATTTCACCCTGTATATTCCGTGCCACTACTAATACATGCTTAAAAGGTGTTGTAGTTGATATTTTCTCAGTGTGGTGAATCTATTTATTGTTTGGTACCTTTTTTTGTAATTTTGTGTGGAAATTGTGTTTTTTTTTAAAGAAAACAATAGGTACATATTGTCATGAACATGTTGAGGTTATGACATGTATAAATGTGTGGGTGTAACAAAACACCCTAGTAATACTTGAAGGGGTCGTTTACTTTAGACCATCAAACTGAACAACTTTCACAATGGAGCCAACATCGAGATAAAATACTGCAGTTTTGTATGGGACAGCCGATTTTTTTTCTCCATTTATGTATTAGCTCTATAGTGAAAGTTGTTCAGTTTGATGGTCTGAAGAACCCCATTAAGTATAATATTACCAGGTGCGATAATTTCTGAGCCTCTAAAAGGCGAATTTTTAGGTCGATTCACGGAATTTACATTTATAAATAAATGTGTAAATTAGAAGAATAGATCCTTATTCTTAAATGTCATGGTCGCGGTTTAGAGAATTTAATAAATATTGAATTTGAATAAAAATCCCGAATTATAGAACAGCAGATCTGAGATTTCTTGTTTGATTCTACATCTACAGTAACATCCATAAACTAGCCATAAGTGGATGATGTACCCAACTAAATTGTTTTTTTTGGAATCAAATCCATCAACCGTCGGTTTCAAAACTTACTACCAAAATATTTTTTTATTTTATTTTCGCGTTTTAATTTAACCAAGCTGTGTGTACACGCTTTGGGATCCATTCTAGTTATAATTTTTTATTAGCCATGTAATGTAGCATCGTAATGACAGTATTCTTTTATGTATGCCTTAATAAATAAAATAAAATAAAAAATATTTTTTATTTTAGTTCAGTTTGATGAGTAGAGTCCTAGTTGAAGTGGATGCAAACGACTTCAATGTTACCTTGTATAGTTTAGGAGTAAAACTGTAGGTAGAATAAATAAATAAATTCATATTTCAGTAATACTATTTAATGCAGAATGAATAATAAATAACACAAGTTTGAGATTTATACTTAATATAAGTTTTTTTCAATCACACTTCGTTCTTCTTTATAAATGCACCTAGAACAAAATTAATAAAATTATTACTCAGGTCGTTTAAAAATGTATAAGACTATAATAATATACAAAAGTGCACGGAGAAAAATATACAGGGTGGAAAAAAATGGCCGTGGTTGGAGGGAAAGTACCCTTAATATTTATTATGGCAAATTTTACTGAAAGGAAACATTCCTTTATTTTCAAATTTAATTAAAACTGCATTTAAAGATTTTTGAAAAATCATCTGCTTGAGCCGGGAATCGAACCGGTGAAACGTGAAAAAAAAAAGATACCAACCGAAAGAGTCATTCATAAGGATCAATTTCTTTTGAACAACATAGTATCTTAAATTAAAGAAAGACCAAGAAAAAATTAAAGAAAATTCTTTACTTAACTTATAAATTGCTCAAAATGAGACCCATTTTCACGTATGCACAGACGAATTCTTCGAATAAATTCGCTACGTGTCGCCTTTTGTATTGAATTATGGTGAATATTTGAAATAATATTTTCGATATAAAAGACGACTCGTAGAGAATTCAGTCGTAGAATACATACTTTTAATATCTTTAATATAAATAATAATTTTAATAGAAAATATCTTTAGATAGTGAGTAAGTTTAACAATGAAAATATCATTTTTTCTTGTTCTTTCTTTAATTTAAGATACTATGTTGTTTAAAAGAAATTGTTTCTTATGAATGACTCTTTCGGTTGGTATCATAAAATACAGGATGTTTTTTTTCACATTTCACCGGTTCGATTCCCGGCTCAAGCAGATGATTTTTCAAAAATCTTTAAATGCAGTTTTAATTAAATTTGAAAATAAAGGAATGTTTCCTTTCAGTAAAATTTGGCATCATAAATATTAAGGGTACTTTCCCTCCAACCACGGCCTTTTTTTTCCACCCTGTATTTGTGACAACTATTTATTTTGGCAGCTTTTTATAAGACCTTTTACTTTTTAGTTCAATCTACCAGAATTCGATTTATATTTAACAACAAATTTTCTATTAAAGATTGTTATTTTCTAGTAAAGTCTGCTAAAATAGATAACTGTTTGTCACAATGTACACAAGGCGGCACTACAACGCAAAACCAAAATAAGTTGGCCGTGCGTAGGTTGAGTAATGTATAACGTCGCGCGGCCAGCTTATGTTTGTGTTGCGTAGCGTGATGTGTCGCCGTGTGTACTAGGTACGAGATATTTTTCTTCATGTGCATTTGCTTGTTTGTCCATTCTTCACTTCACAATTAAACCATGAATGGGCACGATTTTTTGGACGAAGACAGTTCGGATGCGAAAACTTACAATTATCTATTTGCCGCCGCCTCCGCCGCCGCCACCGCCGCCGCCACCACCTCCGCCGCCTCCACCACCACCGCCTCCACCACCACCTCCGCCGCCACCACCACCGGGTGTCGGGGAGCGGACTATCCTGTGGTAGGCCGCATTGTCTACTGCAGAGAGGTCCAACTCATCTGCAGCTAAAAAAATTATACAATTTTGTTAAACCTCTGTTGTTGGGGTTGTGATTGTGAAATAAAAAGAATAAACCATAACGTGAAAATAAACTATATGGTAGGAACTCAATAGGTCTACTTTTTGTCTTTTCAAATAAAACATGCGAATCACCATTTTGAAAATGTATGAAAATACCAAAATACTATATTTTTATCTCGAATTTCCATTCATGCATAGTATAAACTCACGACCATAAATTCCCATTGGAGTGGTCAAAAACTTTACTACAACTATTATTAAGGGTACAGTTCGCGCAATCAACCAGTTTTCTTATCATTTTGAGTAAAAAATTGTACTACGAGAGAATAAAATAATTTTGAGAAGAAAATGCAGATACAAAAAAAATTACCAAAATTGTTTACTGGTTTTTTATGGAATGCCAAAGTAGCGGTTAGTCAGGTAATTAAGTACGATGCTTTTAAAAACAAAAATTCTCTCTCAATTTTTTTTGTCAAAAAATATATTTATTATTCAAAATTGTACCTGGTGCGGCGAGGGTTGACACCACAAGTCCCAAAACGAGCGCTAGCACGAGACGGTTCATCTTGCTCGACTGTGCCTATCCCGTCCGGCACTGCGCTTATATTTGGCCAAAGCGGGAAAAACTTAATTTATTATTCTGAGACAGTTGTAAATGTACAGATCATTGACCAAGCCGATATAACGCTTCAAGTCCAGTTTTAAGGTAATTAATCGCCTATGTCCGTTCGCTGCTTGTGCCAAATATACATTTTCATTTTTGTAAAGAGCGCTGTTTTTACACGTATAAGGATAATCATCGGATTTGGTCCAAAATGCGGAAGTGCCGGCCAACAAAAAATAATATGACATTCTGTTAGAACTTGCAGTGTCAATGACCAACTGTAGGGTCATTGCCCTTGGTTTTATTGGGGTTAGAAAAATCTGCCATTTCATATATTTTTGATCAAATTAGCTAAGGCTATATTCTGACAGATGGACAAGGAGGGTGGACTGTATGGGCAGGACTATCCACTAAAAGAAAAAGGGGAAGACCTAAAGAGAGATGGTCAGGCGAATTAACAAAATTGCTGGAAAGAACTGGATCTGAAAAGCAAAAGACAGAAACAGTTGGAGAAATATGTAGGAGGCCTTTACTCGTTGAGAGGTCCTTTATAAAATTATAATTTATGTAATTAAATTTAATAATAATTTAACTAATTATTATTATTTATTTAGACATCTTTACTCACCTCATCTTTAATAATTAAAAACATACTCTTATTATTCTGTTTTTTTATTCATATTTAAAAATAATCGTACAAAGCCTATTACTATCTATTACTTTCTTTACACGCACACAGACATGATTTGTATTACACCTCATCTTTAATAATTAAAAACATACTCTTAATATTCTGTTTTTTCATTCATGTTAATATTTAAAAATATTCTTTTTAAGTCTAATACTTTCTATTACTTTCTTTACACGCACACAGACATGATTTATACGACGCCTCACGCACACCAACCTAAGATGGCCCCTTTTGTTTTATACGGTAGAAGCTGTGGTAGAAGCTTGAGGCTCCTTCTAGACATCTAAGCAGCCTACGAATAAACAAATGGAACAGCAGGTTTTTTTGCGCTATTCCGATGTTCGTGAAAAGGAATCGGCTGTTTCATACAACACTGCAATCTAACTCGACCCTTTATGTAACAGCAGATTTTTTTACGCAATTTCTACTATGGTGCCATAAAGAAAGTTGTTCAGTTTGACGGTCTGATCATCCCAAAAAAAATCGTCAACATATTAAGAAGAACCCTATACTTATAAAAAGTGAAATTCAAATCTTTAGCATCCTTTTAAACTAATAAGAGTCTACATGGAGTCTACCCATCAAACTGAACAACTTTTAGTACGACGGGAGCACACAATATTTTTGTCTTATGTGAAATTTAAGGATCTTGTACCTATATTTTAATAAGGACGCAACGCGAAGCTATATCTTAATTATCTTGCCGTGTGGTGTCGGCTATGAATAGCACCATCCCATTTCCGCCCGTCGGTGTCATAAAAGGCGACTAGGGAATCTACTGAAGGATGGGCAGCAGCATCCTCTGAGTACACGCATTGATTCGATCCAACTGCGATCGCCAACCCGCATGCCAAGCGTGGCGATTATGGCAAATCCCCCCCATTTTGGGAGAGGCTTGTGTCCAGCAGTGGACGTTTAATGGCTGACATGATGATGATGATGATGATCTTAAAGAATGTTACAAAATTTTTTGTACGAAACAAAGATTTTGTTTATTTTTTCTTGATGTTGATAGTGAATGTGGTTTAGTTTGATGGTCTAAACTAAACTACCCCTTTAATTACCCTTGTGTGTTTTCTTACATTCTGTATAGTAAACCAAACTCCAAAACAAGAGAAGCAATTTCATTTACCGTTTTTATAATTATGTTAATAATTATTTCAAACTAACCCTGCTTAACCAGTTTTCATGTGATCTTACGTGAACGCAGTAACATTCGTAACGACACAAAGGCATTTCCTAATTACATTTTTATATAATTTGTTTTGTTTCTCACTGCTCCTGACTATAATTATTCCCCGAGGGGGTAGGGTAGTCAGTGGCGTAGCGTGGGTTCCCGGGGCACATACCGATTTAGCCCCTTATGAAGACTTATACAAAAAATGACGGAGCGACCGAAGCTAGCTCGAAATTTTTTTGCACAACAAGTTTGTGGCCAGACATCTTTAAGCTTATCCATGCATAACTAGAAACTTAGAGCGATCAAAGCGACCTCAATTTTTCTCCCCAATACGAATCGGTTAGAGCCAGATCTTTTTAAATACAAAACATGTGCAAAGTAACCTTATTAAACCTAATTATTACCCACTGTTTTATTAGTTAAATGTGCACACTATGCCTGCCTCACTTTCTATTTCCGTGTGTACAATAAAGTGTTAAAATAAATTAATAAAAGCTATGAGCGCTGATCCAGCGAAGCAAGCTTGTCATTTTTAGCATCACATCTAAGATGTGGTCAGAAGTCAGAACTCTTTATTATTATTATTTAACACTTTATTGTACACATAACAGGATTATGGAGGATTTTAGGATTATGTGGAAGTACAGTAATTAAAAAAGATACTTAGAGCGAGCGAAGTGAGCTCGACTTTTCTCTGCTCTACGAATTGGTTATATAGATAGAGATCAATCAATCTATATTTTACCCGAATTTGTCGCCCCTAGTAAAGTGCCGCCCGGGGCATTTGCCCCCCGCTAACTGCACCTAATTTTTAATTACCAACAAAATATTAAGGGTGTGTTCAGATAATGAAACTAAATATTTTTCGCCGAGGAACATGGATCTAAAAAGAGAAAATTTTCCTCTCATGGAAAATTGATCGGCTGGGGTGCGCTTTTTGAAACTCATACTTTGAACTCAGCAGTTGAAAATGTCTAGAGATACGCATCTGTCTACCGCTTATTTGTCTTTCAAAAATAGTACTCCAGGAGTATTATTTTCGAAAGTCTAATCAGCAGTAGAAAGATGCATGTCTCCATAGTAATTTTGACATTTTCAACTGCTGAGCTCAGCGAATGAGATTCAAAAATCGCACTCCTGATCCGCACTTTTCTATTGGAGGTCCAAAAACTGTTCTCGTTTTTCATGTTCCTTAGGGAATGTTGTTTAATTTCATTATTTGAATACACCTTTGAAATTTTTGTAGTTAGAAAATAGTATGTGTTTAGATGAAATCAGTCATCCATTGATGTAATGGCAGATAGGGTAAGATGAATCATCAGTGAAATGCTTTTTAATCAAAGGAAGCCTAAGTTAATGTAAATGGTCGATGTGTTGTCATAAATGAAGATTATAATAATCTGTGAATGAAAATGTTATTGGAAGAAACGTGTTTTGTAATTACGTAGTAAAAATCTAACTAAACGGTCACCCTGCGATGTTATTTACTTTAAGGAAAATGCGTACTTAATAAAAACAACTGTTCATTCTACAAATCAAAACAAGATGTGACGTGTGATGTGGTGTGTTTATATGTCTTGATTTATCTATGACTGTTGTAATATATTATGGAACTCTGGGAAATCCTTCGCATATCAATGCGTCACAAACTATATTATACGCTCTTGTACATGCTTTTCTGTCTCAATACGTCTTCCATACAAAACTGCAAATCTACTCGAGAATCTACTCGCAGATTTGTTTTTTGTCTCAATTATTATTGATTTTAAACATGTTACAGCCATGTTGTGCTATTTCGAATTAAATTAAAGATTGAAAAATTTGTTTCGGCGGGACTTGAACTCTTCAAAACCGGGGAACTGCGTTATCCAATTTCGCCACTGAGCCGATTTCGATGTTGGTCCTATAGAGAAAGTTATTCAGTGAGACGGTCTGATCATCCCCTTCAAAAGTATCAGCATATTAAGAAGGACCCTGTATAATATGTATCAGTCTTGCCAGTAAGGACCTATGGCACAGATTATTTAATAGTGACTACTGTAACCTATGTAAACGTGACTTTTAATTCAAAGACGCTCAGCGAGCTATGCTTGGTGTTTCTCTGCGAGATCACATCAGGAATGAGGTGATGAGTCAGAAAACTAAAGTGGTTGACTTAGCTCCAAAAATTAGCAAGCTAAAGTTGTTATGGGGTCATAGGCATAATCATATCTGCCCAGGAACTAGAAACCGATGGGGTGTCAGAGTTCTGGAGTGGAGACCACGAACTGGCAGGCATGGTATGGGACGCCCTGCTGCCCGCTCTGGACTGAAGATCTAAAAAAGAAAACGGGGAACGACTGGATGAGGAAGGCCGAGGAAAAATTATAAGTCATTTGGCAAGATGGCTATCGGGCCGGCCCAACCTTGGTATGTTTTGAAAATGGTTTATGGATTATTTTAAAACAATTGGCTGAAAGGTAATAGTGTAGTATATTTTTAGAACCGGCTTATGAAGCCCTTTCATTTGATACCCCACACGATAGGTTTCAGAACACAACATTTTTAATCCCATACAAAAATTTTATGACGTCATAACTGGTGACCCTGACACCTTAGAGACTGTCTCCCGGTAGTTTCAGGGTCTAGAGAACATACCTAACAACATACAAAAATTTGGTGCTGGTATCCGGAAGCGAACTTTAGTTCTATTAAGGCAGTGCAATAAAAGTCCCGGCTATATTCTGGTACTAAACTTGTTCATCCAAGATATTCTTTTTATTCCTCTGAGTGCGAGACGGTGTTCATGAAATTGAACTGCCTGTGAACAGACAATTTCTTTTCATGATTTAATAAGGAAAATAAAGCACACATAGTAGAGGAGCACAATATCATTGTCTTATTTCAACTTTATATTCTGCAAAATATAGTAAACTCGTAAGATGTTATTCCCCGGCCACTGCTGATTAATTATAATCTCTAAGCACGTCCACGCATATCCATATAAATTTATGATCGTAGAGGTTTCCTTTATCTTTCAAATAGATTTTGTCTGCGACTTCTTTTGCGTGGATTTAGATTACCACCTGCCACGGAGTGGACAACCGTTACTAAAGATAAGGAACGGGCACAGCTAAACATGCACATAACCCAGGACAGAGGGTCCTGGGTGTTTACGAACGAGAACTGACCCCGAGTAAAGGAACAAGGCAAAGGAGAAGTGTTCCACCCTGATCATGTCCTGTAGATAACTTGTACAGTGTCTTTCTTAATATGCTGAAACTTTTTTAAGTGGATAATCAGATCATCAAATTGAACAACTTTCTCTATGGGAATCTACATTTGACTCGAGTAGGTTTGCCGTTTTGTATGGAACAGATGATGTTTTTTTTGCGATATCGATGTTGGTGTCGTAGAGAAAATGGTTCAGTTTGACCGTTGATAATCCTCTTAAAAAAGTGTCAGCATAATAATTAAGAAAGACCACCGCAGGGAATTATGGCCTTTCATTGATATACATTTTCCCCATTTTGGGGGAGGCTTTTGTCCAGCAGTGGACGTCTGTCGGCTGATATGATGATTGATATACATGTTTGAGTGTAAGTCTATTGCAGTATAAGGATCATGGAACCGCCTGGTTGAATGTCATACCTTTTCTGCTGAAGAAATATAATTTTAGATTTGGTCGCCCATAACGCCCATACACCTCCTCTGCGAATGCGAAGTGCTCATTCACAGCAGAAGTCGCCATCTAGGTGGATACATAATAACACCTACTGACATTTGGGACCTCCCCTCCAAAAGCATAACACGGTTCATGAAGTCCGTGGGCCTAGGAAATGACCTTTAGGTCTAGGGTGACAGCTACAATAGATCTATCCAGGTCGCAGTAGCTTTTGGTCATCGACCAAGCCCTTATAACCAAATAATAATAGATTTGGTCTGAGTGGTAATTAAAGGGAATGGACAAAATGCTTTGCAATTGAAGATTCTCAACATTTAAGTTGATCTTATCATTAAGTCACAATTTAAGAGGAAAATGATAAACTGATAGTTATTCTCATAAACTAATTACCTATTTGAATTTCTAAGAACAGATATATAATAGAATTTGAAATAAACTAGACCTACATTTGTAATCAACATAACATACATAACATAACAATGTTATGCAGGGTGTAAGTGACAGCCTAGCAAATACTGAAACGGTGAACTCAGACCATCAAACTGAACAACTTTCACTATCTTTCGGTCTGAGTTCACCGTTTCAGTATTTGCTAGGCTGTCACTTACACCCTGTATTATTAACAAGATGCTTCTATGAAATCGAATTAAATGCTGTAAGCCAGCATGAGTGATTTTCATATGATATAGGCATAGATCTTAATCTAAACTATTATAAAACTGTAACAGAAGTGTGTCTGTACATTGAAGATATTAACAAAGAAAACGTTACTATATTATGGTTTTTAGGTGTCCCTGATTCCATATCACCAATTTTTGGATTTTTGTCTGTCTGTTTGTTTGTTTGTTTGTGTGTTTGTTTGTTTGTTTGATCGAGCATCACGCAAAAACAGCTGAACCGATTTTGATGAAACTTTTTTATTTGATAGATTATGAAAGCTTAGCTTACAAAATTATGGATTTTATTTTTTGTTCCGAAATAAATGAGTAAGTATTATAATTTGGCGTGCGAAGTCGTGGCATAAGTCTATAATGTCATAAATCTGTAAATTAAAAAAAAAGGAGTGTATTTGTTTGTATGATCTGACTTAAAATCTGGTAAGTATATAATTTGTGCAGATAAAGTCGCAGGTAAACTCTAGTATATAAGGTCTAACAAAATTAGGTGAAACTATTTTAAGGGGATGATCAGACCATCAAACTGAACAACTTTCTCTATGGGACCAATATAGAAATCGCGAAAAAAAATCAGCTTTTCTATACAAACCTACTCGACCTAAATGTATGCGACGGCAGAATTTTTTTTCTCGATTTCAATATTGCTCCCATAGAGAAAGTTGTTCAGTTTGATGGTCTGATCATCCCCTTAAAATAGTTTCACCTAATTTTGTTAGACCTTATATTATATTAATAATATATCTATGGATATAGGTCATGCGGACACGATAGAAGAAGAAGGTCGAGAAGATAATGGAACGTCTATTATATTTTTGTCCAGCTAGCTACCCAAACTCCTGAATATCTATATTTTCGTAAAAAAAACAAATAGGCAATAATATTTTGAAATCTGATTCTGCGCGTATGTACATTAAACAGTAATTGTCTGGAACATGGTCTATACTGTTCATAAAAAGATACGGCGCATAATTAATAGGTAGCTAGATACTAAAAGAAAATTTAAAGCCTAGTAAACATTATACCACAGAGTATTGCGTAAATATATATGTAAACAAATTCTTTTTTCGATTCGGAGAACTTAATAAACGGTCATAATTCCCAGACGCTTCCTACTTGGCTGAGAACAACAGGTACTCATTTTTAGAGACCAAGCGCATGTTGAAATGATTATTATAGGTACTGAAAACCCTTCGGGTCGACGGTCTATATATATATTGTGTTTATAAGATCATGAAAGGTATGGCAAACGAATGAAGATAATAAGAACAAAATTAAAATTAATAATTAGGTTCTTTAACACTCAGTTGCAGTAACGCACATTGAAGTTAATCCTTCATTAAATATCTGCTAGCTTTTACTACGTCAACAAGAAAAAAAGTGACAGGAAGAGATTTAATGGAGGATTAACTTTAATGAGCGTTTCTGCAACTGAGTGTTAATCTGTTTGGTGTACAATGTCTTGGCCGAAAAAAATGTATTCTCCATTTCATAATAAAACTGGGGAAACAGGAAAATCGAAATGTTTTTAAACCAGTATTTGTGAATTAACGGACAAACCAAAATACTAAAGATAATCAACAATTATTAATTGAATACATTTAATTTTCCTGTCACACGCACTATCAAATCTGCTCTCAAGGCGAATCGTGTCGTCTGGCCTGCCAATTTGTTTAAATTCTTTATCGGAGCTTTTCAATATATTCTTCTATCATCATCATCTCGGCCGATGGACGTCCACTGCTGGAAATTGGCCTCCCCTAGGGATCGCCACCACAACGACCGGTCCTGCGTTGCCCTCATCCAACGGGTTCCCGCCGCCTTCACCTGCACGGCTAGCATGCCACCCACGACAAAGCGTTTAAACCAGAAAAACATCATGCGTGCTCTTTCTGGCCTAAAGATGGAGGCACATCACGATTTTTATCGTTTTCTCGGCTTGTGGGGGCCAACGCATGCTGCGCTTTGCGGTACGCGGCCGCCACTCGAGAACTCCTCGGCCCCATCGGCCATCGGTTCTGCGAGCAACCTCTATATGCATATACATTATCATAAAATGTTTAACTTAGCGATGATGTACACTGAAAATATTTTCTAAGAAATATTAATTGGGGAGTTCAGGATACGTAATGGAATACATTAAGACAATTTTTTTAGAATTTGTGTCTGTTTGTTTGGTTGTCTGTTTATCTGTTTGTTTGTGCACTCATAACTTGAAAATTACAGAACCGAAAGCATTGAGCTTAGATTCGATAAATATTATGGCCTTATTTAATTGCAATCGGTTGATTCAATAAAAAGTTATGAGTACTTAAAATCAGCGGTCTGGGCGTACGAAGTCGCGGGCGCCGCTAGTACCTAATATTCCTTAACACGTTCCGGGACAGTGACCGGCTATAGACGTGATAACAATAAAAGTTCTATTGTGTCTCGTTCACTGCCCCGGAACGTGTTAAGGTGGTTGCAGATGGGTCAATTTTATACAAAATTTTGACACACAATACGCGTAGACGGAATATTTAAAAGCAATATTTTGCGGCATCTAGATTTTCTAAACTATTTTTCCATATATAAAATATTACTTTTATTAATTCCGTCTACGCGTATTGTGCGTCAAACTTTTGTATGGACTGGAACCACCTTAAGATATTTAATATTGATGTGTAATTTTACTAGATTCGATAATAATTATGAATCATGACATAATTATAATGTAATTTTGACATTTTAATTATTAAACAATTAACTGCTTATATGCTAATGAGAAAATTATTAACTAATATACCTAATGAGTTGACTAGTAATTCAGTTTCTTTTAAATGTGGATAACAAGGTTCACGTAACTCTCTTTAGCTATGTTTTAATGTAACACCTACTGGATGAGTAATGAATGTAAATAAATAAAGATTATAACAATTGAAAATTTGTATGAATTTAAAACACATTGCCAACGTGACGAAGTGTCTTTGACTACTTATACATGGACTAGTTACGCGTGTAATTCTACTAACAAACATTTCTGCCACTTTTTGCGGGGGGCGAGGTAACATGAAATCCGTATAACTTTGGATTTTATTCCCATAACTTTTGATTCTAATTTTGAACGTTAAAATTCATGAAAAGTTTCCTGTGAAGCCCAAACGTTCTAAGTTCGAAATTATTGTTTCGCAATTATAGGCTGTCTCGTTTAGTGATAAAGTATAAAATTGAATGTAAATGCTCATGATTAATTGATCTTATATCGTGGCAGATGGGAAACGCCAAGGCTAGTCCTTATAATAAATAGTCAAAGCGAAGTGTATACGTTTCGGGTCGTTTCGCAGCTGGCGAATATGTATGATCAAAGAACAAAATACAAATCGTATGATAGCTGAAATTATACACAGGATAGGAGGAATATCGTGCTTCCCAAGGTCCTTTTCTACAGTGGCATTTCTTATAAAATTCAAATTCAAATTTACCAGTTATGTAGGCGAAACTGGATTAGTCAATGTCTTTTCTACAGTACCTATAAAACATTTAAATCAGTTGCAGACTTGCATAATCTTATCAGGAAATTACAAGTATTACACTTCTTCTTCTTATCGTGTGGGCAGAGCCCTGCCTAGCTAGCATGCCACCCACGACAAAGCGTTTAAACGAGAAAAACGTCATGCGCGCTCTTTCTGGCCTACGTTAAATAATAAAGATGGAGGCACATCTCGATTTTTGTCGTTTTCTCGGGGTTGGCATGCTAGCTAGGCTGGTGTCAGAGTTTTCTCAGACCGCCTTACGGACTCTGACGTGGTTTTTATGTAACGACTAATACCACCAGAGATAGTAGCCGGGACCAACGGCTTAACGTGCCATCCGAAGCACGGAATCATTTTTCTTTTCAGACAATCAGGTGATTCAGCCTGCAATGTCCTAACCAACTTTGGAAAAACGCACAAAGTGACATATCACTAGGTGTCTCCCGTGGGAATCGAACCCACGACCTCCGTGTCGAGAGCCAATGCTCTTAACCATTAGACCACGGAGGCAGTTAGTATTACACTAAAACGATAAGTTTTTTTTTTTTAAATACACGTTTCTAGTATTACACTAAAACGATAAGTATATGGTGGTGGCAAGTTTGCTTTGCCAAATCTTTAATAAATGCTGGCGAAGCGGTCACGTTCCTGGAGACTGGTGCAAGGCCGTTATCGTTCCTCTTTATAAGGGAAAGGGCTCAAAGCAAGAGTGCAAAAACCACCGCGGCATTAGTCTTTTGAGTGTTGTTGGCAAATTGTATGCTAAGGTATTGATTGAAAGAGTGATAAATGTTAGTGAAGAAAAAATGTGGGATGTGCAGGCAGGATTTCGAAAGGGAATGGGATGTATGGACCAAATCTTTTCCCTAAGGTGCATAGCCGAAAAATACCTGGCAAAGCACGCGAAGGTATATTGTGCCTTCGTGGACCTAGAAAAGGCGTATGATCGAGTGTGGAGGGAAGAATTGTATCTATATACGGTGTTGACGACCACTTGGTGCAGGCACTTAAATCTCTTTACGCGGGTTCTAGTGCCTGTGTCAGGGTCAACGGGGCGCACTCAAAATGGTTTAACATCACCAGTGGTGTTAGACAGGGTTGTGTTGCGTCCCCTTGGCTTTTTAACCTGTATATGGATAGCTGTCTGACTGATCTAAAAGAATGCGAAAACGGTTTAAGAATGGGAGAGTTACTAGTCAAGTGCCTCCTGTACGCTGATGATCAAGTGATACTTGCATCTTCAGCGGGAGAGTTACAAGACGTGGTAAGTCTCATGAATAAAGCATTGAAGAAAAAAGGAATGAAAGTGAATGTGAATAAAACTAAAGTAATGGTAATGGAGAGGGATGAATGTGTGACTGATTGTTGTATAATGATTGAGAATGAAAAAGTGCAACAAGTGAATGAATTTGTATATTTAGGATGCATGTTTACTCGAGATGGGAAATGTGAGGGTGATGTGCATAGGCGAGTAACAGCGGGAAACAAAGTAAACGGTGCTCTACATGCCATTGAGGCTAGCCAATTAGTGTCCAAAAAGGCGCGACTTGCTATACACAATGGTGTGTTGGTGCCTACACTTATGTATGGCAGTGAGTGCTGGGTATGGCAGAAGAAGCATGCAAGTAAAATTAATGCTGTTGAAATGCGTTCCTTGCGAAGTATGTGTGGTGTGACGCTGAAAGATAGAGTGAGAAATTGTGTAATAAGAGATAGATGTAAATTAAAAGAAGATGTAGTGACAAGAATAGAGAAAGGTATGCTTCGTTGGTTTGGTCATGTGGAGAGGATGAGTGATAGCAGATGTACGAAAGAGATATATGTTGCTAATGTGAGTGAAAGCGTCGGAAGAGGGCGCCCTCGTAGGACGTATGCTGATCAAATCAGTTGCGTCCTACAAAAAGGGGAGGTGCGGAGTACTCGAAACCGACGGGCATGTATGAAGAGATGTATGGATGTGCATGAGGCAAAAGAAGTATGTAAGGATCGTAGTAAGTGGCGCGCCCTGGTCTCTGCCTACCCCACTGGGAAAGAGACGTGACGTTATAGATAGATAAGTATAAAATGTGTATTTTAAAATATTATAATAAATATGATTTAAAAAAAAAGATGGGATATATGGCATGCAAGAATAAGTAAATAGCCTTAAATGTTTTAATGCAAGCATTGTTATTAATTTGTTTGTTGGCCTATGGCCTTTTGATAAACAATGACATATTATTATAATGAGATATGCAGCTAAGTAGGTAAAAACCCAGAACAGGAAAAATGTTCCTCCAGATTGACTGAGCTAAATTCAGTTTTTGAGACTTACGCGGTTATTATTTAATCTAGAAATAAACATTTTAACGGGTTCTTACCGCGTTTTGGTATATTTGAGTTCCCGATATTATTATTTGAGCTAAATTCGAATTTGATATCCCTGAATAATATTAGAAATTATCAAAAATGTCGACCTTCCTTGAAGAATACAAAGCAGCTCAGCTCCGCCGTAATAATTTTCGGCTAAACCTTGATCCTCCGTAATTTGGCTGCATATGAAATGTTAAGGCATCCGTTGACAGAATCTTTTAAAATTTTCGTTCCAATTTATTTAAATAAAAACCGGCCAAGGGCGTGTCGGTCTTACCCAGGATAGGGTTC
The DNA here is from genome assembly GCA_927399405.1 of Agonopterix arenella. Taxonomy (NCBI): domain Eukaryota; kingdom Metazoa; phylum Arthropoda; class Insecta; order Lepidoptera; family Depressariidae; genus Agonopterix; species Agonopterix arenella. The sequence continues at coordinate 3,724,106 of OV656691.1, forward strand.
CGTAGCCATTCTATAAGTAGAAAAATGAAATGAAAGTAGTTAATTTAAACAAATTAATGTTTATCTTACCTAACAGAAAATTTCGAAACAATAATGATAGCGCGATTTAATTTCGTGCGACGCCATATAGTTTCTCATTAGGTATTTTCGGAGTAGGCCATCCGAAAAATGAAAGGCCTACTGGTTTAGGAATATCGGCACCCAATACCATTTTATTAGTTTTGGTGCCGAAACTCTCGGGCCGTGGGAACCTATCAAAGTGCCTTATAAACTCGACGGTTGGGCCCAAGGGCTGGCGCTTTCCTCGCTCAGGATACGGATCTTGGGTCTCCTCCCACAACCACCTCACCTACCTGCACCACAGCCTAGGCTAGTTTAGTCACAGATGAATAATAAGTGTTTAGTTTTAAGTCCCTTTATTTGTAATCTTGTTAAATTTCGGACGCTCCTAATTATCTGTATTTTATGTATCTGTGGTAATAAAGTCATTACTTATGCTATGATTGAGCGTCTGTGGCGCGTTGCGGAGAGGTATGGACACCCAATTAGGGGGTCCGGGTTCAAATCCGCACGGACAACTTGCCTTGTACCATAAAACATCGTTAGGAAACCTGCATACACTGAAGAAGAAATTCTGATGTGTGTATGTGAAGTCTACCAATCCGCATTGGACACGCGTGGTGGACTAATGCCCATACACCCTCCCTGAGGGTAGGCCTGTGCACTGCAGTGGGACGTTTATAGGCTGATGATGGTGCTATGATTATTGTGCATTTTGAAATACCTAGCCTCTTTTACTACCACTTCTTTTGGAGAGACAGGAATATAGCTGACAAAAACAAAACTCGTACCTAAATATTTTTTTAAACCTTTTTTATTTTGCCGGTTACGCTTCTGAACCTGTTTAATTTTTCAAAAAGTTACCCTGAGGCCTGTGGTCGAGCCTCGTCTAAACTGGTTCCCTTCAAATTTAAATCAAATTTTACATAAGTATAGGTACCTTAAACGTGGTCACAATATCTCGATTGTGTAGCGCGCTCCGAATTATTATCCCCTTACCTTTAACGTTTCTTCTGATAAAAAAACGTTTCTACTGAAAAAGTTTAAGTCCCATGTTAAACAAGTCCTCTGTAAAAAAGGCTACTATAAACTCGATGACTATTTGAATGACCAAAATGTCTGGTCTTGACAATGTTACTCTATGTAATGCAATATTATATTTTAATTGTACTTTGTATATTTTGTTTTGTTTAAAAGATGTGTGTTATAGAGTTTCTGGCCGCATCTTCTCTCAACGAAACACCTTCCAAACGCGGTGGTAGAGTCAAAAAATGACGTCAAAAAGCTATCTATGTGATATTATTTTGAATAAAAAATTTTTGCATTTTTTTTTCTGATTATTAACGAAGGTAATTATACTACCTGGTTTTTATAACCTCTATAAATGGGTCATTATTTTATTCAGGGTACAATATGAATACAATTTTATTTTCTTTTATTGTATGAATTCTATAAGTCTTTTTTTACCTTGTTATGCCGATTTTTGTTCATCATTTTTTATAGTAATCATTAAAGACATTTGCAGCGATGTTTTCTTGCTACTTCTTAAATTTATTGATGTTTTTTCAGCAAAATAACCACTGCGTTACCGTCCCTCAATATTATATTGCGTTGTTTACACAAACAACTGAGTTACCGTAATTTGCAAAAAAGTATACTATTGTTAGCAATTACCAGCGGGCCCGGTGGCCCCTAGTCTACCTACGTCACTTTAACGTCGAATAGTAAATTATAGTAATTCAATATATAACTATTTGTTAATTAATAATTATTATTAAATTATTTTCGTTATTTTAAAATATCAGATCTAGATTTTAATTATTATTAAGTAATTCAGTTGAGCGGTTATCCATTTTTGCGCCTCCGACAGTGGCGCCGTTTAAAGTTAGATTTTCTTGGATAACTTATATTCCAAATCTTAATTTAAATAATTATATAAAATCATCGTAATTCTAATTAATATTTTTAATGTATTTACGTATAGTTTTACAATTAATAGATTTTCAAATAGCGTACCGGATTAGACCGGATATATCCCAAAGCGGATGTGATTTAAAATTGTTTTCCTTTAGAAATTGTAAACGGCTATCGACCGTAGAAAGCGACTGCAATGCATCCACATCATCTTTTCACCATCATCAACTCTTGTAAAGCGAAAGCTCTGCCCGAATTACAACTGAAGATTTAACCTGCTGCATCTTATTTCAAGCCTATCCCCACGTTCCTTTACACTATTTTACTTTAATTTCTACGTTTTTCTAAGACTGACTTCTTATTCAGTAGCTACCGATAACAGTTTTATTTCGGAATTAACCTATTTTACTAACAAAGCCTTTGTTCCGTTGCCTTTGAAGGGGACCGGATTATGGTGCCCTGAATAAAATAACGACCCAAATAATGTTTCGTTATTCGTATTCGCCGAATAAAATCTATATTTATAATATTGTTATTAGTAAAAGTAGTAGGTACTCGCTACATCACCAACCATAATATGTGTATGCCACTTCTGCCCTATGAACGAGACGAAATGTCCCTGGATAGAAAATGGGAGATAATTAAGTAAAGATAAGTATGTAAGGATTACAGTTTATATTGCATCTGTTTATACCTATACCTATATAAGGTCTAACAAAATTAGGTGAAACTATTTTAAGGGGGTGATCAGACCATCAAACTGAACAACTTTCTCTATAGGACCAATATCGAAATCGCGAAAAAAAAATCAGCTGTTCCATACAAACCTACTCGACCTAAATGTATGGGACAGCAGATTTTTTTTTCGCGATTTCAATATTGGTTCCATAGAGAAAGTTGTTCAGTTTGATGGTCTGATCATACCCTTAACATAGTTTCACCTAATTTTGTTAGACCTTATATAACTACTTACTTATAGGTACATATCTACTTCCTACATATGCATTGGAGCGCCTTCCGTTATATCTTTAGAGGACTTGGATTGAACACATATTGCTAATTTCAAAACTATAGTAAACTTAAGGTGGTTGCAGAGGGGTCAATTTTTTACAAAACGTTGCCGCAATATAAGCGTAGACGGTATTAATATAATTAACTTTGTATTGTATTGTAATGTTTTTGAAAATCTATTACGATAAATAATTACGAAGATATAAAGGTTTGAAATTTTTCATACAAAATTTTAAAAGCTTTATATCTTCGTAATTATATTATAAATTGCAAATGTTATTTGTGACGCGGCAACTAGATTTTCTAAACAATTTTTCAATGTATAAAATATTACTTTTATCAATTCCGTCTACGCGTATTGTGCGTCAAACTTTTGTATAGACTGAAACCACCTTAAATGCGTTACATACTTTAGGGGGTCTTTCAGACCATCAAACTGAACAACTTTCACCATACGTGAACAACATTGAAATCAGTTGTTCCATACATTTGGGTCGAGTCACCATTGACGTATTCTATGGAACAGCTGATTTGGTTTTCGAGATTGTAATGTTGGTCCCATGGAGGGCAGAAAGGAGCAGAGGTGTCGCAAAGCAATATTTATATCGAAGTAATTGTCGCCAGTATGCAGGGACGGGGGACAAGACGGTTGTGCACGTTGCGCCCCTAAAACAGAATCCAGGAACAGCGTACTTCTTCGTTTTAGATGTATTTTATTGACGTCACAGTCATGGCCTAAATAATGGCGACAGACCTAATTGCCTTGCGATACCTCCGCTCCTTTCTTTCCTCCGTGGTTGGTAACGTAATGATGTACTATAGGCAATAGCTATGCCACCTTCCTAGATGTACTATATTTTTAAAATCAGCTTATTAAGCCCCGTCATTTGATAGACACGACAGGTTTTAGAGAAATAAAAGATTTAAATTCCATAAAAAAAAATTATAACGCCACAATATCTTTTTGGACACCAGACCTTGCCGGCAACATGCATGTGACCCAAAGATGTGACCTCAAAAATTCATTACAGAATTCAAACCACAGTACGCATATTTTATTTTGCAAAATGAAATCCTTCATGGCGCATGGCGTGCCTACTCTACTATTCTAGTGGCCGTATTATAGCAGCGTAATATAGCTCTTTCGCGTCTTCGCTCTCTTTCTATTAACGAACGAGATAAATGGCGTGATATAGCCGTATCACGCTCAAAATACTACTGCTTCTGCGTCCGTAGTATAGCAGCGTGATATAGCGCTTTCGCGTCTTCGCTCTCGTTCTATTAAAATGCGTGATATAACCTTATCACGCGCATCATGCTACTACTTCTGAACTCTGTTGAAAAACCTTGTTCTGGCGACTCCCCCTTTTAAATCCCCCTTCGTAAATCTTTTTTATTATCAACTAGCGACTCCCTCAACTTCGTTCGTACGCACTGACTGACTTTTGATTATATAAACCGATTGCGATGAAACAAAGCCTAAATAACCCAAACTAAGCCCTATGATTTTGTGAAAACCCTATCCAAGTCGGTTTAATAGTTTTTTATTGATACGTGCACAAACCAACAGACAAACAGACAAAAATTCTATAAAAAATGGTTTCAATGCATTCTATTTCGTATCGTAAATGCCCTCAATTATTATTTTTGCAAATAATTATCTTCAACTGTCTTCAGTCCCGTTACATTAGCGCCCCGTCGTTGTGCCCCTAGCTCTAGGGGTCGATTTTCGAAACATCCTTAGTGCACCTCTACATCCTCTATAGAATATAGCACATGCTCACGACTATATTCTCCGAGAGGGTAGTCAGAGATATTCTGAAACTTTCTCTAGAGTAGTACCGAAACTCTGTCCAGTGTGACGGGGAGTGAGCCCGTCACCACTTGTAATGGACAGTGGGAACAATACTTTGCCTCGAAATTAAAGCATGCAGGTTTCCTCACGATGTTTTCCTTCACCGAAAAGCCAGTGATGTTACAAGTCGTACATAAATTCCTAAAAACTCATTGGTACGAAAGAACGAGTCGAGTACGATGTCGCCTGGACAGGGATCGAACCATCGTCTCCTGCACGGCAGGCAAGGTTACTCGCCACTGGACCCCATGGCATAGAATATGATATTCCAAATTTCATGTGTTTTGGAAATTCAGCGGCAATGTACGACAGCTGGGTATAAGGCCCACCACATACGTCCGGAATAAACCTGATTCGGAATTAGTTCCGTATGGAGTGTTGCCGCTTTCAGAGACTTTTTCACTAGGCCTACTGATTTTTTTATGTCTTAAGTGGCATATTTTAAAGTGATTTTTAAGCGTAGGCGCTGATGGAACGATACCGTATCGTGACGGTGCAGTTGCGACGTCATCGTTGCGGCATAGTTGCGAAATCGCCTACGCTCAAAAACTGCTTGTGTGATGATGGTTCATGCCATTTTGTGTGCAGATTATGTCTAATATTAAAACTGTCGATAGTCTTTTGATATAGTTGCATAATATTGAAATACAATTTACAAATCATCATCGTATCACATGATAGTAATTATCATGTATAGAAATTGTTTGTTTCGTTTTAATAAATACCTAAAAATACTATTGTCATTAATTTGGCATTTCATACACTTTTATTTTAGGCATTTTTTTAAACAGCACTCTAGTATTTTTTGTAACGCAATTCCGTATGTGTGTGGCGGACCTAACTGATGCATAAAAAAGGGACAATAAAAACATGTGCCATGTTTAGGCTTTGTTATTGTGTGACATTATGACTCTATGGTTTAAAAACTCATTGACCCTTTATAATAAAATTTATCATTTGTTCCATTGGGTACATAAATAGGGGAAAATAGTTGAGATGGGGCAAAAAGACTATTTCTGACTAGAAAGATATACGGACATTTTTCGACAACTGAACCTTAAAAACACAGTATTTGTATTTTGTAAGACCACAGGCGATTCCTTAAATTTGTTGGAATAGGGACTAATTTCTGTTGAAAAACTTTCTTTCAAAAAGTCTCTGAAGAAACAGTGAATAATTTCAAAGATAACTATTCTTATCGTATGGAAATGTATGTTTTCATGACAGAAATGAAGTGTATTATGCTAAAATATTTCATTACGAATGCCTTCCTGATATGCACCGAATTCGAATATTCGGTAATTGGCGTTATTCGTCGAATTCGAATATTCGTATTCGTAGCATGACTACCTGAGATCAAAGATCGGTCTTTTTCTAAGGGGAATGTTTTTAAAACAAACAATTGGACGGTGTAGGTTTATAACTATGCAAATAAAAATTATACCACGCTCCCGTTCATTTATAGTTGAAATATTTTATCACAGTATTAGTAAAAGTATTTATATCAAGTTTTCTAATAATATTGGTATGTATATAACGAGTTTGGATATTGCCACCTCGTCCGCCATTGTTTCCACGGTTTTGAAAATATTGCGCTGCGCGAGTTTTTCAAATCACCTTTCCATCGCCACCTAAGAGTAAAAACATGGCATATTAACAAATCTTCAAAAATAAAAATTTGTTTTGTGTCTTTTAAACATGTACCAGATATTTTTTAAACTACTAGCTGTGCCCAAAGTTGCAATTCGGGTTTTCGGGAGGAAGAGAAATAAAATAAAAGTAACTACTTGCATAATAAATAAATAATACTATTTTAATTTCTAAAATTATCTCTATGAATACAATGGGAACTTAACTTAACGATGTCTATAATAATGTACTTGTGTATTAGATACATGGTTAACATTAACGTGATTTTGTATGTTTGTAGACACGTGTGTGTATTGAATGTCACCACCCCTACCGCCATTGGTGCCACCGCCGCCGCCACCCCAATTACGCCATTGTGCTCTGCGTGATTGACGGACGACAGCTTTTTCATTAGTATCTGTAAAAAAGACATAATTATGATTAAAAACAGAGGAAGTCACCGAGTGATGTATTATACCTCCGATTCTTGAGCACGCTGATAGTCAATTAGCAGGCATCTGACGATTAATGGAAAGTCAAACTCAATGCCATACCATCGACTCGACAAAAGAAGAAGATTCAGAAAGAAGAGGCATATTTGATAGATCAGTTCAATACGTTATTTTTCATGAACCTATATTGGATGGACAAATAAAGGGGTGGAGAGACGGAGAAAGACGGCACAGGTGAAAGAAAAGGCACTCAAGACACAATCGTAAAAGACACAGGATTGGCGAAAACTCCACCGACAAGAGCGTAGCTCTTTAAATAAGATTATTATGGTTCAATAAGTATTCAAAACTGGCAAAAGATGACCAAAGGATTGGTTTGACACACAATCAGCGCTCTAAAGGTGACAGAACCAAAATTGAACTCAAACGAATATCTGAGTACCTGGGCAGAGTGATAAGTCTGGTAAACATCTACTGAGGAATAAAGTTATCGCAAATTGCTAAAAATATTTTTCTTGAAAACTCTTTTGAAAGACTAAGTTATAATTTTCAACCTGAACTGTCGGTCTTTTTTTTGTCGGCCATAATAGAAAAACAATCTAATGCATTTTCGCAAACCTGGAGAAAAGTTAATTTTGTGTGTTTATTAAACATTATTTTTTGCGTAAAAAAACTGTTACGGAAGCGAAACAAAGACTTGACAAATATTATGGGGACTCCGCTCCGTGGATTAGAATGATTCACAAGTGGTTTACTTGTGGTCGTACAAGCACAAGTAATGCTGAACGTCCAGGATGCCCAGTTGAGGACACGACTCCAGAGACGATCACCAAAATCCACGACATAGTATTGAATGACCGAAGAGTAAAAGTGAGTGAGATAGTTGAGATCGTAAGCATCTCAGTCAAATGCATACATTAAGATATGAAGAAGCTCTCCGCGCGATGAGTGCCGCGTTTACGGTGGATCAAAAACGCATACGCACACGCACACCTGCGCAGTCGCCAAGGCCAAATTCCATGAGTTATGCCACAAATTGCTTTCTCACCCACCATATTCGCCAGATTTAGCCCCCTGCGACTATTTTCTCTTCCCGAATTTGAAAAAATGGCTGGGTGGGAAAAGATTTAGCTCCAATGAAGAGATCATGCACGAAACCAATACCAAAATCTCTTTATGTGAAAGGGATCGAAAAGCTGGAGAAACGTTAGATGAAGTGCATTGAGCTGGGGAGACTATGCCGAAAAATAAATAATAACTTTTACAAATTTTTTATTCCTTGTTTAATTTTTACCAGACTTATCACTGCCCTCGGTTTTAGCGTCGCACCTTTTCACTGACGATCGCACTTTTTCGCAATATCGATATTCGTCCAATAAATAAAGTTGTTCAGTTTGATGGTCTGAAGCACCCCTTTAAGTAACGGTCCCATTTGATTTTACACCCTGTATAATAATAGTGGTGGATATTCCGACGCTCTTGACATGCATCATGCGGGACCACTAAGTTATGCCCAGTTGTTATACATTACTGCTTTGTAACCTAATACATTTGAAAGATTTGAAAGGACTGGAAATTCAGCGGCAATGTACGACAGCTGGGTATAAGGCCCACCACATACGTCCGGAATAAACCTGATTCGGAATTAGTTCCGTATGGAGTGTTGCCGCTTTCAGAGACTTTTTCACTAGGTCTAGTGATTTTTTTATGTCTTAAGTGGCATATTTTAAAGTGATTTTTAAGCGTAGGCGCTGATGGAACGATACCGTATCGTGACGGTGCAGTTGCGACGTCATCGTTGCGGCATAGTTGCGAAATCGCCTACGCTCAAAAACTGCTTGTGTGATGATGGTTCATGCCATTTTGTGTGCAGATTATGTCTAATATTAAAACTGTCGATAGTCTTTTGATATAGTTGCATAATATTGAAATACAATTTACAAATCATCATCGTATCACATGATAGTAATTATCATGTATAGAAATTGTTTGTTTCGTTTTAATAAATACCTAAAAATACTATTGTCATTAATTTGGCATTTCATACACTTTCATTTTAGGCATTTTTTTAAACAGCACTCTAGTATTTTTTGTAACGCAATTCCGTATGTGTGTGGCGGACCTAACTGATGCATAAAAAAGGGACAATAAAAACATGTGCCATGTTTAGGCTTTGTTATTGTGTGACATTATGACTCTATGGTTTAAAAACTCATTGACCCTTTATAATAAAATTTATCATTTGTTCCATTGGGTACATAAATAGGGGAAAATAGTTGAGATGGGGCAAAAAGACTATTTCTGACTAGAAAGATATACTGACATTTTTCGACAACTGAACCTTAAAAACACATTATTTGTATTTTGTAAGACCACAGGCGATTCCTTAAATTTGTTGGAATAGGGACTAATTCCTGTTGAAAAACTTTCTTTCAAAAAGTCTCTCTCAAGAAACAGTGAATAATTTCAAAGATAACTATTCTTATCGTATGGAAATGTATGTTTTCATGACAGAAATGAAGTGTATTATGCTAAAATATTTCATTACGAATGCCTTCCTGATATGCACCGAATTCGAATATTCGGTAATTGGCGTTATTCGTCGAATACGAATATTCGTATTCGTAGCATGACTACCTGAGATCAAAGATCGGTCTTTTTCTAAAGGGAATGTTTTTAAAACAAACAATTGGACGGTGTAGGTTTATAACTATGCAAATAAAAATTATACCACGCTCCCGTTCATTTATAGTTGAAATATTTTATCACAGTATTAGTAAAAGTATTTATATCAAGTTTTCTAATAATATTGGTATGTATATAACGAGTTTGGATATTGCCACCTCGTCCGCCATTGTTTCCACGGTTTTGAAAATATTGCGCTGCGCGAGTTTTTCGAATCACCTTTCCATCGCCACCTAAGAGTAAAAACATGGCATATTAACAAATCTTCAAAAATAAAAATTTGTTTTGTGTCTTTTAAACTTGTACCAGATATTTATTAAACTACTAGCTGTGCCCAAAGTTGCAATTCGGGTTTTCGGGAGGAAGAGAAATAAAATAAAAGTAACTACTTTCATAATAAATAAATAATACTATTTTAATTTCTAAAATTATCTCTATGAATACAATGGGACCTTAACTTAATGATGTCTGTAATAATGTACTTGTGTATTAGATACATGGTTAACATTAACGAAATTTTGTATGTTGGTAGACACGTGTGTGTATTTAATGTCACCACCCCTACCGCCATTGGTGCCACCGCCGCCGCCACCCCAATTACTCCATTGTGCTCTGCGGGATTGGCGGACGACAGCTTTTTCATTAGTATCTGTAAAAAGACATAATTATGATTAAAAACAGAGGAAGTCACCGAGTGATGTATTAAACTTCCGATTCTTGAGCACCCTGATAGTCAATCAGCAAGCATCTGACGATTAATGGAAAGTCAAACTCAATGCCATACCATCGACTCGACAAAAGAAGAAGATTCAGAAAGAAGAGGCATATTTGATAGATCAGTTCAATACGTTATCGCCTTATTTGTACCATATTCAGTTTATGTTTCCTATTGTGCATTGTATTTTCTTTTGGTGTAAATAAAGTATATTTCATTCATTCATTCATTCATTCGTTATTTTTCATGAACCTATATTGGATGGACAAATAAAGGGGTGGAGAGACGGAGAAAGACGGCACAGGTGAAAGAAAAGGGTGATCTGTGTCGTATTAAACACTCAAGGCACAATCGTAAAAGATACAGGATTGGCGAAAACTCCACCGACAAGAGCGTAGCTCTTTAAATAAGATTATTATGGTTCAATAAGTATTCAAAACTGGCAAAAGATGACCAAAGGATTGGTTTGACACACAATCAGCGCTCTAAATGTGACAGAACCAAAATTGAACTTAAACGAATATCTGAGTACCTGGGCAGAGTGATGAGTCAGGTAAGTGATAAGTCTTTTCGTAATCCTGGAGAAAAGTTAATTTCGTGTTTTTATTAAACATTATTTCTTGCGTAAAAAAACTGTAACGGAAGCGAAACAAAGACTTGACAAATATTATGGGGACTCCGCTCCGTCGAATAGAATGATTCGCAAGTGGTTTACTGATTTTCGTTGTGGTCGTACAAGCACAAGTAATGCTAAACGACCAGGACGCCCAGTTGAGGACACGACTCCAGAGATGACTTTATTCCACGACATAGTATTGAATAACCGAAGAGTAAAAGTGAGTGAGATAGTTGAGATCGTAAGCATCTCAGTCAAATGCTTACATTAAGATATGAAGAAGCTCTCCGCGCGATGGGTGCCGCGTTTACTCACGGTGGATCAAAAACGCATACGCACACCTGCGCAGTCGCCATGGCCAAATTCCATGAGTTATGCCACAAGTTGCTTTCTCACCCACCATATTCGCCCGATTTAGCCTCCTGCGCCTATTTTCTCTTCCCGAATTTGAAAAAATGGCTGGGTGGGAAAAGATTTAGCTCCAATGAAGAAATCATGCACGAAACCAAGATTTTACACCCTGTATAATAATAGTGGCGGATATTCCGACGCTCTTGGCATGCATCATGCGCATACCATCAAAAAATCCATTCTTATCTTGCTTGGCGCGTTATTCCATCATAAAACCCTCAGTTTAATCACAAAAACCACCACTGAAAGTTTAGAAAGTGATTTAAATATCGCCCAGTACAAGTAAATGTAGCTCTTGCCGGAGTCCTATTTTTACCCTGCTGCCCCAGAAGTAGTTTTTTAAGATTATTTTACTAACCTGTATCTGCTTTGATTGATGTCTTCGTTTTTAAATAGCTCGTCTCTTCACTTATTTGAACGTTGCTGCCAGCATTGTTGACGGAAGCTGAAGAAGAAAATGAAATTTTGATTAAAATCTTTACTTATAAAACAATTCCGTGAAGTTAGAAACATGAAATGTCGAATATAAACCGTGAATTCAGGGTCTATTTGAAGCCGGAACAGGGACCATCGGACCATCAAACTGAACAACTTGTGCTATGAGACCAACTTTTGTTCATACATTTGGGCTACTGACACATTCTATGGAAAACCATTTTTTTTTCGAAATTTCGGTTTTGGTTCCGTAATAAAAGTTGTTCAATTTGATGGTCTGGAGCACCTGTTTTAGCTTCAAAACGACCTCAATTGTACGTAAGATTTGTATAATTATGTTTATTCTATGGAGGATGAAGGAGTGCGGTAAGAAAGGATTTTTAGAAAATCAACCCCTACAGTATGGTGTGTGTTTGTGTGTGGATGTTGACGTTTTCCGAAATCCACGCGGACGAAGTCGCGGATAGAAGCTAGTTGAGACCATACTGATTAGATCTTTTGGAACCATGAAATTTGGTACCTATTAATGCAAGATTAGGCGACGAGAATTTGTATTATTAAGACTGTAGAAGATAGAAGGGAATATGCAGAGGAAGACCCAGACAGAGTTATCTAGCCCAAGTGAAGGAAAAGGTTTATGTCGTATCAAGAACTCAAGAGACTAGCGGGAAAGAGACTGGATTGGCGAATACTCCACCAACAAGAGCGTAGCTCTTAAATAAGACGATGAAGACTGTAGGATGTTCATACCATGCTAGAAAAACTCATACTAGAGGTAGGTACAGCAGTGCAATTCACTAAGCGCAAACATCGTCACATAGAGAAAAACGTGTCTCCTGTAGAGAGGAGAGGAGTAAGTATTTTTTATTTCTCCATAGAAAATTTTTCTGCCATTTTTTGCGGGGAAGGGACCGTGTTGCTATGACAATAACCGTAAAACGTGAATTAGTAGCCCATCGGGGCTAGATCGGGGCCGTCGCGGGGGTGAGGCTCTGACAGAGGGGAAAGTATGGGAAATTATGCGTAAGCCCGCTCCTTACAGTCAAGAGAAACACGTGTTTCTCTATGCATCGTCACAACCTTAAATTCGTCGTTTAAACAACGGAAAGTTTTCATTTTCATGTGTCAAACTCATATAAAATCTCCGGCGAACTGAAGGATGCGAGCTCGTCGATGTTTTTGACAGCGATGAGTGAATTCCACTCCAGATGTTATTTCGTTTCTTGAAATATTAAAAATGATAATCTCTATCGATACTTATTTCGTTCATAGCGTATCACATAAATATATTAACCGGAACTTAATATTTAATATTGGAATTTATAATAAGCTAGTGGACAAGTTTTTAAATTTTACGAAACGAGTCATGTTTTTGGGGAAAAACAAAAAATTTATCTTGTTGTTCTGGTTTAGATCTACATTCTTGTAACAAAAACCAATCATCATCGTTGACATCATATCCGATTTTGTAGAAAAATGTTTGCTTGGTCGTCTTTGCTATTTTAAATCGAAACTAAACTGTGAAGTATCCTAGGTACTGGACCTGGGAATAGATTTTTCATTTCATTTGTTCCATGTACTTGGAAACATCCAAGAATATATAAAAACTTTTCCAGTGATCTGGTAAAATATAAAGATATTTTAATACTTGTATTATACAGGGTGAAATTGATATCATTAGCATCCTTTAAAACTAAGAGTCTACCCATCAAATTGAACAACTTTTAAATCAGCTGTTGCATACATCTAAGTCGAGTAGAAATTGCATTTTAGTATGGAACAGCAGATTTTTTTTTGCTCTGATCGTTTTTCTCCCATAGTAAAAGTTGTTCAGTTTGATGCGTAGACTCTTAGTTTAAAAGGATGCTTATGATATCAATTTCACCCTGTATAAAAAGATCGTTTAATAGTTATGCTAAAACCACTTCAACAAGTTGGTGAAGTGTAAGGACAAGATTCGCCTGGCCTTGTTTCAGAAAAATTAAGGTTAAAATCAAATTGTATCAATATCTGAAGTAACCCTCGTTCTTGTTTATTTCAAAGACATCATTTTTCTCTTTTTATAATGGTGTTAACTATTATAATTTCAATTACTTGTCTTTTGTAAAATAATAATCAGTGATTGGAATAGGTAGTTTAGGTAATGCTGTGAATATTTGTGTGATGAATATTAATAATTGTATTCGATTCGTGGGTATTTGTATTTACACGGGGCGTGCACCCTGTTTAATATACAATGCATGAAATTTTACGCCCTGTATAGATACCATGAATCGAATACAAATATTAGTATTCACAATCACACAAACATTCGCAACTTTACAGTTTTTGAGAGTTACGCTGTTATTATTTAATCTAGAACTAAACATTTTAACGGGTTCTTACCGCGTTTAATATCGGGAACTCAAATATACCAAAACGCGGTAAGAACCCGTTAAAATGTTTAGTTCTAGATTCGCAACTTTATCCTAAATTGCACTACCTATTCCTATCACTGATAATAATTATTAAAATTCTTAATTGGGTTTAAAACTGTTATTATTATTTTAGTAATAGGTATTCATTGATTTTATACGTTTTTGTATCTTTTTTTCTTTATAGTTCGATGTATATTAGCGAGGACCTTTAATCGGCCTTCTGTTACGTACAATCACTGTTTAATGTATTGCATTTTTGGAAAACCAACAGTCTTCCAAAAACAATAAAAAAAAATTAAAAATAAAATAAGAATAATTACATTTATATGTATACGTTAGGTAATGTACAATTTATGGCTATACTTAGTTAAAAAAGAAGACAAGAAAAATTAAAAAATCAAGTAGAAATGATAGTAAAAAAAAATGGAAACGAATAGTTATTAGAGAGAGAGAACTAATTATTTTATGTTGTTGAATATTTAAATTGAAAATTGTATTGATACATTTTTTATTTGAATAATGCTTGCATGTAAGTAAATACTAGATGATTATAAATTTTGCAACAATTTTCCTAATTGAATGCCATGGTTGCTTATAATTATAAGTGAGGTGGCACATGCATATTCATTTTTATTTTTATTTCTAAATGTAGCAAAATAAGTATGTAAGGATCAAGCAGGAAATGATCGAATTTATTCAGACACCCTATATAAATACGGTAAAAAGAAATTTACATTATAACTTTTGTTATTAAAAATATTTAACAACAGTGCTATTCTAGTTTATTTAAGAAAAAACATTCTAGTTACATTTACCAAAATCTTTGACTATTTATTATAAGGACTAGCCTTGCGGTAGCATTTCCCCTCTGCCACGGTATAAGGTTAATTGATCATGTGCATTTACATTCAGTTTTATACCTTATCACTAAACGAGACAGCCTTTAATTGCGAACTTAGAACGTTTGGAGTTCACACGAGACTTCCACGCCAGAATTACACGCGTAACTAGTCCCTATATAAGTAGTTAATCACCAAAAACTATTTGACACAATTTTTTTTACTGCGAAAGTCTAGTAAAAGAGAAGAGACAACATAAATCAATATCTCCGTGCCCCGATTTCACTTTCTAGAAAATTAAAGTGAAAATTAGAGAAATCTTCTACCTTGGTCATGCCTGCATTATAATTTATAAATGATAGTACCACAGAGCTCTGCTAAATTTTAATCGATTGCCTTACAGACCTTACAGCCGTTTTGTTGTTGTGTTTTGGTCCTTACATAAAAACCACAGATCAGAGGCCGTAAGGCGGTCTGAAAAAACTCTGACACCAGGGCTTGCTGCCCACGAAGAAGAAGTTTAAATATAAATCTAAATAATAGATCTATCTACTGGTCCTGAAGAGGTTAGTCCCTGCTAAATGCTGGAGTGCGCCGCATACAAACGAAGTTAGATCGTATTTTCAATACTAACCAATTAATACAGTTTTTGATAGTTACGCAGTTAATTAAGCTAAAGTTAATAATTTTAACTTCTCCCTTATAATATAATATCGGGAACTCAAAAAACAAAAAAAACTCGATAAGAAGCCGTTAAAATGATTAACTTTAAATTACCTTAAATTACGAGTGAATAGGCTTCTTCTGGGTAAGCTCGCTACATCTTCGACCCGATTTTTGTCCTGAGGACTGAATTGAGGTCAAGAGTAAACCCATTAAAAATAAGAAAAAATTAAAAAAATAACTAATAAATTTTTATACACGATCTAGGTACTAATCTAAGTGCCTGCACATTGTCAGATTTCTGTTACAAGGTACATTTTCAAAGCAATTGTATGGAAATCTTTGGGCCACTGTAACTTCAAAACTACAAATTATTATGAAAATCGGATAAACCACAGGCACAGATATTAGTTTCTAGATCGTGTTTAAAAAAAATCATTGACTTTAAACGGTTAATATCTAAAATATAATTAAACTTCGTTTGTATGATGCGCGTTAATGATTAATAAAGACTTCAGCATTTCAGTGAGTCAGTCAGTCATCAAGGACATTCGAGTATGTTTAATAAAGTATGTATTTACCTGGTGCCGCGTATGCTCCCACTAATAATCCCAGTACTACTACAGACAGCGTGAGTCGACTCATCTCGCCAGACTGTTCCGTTTCCATACGAAGTCAACATTTTATATGCTTTTATTAAACGAAGCTTGAAGGAAATACCCGTAGACTTATTTTTGAGTGTATCGGCCGGTATGGTATTCCAATTCATTGACCTTCCTCAAAAAACCTGTAGCAATACTCTCAACTTCTAATTTTTTGCATGTCTGTATTGTTACTGTTATTATATATTGTTTTTGAGATAAATTTCTTACCTTTTTCGTTCTTTTCTTCCCCCAATGTTTAAATCTGATTATTTAAATTATCTCGATCTTAATTTACACAAAAGTATCACAATCTTATAAATCACTAATTAATTATTTGTTGTCTGTCTACCCCAATAAGAAGTAGCCTGAGAATATATTGTATATGTATGTAATTATTTGTTACATTTGATCTAGCTAAAAATATAAGTATTATGATTATGAAACGAAAAATATATTGAAATTTAAATTTAAAACTGGCCAAGTGCGTGTCGGGCCACGCGCAGGGTAGGGGTCCGTAGTTGCCCATCACAATATATGGACTTAGAAGGCGGCTTTTTGATTTATACTACTGTTTAACGGCTAATAAAGTCTAAAAAGTACATTTTATAAGTTATTTGACTATTACTCATAAACTTGTAAAGCCTACTTAGCGGTGATAGTTTTCCTTTAAATTTCGTTATACTACTACTACCGTAAATTTTTTCACTTATCTACATATAGAAACAACCGTTTAGCCGGCAGAGGGAAGGGGGGACACACTTAACTCTAAACAAAAATTTGCATTTTAATATTCCGCTAACGGATCCATTAATTGAAAAATGGTTTTCCCAAACCTAAAATATTTTTATAAGACCCATAGAACGATACCCCACACCATGGGATAGACAAGAAAAAAAAATTGCATCCCCACTTCAAAGACCCATACAACGACAACGTGTCCCCACACGTTTTTTTGTTATTTATTTTTTTATTTTAACACTTTATTGTACTCACGGAAATATACATGAAAACAACATAATAGACAATTACAAAGGGCGAGCTTATCTCTAAAGAGATTTCTTCCAGCAAACCCGAGACAGAGAGAGAGCATAGAAAGTGAGGCAGGCATAGTGTGCACATTTAACTAATAAAACAGTAGGTATTTAAGACTAATAAATATATAAATTATATATAGATACCGGTATATGTATACTTACATACATACATATATATGCGGTATGATAAATAAATAAATATACTAGTTTATTGAAGAGAGAGATAGTGATCTTTGACTTGTTTTTTAAAT
Source organism: Agonopterix arenella (assembly GCA_927399405.1). Lineage (NCBI taxonomy): Eukaryota > Metazoa > Arthropoda > Insecta > Lepidoptera > Depressariidae > Agonopterix > Agonopterix arenella. The sequence continues at coordinate 3,741,737 of OV656691.1, forward strand.
GAAGCAATTGTTTGACAGTCTCTTATATTAAATGGGAGAGAGTTCCACAGCCGGACTGCATGGATAGTGAAGGAATAGGAATAGAAGTCAGTAGAGTGTACGGACATGGGATCTACAGGGTTTGTCAGAAGGACGGGAGAAGGATTTCTTGCATTTTAAAGCTTAATCTTTCGCTAACGGACCCCTTAATCGAAAAATGGTTTTACCAAACCTAAAATATTTGTATAAGACCCATACAACGACCCCAATCCACGGGATGGACAAGAAAAAAAAATCATTTCCACTTTAAAGACCCATACAACGACAACGTCAAAGACAACGTGTGGGGACACCATGGGATGGATAAGAAAAAAAATTTCATCCCCACTTCACGTGTAGAAAAAAATATTTTTCAATATTTTATTTTGCCACTTTGTCGGTGTGATTATAGTATACCCATGCCAAATTACAGCTTTCTAGTACTAAGCGTCTCTGAGCTAAGCCGCGGACAGACGGACGAACAGAAGGACGGACATGGCGAAACTATAAGAGTTCCTTTTTTACTTCGGAACCCTAAAAATTGCTTTCATAATTCCATAAACCTCAGTCGTCGGTCGTCAACCAATTTAATAGAAACAAAATCAGCTTCAGTAACATGCGTCGTCATTTCTTTCTACATAATGGGCAGAATATTTTATATTTATATTTATTTTCTTATTTCTTTCTTTATTATGAAATTTGTCTATTCAAGCTACGCTTTTTAGGGCTCCATATATACCCAAAGGATAAACCAACTATAATGAGAACCGACCAAGTATGTGTCGGGATCCCGGAAGAAGAACAATTTTTTTGGTAATATTGTACGGTGGTACGGAGCCCTCCGTGTGCTAGTCCGACTCGCACTTGATGGGTTTTTATTTAATAGGGAAGTATGTAAATACAAATAATTATTTTAATACGCAATTTTTAAAGGCACTTAATTATCAATTGTACGCAATTAATTTTTTTAAACGTCCTTACAAAATATATTTAATATAACACGTTTATGTTAATTACTTAAGTGAATAACATGATACATCGGCAATAAAATCCATAAAAATTAATTATGAGAATTAAATAATACGTAAGCAAATGATTGATTATTATTTATTAGAATCAAACAACACGAAGCGTGCTCGGCGGTCGCGACCATAGATATACGTAGTACTTACTATCTCTATGGTCGCGACAGGCCAATAGTGCGCGGTGAGCGGAGGCCGGGGGAAGCGTGTCCCAGTACAGTAGTTTAACCGATTAAAAATTACAATGTACCTTGTTCGGTAGTCACTAAAATTTGGTTAAATTTATCAAAAATTCGGTCAAATTAAACAAAACATTTAGATAAATTTAACAAAATATCTGGTTTAATTTACAACCCATTTGTTTAAATTAAAAAAAATATGGTGAGATTCATTGATGATGACTGATGAGTGATTTTTGTCAGTCAGACAAAACTTTTGCTACAACTACCTACAGTCATAGTGTAATAACAAAATAGTGGAACACCTCAGCGGTTGCCGCAGGTCAATCGAGCGCGGTGTGTGACACAGATGATTCGCCAAAATGGCCGCCATGCTATGGGGTTGTAATGTAACAATAATTTATACAAAACAAAATGATATGAAATATTATGAAATAAGTCGAATCATTAAATATTTTACAAATATCGTCTAAACAGCATAACATGGTTGTGATGATGTTAATCAATAATAATCGAAATTGTACAACATTTTACAAAAACCAAAAATAGAGGAGCGGCCAATTGATTAAAAGAATATTTCCGTAGGACTGAGTAGTTTATACCGACACGTGGTATCGTTGCATTCAGTGGAGTTTCCTGAGTAGGAAAAATGACGTTGTCGCTTTCTCAATTGGTAGAGTTTTGACGTCATCAATATTTTGTTTGGTATAAAAAAAAATCTGGAACCTGTCGTATGGGGTATCAAAATATAAAAGGTCTTCATTAGCCGGTTCTAAAAATATTCTACACCATTACCTTACAGCCACTTGTTTTAAAAATTAACCAAAAAGTATTTTCAAAACTTACCATGCTTCAGTAGGAAACGGCTAGTTAAATTTTTGTAAAACATACGCCAAATGACTCATAACATCATAATATCTCATATCATCATAACATCTAAGGTCAAAAAAGCAAACGCATCACTTAAAAACTAAACCGATTTGGTTGGAGCTTTCACAAATGTATAGAGCTTAGTTTGAAGGAACATTTTTCAGGCTTTATTTCATCGTATTCAGTTAATTCTAACTCAATCCACAGTTGTGAGTATTTAAAGTCAGTGGTCTGCGCGGACGATGTCGCGGGCGCCGCTAACTGTTAAATAAAATTTAAAAAAGAATACATTTCGTCGCCTTAGAGTGAATGAAATTTTGGTATTTTTTTATTATTACGTTTCTGGAAAGAAAATCTCACAAACTATCTTTCCTGATTTCACTCAAAAAATAATCTGATACTCGTAATGACATCTACAGGGTGAAATTGATATCATTAGCATCCTTTTGTCTACCCATCAAACTGAACAACTTTTGGTAGCAAATCGATCGGAGCAAAAAAATAAACTGCTTTTGTATACATTTGAGTCGAGTAGGCTTTCCAGTTTAGTATAGAACAGCTGACATTTTTTTTGCTCCGATCTGTTTTCCCCCATAGTAAAAGTTGTTAAGTTTGATGGGCAGACTCTTTTTTTAAAAGGATGCTAATGATATCAATTTCACTCTGTATAGCGTTTAATAAGAACCTCGCAAATACTCCCGAACTTACAAAAAAGTTACAGGACGCATTTTTTTTTCCTCCTGAAAAATTTTCTCATTTGCACTTACGAGTTTTTCACTCTAAGGCGTCGATTTGAGGGCAGCAGCCCTCTTAGGTCCGCCACATACATCCGGAATAAACCTGATTCGGAATTAGATTCCGTATGGAGTGTTGCCGCTTTCAGAGACTTTTTCACAAGATCTAGTGATTTTTTGATGTCTTAGGTGGCATATTTTAAAGTGATTTTTGAACGTTGGCGAGGCGTTGATGGAACGATACCGTATCGTGACGGTTCAGTTGCGATGTCGTTGCGGTATAGTTGAAATCGCCAACGCTCAAAAACCGCTTGTGTGATAATGGTTCATGCCATTTTGTATGCAGATTATGTCTAATGTTAAAACTATCGATAGTCTTTTGATATAGTTGCATTAATATTGGAATACAATTTACGAAACATCATCGTAACATTCGTAACGTCATGACCTCAATCAATCAATCAATCAATTATACTTTATTTGACACCAAAAAAAAACACAGTATACAGAGAGCAAACAATCAGGAAATACAAAAGGCACAAAAACAGGCGGTCTTATCGCTAAAAAGCTATTTCCTCACCACATGATAGTAATTATCATGTATAGAAATTGTTTATTTTGTTTTAGTGAATACCTAAAAATGCAATTATTGTCATTCATTTGGCGTTTCATACATTTTTATTTTAGGAATTTTTTAAACGGCACTAGTATTTTTTTGCAACCATAGTTGACAACACTGAATCTTGAATCAGGATTCCGGATCGGAATTCTGACTGTGTGTGGCGGACCTTCTGGTATTTTCTTGTCGGAACCACTATTTTAGGCGATCCTAAACATAGTAAAATAGTCCCTGTAAAATAGTCAACATTCAGATTTCAGAGCAAATAAAGGGAAAGCCCAGTTTTTATCAGGTGTTTTTGAATTATTTTGTTTCGATTCATAAATATGCAAATACGGTAACATTTAAAAAACCCCTTATAATGGATCCATTACCGGTTTTAGGATCGCAAGTTCATTACATTATAAAGAGCGGTGACTAAGCAATCTGTCTTCAAGTGGGTATTTCGTTGCTCAAAATAATATGTTTTAGGAGTCACGTTGCAAAAACAATCTTGACCAAAAACAATCCCTGAGATTGGGATAGATTCTCCAATAAACACTTGACACTGGCGGAAATGCAGTGCTAACGCACAAGCAAGAGTCCATTAATTATAAGTAAAAAAAAATTGTACAAACATTCATAAGTTTAAAAACATATTTTTTTTTAAGTTACTTTTGACTTACTTTTAAGTTTTGTCTTAAGTTTTATTAAAATGAAGCTCATCAGCGGCCATAGTATGGCAGCGTGATATAGCGCTATCTCGCCTTCGCTCTATTCTATAGGATGAGATTGTAATGAGTTGACAAATTTCCAGGGGTTGTTCAGACGATCTCGACTCAAATGTATACATTTAAGTCGAATAAGCATTGCAGCAATTTTTTTTTGTATTTACGGGTATGCTTTCATAGTAAAATTTGTTTAGTTTGATGGTCTGAACCACAGAACATTATAAGAGGGGTTAGAAATGCAAAGTAGCACTTTTGCTTTGGAGACGGCTGTCGCCACATGTCTTCCCGCTCACGCTGCTAGAATTACTCATGCCCTCTCGCTCGCACAACGCCGCGCGCCTTATGGTGTTATGCAAATCATTGCATAACCTGTGGCGACACGTTCCACGCCTACTTTACACTTCTAACCCCTCTTATAATGTTCTGAGGTCTGAACTACCCCTAAAAAATGTTCGATTTATTTCAATGTCATCCTGTATTTGCGCGCGAACGAACGAGTTATAAGGCGCATCCTGCTACGCCTCAGATTGTACCTATAGTTACTTTCCATTTAATGTTTTACTTTTTTGAAGGTCTCAAAATAATGCATATAAAATACCAACTGCTACCTAATTAAAGGTCATTGTGACTCCGTCCACTTTTTTAGGGTTCCATAGTCATCACAAAAATAAACAGAAATATTAAAAATAACTAGTTATAATAACAAATTATCCAGGATACAACGGAAAGGGCGTGATGATTTTTAAGGGGATTATCAGACCATAAAGATATTATACCTTACCAGGAATGAAGGAAACATAGACGAAAAAATTTTCGCTTACGCTAGTAGACGTAATAGCAGTGTAACCGCGTACGAGATAGCGATAGTCATAAAATCCTATATAAAATTTATATGAAGCTAGACGACTGACTCTGGAGTCAGACGGCCCGAATTTGCTATGTCCATCTCTTATCGAGTGAATATGACAAGACACGTGCTTCCGTCTAGTGCCTTCTCTTTCTACGAAAGGAACCAAAGACGAAAATTTTTTCGCAAAGGAACGGACATGAGCTGTCAAATGAAACCGATTTTGGGAATTGTTCATATAGATTTTTATCGTTATCTCGGGGGTGCCGGGTGGCATGCGAGGCCTACTGGTAAAAAGGTGGAATGGCATTCATGTTAAAGTATGCGTAGGTACTGAACCGTTGATACGCTAGTCCGACTCTTGCTTGACTCATTTTTTCATCATGTCACGCGTGTAGGTATGTGAACGCAAAATATAATACTGTATCTACTTACTACATACCTTGTACTTGATGTCAATAATGATTATTTCGTTCAAACTGGGTACTACGTAGTGGAGGCTGACCGGAGTCCGGAGTGAACTTTAAAAGGATATAATTTGGAGCGCGCTCCATACAAAACGAAGTCTGATCCTAGTTTAAACATAAATATTTTTAACACAATCTGGAAACCAATATCTGTGCTTGACGTTAGATTTTTGTTTAAATATTTAGTTCTTGGCTTAAATATTGGCTCAAAGATTCGTAATTTTCGATCAAAAAAGGTCCGTCTAAAGCTAGGACGATTTAAGTGTAGAGAGATAGAAACCCTCCCGGTCGAAACCTACTGCGGTTCCTAACTGCAGTAGGGATCGGTAGGGAACTAAAAAAGGGGCGTTTACAAAAGACCAGCGATGGTCTGTTATGGCCCTCAACTCCTAATAACAATATGTATCCGTAATAGGTATTTATATTTTATATATATTTTATATTACAGTATGTTTGTATTTGTATAACTTTATTTGTGTATGTTGTTCTATATTGTGTTATTGTGATCTTCACCGCCTACCAATCTCTTTCACTATATCCTCTACCCTAAGGCTCTAGACAGACAGACTGCATTCCGACTGCAAAATTGCAGTTCAGATGCAGTTTGAATTCAGTTTTTGTGCCTTTTGTATTTCCTGCTTGCTTCTCTGTATATTCTGTTTTTTGGTGTCAAATAAAGTATAATTGATTGATTGATTGAATATTCTATCTCCGAAACTAAGTTTTATATTTTACTAAGCATAGCAGTGTGTGTGTTAAAACTAATGTAGGTATGATTTTAGGAAAATCCGTGACAAATTATTAATCAATTCTGATTTCTTATTTATTTATTGTTATTTTACTATGTAAATCAGTTTGCGTCATCGGTGCTCTATGTTGTGAAACCAGCCAAGTAAGATTCTTTTCCTACTTAGCGTTTTCAACTATGTCAGTATGTACTTAAATTTTAAATTACAGTTTGTTCAATGTCACATTTACACAATACAATACAATTAAATTAAATACAATTAAAGTCCATTCATTTCAATAACATTCAATTCAATTACATTCCAATAAATTCAATATGTCAAACGATCATTAGTTGCGAGACAGGTGCATCCTACAACAATGACCCAAGTACGGCCCGTCTAGTCTGTCGGCAATCATCGCCAGAATGCTGTTGGTGCTGTCCTGCACCCTGCGGATTAAGGACCCACATCTCTTGCGAATGGTGGCATAAAAACGATCCGTGCGCGCCTCCGCGAACATAATGGATGCGCTACAAAAGCGGGGCAGCCTCATCAGCACCCTGAATGCGTTGTTATATTGAACGTGAAGAGCACTGTACTGATTTTAGGCATAATTTACCCACAAGCTGCACGTATAGAAGAATGTGCAGTAGGTACCAATGCAGTATGTAGTGCAAATGTAAGTCAATTACATTTTTAAATCACGATCTAGAAACGTGGTTCTTCAGATTTTCGTTAAAATGTATAAGTACCTAGTTTCAAAGTTACAGTGGCTCAAAGATTTTCATGCAAATCTTAAATTAAGCAGCATAGCCTTGCATTAAAACTGTATATTTTAACGAAAATCTGACAAACCACAGAAACAGAGATTAGGTAGATCGTGTTTAAAGTGACATCTATTTGGTTATTATTGAATATTATGATCTAACTCCGTTTGTATGCATCGTACAGTCATTCCTTACCTACTTCTAAGAAATCATCAGTTATTATTTTTATTGTCACTAAAAACCTTTCTCACGTGACGCTTTAGGCGCTTTATAATATAAAATGTTATGGTTGATTTTTATAACCGATTTCTACAATAATGACTGGTTTTTTTAAATGTAGTAAGCAGTTAAATGCTCACCTTTTTCGTCCTTACCATATTCAATAACAATAAAGGAAACCAGCAGCTTGGAATGTTGGGTCGTTAATAAGACGGATGAAAAACGACTGCTTGCAGCAGAGATGCGAATGTATGATAATACCCGGTCCGGCGCCATTTCAGGTCACATTTCAGTCAACTTGTAGGCCTCGCATGCCACCCCCGAGAAAACGATAAAAATCTAGATGTGCCTCCATCTTCATTATTTTACGTATGCCAGAAAGAGCGAGCATGACGTTTTTGTCGTTTAAACGCTTTTTCGTGGGTGGCACGCTAGCCATGCAGAGCACGAAACGCACCGAATTCTTGTCTTTCAGCTAAAATCGGATGGATCCAATACTGTTTTCGTGAAACTTTATTTTCTTTTCGTAATTAAAATTTTGTGTACATATATTATATATAGGTACCAAGCTAATATATAATATTTTTTTCTGTCTAGCAATGAACATGATTCAATCAATCAATCAATCATTTATTTGTATAGAATACAGTGGTTACATAATATTTGTTAAATAATATTTATATAACAGTCAATATATTCAACCTGCATGCAGGTGTAAAAATTTTTTAAAATGTGGTCGAGCTTAGTTACAATTATAAATTACGAGCTTTAACCCGCGACTTTGTGTGCACAAATTATATACCAGATTTTAAGTCAGATAATAAGCTATCAAACAAAAATCGGTCAGAATCGGTTCAGTAGTTTTTGCGTGATGCTCGTTCAAACAAACAAACAAACAGACAGACAAAAAATCCAAAAATTGATGATATGGAATCGGGGATACCTAAAAACCATATCGTAACTTTTTTTTTGTTAATATCTTGTACAGACAAACTTTCTTCAACAGTTTTATATAATAGTTTAGATAAATTACAAAAGTCATCCTAATTACATTATACTTTTTACACCGGCAGCCTATGGGTCA